>OX421941.2:17767117-19034117 GCA_949128155.2 Xanthia icteritia
GCTACTGGAGACGATGAAATTACAACACAAATAATAAAATTAAGCAGTAAAAGCATAGCATCACCGCTAAGTTATATAATTAATCTGTCATTTGAAATAGGAACATTTCCCACTAGATTAAAACAATCTATAGTTAAACCACTATACAAAAAAGGTAACCGCACGGATATGTCAAATTATAGACCCATTACATTGATACCTATCATAGCAAAGATTTTTGAAAAGGCAATGTACGGAAAAATAATCAACTTTTTAAATAAATTCAACATAATTACTTACTGAGAACCAATTTGGTTTTAGGAAGAATAGTTCGACTTCATTTGCTTGTTTTACTTTGGTCAAACTGATATATGAAGCTCTCAATAACAAAATGTCTATATTATCAGTATTTTTGGATATTAGCAAAGCATTTGATTTCGTCTCACATACTCGCTTACTTTGCAAAATTGAGAAATACGGCATAAGAGGCTTGGCTTACAAGTTATTTATCGAGTCGCCAGCAAAGGACAGTAGTATCAAAAATTTACAATAATACAAAAAAAAAAACATAGTTCTGAGTTAAAAATAAATAGTTGTGGTGATTTTTTTACTATAAATTTTGACATTAAATTAAATCAATATTTTGTGTGGTTATTGACTTTTTTTTAACCTTTGACATTATATAATTGGTAGATTTTGACATTGAATTTATAAATAATAAAAAAAAAATTGACATTGTATTAAAAATGACCTATTTTCATTTCAATCTAATTTATAATGGGGATATTAATTGCACTTTAATTTTACACCGGCAACGGTAGTATATGTGAAGCTTTTTATTAATATTAATATCTTGATGTACTGAAAAATAAATGATATCTTATCTTATCTTACTGTTCTGTATTACCCACAGCGTTACTTTAACCATATTTATAATGATTCTAGTGAACCCAGCAAGCAGTCATGAGGTGGATATGGACAATAGAGGATTATGTGACGTGGTGACTCGGTCGGGCGACATCGAGACTATGGTGTGTTACCGAGAGCTGCCGTTCATATGCAAAGTGGCTGCCCAAGACGCGCCTTACGATCAGCGCTGTGGTGTTTATGGAAAAGGTAAGTGTGATAAAGCGGCCAAGTGAGAGTATGACTTGTACAAGAAGGGTTCCGTACCGCCGTAAATATTGTTTCTAGGGTTCCGTACCTCAAAAGGAAAAAACGGAATCCTTATAGCAGGGTTGGCCAACTTGATTAGACCCAAGATCTACTGTTTACTGACGAAACCCTGTGCGATCTATCACATATTTCTTGAAATTTTAAATGAAACAGTAGGTATACAGTTTTGTAGTATTTTAGAGGGAAAACATAAATTGAAAATTATTCTTAGTAACTACTTATTTATATGAGTCTGAGCATTTACCGCTAGATTAGCAAAGTCAGGTTTGTAGTATGAAATTGCCAACAAAGATTCAAGCGAGAACGGTAATTACCTATAACTATAAACTGAAACTAATGGAATTATTAAACGGATAACTGATGAACTCCAACAATTTTTTTTTTTTTTAATCTTTGAAGTGAATTTTGAAGTCTGATACCAGTGCCTTAATAACGTGGGTGGTGAAGCACTTTGACGAAGAGAAGGACGTCGTCGTAGCCACCACGACGACCGAAGCTGTCAAAGATCTCAGAGAGAAGCTTGCGCACCGCTTAGAAGACCGAGTAAAGACAAAGGCCCTCTCTGGGCCCTCAATCTTAGCCAATGGGTTCAAGAAACAAGAGAAATCCTACCGTCTCACGGTAGACGAGGCTGTTATGAACCACTTTGCCATAGTTATGGCAGTAAAGTTGTCTGGAGCAAGCGATTGTCCTCATCGAAGATGTTAACCAGCTCCCATTTTTGGACAGAGCGAACAATTCGAGTTGAGGTATTCCCGTCCAAACCTGGTGGCTGGCAACACCCTCGAGCTGCTTTGCACACACCGTAATCCGATAGATGTGGCGTTTGCACTGAGCGAGATATACTCTGGTATATACGCCTCCAAGTTGTCGCTGTCGCGGGTACCTTCCCTGAGGGTGAAAGGTTACACAGGAGCGCAAATACCGAGCACTGCCAAATCACCCTATTCCTGGTTCATATGCAAGATGAGAAAGCTTCTCTTATAAGCCCCGGATACAGGTCTGGCGAAGGGTCGCGCACGTTAACCATGCAAGAGGCTCAGGGGTTGACCTACAACAATGTATTCCAACATCAAGTTCAGGAGGCTCTCAACAACAATCTCTCAACATCAAGACAAGGAGGTTCGCTCTTCCAAATGTTAGAAATCTAGGACCCAACATCGTCTTAGATAAAGAGTTGCTTGAAACTGTAAGCTCGGCAGTTTTTCTGGGCATAACATTAGATGCCAAACTTCAGTGGGGCCAACATATATCGAGCCTAGCGGGAAGGCGTTTTGGGGGACTGTCTTATGTAATTTTGACGTTCGAAAAGTGCTGATTCTCAGCCTAGTTTGAATAAATGACTGAATACCGCGTGGGAGACGCAGTAGTGACGGTTTCGAAACGTACAGTCAGTTGCGTCTATTACTTCGAAGACGCCGACAACGCCACGGGCCACTATGCAAACAGTGCGATGGATGAGCCGACTAAAATGGTTGTCGAGTACAACCTGAAGACGGCCATGCAGCATCGAGTCGTAGTCGTTGTGGAAAATTTACTCAGGCTAGCGAAGTCCCTGGTCAGCAGACCCCACCTAAAAACCACCTAATGGAGTTTGAATGAATGGGATCTATTCATTCAAACTCCAACCCAATCTCAGCCATGACAACCAATCTCAGCGGAGACTAGCCATCGGCGCGGGAGATATTATAGTGAATAAGTGTGTGCGCAGACACAGGTAGAGTGCACGTGTGTCTGTGCACACACTAGTTCTTCTTCTCTTTCCTCCTTCTCACAGTCCGAAGGGCCGGTAATCCGACACGACCGGAGAGAGATCTGGCGCAGGGCAAACGACTTAACGTGCTTTCCGAGGCACGTATCATAATGTCATGTACACTAAAGCAGTAATGGTACATAAAGGTTATGTTTCGTAAGATGTTGTTGATTAAAGGAAACCTGAAATAACCTTCCTCAGAATTTAATAATACTCGACTGTTATTACATGATAATTAAAATTCGGAATTATTACTTCAAATTGAATTCTTCTACCTGTAATTCCTTATACAAAGATTAAGAAGTTGGACACAGTTGGACAACAATGGGATTGTAATAATTTATTCAATCACATTTCCTTTAAAGATCCAATTAACTAGACTTTGAACATTTTTGTGGTCCACCATTTCACATTGTTTAAGGAACACAACCTTGCTGTACATCGCACACGTCGTCTGTTCGTCTCCTCAGAGTAGGCAACTCGTTCATGGGTCAATGCGTAAGCTTTTACAACAAACTTCCCATTGACATTCGAAACTTAATTAAACGATTTAAAAGCTGTATTAAAACCAAACTTTGTAAAAAAGGGTACTACTCGTATATAATTTCAGATTATTTTGAAGATAAAAAAGCGTGGGATTGAGCTGCTCGCTCTGCTAAGCCTTGTGATAAAACCATAAAATTTGACATTTTCATTATTATGTAAGATCATTAAAATATACCAGTTTTATATACATATTGACATTGTTGAAAATTATATACAAAATGACATGATTACTTTGTAAAGTATTATATTGTTTTAATTATTGTGAATGTGAGGATATTTATATCTATGTGGATATTTTATTTTATTTGTCTTCCTCTTTCTTTATTTTTTTCTTTCTCACTTAGTTTGAATGATGGTCTGGCAGTTTGAGTAGTTTATGCGGCCTACCCAAATGTCCTTTCTTTGGTATTGTTCGTCGAGTTGGGCTTCTTAAGTTCTGAGTTGAGCTCCACGATTACTGACAAATGCTGGACAGGTCCACTCAAATCTGTGTGGTTCTTTTCTCAAAAGACCATTTGAGACACTAATCTACATGGTCGTCATATGGCCTGATCATGATTATGTCTGGACTTTAAAAGAGACTGTGACCTCTGAGTTTGTTTCGGCCTTTCATTTCGTTTCATTTCATTTCACCATCGACCTTGCCGACCACTAAGAAAATTCCCGTCTAATTTCCAGACTACAGATACTACTCATCAGCGGGTAGCTGCTACAGGATCCCTCGGATTCCATTCACCTGGAGCCAGGCCTACTCCGAGTGCCAGGCTGAAGGCGCCCACCTGCTGGTGGTCAACTCCCAGGCTGAACATGATGCTATCTTCAACCTTACTAATACCGAGGAGGACGTCAGTGGATCTCATCACTCCTACTACTTCATTGCTGGATTTAGAGCTGCTAAGACTGTTGGAAATGCGACGCCGGTGTTTAGGACTATTTTTAGTGAGTGTTTATTTCAATTATATTTTGAGATCACTATCTATTTTAATTTTTGTTACGATTGGTAATGATTTTCGTGAAAATTTTCAAGTACTTACAATTAGTGTCGAATTTTTGGATAGATATCCACACATTCAACACAAAGGGATGCTATAAGAAAATATTATTTGAGAATTAAAACTGTATTCCATGGGTGTGCAAATTTAAACTAACTTTTAGTACCTTTCTATTTTTTAATACAAATAATTATAATAAGTATCTAAAGTTTACATGAGAAAAGCTACTGATAAGCTTAGGTTAACAGAAATCTACTTGAACGCAGTCGCGAGCAAAATATAATAAAACTTTTATTTTTTCCAGATCAAACTTTAGAAGAAGCTGGCTACAGTGAATGGTCAGAAAACGAGCCAAACAACTTGTTAGGTGACGAGTTCTGTGGCTCCATCTTGAAGGCCGACGGGAAACTAAACGATGTCAAATGTTCCCATGCTTTCGGCTTTATTTGTGAAAAAGAGGTCCCAGCGTCTTCATAATTTTATTATAATTATGCATATCGTTGTCGTTGTCATAGGGGTTGAGCAGACCGATCCGCCCGCGCACTTACAAGCAATCTCTTAGGTTGTTACTGAGCGAAAGAAGAGGATAGAGTCACGGGAAAATACGATTTCGGGTGAATAGGGCTGGCTCAGTCCTTATGGGGCGTCGGTTTGGTTACAACTTAAATTCTGACCAAGTTTCGTGTTTTGGGTAACTTATAAACCTTACTGTCGTGAGGGTGCAATAGCATAGCATCGTGCAAAAAAAGTGAACTTTGAAAATGCAACTATATCGGAAGTTTCGGCGTTCGTCGGATTCGGTTGATCCTAGGATCACAAACCGCCGCTCATCGGCATAAGAATCTGTTAGAGACCAAAAATGTTTGCTTGCCAATATTCAATTACTAATCTGTATAGTTCTTGAGCAAGCGTGGTGAACAGTGCTCGTGCCTTCTCTGTAGGAGAAGAGGCCTTTGCCCTGCAGTGGGGCAGTAATAGGCTGGTATTATTATAGTTATAAAAATATTTTAAGAAACAAAATAAATAAAAATTGATTGCGACTTTGTATTTTTACTTACTTCATCAAAATTATAACTAAGGGTCAGTTCACACCAAGACGTGACGCGACACGACGATACTTGAAGAGGACAGTGGTTTTGTACTGCGCAGTGCGATGTCTCGAGGCGCATCGTAAAGTCGCTGGCAGCTCCACGTCTCCTTGCTTTGTGATGCGTCGCGCTAGGAATTTTCGAATTATCTCAATTAGATGTGTATCTTTTTGGTTAGTAAATAAAGTTATATTTTGTATCACTATATTAAAAAGTGCGCGCAGCGTCGCTTGCTTCGCGTCACGTCTCGGTGTGAACTGACCCTAAGTTATAATTTTGATGAAAATGGGTTTACAATATTACTCAATACTATAAACGACTCTGTGACTGATTTCTGTGATTCTCATGAGGGTATTATCTTTTTTTGCGGCGTCCTGTCGGCTTGTGCATTGCATCCTGTCCTTTATTTCCTCATTTAACATCTCTTGCAGGACGGCTAAGTTCAGCAGCACATGCTGTCAGAAAAATCCGTAAATTTTCTGATGTAAATACCGCGTGGCTAGTCTATACAAAAAAATAAATAAAAAAAGTTTTATTGGCAAATGAAAATTTTATGACATACAGTGATCTTACGTAGATATAATTAAGACTAAGTACATCACAAAGTTTTGGTTTGACCAAACTATGTAGGGCTTGTATCTTGGAGGTCGGAGTGCGATTGAGCAGAAATAAATATGTCAGTTTACAGAGGTAGTTTAGTAAAGCGTGTATTATATTGAGTGAGTTTGTTTTTTCGTGAGTGACTGTGAGGGTGAGAGTGTCAGAGAGGAATGTTGTTTGCTGGCACTTTTGCTTGTCGATAAACGTTAGAGAAATGATTCTGTTTTGGTGTATGTTACTTCCAGAAGCCATTTCTTGAGTACACTTTTAAGGCGAGCGGATAGCAAGTCTTTGATGTTCAGTGATTTGCAACCCTTGTTAAATGACTATGAATGACTTCTGTATAATTTTAATTGGTGAAATAGTCTTCAAATCTACTAAGGAATATTCTAGTATTATATTCTATTCTTACTTTTCCACATAAGAAAAGTGGTTGTCTATTGTTTGCCCGAAGATTATATGCCTAATCATCATTTTCCCGAATTTCATTTACCCGAATTTCATTTGCCCCAATGTTTCATTTGCCCTAAAAGACATATGACATACTTTTAATTACCCGAATTTTATATACCATAAGATACGAATGCCATAAGTATTGTTTGCCTTATTTTTATGTGCCATAATAATTATTAGACATAATATTTAAATGGCATAATAGGTAATGGGTGCGCAATGTTTGGTATAAGAATAAACTTATTTATTCTGTGCATGGTTGATGGTGGGCTAGGTCGACGGAGCCCCGCTTCGCGGGGCTCCTACTTCTGTGTGGTTTATAGAAAAATAACCACGAAGGGGATGGCGGGGTCTATTCGCTCGCTTCGCTCGCTCACACGACCCCGCCATCCCCTTCTAACCTAACCTGTCCGAGTCGGGGTGCCCTAAAGTCCCAATTGCATCCAATTTCTCTTGATATAAACAACCGTTACACACCCGATGTCGATGGCAAATTATGTTATGGCATATCATAATTATGGCATGTGATAATTAGGGCATGTGATAATTAGGGCTTACAATGATTATGATCGGTAAGTGACTTTATGGGAAACAATGATTCTGGCACGTGACTAATATGGCAAATGAGAGTAGGGCAAATGAGTATTATGTCGTATGATATTATGGCAAATGATATTAGGGCAAATAAAATTCGGGTAAACGGCGGTATACCAAGAAAAGTACTCGAAAAATTCAACACACAAATGTTGTTTGTATCAGTAATGTTACTTTGTATAACATGAGAGTAGAGAATTTTAATAATCTGCTAAACCAAGACATTTTAGCACACGAACATGCCTACGTTATTGACTCAAATAAGAACCTTACGTGGAACTACAAAAATGTACAGACAAAATACAGGATCAGTAAATAATTACGGCATGCAAATAATTTTCCAAGATATCGCCGCACTTATGAACTATATACTTGAAAATACCTCCGCAAATACAGAAGGCGAGAAAATTAACAATATGAATGAACAACAATCGACAGAGCAGTTTTTTTCGATTATAAGCACCTTAACGTGATACATCAAAACATTGCGGGTGTCTTGAAGAGATGTCAACGAAAAATACCGAAATCAACATAATCTGTTTATCTGAGCACTTCATGTTAGCTGGTCATGAACAATATATTAACAAACAGCATATATCGCATTTTTGGAAGCTTTCATGATGCTGTATAATTTATGCTTTCCGCTTTGAACTATCACGTGGCATAAAAGTCTGTAGCCTGTAAAAAAAGAGAGAGCTTATGTGGAACTATAGGCTAAATCGTAATGAAGTAAATAAAACTAAATTTAAAAAATACTCGAAAATATAAAAAAATATAATTGATTTAACCCTGCGAGCACAAAACAATAATACAATAAAATCCAAAGCCACATGGGCGATTATAAATAGGTCTAAACTGAATTTACCAAAGGGTAGCATCACTTCCATAGAAACACACCATAAAACTATAACCAGGCCACGAGAGATTGTGAATGCTTTTAACAATTTCTTTATAGAAAAGATAGAACCAATAGCAGATGCAGGATGTAAGGACGTAACCGTAAATATTTCAAAATCAAGTCAATCTATGTTCATGGCACCAAGTACTCCATATGACATACTTCAAATTATAAGATCGCTTAAAAATACTACAAGTGTTGGATACGATGGGATCTCTACTAGAATCCTAAAGTATATCGCTTATCATATCTGTGACAACCTAAGCCATACCTATCGTTAATATGTGTATAACCGCTGGATCATACCCAGAAGGCCTAAAAACTATTATAGTTAAACCCATCTTCAAAAAAGACAACATGCAGAGTATGAACTGTTTTTTTTTTTATTGTTTATTAATCATTAACAGTTTACATACATGTTTAACTTTTAATTAAACATACCACACAAACCATCGCGGGTTTAACAGTGGTATGGCCAGATACGGCAACTCGGTGCCACTACATATTATTAATTAATGAACCAATTGGGTACACACATATACGAGTATATATACCCTAATTAGTTTTTTCCTAGATCGCACTGCAATCTAGAAAATATCTTTTTAACACCTTTGAGCAGTTCTTTGCATTTATTAGATTACAGATTTCCACAGGTAAATCATTCATATACGATGGTAGCATGCATTACAGACCTATTGCACTTATTCCTACAATTTCGAAGGTTTTTGTAAAATACATATATAATAAAATTTATAAATATTTAGAAAAAATCCACATTCTTACAGAAGACCAGAAAGGTATCCGCAAGAATAAAACAATAAACATGGCTATTTTTCATTTTATAAATGACATCATGGGTAATGTGGATGAAAGGACGTATGTTCCATTTACTGCGATATGAGCCAGGCTTTCGATTATGTTAATCATGACATTCTTCTCCGTAAACTGGAAGCTTATGGCGCAGCTTCTTGGTATCGCAGGTTCATACCAAATTTTAGTACTTTGGCTTCACCATTGAATAAACTAACCTCACAAAGCAAAAAAGCACCATCATTTGTGTGTTCAAAAGAAGTTGACACAGCTTTTAATCAATTAAAATAATGCTTTGTTTCTGCTTCAGTACTCTCGTGTCCCGATTATTGAAAATCATTCGAAATTTACACCGATGAAAGTGACTACTGTATTGTTGGTGGTGTGTTGACTCAAAATATTAATGGTGAAGAGAGAGTAATAGCCTATATGAGAAAGTCAATGTCCAATCAAGAATGCAACTATAGTGCTACCGAGCGTGAAGCTCTTGCGGTTCTAGTAGCGGTTGAGCACTGGCGCTGTTATGTAGAGTATGGCCAAAAATATGTTGTCTACACGGACCATTCTGCTCTTAAATGGTTTTTAAAATTAAATAACCCTACGGGTCGATTAGCTCGCTGGGGTGTACGACTATCTGCGTTTAATTTTTAAGTCAGACACCGCCGTGGTTCTGAAAACATAGTTCCAGATTTACCATGTGTACGTCGCTAATAATATTGCAGTAAACGTCAGATAAATTAAATGGACCCATGCCTCTGCTTTAGAAATTAAAATTAATAATAATAATATTGTACTAGGGGTGTATCGATCCCCATCAAATGCCAATGCAGACATGTTTATTAATTCGCTCGATACATATCTGAACTCTGTAAAGTCCTGTAACTGCATTACCTTAGCTGGGGATTTAAATATAAATCTAACACCAACTCTATCTGAGCCGGCCCAGGAGCGCAACAATAGACAAAACTACTCTGCAATGTTATCTTTGCATGGACTTTTGGCAGGACACACTTATCCTACTAGATTAAACAATTGCCTCGACCATTTTATGATAAAGGAAAAATTATCTGCTCACATAGCTGTCTTAAATACATCTGTTACTGATCATTCTCTATTATTCCTAAACCTATCAAAAATCAAACTAAAAAATAAAATTCAGAAGACAAAAATAACTACAGACTTCAATATGGCACTTAAATCTTTAGTAGACAAAAATCTTGGCGAACTCGTGTTTTCTCATGACCCTGACATTGTGGTAGAACTTTTGATTGAAAAAATTTTGGAAGCTTTACAAGAAAATACTATTACGACTACTTTACCTAAAACTAAGCGAACTATAAAACCCTGGATAACCCCCGGCATTTTAAAATGTATCAGAAATAGAAATAATATGCAGAAGAAATTGAAGAATGACCCACACAATGATATATTAAAAATTAGTTACAAAAGATATCGAAATTATTGTAATCAACTAATTAAAAACTGAAGCGCCGGTACGAGAGCCCTCTCGTACCGGCGCTTCAGTTTTTTTAACAATTAGCAAATTCTACCAAAGACAGTAAAAGACTCTGGTCAAATATTAAAAACGTAACGCATATGAAGCAAACTAACGCAGATAACACTAAACTTTTAGACAATAAGTCGTCACCAATTGAAGCAGTTAATCATGTTAACGATTATTTTGTAGTAATTGGCAAACAACTTGCAGAAAATCTTACCAGATACTAGATCGGATGCTGGGACTGACTTAGGGGTAGATAATACTCAATTAACATCACTTGTTCTCTTGGATACAGATATAGAAGAAGTGCACTATTTACTCATGAATTTAAAATCAAGCAGTGCCCCTGGCTGGGACAACATCCCAACCATTTTTCTCAAATTAGCTAAGCACGTTGTTCTCCCAATTATTGTTCACTTAGCGAACTTGTGCTTTAGTAAAGGTATCTTTCCTAAACTCTTAAAGAAATCTACTATTACACCAGTGTACAAGAGTGGACCCAGAGATGATGTTAGTAACTTTAGGCCTATATCAGTATTACCTGCTTTATCAAAAATATTGGAGAAACTGTTAAACAAACGACTAATAGACTTCCTTAATAAATATGAAATATTGTCTGATGCGCAGTATGGATTTAGACAGGGAAAATCGACTGAAGATGCAGTAACAGCTATAACATCTCTTGTTACAGAAAGCCTTGATCGAGGAAAGAAGTGCCTCTCAGTTTTCCTCGATTTAAAAAAGGCTTTTGATACAGTGTCTGTTCCCATTCTTGTACGCAAGTTGGAATACATAGGAATAAGAGGCACACCTCTTGAATTATTCAAAAGTTATCTTTCACATCGAACGCAAAAGGTCAAAATTGGACAGTATACAAGCAGAGATTCAGATATCACTTTCGGTGTATCACAGGGGAGCGTTCTCGGGCCCACGTTGTTTTTAATTTACATTAACGACCTATGTGAGGTTAGGGCAGGTGGTGCTCGAGTGTTCTCTTATGCCGACGATACTGCGCTGGTCTTTATCGGCGACAATTGGGAGTCTGTGCGGCAGGATACGAAAATGGGGTTATCTAAAGTCGCTTGTTGGCTAAGAACTAATTTACTCACGCTGAATAGCCAAAAGACTATCTACATGTGTTTCGCCCTAACTAATAGAACCCAACCTGATATAAATTTTAGTATAAAGATACACCAATGTCACAATATCCAGGATACTAATTGCGTTTGTCCGACTATCGAGAAGGTTGAGAAGACGAAATATCTGGGTATCATACTTGATCAGCGACTCTCTTGGCATTATCACGTTGCATTGGTTAATGAACGTCTCAGAAAAATGATCTGGATTTTTAAATTACTAAGACATGTTGCATCAGCCAGGCTAATTCAACAAATATACATTGCTCTAGCCCAATCCGTTCTAACCTATTGCATTCCTATCTGAGGGGGAGCCTCTAAAACTAAATTCTTAGATGTGGAAAGATCTCAGCGTGCCCTTATCAAAACTATGTACTTTAAACCGTATCGTTTTTCTACACACGAGCTTTACAAACTATGTGACCTGTTAACTGTAAGACAGTTATATATCCTAAACTCTACCTTAAAAATGCATAAAACAACTGTATTTGACCCTAGTACGCTCAGAAAAAGAAGAAATCACGGTCGTATAGCCGGAGTTAGAGTTCGTACCGCATTCGCAAAGCGGCAGTATGTTGCCCAAGCTACTCATCTTTATAACGCCATAAGCAAGAAAATGCCTTTTAACCAAAAAACCCATTATGAATGCAAGAAAGCCCTGACTGCATGGCTAAAGACTCTTAATTATGAGGAAACTGAAGCACTTCTGAACCCGGTTATTTAATAATGATATAATAAATTAAAAATAAAATAAACATACCTAAAACTTAAACTAAACTTACCTTACACACGAAATGAATGATAACATGGACTTAATAAAATTAATATACAACTGTCTAATTCACACCGATAATATGCTTTTGGTTTCCCTTCCTTACTCGCTCACACAAATACATACACACACACACACACACGCACAATGACACACACACACGACACTCATAACCACACCCCCACGCACGCAGAAAGACACACACACACTACTCACTCGTCTTTGCCTGAAATTGGAATCTGAGATAATTATCAAATTAGAAAAACAAGCTCAATGTAATACCCGTCGGGGTTCAAATTTCATTGCATCAATTGATTAATTTTTAGTTTTTTCCAACCTTTTTGTCACAACCCATTCGCTCCAAAACCTACTTGGAATGGCTAATGCTGAAATAGTGAAATAGACAGAAATAGAGTAAGTGGGGATAATGTATAAATTGTCTGAGATTACGGTTTCAAGTATCTAATTAATTATTTATTTTTAAATTCTCTAGTTCTAGTTGATTTATTTTTTATTCTACCTACTTTGTAAAAATTCTGTTATTAACAGGCTCTGTATGTTGTATACATAGTTATGGAAGAGGGAGGTCTTCTGGTACAGGTATCTCCATACTTAAAAGAAGGCCTCTACAACTTATTTGTTAAAACCTGTTGATTATGAAATAAACTTTTTATTATTATTTTTTTTATTACCATCACGTTCTGTACCTATTACCGCTGTTGATAGTCTCCCTGTTAATATGCAAATTAATGACGCGTAGAACCTCAATATCTATAATGGTTGCCAGTCTTCCCCTACCTCGTTTCCTAACTATTTAATTAAAAAAGGGAAACTATTTAAGTATATGAAAACTAAGTGTCCATTGCGTAGAGAATTCGAATGGAAAGAGGTAGTACCTGCGGAACACCGTAGTACTGTATTGGAAAGGCAACATTTCGTACCTCCTGCAGGGCACGCCAGTAATAACATAAAGCAAGCCGTTTATATGTCTTAAAGACACCCATTTAAGACATATAAACGGCTTGCTTTATGTTATTACTGGCCAGGCATGTACGCGGATGTACAAAAATTTATTTCAGCTTGCGATGCGTGCATAGCTCATAAGCATTAAAACAAACTTTAGGCAAAATGGGCGAGCCTAAAGTATGTTCTAGGCCATTCCAAGCTATTAGTATAGATCTAGGAGGACCTTTACCTCTTTCAAGAAAACAAAATTGCTACATATATCCGTGATTACGTGTTGTTTTTTTAGTAAATTTTGCCTTTTATTCCCTATTAAGCGAACCACCGCAGAAATCGTTACTAGAATCCTCGAAGAAAACGTAATTCTCGTACATGGGATACCCTCTACTATTATACTTGACAACGGAAAACAGTTTGTTAGCGCAACTCTCAAACGTAGATTACCAAATATATAATTCCCAATTTACATTTTACTTCAAAGTACTCATCTCATATCAACACAGTTGAACGTTATAATAAAACTATTATGACGGCAATTTCAACGTTTATTGCTGACGATCAGTGTGTCTGGGATCTACTGGGACCAAAGATTCAGTTTGCTGTAAATAGTTCAGTAAACGAAACAACGGGCTATACTCCGTCATTTCTTGTATACGAACGTGAAGTGGTTACTTGTGGTTCACACTATATCAACTCAGAAAACAATAAAGATCTTATTTTTGTACCTCGCGATTCATATGCAGAACACCTAGGCTATTTATATTCTATCTTTAACAAGGTACAAGCAGCGCTTCTCCAGGCTTATGCTAGAAACTGCCAGTCTTACAATTTACGTAGGAAACCTGCAGAGTTTAATATAGGTATGGAAGCGAACTTTCTATCAGAGTGACAAAAATAAATATTTTACAAAGAAGTTGGCTCCTAAATTTATAAAATGTCAAGTTACTGGAAAAAAATCACCATTAGTATACGAGTTGGCGGATACGTCTGGAAAATCTATCGGGCAATGGCATATTAAAGATATCAAGTTAACTAATTACAAATACTAAAAGCTAAAACGGAATACATAACTAATTGCTCACTACAGATCGATGACTACAACTACGAGCAACAAGATGACAACAATCGTCGTACGTATCCGTATTATGGATTGTGGATGATACGATGACAACAAGATGGGTGCGGCTATATGTCTCAGTTTAATCTGTGTTGTGTTTGAATACTAACATTCGTTTTTTAGTTTATTATTACTATTATATGGACCTGGTCTGAAATAAATATTTAATAATAATAAAAGAAATGATATCTCAAATCAAATTTATGTTGTTAGATGTTTCTTCATTAAAGGAGAAGTCGCAGCAACAATACAAAAATATTCATCTTCAGAGTCACTGCTTTCATTTAATATCTTTTTCTCTACCTTTTCTACTTTCTCTTCTTTATTTATTTTTCTATCTCCTTTACCCTTGCCTTTACACGTCCCTTTACCCTTTCCTTTATCTTTTTTGTTCCCTTTGTTGCGGTATTTTTAGTTCTGTAATATTCTGGGGTATCGATGAGAGGCAGATTTTTTAGCGCGTTTACGATTAGACTGAGCTCGTGGTGGAGTTTTTGCAGAGGTCTTATGGTTTTGACCAAGAAATCAGTGGCATCCTTCTGCATGTCTGATGGTCCACCTACCAGTATCACTTTTTTCTGCATGCCTGATAGTCCAGGTACCGGTTCATTAGACATCCGGGGTAGGTATTAACACGTTGGGGCTATTTTTAGTAATAGCCCCAACGTTTCATTTTTACTATTAAAAAATATAAAACAATATTAGTTGATAGTTACGTCAATTAAGAAATGTAGCATTATCCTAAGTATAAAATAAGCTTCTAGGGAAACAAAAAACATAATCATAACACAGTATATTTTAAGCATAAATCAATGAATTATAAAGTTAAATGTTCGTAAACTGTGTAAAAATGTTTTCCGGTACACAACTCATATTACGAAGCGCGGACCAAAGCTGACCAACCCCGAGACATGCGGCGTGATCTAGTCAGCGTATTAAGGCAACACTAACCAACTTCTAATGATTTTTAAGGTTCCGTACCCAAAGGGTCAAACGGGACCCTATTACTAAGACTCCGCTGTCCGTCAGTCACCAGGCTGTATCTCATGAACCGTGATAATTTTCACAGATGATGTATTTCTATTACCACTATAACACAAAATACTAAAAACAGAATAAAATAAATATTTAACAGAATAATATGTGGGGTTCCCATACAACAGACATGATATTTTTGCCGTTTTTATAGATAATGGTACGGAACCCTTCGTGCGCGAGTCCGACACGCACTTGGCCGGTTTATTATTGAAGATCTCGACCATCGTTACTCTTTTAAAATGTTTTCACAATATCTTGTATACATTAATTATATAATTATATGTGAACACGATGCTCCTAGAATATGATTTCTATACCACGAAGTCTAAAAAGAATGAAAAATGAAGCAATGACACATAAATTAATTATGTGCTCACATATTTACACACATTGTAAAATTATACGATATTCCTAACATATATGGGTGCATACCCTCTTGCGTTGCGTTGCAGCGTCAACGCAACGCAGGTGTGGCGTTGCGACGACGCGACGCAACGCACTAATGGGGCCTCGCCGTAAGTCAGTGTGTGAGTTCAAGTAATCACAGAATGTAAAATCAATGTTATGAAAAATAATATTATACAATTAACTTAGCAACCAGTTTGATTTTGTCTAGACTCTAAATTATCCTATGGAGCAGGACCAGCATTTTTCCAAGCATTCTTATCTTGGATATAATCCTCTAATTTGTAATAAGTATGCTTGTTTGCAAAGTGTACTTTTAATATTCAGAGTTTTAAATTTTATTTCATTTAATTGTAATACCTATATCACAAGGTATTTTGTTGTAACATTTAACACAGTACCGGATAAAAGATGTATACTTTAGACAATTTGAAAAATGGTTAATCTATTTTATCTTTATTTCTAGTATTAAAATTATGTCTATCACTTACTTTATTAGAAAGAATTAGATTTTTTCTCATATACATAGTATTTTCATAAATGATTTGGCTAGGTACCGTCATAATATGAATCTTTTTAAATAGTTCCTTGAGAGATTCGCGACGACGTAGGTTATAAATGGCTCTGACAGCTCTCTTTTGTAAAATAAAGATGTATTCAATTTCAGCAGCCCGACCGCACAGTAAAATGCCATACGACATATAATACTGTGGAAGTAGCTAAATTAGACCAAACGCACGGTTTCTACATCTGTTTACTGTCTTATCTTTCTAACAGCATAAGCGGCCGAGCTTAGCCGCCCCGCAAGAGATGTTGTATGAGGTCCCCATTGTAATTTCTCGTCTAGTGTGAGTCCTAGGAAAACCGTTTGATTAATAAATTCCAGTTTTATCTCCATTCATTAGGATGTCACATTCGCTTCTTCTAACATTAGGTAATTTAAAGCTAATGCATTTGTTATTTTTTTTATTTAGTACTAAATTATTTACCGTAAATCAATCTTGGACCTGAAGAATGTTCGTCAAGATTTTGTGACCGTCGGTTTATTTTAAAGATCAATGAACACCATCTTCGGTTGATTTTGAAGTAATTGGGATAAATCATTAACATAAACTAAAAAGAGGAATGGACTCAACATTGAACCTTGAGGAACGCCCATTACCATTTCAGACCCTAATGAGTTTGTGCCGTTGACTTTGACTTTAACCTTTCTATCTTTCAGGTTTGATCTTAGCAAATCAAGAGCTGTATTCCTAATCCCATAGTGCTCTAGTTTCAAAAGAAGTGTCTAAGTGGCCTACGCAAATGAACGCATTTGAAGGGGCGCAAAAGATTCCAATGGCAACTTGTGCTAAAACTGACGTTAAAAATGTTCTTTATTAGGGTGACACCGGCGTCAGTGGTACAACGCCCTTTGGTGAAACCGTACTGTTGTTCAAGTAAGATGTATTTGTTATTGAAGTGACGAAACATTTGATTGAGCATCAACTTTTCAAACACCTTACTGAGAACTGTCAGAATTGACACAATCCTATAATTGTCGGGTTCCTTACTATCACTTGATTAGAACAAAGGAACTACTTTAATGTATTTCATGAAAATTGGAAATACTCCTTGGTTTACACTGGTGTTAAATATGAAAGCAAAATATGGCGCAATGGTTTCGATGATAGATTTACAGACTTTTACAGACATTTCCCATAGATCTTCTGTTGATTTCTAAAAGATCTTTAAAAGATTTTACAACAGCCTTGGGGTTTGTATGCTGAAACCTAAACTATAAAGGGCATGCCTATACATTCTTTCTAAGTAAGGCAGCAGAAAGCGCGGGTGAGGAATTTAAAGCTTCAATAGTTTTATGGGGAATATTAACAAAAAAGTTCTAAATTCCTAAGCTAAGCAAAATAAAGCTCCATTTTCACGATTTAAGTTTCTTGCCTGTGGAATACAATAAAATTGAAGGAACAACTGTTCAGACGGTGCAACTTTCACAGTTGCTTCAACTTATGGTATGCCACTGGCAATTAAATTGCATCGTGTGTATCAAGCTTAACACTGCCCGACCCGTGGATCAGCGGACGCCTCTACGACCACTAGATTAACGATACGTTCCGGAAATAGAACCTGGGACCCTACGCTGAGCAGAGTCGCCGAATAAACAATACACATGCTGACGTCACGGTCTATTCCTATTAATGTCTGCTTCACTATCTTTATTTGTTGCATAATAACAAATATACTTATCGGTGGTCAGGGACTGCTGTTTGTACCTCGAGTATCTTGAGAGCGGTCGACTGTCAAGATAATATTATGGAGAAATACGTGATTTTTGTGATTTGTGTTATACTGTGTAAGTTTTCTTTCTACTAATTACTTAATTAATAATAGAAAAACCGGCCAATTGCGTGTCGGACCACGCTCAATGAAGGGTTTTGTAGTTGAGATGAATTTGTCCCAGAAATAAAATTGACATTGTAGTTGATAAACGTGTTCTCCCATACATCAATATACGCCACCGTCAATTCTTCAACTCCAAATGTAAGTTTGTAATCGCGCGTCTTTTTGTGATAAAACTTAAATTAACGATTTTCGTACATTTTACTTTACTTGTGCTGTGAGACCTAGGTTCTTGCCAAATTTCATGATTCTAGGTTTCTAGGTCAACGAGAAGTTCCCTGTAGGTTTTGATTTATTTGCGAGTATAAAAATATATCACATAAATGCGTTTGCTTTTTTTTGCGTTGACTTAGAAGCATGATTTTTTAAGAGCTTCAAGGGACCATAGACCGTAGGTATTTGATATAAATTTCAACTTGATACCTCCACGCGTTCCTGAGAACAATGGTGGACTGACAGACAGACGGACAACAAGGTGATCCTATAAGGGTTCCGTTTTTTTCCTTTTGAGATACGGAACCTTAAAAATTTACAAGTGTGTTAACTTTTGTTAAAAAGTGCGATTAATGAGGCAAAACAATTTTTTTCATAAATCGACTAAGTATTTATTTAACCGATGATGTTACCACTGTCGCTTGTAAGTGACAGTACGGTACCAACCGCCAAGCTCCGGCCGTCACTTATAAGCGACGGTTGACCTTGACGCGCGCGACAAAAGTGATGTGACGCGCGCGTCAATGTCAAACAGCTGTGCTTGACAGTCATAACTTTACAAAAGTGGCGGAGCTTTAGCGGTTTGAACCGAAAATTACCTACTTTCAAAGGTGACTTTTTCAAACCCAAAGTCAAATAGGTAATTTATTTCAATTAGGCACATGAAAGGCACTTTTGAACATCAAAATGAACAAAATAAATAAAATTGATTCTAGTCGCCCCTTCCAAAAGGTAGTTTTTTCATATGGAGAAGAATGGGCAAGAAACTCCACTGTGACTCTTTTAAAATGTTTTACAATATTTTGTATACATTCATTATATAACTATAGGTGAAGACCTACCTAGAATAATTGCGACGATGCACAAATTTTAGCAAGTAATAGTAATAAGCCAGTGTGTGATTACTTTATCACAGAATGTAAATGTCATAACAACAATAAATTATACGATTAAATTAGCAAGCAGTTTGATTTTGTCTAGACTCTAGATTGTCCTAAGGACCAGGACCAGCATGTTTCCAAGTATTCTTATCTTGGATATAATCCTCTAATTTGTAATATGCTTGTTTACAAAGTGAACTTTTAATATAAGTTTTAAATTTTCTTTCATTAAATTGCAATATATCACAAGGTATTTTGTTGTAACATTTAACACAGTACCCCATAAATATGTATGTACTTTAAATAATCTGAAAAATGGTTGATCTATTTTATCTTTATTTCTAGTATTAAAATTATGCCTATCACTTATTTTATTAAACAATGCCCTGTTGGGCATCCATAATTTGAGTAAATTAAAATATTATGATTCTATCTTTATTTATGTCGTTATTTTAAACTGTTTAAAATCTTGAAAACAAAGTGATATGTGCCTGAATGAGATGTACAGACCAGAGCAAGGAAACAAGGAAAGTTACCAAGTAAAGTAATAAAGTAAATTATCGCCGCAACAAATTAATTGAATAAATAACGAATGATAACGTCTCGGAGAAAAGACTATAAACTGGCAGTCATGAGCGTAATGTGTGATTTACATTTTATAAGCATTATAAATGACTAGCTACAGTTCAACATATTATTGTAAGCATAGGTAAAACCAAGGTCTCAGTTCAGAAATGAAATTGTTAATGAAATGAAATTGAAATGAAATAAAATTGAAATGAAATAAAATTGAAATTAATTGAAATGAAATTGTAATGAAATTAAAATGAAATGAAATTATTTATTCTGTAAATAGGATTTTGGAATAACTTTTACAAGTCACATAAAAAAAAAAATTGCTAGATGAGTTCGGCGTTTTCTATCTGACTACTCTGAGAAGAAAGGCCGAAACAAACTCAGAGGTCACAGTCTCTTTTAAAGAGTCCAGACATAATCTTGGTCAGACCATATGAGGACCATGTAGATTAGTGTCTGAAATGGTCTTTTGAGAAAAGAACGACATAGATTTGAGTGGACCTGTCCAGTCAGTGCAAGCATTTGTCGGTAATCGTGAAGCTCAACTCAGAACTTAAGGAGCTCAACTCGACAAACAATACCAAAGAAAGTCCATTTGGTAGGCCGCATAAACAACTCAAACTGCCAGATCATCATTAAAACTATCTCAGAAAGAAATAAATAATTAAAGAAAAAAAAATTAAAAAAAAAAATATATCCACATTCACAAAAATATATACACATCAAAAGTGTCTAGGGATCAAGTACATTTTCAACTATAAAAAAAATATCCAATTAGTATTTACGAAATCTAGTCTTCCAGACTGGCTTCTTACTTTAATTCCTATGTTTAAGTTCTTACTCTTCTTACTTATGCCTATATTTTATAAAAATTAAGAAAAATTGCAATTTTTGCAAATTGTGGGAAATTAACCTAAGTTAATGTCGTCAACTAAATGGCAATAAAAGGCAAAAATGAGGATTTTTTAATTTCTTATAGTAAATATAAAAATAAGTAATAATCTGTGCTTCCACCATTGACACGAATCACAAAGTCACAGCGATTTGGCATGCTTAAAATCAGTTCATCAAAATCACTTTGAGGAATGGCCGCTCACGTTCTTTCTAATAAGTCAAAAAGTTGTTGTGGGGTATGCACGGCATCCATACTCGGCAGAGCTCTTCTTTGGAGCATATCCCATGCGTGCTCAATTGGGTTGAGGTCTGGCGATTGAGCAGGCCACGGCAGAACGTTGATGCGAGTATCGGCAAGAGTGCGTGTTACGACTCAAGCCGTGTGTGGACGTGAATTGCCGTGCTATAGTCGAAACGAATCACCCGACTGGCTTCGCAAAGGGATGATCGCGTCTGAAACAATCCTCTCTGCATAAATCTGAGCATTGTGGTCGTCCCTGATCAAATTGAGATAGGTTCTTCCACCGATACAAATACCGGCCCATATTATTATTGTTCCCACTCCATATGAATGAATTTCCTGACAAAATTTCAAACGTTCTTGACGTCTAGAGGTCCTCCAAACTCGAGTGCGTCTTGTATTCGGCCTCATACCGAAACGAGATTCATCGGAAAAGCAAATACAACGCCAGTCCTCCCAATTTCTTTGTTCGCGAGCCCGGGGTAGGTGGAACTCTCAGCGGCCTTCGGGAACGCAGACCCACTTTACATAAACGATTTCGGATGGTTTGGTCGCCTATTAGCAAGCCTGAAGACCTGTGAAATTTCATAGTCAACATGGTGGCAGCCATGGTACGATTCCATCGAGCAGTAATTTGGATGTACCGTTCTTGTCTGCAAATGGTGATGCGAGATCGTCCTACATGTCGCTCGGCCATGCTGTCCGTGATACAGCGTGATATAGCGTGTCCAGAGGCGGCTTATGACGCTCTGTGTAGTGCCAAGAGCGACAGCCACAGTACGTTGCCTGGAACCAGCTTGCAACATTCCGACGTCTCTCATCATCTCTTCTCGTGTCAATTCAAACGAAAATTATAAGTGTTGCTAGCAGTTAGGTTTAAGGCGTTGGACTGTGATGCAGCTGCTATTCAGTTGCATCCGGCTAGATTAGATGCCGGACCCCAACATAAGTAGATGGAAAAAGACTTGCTATGAACACGATTATGATAATGCCAAACATACATAAGCGGCAATCCCTTAGCCGCCTTAGCAGCTATCTATCTACCCTAATACAATGTAGGTAGGTACTTATGCCTATATCATATGTCACCGGTTCAAAATTACAAATACATAATTCATTCAGTAACAGTTTCTCATAGTCAACTGTATCCATATTAAGGTTCCACTGCCTATTACAGCATCGACAGTGGCGCCCCCACCGAAAATCACTAAACAATACCGCAAAGATTATGTCTACAATAAGAAAACTGATGCTTTCTACAAGTTACACATAGAAGAGGTTCGACATTGGCAGGTCAACAACCTGTGCGAGGTGGAGGGTGCCCAGCTCATGATCCCGGCTTCAGACCACGACATCATACAGCTGCATTCCATGTTCAAGCAGTTCCCAGACCTTGGGGACTATGTTTGGGTGGGCGATGATGGACAAAGGCATGAATCTGCTGAGGAGCAACCTATTATTGATTGTAAGTAATTAAATCCTAAACTACTAAATGAGCAATATTTGTATTGTATATTATATTTGTAATCACGTTCTCGAAAACGGCTCTAACGATTTAGATGAAAGATTTTTTGCCTCTAAAAGAAAAATCGGTCTAGCTAGGTCTCATGTCTGGGAAAATTGGTTTTCTCTATTTTCATAGTCTTGGGAAACTGATACAACGTTGGTATACCTGGACGATATGTTTATCTATTTTCACCCGAGCCAGAGCTCGGTCGACCAGGTACTGGTTCTTAAGTTAGCTTCGCACGGCGTATATGGACATGAATCGTGCCGCACGTGTTTATCACACGTCTCAAGTATATTAGTAAAACACACCTTCCAATACATAAAGAAAAAGATAACAATGAACTTATTATTGTAATCCTTAGAACGGCCTTTCTTTTGGTATCAGATTTAACCCTAACCAGTTGGGGGTGTAAAATAAAAGAAGCAACACGATTGCCAATATATATTTACCGAAGTTAGTCTGGTGCACTTTGAACCTAAGCATCCAGCCCCGTAATCAGTCTCCAATCTTACTGATTAGCTTCTTTTTTATATTGCTACTATTCTTGTATAGATCGACTCGTTGATCTGTAATAAGTAATGACTCACAGATCTAGATTTTTCGAGAGGGGCAAAAACTGCGGTCTGCCGCCTCCCGGCTCCCGCCAATCCTTTAAACCTTTATGTTTCTCTATGAAGCCTTTTTTAAAATTATAATAATATATTATTATATTTCAAATTAATTAATAATTATTATTATATTAATTTAAATAAATAAGCCTCGCAAACGCTACCACTGGTACGACAGGAGTTACCCGACCTGCTCCATAAATTGTGTAGTACTGCGGAACCTAAGAACTATAGACCAATTACATGTTTACCGACGGTCTATAAAGTTCTTACGTCCATTCTTAGAGCAAAAATTGCTAACCATATTGATCGCAACTCAATTATATTATGTCTGCGTCTCAGAATGGATGTAAGTGGGTTCCGCGGTACTAAGAACCTGCTCCGTATAGACATAGCTATAAACAAGGGAATTGAAACATTACTCAAAATAAGGTTACACGTAGGAAGGTAACGATCATTTGTGCCGTTCCGCCGGAATCGCAACAAAATTAATTCCTTGGGTTAATCGATACTAAAAACGTTAAAGTTACGCCCCGGCGTTTCGCCTCCTCGCGCTACTCCAAAATGTGCGCGAAGACTTTTGCCTCCATATACCATGGCGCCAATCCGGCAAGGAGGCTCGCCGCCTCACCGGAGACCGTGTGGTATACCGACCAGCCGGATGGCCATGACCCTCTGGGATGCGTTCAACCGGCGGGTTGACCGCCGCCTCAACGAACGCGCCCACACCGGGCCATGCATTGCACGCCTTCCGCGTAGAGCCTCCGGGAGGCATTTGGACCTCCTGGATTGGGCAGGAGCCGCTGCAAGGCAGCCCACGTGGGTCGGTTTTAGTTCTATGATTCATTTTAATGCTAGTTATAGAAATCTTTTGGTACGTTTTGTTTTGCTTGGTTTATAATTTTCCATACCATTCTACTTTTATTGTCTGACGTATTAATTTAATGATTATTTAAATTAAATTACATTTTTAAACTTTTATTGATACAGATAACCTTTGTTACAAAAATACTTAACGATTAGGTTACAAGTTCAGATAAATAAAGGTAGTTTAAATAATGGAAACCCTGCCTCCTAAACTAGGGGAAACCTATGACTTAGGATTCAGTGTTCTACTGTTACTTCGAATGTTCCAGTAAACCTTACTGTGTCTGTTGTTTATGACGAAGAACTTAATTACATAATCGGGGTAATAACAATTAACACAAAGCTACCTGATCCATCTTTTAATCTGTACCTCAGACACCTTTGTCTATTTAAGATTGTACACAAAGCTATCAATTTGAGGTAAGGTTATGTAGAGTTGAATAAGTGAGTATTTTGTGTTTTATTGATTTACGATATTATATTTATTTATATTTCAGTTGTGTGCATCTGGGTGGGGTGTGAATGTATGCATGGATGTGAAAGTATGCTGGAAGGGATGTATGTGAAGATGTGTGTGTGTGTTTGGTAATGCAAGTACTTACATATAAACGAATAAATATGTCTTTCGCGCGGTAAACTCTAATTGCGCGATGCAGGATTTGTGTGACGTCAGGTATTTGATGCGTAGTTCGCATGTGGCGATCTAGATGCCGCTACAATAGTTTAAAATGTCTTTTGTGATGAAAAACGATTTGGGTAAAAATGTCGCTTACGATAAATGTCAGCGGTAATGGTTCGTGTTACCTGTGTGATAGTGTGTCTTTGATTTTTCAGTCGGCATTGTCTTCAGATGTTTGTATGCTTAATTGTCTGCAATAGCATTAATAACATTAATTAGCCTATAATGTGCCCACTGTTGGGACATAGGCCTCCTCTCAGTGAAAGTGAGTGGCCTGTAATCCACCACGCGGGCCGACTGAGGTATTTTAGATGTCACATCTCTTCGAATTCTTTGGTTCTAGGACATGCCGGTTTCCGCACGATGTTTTCCTTCACCCTTTTCAGTGCAGTGGTGATGAAATAAATTACACAAAGTAAAGCGCCTGCCTAGGTTCGAACCTATAGTGGTATGAAGAACGGGGTGTATAGTTCACTTACCCTCTATAGAAAAGGGAGGATCTTCCGACCAGCTATAATATTACCGGATATAATACTCGTCGCACGGTAAACTCCGCTTGCGCGATGCAGGATTTTGCGTGACGTCAGTGTGATGAGTAGTTCACATGTGGCGATATAGATGCCGCCACAAACCCACGACCTACAACTCGTAAGTCAGGGCGTTACAACTGAGCCCTCCCTGCTCTCCCTGGGACGCTATATGCCTTGTGACAATAGGCTGGTTTTATCAAAAATATTCAATTTTACTTTTTACTGTTTTGTATTTCGCACAGCGTTACTTTAACCATATTTATAATGATTCTAGTGAATCCAGCAAGCAATCGTCGGATGGATATGGACAATAGACGATTATGTGACGTGGCGACTCGGTCGGGCGACATCGAGACTATGGTGTGTTACCGAGAGCTGCCGTTCATATGCAAAGTGGCTGCCCAAGACGCGCCTTACGATCAGCGCTGTGGTGCTTATGGAAAAGGTAAATGTGATGAAGCGGCTCAGTGCGAGGCTGACTCGCAAACGAAGGGTTCCGTACCGCCGTAACTGTTTTTAGGGTACCGTACCTCAAAAGGAAAAAACGCAAACTTTATAGGATCACTTCGTTGTCCGTCTGTTAGTCTTTCAAGACCTATTTTCTTAGGAACGCGTCAAGTTGAAATTAATATGAAATACGTTGATCTATGGTGCCTTGGAGGCCTTGGAGCTCTAAAAAAATCAAGCTTCTAAGTCAACGCACTAAAGAAATACGGCCATTTATGTGACATATTTTGATATTTGGTAATAAATCAAAACCTACAGGGTACTTTGCGTTGAATCAGAATTATGAAATTTGGCAGAAAGGAAAATGTCCGAAAATCGTTAATTTGTAGTTTTATCACATTTTTTTTTTGTGCGATTACTAGCGTACATTTGCAGGTGGAGAATTGAACGTGACGTAGATCTCAAATCTCAAATCGTTTATTGCAATCCATAATGTACAACTACAGGTGATAAATAAAAGAAATAATAATAGAAACAATTATGGACCCTGTCGGGCACAGCAAATTTTTAAATAGGTAGAGAGAGGAAGAGCGCTTTATTAATTTTCCTTATTACTAAGTTAGAATTATTTTATATCCTATTACCCTATGTACCTACTTATATTTCCATTCATTCACTTATTCTATTAATATTTTATATGCAGGTCTATCTATTCATATATTATTTATTTAATTATATTTAGTATTGCTTATTCCTTTACTCGCTTAAAAATTATTCATTATTATTAATGTAGTATAATTATTAAGTTGTAATTTATTTTTGTTATTTTACTTATTAAAATATATCTGTTATTCATAGTTATTATTATTATTATTGAATTTATCCATTTATTGAATATATCGATGTATGGAGAACATGTTTTTCAACTAAAAAGTTAAGTTTGTTTTTGGGTTAAACTCATCCCAACTACGGAACTCTTTGTGCGTGGTCCAACACGCACTTGTCTGGTTTTTTACTAAAGTATTAAAAAACATATGTATTGTATTTTTTTATTTTATACTTTCGTAAAATTCACGTTTCTTATAGATTTTTATTTTTGTTATTATAGCGGCCATAGTAAAACACTGTTAAAATCTCAAGTGTCTACACTATTCCGGTTCAAAAGATACAGTTCTGTGACAGACGAATGGACGGACGAACTGAAAGCGGAGCCTTATCAATTGTGTCGGTACGGAACCCCAAAAATGTCATTAAAATTTCAAAATGTATCAAATTCAATAGTCAAATTATTCAAACTAGGCTGAGAATCAGAATTTTTTTAACGTCAAAATGACATAAGACAGTCCTTCAACAAAGCCCGCCCTTCATCACTTCCTAGTGCTTTAGCTGGGAAGAAGAACGTTGATTCTATACTTACTTCTGTACTTGTGCAAAACTTGTGATTCTGTACTTATGCAAAATATTTTACAATACGCAACACAAACATTAAATTAAATTATTTGCTATATGTCAGTTAGCACACGCCAACATACGAACAAAAAACATCGAAATCTGTACTCAAGCGAAAATAAAAAGTAAAAAATAAACAGAACTATAAGCCTCCAGGCATAAATACCGTGCCAGTTTACATATAGCTATTAAAGCTGTAACTCGAAATCACAAATGATAAACTAGGACCATCGAAGTAAAAATAAATAAACAGTTAATTACTACAAACAACAAACAATAACAAAACCACGGTCAGCAAGACGACCAGTCACCACAAGCAGCCGTTCCGTTTACGAGCATAACGCAAAGATCAGCCGTTACCCCCTCGCCATATTTGAGGAAAGGAGGCAACCCGACCCCCGACGCTACCGCAAGCAGTGAAATTTAAGGGAGCTGAAAATAAACTTAAAATAAATTAACTTACACAGTCAAATAAAATAAACTAAACAATTATTTGAACTCATATAGTGTCGTCGTTGATTCTAAAACACTTGTTTGTTGCTCTGCATTGGAGTAGCTTAATTAGTCCCAAGTCTTTTTGTCGTCTAAGTATTCTTTAACTTTATTGAAACCTTTATTAACCTTATTTTATTTTTTATATTTTATTAACCTTTATTACCGACAGGAGTCCTCCGGATCCTACAGTATTGGTACGGGAACCAGGAGAATGTTGTAAGGTGGTCCAATGTACTGTCTAATACATATAGGTTGGAATGCGGTGTGAGGCAGGGTGGGCTGACATCTCCCAGGCTATTTAGCACATATATAGATGACCTAATCGTGGAACTCAGCAATATGCGGGTTGGATGTAGCGTCCATGGTGTAAAAATAAATAGTATTAGCTACGCGGATGACATGGCGTTGCTGGCTGAAATGCTGAAGCTCTGTCAGGCGTATGCTGCCTCACACGGACTTATTTACAATGTAAAAAAGTGCGAATACATTGTCTTTGGGGTCGGCGGGAAATGCCCAGATACTATACCTGACATTACCCTAAACGGCTTGAACGTCAAAAGAGTGACAAAATTCAAATATCTAGGGCATTTTGTCACTGGCTACCTTAAGGACAATGTAGATATTGAGAGAGAGCGTAGGGCATTGGCGGTCCGAGGTAACATGTTGGCTCGAAGATTCGCTCGATGTAGCTGTCTAGTAAAAGTAACACTTTAAAGCATATTGCCAGTGCTTTTACACAGGGAATCTTTGGGTCAACTATACCAAAAGAACGCTAGATGACCTACGCGTACAATATAATAATATTTTTAGGATGCTGTTGGTACTGCCACGATGGTGCAGCGCGTCTGCTATGTTTGCACAAAACCGAGCTGACGGTTTCCATGCCGTCATTCGCAAGAGAACCGCGTCGCTGTTGTCAAGGTTAAGGGCGAGTGACAACAGCATTCTAAAAACTATGGCGGAGAGTATCGACTCTCCGATTATTAAAAGTTTTGTGAGAAGGATAATCACCGAGCATTAATTTGAGGATGTCCTTTTCACAATACTTACTATTTATTTTGTATTTTAACTACTAACACTAGTCATAAGTTATAGAATTGGTTACTAACTCGATGGATCATTGTTATCTGAGAAATAAATAAATAATAATAATAATATTTAATGATTTAAATTTATTGAGGCTCAGTTCTTTAACATGGCTTGGGAATTTGTTGTAAAAACGTATACTTTGGCACTTAAATGAATTACTAATTTTTTGGAGCCTAGTCCTGGGCACAATAAGTAAATCTTTGTTTCTAGTATTTATGCTATGAATGTCGCTGTGTTAAGAATATAGTTTAATATTCTTTATTACATAAATCAGGTTCTCATTTACATATTGAGATGCGAGTGTCATTATGTTTATTTCCTTAAATTTATTCCTCAATGAATGCCTATAACTTTCGAGTAGGTTATAAATTGCTCGAATGGTTCGTTTCGGCTCGTTGTTGGCTGCACAACAAAATGCAGTATGATATTACACCATGGAAATAACTAAAATATACTAATCGAGCTGTTTCTACATCAGTCAAATGACGGATTTTATAGACCGCGTAGGCTGCAGAGCTTAGCCGCTTCGCCCGGTTATATGTGGGCACCACTGCAGCTTCGAATCCAAAGTAATACCTAAGAACACATTGGTGTCCACAAGATCCAATTCTGCCCCATTTACTAGTACATTGGTTTTCACCAGCTTAACGTAAGGTGTCAGAAATCTAATACATTTAGTATTTTTTCGTTTAAAAGTAAATTATTAACACTAAACCAATGCACTATTTTAGAGAGAGCATTATTTACATCGTCAGTAATGTCTGTTGTCGCTTGAGCTTAAATATAAGTGATGTGTCATCTGCAAATAACACTATTTTATGACTGTTCTTTATAAGGCAAAGTAGGTCATTAATGTATAGAGAAATAAAAAGGGTCAAGAATTGAGCCCTGCGGAACTCCCATACTGACAATAGAACTCGGGGATCGCTTGCCGTTAACGTCCACTACTTTTTTTTTGTGTTGGAATTGATCAAATAACTTCTCCCACTCTGGGCGGAGCGGGAGGGCGTGTCAAACTCTTACTTCCTATCGGACTCCTTCAGTTGTGCTGACATCCCTTTGAGGCGCGCGTGGAACACAACGCGTGTCCTCCGGGCGGATCCACGCAGTGATGACACCCGGGCGTTTCCTCCCGCCTGATACGAAACAGGAACCTCCCGAAACTACCGTGTCCGGTGAGGACCTGCGTCAGGCGGAAGGTGAGGACGCCGTGGCGCCTCTCTAGCCACTCCTCAAAGAGGAGAGTTATCGCCGCAATGAGGGGATCGTGGCGTGCCCAGCACTAGGTTGCGACAATTTCACTCTCCATGACGCCATGAGATCCCGCCGGACCTCTGTCCGCTGTGCCATGATTTCTCGTGGCAGCGGAGTTACGCCCCGGCGTTTTGCCTCCTCGCGCCACTCCCAAATGTGCGCGAGGACTTTTGCCTCCAGATCCCATGGCGGCAATCCGGCAAGGAAGCTCACCGCCTCACCGGTGACTGTGCGGTATCCCCGGACCGGCAGGCTGGCCGCCACCGCAATGAACGCACCAACACCGGTGCCCCGTAAAGGGCCATGGACCGCACGACCCCCGCGTAGAGCCTCCGGCAGGAGGCGTTTGGACCCCTCAGATTAGGCAAGATCCGCTTCAAGGCAGCCTCGGCCCGCTTCAGTCTAGGAGCCAAACGTCGGAAATGATCCACAAAGTTCCACCGGCTGTCGAGGACGAGTCCTAAGTACTTCATCGTCGACTCGACGCCGATGTGAACCCCTCCTACCGTTATTTGGGAACCCGATGGTGGCGCGTTCCGAGGACCATGAAAACACATGGCCTCGGACTTGTGCAGGGCCACCTCGAGTCCTGATTGCCGGATTCTGTCAACGATTGTCGTTAAGGCAATGTAGGTCATTAATAAATACGAGAAATAAAAAGGGTCAAGAATTGCACAAGTGTGTGCGCAGACACAGGTGCACTCTCTCTTCCCTTTTTCTCACAGTCCGATGGGGCGGCGGCAATCCGACACGACCGGAGAGAGATTTAGCGCAGGGCTAAAGGCTTAATAACAGTTTGCTTCAGACTCTTACTGACTAAAACACATCCGTGTTCCTTAAGTTGCTTGTACGTTGCTAGGGGCCACGGTATCCCTTTTGGACTTTCCCACGACCCCGGCAGGTATCGATCCTAGCGGACCCCGCCAGTTGTGCTGACATCTCTTTGAGGCGCGCGTGGAACACAACGTGCCGTCGACCCGGGCCTGGTCCTTATCGGACGGCAAGCTACCCATTGCCCACCGTACGCAAGCCCGTGCCTAGAGTGGCAATTGTGTAATTCACGACGCGCAGGGCGTCTCCTGCGGCGGCTAGGGGCGTGAGGGCGCGAAATGTGCCTCTCCCTCATATTCCGCCTCATCCTTCGCGAGCATTACTGCTTCGCAGAAGGAGGTGACGGCCTCCCATGCCCTCTCGCTCTGTACCATGGCCTGGAACAGGGCTGGACGTGAGAGATCACCGCCACCGATCGCCTCCACGAGGATACGGCACTGCTCTGCCCAAGCCGGGCAGACCTCCACCGTATGCTTTACTGTGTCCTCCGGGCGATCCACACAGTGATGACACCCGGGCATTTCCTCCCGCCTTATACGGAACAGGAACCTCCCCAAACAACCGTGTCCGGTGAGGACCTGCGTCAGGTGGAAGGTGAGGACGCCGTGGCGCCTCTCTATCCACTCCTCAAAAAGGGGACTTATGGCCGAAATTGTGGCGTGCCCAGCACTGGGTTGCGACAATCGTACTCTCCATGATGCTACAAGATCCCGCCGGAGCTCTGTCCGCTGTGCCGTGATATCTCGCGGCAGCGGAGTTACGCCGTCGGGGCGTAACTCCGTCTCCTCGCGCCACTCCCAAATGTGCGTGGGGACTTTTGCCTCCATATCCCATGGTAAAGGGCCATGGACCGCACGACCCCCGCGTAGAGCCTACTTGGCCCGACCTGGAAATCGAACTATCGAACCCAGGACCCCACCCCGTTCAGCAGTCGCGCTTGCGACCACCAGACTAACGGGGTAGTCGAATGTCATGTACACTAAAACAAAGGTTAATTTATGTTTCGTAAGGTATTTTTCTATACTCCTCAAATTTTGAAACTGTTATTACATCCAGAGGAGATAATTAAAATTCGGAATTATTACTTCAAATTGAATTATTGTACCTGTAATACCTGAAAGATTAAGAAGTTGGATACTTCAACAATGGGACTGTAACTATTTATTCAAATACATTTCCTTTAAGGACCTAACTGCTATTAGGCTTTGAAAATTTTTGTGCTCCACCATTGCACCATCAACCTTGCCGACCACTAAGAAAATTCCCGTCTAATTTCCAGACTACAGATACTACTCATCAGCGGGTAGCTGCTACAGGATCCCTCGGATTCCATTCACCTGGAGCCAGGCCTACTCTGAGTGCCAGGCTGAAGGCGCTCACCTTCTGGTGATCAACTCGCAGGCTGAACATGATGCTATCTTCAACCTTACGCATACCGAGAAGGAGGTCAGAGGATCTCGGCACTTCTACTTCTTCTTTGCTGGATTTAGAGCTGCTCAGCCTGCTGGAAAAGCTAAGCCTGTGTTTAGGACCATTTTTAGTGAGTGTTTATTTCAATTATGTTTTGAGATCATTATCTATTTTAATTTTTGTTACAATTCGTAATGATTTTAGTGAAAATTTTCAAGTCCTTACAATTTGTCACGAATTTTTCACACATTCGACACTATAAGAAAAGAATAATCGAAAATTTAAACTGTATTCCGTGGGTGTTTTAGTACCTTTCTATTTTTGAATACAAATAATTATAATATGTTTCTAAAGTTTACATGAGAAAAGCTATTGATAAGCTTAGGTTAACAGAATTCTACTTGAACGCAGTCGCCGGCAAAATATAATAAAACTTTTATTTTTTCCAGATCAAACTTTAGAAGAAGCTGGCTACAGTGAATGGTCAGAAAACGAGCCAAACAATGCGTTAGGTCGTGAGTTCTGTGGCTCTATCTTTAAGAACGACGGGAAACTAAACGATATCAACTGTTCCCATGTTTTCGGCTTCATTTGTGAAAAAGAGCTCCCAGCATCTTCATAATTTTATTATACTTATACATATAATTATACACCTAACTTATACTAGCTGCGCCCTCCGGTTTCACCCGCGTAGTCTCGACCCCATGGGGGTTGTCGGGTTGGAATGTATCCTGTGCGCTATCCCGGGACATGGTCTACCAATGTGGCAGATCTCATCCAGATTTGTTTAGCCGTTTTGGCGTGAAAGCGTAACAAGCAAACTCACAAATAAATAAACACTCACTACACCTCACTACAACTCACACACTACACACTCTTCACACCACACCCATACTCACACTTAACACACGTATCCGCGCGATTGGGCCTTTTACCCTTTTCTTTTTATTTTACTTTTATTTTTGCATATTTACATTGTCGACATTTTCATTGCATAAGATAATGAAAAGTGGAAGTGCGAAGTCTCCTAACCTAAGCAATTCTAAGCTTAAAAGGTACAATACATGTATTGAAATGCCCTTTGTAATTGAAATAAACATTTTATTTTTTACATTTCGTTATTTTTGGTTGGAGGGGTATCGTATTACCCAGTTACTGGGATCTGAAGGTCAGATAGGCAGTCGCTCCATGTCAAATACGATATTCAGCTGCATCCAGTTAGACTGGAAGCCGACCACCCGACCGATCCGCCCGCGCACTTAATGGCAATCTCTCAGGATTGTTTCTAAGCGACAGAAGAGAAGAGTCACGGGAAAATGCGGTTTCGGGTGAATAGGGCCGGCTCAGTCCTTATAGGGCGTCGGTTTAGTTAAAACTTTAATTCTGACCAAGTTTCGTGCAGTATTGGTTTACTCATAAACCTTAATGTCGTGAAAGTGTAGTAGCTTGGCAGCGTGTAAACAAAGTGAACTTTGAAAATGCGATTACTTATATCGGAAGTGGTTGATTTTTTGGACTACCTACCGAGGGCGATTGAGCGGCGGCCTGTGATCCTAGCATAAGAATCTGTTGGAGACCAAAGACGTTTGCTTGCTAGTATTTAATTAAGTACTAATCTGTATATAGTAATATAGTGGGAAAAGACCGTGACGCCAGCGTGCGTACTGTTTATTCGGCGACTCTGCTCAGCGTGGGGTCCTAGGTTCGATTCCCGGAACGGATCGTTATTCTAGTGGTACCAGAGGCGACTGCTGATCCACGGCTCGGGCAGTGTTAAGCCTGATTCACACGGTACAATTTAATTGCCAATGGTATACCATAAGTTGAAGCAACTATGAAAGTTGCACCGTCTAAACAGTGTTTAGACGACGCAAGTCATTTGTTGCTTCAATTGTATTGTATTCCACAGGCAAGAAACTTAAATCGTGAAAATGGAGCTTTAGAAAAAGAGAATAACATTTATTTGACACTAGTTCGTGAAACAAATGAATAAATATAGAAAATTAAGGACCCGTCTTCATCAAAATTATATCTTAGTTCTCACAAAAGTGTGTCTCTTAGTGCGCAAAAAATATCTCGAATATTGGATATTTTGTGAATCAACAAACACAATTTGCCTGTGGAATACAATAAAATTGAAGCAACAAATGACTTGCGTCATCTAAACACTGCTTAGACGGTGCAACTTTCATAGTTGCTTCAACTTATGGTATGCCACTGGCAATTAAATCGTACCGTGTGAATCAGGCTTAACACTGCCCGAGCCGTGGATCAGCAGTCACCTCTGCAACCACTAGATTAACGATCCGTTCCGGGAATCGAACCTAGGAACCTACGCTGAGCAGATTCGCCGAATAAACAATACGCACGCTGACGTCACAGTCTTTTCCCACTATCTTTATTACTTGCATTAAGTATAATAACAAATATACTTATCGGTGGTCAGGGACTGTTGTTTGTACCTAGAGCATCTTGAGAGCGGTCGACTGTCAAGATAATAATATGGAGAAATACGTGATTTTTGTGCTTTGTGTTATATTGGGTAAGTTTTCTTTCTACTAATTATTTAGTTAATAATAGAAAAAATCGACAAGTGTGTTAACTTTTGTAAAAAAAAAACAAAAATTTATAAACCCGACAGCGTAAAAGTAAACTTAAAAAAAGATGTCCTATTTCTGTCTCCAAAACAATCTCATGCAGGATTTTTTTTTACCATTTCTCATTCCAATTTACATTTTAACATATAATTTGTATATATTTTTGTTATCAACTTTCAAAATCGTTCATTTTGAGTTGATAGTTTTGGACAGTTTTTTTTTTGCGCAAAGAATCCGCCATTTAGTTTTTTTATTAAAGACATATCATTCATCAAAATCGGTTCAGCCGTTCTGTAGTTACGAGAGAACATAGAGACACACACATCATACAGGTAAAACACATAACCCTCCTTTTTTGGCTTAGAGGTTTTCATTAAAAAAAAAACTTTCGACTGAGTATTTATTTAAATATTAACCGGAACTTACTTACTCTTAAAGGTGACTTTTTAAAACCTTGCTGGGCATACATAATTTGAGTAAATTAAAATGTTATGATTCTATCTTTATTTATGTCGTTATTTTAAACTGTTTCAAATGTTGAAAACATAGTGATATGTGTCTGACCAGAGCGGCAAACCCAGACACAAGGAAAGTTACCAAGTAAAGTAATAAAGTAAATTATCGCCGTAACCAATTAATAGAATTAATAACGAATGATAACGTCTCGGAGAAAAGACTATAAAGTCTTGAGGGTAATGTATGATTAATATTTTATGAGCAATGCCTAGCTACAGCTCCAGTTCACATTATTATTGCAAGCGTAGCTAAAGATCAAGGTCTGAGTTCAGAGTAGCTTCTATTAATATGTAGGAGATTTTATTTATTGTTATAAAAATACTCGTGATTTAATCACCATTCATATAAATGCCTTAGATATACAGTTGCTCTACGTAAAACACCTATTTAGCTGCATCTGCCGGGCCCCAACATAAGTAGTTGATGATGATAATGTCAAAAATAAAAGGAAATCCCTTAGCCGCTTTAGCATACCTGCTAAAGCGGCTAAGGGATTTTCTTTTATATTTAAGAAACCATGCCGTGTACAAAGGGCCTTAGGTACCCCTAAGGCCACCCCACGGCATGGTTTCTTTACGTGTCTGTTAACAAGCTTTCATAGTGATCCATATAACACTGATGACCGTGCCTAAGCACGGCGAATAAACCGTAGTCTTTCACGGCAAGAAAAATGTGTGGATACAAAGGGCCTAAGGCAATGTAGGTACCTCTGTCTGTATTACATGTAACCGGTAAAGAAAATAAACACTACCGTAATCTTGATTCAATAACAGTTTCTCATAGTCAACTGTATCCATATTAAGGTTCCACTGCTTATTACAGCATCGACAGTGGCGCCCCCACCGAAAATCACTAAACAATACCGCAAAGATTATGTCTACAATAAGAAAACTGATGCTTTCTACAAGTTCCACATAGAAGAGGTTCGACATTGGCAGGTCAACAGCCTGTGCGAGGTGGAGGGTGCCCAGCTCATGGTCCCGGCTTCAGACCACGACATCATACAGCTGCATTCCATGTTCAAGAAGTTTCCAGACCTTGGGGACTATGTTTGGGTGGGCGATGATGGGCAAAGGCATGAATCTGCTGAGGAGCAACCTATTATTGATTGTAAGTAATTATTTGGTTCTTAAGTTAGCTTCACATGGCGTGTAAGGACATGAATCGTGCCGCGCGTGTTTATCAGTCGTCTCACGTAATAATATGAGTAAAACACACCTTCCAATATATAAAGAAAAGGATAATACACGTATTATTGAAATGTAGAACGGCCTTTTTTTAACTTTGGAAGCTCTTGGCCTGCATTTCACCTGATGGTAAGTGATGATCAGGCCGAACGTGGAAGCGAACTTCACCCGGAATCTTCAACCACAGAGGAACTGGCTATCTTATATCTAACTGCCTAAACACAACAATACTGTTCACATTGTTATTATGGCGATAGACTTAGATATGGTATTCCAGGCGAACTTAGAACAAGCCACACCAAAAAAATGGAGCAGAAAATTTTGCGCCCTCTGGTAATCGATCCCGGGACCTCTAGGCAGGTGGTGCAACTACTAGACCACATAGACGGTAAAAGCCTTTCCTTTGGCGTCTCCTTAAACCCTTACAAGTTGGAGGTGTTAAATAAAAGAAGCAACACGATTGCCAATAAGTATTTACCGGAGTTAGTCTGGTGCACTTTGGGCCTGAGCAGCTAGCCCCGTAACCAGTCTCCAATCTTGCTGATTCAGTTCTTTTTTCTATGGCTTTAGATAATCTTGTTTAGCTGTTCTCGTTGATCAATAATGACACCAATAAGAGCATTGTCACGGGTCTAGTTTATTCCAACATTTGGCCGGTTTTTTTTTTAACATTTGTTTTGAAAACAAATATTTAAAAAACACTGGCCAATTGCGAGTCTGACTCACAAACGAAGGTCGAGCAAGAGACGCCGAAAAAAAACACGTTTCTAGTGTAACCCCCTTCAATTATTAACTTTATTTAATTTTTATTATTTGTTGTTAAAGCGGCAATAGAAAAACACAATCTGTGAAATATTCAACTGTCTACCTATTACGGTTCATGAGATACAGCACTCTGACAGACAGATGGACGGACGGCCGGACAGCCTTTGTAATAGGGTTCCGTTTGGCAGCGTTCTGGTATGGAACCCTAAAAAGGTGTAAAAAAGTAGCTACTTAATACTTTGATCTCTCATTATATTACAAAAATAAAAGCCCTGTTAAATTGTATAAAAATATTGATAGGATAATGGATACCTACATGATTAACTACATAGATACCAGTGTGATAGTGAATTTGATTATTGAAGTTGTCACTGTCTTCAAATGCTGAATTAATTGCTTGCAATAATGAATTATAATTATTCTGCTTGGTTTGATGGTATTAAGAAGACTTTAAATCATGTACCTATCTATAAGCGAATTACACAGAATGGCTCATCGAAGGAGCGAAGTTCTTGTGAATAGCAATGATGTTGGAGGCACCTTATACTGATCCATTATTGGGAAAAAACGCCTTTGCCCTGCAGTCCCGCTGTATCATTATCAGCCTATAACGTTCCCTCTACTGGAACATAGACCTCCTGTCCTCCTGCCAGTGCGGGTTGGTAGATGTCACATGTCTTCAAATTTTTGGTTCGAGGACATGCCAGTTTTTTTCACGATGATTTCCTTCACCGTTTTGAGAGCAGTGGTGATGATATAAATTACACAAAGTAAAGCTCCTGCCTGGGTTCGAACCCACGACCGACAACTCGTAAGTCGGGGCCGTTACCACTAGGCCACCACTGCTCGCCCTACCATGGGACGCTGTATGCTTAGTTATTATACTAGGCTGGTTTTATAAAAAATATTATTACCTTTTACTGATTTTATTACCCCAGAGCGTTACTTATACTATCATATTTATAATGATTCTAGTAAGTCCAGAAAGCAGTTATGAGGTGGACGTGGACAATATAGGACAATGTGACGTGGCGACTCGGTCGGGCGGCATCGAAACTATGATGTGTTTCCGACAGCTGCCGTTTATATGCAAAGTGGCTGCCCAAGACGCGCCTTACGATCAGCGCTGTGGTGTTTATGGAAAAGGTAATACAGAGTGGGTGGCGGTTTCACCCGCATAAGTCTCGATCCCGTAGGAATATCGGGATAAAAGGATCCTATGCTCTTTTTCAGGTCATAGTCTAACCATGTGCCAAATTTCATCCAAATTCGATCACTGCTGATGCTTTAGCGTAAATGCTTAACAAACAAATTAACAAGCAAACTCAATTTCTCATTTATAATGCGGTTTCACCCGCGTGAGTCTCGATCCAGTGGGAATATCGGAATAAAAAGTATCCTATGTCCTATTCCAGGTTATGGGTCTATCCATGTGCCAAATTTCATCCAAATCCCTTCAGCCGTTTTAGCGTGAAAGCGTAACAAACACTTTTTCTTTTTCTTAGGATATATATATACCATGGATTCAGTACATGATTCTGAACCACCCTGCGTTGAAATTATTCGTCGGCTTAAAAGAAAAATAATTGCTGTTTCATAGAAAAGTGCAATCCCACACAGTGTTTCCCACAGTCAAACCATTGCAACGGTTTTGTGGGGCTTAGCTTATATGTTACTTACCTTTTTGGAATAAAGATAAATAAAATAAAAAATAAAATAATATCCACGCGGTCAAAACAGCAGTTTTTTTTTTTAAATATTGATATTTTTCGCTGTCTTGTATAATTAGGATTTGTTCTTATAGCAGGCATAGTAGTACAAAATCTGTGGACATTGCATGTGTTTTACGGTTAAAAAATACGGTTAATAAAATTACGGTTCAAAAGAAACAGCCCTGTGAAAGACGGATGGACCGACAGCGCAGTCTTAGTAATAGGGTACGCTTAAGAGGGAACAGGGGCTGCGAGGAATTTGAAAAATTGGTATTTGAATAAACTATTGCCGTCGTCTTACCTCAAGTCTGCCTCCGTAGAGTGCGATAGGGCCAGCTGCAGCTCAGACCGATTATATCACAAAAAAAAATGACGAGATCAACGTTTCGTATTCCCCTTTTTTCTCCCCGAAAATAGAGCCGATTCAATAATTTTTTATATAAAATTTTTAAGAAAGAGTATGTCTAGGTTCCTATCATTTTCTATTATGTTAAAAACTTTTCGAATTTGTCTGGTAGTCGTCCTCTAATCACGGCGGTAAAAATGGGGCATTTTTTTAAATTTTTGGCGGGTTATATTTTCTTTACCAATAAGTTGCTGAAAAACGACGTGTCTACAGCAGACATTGATTTTAGGAAAAAAAAAAGGGATTATTCAGGAAGACAAACTAAAGGGGGATTCATTTGTATGAAGATTCGAGGGCCCTGTTCATAAATGAGAAACATGCGAATTCGAGAAATTAAGTCAGGATACGTCGGGGTAAATGCTTTATTTATTTAAACTTCATGTTCACTAAGGAGCTCGTGGCTAAATAATAGCAGTCGCACAGGTCGATCGAAAGTTAAGCTACGGTTGCCGCGGTCGTTTGTTGGATGGGTGACCATCCATTGCATATCGAGACCCCTTCGTGCCTTGGAAAGCACGTTAGGCCTTTGGTTCCGGCTGTCAGTCGTAGATCTTTGACTGTCGTAACAGGTAATAAAAAAGTCTAACAACCACTCTTACCAAAGGGTATCTTGGTACCCAGTAACTGGGTTGTGGAGGTCAGATAGGCAGTCACTCCATGTATAAGACTGGTATTCAGGTGCATCTGGTTAGACTAGGAGCTGACACCAACATAGTTGGGACAAGGGCAGGCAGTTTTTTTTTTACACTAATAGTTAATAATAGTCCTCCAGACCGAATTTCGGCCATGGAGAGCAATCTCAGCAGAGACTAGCCATCGGCGCGGGAGATATTATAGTGCACAACTGTGTGCTTTAGACACAGGTGCACTCTTTCTTTCCTCGCTCCCAATGGAGCGGCAATCCGACAAGACGGGAGAGTGATCAGGCGCAGGACCAACGTCTTAACGTGCGCACCGAGGCACGGGGTCTGAGAAATTCCAAATAGAAAAACCCAATAAAACTGGCCCCGACCCGGGAATCGAATTATCGAACCCAGTACCCCACGCTCAGCAGTCGCAGGACCTCACACTCAGCACTCTCGCGCTTGCGACCACAAGACCAAAAGGGCAGTTGAAACTCATGTACACTAAAGCAGTGGTGGTATCTATAAGTTCATTTACTTTCGTAAAGGTAACTATGCTGTAGATTAGAGGAATGGAGAAGCCTGATAGAATACCTACTTGTGTGCAAACAAGAGAATTTGCGGAACCAAAGTCTTAACTGTTATAAAATGATGAGGAGACAATTATAAAATTCGAAATTATGACTTCAAATTGAATAGGTATTCTACCTGTAATTCACGAAAGATTAAGAATTTGGACACTTCAACAATGGGTCTGTAATAACCAGTGATCGGAGTAGGCAGAGCTATTTTTTGTACTTGCAATACGTTGTCTTAATATGGACACTCCCGTAATCCCGGGATTTGAAATATATATTATTAAATAAGTTAGAAACTACTTTGTAAAAAGCTATTCACGTCTTAAGGAATTATGGATACATATCCCTCCTCCCCTCCGACGGGTAGGTATAAGACGGACAGGTTTCAGGTTAATGAAATTAAAAACTTTATTTTTGAAATGTTTTAATTTTGAATTTTTAATTTTCTGTAACAATTTTGTATAAACAAGTACTCGCGTTACACCTGAGCGGCAACATCGCGCGTGTGCGCATTGGAAATTAGCAACGCTTCGCTGATATTAGTTTGACAACGTCGTGCGCTCACTGCCAATATATAAGACAAGCTTTCTTTTATCCTTGTTAATAAAAAAAACAATTAATATTTTTTCTAATCCCGGAGTTTCAGTAATAATACCGGGGAATGTCCATATTAACATCAACGTTTGCGGTCATTGAACCAAAATAGCTCTACCTACTCCGATCACTGATAATAAATAACTCAATAAGAATTTTATTGGCCCACCATGTCTCTATCGAACTCGCCGACCACTAAAAAAAATCCCTTCTAATTTACAGACTACAGATACTACTCATCAGCGGGGAGCTGCTACAGGATCCCTCGTATTCCATTCACCTGGAGCCAGGCCTACTCCGAGTGCCAGGCTGAAGGCGCCCACTTGCTGGTGGTCAACTCCCAGGCTGAACATGATGCTATCTTCAACCTTACGAATACTGAGGAGAATGTCAGAGGATCTAGGGCCTTCTACTTCTTCTTTGCTGGATTTAGAGCTGCTAAGCCTGTTGGAAATGCTACACCAGTGTTTAGGACTATTTTTAGTGAGTGTTTATTACAATTATGTGTGTGTTATTGTGTATGTTTATTATTGTCGCAACATCATGCTGAGATAGGAGCCTTTTGGCCTCGCTTTTGGCTTCGCTAATTATTTTTTAGAATTCACTTTAAATTGTTGTTACGAATGGTAATGATTTTCGTGAAAATTGTCAAGTCATATAATGTATCTGCACATTCCTCACTAATTGTAAGTCATACGTTAGGACCATACCCTTTAGCATATCTGCACCCTTTTTGGGATGCACTAAGAAAATATTATTCGACAGTTAATACTTCATTCCGTGGGTATGTCAATTTAAACTAAGTTTTAGTACCTTTCTATTTTTGAATACAAATAATTATAATAAGTTTCTAAAGTTTACACGAGAAAAGCTATTGATAGGCTTAGGTTAACAATATGTCGGGCAAAATATAATAAAACTTTAATTTTTTCCAGATCAAACTTTAGAAGAAGCTGGCTACAGTGAATGGGCAGCAAACGAGCCGAATAACGCGTTAGGTCGTGAGTTCTGTGGCTCCATCTTTAAGAACGACGGGAAACTAAATGACGTCGACTGTACCCATAATTTCGGCTTTATTTGTGAAAAAGAGGTCCCAGCATCTTCATAATTTTATTATAATTATACATATCGATCCACCCGCGCACTTACAAGCAATCTATCAGGTTGATACTGAGTTACAGAAGAGGATAGAGTCACGTGAAAATGCGGTTTCGGGTGAATAGGGCCGGCTCAGTGCTTATGGGGCGTTGGTTTAGTTCAAACTTTAATTCTGACCAAGTTTCGTGCAGTATTGGTCAAAGAAAGTGTACTAGCTTGGCAGCGAACTTTGAAAATGCGATTATTTATATCTGAAGCGGTTGATTTTTTGGACTACCTACCCAGGGCGATTGAGCGGCGGCCTGTGATCCTAGCATAAGAATCTGTTGGAGAATAATAATGTTTGCTTGCCAATATTTAACTAAGTACTAATCTGTATAGTTATAAAAATATTTAAGGCAACAAAATAAATTGAAATTATTCGCGGTTTTGTAATTTTAAGAATGTTTAAATGCTGATTTAAATTTATTACTTGTTTTATTTTCATTTAAATTTTGTTAAACAGTAAAATCCACGTTTTGATACGAAAGATAGGCTAGTAAATTACTATAATTCGATTTCAATTAAATGCTGATTCAAAAAACATCCAATGTTCGAGATATTTTTTGCACACTAAGACACACACTTTTTTGAGAACTAACATATCGTCTTGATGAAAACGTGTCTACAATACGACCCAATAATGTAGTCCCTAATAAAGAAAATGTAGAGTGAATACTGAATTGGAACCGTTTTGGAATATTGAAAGTGTCCCTAAAATAAAAAGTAAAGAGACTTTATTTTAGGTTTAGCGAGACGCGTCTACGTTTATTAATAGAATAGACGCTGTTGCTAACGACCTATTAACGACCCAGAAACATGTTGGAACATGTACATGTTTTGAGGCATACACAGAAAATCCATCATGGCCACATAACTCGACGGCTCCATTACCAGTCGGCGGGCTGTCCCTAATTGACCACTCTAAATAGTTAATCTTTCCTCGTGTCGCCTAAATAAGATTTAAAGTTAGCTGGTCCCTTGTAATTTCCTTTATGTTGGTAGCAAATTAAACCGTATACACGTACGCATATAACAATCTATACCCATCAAATTCGGGGGCTTAATTTAATTGCAATGCCTCCGGTGTACGTATCCGAAATTTTGGAAAGTTTTGCCCTTAATTATAAAAAGATTAACTAGAATATAGCCACACTTTCTACTATGGGGTGAGATAATTAATTTTATGCTTAACCTTTAAACGAATCTAAAAAAGCTCTGTTTGAAAGTTATCTAATTTCATACGTAGTTCCATGAGCAAAAAACCAATACTTGGTGAAGTAATTTATTCATATTACTTTCTCGTCTTTTAAACATCGGATCGATTTCTGTGAGTCTCATGAGGGTGTTCTCTCAGATCTTTTTTTGTCAGCTTGTCCGTTAAGCCGGCAAATCGAGCCTTTTATTATGTCGGCGGTCGGTCGATGTGGCGGTGTGTGATTGTCACGGCGTAAATCGCCTGTCATATTAACAGTTTGAGGATAAGATGCTGATCACGCACGGATACCTGAGTTATAGTGACGTGGGGAAGTACTGTCATACGTGTTGAATAGTTTTGCAGGGGTCGTGTTTTGTATGTGCCATACGTTGGGATTTTGACATTGTTATTGCTTTTGCTGGTTCTTCTTCTTCTTCTATTCTTTCGTTTTTGATAAGACTGATATTTGGGGACGTTTTTGAAGTGTACCATTGGCCATAGGGGTAATTTAGTACTTGTGGGTAAACAACCCAAGTTGGTGTTTCATTCGGCACCTAGGAGTAGGTATTCAATTCAAATTGTTGATAGGCCTAGACTGTCCTCTCATACCTATTAACTGTAATTTGAAAACACTGTAAAAACCATTTACTTTTAAAAGAATAACCGTGGAGTTTATTGCCGGCTCTTTTCCATAGGAAACGACCAATTAGAACCGTGTATCTAGCTTCTGACGATGTGAAATAAAATATTTTGAATTTTGAACGACTGTATTTAATTTAGTTGAAAAGTTTTCAAGTTAGGCATGAAAATAGTGTGCTTATGCACCACAGCGCTCAAGCTCAATATAACGATGGCCGAACAAATTGCGATTTTAATTAATACAAAAAGCATAATTCACTATTTCGCCAAACCCTCAATTTACGAACGCCCGGGGGTAAAATTCGCTTCTCTCCACAAAAACGGAAGGTGTTACAATAAGCACCGTTATAGGAAATTCTTGGGGTATTTACCCAGTTTGCCTCCGACGAGTGTTGACCCTTAGATATCGCCTACTACTCGACACATCTGAACTACGGGGGGGTCACAACCCGCTGGTTGTGTTATAATGATTTCCTTGACACAATAGGCCAGCGGAGCGGTTCGCCGTTCTAATTATCGTTGTTAAGAGTTTCACTCAGTCATAAGCCGGAGTTTCATTCAACAATGGTGACACGTTTCAGTTTCATTGTTCGTTAATACGCCCGCAAACTTCGACTTGATTAAGATGGGCGCCGTGCACACCGTAGCGTAAAGTTGGAATGCGCGGCCAACGTTAATGAGAGCCACCGAGCGACTTTCAGCATCTTCGGCTGTCAAACTTCTAGTTATTAATACAAAGAGTTTTCTAAAGTTCCTTTATGTGCTGGAATCGTGCAGTTAGTGTGATAACAGCTTTCGGAATGGCGGAGGTAATGTATGCGGCGCGATGTGATTTTCTAATTTCACGGCTGACTGTTCTAATCTACTGTGTAACAGGTAGCCATATTTCGCGAATAATAACGTTGCGTTCATTGTAATGTTGAAAACAAAAAAAAAAATCATATCTTTTTGGAAACATCTTACTGCTCTTTCTCTTTTAGAGACTTAATTACGTTTTTAATTATAGATATACCATGTAGTTAATTAAAATTAAATTCTCTGACGGGCAACGCACTGCCTAAGCCGTTGGGTCTAGAAGCGTAACATTTTTCACAAAGGTGCCTTATATAAGGAAGGTGAGCATTAAGGAAGGATTTTAGAAAATTCATTCCCTAAAAGGTTTAAATATACGATGAAAGTTTGTATGGAGAATTTGTCATTTTTGCCGCTGAAAAAACCATCGGGCACACGATTTGTTGACTATAAAATAATATGAACATAATATAATATAGTTATAGAATTATCAGCTAACGTTATGTTATCACAAAATAATAAGAGTGCATTGACTCGTTTGTTCTGATTAAAATGTAAATAAGTACCGATTACAAAAAAAACTATTCTTGATGTATTCAAATTTTTATCATTAGGGGCTAGAATTATGCACAGATTTTTTATACTATAAAAACTCTTAAACCCGTTTGTAGGTAGGTAGGATGGCATTTGGTGTTGTAGATGGTCATAGGTTGCGGTGACCACTTAACATGAGGTGGCAGTAAGCTTGTTTGCCATTCTATAATAATAATAGTTATATTAAAAGTATTATATTTTTAAAATTTTTCCTTTCTCTGTGCTCTAACAGGGTCCATTAATTTGTACCTAGCTATAAACCTTTTTATAACGTCTTTTATCCATTATTAGCGACCCGCCCCTGCTTTGGATGGTTTTTACGACTTGACAAATCATCGAGGTTTCTTTATTATATCTATACATATTATAAAACAAAGTCGCTTTTCGCGTTTGTCTGTATGTCCGCATTGTTCTTCTAAAATATGCAACAGATTTTGATGGGGTTTTTAACATAATTTAGTGAATGTATTCCGAAAGGTTTATGTGTGTGTTTACGTGTATGTGTGTACATTAATTTTAAACTTATAGATAATTAAGAAAGGTTTTGTCAAGTCGTAAAAACCTTGCGAAGCAGGGGGTCTACTCACTAAGCGAATTCCGTTGTTTCGGCCGAAGTTACGGGCGCATCCCGCTCCGTCTAACTTACGGTCATACTGTAAGTGAGACAGAAATCGAAGCTCCCGTAACTTCAGCCGAAACTACGGATGCCGTTTAGGGGGGTGACCCCCTGGGGCGGGTCAATAGTAAAAGAAAAAGAAAGAAATATTGTTTATTCTGCACAAACAAAACGCACATTTAAAAAGAAAAAAAAAGACAAAATACACACATAAAAAAGCCTCGTATTCAACCAATAAATAACAATTTGACAACGTTGTTCATCACCTCTAAATGATGCTGAAAACCGCATCGAAGCCCCGTTGCGTAGTTAAGACGAATAACGTGGTTATACAGACAGAGACGAAAAGCGACTTTAAGTTATAATAGCTATCTATAGGTAGAACGTAATCAATGAATATGAATAACTTAATATTATATTATGCAACTAGTGAATAAAGGACGGATTTAAAGCGAGGGCCATAGATGAATCACGAGCATGTGAAGAATTCTAACGACAGAAGGGAGTGATTCAAGTGTTAGAATCCTGAGCGACGCGAGTGATTCATGGAGTTGCGTACTATACTTTATACCATGACTACGAGAAAAAGAAAGATTTAAGCGAAAATAGACAATTAATGAAGAAAAAAGGAAGGTTAAATTAATTAAAATGCACATTAAAATTGCAACAATTTGTGTTCGTACAACTTACAGTATTCAAAATAACGCCAATTTACCAATGACAGCAAAGAACACAAAACAGTTTTTATTTTAATGTTAAACTCCTTGTCGAAAATGTCGACCAATCAAATCACGAAGAGTTATTTGCACAAGGAGTTTGTATCGAGTATTTCTTCGCAAGGAGGTTGTATAGCATTGAGATGGAAGAGGTCGAATATATTGGTGTGTTCTAAATTCAAACACCAAAATAGTGATATTTTTATTCACTTTTTTCACTGAATAAAATAAGATTTTTAGAGGGAGAATGGTATAAGCTATCTTTTTGTTACACGAAGTAGAGTTGCATAAAAATAAAACTGTAGTTTCCGATTCCTAAACCAGGTAGCTTTAAAAATACATACAATCGTCAGTTGTCATGTCATTGTCTCAGGTTATTGATGAGGCCTCGTGGCAACAGTTCGGCACCTGGTGGCATCAATCACTGGCACTAATCAGATCAGATGCTTTCAATCCTCGACAGTGACTGATGCGGTTTTTCCGAATGCTCCACAATCACGTTAATGTGATTTGGTGTTTATTGGGGAATACGTTTACTTATTTTGTAGTTTTAAGAAGCTTTATGGGTTTGCCCCGGCCCGTTATCGATAGGTATTTCTGTTAACCTCGGGGTGGATTACATTAATAGTGCACGATGAGTAGGAATCGAACTCAGAACCTCTCGCTCGAATCTATGTGCTTACAGGTCTATCCACACATAACAGAGCCGTGCGCGGGACGTGGACGGACCGTGCTCCGTCAGAAATATCGGTGTGTATATTTTATATGAACTCGTTGATATGCATCCGTGTCCGGGCCAGCGACGGAGCTTCAGCGTCTGTCTTGTGTGCCACAGCCCTGACAAATCCCGGGCACGGCCGTGGGGGTCTACTCCCTGAGCGATATCCGTAGTTTCGCCGATGTTACGGGCGTTAGGTTCTTCATCTCACTTGCGGACATACCGTGAGTGAGACCGAGAGGGAAGCGTCCGTAACTACGGATTTCGCTAAGGGAGTAGACCACCTGATTATGTTGTTAAGTGTGAATAGACCTTTAACCATTAAGATATTGTTTTAGCTTAGCATGAAATGAATATGAGATTTTTTAAACACGTTTGATATCAATAGGCTTCTAAAAAGTAGTGAAAAGTTATATATTAATACAATAAAGTTTAATAAAAGAGATCTATGCCTAACAAGGGGTGAAATATGAATAAAACAACCAATAATTTACAAACTGTAATTGTCTAGAACATTATATACCTTATGTAGTAGTTGGTCGGCATTACAAAACAAAACACGTGCCTTTGAAAGTCCTAGCTGAAAGTTTATCCCGACTAATTAATGAAGAATGAAAACTTACAGTCTAGTTCATAACAAACTCCCAACGTGTTATACAACTTTTTTAAACAGAGTAGAAGAAGTTCTAAAATTTTAAGGGTCAGACTTTAATCTCAGAAATGTTTCAAGTATCCGTTCACTATTTAATTGAAGGTATTTAAGTCCCTTGTAATGGTTACTATTATCCGAAAATAACTCCGATTAGGGTGAATTTTGAACAAAACTACCTCCGATATAAAAATATGTAGGTAAAAATATAAAATAGGTTCCAATTTTAAAATTCTCTTACCCTTAGATAACAGCCTAATTGGTTCCAACAAAAAAGTTCAGTTCAGTAAACTCCGATGCGTAGCTGGTCTACGACGGCGACGGTACGGCGTAGCCCGCGTAGCGGACACAGCTACGACGTAGTAGCCGTATCCATTTCCGTGAACCTACTGACAACTTCTATACTTTTGTAGATAAAGCTATAAATACAAATTGGTCTAAGAAAACCTATACTTAAAATCCTGATCATACTTAAAACCTTGTCGTATTATAAGATGCAAATAGCGATATCCATAAATTACGCGTATCTACAATTGTTGTAGGTACTTAGGGAGCTATTTCTTTAAATGTAACTTTACAAGTACTTAACGAGTTTAGTATGGCCAATTCCAAAAGTTTGTAACGTCTCCAAACTCTCAAATTCAAAGCATTTATTTCAAATAAACCAATTACAGGCACTTTTGAATTGTTAAGGGTCGGTCAGTCAGAAAGATGAAGCTAGCTGTCCATTAATACAAAGCGTAGTAGGTTCCTAATGAGAAGAACGCGAAAGAAACTCCACGGACACTCTTTTAAATGAAAATTTTGTTACAAAATATTAGTAAATTGAAATGACACTTATGAGAACAATATGGAAAGACGTGCACGATAAAAGCGTCCGTAATAGAAAACAATAAAAAAATAATCAAAAAAATTATAATGCAAAAATTCAATTCAATTCAAAAATGGCAGCTAAGAAATGACCAGTCACTACTGGCGGCGCCCGGTCACGAACATGACGCATCTAATGCTTCGTAAGATGTACTAGCACCTAGATAGATTCGAGAATATAAAATGTATTGGCTGCATATCATCCCGAGTGACTCGTAAAACTGGTCTCACAAAATGGATTACTGCAGTATGGGTCACTTTAATGGTTTACTGCACTTAGGCTACGTGCTTACATAAATGATGAAAGGTGTTCCAGTCCAGTAGAGCTTTGTAGCAGGTGGCAGGTTGTGATCGGCGTGTACTGGGTCCCGTCACGTATAAAGAACGCTGGCCGTTTACCTGCGCACTGAGCGATTTATCGATTTTAGCCTATTCCATAGTACTAAGTAGGTAATAAAATACTAATTATGTTTATGATTCGACAATAAAACAATTACACTTATTCAAAATTCAAAATTCAAAAGTCATTTATTCAAACTAGGCTGAGAATCAGCACTTTTCGAACGTCAAAATTACATAAGACAGTCCCCCAAAACGCCCACCCTTCACCACTTCCTAGTGCTTTAGCTGGGAAGAAGAAGTGGCGCAACAAACTCCCCAGCAGGACAGCTGTATGTTCAGTTAGAAAAAAAATGATTCTATATAATAGTATGCAAAATGATATTTACATTACGCAACACAAAACATAATTTAAATTATAAAATTAATAGCCTTATGACACACGCCAATATACCAACCAAAAACATCGAGAACTATACTCAAGCAGAAATAAAAATTACTTAACGAAATCAATATCTAAATAAAAGCCTCCAGGCATAAAAGGCGTGCCCGCTTACATATAGCTGTATCTATATATATTATTACTATCTATATTATATTATAAAACCAATAGTCTAGTACTTTAGGATGCGAGACACATTCCCTGCACTGTCGCTCAGCGTTCTTTTTACGTGGGTTACAGGTTAGTTTCTCGGTATGAGGTTGAAAAGTGATGATAGACTATTTCAATTTGATGTGTATGTAAATAATATAGATACTTTGTAAGAAATGTTAGGAAAAAAACCTGCGGAAACGGGATCTTGAACGTCAAATCACGGTGGTATACCGCGAACATTGATCTGTATTTGATTACTGGATTAGAAGTTAGAGCGACGGAGTAACAATACTCGACTTACACCCACAAGGGTATACACGTCAAAACAGGATTCATTGACCTCTGAAAATATTTCTTATCCCTGTTAAACTGGCCTTTTATGGAATCCTGATTAAATCCCAATTTAAATCCAAATAGGTACACTAAAATGAACAATAATTCCAATTCTATTGCTTAATTTAAAAGAAAAAGAACAGATACCTAAGCCTTACTTCAATCAAATACCAATCTTTTTCCACTTTGAAACAAAGAGGGAATTTTATCGGGAGAATTTATTTTATCGTTATAAATCACACGGTTTTGCAGTACGAAGCAGTCCTATTCTTTTATCTTCAATGAATTATTCGATAACGGGCTTCAGGGAGTTTAGATAATGTTTTTGAAATCACAAGCACGTTTTAAAGCCTTATAATTTTATCTTGGTTTTATTTATGACGTTAAAAGCAGAGTGAAATGTAATTGTAAAGGTACGATTCCGTACCCGACCGCAGGTGGCAACTGGGGCGAAATGTAGCCGCGTGATGTCGCTGCAGTCATGATTCCGAACCCGACTGCAGGCGGCAGCAGCCCGTATTCCAGTTGATAGATAGAAGATAGAAAAATGTGTTATCGCTCGAGCGTTGGCAGCTGGTCTGCAGTCGGGCTGTGACATGTGTCGTCTGTTGCTCGACCGTAACTTTACGGAAGGTACTCGTATTTCATAGAAATTCATAGAAACTAGTCGTGTCGCGGCAACACGTCGCCTGCAGTTGTCGCCTGCGGTCGGCTACGGAACGGTACCTTTAGTATAGCTTATTATGATGTTCAACGAGTTATGTACATTACGAATTAAATTGCGTATTGAAAAGCATAGGAGTATGTGGTCTTTGTTTCAAAGTCAAAGTCAAATCTTTTATTTCAAATAGGCCCTCATATGGCACTTTTGAACGTCAAAAGATGAATGAAAACGAAGAACGTTTGAGAGAAGATCTGTCTTTTCCCAACTATTTTGGGGTCAGCGTCCAGTCTAACCATATATGCAGCTGAACACCAGTACTTTACATGGAACGACTATAACATTTTGTTGATAATACGGATAATCTGAAGGTGTCAAAGTTTCTAGAATAAGAATCATTTATTAGCAGAAAATACAGGTGTTACCAGTTGTATAAGTTGGTGGTTTAATGTACAGCCCATATTTTGCCTGTTTAGGGCATGCAAATTAATTTTACATTAATAAGTACCTACCTATTTTAATAAGTTATAAGTACAGAAAAATATCTTTGTTTTTTTAAATATAAGGACACATAACAAAACTTAACCTAAAAATAACATTTTATGTACCTAACAACAATTCTTTAAACTACATATCACAAAACAAAAGGAAAATTAAAATATATTTTTTCTTTATGTTGCAGAAACTCTTGTAAACTATAAAAACACTTCTATTAACCATCTACGTAGTTTAATTTTAAACTATTTAAATGGTAGCTCCCTTATGATCTTTGGTAATTTATTAAAAATTGTAATGTAGTTTGTCGTTTGTTTCGAAACACTTAAATACTCAATTCATAACAATAAAGCAATGCAGAATATTACAAGGAAAGTATGCAAAAAGTCCCCTAAACAACCACAAAAAGGTAACTTATAAACATAATCCCAAAAAAAATATAGCAGTCAAAGATTTGGCGCACGCCAGCAGACGATATCAATCAACCGTTTCCTGACTGAGGCAGCCAAATAAATAAGTTCTATGCGAAGGTCAAAGGATCCTTCCGGTGGCTATCATCAGTCATCTTTTACTTAGATCAAAGGAAGAAATATGAAGGTAGGAAGAACATGGATTGGCATTTTGTATGAACATAGTTCTTACCTTATCGTCTGAGTAATAGATTAAGTATTTTCTTAACGATAGATATGGTACACGTCGAGGGTGGTGGAGGAGCTCGTGGTTAAGTAAACAGCCGTACGGATCGATCCATCAGGTTAAGCAGCCGTAGATGGGTGACCATCTTTATATACCGAGACTCCTCCGTGCTTCGGAAAGCACGTTAAGCTGTTGTTCCCAGCTGTCATTTATTTATTTATTTAATACTTCAAGCACAGAAATTGTACAGAGGCGGACTTAATGCCATAGGCATTTTCTACCAGTCAACCTTTGGGTGAGACAAACAGTGGTAGGTGCAATTACGAGAAATTGAGGAATATTTTTAAAGTAACTATAAAGATACACATATACCTATTACAAACTATTAATATAATATATATGCCTAATTATATATAAATATAAGCACAAATAAATATACATAAATACTCGAATATACTAGAACAAATAAGACAAACAATGGGAAAACATTAACGTTGTAATGATACTGCCAGCTTCTTACGAATGTGCTCGCGAACTTTAATTTTAAAGGATAATCGGTTGGTTGCCATCCTGATTTCCTGGGGGAGCGCATTCCATAGAGAGATAGACTGAACGAAGAAGGAAGAATGAATGAAGTCTGTGCGGTGAGTGTCATTTGTGGATCTTTAACAGTCGTCATGGGTCGTCAGAAGACCGAAAGTCTGACAACCAGTCTTACCAAGGGGTATCGTATTACCCAGTTACTGGGTTGTGGAGGTCAGATAGGCAGGTGCTCCATGTAAAATACTGGTATTCAGCTGCATCTGGTTAGACTAGAAGCCGAGCCCAACATAGTTGGTGTAAGGCTAGGCAGATTTGTTGAGATATGGTACAAGTCGTGCCGTTAAAGTTGAGTCTTGACCACGTTTCCCGCCGCTCTTTTCCGCCACCCCGATGACGCCCCGGCGGGGACCTCATACCGCTAAAGAGACCCATAAATCGTCTACTGCGCAAGTCAAACCACGTGGTGCGTCAAGTCTCAACTTTAATGGCACGACCAGTACCTACTTATTTAGCAAATATTTTTACAAAAGCATTTGTAGCATCAGGTCAGGTTATTACAGAATTATAAACTCGTCAAGCTATTTACGGACATACTCGTCTGCCACTAAACAGTCCGCTGAACGCCGCGCGGACCTACGCGTGTCCAGAATTAAATACGCTTGCATTTGTCATGGATTTTGTGGCGTCACGGGATGAGAAAAATAAAACTTGAATTTCATGTCAAAACGTTATATTAATGTCAAAGAAAAAAAAATAAACAAAAGAGTAACGAAAAAGAGCGGTAACAAATAAAAAGTAGGGAAATCATTGACAGCTTATCAAATGAGTGCGTATACCTTCAGCAATAGGATGTATGTACATATATACATATATATATTTGTTCTTTTTTTAAATATTTTGAGGTCAGCCATTCTTCATTCTTTGAATGACTGGTACCGGCAGTTGCATGGAACTCCCAACATTAAAGCCCCATTACATGGTGCAAGTTTCTGGAACGTTCAAGAGCAATAATCGCATGCCATAGAACACGTTCAATTATTGCAATTCAAGAATTGCCTGCAAGTGTTTGCACGCGTGCGATTTGCATAAAATGGTATACAATAATGCGACTTCTATGTACATCCACCAAGGTACTCGTAATTACTGCAAGGCGATTATTGTTAAGTTTTGCCTCGTCTAAATACAAAGTTGCATGTCCTTGTACAATTGATTCAAGTATTTCTCGTATTTGCCCTGCCAAATATTAAAATTGAATTAAATTTTATTGAACGTCTTTCAAGATTTCTTTTAACTTTGAATGATAGATCATTTTCATGCCAGAATTTAATGCGATTTTATTGTACGTACTGTTTTCACATACCAGTTCTGAATGGCAACTAACTTGCCCGTATCGTGCAACAATGAGGGTTTTCTGAAATGACGTTAACTAGGTGGCAGCACTGAGACGTCAGGTCCGGGCGGCGGGCACCTGTCAAAAGTGTCAAAGCTCCTATATATTTTTTATTCGAGACGGAATGATGAACGAATGAATGAAACGAATAATGAACGTCATCATTTCTATTTCATATTCATTGTTGTAATGGGACTCTTGTCAAAATGGCGTCAACTGGTGGCGTGAATTTTCATGAAAACCCTTATCGTACGTGTTCTTTAGACGTAGAACGGTGCCAGTCAATTATTGATTCAATTTTATGTATGCCACAGGCAATTAACTTGCACCATGTAAATGGGGTTTTATACGCGAATATTCTGGTAGAAAGTACATAGATGTTATTATATCGCAATATTGGCGTGAGAAAGGTTCTCTGATGTTTATTCAATCATTTGATGGGCATTGTTAAAAGGTACATGTTCGGTTTCTTTGTGTGAGCCAAGAAAAGCTTTTCCATTTCATCTGTTTTTGTTTTGTTGGTACGAATAAAATGAGTTCGTGGTTGTATAAATAGTTACCTAGTATTTAGCTATAAAATGGATGTTAGCGGTTTCATTCGTGATAAAGTTATTGTTCTTTTGATGTTTCTAAATTGTAAGAAAATAATTTTGTCAAACAGGCAAAACAACTACATTCTAACTAACTACATTTCTTAGTTTGTCACCATAGTGACAAGTTTATATTTTTTGATACCAACATTTTTGTTGATAAGCTAAGGTCGAGTAGGGATACTGTGTATGTGTGTGTGTGCCCATTCGTTTTAGACGTCAAATCGCTAGGCTATTAGCTTAATATTAACCAAGACATAATTAGTAGGTCGAAGTCATCTATAATTAACATTGCAATTAGTAATAGTACTAATGTTAAAGTGGTTAGCTCAAATATCGCTTAATAATAAAAAGGTGTATTCTAGCACTAACATAGTTAACTATACAAAAGAGGCTATTTGATTTGAAATGGCCAGTACTGCAGAACGGCAATTTCATAGGTAAAGACCTAATATTATCTATGAAAACATCATGTGCGTAAACAAAATGTACATCTTTTTAGAAAAAGAAGTGATAGACATAATTATAGTACAAGAAATAGGGACCTATTAGTTCAACCAGGTTTCAGACTGGCTAAAGTAGACTCATCTTTAATCGGGTACTGTTTAAAATGTTACAATAAAATTCCTCCTACATACTTTAACTGAATGAGACGAAATTCAAATCTTGTATAAAACGCACACTATGCAGGCAGGCATATTATGAGTTGGGGATTACATCGCTGATAAAAATGCTGGCTCATTTCTAGTCCTGCTCCACAGCCACTACTAATTGATTAACATTTGAAAATACGGTTGGAGCTGCTGAAGATTGTGAGACTATCTTTGTATTGTATAACTCAATCTCCTTTGTATTATATAATTGCATAGCATAGGTGTGAGTACTATGTATTAAAGAGCTACCATTTACCGGGTAAGATGTCTTTCATTGACTTGAATGTGCTCTGGCGGCTGTGAGTATGTCATGTTCACTCAGATGTCTCGCTGATGGTGGCGCGTGTGTTGGATCATTTAGCTCCCTTCAAAACGGTTGAGCTGAATGGTGCCGTCAGTTGGGACTGATCATCTCTTAGCCGCCATGGCTTATTTTAATATGTGAATAATTCTTTGTTTTTATCTTTTTATTACGGACGCTTTTAACGTGCACGTCTTTCTACATTGTTTTCACATGTATAATTTCAACATGAATGATGTAACCAATATTTTGTAACACATTTTTGATTTAAAAGAGTGTCCGTGGAGTTTCTTTCCCGTTCTTTTCCATAGGTACTTACTACTCTTTGGAATGGGCAACTAGCTTCATATTTCTGACTGACCGACTCCTTGACAGTTCAAAAGTGCCTGTAAATGGTTTAATTTAATTGGTTTGGTTTAATGACCAAGAATGCTGAACTCACAGATTTCTTACTAATCACGATTAAAATTTGTTTTTAATCATTCATGAGCCAGCATAATTTTTGTATCCAGTATAAAAACCTGCTCTATTTTATAAAAAAACATCTTTATCCAATATATACTTAGGTATTTTAAATGCCTGTTTTTTTAATTTTTTATTAAATATTAAGTAAAAAACTAATTCCGACTGGAATTAGTCCTTTTTTGAGCCAAAACTTTGCTTTAGCAACGATCCCTATCAAAATACAACAAAAGATACAAATTAACAAACTTGAACTCCAATTTCCGGGCAAAGTTAACACGATCTTGGGCAAAGTTTGCCCTCTACAGCTTGTAGAACATCGCGCCTCATTTGTGGCATGATAAGTAGTCGTTGTACCACCGATACATGGCGAGACATGGCGAGATTGCCTGGCTGTTCTCCAAATTAGCTAACTAATGTACGCAATAACTGGTTTGAAGCGGTTGCGGGACTGTAGTTTGGTTATAAGTACGTATTTTGTGTCGTAAGTTTTTAGATTTTGAGGTTAAAAAAAAGAAAACCTTAGGTTGTTTGAAGATAAGTGAAGGCAATACCGTAGCCGGGTAAAAATGCCACAAAAAATTGTTTGTATAATGATATCTAATAAGTAGAATACCTACCTCAGAACACTGGTTTTTTGAGGTAGGTAATTCTAAGCAAGCGTATGATATCTTCAAGATCATGTCGTTTCTGAAAAGTAAGGCAAGGATATTTTTTGCTTGGATACCTATGTGGATTACTTTGTCCAGACAATATTTATGATAATGACTTGTAATTTCTTTGAGTGTTTCTTTTAAAGTGGAGCTATAAATGAACCAACTTCTATATTATCTACACTTATTATAACTTAACCTAGGTCATTGTCTACTCGTGTGCAAATTTCATCCAAATCCGTTCAGCCGTTTTAGCGTGAAACTGTAATAAACAATGTAATTTTTTTTATTTTTTTTTAATACATATTATTTACTTTTTTATAAAACATTTAAAAATATAAAAAATAGTGGCCCATCGGCATCAGGAACAGGGTCCAAGCTGCCGGTGGTCAGGGCTCTAGAGAGAGGAACCTCCTCACTATGCGTGCCGTGTCCAGAAGTACTGCTTTCTGAATCAAGCCCTTGACCCAGCCGCGCAATGAGAGCCTCCTGAGGTGTTGATCGAGGCTCTCCGCTAATTGCCTACAATTAACCAAACGATTATCGGTACAATGATTGCAGAGTCCACGTCCCACATGTCGACAACCTCGTGTGCTAAGTCAAGATTTTTGATTTTTTTATCGTTCTCAGCTTTCACGAGATTCTCGTCATGAGGGACAGCGATATCAACAATCATTGCACGGCGCTCTCGTCGATCTATCACCACAATATCAGGCTTATTGGCAACAATAGTCCTGTCAGTGATTATATATATATATATATTTTTTTTTTTTTTTATTTGCACCAAAAACTTATGTTACATATAGACAGATATACAGGACAATTTAAATATTTTCTTAGCTTTATAGTGAAAGGCATCTGTGTCTGAACTAGATAAAAAAATATCTGTATCTCAGACATCAGCGCTCTTCCTTGTGATGACCATTACAATACTAGCTTAATTACATATCAATATGGAGGTATATCATTACACAGGTTGATATAAAATAAACAAAAGGGTATGTGGAGTGTAAACCTCTCGGTGAGTAGTGTGTGAAAGTGTGTGAAAGAGTGTGAGAGGGTGAGTGTAAGAGTTTCCTATTTTAATATTGCTAACAAGTTTTCTGTCTCTTCATATGTAAATTTAATAATATATAGATCGATCCCAGTACAATGTGGCGTGACCATTCTCGAGAACTGGGTCGGGCACATACCTGTAGTATGGTACTTCGGACTCCACAAGGTTGTACTGCATGGTAAGTTGCTGGTGGATAATCCTAGCCACTAGATTGTGTCTGTGCAAGTACTCGCCGTTAGCAAGACGAGAACAACCGGAAATAATATGTCGGATTGATTCACCGGGACGGTGGCATGCCCGACAGTTGTCAACCGTACCGTCCTTGACAATGTATTTCCGATAATTATTCGTCATGATAACTTCATCCATAATCGCACAGACAAAACCTTCGGTTTCCACGAAGAGGTCGCCGAAACGCAGCCAGGATACAGATGCTAAAAAGTCAACATCAGATCCATGGAGGGCCCGGAAAAAGCGTCCGTGTAGTTCTTTGCCTTGCCATACTTCCTTACGATCGTTAGTATCAAGTATTGCAGGTTTGCGTCAGTTCTCTTTCGCCAAGAAGAGCGGTGTGAGGCCCTTGTCCACTGCGATCACATCTCGGTGCATCCCCACGTTATTTTGAAGGAAGTATAAATTATTATTTTATATTATAAGTATATTTAGTTACTCACACAGTTCTCAAAAATTATTATAATACTAGTATTTACGCTAAAAATAAGTAAGTACCTGTATCTGCAAACTGTTTTTACAATTGACGCTCTCCAATATGATGTAAAAGCCTTGTAATACCCGTGGGAGACGCCGTGTGCGATGTACACATACACTATACACAAACATTGTACACAGTATACATTGGAATATCGAAATACATTAACAAAATAAATATCGGAGAGCTGCTCAAGCGAGTCACATTTCACTAATACCTTATATTATTCTTTATTTATCTTTGATTCAACAACACGGCCCTACCATGAGTTTTTGCTGCCTACGCTTTTTTAATACTATTATTATCTACTTATTTATAATGTTTTAAAAGCGATGAAAAATACTAGTAGGTATTCAGCTATCTCTGGTTAAGGCTCAGACAGGCGCGACGCGACTTTGGTGGAACAATTTCTATGAAAACTTCACGGAAATAGTTCTACCGGTCGGTGTCGCGTCACACCTGTCTGCTGCCTTATACTGGAAGCCGACCTCAACACACTCAGTTCCGGAAAGAATAATGAATGGGCAGATAATGAGTGTTTACGAGCCGTGTGCCTGATATGATTCCCCATCGGCAAGAATTACGGCATCGGCATAAACTTCCGTACAAACCTACCCTTTTTTTTTTGCCTGCGATTCCCGACGCCCAGGGCATCGCCTGCGGCGGCTAGGGGCGTGAGGGCTCGAAATTTGCCTCTCCCTCACGCGTTCTGCCTCCTCCTTCGCGAGCATTACTGCTTCGCAGAAGGAGGTGACGGCCTTCCATGCCCTCTCGCTCCGTACCATGGCCTGGACCAGGGCCGGACGCGAGAGATCCCCGCCACTGATCGCCTCCACGAGGACACGGCGATGCTCTGCCCAAGCCGGACAGACCTCCACCGTATGCTCCACCGTATCCTCCGGGCGATCCACGCAGTGATGACACCCGGGCGTTTCCTCCCGCCTGATACGAAACAGGAACCTCCCGAAACAACCATGTCCGGTGAGGACCTGCGTCAGGTGGAAGGTGAGGACGCCGTGGCGCCTCTCTAGCCACTCCTCAAAGAGGGGACTTATCGCCGCAATAGTGGCGTGCCCAGTACAAACCTACCCGTACCTTTAGATTTAAGCGGCCGTGCACAAAATCTGATCAATTTTGTTTATTCGTTGTGAGAAAGGGAAAAAGAAATTAAACAAAACTATTTGTGATTTGTAAAGTCGAATTCTTTGTTTTGCATGTGGTTAAATGGGATTTTTTGTAGGTATTCATGGAAAATCACAAATATTCGCAACAAGTTTTCCGAATAATGACGCGAGACTGACGTTTGATCACTTTTTTACAAGAAACTACTTTAGATTTTGAACATTTAAAAATATGATCAACATCGTTATATGGTCTACTTGAATGTGGCTGAACCACTTATATATCTACCTCAAGTAAATCAAAGGCGAAATAAACCATATTTTCGAGAGCGCAAAAGTGATGCAACTATTACTAGGTGCTGTGACGGACACAAATGGTTTAGCACCACGAAAAATGTACTTTTATACATAGACAGACTTAATGTTTCAATTATTTCAAGCTTTCTTACAATTAGATAAGTTGGTGACGTAAAAGGGTTTTTTCGTGCACGGAGCCTTAAGGAATGAATTTGAAAACATAAAAACATGCATATATATGTATATATTTATATATATAGGCTGATAAACACATTAGCCTCCTTTGCGTCGCGTAGTCGGGTAAAAAATATCCTTCCTCTTTGTTCTGCAAATCGAATTGCCAAAACAAATCTTAGATTCCAAAATAAACTTTTAGTTAAGTACGTTTCTAGTTTAAAATACATTCCTGAAAAGTGATAAATTGTGTATGCATACTTGAAAAACACATTAGTACACGTCCGGGCGAAATAACATCGTATTCGCTTTCCTTACTATAAAAATATTTTTGCTACATACTTTTGTGATTGTTTTCGAAACGTTTTCACGTATAGACAATCTATCATAGTTTGTATCAGGCTTAGCATTTCTAAAGATGTATTTGTTTTTTTTATTCCATTACTAGCTGCACCCCGCGGTTTCATCTGCATAAGTTTCGATTCCTTGGGAATATAGTGATAAAAAGTATCCTATGTCCTATTCCAGGTTATGGTCTGCCCATGTGCCAAATTTCGTCCAAATCCGTTCAGCCGTTTTGACAAACAAACAAACACACTTTCACATTTATAATAGTTAGGATATAATAGGAAGGAGGAGTAAGTTAGGATATATTATATTATATTACTTTATATTATATTATATATAATTAAAAAAAAGAAAAAAAAAATTTACTCTCCACTTTTCCTGATCATCATTATCCTCCCGCCCTTGTCCCATGTTACTTGAGTTCGGCGCAACACGTTTTCTCTTTCCTTTCTCCCCTGTCAACCGACACGCTATTATTCACTCCCTTCTTTTTCATATGGTTCCCCACACAATCTATCTATCTCTTCTTTGGCCTTTCTCTCTCTCTCTCTCTTCATCCATCAACATATAAACTCATCACTCAAAACGTTGCCTCATAATAGTAATTATGTAAAACATCATGGTAGTCGTTTTTGTAAAATGAGGTCCCAATACTACTTCCCTTATTATTATTTTTATCCGGTGGTCAATCCTTATAAAATATACATACATTTTCCGACAAAAATGATGATGTCACTCGCAGTAAAAGTTTACAGTCAAAACAAAGGCAACGTTTAAACCTACCAAAATAGATCAGTCCGGACTGCAATCCTGCAACGTTGCATTGCATATGAACGTGAAATACTGGTGCTAAAGTAAATATATGAACCATTACCGTAACATATGGTAGGTGCCCGGTACGTGTTTGTCCGTCAGAATAATTTTATTACTGTTTCATTAGTAAAATGTTACAAAAACGGGATCTTTTTCGGTGTTTTGAAGAGTATGAAATGAAATATTTTGTGAGTATTTTTGCGTATTTGGTGCGTTGAGTATTTTGATATCTTTTTGGCAATACCGATATGTGTCTTTACATATTATAAAACAAAGTCCGCGTTGTTCTTCTAAACCACGCAACAGATTTTGAGCGCGTGAAATTTCATGAACAGAATTTTGGGCATATAGATATTATGAAAAAACGACTGAATGTATTTACTCAAAATGAAATAATTTGAACTATTGAATAAATTATCTATCTATATATAGATAATGTCAAGACAAATTGACATAATTTTTAGTTTTGAAGGTACACCGTCAAACAAGCGGTAATCTCCATACTACGTTTGTATGGAAGAATAACCGACTAGTTAAAGTAACAAAGAATTTTAGGTATTATTTTGCGGACAAAAGAAGAGAGCTTGTCTAGCAAAAATATTAACACCTTTCCTATTATTCATGTTCTTAGGAAAGCTTATCAGGATACGGGACTTTTTTACTTTGTCTCTACGGACGGACCAGTACAGATAGTGCCATCCACGAGGACGCGCCCCACTCTTGTTCCTAAACACGTAGTAGTACAGCGCGTTAGATATTATCTTAACAAGTTTGCTGCCGTGGGCAGTAACCATCTTCTACCTATTGGTCTCAATGCCAATCATACATAATAAAAAATTAAAAAGTGAACTTTTTGAAAACGTTTCTTACTGGATCAAAAATTACGGATCTGGGTGAAATCTGGCGTCCCGATAGACCATTTCCTGAATGAATATAAAGGAAACTTTTATCCCGGTATGCTGAAGTTAATTTGAAATGGCCGCCTTCTAACTGTCATTAACATTTCGTTACAACATTTTTTTATGGCAATCTGCCACTGCTCCTGTAGTGTAATAATGAAACATTTCGTAATTATTTTATCAAATTCTTAATTCAACGCGGTACTTGAAATAATTCCCTTAGAAACCAGAGAAAATGCCAGTTACAAATTAAATCTGATAAATATGTGTATTGATTTCGCTTTTCGATCAATTATCGGTTTTCCCTTTTTATCGAGAGTTTCGTAAAAAAATTATGAAGTTGGAATATGTATTGATGTATTGACATTGCAAAACAAAGTCAGAAGTCAATTAAGAAGCGCCGAATTCGATTGGGAAGCTCACTTTTTGTTTCGCTAACTGGATTCCAATCTCTGCGGAGTTTTCTGTTTTTGTTTGTTTGTTTGGGTTCCGTGTTTAGTAGGGAAAAACCTTCGTAATTGTTATGTTTATCTGTTTATTTTGTTTGTATGAGGTATTGTTTGGTCAGTAATGGAACATGCATGTGAGTAGGTACCTAATACTGTAAACGATCGTTATAAAGGGTGTAATAATATTGCCTCATTGGTTAGCTGGTCGCAAGCGCTACTGCTGAGCAGTGAGCATGAGGTCATGGGTGCTATTCCCGGGTCGGGCAAAGTGTTATTGGGGTTTTTCATCAGGAAATTTTCAGTAGCAACCCGGAGCCTGGATTTCTGCCCGGTTGATAAGCAATAGGCTCGCCCACTATTACATGAGACTTAAACATAACTGGTGAAATGTGGGTGTGCTATAGGAATAATCTTTCGAGAAATACAGGCGTGATGTTATATTAACATCGCTTATGTACGGTAGCTATTAAACTCCTCAAGCATCTTTGTTTCTTTAGAAACTTATGGAGCACATTCGTGGTTTTTTTTTTACGTAATTCATTGCAATAATTTTGTAAGTCATTATCCGTGTCGGTCCTTCCAGCCCTGTGCCCATATCTCTCGCTGGAACGCCCTTGACGATCTGCCCCGACTTTCGGGACCTCGGGTGGCTTGTCCAAGGTGATCGCGGAGTAGACCGAGACGTAACGCGCCGGATCAACTCAGGATAGATGAAATGGTGACAGGAACAACTTGCGACCCACGGATGCCCCTCAAGTTAAAGGGGAAAATCTACAAGTGGGTGATAAGGCCTGTCGTACTGTATGGATCGGAATGTTTGAAGAAGACGGATGAAAAAAGATTGCATGTAGCGGAAATGAGAATGTTAAGATGGATTTGTTGAGTGATGAAAATGGATAAAAATAAAAATAAATCTAATTTATAGGTACTTTACATACGGGCAATGGACATAAATGAATTAAATTAGGTTTTTTAAAAAATATTTCTTCAAACATTATATATGTTTATGTGTGAACTAACATAGTTTGAATTATATTTTGCAACATGATCCATTTTTTTGTGAAATAGTTTTATATATTACAAAAAAAATGGATCATGTTGCAAAAAATAATTTACCAATATTTTGTTAATTTAGCCGGAGTCGTTATCTTATTTTCAACAGAACCCACTCTCTCATATAAAATATATTCTTTATCATCTTTTTTTTTAGTCCCACAAGAGAAGCCTACTCTATGTGCTATATTTAGTTTGTTTATACGATGATAGCCCACCGTTGTCCATGATGGATGAGTTGGCAGTGAGATCATAATTTATTAGGTGTAGTTTAACCTTTGAACCTATTAGCGAAATTATGATTATGAAGATGGAAAGTGTCTCCAGAGGAACGTTGTTGTGGTTGGAATGCTCTTATCGTATTAAAATAAGTTATTTCCACCAAGAATTTTTTAAGTAGCAACCTACTAAATATATCTCTGCTTAACCCTTCGACAAATACAGGGCTAATGTTATGTTATTTCAATAGTATTCCGTAATTGACTCATAACAGGTTATACCGGGCATTGGGCGGCAATTATCAGCTTTAATTGCTCTCCTAACTTGACAACTCTTAGGCCCCGAATTTAGACTTCGTGTTTCATGAATGAAGGCTTGATACTTATTTTTAACGATGATTAACGTAGAGAGGCATGAAAGTAGAAAAAATGCTGTGGAAATGCATTCCTTATGAAGCAGTCCTGTGTGGTGTAATTATGAATGATAGACTGAGGACTCATGTGATTTAAAAGAAGATGTAGTGACAATAGTTATTTATGCTACTAGTGCGGAAATCATCTTACGCACGTGTATCATACAACGTTTTACTATGCATTGTGCGAGGAAATAAAAAAAACGAGCGAGCCTTACATTAGTCGTATGTGATGTGTATCATCTGACATATTGGCTGAAGTATATAAATTATATAAACACCATTCATGACTTTGACATTGACTGACTGACTTTTTGACTTTGACTTTGACTGACTTAGACTTGTTGACTTTGACTTTGACTGACATAGACTTTGTCTTTTTGACTTTGACCATCGTTATCGCCATCGCCATCGTCATCATCATCAAATTAGTAAAACCTTTCTCAAATAATAAAAACACTGCGACGGGCTGACGACGGAGTTCAAAATTAAAAAAAAAACAGAAAAGTAAAAAACACTACTGAAAAAAAAAACACTCCGCACAAATTGGCTGTTTGGTTGGATAACGCTCTTTTCGAGCAAATGCATTGTAAAAAATTAAAAGATTATGCTTAGATTGTTTGGTCATGTTGAGAGGATGAATGAAAGGTATTTACAAGGCATATGTAAGGGGAAACGCCGGGAGGGGATGCCCTAGAAGGACATAGAGAAGGTGATGCTCTTCAGAAAGGTCAGGTACGTAGTATCTATTCGCAACCGGCGTACGTGAATGACTAGAAATATGAATGTAAGCGAAGCAAAAGGTGTATGTAAGGATCATAGCAGGTTGCGTTCTGTAGTTTCTGCCTACTGTTATGGAAAGAAGACCTCAGTTTACGTATGTATGTAATACTTAAAAACACATTGTGAAGGACGGGACGGTTGACATCTGTCGGGCATGCCACCGTCCGGGAGAATCAATCCGACACATTATCTCCGGGTGCTCTCGTCTAGCTAACGAAGAGTACTTGCATAGACACAACCTTGTAGCCAGGATTATCCATCAGCAACTTGCTCTGAAATACAACCTTGTGGAATCGGAAGTACCGTACTACAGGTATGTTTGCCATCCAACGTGGCAATTCTGCCAGCCTTTTGGGCACTTTTCTCTCTGACAGCGATGCGGACGAATTTTTTTATGCCCAGTGAGTTCTTCCTTAATTTTTTTTATATTTTTTTAATATTATTTTTTTGCCTCTGTATACTTGTACATAATTTATATATATTAGTGTTAGATGTAAATTGTTTATGTTATATAAAAGTTAAATAAATTAAAAAAAAAAGAAAATAAAAACACATTAACCAGCATTTTTTTCAGAAAGAGCTACAAACAACCATAGAGACAATTTTATGTTGACAATTGAATGTTGTATTGAAAAAAAAGGTGGTAATTTCGAAAATTTACTAAAATAAATTAAAAGATATGAAAACAATGTATTTTATTCATTTCAGACATCATGTTTCATAGTAACATTTACTGCTTAAGACCTACACAATCGATATCTAAATAGAAATAGTGTCAGTTTTATTTTTCAAAACGTCCGGGTTCGATTCCCGAGCGGAAAACAAGTTTTTTTTTATATGTAAGAATGCAGTTTTTCTTGTTACTAAAATTGATGACATGGTTCCTAAGAAGAGTCTTCGTATGTCTTATAGTTTCAGACTTTCCTATACTAATCGATTTAAATGTGCCAACCTGTATACGAGCGCAATAAAATTGGCTTTAAAAATATTCATAGTCTATTGCTGTTGACTCCAAAACATGAAACTACTAAACTTATTCATAACGTATTTTCTTCATTGTTTTGTTTACATTCTAAGCAGGAAATAAGGTGTGTTTTCATCCAACACGGCGTCAGGAAATTGAGCAATAGATAAAAAAACATGGCGCCTACGGGGCAGGTAAAACTAGTTTATATGAAGGAGTTTGGGACGTGTGTGCATTATTTATTGTTTTGTTATAAATAAATTTATAGAAAATGGTGTATATGGCGGATGTAATGGTATAAGCTTGGCAATCTTGGCTTATGTTTTTTGGTTGGTAGCAGTTGGTAGTTTGTATAAGTATATATTTGTATAGCAATAGGCTCGCCCCCTATTACATGGGACTTAAACATAGCTGGCGAAATGTGGCACACCTCTGCCTAACCCTTCTCGGGTAACAGGCGTGATGTTATGTTACGTTATGTTGAAAATAGAAAGTTGTGAAAATAAGAGTCTGCATCCATTGTGCCTATAATTTCGTATTATTTGTAGTAAGGGAATCGTATTACGTTCAACGACTTGTAATATAATGAGAACTAATTACAAACCAAAAGCTCTAGAATAAAAATAAAAATTAAGAAAATTTAAGAAAATCGAATCAAAGCAGTTATGATGAAATGATTAATATCGTAACACCGAATATTTCGTTTTAGATGTAAAAAAAGTACCCATTTGAAAACTATCCAAATGCCTCTTTTACACCTAAAACGGTTACAATATAAAATTCAGTGTTGTAATTGGAATTCATTATTAATATTCTAGTTCGGTAGTTCCACATTTCTTATTTCCAAACAGAAATAGGATATTTTATTTTTATTGTTTTTCCTCTTTCTTTAATTTTTTCTTTCTCAGTTAGTTTAAATGATGGTCTGGCAGTTTGAGTACTTTATGCGACCTACCCAAATGTCCTTTCTTTGGTATTGTTCGTCGAGTTGAGCTCCTTAAGTTCTGAGTTGAGCTCTACGATTACTGACAAATGCTTGCACTGACTGGACAGGTCCACTCAAATCTGTGTGGTTCTTTCCTCAAAAGACCATTTCAGACACTAATCTACATGGTCCTCATATGGCCTGACCAAGATTATGTCTGGACTTTAAAAGAGACTGTGACCTCTGAGTTTGTTTCGGTCTTTCTTCTCAGAGTAGTCAGATAGGAAACGCCGAACTCATCTAGCATTTTCTTCTTATTTTTTTTTAATATGACGAGTAAAAGTGATTGCAATATCCTATTTACAGAATAAACAATTTCATTTCATTTCATTTCATTTCATTTCATTTCAAATATTTCCAAATTTATCAAAACAGCGAAATATTTGACATCTTTAAGCGACGTTGCCCACTTTCAAAATAAACGCTCTTAATTTGTCAATATATGGAAATGTGAAGCAGTGCATTAAAATATTAATAATAAAATTTAATAACTAATATCGCAACACCGAATATTTAGTTTTAAATGTAAAAAAAGCATTTGGAATTTTTCCAAATGCTCTTTTTATACTTAAAACTGTTACAACATCAAATTCATTGTTATTATTGAAATTCATAATTAATATTTTAGTGCACTATAGAGTGATATTTTGTGAAGTTGCTAACTTTGAGAGAGCAAGCTCTTAAATCTCATTTGAGGTGATATTTCGCTACATAGTGTACATGACCCCGTAACACGGTTGTCTTATCACCAAGCAAGTTAAACAAAGGAAGCGAGCTTCACTGAAATAATACGTCACTCCTTTCATTAAAGCGATTATATCTAAAGTCGAGTGATGACGTGTTATATCCTCCCCTTTCATGACGTCACGGGTACAAAAACCGGCTAAGTGCGAGTCGGACTCGCGCATGAAGGGTTCTATACCATTATCTATAAAAACGGCAAAAAAATCATGTCTTTTGTATGGGAATGGCCCACTTAAATATTTATTTTATTCTGTTTTTAGTATTTGTTGTTATAGCGGCAACAGAAATACATTATCTGTGAAAAATTCAACTGTCTAACTATCACGGTTCATGAGATTCAGCCTGGTGACAGACGGACAAACAGACGGACAGCGGAGTCTTAGTAATGTCCCGTTTCACCCTTTGGGTACGAAACCCTAAAAACCATGAGTAAAAAACCCTTGTTAGTGTATTGTGTGTTTTTCAGGGACGCTGTAATGGGGTAGGAAAGTAATTAATTTAATTTTCCGGGTTTAAGGCTTTGATTTTTCGGTCTCGAAAAATGTATGGAATTATGAGTCGAAGTACCATGTCGCCCTGTTATATTTGTGAGTGTTTTTATATAAGAGAAAATATGTGTTTGTTTACTTATATCTAGACTACACACAGATTTTCTTTGCTAGACAGTCTAGCATAGAAAAATTACTCTTGTTAGTCAGAGTCACTAGCGACCCGCAATGGCGACATAGAAATTTCTGTGTCCAAGTTAAATATTAATGTTTTAGACACATAAAGCTTCCGGAATTAATGCAGTAATTAAATATTGGTGAAAACTGCATCAAAAACGATTTTGTAGTAAACTACAAAAAATCTATCTGGCTAGCCTTTTCCCCACTATTTTGGGATCAGCTTCCAGTTGAACCGGATGCAGCTGAATAATAGTATTTTACATGGAGCGACTGCCCGAACCCAGTAACTGGGTCATACGATACCCCTTGATAAGACTGGTTGTCAGACTTTCGGGCTTCTGACGACCCGTAACGACTGTCGAAGATTCAAGAATGAGAGCCCGGATTTAACGTGCTGTCCGAGGCCCAGAGGAGTCTCGGTATGTAAAGATGGTCACCCATACACGGACCAACCCCGGCAATCGTAGCTTAACTTGATGGATCGACCCGTGCGGCTGTTATTACTTAGCCACAAGTAAACTACAAAAAACCAAAAATAAATCTTATGAAGATGTAAGCGGTCACATAGATATACGCAAAATAAGGACTTTGCATAAACTATGTATATTCAGTTATAGAAGTTGCTGACTTTGCAAGAATAAAGGGGCATCACCTTATACGCAAATATGACAGACATTACCTCCAGTTCCCGACTCAAAACATGTTATCTTTAACAAGTCGGAATGACATGTAATTTACAGCAAATGTGTGAGCTGTTTATGTAGGTTAGGAGGTAAAATTTACATTGTCATTAACACTCGAGTAAGCAGGTACTTTAAAACATCAACATGTCAAAACTTTGTTGTGATACTGCTATTGCTCTTATTCTTAGTCGGGTTAAAGGTGAATATGATTTGCGAAGGAGCAGCTAAAGTCCATCCAGTGAACATATAACATCACGCCTGTAATTCCAGAAGGGTTAGGCAGTGGTGTATCTATAGTACACTCACATTTCGCCAGTTATGTTTAGGCGAGCCTATTGCCATCAATCGGGCACAAAACTAGACTCCGGGCTGCTACATAAAAAATCCTGATGGAAAATCTCAATAACGCTCTGCCCGACCTTGGAATTGAACCCAGGATCTCATGATCAGCAGTAATTCTTGCGACCAACGACGCAGTCCATCCAGTGACACAATCTAAATTTTTGATTTATCGGTTCACATATTAAAAACGTGGTTTTTACGAGCTTAAATAATACCAGTTTCTACTTTATGCAAATTCAAATTCAAAATTCAAAAGTCATTTATTCAAACTAGGCTGAGAATCAGCACTTTTCGAACGTCAAAATTACATAAGACAGTCCCCCAAAACGCCCACCCTTCACCACTTCCTAGTGCTTTAGCTGGGAAGAAGAAGTGGCGCAACAAACTCCCCAGCAGCACAGCTGTCTGTTCAGTAAAAAAGATTCTATATAATAGTATGCAAAATGATGATATTTACATTACGCAACACAAAACATAATTTAAATTATAAAATTAATAGCCATATGACAGCTAGCACACGCCAATATACCAACCAAAAACATCGAGAACTATACTCAAGCAGAAATAAAAATAACTTAACGAAAACAATATCTAAATAAAAGCCTCCAGACATAAAGGGCGTGCCCGCTTACATATAGCATTTATGGAACGTGTAACATGTTTTATTCTTTTAAAATCTAAACCATTCCCATAACTCTAACAAAGTGACACAGCAATTACATGTTTGCCAAACACACATCATTGAACGTAACGTAAACATCACAAGTCTGTACATCATGTCTATTACATTTATTAATGGTCGACAACTGTTTGTCATCGGCTTAACGTGAACATGCGTGTAAATGTTACCATCGGGTCCTGAAATCTGGTTGGAGAGCAGCTCTATTTTACGGTTAGGTTAATGGATTATTTGTGTAGTTTTTCAGTTATCTTGTAATTGAGATGTATCTCTATAAAATAATGGAAAAGCATGTCTGACAGGTTTTTGTTTAAAGTTCCATGTAAAGTCAAAGTTATTAATTACAAATACAAAAATACAAAATAGTTTATTGTGACAAATAGAAAATTACATTACATTCAAACGTGTTTAGTAAAATTGTTTATTCCATGAAGAAATTGCCAATAACAGTACCCTACTTGCGTAATGATCAATCAGAATCTCAATCGTTTTGAAACAGATTGCTAATCCATTGCTTCATAAGTTCGAAAAAAATATATGCTCATTAACGTAAATAACGCAATGAATGTTGTTGAACTTTCAAAATGAAATGTTGCGTAAAAAGTGTTGCGTAATTAGATAGCTGGTCACAAAAGGTTCCGGGCTGCTACAGAGCATGAAATAAAAATACCCAATAACACTATTTTCTGATCAGAAATCATACTTGCGACTTCTACTCTAACGAGGCAGTTCCTAGCTTGACTAAAATAAAAAAAACACTCAGCACAGTACAAAACAATCTGCCTAGGCTTTTCCCAACTACGTTCCAGTCTCACCGGATGCAGCTGAATACCAGTATTTTACATGGGCCGACTGCCTATCTGACCTCCGCAACCCAGTATTACCAAGGGGTATCGTATTACCCAGGTAATACGATACCCCTTGGTAAGACTGGTTGTCACACTTTCAGGCTTCTGACGACCCGTAACGAATGTCAAAGATCCATGAATGACAGCCGGGATCAACGGGCTTAACGTGCTTTTCGAGGCACTGAGGAGTCTCGGTATGTAAAGATGGTCATCCACGGACCAACCCCAGCAAGCGTAGCTTAACCAAATGGATCGACCCGTGCGGCTGTTATTACATAGCAGCCAGCTAAAAAAAAATAAACACGACATTTGTAAAAGGTAAAGATATTTAAATAAAAATTTATCATAAGTAATTCAAAATTAATAAAAAAATTGAGACGAATACACGCCTAAATTTTAAAACCTTAACACAAGTCCCCTAAAACGTGACCTCCCATTCAAAAACCTGTATTACAGCCACTAATTTAAGTTTTCGCTTACAACCTCCAGAACACTGCATAACCAACATAAAGTGACCTCTCTATTACTTCGAACACTTAAGATGCGCGAAGAAGTAAGCAGATTAAACAGCTTCACAGGGGTCACATACTCTGGCCACGTGAGGAGGCGCCCCTCAAATTTTAGTGGCGCAGAATTCCCGAGCACCTCATTAATTTCAGAACTTCTTTCAAAGTTTTTCGTCGTTTCATTTTGGAGTTTGCTTAATTAAATCTAGCTTTAGAACTTCATAGGATTCTGTGGACGTCTTGGGGTGAAAATATCTTACCTTCAAGTACAAAACCAATTGTGCTCTAGAGAGTTTAGAGTGCTGCTTTTTTATTATTTACCTTAAAGCACAAAGTTCTTTAAAGACTTTCTAGTACTGATTTTATTATTGTTACTGACAATGATCAAAATCGAAAGTCATTTATTCAAACTAGGCTGAGAATCAGCACTTTTCGAACGTCACAATTACATAAGACAGTCCCCCAAAACATCCACCCTTCACCACTTCCTAGTGCTTTAGCTGGGTAGAAGAAGTGGCGCAACAAACTCCCAGTACAGCTGTCTGTTCAGTTAGAAAAACTTGATTCTATTCAAAAATCTTTTTATATGTATTTTCTGACAAATTTTGATAATGTTTTGGTAGTACCTATATTTAATCAGTGTTCGCAACAATATGTCATGTAATAAATAATTGTTTATCCGGTGCCAATACTAGCTAATTAATTAATTGACAAATATAAATACCAGTTCAATTTTTATATTATTAAATGGGGATAGTTTGACTGTAAGAAAAAGGACATAATTGAATGTGTCCATTTGATGTTACATCTCAATGAAACCAGAATTGTAAATTTATTTGTCTTATGTAATTTTGACGTTCGTAAAGTGCCGATTGTCAGCCTAGTTTGAATAAATGACAAATTTCTTTTTTTATATCGGTGATAGTTTTACTAGTTAACTAGTGAACTAAAATATTGATTATGAAATGCAATAATTAATGTCTTAACACCGAATATTTAGTTTTAGATGTAAAAAAAGTATTTGACAACTTTCCAAATGTCTTTTTTACACCTAAAACGGTTACAACATCAAATTCATTGTTATAATTGTAATTAATTATTAATATTTTAGTTCGCTAGTTAGTCACATTTCTTATTTCGCTACAGTTATATTGCCAAATTAATCAAAACAGTGAAATATTTGACATCTATTTGCGACGTTGCCTACTTTCAGAATAAACGCTCTACAAGAACCTCTTCTACTCAGTTTTATAAAAATTGTATAACACGTTAGAGTTTGTTAGGAACTAAACTGTAAGTTTTAATTCTTCATTAATTAGTCGGGATAAACTTTCAGCTAGGACTTTCAGAGGCACGTGTTTTGTTTTCTAATACCGACCAACTACTATATACCGTCTTGTAATGTTCTCAAGAATATTACTGTTTGGAATTTACTGGCTCTTTATTTCATAATTCACCCACTGTTAGGCGTATTGGTCTCTTGTTGTATTGATATAAGTTTTCATAACTTTTTAGAAGCCTTTTAAGATTAAACGTGCTTAAATAAAAACCAGCCAAGTGCGTGTCGGACCACGCACAATGAAGGGTTCCGTACCCAGACGGTAAGCAATGGGTAGCTCGCCGTCCGATACGGGTCGACGGCGCGTTGTGTTCCACGCTCGCCTGAAAGAGATGTCAACGGAACGGGTCCGATAGGACCGATGCCTGCCGGGGTTGCGGGAAAGTCCAACAGGGATACCGTGGCCCCTGGCAACGTACAAGCAACTGAAGGAACACGGGTGGGTTTTAGTCAGTAAGAGTCTGATATCTGATCCCGCTCCGCCCAAAGGAGTTATTTGATGATTTCCCACCAAAAAAAAAAATGGTTTCGTAGTTGGGATGAAGTTATGCCAAAAATAAACATACCATTGTAGTTGAAAAACATGTTCTCCCATACATCGCGACACGTCACGGTCAATTCTCCAACTGAAAATATAAGTTTGTAATCGTAATAAAAATTGCGTGATCAAACGATTTTCGAACTTTTCCTTTACATGTGCTGTTAGACCTTGCTTCCTGCCAAATTTCATGATTCTAGGTCAACGGGAAGTACCCTGTAGGTTTTGACTTATTTGCGAGTATCGAAATATGTCGCATAAAAGGCCGTATTTATTATTGTGTTAACTTAGATAGTGCGTTGACTTAAAAGCTTGATTTTTAAAGCTCCAAGAGACCATAGACTTACGTGTTTGATATTAATTTCAACTTGATACCTCCATGCGTTCCTGAGAAAAAGGGTCTTAACAGGCTGACGGACAGACAGACAGAAAACGAAGTGATTCGGATAATGGTTAAGATAAGGGTTCAGTTTTTTGTTTTTGAGGTACGCAACCCTAAAAATCATTTTAATTCATTCTAAGTAATAAATACCATTAAAAAGAATATCTTGATGAGAAATCAGAAATTATTTATTTGCCAATAGTGTAGGTATACAGATATGATGGTTATTTTGATGAGAGTCCCGATATATTATAAGGCAAAATGTCATGCAAAATTATTTAATATAATACATACACTAGACAAAAAAAACATTAACAAACATAAATGAGAAAGCATTCCATTCACTAAGCAACGTTACTATCATTATTAAAAATACTCATATTATTCAAAAAACAATCGGAAGCAGGCACAATTGTCAACAAAATCAATTAAATATATCAGAAAATTCAATTACAAATGTCAACAAATTAAATTTCAAAAGATTATAAATAAAATTACAAATGTAAAGAAAAAAAAATGGTTAAAATGTCTATACACAAATATCAGGGTTGTGCCCGGCACGAACAAGGTAATATTTATCAAGCGAGAGGTTCTGAGTTCGATGATTCCTACTCGTCGTACACTATTAATGTAATCCCCGAGGTTACCAAGAATACCTATCGGGAACGAGCCGGGCCAACCCACAAAACTTCTTAAATATATTTTTAAGTAAAACTATTCCCCAATGAACACCAAATCACATTAACGTGATTGTGGGAGCTTTCTGGAAAACCACATCAGTCAATACGAACGGATTAAAGAGTGTTTATACTTAGTAGAAAATATAATTATATGCATAGTTTTAACCACAAATTAATTAAAAAAAATGAAAAAAAAAAATAATTGATACTTTGAAAATACATCACATATTGATTTTTGTAATAAGTAGATATATTATTATTAGATTTTTATCAGAACAACCGTGTCAATGCGCTCTCATTATTCTGTGATAATATAACGTTAGCTGGTATACATTAGACTTGTGCTTGCGCGTTATATACCTAACCCGACCGCGTACTGAAGCATTACACACGACTCGGTGTGCAAGTGAGAAGGAGCATGCGCCGGTCGGCTCGCTGCGACATAAGCGAACTATTATTTTGAATCATATCATTCATGTAATAAGGTTTACGTTTTATTGACAGCGCGGACTGCCTAGAACGTGATGTTTTAAATCATGACTCTCGCACTTTGACAGTTATCACGAGCTATCTCATGTAAACACACGGCTGCTGCGTCACCAGTTCTTGGCTTGAACTTGGCTTGAGACGCTCCCGCGTGTCTAGATAACTTCTACAACGCGAGCATTTCAGTACAATAGCCATCGTGTGGCGCGTCATTTCACGTCATATTTGGAGTCATGGTCTAATGCAACATTCCTCGGTACGAAATGCATATTACATCACTTTAAAACGCACTGTTTTGCGCATGTCTAAAGCTGATTTCTCATTAAGAGATATAATCTAAAGTACTCGTATATCCCGAGATAATAAAAGAGAGCTGTGATCTGTAAACGGTTCCATTTAAAAGTACGGTGACTGAGATTAATTTATATCTCGAGATATATAATATCTCATATTGAGAAGTCAGCTTTATATATATGTCGGAAATACGTTACTGAGTTGACTAATCGGAACGCCAGCGCCGCCTAGCGGCGTTTGACAGAGTTTACAACATAACGCTCAGACCGGCCGGAGTAAAGCAGACTTCATGGATGGCGGTCAAGCAGTGAAGACGTTTAAAAACTGTCGCGCATTACGAATCGTTGTATCGTGTACCTACAGTGAGTGAAATGCTAATGTGATTAATGTGATCGTAAGTTATAATTTGATCTGAACTGCAAACAGTTTTTCTATTGCCCAATAACCAACACTACCCATAGTACGCCCACAGTAGTTAAAATATGCCTGATAATAACGAAAGAGACACATACCCTCTCCTCCGTTATATATGTACATAATAAGTATAATTTTTTTGTCAACAAGTCGTGTGCCCGATGGGTTATCCCATCGGCAAAAATGATGAATTCTCCATACTAGTCCATACAAACTTCTATCCCCTATTTAACCCCTTTAGGGAATTAATGTCTTAAAATCCTTCCTTAATGCTCACCTTCCTTATATAAGGAACTCTTGTGAAAAATGCCTTGTTTCTTAACCCAACGGCTTAGGCAGTGCGTTGCCTGTCAGAGAATTTAATTTTAACTAAGCAGATGTGATACATATAATTAAAAACGTAATTTAGTATACATCTCCCTCTTAAAGATAAAGAACAAATCTCCCCGATGTGTTTAAAAAGAAATAAGAAAAAAATTATTTGTTCACAATATTACAATGAACGCAACGTTATTATTCGAGAAATATGGCTACCTTTTACACAGTAAGTTTAATAGTCAATCGTGAAATGAGAAAATCACATCGCGCCGCATACATTACCTCCGCCATTCCGAAAGCTGTTATCACACTAACTGCATGATTCCAGCACATAAAGGAACTTTAGAAAACTCTTTGTATTTGACAGCCGAAGACGCTGAAAGTCGCTCGGTTGCTCTCATTAGAGTGCCGCGCATTAAAAGTTTACGCTACGGTGTGCACAGCGCCCAGCTTAATCAAGTCGAAGTTTGCGGGCGTATTAACGAACAATGCAACTGAAACGTGTCACCATTGTTGAACCAACTGGAACGCGATGAACGAAACAAACAAGAATTTACAAAATATACAGCAACATATAAAAAAAATGTCAAATTAACACAACGTGCTCAGAACAGCAATGAAATCAAATCATCATCTAAGAAGTCAAAAGCGACATGGGAAATCACTTCTTCTTCTCCTGCCGATATTTGGAAGTTCCTTGGAACTTTGGGCATCGGTAAATCGCGACATTCGGACCTTCCTAACACAATTGGTTTGGACGATCTAAATCGCCATTTCTCCACTGTTCCCACTCTAGATAGTCTAACCAAATGTCAAACCCTAGACTACCTTGCTGGTCTGACGCGTCCCAACATTAACCCCTTTGTCTTCACCCCTGTCGACCCGGAAGAGATCAAAAAGATAATCCTTTCCATTAAATCCAAAGCTGTGGGCTGCGATAATATCAGCCGCCATATGATTGTAGCGGCTCTTGATCAACTCCTTCCTGCAATCTCCCACATCATAAACTTTTCCCTTTACACCGGTGTTTTCCCTTCCCTCTGGCGTAAAGCCCTTGTTCGGCCTCTGCCTAAGATACCCAATCCCTCTCTTCCTAGTCACTTTCGCCCAATTTCCATCCTTCCCTTTCTATCTAAAGTGCTCGAGGCCAGTGTTCATAAGCAATTCTCCCACTTTATTCACCGCAACTCCCTCATCAGTCCATTTCAATCCGGTTTCAGGCCTTGGCACAGTACCGTTTCAGCTCTCCTTAAAGTGACTGACGATATAAGGCGGGGAATGGAAGACACTAAAGTAACAGTCTTAGTGTTAATTGACTTCTCCAATGCTTTTAATACCGTCAGTCACGAAATCCTTTTATCCATCCTTTCCTATCTTATGGTCTCTCGGGAGGTATTGGAATGGTTTTCCTCTTATCTTCAGGGGCGGCAGCAGTCTGTTCGTGCTGGAGACTCTTCGTCTGGTTGGTGTGAACTTGCAGCTGGCGTCCCTCAGGGCGGTATATTATCTCCTCTTTTGTTCTCAATTTTTATTAATCTCATTACCACTGAACTTCGAACTGCGTATCATCTTTATGCTGACGATTTGCAGCTTTACTGCCAGGCAAGTGTGGAGAACATATCCGATGCGATTGAGGAGCTAAACCGGGATTTAGCTGTGGTTAAAAGCTGGTCTGATCGTTTTGGGTTGGCGGTTAATCCTACCAAGTGTCAGGCTGTCATTGTAGGGAGCACCCACAGTACGAGGAAGCTGAATGGCTTAACTGTGCCTCCTGTAATGTTTGACAACTCAGTCATCCCGTTTAGCTCCGATGTTAAGGATCTTGGTCTGCATGTTGACACATGTCTTGACTGGCGTAAGCAGGTCATGACTGTAAGTAAAAAAGTCACCGGAACGCTGCGGTCGCTCTATCGGTTGAAAAACCTTCTCCCATCACACATAAAGGCAATGCTTGTACAGTCCCTAATCTTTCCCATAATAGACTATGGTGATGTGTGTTACTATGACCTGAATGCAGATCTCCTCAATAAACTTGACCGCCTTCTAAATAACTGCATTCGATTCGTATTCAATCTTCGAAAGTATGATCATATATCTGCGCATCGATTGCTTTTAAAATGGTTACCCATACGTCAGCGTAGAGAGTTGAGGGCTCTGTCTATGTTGTATTCTATACTCGACAAACCCACTTCTCCTTCTTACCTGACTTCCCATGTTCAATACCTATGCTCTGCCCATAGTAAAAATCTTCGTTCTTCCAACAATCGTCTTCTACGATGTCCTTCTCACCGCTCTGGTTTTATTCACTCTTCTTTCTTTGTCCAGGCGGTATTTCTTTGGAATGCGCTTCCTCTGAACATCAGGATGGCAACCAGTCGGTTATCTTTCAAACTGAAGGCACGTGAATATATTCGTGAAAAGTTGGCAGAATCTTTGCAGCGCTGATTTGCTGGATTTGTTTTCTTCTCTACCTATCGTTATTTCTCCTGACAAAGTTTATTCGGTTTATAATATATGTATGTATCTATGTATGTATGTAGTAGTAAGTATTCATTTTCAAGTTATCTATTACTCATGTTGCACCTGCCATGTTTTGTCTCTGCTCCACCCTAAGGTTGACTGGTAGAAAATGCCTCAGGCATTAAGTCCGCCTTTGTACAGTATTTTTTTTACTTGTGCATAAAGTTTTAATAAATAAATAAATAAATAAATCATTAATCAAACAAAGATGAATATTTAGTAAAAACTCAATTTGAAACATTAAAATTGGAAATAAAAAGTAACACGTACGAGATAGCGAAAGCCTTTAACAACTGTTTTGTCGACAAGATAAAACCAATTAGTAATAGAGTCGTACAGATAACATCAAATATCTCAAAATCAAGTAATTAGATGTTTATGGCACCAAGTAATGAAAATGCCATTAAAGTCGTTATTAGATCTTTTAAAAATACTGGTAGCGTAATGACGGAATTTCTACCAAAGTAATTAAGTACTTCTCAGTGGAAATTTGAGCTATATTCTCAATCCGTGTGTACATATTCAACTAACCTAAAAACAACTGTGGTTAAACCATTGTTTAAAAAAAATAACAAAGAATGCATAGAAGAGCACAAGCATGCAAGAATGCAAGAATGCATATAGGCCCATTGCACTTGTTCCAATAATATCGAAGGTATTTGAAAAATAGATTTATGCAAATATTTATAAATACTACTACTACTGGGTAAACAAAACATTTTGACAAAGGAACAAAAAGACTTTCGAAAAAGTATAACTATCAATATGACCATTTAAGACTTTTTAAATAATGTCTATACGAATGTTGACAATAGAATACCTGTATGCTCAATATATTGTGACATGACTCAAGCCTTTGACTATGTGGACCATAATATTTTGCAAACTTTGCAAAGTATTTGCAAAGTAAACTGGATGTCTACGGCATTAGAGGTAATGTCTTGAATTTAATAGAATCTTAATTAAAGAACAGGAAACAGTACGTTGAAGTATCTGAAATTTATTTTAAAACTAAATGTCAACGTACCTACAAGTCTGATCTTCTTACATATGGCGTACCCCAGGGCAGTGTTTTGGGGCCTCCTCTTTTTATAATATACATAAATGATATGCCAAAATTTAAACATAAATATGAATATATACTATGACAGTCAACGCATAACACAAGTAAACACATCTAAAATCCTAGGTTTAACCATTGACAATAAATACGATTGGAAAAAACACACAGAGGAGCTAACCAAACGAATTAGTAAGTCTACCTATGCCGTATATAAACTTACCTCAGTTATGAGTGTGGCCGGCTTAGTCACAGCATATCATGGCTTGGTGGGTTCAGTTCAGAGGTATGATGTTAGTTTTTGGGGAAATTCAACAAATTAACTTTTAATGCACGGAAAAAGTGTTTCAGGACAATTTTTGGATTAGGTCATAGATACATGTAAACTATTACTTATTAAATTTAAAATATTGACTCTTCCATCCTTATATATTTTTGTGGTTGCTGTGTTTGTTAAGACCAATCCAAAGTTATTTAAAAAAAAGTCAGACATTCATAACCGAAGTCGACGGTATATCAATAGCTTATGCGTAAGAAGGTCCCACACAGCATTAATGTATAAAAGTGTATTCTGCATGGCGTCAATCATATTTAATCACATCCCTCGGTCAATCAAAGAATTGAACGTGAGCTTATTTAAGAAACGTCTAAAATCCTTACTGGTGGAACAAAGCATATTACAGTATTTCGGAATCTATAACAGACAAAAACTTATTGACAAAATGTTGACATGTTATGGAAATAAATGTATTGTTGTCCTTGACATATTTTTTATTTGAAATTAGTATTGTTTATTGGCATCAGTTTTTGTATATTGACATTAGTATTGTATATTGACATAGCGGCATAATTGTTTTCAGTCTATGTGTTGATATGCACTGTATTGACATAAATATTTTTTATATTCATTCTTTTTTGGTTTTTTATTGACATTTTTTTCAACTGCTATTTATTATTAATTAATTTGTATTATGATATATTATTATGTGATTATTTATCATTGTTTTTTCATTTTTTTATTTATTATCTTTATATACCATTATTATTGTACACCTATGTTAAACAAATAAATAAATGATTTATGATTTACGACTTATGAATGAAACTCCGGCTTATGACGAGTGAGACTCTTAAAAACGATAATTAGAACGGTGAACCGCTCCACTGCGTTCGCCTATTGTGTCATGGATATCATTATAACATAACAACCGGGTTGTGACCCCCCCGTAGTTCAAGTATTTTTTTTTTTTTCTTTTTTTTTTTTTTAATAAAACGTTGCCCCACAGTAGGAATTCCTCCTGTATCGTGGGCGCGTTTACAAACATTTATACTCACATACACAAACAGCCAGACCCGGAACAACTACTTGCAGGTCATACAAATATTTGTTCCGTGCGGGATTCGAACCCGCGACACGCAGCGCAGCAGTCAATCGCTTAACCACTGCGCCAACCGTGCCGTCAAGTATGTCGAGTACAAAGAGAATTAAACCACTTGAGAGCTGATAGACCGATTTCGTCTAGGCACACGACTCACCACTGCGGGTCGGGGGACGAAGAAAAAACAGCGGTTGTGATTGGCCGATGCAACAATGTCAGGACGAATGTTCCAAACATAGTGATGCACAAGTCGGTTTTGCTACAATACCTAATATCGATAAAATCGAACATAACGATGTCTATTAGTTCTATTTTTTTTTAAATATAAGTGCAATTTCATTTATGTGTCGTGAGCCTGAGTTGCCCGTATGAGCAGTCAAGAGGCTTTATAGTCATTGGTCGAGTAGCAGGCGATATTTAAGGGTCAACACTCGTCGGATGAGGCAAACTACCCAATAATTTCTTATAACGGTGCTTATTGTAACATCTTCCGTTTATGTGGAGTAAAGCGAATTTTAACCCTGGGTGTCCGTAAATTGAGGTTTTGGCGAAATAGTGACCACTGCTTTTCATATTAATTAAAATCGCAATTTATTCAATTCAAAATTCAAAATATTTTATTTCACATAAACCTACATGGGCACTTATGAAATGTCAGAAGCTAGGTGCACGGTTCCAATTGGTTGATTCCTATGGAGAAGAGCCGGCAAGAAACTCCACGGTTACTCTTTTAAAAATAATCGGCCTTTACAATATTTTCAAATAACAGTGTTATTACATTAGGTATGGGAGGACAGTGTAGGTCTTTCAACAAGTACCAGGTACTAGGTACGGTATTCGGCTATAATACTGTGCTCGGAATCATCAATACGTGTAAACACTTAATAATTTTAATCAAGTTGTTGAATTGAAAAATCCTAGGACTTTAAGTACTTGCCAAACGTAGGTACCCCAGAACCTGCAAACTAACTTGAGTTTGCCTACCATACAAAAAATACCCCATTGCTTTATCCTGGCTACGCGTTTGCCTTCAAAGTTTCTAATAAAATGAAAAAAAAAGAAGAAGAAACCAGCTATAACAATGTCAAAATACCAACGCATCGCACATACAAAACACGACCCCTGAAAAATTATTCAACACGTATGATAGTACTTCCCCACGTCACGATCCATTATAACTCATGTGTCTGTGCGTGATCAGCATCTTATCCTCAAACTGTTCATATGACGGGCGATTTACCCCATGACAATGTCACATCGACCGACCGCTGACATAATGAAAGTGCCTATTTCGCGGCTCAATGGACAAGCCGACAAACCACGGAGAAAAAAGATAACACTGAGAATCACAGATATCGTTCCGAAGACAAGAACAATAATGTGAAACCCTATGAATTACTTCACCAAGTTTTTGTTTTTTTCTTATATACGAAATTAGAAAACTTTCAAACTGAGCCTAATAAAATTATTCGTATTCAAAAGCATACAAATTAATTAGCTTACCCCACAGTAGAAAATGCACCTATATTTTGGTATAATCTATATATAATTAAGGGCAAAACTTTTCTAAATTTCGGATATGTACACCGAAGGCACTGAAATTAAATTAAGCTACCACATTCGTTGGGTACTATAATGGGTTGTTATATGCGTACGTGTATATGTTTCAATTTACTGCCAACAAAAGGAAATTACAAGGGACCAGCTAACTTTAAATCTTATTTAGGCGACACGAGGAAAGATTAACTGTTTAGAGTGGTCAATTAGGGACAGCCCGCCGACTGGTAATGGAGCCGTCGAGTTATGTGGCCATGATGGATTTTCTGTGTATGCCTCAAAACATGTACATGTTCCAACATGTTCCTGGGTCGTTAATAGGTCGTTAGCAAGAACGTCTATTCCAGAAATAAACACAAGTGTCTCGCTAAACATATTCAAACACTTCCAATATTCCGAAATGGTTCCGATTCAGTATTCATTGTATATTTTCTTTATTAGGGATTACATTATTGGGTCGTATTGTAGACCCGTTTTCATCAAAATGATAACTAAGTTTTCATGCGTAAAAATATCTCCAAAATTTGATATTTTGCGAATTAATATTTAGTTGAAATCGAATTATAGTAATTTACTAGCGTATCGTTCGTATTAAAACATGGATAATAACCATTTAACAAAACTTCCATAAACATAAAACAAGTAGAGTAGGTGTTTATATTCTTAAAATTAATGAAGAAAAAATACTAAATCACAAACAATTTCAATTTATTTTGTTTCCAAATATATTATAATTTTTAACTTTGGGAGAATCTTTAGGAGTATCTATTTATACAGGTACTTGCTCTCCTAATGCTCTCGGTAGGCCAAAATATGAACCGCTGGCTTATGAGTGAAACTCCGTGAAATTTGATTAGAATTAAAGTTTTAACTAAACCTACGTTCTTTAAGGACTGAGCCAGACCTATTCACCCAAAATCGCAATTTACTTTGGGTATTCTATCCTCTTGTGTCGCTCAGCAACAACGGGAAAGATTGCTTGTATGTGTGCGGGCGGTTAAATCTGGCTGAGCCCTTATTTTATCAACAATAACAAATTATGAAGATGATGGGACCTCTATTTCACAAATAAAGCCAAAACTATGGTGACATTCGACATCGTTTAGTTTCCCGTCGTTCTTAAAGATGGAGCCACAGAACTCTTTACCGAACGCGTTGTTTGGTTCATTTTCTGACCAGTCACTGTAGCCAGCTTCTTCTAGAGTTTGGTCTGGAAAAATATAAGAAGATGTTTTGCCTAAGATTTCATCCGAGTGGATTTCGGTATAGTTTTTTCAATAGTTTTCCCACTTTTATTTAAAATTAAAAGTATGTACTAAGTTTCAAAACGATGTAGGTAGGTAGGATTCAGGGAAATATAGTTTAACATTAACTCATTTGACACTTATAGGGTTCTACACCCTCTAATGGCGCCTCTTCACAATCGGCGATCATAGAGCACGATTGTGTGGAGGGCTTACTCTTCTATAGTCGCGTATCATCGTCTATGATCGCGACGATCCGTGAGTTGTCAGTTTTTCGGCCACGCATCAAAGGGAATTTTGGCTAGTTGCGTAGACGTGCCCGCACGACGCTGATAATTCATTCCGTGGAGGAAAGAGAATCGTGAAACACGTGCGTGCGCGCTCGAGATAGTTATCGGTAATAAATTTATAATGGCTACTGGGTGGTCAAATAAAGAGACATTTCTTCATCTTCTTTTCCTCCATTTTTCTACGACTGTTCATTCAATCACATTTAGATAATGGTTGTATACCGAAATTAAATTAATGGTGGCAGCAGCAATAGATTCCACTTCCATATTGAATGCTTGCCGCTCAACAAGTGACTACGGACGATTAACGGCGAAAATGTGGATGCTCGCACGATGATTTCGCTCGCTATATGTAAGCGGGCACGCCCTTTATGTCTGGAGGCTTTTATTTAGATATTGTTTTCGTTAAGTTATTTTTATTTCTGCTTGAGTATAGTTCTCGATGTTTTTGGTTGGTATATTGGCGTGTGCTAGCTGTCATATGGCTATTAATTTTATAATTTAAATTATGTTTTGTGTTGCGTAATGTAAATATCTTTTTGCATACTATTATATAGAATCTTTTTTACTGAACAGACAGCTGTGCTGCTGGGGAGTTTGTTGCGCCACTTCTTCTTCCCAGCTAAAGCACTAGGAAGTGGTGAAGGGTGGGCGTTTTGGGGGACTGTCTTATGTAATTTTGACGTTCGAAAAGTGCTGATTCTCAGCCTAGTTTGAATAAATGACTTTTGAATTTGAATTTGAATTTGAATTTGATGATCGTGCCGATTACAGACGATTAACGATCATTGCCGATTGTGAAGAGCAGGCATAATGTTTACAATTCACATGGAATTAGTTCATAGAAATACTGGTTGGAAAGCTAAAGCGGGTACGCGTACCTTAAATATTCTTTGGGTAAAAATTGGTAGCACTTTTCCTCCAGAGACCGTTTGAACTTACTACTCTGAATATGGAAATTCTTGTACAGGAGTATCTATTTATTTCCATAATTAAAGGTAATACTCACTAAAAATAGTCCTAAACACCGGCGTAGCATTTCCAACAGGCTTAGCAGCTCTAAATCCAGCAATGAAGTAGTAGGAGTGATGAGATCCACTGACGTCCTCCTCGGTATTAGTAAGGTTGAAGATAGCATCATGTTCAGCCTGGGAGTTGACCACCAGCAGGTGGGCGCCTTCAGCCTGGCACTCGGAGTAGGCCTGGCTCCAGGTGAATGGAATCCGAGGGATCCTGTAGCAGCTACCCGCTGATGAGTAGTATCTGTAGTCTGGGAATTGGGATGGAATTTTGTTATCGATTGGCAAGATCAATTGAAATGGTTGGGTCTGAATATTATGTTTCTCAATGGCGAAATGGTTGGCCAAGAAGTTGTTTCTTATGGTAATTAGACTGGCAAAGAATTTGTTTTAGAATCGCAGAAGAAAGAAAGAAGTCCTTATGTATATTACAAGTTCCAGTGTTGAAGTTAAGCTTATTCTTGGTGTTATGAAAATGCCTTTTAAACATATTTCGAAGTAATTATAAATCCTACTATCTATTCAAATAAGCGCTAGATAACCATTAATCAAGGATGTAGCTTCGCAATTTCTCATGCTTCCACACCCGAATACTTTAAGGCTTCTCCATTTCCGTTATGAAAGTATTGGCATATTTACCACAAACCTTTACCTCGACTCAGAATGAGTCGTAATTTTTCGAATTCGCATCTTACCGATTTATACCATAAATTTCTTTTCACACTTACCTTTTCCATAAACACCACAGTGCTGATCGTAGGGCGCGTCTTGGGCAGCCACTTTGCATATGAACGGCAGCTCTCGGATACATGTCATAGTCTCGATGTCGCCATTCCGAGTCGCCACGATACATCGATCTAGATCTATATTGGCCGAATACTCCTCATTACTGATTTCTGCACTCACTAGAATCATTATTAAGAATTTAAATGAATGAATGAATGATACATTTATTTGCAAGAATATAGGTAGCTAACATAAGTAACTAACTAAAGAACTGCTTTTTTTTTAAAGTAGGTACTGCTGAGGATTATACAGGTCAAAATGGGGTTTCTTGCTAATTTCAGCTTAATAGCCGCGACTTCCGAGATGTAAGTCGTAAGTTCGAACCCTGACAGGCGCTTTACTTTGTGAAAATTACTTCATCACCACTGCCATGCTCTCAAAACGGTGAAGGAAAACATCGTGAGGAAACCGGCATGTCCTAGAGCTAAAACTTCGAAGACATGTGACATCTGCCAACCCGCACTGGGCCCGCGTGGTGGATTAAGGCCCACTCCCTCTCATCGAGAGGAGGTCTGTGTAGCAGCACTGGGAACATTATAGGGTGATTAGGCTTATGGTATGCCATGATGGCCCAGCGGTTAAGGCCTCGCCTCTTATACACGAGGTTGTGGGATCAAATCAAGCCAGAGGCGGAAAAGAAGGGCATGTCCTACCGCGACGTGCTCGCCAAGGTGGGAGCGGCGGTGGACCTTAAGGAGATCGGCGCCGCCGATGGCATCCGGGTAAGGGTCACGGCGACTGGGGCCCGGATGCTGGAGGTCCCTGGTGCGGCAAGCGGCCCGGCCGCTGACGCTCTGGCCGAAAGGCTTAGGGCGTCCCTAAATACGGATGAGGTCCGAGTGTCCAGGCCCACCAAATGCGCTGATATGCGTATTCTGGGCTTGGACGACTCAGTGACGGAGGGACAGGTGGTGGCCGCTGTCATTAGGACTGGGGGATGCTCTGCCGAGCAGGTGAGGGCAGGCACCATCCGTCCTGACTACACGGGGATGCGAGCCGTTACGGTGAGCTGTACCAATGGGACAGCAACAGACTCGTATTTAAAATAAGGCACCCCACGGTTTCACCCGCATAACTCTCGATCCCGTGGGAATAATGGGCTAAAAAGTATTTTATATCCTAACCTAGGTCATGGTCCACCTATGTGTCAAATATCATCTAAATCCGTTCAGCCGTTTTAGCGTGAAAGCGAAACAAACAAACAAACTCACTTCCGTATTGCTAATATTATACAAGTTAGGATGGTTAGAACTTACAATCAATTATAGGTTGCTCCTCAGCAGATTCATGCGTTTGTCCATCATTTCCCACCCAAACATAGTCCCCAAGGTCTGGAAATTGCTTGAACATGGAGTGCAGCTGTGTGATGTCGTGGTCTGAAGCCGGGACCATAAGCTTGGCACCCTCCACTTCGCATAGGTTGTTGAGATTCCAGCGATAGGCCGTCTCCACATGGAACTTGTAGAAAGCATCAGTTTTCATATTGTAGACGTAATCTTTGCGGTATTGTTTAGAAATTTTAGGTGGGGGCGCCACTGTCGATGCTGGAATAGGAACGTTCATGTTGATAGAGTTGACTGTGAGTCACTGAATGAAGGATATCGTATCATAAAGGTGCTCCCTCACCGCGAGCATTCGCCTTAACGTTACAGATTCGATTTTGAGCATTAGGTTACAATACTGCCTCCCTGACCGCCGAGCGAAAGGTAAATCCTTTAGTGTAACATTTCAGATTCAATATTATTACAGACATTGCGCACTGTAAGTTTAAAAATATTTTTTTAATAAAAACAGGTTAATGTCTTTTTTGAATAAATACTGTTTGGAGTACACAATATTAGATTGATACACAGACTATGGGTGTTTGCGTTGAATTCACCTTTTGATTGCCTTATACAAGAAACTGCAGCTGCACTACAAACCGCTGTGTTGCAGTTGGGTTCGGACGGAATATTACTGCTATACGCCATTCACGAGATAATGCAGTACAGACCGGGTGTTTGTGTTGCATCAGCCTTTGTATTCAAGCCTCCCGGTGAGGGAGCACCTTAATGTTCTATCAAGTTTAACACACTATTAATTATTTTTGGTACATATTATAAGCCAGTTAAGTATTTAATAGAATAAAACTAACACAGTATAACACAGAACACAAAAATCACGTATTTTTCCATATTATCTTGACAGTCGACCGCTCTCAAGATACTCTAAGTACAAACAGCAGTCCGTGACCACCGATAAGTATATTTATGTGTAAGTGATAAAGCGAGTTTAATAGCTGATTAAACTGGTATTCGGAACTTATAAAATTCCCACGAATTTGTAAACAAACATGTTTTAGGTTTTTTTATCTGTTTGACCAAATGTTTTCGGAATAGACCGTAACGTTGACGTTTATTTTTTACTCGGCGACTCTGCTCAGCGGGGTTCCCGAAATTTTGAACAAGATGTAAGGTTTGTAGAGTATGGGATTTGTGTGGGGCTACGAAAGGGGCTATAAAAAAGGCTTTGAAGAGTCCGGGGCTTTAGCTCTACATTAAATCTAATATTTTTTTAACAGTGTGTAACATTACCTTTAACTCCATGGATGAGTTAAAAGTAGGCCACAATACAAATAATAACGACGGCACGGTTGGCGCAGTGGTTAAGCGATTGACTGCTGCGCTGCGTGTCGCGGGTTCGATTCTCGCACGGAACAAATATTTGTATGACCTACAAGTAGTTGTTCCGGGTCTGGCTGTTTGTGTATGTGAGTATAAATGTTTGTAAACGCACCCACGATACAGGAGAAATTCCTAGTGTGGGGCAAAGTTTTTTAAAAAGAAAAAAAGAAGAAGAAATAATAAAAAAGATATTAAGATTAAAGATTAAGTTTTGGACGTTAAGGGACGCCTTCACAGGACATGGGGTACTTGGGATAGGCGGGCCGGCAGGCTTGCAGTTAGACAGGTAGGACGCCAGTGTACGTCAGTACGTCTATGGTTTAGAAAAACACAGTAGACAGTTGACAGCATATAATGAAAATGTCAGAATATAATATATTCTAAGATTTTTTACAAAAAGGAAAGTTAATAAATATAAAATAGGTTTTGGATGCTAAAACAACCAAAGATTATTAAAAGTATGTTTTCCAGAGGTACAACGTTAAAGAATATACAAAAAGAAAGTAACATGAGTGACATTGGTGATGTTTGTTTAGAATATGGTTTGTTTAGTATAATAATGAATTCCATGAAGCTCCGGGATTGTAAAAAAGTTGTAACCGATTGGCTTAAAACTAAAACCTACGACGATGTTGAGTCTATTGTATCTACTTTTCAATAACCAAATTACATTAACCAAGTTACATTTGGGTTGTTGTGCGCAAGATGAGTGAATGAAGACTTATTTAACTTCTTTCCATCCCAAGACATTGTCGCAGGGCAAACCGTCAAACGACAACCCACATCTGTCTGGACTTACGCTTCGTCTAGAAAGCGTGACTCATAAACAAACAGACAGGATATTAATTGGAAAGAGTGAACTAAGAATTGCTCATTATCTCAAACACCACACAACCTCACTTTCACACTCACACCCACACTCACTCACACACTCACTCACACACTCACTCATGATACACATACCACAAGTACACGCGCGATCTGGCCCTTTTCTACATTACGCTCATTAATCTGCAGAGCTGTTTGTATAATTGTCTACATTTCAATTGCTTATAAATGACAAATGGAAGTGCGGAGTCTCCTCATGCAAGCAATTCCTTGCTTAAAAGGTGATCTCCAATAATATACATCGAAATGCCCATTGTAATTGAAATAAACGTTTTTATTTTATTTTATTTTTATAATTAATAACATATAAAAATTCTAAATGTGGTGTGGTGGAAACTCCACAAGTGAAAGCGTTTTGTAAGTCTAGGCAACCTTCTTTATATGAAATGTTTTTGCTGTTATTAATTTATTTTTGTAGAGTGCTGTATTTATTTTTATTGTAGCGTATTGTACTGATATTATACATACATGTTTAAAATATAACCATTACTTCTAGCATAGTCGGATAAAAAAGGTATTTCTTTCAAGCCAGTATCTTCATAGCCAACGAAAAAAGTTTCTTCTTCGTTGTTTATGTACGAGTATATGCTAATTTAGCTTTCATAAAAAACGAAAGCGTATTATCCTGACTAATATTTATAATTATCCGGGTGAAACTAACCTAACCTAACTATAATAATATTATAAATGCGAAAGTGTGTTTGTTAATTCGCTAAAACAGCTTAACGGATTTGGATGAAATTTGGCACATGGGTAGACCATGACCTGGGTTAAGACATAGAATACTTTTTATCCCGATAGTACGATCTCGACGGATAATTTCGCGCTAAACTACTCGAACAATTGGGGGCCGCGATCCCGACGCTCGGGTGACGGACGTGTAATGGACACGCAACCATAGTAAATATACAATATATATTGTTACTTCGGTAGGTACCGTCATCGCCTTCTCGTTGACGTCCCGAGGACAGTGGCGGTGGACAGCCTGCTTCACCGAAGTTTTTTCGGTCAGATTTTTCAGAACAGATTGGCTGTAATTTATTTGGCATAGGTACATAATAAAGAGTATCTATCTAATTTACAATGTAACTCGTTGAACATAAGCCACATTAACAATTAGATTTCACTCTGCTTTTAACGTCGTAAATAAAACCAAGATAAAATTATCAGGATTTAAAACGTGCTTGTGATTTCAAGCTCCCTGAAGCCCGTTATCGAATAATTCATTGAAGATGAATAGGACTGCTTCGTACTGAAAAACCGTGTGAATTAAAACGATAAAATAAATTCTTCCGATAAAATTCCCTCTTTGTTTCAAAGTGGAAAAAGATTGGTATTTGATTGAAGTTAGTCTTAGGTATCTGTTCTTTTTCTTTTAAATTAAGCAATAGAATTGAAATTATCGTTTGTTTTAGTGTAATGATACCTATTTGGATTTGAATTGGGATTTAATCAGGATTCCATAAAGTCAGTTTTTCAGAGATACGAGATTTTCAGAGGTATGTCAATGAATCACGTTTTGACGTGTATACGCTTGTGGGAGGAGCCTGAGCACACGATGCGTCGCGGCGCCGCGGCGCGGCGTCCTATATACACATATCCATGGTATGCCAAACGGTGCGTTCCGGCGTCGCACCGCACGTACACCGGACTTGCTGCCCGCGAGACGAGGCGGGGAGGGGTGTACGCGTTGCGACACCGGTGCGTCACCGCTCAGTTGTTTGTGCGTTGTCAGAAAACACAGATGTTTGACAAATGACAATTTACGCGCTGTGCGCTGCGGCGTAACAACGCTACGGCGCTTCAGCGCCCGTGAGACCGCCAATGCGGCGAAATCTTTGCGGTGCGGCACCGCAACGCATCCTGTACACTTAGTCGAATATTATTACTCCGTTGCGCTAACTTCTAATCTAGTAAATACAGATCAATGTTCGCGGTACAGCAACGCGATCACTACTTATCGTTTAAGTTCAAGATCACGTTTCCGCAGATATTTTTTTCCTACATTAGTCATTAGCCAATTCATCTAAATCTGTTCAGCAATTACGGCATGAAAAGGTAACAGGCAGATAATAAATCTGTTTTAGGTTTCCGTAGGCACATGAGAAAAAAAAAATTAAACCCTTAAATTAAATGATGACTTCGTTGTCTGTCAAGACCCTTTTTCTCAGGAACGCGTGGAGGCATCCACGAGGTTCCTTGGATTGTAACAAAAATCAAGCTTCCAAGTCAAGACAATAAAAAAAATACGGCCGTTTATGCCGCATAATTTGACTCTAGCAAATAAACCAAAGCTACTTCCCCGCCGACCAATATTCACTGATAAACGTTTACTTACTTACCCTTCCATCCCTACACGTTTTTGAAATGTGTAAATTAGAAACCACCTATCACTTTTTGAGCTGGATGATAAGGCCCAATTTAAAAGGGAAATAGTACAAAAACCTCTGGTAGTATACCTCGAAGCGGATTAAAGTTATGTGACAGAAACTGCTACACCATGGCGGTGAAAATTTATAATAAACTACCGGAAAAAATAAGAAAAATGAATAACTTAGAATTTAATAGAACTTTAAACAATTTGCTTTGTGACAGATGTTTTTATTCAATAGATATTATTTAAATTTCGGCCAGACATGATTTATAACTATATAAATTTACGAACCCTTATTCAAATTATAATTATTGTCATTATTTATAAATCTAATCAATAAATTGATGAACTGTCTTGACTGTGAGATAGAATGTAATAAACTAATTTAATATATTTTATTATGTTAATGTACCTAGTTAATATTAACGAACCAAGACTGTAAATTTTATTATGATTATGATGTGTATGACTAATTAAATAGAATATGTAATTTCATTATACGAGTATGTATTATGCATGTACTAGAAATATTTGCACGACTGATAAGTCGAATATAGTGAGACTAAAATTATTTTGCCATGTTATTATGTAAGTACCTACCTATATTCTGGCAAATAATTAAAATTTCATTTCATTTCATTCAATAGAATACCGGAATCACTTTCAATATACATCATAAAAAATGCTAGTTGGAGTCGACATTTCCAATCTGACTACCCCTGACATGGAATGGCGATACAAACTGAGGGGTCAGAGTCTCTGCCGGGGTTGCGGGAAAGTCCGGGAAGGGATACCGTGGCACCTGGCAACGTACAGGCAACTGAAGGAACACGGGTGGGTTTTAGTCGGTAAGAGTCTGATACGCCCTCCGCCCAGAGCGGGAGAAGTTATTTTATACAAAATATTGTAAAACATTTTAAAAGAGTAACGGTGGAGTTTCTTGCCCATTCTTCTCCATACGAAAACTACCTTTTGGAAGGGGCAACTAGAATCAATTAATTTTTTTTGTAAATTTTTGACGTTCAAAAGTGCCTTATACGGGCCTACTTGAAATAAATGATTTGACTTTTGACTTTGACTTTGATAATTTCCCACACAAAAAAAAATCTTGGTCAGGCTATAATAAGGACCAGTAGATTAGGAATATCGTATAATTTTACAATGTTTGTAAATATGTGAGCACCATGGATCTATCACATAATTAATTTATCTGTTATTCCTTCATTTTTTATTCTTTTTACCTATCGTGGTATAGTAATCTTATTCTAGGTGCATTGTCTTCACATATAATTATATAATTAATGTATACAAGATATTGTGAAAACATTTTAAAAGAGTAAGGGTGGAGTTTCTTGCCCATTCTTCTCCATACGAAAACTACCTTTTGGAAGGGGCGACTAGGATCTTTTTTTTTTTTTTTTATAAATTTTGACATTCAAAATTGCCTTTTTTGTGCCTAATTGTAATAAATTATTTGAATTTGACTTTGACTGTTTTTTGTCATAATTTAGGTGAGCATCTAGCTTTTGAGTGCATAAAATCTATAAAGTGAAGCAGCAGTAATCCATTTTGTGAGACCAGTTTTACGAGTCGCTCGGAATGGCATGCAGACGATAGATACATTTTATGTTCTAGAATCTTGGTGACAGGGGCGCAGCCAACATAATCTGATTCCCTACGGAACCCCCACTCTTCTTAGTGTGTACTATTTTCAAATAACACGGTGGACCTGTGTGTTTATCACATCACGTTACAGATATGTAACACTAGTTTAAGACATAAGTAATAAGGGATATATTGTATGCTCTAGAATAGCTTACTGATTATTTAAATGGCAATTTACATATTATTTGATTTATACTGACTATTTATTAAAACTAACTATTATATATATTACGTACAAGTATGTAAAGAAAAAAATAAGAAAATAAAATAAAGGGAAGAGTTAATGGGCTTCAAAAAATTGCCCAAAATGCTGGCAGCGTTGCCACGTTGGATGGCAATGCTGATTCTTTGGCCTAAGAATTGGCCAGCCCTCTGGTCTCACGTGAACAGTCAACCAACCGCTTGGCGATGTCCCGAAATACTCGATGAGCACTCGGACCTCACGGCCTTAGCGTTTCAACCCCAAACGGCTCAAAAATATAGCTACCAGTAAGGTTGTTATATTTACGCCGTTTTAGGTTTTCTGCATCTGCAGCAGCCGCCCCGGCATAGCCCGCCGTGCTAGAAGATGGGATGGCGCGAGGGTGTCAACACAGGTTGCATCCCACACTAAAAGCCTACCCAACTTCCAAGGCATAATGGTCATTCCGTCTGGCCTCTTCCCATCGTCGCGTGCCAAGCCATTTTGTTCTAAAACAGCTGGCACCCCGGCGGTGATAAGACCCCGATGGATGATGTCATTAATGCTTGCGTGCCGTGCCGACCGACCAGCGCTCTTGCTGCAGGAAAGGCCACAGTGTGCGAGGCTGTCGACTGCTACAACGCATTGACAGCGATGTGGAGCGAGGAGCGCCCAGACGCAGGCTTGTAGCGAGGCGGAAAGTGGTGTCACCCAGCATAGTGCCTATGTTGGGTGACGGTAGCCCCTGAAGTCAGAGGCCCGACTCCCTTTCTCCCACAGCCAGCAGGCGGGCACGATCAGCAGTATTGGTGGACGTATTAATGAGGTTATTCCATACCAACCTGCAGAGCGGCTCATCCCACTGTCTCTGGCAAGACGGGTTCTCGGCCTTCTCCGTATCCGGACAAGCCACTTTCCAGGTGTTCATCCCATCAGTCAAACACTGCACTTCAGAGTCAACCTGAGAAGCGGATAAGATTTTTCTGGTTAACTTTTCAGTACTGTGGACCGAGGACAGGAACGCGATAAGCTTACACTAGAAATTTTGCGGACACCGAGCCCACCAAAACGAATGGGTAGTGTGGCTTGCAGCCACGCGCGGTCGTCCAATGCCACATTTATTATTGATGTCAGGGTACTTCGAATAATTTCATCAATTTTGTCTAAAATTAGTTCTTGCTGATTGATAAAACATACGAAAACGTTGATCGACTTGGTCACACTTTACTCACAACTTTTTACAAATTAGGTACGTGTGAAGCTATATACCTAAATTAATTGCGAATTGTTATCACTACGCGTAATTTTCATGTCGCTATTTGAATCTGACAATGAAAGTATAGTCAGGGTTTTAAGTATGGTAAGGTTTTCATACACAGATTCGTACCTAGATCTATATTTAAATAGCATGAAAGTTGTTACTTTACGGCTACTACGGCGTAGTAGTACCCGCTACGTGGGCTACGCCATCGTAGACCAGCTACGGTTCGAATTTGTCTTCAACTTTTTTGTTAAAAGCAAGGTAGGTCGTTCGTTCATTGTAGATTTTCGTTTCTTAGGTAGTTGGGGAGTTAGATATTTACGTCATTTAGTAAGGGGGTATGCGCTAAGGTAATTTCTTGGTTAAATTGACCAATTCTATAATAATTAACATTTCGTGTACGCAATTTTAATAACTATAAAAATTTTGACGCATTATTACAAGAGATTTTCGCTATATTCTAAACCAGAAAACAGAAAACCATTAAAAATACAATAAATATACTATAATTAACCAATATGCAATAGAACCTTAACAAAAACTGCCGAATCGGAGGTGACATGACAGATGTCACCTCCGATAAAACAAGAATGAACAAAAAATAGGAAAATGAAGATGTTGACAAGATCGGCCGCACGCCAAGCACGCCCACCATCTCCGGACTCTTCGCTCAGCTCCGCCTCGCCGCCGCCGCGCGCCGGTACCCAGCCCCACTGTGAGCGCTGTGACGACACCGGCCGCGGTAGTTGCGTCGAGCTCGAGCGACGAGTATTTCTCCCCGCCTACGACGCCACCACCTGCTCGTCGACGGGGAGGACGCCGGCCGCCGGATGGTTTAGGACCTCGAGGCCCACCGGCCTCTGATAGGGTCCCAGCTCCCGGCGGAAGTGTGCAGCGCATGAGATGGACACGATCCATTAACGAAAACGTCATGCGCTCATACTATGGGGCTACAGAGGGGGGAAACAACCTGACCGCGTACCGTGTCCGGATGCTCTCTCTTTTTCAGGTGCTTGAGCCAGCTGTCAACGTTTCCGCTCAACGACTATCGGATCAGGTGCGAGTCATCCAGCGTAATCATATGTTGGATAACACTGCGCTTGATCGCCTGCGAACTGAAATGCAGAGTAGCCATGTCATCGCTCCCCCGTCGCAAAGTGTTATAGTGCCACCACAGGTCACTCCAAGTCAAGCTGACGAGAGGATTGATGACAGGGCTACAAACGTAAGTACCCAATGCAATGAGGAATTGAGGAGTGCTTTGGAGGGTGCGATTCGGGAATATCGGTTCATGTCGCCCGAACTTAGACCACGTTTACCTCGTTTGCCCATGCATAATAAAAATAGGGCGCTGGTGGCGGCTCTGGATTCGCAGCTATCAAACTATTTTGATAACTGCGAAGACCTCACCGATACTCATTCGATTCTGTACTGCGCGGCTGTAGCGGCATGTCGTGTAGCTCACGTCAAATTTGCAAATGACTCTAGAGCTACACGACCGAAACCAGCCGTACCAGCTTGGCAATGCAGAATTGAACGCCGTATTGGTGGGGCCAGAGCGCTCATTGGCAAACTTATCTGCTTCAGGGAGGGCAATACTCGCCCTAGAGTGATGCGCTTTGTGAGGCGGGCGTTCTCAGGGACTGATATCGGCCCTGAGGACTATGTGTCCCATGTCACAGAGCGCATCGACTTCCTGAAGCAGAAAGTGTATGCATGGGCGAACCGTATTCGTAGGTATAAGCGGCGAGTAGAGCGATACACTCAGAATCGCACCTTCCAAAGTGATGAAAGGTGGGTTTATAGGGCTTGGGAGCGACCGAACCAAGGTGTGGTTGACACGCGCCTTCCGGATGATGATGCCATGTGTACTTTCTGGCGAAGTATCTGGTCGGCGCCTGTCAGCCACACCGAAGGTGATTGGACTCGGGAAGTCGAGCGAGCCTGCGATCCAATACCAGAAATGGGGGCTATTACCATCTGCCCCCAAGATGTAGCTCGTGCAGTTCGTCCGTTGCCCAACTGGAAGTCTCCAGGGCCGGACGGGCTGCACAATTTCTGGATTAAATGGTTCATAAGATCGCACGCTCGCTTGGCGGCTCAGTACCAGACTGCTTTGGAGTCTGGTTCGCTACCCCAGTTCCTAACGACAGGAGTTACCCACCTGCTCCATAAATCGGGTAGCACCGCGGACCCCAAAAATTATAGGCCGATCACATGTTTACCGACGGTCTATAAAGTTCTTACATCCATTTTGAGAACTAAAATTAACAATCATATAGACACCAACTCCATCATGTCTGCCTCTCAAAATGGATGTAGGAACGGGGCCCGCTGTACTATGGAGCTAATCCTCATTGATATGGCCATTAGCCAACAGGTTCGCCGTTCCCGAAAAGATCTGTCGACATGCTGGATAGACTATAAGAAGGCCTATGACTCGGTGCCACATACATGGCTCATGAGGGTGCTGGAGTTGTATAAAGTAGATGCAACTCTGCGCACCTTCCTGATGTCGTGTATGAGGCAATGGAGGACGGTCCTTCGCTATCCAGGATGTCGAAATATCCAGAGGAATAGCGAACCGATAAGGATCGAGCGAGGCATATTTCAGGGCGATAGTTTAAGTCCACTTTGGTTCTGCTTAGCCCTGAATCCTCTTAGCACACTGCTGGAGTATTCAGGCCTAGGCTATCGGCTGAGGAGAGGTGGTCAGGTAATATCTCACCTCCTCTACATGGATGACCTAAAACTCTTTGCCCCCAACAACTTGCAACTGATGGAGTTTCTGAAAGTAACTGAAACTTTCAGTAGAGCCATCAGGATGGAATTTGGTGTGGACAAATGTGCGGTCATGCATGTAAAGCGAGGAGAGATTGTGGAATCCGTGGGAACTCAGCTCGCGGATTCCATAAACCTTAGAGCCCTCTCCGCATCCGAAACCTACAAGTATTTGGGTATGTCGGAAGCGTTGGGCATCAATGTAACATGAAGCAATCGTTGAAGGAGCGCTTCTTTGGCCGCCTGAAGAAAGTATTTAATAGTCTTCTATCAGGCGGAAACAAGGTGCGCGCCTTCAACGGTTGGGTCATGCCGGTTTTGATGTACTCTTTCGGCATACTCAAATGGACTCAGACCGAACTTGACGCCCTGGATAGGAGGGTCCGTACGCTGCTAACTGCATATCGAATGCATCACCCACGATCATCGGTAATGAGACTGTATATCCCGCGAAAGTGTGGAGGTCGAGGCTTTTTAAACGCTAAGACCCTCCACAATCGCGAGGTATGCAGTCTCAGGGAATATTTCCTAGAAGCCGACGTGGGGATACATCGAGATGTGGTCGCGGTGGACAAGGGCCTTACCCCGCTCTCCTTGGCTAAAGAGAACTGGCGCAAGCCTGTAGTGCTTGACACTAATGATCGCAAGGAGGTATGGCAGAGTAAGGAGCTTCACGGACGCTACTTCCGGGCCCTACATGGACCCGATGTAGATTCACTAGCGTCCGTAGCCTGGCTGCGTTTTGGTGACCTCTTTGGGGAAACCGAAGGTTTTGTCTGTGCAATTATGGACGAAGTTATGATGACGAACAATTACCGGAGATTCATTGTGAAGGACGGCACGGTTGACATCTGTCGGGCATGCCACCGTCCGGGAGAATCAATCCGACACATTATCTCCGGGTGTTCTCGTCTAGCTAACGAAGAGTATTTGCATAGACACAACCTTGTAGCCAGGATTATCCATCAGCAACTTGCTCTGAAATACAGCCTTGTGGAATTGGAAGTACCGTACTACAGGTATGTGCCCGACCCAGTTCTCGAAAATGGAAATATCACATTGTACTGGGATCGATCCATCATCACTGACAGGACTATTGTTGCCAATAAGCCTGATATAGTGGTGGTGGATCGAGGAGAGCGGCGCGTAATGATTATTGACATAACGGTCCCGCATGACGGGAACCTCGTGAAAGCCGAGAAAGATAAACAGATTAAGTATCTTGACTTGGCTCGCGAGGTTGTCGACATGTGGGATGTGGACTCAGCGATCATTGTGCCGATAGTCGTATCAGCCAATGGCTTAATTGCCAAGAGCCTCGACCAACACCTTAGGAGGCTCTCGTTGGGCAGCTGGATTAAGGGCTTGATTCAGAAAGCGGTACTCCTGGACACGGCTCGTATTGTTAGGAGGTTCCTCTCTCTGGAGCCCTGACCGCCGGTACCTTGGACCCTGTTCCCGATACCGGTGGGCTACTATTTTTTATATTTTTAAATGTTTTTATATGTTTTTATTCTAATATTTAAAAATATAATTTATATGTAAATATTGAAATAAAGGAAATAATAATAAAAATCATTTATTTCTCACCACAATATTTAAACATAACATGAAGATATTGTTTAGTGATTATAATAAAATATACAATATTGTGGGAGACTGGTGCCTAAGCTAGGCTAATAACCTGTGTTATAGGACACTAGGTCCCCACTCCGAGTAACAATGTCAGGACGTACTAAAGCAATACAATTAGTTGCGGCAAGTACAGTGTTGTGGGAGGTAAGTAAAAAGAGGGTGTGTATGGTATGTGTGTGTGATAGTGTATGTACGAGTATTCTAATTACCAGAGTTGTTTGCCATGATTATACTTCGGTAAATACATATTTGTTACGGGTGCATCAACTACTAACATACTGAGCTGTAAATTGCGACGTAAAAACGTAAGAAAATTAGAATTAGGCGGGCTACCCTAGCGCTTTCGCCTTGATGATAAATGACTTCATTCACTTTATTTTAGCCGTGTAATGCAAATCGGGTTTAGCCTGTTATACTCGTAGATCCAGACACGGTAAGTCATACGTCTTCGCATTATAGAAGAAGAAAATTATATTGACTAACTTTGTCATTGAGTGTTTGACAGGCTTGTCAATGGATCACTTGATAATAATGTTACACTTTCATGCAATATTAACGGTTGGCTAATCTGAGAGCCAGAACTACAAACTTGACAGCAGAGTGACTACCCAAAGTCAACCAATTGCAGGTCTAGCAACCGTAACCTAGCGACAATTGTTTTAGCGTAGCGATAGTAACGTTAGCGGCGAAATTATGATTGGTCATTTCGACATCGGAAAAACTCATGCCCGTGACTATCGCCGGACCACTAACGCAAATCGATTCCATATTTGGTATTGGATTGGTTATCATCGTTGATTTCTCGGTAAATACAAATGTTTAAGTTGTGTTTTTTTTACGAAATGAATTAAATATAAGGGTACTAATTATTTGTATACTTAGAAGAGCTGTAGCATGCCCCCTTTTTCGGCGCTCATGGTGGTCCTGCTGAAGGGTGCGTGACTACCACCGGACCACCTTCAAAGTTGATTTTCTCGAAAACTACCAAGGAACCAATTTAGTTCGAGCACTAATTAGCACCAATTGATTACTAATTATCTACCAAATATGGAAGCGATTGGCGTTGGCAGTCAGGTGGTAGTCACGGAAATGAAAAACTTGGACCCACGATTTTATGTGAATGCTTAGCGTCCAAGATGACGTTGCTGACAATTATGATAACTTTTGCACATAAACTTAAATAACACCTAACTGCCGCCATCTTGGTAGAATTGATTATGAATTTTATTTACTATTTCTTTTTTGTGGTTTATGTTGTAGCTATTATGAATGTCATTAAAAGCGTCTGTCATATCTACTGTGTAGGCAGGAATCCTATGATACAAATCCATTGAATGAAGTTGCCTTTGGATCGTTCTCGGATCAATATCAAAACTTTCCGCGTAACGCTGCGTTGGCGTAAATCCATCAATTTTGTATTGGCGGGGCATTTCCCTTCTCTGAGCTTCGCTTAATGCAGCGGGGCGGTGGTTGTTCTGGCAACGATTGCTTAAATATATTTCCTTCTTCGGCGTATCGTCTTACCCACAAAGCGACAGTGTTTATCTAATAAAAATAACTTTCAAGTATGGGTTTATGATATTTACCTTTTTTAATATTTCTAAAAACATACAGAATGAGAGAATGAGCTCACCATCAAGAGCAATCTTTCGAAATTGCACAAATGCTCAGTCGCTACTGATGCATTGTTACAATTCTATGCCGAATATCTTCGGAAATTGCAGCTGGCATTATTTTAGATTCGTACAGGCTTGAGTACAGCGTGAGACTGGGGGGGGGTTATCATCTTCAAAGCTCTTCCAACGATCTCATAATGGAACTCAGCAGAATGCGTGTCGGGTGCCAGGTACGGTATTAGTGTTAATAATATCAGCTACGCTGACAACATGGTGCTGCTGGGTCCCACTGCAGGGGCGCTCGGAGAAATGTTGATAGTGGAGCCTTAGCCATTTCGATCGTCTGGTGATCTTTTAGGGTGGTATATCTCTCTAATGGTTATCTGGACGGGGCGGGGTGTCTCAGCACAGGGGCATTTGTGTATAGAATTGGATGTATATGGTGAGTGTTGTCCTTTGTAATTGTATTTAAGTACCTACTAAAGATAGTTTCTAAGTTTTTGTATACTAGCCCTTTGGATGTAATTGTACCAAAACAATTAAATTTTGAATTTGAAATCGCGTAAATAGCTACGGCTATGATTCACCAAAATTTGAAATTATCGTCTCTGACATCGACATTTCAACTGATACCGTCTTCGGATAGGTTTTCAGAAATAACGAGTGTTTAATGAGATTCAAAGGAGGTCAGTATCAAATAGATTGAATAAACGTATGTAACATCAACCTCTAGTCAACTTTCAACCTCTATGGATAAGACTGTTTCCGATTATTAGTAATTTGTTATCTTTTTTACGAGTTTGCGGTTTGAGTTCGTATTTAATCGAGTAATCTCGTGAATGTATAAAACCGCAAAATTGGAGAGTTTGAAAGTGGCTCATGAATTAAAGTCCGTGACTGAACAAACACTTCAACACGTCAATCATATTTTTAAGACTAGATGAAGTCGGCGTTTTCTATCTGACAACTCTGAGAAGAAAGGACGAAACAATCTCAGAGGTCACAGTCTCTTTTAATAAAGTCCAGACGTAATCTTGTTCCGATCATGTGAAGACCATGTAGATTGGTGTTTGAAATGGACTTTTGAGGAAAGACCATACAGATTAAGTGGACCTTTCCAGTCAGTGCACGCATTTGTCAGTAATCGTGCAACTCAAAGTATAAAGTTTAAGTATGTGCGATTTCAGGGAACTCTGAAAGGCATTAAGACAATGTTGCCATTTCATGTCGTATGTCAGTCCAGTATAACATTTTACTTTACGATTATGCTCAATCTAAGGCGCCATCTACACGGACGAGAGTATCGCAGCGATAGTCACGCCAGCGCCGTGGCATCAAATGCGATAGAAACTCTATGAAGCAACTCCATACGGCGATATCATCGCGGCGAGAATTTGATGGCACGGCTAGACTATCGCCGCTATTCATGTTATCATCCAATGTTGCACAAACTAGCCTGGACAAACTAAGTAATACGAAACTAAAAATAGTATACAAGCATAAACTTAAAACAATATCACACGGTACAGTCACCAAAAAAAGCTACTGCCAAGTAACTCGTGAAATTAAATTCAGAAAAAAATTCAATGTGAATATTCAATTAGGCCTTAGTTCACCACGAACATTCTATTACACTTCTCCCACGATCGTTTGTCAACGTCGTTTATATTAATTTGCATTAAATTCCCTCTTACGTTGATACGCCAGGCTCCCATTTATTTTGTTTGAAGTGAACTCAATTTCACGGTAAGCGTGGATGCCATAACGGTTTCTGTTGCGCGCATTACTCCTCAAATTATGTATAGGTATAACCTGTCTATATGTGTTGGTATGAATGTAGGGTAGAATTATAAGTGGCTTGAACAGAAACACCAATCTAGTAGTATAATAGTGCACTTGAAAACAATGTTTCAGAAAAATCTAAAAAATCTCACTTCAATGTATGCAGAAAAAATTTTTCGAAGATTTTGCCCTACACATAAAAATTATTATTTATTATATTATTATTCTATCCAAAATTTGCCCTAAAATTTTATTTTTATTTGTATTTTATATTATTAATTTCCGATTAATTAAAAAAATATTTTCATTTGACATTGTATTTATAATTTGATGAAATTGTATTTATTTTTATATTGTGATTTGTATTTATCTCGTGTTTCGTAACTTGTGAATGTAATATGGGAGAACCCGAAATAAATGGATTTTATTTATTTATGTACTTTAGTACCTTCTTTACGGTACAGTGCGCTTTTCGCACCGTAGAATAATCGTGTGAGCTTGTACATGACATGGCAAACCACCGGACGACGCATACGGCGACGGCGCCGTGCCGTAGTGCCGCCGTGTCTGCCAACAAGCGATCATAGTGACCCGTACATAACTGACGACTGTGCCTACACACGGCGAATCAACCGTAGTTGTTCACGACAACATAAATTGTGTGTACAACGGGTCTTAAAACATAAAACGGGCTTGTGGCCTTCCTTAAAAGTAATTACTCTCAACTCTAGACGAGGATCTTTGAAAAACTTGGCAGCACTAACAGTATATTCTTGTGAAAACATCCCCAAGTAAAGCTTTCAATTTTAAAGTTCAAAGTCTTTGAGTGAGCAGTAATCCTTTTGATGGTTGCTGCAAGTCTAAGTAATGTTCATTTCACTTTTTGGGGTTCCGTACCCGAAGGGTGGCAAACGAAACCCTATTACTAAGCCTCCGCTGTCCATCCACCGGTCCGTCTGTCTATCAGCGGGCTGTATCTCATGAACCGTAACAGGTAGACAGTTGACATTTTCACAGATTGTGTATTTATATTCCCGCTATAACAAAAAATAAATAAAGATAATAATTAAAGGGGCCCCCATACAAGAAACGTGTTTTTTTTGGCGTTTTTTGTTCGATCTTAATACGTTTGAATTATTTATTTATTTTATTTTATTTTTTATTTATTTTAATTTAACATAATTTATTTTTATTGTATTTTAATGAATCTTATGAATTTTTTCATTTATGTTTGGCTATGGGTGTTATTTACTTGAATTAAATGAATATATATATAATACCGTACGGAACCCTTCGAGTGCGAGTCCGACTCTCACTTGGCCGGTGTTTTTTTTGACTGCATTTTCCAAACTCGTCTTGAACCATTTGCATGTTATTATAAGTAGTACCTCTTCAAAGTGAAATGCTTGCGGTATTTTGCATTTAAAAGGTAAGTTTTATTACTTCATAGTTTAGGAAGAAGTCTTTTTAGATATTCTAGTGAGTTTCGACGCCCATCAAATATAATAAAAACGAGCCTGAGGGCTGCGGGCTGTGACCTTTTTAATTTAAGAACATTCATACAAAATATTTGTATAAAACATACCTATGTAATATCTTCTTTTACGTGATTTGGAAAAATATAACAGTATATTTTTTGTTTTTACAGCTTTCAAATTATCTATGAACTTTTACTACAAAATTATTAATAACATTTTGACCTACAATCTTTCAATCTTTTATTTGTCTCTCAGAACAATAACTTCGGTTCTTTTTTTATGTTAGCTTACACTGTCCCACTGCTGAGCAAAGGCCTCCCCCAAATCCTTCAAAGTATCCTTTTCCAGGGCCACCTCGATCCAACCCTTGCGGTACGTGTCTAGGTCATCTCTTCACCTCTCCCTGGGTCAGCCTCGACGTCGACGTTCATCTTCAGGCACCCACAGTATGGAGACTGTTGCCCAGCGGTTGCTATGCATGCGGCTGACATGGTTCGCCAATTCGGTTCTTCAAATATTTTATGTCAGTTATTTATTTTGATTATCACTTACATTTGTGTTCACAGGTGGGAACCAACTATAACAATGTAGTCACCAATTTCCATACTCAGAGACGTCACTCAAAAACCAATCACACACCTTCACCAACAAAGAATATGATGGTTATAAACAAAATCCAAGGCAACTCAAGACTGCAAGATGGAGTATGAAGTTACTATTGCAAATAATCATAACTCTACACCAAGGCATACACAATGTAGTGGACAAACAAACCACGCATACAAACATACAGACATGAAGCAAACATCTGTAGACTGGACCAATATTTGTTCCAATGGCGAATCGACTTCTCGATCCAGAACACGGAAGGTTGATATTTCAGCGAGGATTCGAGATCCTAAACAAGGATATTTCAACGCTGTGTACAGCGATTCAGTATTTATCATCGTTTACGCTCGATCCGACTCGAGATTGAAACTAACACACTCGTAAGTTTTCCGGTTTTGAAGCGAGGTTTCCTGGGCAAATGGTAGAAGAGATGGTTTGGATAGAGTTTAAGGTAAAAGCACTGCTTTTAGTCTCATTACCAACGAATAGTAAGCTTAAGAGGGATGCGCTAAGGTAGCCCGCGAAATTTTTGCACTGACCGGCCTGTAGGTCATACAATACAAATAATTATTTGTTCCGTGCGGGAATCGAAGCCACAGCGCAGCAATCAATCGCTTAACCACTGCGCCAACCGTGCCGTCAAATTTGAACTTAGAGAGTTGCATTGATGATTTTAATGATTATAATTCTCTCGATTATATTTAACTATACCAAACTATCAACTAGCGGCTTCGTACTGCAGGAAAGATAGCAAGAGAGGTGGAGCATGCATCTTGGTAAAGAATGGACATAACTTTATCGAATTAAAGAAGATATCCAACATATCAGAGCCCGGAGTATTTGAATGTTGCGCAATAGAGTTACCTAACTATAACATTGTCCTGGCTTGTGTATATAGGGTTCCCAAGATAACAAACTTCTACATATGTATGGACAAATTACAATCCCTCCTGCAGGAGTTAACTAAGAAATCCCATCATAATATTGTCATTGCAGGGGATTTTAATATCGACATTTTAAAAAAGAATGTTCATACGATTGATTTTGAATGCCTATTACTGAACTATAATTTAAAATTAGCTTTGAATCAGCCTACACGCTTAAAGAGTAAAACCTGTATTGATAATATTGCTCATAACTTTCGCAAATCATGTAAGGTCGAAGTCCTAGAACTAGCTTTATCGGACCATACAGCACAAATAATGACATTTCCAGTACAAAAAAATGTAAGATTAAATATTGGCAGGTTTTAAGACGTGACTACTGCAATGAAAATATGACAAAATTTAAAAATTGCTTAGATAACTTATCATTTTCTGACATTCACAAAACTAATGATCCAAATGTAGCGTACAAAACCTTTTTTGACATATTTTCATTATTCTATAAATTGTGCTTTCCCGAAAATAATATTCGAATTAGCACAATACGAAAACCAAAATGGGTTTCACGTGGTGTAAAACTTTGTAGTAAAAAGAAAAGACAACTTTTATGGCAATATAGATTTAAACCAAATGAGACTAACAAGAGAAAACTAACTTGTTATTCAAAAGCATTTAAAAAAATTGTAAGACTTACTCAAAAGGCACAGAACAATTATGCTATAAATACGTCAGATAACAAATCAAAAACTACTTGGAAAATTATAAACAACTCTAAATTCAACGTTCCAAAAAATTGTATTGACAAAATTTGTGTACAAAATGACGTCATCACTGACCCAAAGGCTATTGCAGATGCTTTTAATAATTATTTCATTGACAAAATCAATCCTATAGCAGGATCTGGGAATAATGCGGCATCCCTGATACCAAAAAGAAAAGATTCCTTTTTTCTCGCACCATGTCTGCCAATCGATGTGTTTAAAATTATAAATCAATTGAAGAATACCAATAGTGTGGGACATGATGGCCTATCAACTAAAGTCTTAAAATCTGTAGCGGGAGAAATATCACCGCATCTTAGCTATATAATTAATCTGTGCATCGAGACAGGTGTTTTTCCCGATGCACTGAAAATATCAATCATTAAGCCACTATTCAAAAAAGAAAATAGAGAGCTTATGCAATTTTATAGGCCTATATCCCTCATAAGTGTAATTTCCAAAGTATTTGAGAAGTATTTATGTAAACAATTGTATTCTTACCTCGAAAAAGACAACATTCTCGCTAATGAACAGAAAGGGTTCAGAAATGGTAAAACTATCAACTTAGCAATTTACGATTTTTTATATTATGTCATGCAAAACGTAGATTCTAACACACCTGTATGTACGATCTTCTGTGACATGACGCAGGCTTTCGACCATGTCCGGCACGACATATTGATTGAAAAATTGGAAGCATACGGCATAAGAGGTAATGTCTCAAACCTTATTAGATCATATTTAAGCGACAGAGAACAATTTACAGAAATTTCAGCTGTAAATAAAAACAGTAAACAGGAAATTATGTACAGATCAAGGGAACGAGTAGTTAAATTTGGCGTGCCCCAAGGTACTGTCGTGGGCCCGCTATTTTTTATATTATATATTAATGACTTACCCAAAAGTATCGATCACCCAATGACACTCTTTGCCGACGACAGTACCATTACAATAGCTTGCAAGAATAGAGACACATACGAATCTGACATTAATAATTCTATAGAATCAATGGTAAAATGGTTGGAAAACAATAATCTTAAGATAAACCTTGGGAAAACCAATATTCTGCATTTTGCCCAAAGATCATCCATACCAAATGTAAATGTCCATTATTGTAACACCAACATAGATAAAGTGAATATGACTAAATTTCTTGGAATAACTATTGACGGAAAATTAGATTGGAAAGCGCATACGGAAGCATTAAGCAAAAAAATTAGTAATTCCGCATATGCATTGTATAAATTAGCCCCCATCTTAAATGCTAATGCGTTGCTAACGGCTTATCACGGCTTAGTGTCCTCTAACTTAAGATATGGACTCATTTTTTGGGGAAATTCAATAAACAAGGGTATGATTTTCAAAACACAAAAGAGATGCCTGAGGGCTATGTTTGGACTTCATGTTACAGAGAGCTGCAAACCATTTTTTAAAGAATACAAAATATTAACTCTTCCGTCAATGTACATTTTGGAGACCATCATGTTCGTCAAATCGAACCCACACTTATTCCCCTTAGTGTCAGATAAAGTTGTTCGAAACAGACGCGACAATACTAAGCTATGTATTCCGAGATCCAAGACGACACTAATGCGGAAAAGTGTATTCTGTATGGCGCCAATTATGTTCAATAAGTTGCCAAAACATTGGAGGGAATACAGTACCGACAAATTAAAAAATAAATTAAAAGGCCTTTTATTAGAGAAAGTTTACTATAGCACTGACGAATTCTTATCTGACAATTTAATTTGACTTGTTTATTGACATCCTAATTTTATTAATACCTGATTTGACATTTGTTTTTTTTTTTTTTTTTTTTTTTCTATTGTATTATTATGATGAGCTTATGACATTATTTTATTGTACCGCCTAATTTCAAGTAATGCTCTAATTTAAATGATTAATTATAAATGTGTATAATGGACAATTTTAAAATTAATTGATGCTGTCTAGCGTCCTGTTTCTCATTTGTACGCCATTCAGGCAAAACATGACTGTCTGCTATATTATTGATGTAACATCTTGCATGCCATGTGTTGTGTATACTCATGTTTTGAACAAATAAATTATCTTTATCTTTATCTTTATCTAGATACATATTTTTTACGATCGCAAATCATATTTTGATCAACATACAACCTGCAAATTGCAAAAAAACCTAAGAGCATTTGAATTTCGTAGGCTACCCTGGCGATTGTATCTTAAAATAAAAGAGTTAGGAATAAGGTTTATTATTAATTTTTTATATTAGAAATTAATTACATTGCTACTTTTTACTGTGCCCTACGGGATCCATAATTAAATCTTAAGAGGGAACAGGGCCTGCGATTCCCCTTACAAATGTATTTCCCTTTTTTCTTCCTGAATAATGAGCAGTATTTTTTTTTATTATAAATCTAGGTCTGCTGTAGACACGTCCTTGTGATTTCCTTTTTTTCAGCAACTTATTGGTAAAGAAAATATCACCCTCCAAAAATTACAAAAATGCCCCATTTTTACCGCCGTGATTATATTACTACCAGACAAATTAGAAAAGTTAAAGAAAATGATACATACATGAGACATACTCTTTCTTAAAAATTTTATGTAAAAAAATAATTGAATCGGCTCAGTTTTTGAGGAGAAAAAAAGGCAATACGAAACGTCGATCTCGTAAATTTTTTTTGTGATATAAGCGGTCTGAGCTGCAGCTGTCTCTATCGCACTCTACGGGGGCAGACTTGAGGTAAGACGACGGCAATAGTTTCTTCAAATAACTATATTTCAAATTCTTCGCAGGCCCTGTTCCCTCTTAACAGGATTCTAACATCTTATTAACATTGTGGAAGGCAAATAAAGATGTGAATATGTGTTATTCCAGCAAACGCGAAGTATAGACATACCCATATTTATACTACTTGACGTCGTCGACGACTTTTGTTTATAAATTCAACCGTTACTAAAAAATGTTTGGAGTTTCCAATGTTGTTGTTATTTCAGGGCAACCCGTGCATAGAACCTTCACGAGCTGTCCACCACCATCATTTCACCATGTCTTGTGCCGCTGTCTACTTTATTTGCACCCATGGACATTCGCAAGTACCTATAGGCAAGCAAATCAATCCGTTAATGATAATTGGAAACTAGAAATAAAATATTGAAGTTACTATATGACTTCACTTTCTTGTTTTTTTAGTGGTCCACATTATACCAGGCTCGAAATAGCTGGACGTTATTTGAAGGGTTTTACACGGCAATAGGATGACGTAGGCTGACAGTAACCCATACAAATTACTGTCAGCCCGCATCATATCTACTGTCAGAGTAGCATCAAGCTGATAATCATATAATACGATTGTCAGCTTGACCCTACTCTTATAGGGGTGACGTAATAGAGTAATCGTTTAGCCAGAGGAGGGTGCAATAGCATCTCTCTATCCACAAATAACAACGTACTGGCAATCGAATCACTATCATTCGAAGCGATCAAATCCAGGTCAAATGGATTGGATTGGCCAAATTGCTCAAATTGCCATCCCTGGCAAATGTGCGGTCATTACAGCACTGCTACCTCACGCCGACATATTAACCGCTTCCGTACTACATGTTGCAATTTTTATCTGCACTGTGGTTTTGGCACCGAATAAACATGGGGATATATTTAACTGATCTTCTAAAGATGGACACTTTTTTAAATTAATGAACCTCTAAAAACTTTTTGCGCTTCTAACAGCACACTTTTTTAAATCATTGAAGTCCGTTTTAAATTTCTGGCCTTTTTTCACAGTTGGTTGCAGTAACTAAACTAAGGTACCCCGACCAAACAGGTTACCTGGTAATTGGAATTATTTGAGATTCACAAAAAAAGGCGCAAAAATTATGTTCAATAATATTTTTAGGAGCGCAAAATGGGAATTAATAGAGATTCGATTATATACATGCCATAAACATGGGACTTGGATATGGAGCATTGCAATGTTCAAAAAAGGGACTAGATCAATCTGCCTAGCCTTTTCCCAACTTTGTTGGGGTCGGCTTCCAGTCTAGCCGGATGCAGCTGAAGACCAGTATTTTACATGGAGCGACTGCCTATCTGACCTTCACAACCCAGTTAGTGGGTAATACGTATATATGGTAATACGACCCTTAGTAAGACTGGTGTCAGACTTTCGGGCTTCTGACGACTCGTAACGACTGTCAACGATCCACGAATGACAGCCGGGACCAACGGCTTAACGTGCTTTCCGAGGCACGGAGGAGTCTGGGTATGTAAAGATGATCAACCATCCTCGGACCAACCTCTGCAAGCGTAGCTTAACATGATGGATCGACCCATGCGGCTTTTATTACTTAGCCACGGGCTCCTGCACTAGGTACCTACCTATATTAGAAAATGGCATAGGATTTGTATGAAATTATTTATGCCGAATAAATTAACCAGAACTATTCCGGATTTGGTTTAACAGGCCATCAGCATTTTATTTACTAGGCAGCAAATATTAACTCTAGCAAACACATGTAGTGCATAGTACCATCATTATGCATAAGCGGTCTCTAATGTGCCCTCTACTGGTACACAGGCCCCCTCTCTGTGGCAGGGAATGTCTCAGAGCAGGTTGTTCTATTGAAAATTTGGGGTGATGAAAAGTACAGTATTTTTATCTCACGAAGCGACGTGCGCTTTACTTGTGGTAACCAAATGTACAAATACGCTATGAATGTGTGCATGAAGATGAGTAGCGTAAGCACGTAAGACACACGCATACAAACACACTATTCCGACTTCGCCCGTGTCTCGGATGGTACCTGGAGCTCCTGCGCGTAAACTTGGTAACCACAAGTACAGCGCGCGGCGCTTCATGGGATGAAAATACAACATCAGGAATGAAGAATGAGTACATGTGCCCTTAACACGTTACAAAACTACCTACACCAGTATTACTTATGTCGTTAAATGAAGGTATTGACGTAAGTAAAACACCTCAATAGGTAGGTATACAATTGAAAATTAATCATCCACTTACAGCGACCGATTTCAATCACAGGACAAATCACTCCGTGAATCATTGACCCCGATGCTAAGTCAATGAATTAAGTAGCTCAGCGTCGTTATATATCGCAGTGCCTTACCGTATAGACCATATTATATTGAAGAGACTTCTCAAGGAATCCATTTGGCAAACTGTGAAAGTTGGTTTCCACTACGCGAATGTATGTTTTCCGGACGCGAATTTTTGTGAAGGTATGTTTAATGTTTTTGTTGTTATTGTGCCAGAGAAAGAATGAAAAAAAAAACGATTTTATTATGTAGTGGAGTGAAGTGTACTTTGCGCATTAACTGTGAACTACACATATCAAAAATGTCTAAGGATCAAGTACGTTTTAGAGTATCGCCGCAATTGAGGATTATTATTTTATCTTTTTTGGATCGTTATTGATTCTTTTCAGTGAATTTCACTATTTGAATAACGAATTTTCTTTAAATTTTTATTAAAAGTTGAAAATAAACTGTCAATCAGGATTCCTATAAAGTGTGTAATAGCGTTTTTACAAAATCATTACAATTTCTGCATCAGAACTGAAAGAAATTGCATCGATATGGATCGACGATATCATTTGACACGAGAAGAGATGATGAGAGCCGTCGGAATGTTGCAAGCTGGTTCCAGGCAACGTACTGTGGCTGTCGCTCTTGGCACTACACAGAGCGTCATAAGCCATCTCTGGACACGATATCGTATCAAGGGCAGCGAGGCTGAGCGACAAGGAAGACGATCTCGTATTACCACTCGCAGACAGGACCGGTACATCCAAAATACTGCTCGACGGAATCGTACCGTGACTGCCATGATCTTGGCTACGAGACTCCACAGCTCTTCATGCTTGCTGATAAGCGACCAAACCATCCGAAATCGTTTACGTAAAGTGGGTCTGCGTTCCCGAAGACCGTCGAGAGTTCCACTTATAGCACTCCGCAATCGTAGGGCCCGTTTACAATGGGCTCGCGAACGCAGAAATTGGGAGGAAGAAGACTGGCGTTGTGTTTGCTTTTCCGATGAATCTCGTTTCGGTATGAGGCCGGATACAAAAGACGTATTCTAGTTTGGAGGACCTCTGGATGTCATGAAAGTTTGAAATTGTGTCAGGAAGTTCATTCATATGGAGCGGGGACAATAATGGTTTGGGCTGGTATTTGGATCGGTGGAAGAACCGATCTCATTTGGATCAGGGGCAACCTCAATGCTCAGATTTATGCGGAGAGGATTGTTTCAGACGTGATCATCCCTTTGCGAAGCCGACCATCCGTTAACGTATATTTCGATGGAGCAGTTTGACAGCATTAATTTCTGACGTTCAAAAGTACCTTTTATGTGCCTAATTGAAATAAATGATTTGACTTTGACTAAAACAAAAATGCTTTAGCTCGTGTTTAGTCTTATAATATAAGAATTATATTTTTATACATAGTGTTATTAATTCAAATAACACTTCGTATGAAAATATAATTCTACTTCAAAAACCCTGGTTTAAAAACAAGAAATTCAGCAAGCTGGGGCCACTTTTATAGCTTGTATTTTGAAATTGTAAAGTTTAAAACGTCAAATTGTTTATTTACTTACCGGATTTTTTCTTTTCTGCCCTTTCACCGAAATCCCCCTTAAACTATCTATATCCTTTGTTCATTTCCTTAGAGGAGGATGAAAAATCCCTAATAACAAATGGGGAGGAGCAGCGCTGGCCTTTATTGATGACCGCCATTATTTGGTTAGGCGTCCTCTGTGCCAAATTATTGGCCAAATCTGTAATAAAGAATTTAATCTGGGATTTCATGGTGGTGATAAATTGTTATTGTTGAATGGTGGATTTATTTTGGTTTGATTGATTATTTCATAAGTTATTTATTCATTTGTTTAGCATAGGTATATTACAATGATAACGGTATACAGGCTAAAATTTAATTATTTAAAAATATTTATATATTTATCAATTTTATTTCTTTGATATTGTTAGCCTAAATGAAGAAGTATCATTGTTAGAATACGTGGTTAAAATATAGCCAATAAATTAAATTTTAGCCTGTATAAAGTTATTAACGAGTGCGCTCTATGCCAGAGGGCTTACAAAAGTTTCTAATTAAATAATCAAGTCATTTTATCCAGCCAACTCTCAATAATAAAATAAAATAAGCCTGGACAATAAATACAAATAAAAATTATAAAGATTTACACATTTTATAATACGATTTAGTTGGAATGATTTTTGGAACGTAGGGAGTTAATAAAACAACATGAAAATAGTATATAGGTACAACTGAACTAGCAGCTAGTAATGGTTGTAGGGCAATTACAATTGACTTGGCAGCTAAATAGCAGCAAAGGATTAAGCTAATTTGAATAATTCTGAAGTGTTCTGGTTCTGGAGTGACGACCGCGTACCGGAAGACGTAGCGTTGGAAGGCCTCCCACAAGATGGACCGATGACCTTGTAAAGACCGCAGGAGTCCGCTGGATGCGGGAGGCACATAATCGGTCGAAGTGGCGGTGCTTGAGGGAGGCCTATGTCCAGCACTGGACGTCTTTTGGCCTTGAGCAAGCGAGGTGATGAATGTTCGTACTTTATCTGCAAGAAAAGACGCATTTCTATAATTATTTTCTATTAATTTAATTTGAGATTAAGGTGTAACAAAAGCTCTTATTTTAATGATTCTGAAAGCGCCAATCCAATTTTTATTTTTTAAAAACGTTGCCCCACACTATGAATTTCTCCTGTATTGTGGGTGCGTTTACAAACATTTAAAGTCACATACACAAACAGCCAGACCCGGAACAACTACTTGTAGGTCATACAAATATTTGTTCCGTGCGGGAATCGGACCCGCGACACGCAGTGCAGCAGTCAATCGCTAAACCACTGCGCCAACCGTGTCGCTTTGACCGAGCGTAATGATCAATGCTCATATTATTTTCTCTGTAAAAGAGGTATTTGCCCAGCAGTGTCCGCGTGGTGAATTACGGCCCACTCCCTATCACAGACAGGACCTTTGTCCCAGCACTGGGAACATTCCATTACATTTGTGGGAATCTTTGTATCGCTGATTTGCTGGATTTGTTTTCTCCTCTACCTATCGTTATTTCTCCTGACAAAGTTTATTCGGTTTATATTTTATGTATCTATGTAATAGTAGGTATTAATTTTAAAGTTATCTATCACTTATGTTGCACCTGCCATGTTTTGTCTCTGCACCACCCTAAGGTTGACTGGTAGAAAATGCCTCAGGCATTAAATCCGCCTTTGTACAGTACTTTTTTACTTGTGCATAAAGTTTGAATAAATAAACACTATAGGCTGATTATGCCCAGCTGTGGAACTGTATTAAAAAAAAAAAGGTGTAAAAAACTGTCTTGAAAATTATAAATCGTCATCAAACGCTTATAAACTAGAATAGGTACCTACTATTAAAATACTCACACAATTATTCATTCTATTGCCACCAGATATCGGAGGCTAAGTATGATGAATGTGACATTTGTACATTACAGGGGATTCGAGTTAGTGTCACCAAACTTTGGTTCAAATCGCAGATAAGTTACCGGATCATTGAGCAAGTAATTAATTAAGGAGTTGCGTAGGTTTAATTGTAATCTATTAACATTTGTGGTTAAATAGATTTGTCTGTAATCATATTCATATTCATATTAATTTATTTGCATTCCACAAGGTAAGACAAGATGTTAACAAAAGGCTTTGAGCTAAGAGCCGTTTTAGACCCTGTCAGGTCATTAGATACATAGTTTTTAGGTACTAAAAGTTAAAAATCTAAGTCGTAGAAAGATAAAAATTTTTAGAAAGTTTTAAATTAAATTAATTTATGCAAGGAAACTGAATAATTACATTCGCATAAAAAGTCAATGACAATAACATAATTAATTCCAATGGTGTTTTCACATCTGGGGTTCTGAAAGGTAAGTGAGTAAAAGATAATAATTTTCAGTCTGTCTGAAATCATTATAAAATGATTGATTTGTCAAAATACAAAATCATTTAATTTTTCATAATTTAGTCAAAACTGAGTCGCCATCTTTCGATTTTTGTAATATAACATAACATCACGCCTGTATTTCCCCGAAGGGTTAGGCAGAGGTGTACCTATAGTACATCCACATTTCGCCAGTTATGTTTAAGTCCCAAGTAATAGGGGGCGAGCCTATTGCCATCAAATTGCCACAAATCCAGACTCCGGGCTACTACTGAAAAATTCTAGATGGAAATCCATTAACACTTTGCCTGATCCGTTAATCGAACCCGGGACCTCATGCTCAGCAGTAGTACTTCCGACCACTAGACCAACGAGGTCGTGAATTCTTGTAATATCGTAGCTATTAAATTAGCATTGAGCAAACTCAAACTCAAACTCAAACTCAAAGCATTTATTTCAATTAAACCATTTACAGGCACTTTTGAATTGTCAAGGGGTCAGTCAGTCACAAATATGAAGCTAGTTGCCCATTCCAAAGCGTAGGTTCCTATGGAGAAGAACGGGCAAGAAACTCCATGGACACTCTTTTAAATCATAATGTTGTTACAAAATATTGGTTACATCATTCATGTTGAAATTATACATGTGAGACCAATGTAGAAAGACGTGCACGTAAAAAGCGTCCGTTATAAAAAGATAAAAACAATTCAAAAATTAAAATAAGCCGTGGCAGATAAGAGATGACCAGTCCCTACTGACGGCGCCCGTTCACGAACATGACGCATGGATCAGCACCGTTTAGCTCAACCATTTTGAAGGGAACTTAACGATCCAAAACACACGCCACCACCAGCGAGACATTTGAGTGAGCATGACATACTCTCAGCCGCCAGGGCACATTCAAGTCAATGAAAGACGTACTCAGTAAATGGTAGCTTCATAGAAGGTACATGGTCACAGTGCTCACACATGTGCTTTGCAATTATATAATACTATGAGATTGAAGTTATACAATTCAAAGATAATTTATGCAATCTTCAGCAGCTCCGACAATATTTTCGAATGCTAAAATTAAATTAGTTTATGCGCCCTTGTGGAGCTGGACCAGCGTTGAGCCAAGCATTTTTGTCACCTATATAATCCCCCAGCTTATAATATGCTTGGTAGCATAGTGTGCGTTTTATACAAGATTTAAATTTAGTTTCATTTAGTTGTAGTATGTGGGGAGGTATTTTATTATAACATTTTAAACAGTACCCCATGAAAGAGAGAGCATGTAATATCATTAAATTAAAGACCATTAGACGGCTTAAAACAGAAAAGAAAACACTGAATTTTTATCACAGTTTTTAGGGCTTTTACATTTTAGGGTTCCGTGCCCGAAGGGTTGCCAGAAGGAACAATTGACGTTCAAAAGTGCCTTTTTGTGCCTAATTGAAATAAATTATTTGACTTTGACTTTGACTTTGAACTAACCTCCGCTGTCCGTCTGTCTGTCAGCGGGCTGTATCTCATGAATCATAATTGGTAGACATTTGTTTTTTTTTTTCAGATAGTGTTCTATTGTCGCTATAACAACAAATAATAAAATTTTTTTTCGGGGTTTGCTGAATATTATACGGAACCGGTGGTACGGAACCCGTGGTGTGCAAGTCCGACTCGCATTTGAATGGTATTTGTTTTTAATTTGATTGCCTTAATTGGGTCAAGTAAATTTATTTTCTTTCTTTAATTCTTTTAGGGAATTTGCCTTTAGCTTGGGACTAGTCCGATCTGCTATCATTCTGTATTAAACAGTTTTTTTTATAAATAGAAGTAATATTAGGTCTTTACCTATGAAATTGCTGTTCTGCAGTACTGGCCATTTCAAATCAAAATAATTTTTGTTTGGCTAAGAATTCTAATTTCAAATTAATTTTATTTTAAAAACATGTTTTTTTTTTCCAAAAGTAGTCATTTGTTTATTGATTAGTGTTACATTTTCATCGCATTTCAATCTTTTTCGTCATCATGAATACGTTAAAAATTCGAGTAATTATGGAATATGAGTACCGTCGTGGCAGCAACGCGGCACAAGCGGCACGCAACATCAACGACGTTTACGGAGCTAAGACTACAAACCAACGCACCACCTGTTATTGGTTTGCTCGCTTCCGTTCTGGAAATTTCGACCTGAAAAATGACCCTCGCGGTCGTCCGAAGACTTTGGTGGACAATGACAAATTAAAGGCGATTTTGGAAGCTGATGATATACAATCTACGGCTGAATTAGCAGCAGCTTTCGACGTTAGCGTCAAAACAATATTGGTCCATTTGCGTCAAATTGGCAAGGTAAAAAAGCTTGACAAATGGGCGCCCCACGAACTCAATGATCGCCAGCGCGAAGTACGCGTCGAGACGTGCCTTGCACTGCTCAACAGACACACAAATGAAGGAATTTTGAACCGCATTGTTATCTGCGATTTAAAATGGATTCTGTTTGATAACCGCAAGCGCTCAGCAAGTTGGTTGGATCCTGGTTCAGCACCTAAACAATGCCCTAAACGAAAACTTACCCCTAGAAAAGTGATGGTCACTATTTGGTGGTCTAGCGCCGGTGTGATTCATCACAGCTTCTTACCAAACGGGGTGAGCATTACTGCAGATGTGTACTGTGAAGAACTGAACACAATGATGGAGAAGCTGGCACATCTCCAACCAGCATTGGTCAATCGCTCGTCTCCGCTGCTCCTGCACGACAACGCGCAACCTCATACTGCACAGCAGACGGTCTCCAAGTTGCAAGAACTGGGAAGCTCTCCGTCATCCGCCCTACTCACCAGACCTTGCGCCTACAGACTACTACTTTTTCCAGAATTTGGATAACTTCTTGGCGGGAAAAAAGTTAAATACCCGAGAGGCAGTACAAAATGCCTTTGAAGAATTTGTTGCCTCCCGTCCAGCTGATTTCTTTAAGAAGGGCATCAATAAACTGCCACTGCGTTGGCAAAGATGCATTGATTGCATGGGTGATTACTTCGATTAATACAAATAAAAAATACATGAAAAAAATTCATTTAAATTTTTTCATACAAAACGGCAATTTCATAGGTAAAGACCTATTATATTATTTATGCAATATGCTTTCAATGCAGGTACATATACAGGTGAGTTGTAACAAAATAATCCCATGAAAAACATAATACGTAAAAAATGCAAGTCGCAGTTCTTCTACCGCAAAAAGATGTGAGATCTAATGTAAAACCAAGTCTGTTAATTTATTCAGTACATATCTATTTTTCATCTTTATTTCTTTAATAAATAGACTTACTTGGCCATCACACGGCAACATAGTCATATAAGAATAATTTACTATTTTATTTAGTCCTAATGAAATAAAGCTTTAAAGCGCAGCGAAATTATTAGGCAGATTTTGTTGTACATAGAATGTAAATTATATTGCCGTGTGCGATTGCCAAGTCATTATATTTATTAAAGAAATAAATATGACAAATAGATAGGTACTGAATAAATTAACAGACTTGGTTTTACATTAGATGTCACATCTTTTAGAGGTAGAAGAACTGCATTGCGAGAGTTGATTTTTTTACATGTAATGTTTTAATGGGATCTCATTTCTTTTTGTGGGTAGACACTCAGATACTGATACTGAATCAGTTTATTAAAACGTGTGGATTTGTGTGTTTATCTACGGCATCGTAGATAAACACACAAATCGAAGATAGATACCTAATTATTATTACTTCATCATTCAATTTCCATGCAGTTTAATTGACAACTGATTTCAGTTTTTTATAAATAGAAGTAAAATAGTATGCAACGTGTAACGTTAAATGCACAAAACCTGAAAATTGTTTGATCAGAATAACGAGCAGAATCAATTGAACCACTTTTTAATATAGGTCACATTTTTCAAAAAGTCTTCATTAATAACGTTGCCGTGTCTATTTATTAATAGGTCAAGCCATCACATGCGCAAACTTGACAAAATAGGTAAACAACCACAAATTGTTGTCAACCAATTTAAATTTTGTCATGATAATAATAGCTTTTATTTCAATGCAATTACGAATCTTCCATACAGTATCATGAATAAGACAAGAGAGTCGTCGCATACGCAAGAAACGAACAGAATTGCCAGTAAAATTAAAACAGCACATAAAACCTTTACAATTTATTTAATGTTTTTTTTTATCTCTGAAATAGGTCAATTGAATTAAAAATCAGTTGGGGTGTCTGAGGTTTTGCTCATTTAACGTTACACGTTGTATAAGGAATATGTATTGTATACTATGTCGGTACGTACGTAGACAGGTGAATTATTACAAAATAATTTTTGGTTCCAGAATTACACATTTTTAATCGCCTTCAAAAACAGGAGAGGCAAATAGCTAGCACGTTTAAAAAAAAAAACTAATTTAATATTAAGTTCTTTAATTATCTCTAATTATACAAATCTAGGTATAAAGTTTAAATTCTCTTTCTAATAAATCTAAAGGTTCAAGTAATTTAGTTGCGGTTCATGGCTACACGCAGAGTAGATTCGTCCCAAAGTGTCAACCCTACTAGGTTTATCGAGTTGTTTAAAATACCTACATAGGACGAACTAATTTGACCTAGGACAAAGTAATTTATCACGACATCGAGTTTGGTCGAAAACCTTAATTAAAACTATGAAAAAGTCGGCAATTTTAACGACAGACTAATGTACAGTATAACGTGTGTAGGTAGACACTTTGTTGGTGTACTGTGGCGACACAATATCAAATAACAGGCTTTTTGCGGTAAAACAGTTAACTAAATTATGTTAATAAGTTCAATCACACAGTTTTAACATTTTATTCGCCCGCTTGACTGCCTTCCTATCAAACAAAACTCACATTCCCTTTTTATTTAAATATAAATTGCTAGAATGTTCGAATTTAGTCATGGCTGTTTTTTAACCGCCTGTACAATAAAAGGTTGCTTATCGCATAAAACCTTACAGTACTTACATACATACATACATACACTCATGCCTTTTCCGATGATGGTAGGTAGAAACTAACCCCTTTCATTAACATTTAAAATTCGTGTAATTTGATAATATGCTATGTTAAAACTGTTTAATATAAGCTAAATTAATGGCAAAAGTAAATAAACAGTGTAAGTAGAACAACAAAGTGTTCAATCATACCGCCGCGACGCGTAGCGTTATATACTACGAAAGCGTAGCAGGCGTAGCGGTAACATCATGGCCGACGCTACGACGTAGCGTCATATTACGGACTAAAGTGTTGACTCGGGTTGAGCTTGACCCATCTCCCCTTATTTTTATATTATCCTAAGTGCTTTGATGAGTTTGGTTTAAATTATTTTATTCAACTGGAATAGATTATAATATTTATAACTTGGCACTTAAAATCAACACTTCACTAAGGGCGAATTTTACCAATGAAACAAACCGCGTTCAAGAGGTGATAGTAACAATATTCCACAACAATGATGATATTAAGACTACGATGAAACTGAACAGCACATTTTAACCACTTCAAGAGCTGTCAGTGTCCTCATTGTTGTGGAATATTGACACTGACAGCTCTTGAACGTAATTTAGATTTGCTGATCGCGTTCAGTAGCAAAAGAGAGAAAAAAAAAATGGGTCGAGTAGAAGAATTGAAGATTTGTATGGGACAGTTGATAATTTCTTCGCGATCACGATGTTGGTCCCATGGAGAAAGTTGTTCAGTTCGATGGTCTGTACCACATCCTTTTTGACCACACCTTGCTGGTCTACCCTGTATATCCACGAGGATAAAGAATTATATCCTCGAGCATATAACTTAATATCAGTAACTTAACTGAAATCTCTATTTATAAAACAGCACAAAGTTGTACAAATCCGCGCTAGTTTACCTTGATTATTTACCAAGTTGCAGTTTTATTGACTTAAAATTGTTAAGGTGCTGATAAGACGGAGCCACGATTATGAATTCTACAGCTAAGTTAATAACTTTAGCTTACAGATGTACTTGACGTAGCCAATCAATAAGTTTGGTGCTTACTGGTTGGTACAGTTACTTATTGTTTATGAAACTCGTATTACGTGTAACGAAGCAGTGCGCACATACCTACTTGGTTACTATTTGTACTCAGAAAATATAAATTAAACGTGTTTAAAAAAAATATAAATATTTTTGCAAAAACGTTGCTGTTTTATTTTGCTTTAACTCAGTATTCTTTTCTAAACGAGGTTTTATGCGTTTTAAACGTTTTTTTTTATTCGGGACTAGATATTGGTAAGATAGAGGGTATGTGTCTCTTTCGTTATTATCAGGCATATTTTAACTACTGCGGGCGTACTGTGGGTAGTGTTGGTTATTGCGCAATACAAAAACTTTTTGCAGTTCAGATCAGATTATAATTTACGATCGAATTAATCACACTAGCGATACACACACTGTAGGTACACGACACAACAATTCTTAACGCACAACAGTTTCTAAACGTGATCACTGCTGGACCGTCACCGACGAACTGATTATCCCCCGGTCGAGCGTTATATTGTAGATTCTATCGAACACCGCTAGGCGGCGCTGGCGTTTCGATTAGTCAAATCATTGACGTATTTCCGACACGGCTATCCTGTTTGCACACAAAACTCAACAACAGTGCATGTCCGACTCGGTAGGTAGGATAGGTAGGTATTAGGTAGGGTAGGTAGGTAGGTGTGTCATAGATAAGTACTTAGTGCTATCCGTGCGAAGCCCGGGCGGGCAGCTAGTTAATTAATAAAAATAGCAAAATTATATACAAACTTAACTAAAACTATTGAAAAACTAAAACATAGCATCGAAAAATTCATCCGCATCGCTGTCGACTGGTAATGTACCCAAGAGACTGGCCGCATTGCCACGTTGTGTGGCAATGCTTAGCCTCTGCCCAAGGTAAACACCAGGCCTTGGGTCACGGGAAGTGTCAAATAGCCGTTTTGGTATTTCATTGAAGAGGCCGGACTCGGACCCCACGGCCCGAGGGTTTCAACCCCAAACGGCTCGAAAATATAATTACCTGTAAGGTTATTATACTTACGCCGCTTGAGGTTTTCTGCAGCCGGAGCGGCAGCACCAGCATAGCACGCCGAGTCTGGAAGATGGGATGGCGCAAGAGTGTCGATACAGGTATCTAATATCATATCAAACAACAAAACAATACCTCTAAATAAGCTAAACAAACTTCGATTTATAATAGCAAAAATTATCAACCAGAGCCATTTAGCATTATTTTCTAGTTTAAAATCAGCGTTCTCACTAAGAGCCTTAGACACTTGGAAACCGACACACGAGTAAACCACTCTAATGCCACGGCTCTCCAGCCGACTAGCAATCGCATTGCTCTCACACATCCAGCGCATGGAACAAAACTATGGTCTCACCGGACCCCGATCTCCGCCAGAGATACACGCCCATTGCGGTACGGTCGAACACAATACGGCCGATAGAGAACCCTACTCGCGTGGTTTCCATAACTTAGGCTTGCTCACCACCAATGTGATCACCATCTACTTCGACTGGTACATGACCTACTGGCATCTTTCTTAACCTATCGTGATCGTGTTTGTAGCTACGCCTACGGTTAGAATTTAAAGCTTCAACGCATAACGATCACCATTCAAAACTTCCGCTACATTAAACAGTCCTCTGAACTCTGATTTTGCTTTTTGTTTTCTAATAACACGAAATCGGCAACCGATAATTTTGTTTTAGCTATCAAATCGAGCCTTGTCATATTCCACACTACGTTCTACATTACGATAGTCTTTGACGTAATCACGCAATCTCGCAGACTTCATCAATGTCGACTTCAGTCTTCATCAGTCTCATCATAATATCAGTCATATCATAATATTACTTTACAAGTTAGTGTCGGGAAGCACATCACAAAATCAAAACAAACAAAACACGAAATCTCAAGTTAGTGTTCGTTAATCGATACGCTACATAAGATTTGTTCTGTGTTGAATACACGTGTTTGACCAATACCCAACAATGTTATTAACTCGTTTGCCATTTAATTTGGCTGCACAACTCTTCCTTACTAATGAGCATTAAGCACCAGAATCGTAAACAAAACAATACAACTTACTTTTATGTTCAAACGTGCCTGAGGGTTGTACGACGCAAAAATCCACTCGCCGTTCATTGCTTGCAACACGTGCGTCACCATCCAATTGGTTGCCACTATTCGTGCACCAGGTCCCGATATATCCTGGTTTCCCACACGTGAAGCACACGAAAGACTTCGCTGACTCCTGCGGGGCTGCTTGGTACGATAATGAAGATGTCGTAGATCTTCCTCTGCTTTCAATCGGCTTGGCTTAACTGTCGCGCACCATGATCGCACATAAGTGCTTGCATGTTTGTATTTCATCGTTCAAACACGGCACGCCAACGGTTTCATTTTGCGCCTGAACTAACACGAACCCCAATTTTGATAACGGAGAGGGTGTCTTCCGTTATTATCAGGCATATTTTAATTACTGTGGGTATTGTTGGTTATTGCGCAATAGAAAAACCGTTTGCAGTTCAGATCAAATTATAATACACGATCAAATTAATCACACTAGCAATACAGGCACTGTAGGTACACGACACAACAATTCGGAACGCACGACAGTTTTTAAACGTGTAAACTGCTTGACCGCCACCGACGAACTCTGCATATGGGGGGTCGAGCGTTATGTTGTAGACTCTGTCGAACGCTGCTGGCTGGTATTTGGTATTTTTAAAACATTAAAGTTACACTATTACGTCCCGATTTCACAATCAAAATGTCCTTTTATTATGACTCTAAATCTAACAAAAAAATCAGGATCTACTTTCATGCTATCCGTTATTTAAATCCGGACCGCAATAAAGTAACAGCTAAAAGATTTGGGACGTACATTTATAAGGGGCATGTCACATGCTCTACTTTATATGAGGTCCAGACTCGGGCCTGGGGGTCAAGGATGGCAATAAAGTAGGTAAGGGATGACGGACCCGTACTGCATTCTGATCTCGTCGCGATCATATCTTATACTCGTATTTTTTCACATACAGAAGGGCCCAATTTTGTTTTGATAAGTTATGAATCTCTGAAATGCGTTTTTATATTTTGACTAGCAACTCGCTCGGTTTTTAATGACTAAGTGATAGTTTGAATTTAGAACATTTATGATCGTTGGATGAAGGTTGGATCTTAGCACTAGATATTTGAACAGGCAAAAAACATAATTTTAAAATTCTAAATGCGGACGTGTTCTAGGAACTGTTTTTTTCAGATTCTATCCCGTTTCGTGTACACGAATTGTATCAATGATACAATTCGCGACATGTGTTACACGTACTTTATTTGACTTAATTAATAAATAAAAACAAAAAAAAAACCTAAACAGGTTAATAACCTATTTGTCGATGTATTTGAAAAGTAGGCATTTATAACAAAACCATTTCTAATATTCAAACAAAAAAAAAAAAGACGGAAACGTACTAAAAGTTGTTGAATAATAAAACAGCTTTATTATCTTTACGAAATGTTTTATAAACGACGGAACAAGTAGGTTACTGACGTCTTACTATCTTTCTTCCAATAAATATTTATACTTGTGCCTATCGGAAAATGGGAAAAGAAACAATTTCTCTTTTATGACGTTCGGAAAAGCGGGAAAAAATCCCGGGAATCGGTGTACAGTCGTAAAGTTTGACTAGTTGTTAGAATGCATTCTATGTACTCGGCGAACGGGGGAAAGTTGGGGATCACTGTTTTATGTTTATTGAACAAAACAGACGGGAATTAAGTAGGATACGAGGTATATGATGTAGGTGTGTCGTATGTAACTTGATGACACGAATTGCGCACTTGGTCGCAACGGGCAACTAGCCGGTTTCTATAGGTTACCTAGTCGGTGCGACCACTGATCGTGGTCCTGGCTATCTAGTGCGCGAGATCCCTAAGTGTCGATGCTATTTTGGACAACCAATCACAACTACCATTATAAAATAATGTAAAAGTGCGTCCAGACAGTACGGGGCATGCGCTTTGAAAGCCAAGACACGCATGAAACGCATGCCTCAAGACCTGTGCTTCAGACAAACATCTGACATAATATATAAAAAAAAACTTTTGTGGCGCATGCCTCGCACTGTCTGGCCTAAATACACAATGCACACACAAAACATGAGACATTCCAGTGTGAGGGACCATTTTATTAAATAACTCTGAATTAGTTTAAAAAATGTGGCATACAAAGACTTACTGCTTATTACCGAATGGTTTCTGTTTTTCCTACAATATTTTTCCTATATTCCCTTTGTCATCTTCACTCAAGTACAATAAAACTAACAGCCTTGGTTCTTCAAGTTTTATATTTCTTCAAAGGTTCTTTATATTTTTCTAGGTACTTTCGATATTATTAGGTAAGGATATATCTTCTTCCAGACGATGAGTTTGAGAAATTCATGTTTTTTTAGTGTCGGAGCGTATTCGAGTGTAGTGTTTGAAATAGGCAGTATAGCCCTCGTGGTTAATGGTTATTGACAAGTTAAATAAACAATGACAATCTTGGCTTTCTTTCAAGACGTAAATGTGAGAATAATAAACTCTTTCAACGTCGTTTTTATGACCTAAGCTTACTCTCTACAGTGACCGTGGAGCAAGTACTAGGCTAGCAGAAAACGCAGGACGTATGGCCATTGCTAAATTTAGTAAGCCTGGGAATACACATGTTATGCTTAAGTAGCACAAATGCATGGTACTAAATGAATGTTTATGAGCATACTATCGAGTAGCGAACTAGATTTGAAGTTAATTTACCTCTGATTTCATGTATGATCACTGATGAAAGATCACTGTCGAAATCACAGAAATCTTTATTCTCGTAAAGCTGCATTTTCACTTAGCGATTTGAACAGTTCCGAGCGAGCAAACATTTGTTCGCGCGGTAAATGAAAACACTTGAGCGAGCGAACATGTTTGTTCAATGATGATCGGTTGGGCTCGGCGAACGAATGCTGGGTCATTCTTTCAGTTAAAACGACGTCATGGCGAGCGAGCATTCGTTTTCTCGTTGTAGTAAAAACTGATATTTTCTGTTTTGAGCGAACATCGGCAAAACAGCAAACATAAACATTTGCTCCGAACAAATGTTCGGTCGGCAGAGTATAGTGAAAACAGATGTTTTCTGTTATGAGCGAACATTTGCAGAACAGGAAACATAAACATTTGCTCTGAACGAATGCTCACTCGGCAGGGTAGTGAAAACGCGGATTTACAAAAAGGTTGCTGTTCAGTTGCTGCTGTCAGTAGGTAAAATATATATGACTATGAAAGGACTGTACGCTATTAAATTAAAAAGTTTTGTACGTAATGTAAGTAGGTAAGTATCTGCCTAGCCAATTCCCAACTATGTTGGGATCGGCTTCCAGTCTAACCAGATGCAGCTGAATACAAGTACTTTACATGAAGCGACTGCCTAACTAACCTGCACAACCCAGTTACTGGGTAGTATGATACCCCGTGGTTAAACTGGTTGGCTTTTGGGCTTCTGACTACCCCGTAACGACTGTCAAAGATCAACGAATAACAGCCGGGACCAACGGCTTAGCAATGTATATAATGGATGATCACCCATCCACGAAACGACCGCGGCAAGCGTAGTTTAACCTTCGATCGACGACCCTGGTAAGTGTACCTACTGAAATCTCTTCGTTCCAAATCCACATTACCACCCAATGTAAAGTGCAACTACCAGGCTGTCAGAAACCGCAGGGCGTGTAATTAGTGGCCATTTGTTCGTCCGTCTATCGGGACAAATGCAAATCCGTCTGCGAACCGGCTTATGTCACGTCGCGAATTAATGTGGCCCTCAGCTAATTGATGAACCGATGTCGTTTCAGAATTAACTTGTTTGTTAACTAGACGTGATTTGAAACGATTTGCGGCCTGTTTTTGTGTTTTTAATGTAATTATTGGGGTTTTGTTTGAGAGTGGACTTGTCACGTGCCCGAGATTAGTTGTGTAAGGTGATTGAAACTTGAGGAATGATGAATGAGGAAGTTCAACAAGATTCATTTAAAAGTATGTCCATCGTCTATAGATACATACTGTCTTCAAACGAATTGAGGCCTCGTCTTCGTCATATTGTATTCTTGTTTTTATCATCAGCAGATTTAATTAATTTTCGTTAACAATTTGTCATTTTCAGCTGGTAGCCTTCTATTGCTAGGATCGAGTAAAATAGGTTTAGGTGATATAAACATACCTACATATATGACATCTAGACTGACTCTAGCAGACCAAACATTCCCCTGTCAGTTAACCGATTAGCCGATTTGAGTCACCTCTCTATTCATGCGTTGCTCAAGCCACCACACCACACTTGATTTGTAGTCATAGTTACATAAGCAACCGTACTGACATTTAAGTGACCGAGCAATTACTGAAGCGACTGGGCTATTGTTCTGCTGCTGCTCCAAGCCACTATAAATAGTTTTATTTGCTTCGAAAATCAGCTGTTACAAGCCCGCCAACAATACGAAGAAGATATTAAAAAAACCGGCCAAGTGCGTGTCGGACCACGCACAATGAAGGGTTCCGTAGTTGGCATGAATTCATCCCAGGACAAACTTAACATTGTAGTTAAAAAACATGTTCTCCCATAAATGTAAGTTGGTACGCACAATATTGGGAAATTTACCATGTTATTTTAAGTCTATATTTTTTATAGGTTTTCCTGTAATCTATAAGTGTGTAACTACTTTTTAATTTTTTTTCAAAATTTTAGGCTCTGTAGTTTCGGAGATACGGGGGGAATGGTCAATTTTCATCCATTTTCTTAAATACCTTTAACAGTATTTATTTCAAAGTTATAAAAAAATCCTCACAACAAACCCTTTCATTTGATATGTCACACAGTACAGTTTGCCTTTTTTTTTATTCAGTTTGCCTCGAAAAGTGAAAAATTTCAATTTAATCGGCCCATTAGATTCGGAGCAAATTGGCTGTGACAGATGGACAGACAGACAGACACACGAGTGATCCTATAAGGCAGCGGTACTCAAACTTTTTTGGCGATAGAACCCCTTTGGAAAATGAAATATTTAACGGCCCTAACCCCTAAAATCCCTAAAATAATAAAAACCTGGCTTTATGTGTATTCTTCATAAATAATCATAATACTTGACATTAACATTTGCATCTAATGGGGGGTATGAAATAGAATTTTACTTTTTATCAATTGTTGGATGTCAGGCTTGATTGCAGAGAGTTAGCCCTGTAAAAGATTTACGCCAAGATAATCTTCTCACTTCTGTATGGCAGTGGACAAGTTTTGACGAAATCTATTCTATTTACCACTTCCTCAAAAACTAATTTTAGATATGGCAGCATCTGTTTTTTCTGATGTTTTTTAGACATACGAGCACTATTACAAATACAAAGGAAAGTGCCTAGTTGTAGTTCCATTCTATCTCACGACACACGTGATTAAACAAATGCCACCATATCTAAAATTAGTTTTTGAGGAAGCTGGGCTCCGTAAAGTCTCAGTGGGGTCTTCGCGAATATAAACTTTAATTAACACTGCTATAAGGGTTCCTTATTTTCACTTTAAGGTACGGAACCCTAAAAAAATAGCAATAATCGACAATCTAAGAAGCCCGATTTGACGTTTCTCATAATCAATACTGCGATAACTTTGTATGAACGTCTACGTAAGAAATTGAAAAATCTTATTCATAATCCTAATTAATTACTATGTTATCCATACACTATAACAATGAGTATCATTCGTAAGCACCAAGTTTCACTTTAAATTGGAAATCCGTACTCAAAAACACGAATTAAACGTTAATTAATATTCCGATAGGACGTTATTACAATGTGATGTCTTTGGGTCCGTTGCCGTAGTGTTGTAACTGTTTAAAGCCGGTTTTTGACCGAATAAAGTCGATGTTCTAAAAATCGATACTTTTACAAACATGACATTTAAAAAAGAGAGAAACGTATTATTACTGTTGTATTATTATATGTTTAAACATATAAATATAAAATCAATCGAAAGAAAATTATAACGGAAGACTTTAGAAGAGACGTACATACATATTGACTATATGATTGAAAATTAATTTATTTTAAGGCTAACCGATGAAGAAAGTGCAACTGATGATAATTTTAAGTGAATAAAAATATTACAAATTTTGTGAATTTATTTATTTACCCGATGATGATGTTGATGACGTGTAATAAAACGATATACCTTTTTTTTTTGGGTGGGAAATTATCAAATAACTTCTCCCGCTCTGGGTGGAGCGGGAGGGCGTGTCAGACTCTTACTGACTAAAACCCACCCGTGTTCCTTCCATTGCCTTTACGTTGCCAGGGGCCACGGTATCCCTTTCGGACTTTCCCGCAACCCCGGCAGGCATCGGTCCTATCGGACCCCTTCCGTTGTGCTGACATCTCTTTGAGGCGCGCGTGGAACACAACGCGCCGTCGACCCGGGCCTGGTCCTTATCGGACGGCGAGCTACCCATTGCTCACCGTCCGCAAGCCCGCGCCTACGGTGGCCGGGAATCGGCCTGCGATTCCCGACGCCCAGGGCGTCTCCTGCGGCGGCTAGGGGCGTGAGGGCGCGAAATTTGCCTCTCCCTCACGCGTTCTGCCTCCTCCTTCGCGAGCATTACTGCTTCGCAGAAGGAGGTGACGGCCTCCCATGCCCTCTCGCTCCGTACCATGGCCTGGACTAGGGCCGGACGCGAGAGATCCCCGCCGAAAACGATATACCTCAAAAATCTGTTTTAAGCCATGTACATAAATTGTCGATTACAAACTCTAAGTATGATAAATCTATACGTCTCGAGAATCTTTTTTAAAACAACAAATTTTTTTCCCATCACTACACAAATTATTTTGATAGGTGTCAAATCGGGCTTCTTATATTGTCGCGAGATTAACACGCAATAATGTGTAAGCCAAGTGATTTTAAAATGCATCCGTTATTGTGACCCGCTAGTCGAAATTCAGTAAAGCAACGTTGTTTGCAATAATAACCCTTGTGTTGTCTACCCTTAGGGCAGCTACCAAACGCACAGACATAATCGCATAGATAACATGACGATTTGCCCTCTGGCGTACCAAAACAAGTTTGTTCGACCTTACGTAGTAGCTCAATACTACACACCTATCTACTACTACTTCTATTTTATGTAACATTTGTCGAATCCAAAACGAAGCATTTTTTTTGTTTTTTGGGTGTGAAATTATCAAATAACTTCTCCCGCTTGGGAGGGCTTGTCAGACTCTTACTGACTAAAACCCACCCGTGTTCCTTCAGTTGCCTGTACGTTGCCAGCGGCCACGGTATCCCTTTCGGACTTTCCCGCAACAAACGAAGGATAACCAACAATAAAAAAAATTAAAAAATAAGATACTTATTTTATACTAGCTGCGCCCCGCGGTTTCACCCGCACAAGGCTCGATCCCGCAAAAATATCGGCATAAAAAGTATCCTATATCCTACCCAAGGTCTTGGTCTACACATGTGCCATATTTCATCCAAACTCGGTTAGCCGTTTTGGCATGAAAGCGTAACAAGCAAACAAACTCACTCTCGCATTTATAATATTAGTTAGTTGCTTTATACCATCACTCTGCATTAGTGACCCGCCTCTGCTTCGCATGGATTTTACGACTTCTCTATTTATCGAAATTTCTTTATTATTATGTAAGCTTATTATTAATCTATTAAAATAAGCTTACATAATAATACAGCTTAAAGCACATACAACTGATTTACATCCGTAAGACGTCCACGTAACATACATAAGGTCCAGTTAAAAACCAGCGTCAGACACTAGTTGTCTGGCATTTTTGCTGAACTGGGCTTATTTGGCACAGCCGTGAGGCACACGGTGCTATTCTAAGTTATTATTTTTTTGTGTAAATATTGTGTGCCTTGACCTGAGTCAAATAAATTTATTTTCTTTTTTTCTTTACATAAACCTTCCGGACTAAATTCTCTAAATGCTGATAAAAATCGCATCAAGATCCGTTGCGTAGTTTAAAAGAACAACGTGGTTACACTGACAGATACCAAAAAGGGACTGAAGTTTATAATTAATATAATTATGTATATCAAGAATTCTATGTATATCAAGATTCCTATCACGCACTTCTTAATTCAAAATAAATTATTTTCACTACATTTCTCATTAAATCCCACCAAAAAACGGATAATAATAATTGAAAGCCAATAAATCAAGGTGATCACATAACGTTGTATCGAAGCCTTCAATTTAGTTTACGTGCAACAATAACAAGAGCTCTAATTCCAATTCAAATTCAGAATTTCGTAATTCAAAATCCGAGGCTTACCGCGTGATTTGTCCGGACAATCGGCTCGGAATGGCTTTAAGGACGGGTACACATTGGGTGCCAAATAAATGTAGGTAAATTGCTGTAGTTTATCAACAAAATTACGTAGATATCTAATACTGTGTACCGTATTTGGTGTATTCAGAGAAAATTAATCGAAGGATTCCTCCCTGTGCTTAACTGATTTCTACGGCTTTTTTTTGTAAAATTCGCTAAACAATTAAAAAAATATTTTTGAAGAAACTTCACTGAAATAACAAAAAGATCAAAACAAAATCGCTTTTTAACCGACTTCCCAAAAAGGAGGAGGTTATCAATTCGGTTGTATTTTTTTTTTTTTTTTTTTTTTTTTTTATGTAGGTACTGTGATGTGGCGTTATATCTGAGATTGAACTGAAATAAAACATTGATACGTGCGAAAAATATAACACTTCTTTGCAGCCGGCTTAAGATACGGCGAAATATGGGTTTACCGATGATGACAATAACCACAAAGTTCGTTAGTCAAAGAAAATTTAAAAAATAGTGGAAAAATCTATACAAATAAATATAAAAATTGCAGTGTCTGTTTGTAATGTCAAAATAACGGCTTTTTACTAAATGCATATGAAAGTACATATAAAATTATATACGGTACTTATAACGAAAAGAAAAAAACAATATTTGTCCGTCAAAATTTTTTAGGGTTCCGTAGTAAACAAGAAACCCTTAAAGTTTCGCCATATCCGTCTGTCCGCGGCTTAGCTCAGAGACTGTTAGTACTAGAAAGCTGTAATTTGGCATGGGTATTTGGCATATTAATCTCGCCGACAAAGTGGCAAAATAAAATAAAGAAAAACAATTTATTTTAGGGTACTTCCCCTACACACGTAAAGTGGGGATGTTTTTCGTCGTGTTTTTCTCGTGTATCCCATGGTGTGGGGTGTCGTTGGAAAGGTCATTCAAAAATATTGTAGGTTTATGAAAGCTGTTTTTCAATTCAGGGATCCGTTTGCGAAATATTAAGCTTTAAAGTGCTAATTGTTATTAGAGTCATGTGACCCCCCCCCCCCTTGCCAGCTAAATGGTTATACTTGGATTTGTGAAAAAAATCACAACAGTAGTATATAACGAAGTTAAAAGAAAAACTATCACAGCTAAGTAGGCTTTACAGGTTAACGAGTAATAATCGACCAACTTAATTTTGCAGTTTGATTTTTCAAACTGCAAAATTAAGTAAATAAAAAAAAAAATAAGTAAATGCGGAATGTATGGACATGTTTTCATGTCCATACATTCCGCATGGGAGAACATGTTTTTCAACTACAATGTTGAGTTTGTTCTTGGTATAAAATTAATTCATCCCAACTACGGAATCTTTCATTGTGCGTGGTCCGACATGCACTTAACCGGTTTTTTTTTAATTTGTTTGTCGGCTTATCTTCGAAAGGGCTGAACCGATTTCGACGGGACTTTCACTGGCAGATGATGTTATAAAGAGTACTTTTATTTTAGACAAAGAATTAGCGCGAAGCCGCGGGCATCAGCTAGTTATAAAATAACAATGGAAGTTCGCCTTTACTGAGTGACCTCAATGAGAGAGACAGCGGCTGGCTGACATTGAGCGGTGTATTGTTCTGAACGTGTGTTGTCCCCACAAATCTAGAGTAGGTACCTAATCTAGATTGTTCTAGTTTTAATACCGTGACGGTTTTGATGCGGTAGACAGCCTTATCTACACTAGGTAGTTGGCTAAAATAAAATCCATTTACAACATGTATCATTCTGAATGCTATTAATACCAAAATTTTAACAGACGTGTCAAAAAATATATTATAAAATATTAGTTCTAAAAGTGTGTTGTTCTGTGCTGTCCGTTAAACAATCTGAGAAATTTGATGTTTGTTAATTTTCTATGTTGTAGTAGATTTGAATATATGTAGGTACTGTCAACGACGGCGGAACGCTGACGGTACCCGGGATAAATAAAACTAGTACATACAAGGAATGACTTGGGTGATTATTCCTAGAATTGGTTCTACGTTTTTGCATTATTTGTTTTATTTTTTTCTTCTAGCGTTTCGTGCATAACTGCCGCGCACTCGATACTGTTGCGTACTGATATAAACTGAGATTTCGAAGCGCATCGTTTCGGCCGTTTCTATGAAGACATAATACTGAAATATTGGTGCTATTTTTATCCGATTAGATCAACTACTTCAGTAGCTATGTCCATATATTTTCTTAGACCGTCAGGATTGAGGAGCCTCATAAAATGTGTTGTATTAGCGAAATTATATAGTTTTTCTATTTTATTTTTATACTACAAATTACATTTACCTACTACTAAATTATACTAAAAATATGTTGTAATTGGTTGATTATTTTCCTAGAAACAGAGCGGTGAAATTTACGGATTTTTATGAAAATTCAAAATATTATAGCTATCTCAAATTCAGCCGTACAAAACATGACGTTTAAGGTGGCTCCTCAATTAAGACGTCTGAATTGAGGAGCCACCTTAAACGTCATGTAAATTTTTAAGGGTTTTACTACAAATTCCAGGATCGGGGCTACGAAATCGGCTAATTTACTGCTAAATATAAGTAGCCTACCCGCGTTTAAATATATATATATATATTATTATTATTATTTTTTATTCAAAGACAAAGCATTGTAGTACACGTTACAAAAAAAAAATAAGGTAATTTAATGTGTGTGTGTGTGTGTGTGTGTGTGTGTGTGTGTGTGTGTGTGTGTGTGTGTGTGTGTGTGTGTGTGTGTGTGTGTGTGTGTGTGTGTGTGTGATTTTGCGCGAGGGTATGATTATATATATGATTATATAGGAACGGTCCAAGAAAATGAAAAAATCTCTTTACAAAAGCTGAGCGTACTCGCGGCAGGGTGCATGTCCCATCCTTTCGAAGTTTACTACGTTTTTTATTTTCTATAATTCGGTATGGGGTTTTGCGGTCTTGCAGAGTGACTATCTGTAGTATGAAGTGTTGCCGAACATTAAGAACGTTGCAGTGATTGTATAGTTGGTCGGTTGGAAAAAGAATAGGACGAAAAGTGGCCACTTTTAAAATGGCCCTATGTGCTACTTCTAGCGGCTTGAGAGTGGTTTTTGCTGCGCCGCCCCAACAGGAAATACAATAAGTTACGATGGATAGGCAAAGTGCGAAATAGACATTGCGTATTATTATGGGATTGGCAATATACCGAAGAGTTTTAAAGATGTATATCAGTTATAATATGACACATGGCTCCTCAATCCATACGGACACAGATATAATACTGTTACATATTTATACTTTGCTTGAGACTTCATGAAATTCTCCAGAAATATTTACTATTCAGAAGTAGTAGAACAATGAAACTATTATAGTTTTGACTCAGTTCGTCTCAAAGCGTGTCGCGAAATGTACATATTCAGTTCTTTTTCTGTCATAAATCTTCGCATTTTCAAACTATTTACTTACTTTAGAAGTAATTTCGGTCTTGTTATAAAAATGTTTTCTTTAATAAAAGAACAAATAAATGTATTATCTACAAGAATAAGTAATTTTCAATTTTATTCCATTGAGCTAAACATATTTAAGTCAGTCTAGTTCACAAACTTGCTCTCGTGGCACTCAAAAGTAGTTCAAATATTGGTGAATATTAAATGAGCTTAAAAACTGAAAGCTCGTCATAGGTGGCAGCACTGCTGCCCGTCTACATACCGCCATTATTGTGTTTATGTCTACTTTTGTGTCGATCATAAATTAAACGAAAACTAGATAAATATTTATGCAATTTGGAGTAACGGAAGCGTCTACCACTGGAAAAAAGCAGTTGTAGTGGAAAAGGAGATAAAATATGAGCATCTTATAATTTATAGGTTATTTTGTTGATAATAAGTTCTTTTTTTGTTGTAGACTGGAGGAGTACGACAGGAATAACCTTAATGAAGTTGAAAACCAACTCGAGGATGATCTTCCGTTTAATTCAAGCACTGATATAATATGATAATAGGTATTTATATTATTATTATTTATTAGTATTTATATACCTATAGTATGTATGTTTATACATATATTTAAGCTCTATGTATTTATTTAAGTATATGTTAATTTATTACGTTATACGTGTAGGTTTATTTCATTATTTTAGTTTAAGACTTCGCATATTTATATTTTTCTCTTCTTGTTCTCACACACTATTGTCTACATTTCATTCTCATTTCTCCTATCGCAGGTCTGCTGCTAGAAATTTCTTAAGAAATAAGCAGTACCTTTTGTACTCATAATTATGATTATGTCTTATCTGTATCTATGTTTCTGTGTGTACATAAATAATAAAATATACATTTATAAACACATACGCACCTTTACTATAATTTCCATAATATCACACCGCAAGTGCCAGTAGGGAATGAAAACAGACTAAGTTATCTTGGGAGCCTGCTCACCTACCTATATACAAATTTATCCCATAATAGTCTTCAGGTTTAAAAACTATAATACATAATGTCAACGAAGTATTGCGTTCCCAATTTTTTTTTAAGAGCTTTCTCCCACTATTTTAGGCTTTGGCAAATACATGGGTCATTTTTGCAGTCAATAGCTGCGGAAAAGGGCATTTAAATATTTATGCGTAGAAAAAGACGCTTGTTTAAAAAAAATAGATAGTGACAGTTAGCTGTCAAATTCTTAGACACGTAATAGTAGCGTTAACTGAAGTGGCAGTTTTTATCCCCATTGGTAAGGTCTCAAAACTATACTGCTCGAAGTTTAACTGTTGAAATAAAGCAATTCAGCCTAGATAATATCTTCAATACTTAGAGAACTTCAATCAAATCAACACCCAGTAACTTACTGATTTTCTTCGCCTCTTAATTCATTAAAATTCTAAGTCGAAATAAACAGATAATAAAACAAAAGTAAAAACAATCGTTACCTACTATCATTTTTCACGATAAATTGATCCCCATGAAAAAAAAACAATTCCATTATTACTAAAAGTACAATTTGAATTTGGAATTCAACTCAATGTTTTATTGTTCCAATTTCTAAATTCAAATGTTGTTTTTAGCGCCTGTCATCGTGCCATGGCAATAATCGCAGAGAGAATCTCCCCCTTTTCTGTAGCAAGCTGCCGCAGTAAACAAAGAAGTTTTAATACACCTAAAGTAAATATATATAATGAAAACAAGTCTCCATTACCGAGCTTAACTGCCGCAGTGCTAGTTCTTGTAAAATATTCCCTCATTTATTACAGCTAAGTGACTCGTCAGATTAGATTATGGCCGTCTACAGTGTCCTTTGTTAAGAAAAAAAAAACAACAACAAAGAAGTAGGTTTTATGCTGAAAAGTAGGTCTTAAAAAGGGTGAAGGTTTCAACGATCTTTTTTATTCTATAGCTCTTTTATTTCTTTATTCTTCTGGAAAAAGTATTAAATCTCTACTAACACTTTTTTTTCGTGTAATTAGTAACTAACCTGGTGTCAGAGTTTGTATGCCACCCATGGGCCTTTGGCTTGGCTTCAAATGCCGTCGAGAAATATCTCTGAGGCATTCCGTTTCCTCACGTTTTCCTTCAGCGTTTTTGAAGCAAGTGATTTATTATACAATATGCACATAAATCCGACAAGTCAAAGATACACTGCCATTAGAATTTGCAAATGTGTCTGACTATCTATTTTTCTGTTTAAAAAAACAATTTGGTAAAAATTAAACGAAAATGGTATTTTTAGGGTTTCTTTTCGGGGATTCTAAAAGTTTTTTACATGGGCAGGGCCTGAGTCTCTGTTTTATTTCCCGACTGCGCGACAGCAAAGCCAGGGTTATAGTTTTCATGCGTACCTAGTGTTAGCATACACAATAACCGATTATTTAACTAATATTAATTGTGGGTTGCAACCTTGTTATTAAAAAAAATACTATATCCTTTTTAGTTGTGGAAACCCATACATTTTTCGAAAGGTAGAGAAAAAGGCGCGGGGAATTACATTTTCCATTCTCGGCTAAAAACGACGAAAGTGGTCTCGAGTTACAATTTAAGGTGTTAAGTACGAGTGTATAATTCATTCAATAGGTATATTTTTATTTATCTTTGTATGTATGATTGTTTGGTTCTTTCGAACTCACGAAGCATCCTATGGTTAGATGGTTTTGAATACATGAGTATCGACTCGTCTTGGTCGCGCGGTGGTTTTGTAGAGATTATTAAATAAATAATGATTAAGTATTATGTTATTGATTATTGGCTTTATTAAATAAGTAGCTGTTGCCCACGATTTCGTCTGCGATCCAGGATAACAAGTAGCCTATGTCCAGGTCATGGTCTACCCATGTGTCTTTAATCACTGTGCTAGCTGACAAATGTCTATTAATTTATAATTTAAATTATGTTTTGTGTTGCGTAATGTAAATTATTTTGCATACTATTATATATAATCATTTTTTTTGTAACTGAACAGACAGCTGTGCTGCTGGGGAGTTTGTTGCGCCGCTTCTTCTTCTCAGCTAAAGCACTAGGAAGTGGTGAAGGGTGGGCGTTTTGGGGGACAGTCTTATGTAACTTTGACGTTCGAAAAGTGCTGATTCTCAGCCTAGTTTGAATTTTTTGGATTTTGAATCCAAATCCGTTCAGCCGTTTTAGGGTTGAAAGCGTAACAAACAAACAAACTCACTTTCGCATTTATAATATATAAATATGTAATATATAGTTAGGATGATTACTTTTAAAAACATTGATTCAACAATTTTTCTAAGTGTATATCTTTATGTATATTTGTGTTCGTGACTGTACATGTTCATTTCGTAATTTAAATAAAGAATGCTGAGTTTGTCTCGGTTCTTTTTAGTTAAGTGCTTTTTTTAAATAATTCGAAAATACGCAATTTTTTATGTCATTTCCCATTTAATGTCATCCCGCCCCGAATGTGTCTCGTCACGAAACCTAGCGTCTTAACATCCACTTATGTTTTTTTATATTTATTAACATCAAGCATTTTCCTTTACCATTTGCTCTAAGAGACATGTGTCACAAACATTTGGGCCAATATTTGCTGACTCACGACATTTCTCGACAACGACAAGGCTAATTTATTTGTCTTACGTCTTCTGTCACTTTGTTGAATGTCTGTGGCGTTTTGTGGGAATGTGGCTGCTGTGTCGTGTGGTCTATTGTTACAAGTGTATTTAGGTACTGTAAGTGCACCTAATATAGTTTTAATATGTATGAAAAAGTCTTAATATGTGAGTGGCGAATCTCTCCCATTATTGACATGATTATTATTGACATTTATGATTATTATTTTATTATCACCGGTTTATTTTATTTTATTATAAATTGACATTGACTTAATTCAATAATACAATTTTAATAGGATTATCTGTTTAATGACTGCATGATTATGACCAATAATACATTTAAATAAATTGTATGAAAATAAATTATTTTTGTTTTTTTGTAGTGTCAATGTAGGAAAAGGGCTCGTGCCTAAATAATAACAGCCTTATGGGTCGATCGGAGGTTAAGCTACGCTTGCTGCGGCCGTTTCGTGGATGGGTGACCATCCATTACATATCGAGACCCCTCCAAACCTCAGAAAGCACGTTAAGCGTGGTCTTGGTTGTCATTCTAGGTAGATCTTTGACAGTCGTAAGTCAGAAGTCCAAAAGTCTCTCAGCCGGTCTTACCAAGGGGTATCTTGTTACCGTAACTGGGTTGTCGAGGTCAGACAGGCAGTCGGTCCATGAAAAATACTAGTATTCCGTTGCATCCGGTTAGATTGCAGGCTGACCCCAACATGGGTAGTGCCTACTATCATGGCAGCATGGAATTAGTATGAACTATCTTTTACTATTAAACGAGCATTCTCTATTTTCACCAGAGCAGAGCTCGGTTGCCCAGGTACTCAATTCTAATGCATAAAATCTCCTCATAAAGCGCAATATTGTCAACAGGATCTACAGTTTATTCTAAAAAGTTTCAACTTCTTAATGCTTTGGTAGTATATACAAATGCAGCTGTTCTGATAGTCTATGCAGATGAAGCTGTCGGTAAATGTGTACGTGTTTTTGAATAGGTGCTGCATCGCAAGTAATCTCGACTACATTGATGCTAGATCACGTTCCTATCGATTTTAGTTTATGTTTATGTATGTCACAGGGACAGTAGACACATTACTTATACTTATAAACTTATAATATTTATTCTCAGAGGATAATCTTCGGAACTACGAGGGTGGCACTGAAAGATCTTAGAAAATCAAAAATTGAACAAACTAGCAAGTTATTAGTCTTATTATATCTTTTCAAAATAGTGTCCATTTACATCAATACATCGCTGCATCCGATGGAACCACTGAGAAAAGCACTTTGCCCACTCGTCCTTAGGAGTCTCTTCGACGGCATTTTGAAACGCAGCTACTGCTTCCTCGGCGTCCATTAAACGTTTTCCTCGAAGTTTTTCTTTTATTTTCGGAAATAAATAAAAGCGCAAGGTGCGAGGTCGGGGCTATAGGGCGGATGACCCAGTAATTCCACGTCTGACGTCGCCAAGTAGTCGATTGTTTGCTTAGCGGTGTGCGACGAGGCGTTGTCGTGTTGAAGGAGGATCCTACTGCGAGGTCGTTTCTCCCGAACTGTTTCCAAGACAAATGGCAAACAATTGTTAGTGTACCACTCTGCAGTAACTGTTTTTCGATCCTCATCATCGGTGAGATTAGTGCGATCGCGTTTAAACTCATTAAACCAGTTTTAATCAGTGGCACGAGATGGGGCTTCATCGTGAAAGGCCAATCAATCAAAGGCGAAGTCTATCATAACTTTCTTGTTGACTTAAATGACATCGAAAGTCATAAAAAATCATTGTACGAAAATTTTCCTGCGTTAAATTTATGCTGACGTGACACAGAAAATTTACAATTTGCCGCCAAATCGTTAACAAATGACAAATGAATAAAATACATACACAATAATATTGGCAAAGAGTTCCATTTTCAAAATTAAAACTTATTTTTTTATTGTATCCATAGTACAAGTGGCCTGTTCTAAACTTTAAATGTCACCCTGATCCGATTCCAAAAATTATTTCAGTAATGGGAAGCTTTAAGCATTATTGCCGAGTGGTAAAGGATATATTTTTTGTTAAAACAAGAAACACGGACGAAGTTGCGTGCAGAACCTAGTTAGTATTAAAAGTAATCATTATACCTATCCTAGTACCTATTAGTATAAAAAAGGCCTAGTTGAGGTACTGGTCATCTTTATACTGTGTCACAGGCTAAATTAGTACATCGACATGGAAAAGGAAGCCGATCTTAACACCAATATTAACATAATTTTACGAATTTATTTCAGCCTAGGGTTATTTGTTTTACGGTGTTTTATTCTATAGTCAGGCAAAGTAATGAGTCTGAGAAAAACTCGATTTAGAATCGCTACTGGATCCTCAAACAAAAACCGACAGCTATTGAATCGCAAACCATTGAAAGCTAACTAAACGTGTAACATTGTAAATCGTTAGCGAAGTTAAGTTCTATTGCCCGTAGCACTTGTTTATGGGTATGTAAATGTGGTTGTTTTCATGTATATCCGTGATTTCAGTGTGCCTCTTTAATCATTGTAATGATTAACGCATTAAAGGACACTGAACGAGACACAATAGAAATTTTATTGTTATAACCAGTGCTAGGAAACCGGTAAATTTTCCAAACCGGTTTTGCTCATTGACCTCGAACCAGAAACGATTGCAGTTTAAGTTTCAGTTACCGGTATTTTAACCGCTTAGTAGGAAAAACTGTTCTTCTACAAATTCCGATTCTTTTGAGAGAAATTAACCGGTTAATTTGAGTTTCGAGCGACGCGACGGTATAAACGAGTTCTACCTCCTACGCCATCTTTCTTACACCTAAAATAACAAAGCTGACGCTCTACGCCAACGAATACGCAATTTAATGTGACAAAAGGCGGTGGCGGGCGTGTGTCTAAGTAAAACCGGTTTATTCAGGTTAGCGTGTGTTCTGGAATTCTATTCTCTGTAATAACCGGTAACCAAATTTATTTAGGTTTAGTCGAAACCGTTTTTTAATTAACCGGCTAATCGATGAACGGTATTATAACGGTTTTTATGAACAATACCTACTAACCGGTATTTCAAAACCGGTTTCAAGCCCTGGTTATAACGCCTATAAGCGTTTATTTTTCAAGTGGCACACTGAAAACATGGATTGTTTGGAACATGCTGTAAGGAATGAAGATAACACTGATAAGAGGGCTGATAAGCGACTGATAGAGAGGTTTGGAAGGAAAGAGACCTGCTGTAACGACTCGAAATTAATCGGTTAGGGGAGGAGTATGAAGACGTTGAGAAGGCTGATTGAGGCAAAAATTTAGCTTTTCTCCTATTTTAATTAAAAGATTTTTTCAGTTTTTAAAAACCGGCTGGATTTCCGGGTATTGCTAGTCGGATCTCATTAAAATTTACTATTGTTATGCAAGGAATAATCTACCAGCTGGCTCTGCTTTTCGCACCCAGTTCTGTCTTTTATCATTTGATTTTGATGAAGAGCTGAATGGAAACTATTTATAACGTGTAAGACTTCATAAAATTACGTTGGAAATTTTATGACTCAATCACGATTATCGTAGACTACCCAGTAAGTATGTGTTGTACGAGTAGGTACTTTGTTGTCTAAAATATTAATGTAACGTAGCCTAATATGAAAATGACATTAAAAGCGACGCAAGTCAGTTTAGGTCAATAAGAATAAAAGTAAAAAAAAAAATCGAGCGCTGATATCGCCGACCCAATTAAAAAAGCCACTTTGCCAGCTTTTTCCTCAACACTATTCACACGAATGTTAGGCACCACTATTTTCCGGTACCTACCAGAAACTGCCCCAGCACTACCGTAAAAATGGCGCTTTTAAAAATCAAATTACAAAAATCTGTTCGTTAGCATATCCCTGTTTTAGTAACACGAATTTATGTTAAAAAACTGAGAGGCGTCGGATCTCTAGGTATATAAATCAAGGGGAGCGTTGCCTCGCAAATTGCGCCAGAAAATACATCCGGCTTTTAAAACTACAAAAGCATACGGGTATAATGTATGCTAGTTTTAACACCCACTGTAATTGTATAAATGTCTAGTTTTCGTATATTTGTGGTGCGTATTACTTTTATCCCGAATGTATAGTTTTTTCTCATGCATATGTTTAGTGTGCTCGAATTGTTTTATGGTTTTTAGCTCGCGGGGACCATCTTTTATCACTGGGGGAGTCAAACAGCTTTGTTTTGGTTGGGCGATAATAATTTTTGCTATAGTAAACCAAGAATGTAATTAGATACCTAAAAACAAACAGTAAGAACATTTTTTTTTTCTTTCTGTTACAGTTTTGGCAGTGGGCTTCATTGCATAATGAATCAAGAAGTCGCGAAGGGATTAAGAGCATGCAACTCATGAAAGATACTGAGAATTTCGGTAGATAAGAATTAATCCGGTCTTTACTATGCAGTGACTGCAACTGCCAGTACAGAAGAAAAAACATACTAAACTCACAGGCACGAGGAACTAAAGCTACTCAAATAAAAGGCGAAATGATATATCAAAGGGGCTTGTGGATATTGAGGGCACGCCCGTAAATTCGGCCTGATCTAGCTGTGACGTCAGAGTTAAATCCGTGCGACTCACCAGTTACGGAACTCAATATTTTAAGGATGCTTTACGATTGACTTCATTATTATTCGTACCATTTATTATGAAATAGGTACTGGAGTTTTAGAGAATTGCTGTCTATGTTATTCAATGATATGATATTTTTCTGAGGTAAATAAATACATAACATAACGTCACGCCTTGATTTGCCGAAGGATTAGACAGAGCGAAGAATATCATATCTAAGCAGTTTGAAAACAAAATCCCGTGAACACGATGACCACATATGTTACCGCCCCGGTTCTATAGCGGCCGAGCACTGCAAGCAGAAATAGTCCTTACGGTGTATAGATATGAACTTCCTCGATGGTACCTGTAGTACACCCACATTTTTGTTTAACGACGCCAGTTATGTTTAAGTCCCATGCAATCAACAGGGCACAAATCCAGACTCCGGGGTGCAACTGATGCAACGGCTGCTTGTACATTCGAGAACCCCCGAAGAGTGACGGCACCAACTTAAATACGAACGGTACACCTTGGGCAGGCTTTTTTTTTCTTTTTTTTTTGGGTGGTTAATTATCAAATAACTTCTCCCGCGGTATCCCGTTCGGACTTTACCTTGGGCAGGCTTAGGTAATCTTTTTACATGGCCTTCCCGATTTCCTCTACATATATAAGTCCTTAAGGAACTACGCTGGTCCCTTTAATCATCCCTGAATAGTTGCCGCCATCTTTAACTAGACACAATCCTCATTGGTCAATTAGCATGCATGAGGGCTTAGAAGAGTAATGGACCGATCGACGGTATAATGTTTACCATGAGCCTTTTAGGGTTATTAAACCTTCGGGTTTCTGCTATAAACGGTGGCTTTTTCTTTGTGTAGTTTCCATCCATCAAAATAAATTACGGTTCAATTTTGTGATGGATTTTTCACCCACTTCCTGGAATTATATTGGGTTGATATAAATTATAACATAATAGTATGTTACATAATGTATGTAGGCAGAGGTGTACCCCCAAATTTCGCGAGTTATGTTTAAGTCCCCATGTAGAAGAGGGCGAGCCTATTTTTATCTAGACAAAAAACAAAGGCATACATTCAGACTCCGGGCTGCTACTGAGAAATTCCTGATGAAAAAACCCCTACATACTCAGCAGTAGCTCTTGCGACTAGATTCAACGAGGCAGACTTTTTGATGTGTAACATCTTTCCTCTCGCTTTCCTGCAATGTGTGGGAGTGATTTCGTGAAAGGGGACGGAAGTGTGTAACAGGAAGCTGGGGAAATACACGCTATTTGATTTGAGACGAGAGATTCTAGAGACGTCAGATTTTACACATCATAATTTTGCAACTCTGAAAGCCTCGTTAATTTTTAAATCATATTCGATCACTGTTTTAATATTTTGGCCTTAAGCTGGTCTAGCGTAGTATGGAGTTTCAATACAATTAGAGGCCAGTTGACACTGGTTTTGTTACCACTGCGGTCAATTGTACCACCTTATTAATTTCTCCATCAGATCAGCTTTATGACACAATAGATGTTGCATTGTTATTAGAACTACACAAGGGTGCAACATTTTGTCTTTTTCAACCGGGTTACGGGAAGAGGATGAAAATTAGATGAAAAGATTTGACTGTTCGTCTATCGTCTGCCTAGCTTCCCAATTATGTCGGGGTTAGCTTCTAGTCAATGCCAGTATTTTACATTGAGAGCGCCTGCCTATCTGACCTCCACAACCTAGTCCAGTATTGCGTAACACGATACCCCTTGGTAAGACTGGTTGTCAGACTTTCAGGCTTCTGACTACCCGTAACGAGTGTCAAAGGTCTAAATGACAGCCGGGACCAACGGCTTAACGTGCTTTCCGAAGCACGGAGGGATCTCAATATGTAATCTGTGGTCACTCATCGACCATCCATCCACGAACCGACCGCGGCAAACGTAGCTTAACCTTCGATAGACCCTCGTGTGGCTGTGGCATCCGTCACCTCACATTTCAGGTCCAGTTGAAAACCAGCGTCAGGCACTAGTTGTCTGGCATTTTTGCTGAACTGGGCCTATTTGGCGCAGCCACGAGGCTCACATTCCTGCTAGTATCATGCAACGCACTTTACACTTTTTATTTTCTTTCTTTTTACTTTATTTCTTTTTACTTGTGTGCCTTTTAGTCTGTGCTAAATAAATGTATTTTCTTTCTTTCTTTCTTTATTATTTAGACGCGAGTCCGTTTGTTCCATGTGTGTGAAAGGCGCGGGCTTGCGGACGGTGAGCAATGGGTAGCTCGCCGTCCGATAAGGACCAGGCCCGGGTCGACGGCGCGTTGTGTTCCACGCGCGCCTCAAAGAGATGTCAGCAAGTGAAGGGGTCCGATAGGACCGATGCCTGCCGGGGTTGCGGGAAAGTCCGAAAGGGATACCGTGGCCCCTGGCAACGTACAGGCAACTGAAGGAACACGGGTGGGTTTTAGTCAGTAAGAGTCTGACACGCCCTACCGCTCCGCTCAGAGCGGGAGAAGTTATTTGATAACTTCCCACCCAAAAAAAAAGAGTGAAATTTTAAATCGAAAAAAAACAATACAAAAAATGTATAAAATGAAATAATATCGTTCCAAAAGTTTCGCCAGTATAGTTTAGTTAACTAAAGACCCATAAGAAATCAATAACACCCATTTATCACCTTTAACAAAGATCACATAAAAACATATCTCCCAAATTAAATATTATTTCGCGATACACCTACCCATTATTTTTAATAGACTAACATCGAACCGCCATGATCGCACGTTTAGACTAACTAGGAACCTTTCAGGAGCATTTATGACGTCATAACAGCTATCGGCAACAAAAAGGTGTGGTGTATTTAATGTCCTTATTATATGGATGCCAATAAATTGACGAAATTGGCAAGTTTGTTGTTGGAATGGATATTGTTTTGGCGGTAACGAACGCTTTTTGAAGCGAACCTTTTCGGTGCGAAATTGAACTGTGGTTTTTCGCAAATAATGTTTTCACAAACATATTTTTATAAATACGTTATTGGGAAAAGGACCAACTAGAAATCGTAAATAGGTCACAATTTTAAAAACATACATAACATAACGTCTTTAATCCCCGAAGAGATAAGCAGAGGTGCACCTATAGTACACCCACATTTCGCCAGTTATGCTCAAGTCCTAAGTAATAGGGGGCGAGCCTATTGCCATCAACCGGGCACACTCCGGGCTGCTACTGAGAAATTCCAGATTGAAAACCCAGTAACACTTTGCCTGACCTGGGAATTGAACCCACGACCTCATGTTCAGCAGTAGCGCTTGCGACCACTAGACCAACGAGCCAGTCAATTTTAAAAACGTCATTCGTAAATTTTCACAATATTTTTTTTTTTAATCCTGTTGAAAGAAAGCATTGTACCTAATGATCATTCTTACTATTCAAATCAATTTTAATTACACTTACATAAAGTTGATGTTTGTTTGGGTGGAAATAACATATGTTATGTAGTTTATTTATTTATTTAGAGGTATAAAAAGTATGTATTAGGTATGTTGAAGCTGTTGGTACTCCCCGTCACTTGTCCATAAGGGTTCATTAGAAAACCAGCGTCAGACAGCATTCGTCTGGCATTAATGCTGAAATGAACCTTTTTGGCGCAGCCGTGAGGCACACTATTATTATTAGCTTTATAAATATTTTCACTTTTTTATTTTTATGTTTGTATTATGTGTTTCACGAACTGTGTTCAAATAAATATTATTCTTTCTTTCTTTCTTTCTTATTACTTAAATCAGGTGGGTTCAGTATTTGAAACCTACAAAGATTGTTATTTCAACATTTGGTTTCATCCTCAGACCAAATAAAAAACCAAGACATAGCGCTGTCAACATTACAGTAACGTGAGGCCGGTCAAAGACTAATATATATAAATGAGAGGCCGGTTCCGTAAACATGTGTACACTTAGTGAGGTGTAGTTTGTAAATGGTTGTAAATGTGTGCGTGTGAGACAAAAACACATACACAGCACAGACCACAGAGCGCAGGTGTAGTTTTGTCATGCTTCACTGTATTGTTCTGAAGATACATCAAACTTATAATTTTGTACATGGTAAAAACTCGAAATAGTGTTGGAAATAGGAAAAAGATACCCACTGTTTACATTCCATCATAAAAAGATTTTATAGCTGAAGTGATAAAAAATACAGTAATATTATGAATTCCGCGAACCTACACAGTCTATGAAAATCTATAAATCGTACTCAGTTTGTAGACTGAAGCATGATCTCCAATAAAAATATTACTTTCGCTACTCGACATAATGTAAACGGCATTTTATGACTGGGGATGTAAAAGGGCTGGGATATTAAAGAGTGTGTCCAAAAGTTTCTAAATAAAACTTTCCAGTATAGAAAAAAATAAGAAGTCTGTTAGTAGTTTTCCAAAAAAAGCAACAAAATAGAAAGAAAATAATATGAGTACGCATTTTTTATCTGTATGTTTTTCCCGCCACACTGAGCTGTCAGATACAATACACGTCATACCATAGACACGACCCAGATGTCCACAATACTCGTTGTTGTTCCGTAGATAATAAAAAATATCTTGTGTGACTGTGACAATTTTATACCTTTAGGAACTGGCAGACGCATTGCAAACCAGGCAACGACATTTTTGGCTTCGACAAGAAACAGTAGAAGACAGGTTGAAAAGTATTTTTATACTTTCTCTGAGAGTTTAAGATAGATAAAATACTCTTTATTGTACACCATAAAAATTACAGACATAAATTTAGAAATTATACATAGGGTGACACAATGGGCGGTCATATCAGTTTAAGGACCAATACCTACACTACATTGAAGTATTTTTAAGCCCTAAATAGTGAGGTTCTTAAAAATACTTATTACTGTGTGGGCTTACCAATTTTTAACAGTATCAAATAACGAAAAAACCGAGAGTTGTTATCTTTTATTCGATCACCCATTTGAACTGGCTGTTGTCAAAAACAATCTATTGCTTAGCAAAATGGTTGAAATTGCACTAAACTCTCAATATAGAGAGGATCACAGATTTATCGTGCGGTCCACGTCACAGCTTAGTAGCTTGGAAAACAATATCTATTGTACGGGATAGCTGGTAAAACAAGGGACTACAGGATATGAAAATCGTGCTCACCCGTAACGAATAATTGTGACGGTGAGTATTTCCTTTCATGCACGTTAAAAACATTACCCTCTTATTAGGATTTGTCGCAGTTAGGTAAAAAAAACAAAAAAATCGATTGTACTGAACTTCTTTAGCCGGGAATGTACTCACGGTGCCCATAAATAAGTATGAATCCACTCGACCATTTGATTCGGGTGGATGGATATTTCATTATGGGGATCGTGCGAACTAAGATCTGATTCCCTTCGTACTTCAAACAAAGTGGGCAGGACGCACAAAAATGCGAGACTCCATAGTTTTATTGGAAAATCATCCTATTTTCACATTTATTAAACACGAACAAACATTTACTGGATAAATGTGCAACATCAGACCTTCGATAAGCTCGGTTTCCTTCATGGATGAATGAATGAAATGCATCGATCCCAGCGTGGTTTAACCAGACTCGATAAATCGAATGGATCCCAAGATTTGCACTAGCCCCTCGAACATCATACCTTCGGTATGCTCGGTTTCCTTCAATCATAATATTATATGAATATAATATTATTTAATATAATAATATTATTTTAATAATAATATTAGATAGATAGATAAATCGTTTATTTAGTGCACACAAAAAAACAGCACAACATTCAAAAACACGATTAAATAATTACTAATTAGCTATTAGGAAATAGCTGCAAGGTGCCAATATAAAAACAAATAAAAAAGGAAGAAAACTGTCCCACGTTTACCCAGTCATTCTATAAACTCAATTCCAATTCAAAACACAGTGGAATTTTACCCAATTAAATGCGTTCAGTATTAGTGGATTTAATATTCTGTGCAATTAGCGCGATGCAATTGAAATATTTTGTGAGGCAAAATTGATTATGTTGTTATTGCATAATTATTTCATAACTTGATAGATAATTACTAAAGGATTGTTTAGAATTTGATTACAGACTGGATTTAAGTGTATTTCAGTAGGTAGGTAGTAGTTTTATGATATACTAGCGGCCCGCTCCTGCTTCGCACAGTTTTTACGAAAATCGAGATTTCTTAGATAAACGTAACTTTTAAACACTTTCCGGAATAAATTCTCTAAGTGATTGTGAAAACCTCATCAAAATCTGTTGCGTGGTTTAGAAGAACAACGTGGGCATACATACAAACGTGAAAAGCGACTTTGTTTTATAATATGTATAGATTTCACCGACTTTGCATGTGTTATGTTTAATTTATCTCATAGATAATTTCATACAGATTCCATTCCCATTTTGCATTTTTCTAGAAGATACCGTGGTGCTTAATTAAATACTGTGAGGCAGAATTTACAGACTGTTCAATTATTATTTTTTGTTCCGAATTTAGGCAAAACCGCAAAGACAAACCGATTAAAAAGACCGGCAAAGCGCGTGTCGGATCACGCACAATGAAGGGTCCCGTAGTTGGGATGAATTTATCCTAAAAATAAACTTATCATTGTAGTTGAAGACAAAGAAGTTTGGCCATAATTCCTTCTGCACACGCGGCTTCTCTGGTAACTCATTAACGGCATAACTATGTAAGTGTCTATTAACTGCCACTAAATTAAGATGATTATTTTGTTTTACCTCTGTTTTTTACATACTTCCTTGACGATGACGTCTTTCTTTTAATTATTTGACATTATATATCTACAATATCCTATATTTTTATTAAATTAGATTTGTTACAGCTGTAGTGGCAATCATGTCATTTGGTCTAAATAGGTCTTTACTTTTATTATTTTATTTATCTTTTATATAGATTCTTTTATTTTAGATTTTGTGAATGTGAGAACGTTACGACCATTTTCCATCTTGCTAAGTACCTGGTACTTGTTGATAGGCCTACACTGTCTTCTCATACCTATCAACACTGTAATTTGAAAACATTGTAAAAACCATTTACTTTTAAAAGAGTAACTGTGGAGTTTCTTGCCGGCTCTTCTCCATAAAATAAAATACAATTGGAACCATGCACCTAGCTTCTGACGTTTCATAAGTGCCCTTATAGGTTGAAATAAAATATTTTAAATTTTGAAAAAAATATTCGCCCATACTATAGACATACGTCACGTAAAACGGTTTAAAAAAAATAAAAAACACACAATTTAACGACTTTCGGACTTTTTCCTTTACTTATCCTTATACCTTTCTTCTTGCCAAATTTCATGATTCGAGGTCAACAGGAAGTACCCTATAGGTTTTGATTTATTTGCGAGTATCAAAGTATATCGCATAAATGGCCGTATTTTTTATTACTTTGACTTAGAAGCTTGATTTTTTAGACCTCTAATGGACCGTAAACCTACGTATTTGATATTAATTTCAACTTGATACCTCCACGCGTTCCTGAGAAAAAGAGTCTTGACAGACTGACAGACAGACACGGACAACGAAGTGATCCTATAAGGGTTCCGTTTTTTCCTTTCAGAGTTCACAAAGCATGCAAGATGTTAAGTACATTACAGAAAGGATCACAGTCATGTTTTACCCTTACGGCGCACAAATATGTATTAGACTAACATTTGATCAATTAAAAAATACAATTAATTGAAATACATTCGTTACGATTACAATAATTTAAACAAAATTACATTTGAACAATAAATTATCAATAAGTTAAACAATAAATTACATAATATAGGTACAGCATAAGCAATTCAATCATCAATTAAATTAGATAAGTAGAAGAACAAAATATCATCGTTAAAATTAATTAAAATGTCAAAATTAATTCAAATGTCAAAAATAAGATAAAAATACAGTCAACAGAACCAAACTTCGCCCCCACATTAGAATTAGTATGTTTTCTCCATTAGAAACTCAGCAATACTATAGAAACATTTGGCTGTTAAAAACTCTTTTAGTTTTTTTAGGTACGGAACCCTAAAAAACAAGCGACGACGACGTAAAGAACAAAAAAGAATATTCCTCCCACAACTTAATTAATTCAACAAACTCTAAAGCAAAATTAATCCAATATCTATAAGAATTTAATTAGAAAACAGCGGGGACTGTAGTTAATTGCAGTTTTATAACACAAGTGCTGCAAAAGTCGTTTTGAACTTGTTTTACTGGAAGCGTCGGCGGCTGAACCAAAGCGGGAAACTTTAACTGGATCATTACCCCTTCCATTCTAGAAACTATTCTAATTCCGTGACCGTAATTGAGATTAGATTATCGATGTTATTATTGTCAGTGACTTAACCGTAAATTGCGGTTTTAAGTAGTAGAAGGGGGAACAGTAAAGTTAACTCACAAGGGGGCAAGTGAAGTAGTGAAGTAGGTAGTGTTTTTGTAATAAAACAATAGTGAAACTTGTCTTTGATTGTTTGAAATGAAATGAATTTGTTTATTCTGTAAATAGGATATTGGAATCACTTTGTAAATAGGATATAGGAATCATTTCTAGAAAAAAAAAACTAGATGGAATCGACTTTTCTATCTGTTTTACAGTGGCATTGAATCATTATTTTGTGTTTTTCGACGATTAACAATTTTTTTTTCCAAAAATTTAATCAGAATTTTACAGTAACTCTTTATTTTAATTTACAGTGGCTGTCGATTGATAAAAGAAAATATTTTTTTCCTGAATTTCCAATAAAATACCTACGTACTAAAAACTATCTCACACAACCAATCAACACCCTTCACACATCGATTTATTCAAATTCACGTGAACACTGAACAACTCAAAACAAAATCCCGACATCTATTTCCCTCCACATTTCAACTATCAGGGCCTCTTTTTTTCGCAAAATAGAGACAAAAAACACGCTTATATTACGACTTTGCCTTGTTTTCGAGATTCCAGTACAAAGAACGAGACTTTTTATTCAATTTGTCGCATCTTTGATACAAGTGTGACAAAGGTGGCTCTGTCTTATTTTATTCTTTTCTTCTAGGTAATGGTGGAAAGCTTTGTAGTTTTTACAATAGAGTGGCAATAATAGACTAGCAGGATATTCAGCCAGTATTTTTTTGTGGGTCGCGTTCGAATTTGGAGTATTAAATTTTGTGGATTGTGGTTGTTTTTTCTTTCTTATTGTTTGTTTGGCTTTGCTGAAGATCAAACAATTTTCGGCGAGAAAAATGAGAAATAAATCATTTTGAATTCTTGTAGTCTATATTTGTATACGTACAAGCATTTCATGGCCAAATTACTGTAATTTTACATATTACCTATTTATCAATAACCTGCAATAATGTCTACCATATCGTGTCATTTAATAAAATAAACAAATATTAAACATTATGTTCAAACATTGGAAAATGCCAGGAAACACGAGAAGTAAACAGTGACTTTTCTTTGAGGATTTATTCTCAAAGAAACCCCACTATAACACCAACCTCATTATTCAATCCGGTTCCCTTTAACAACGAGAAACAGAATCTTCGTGCTATTCATTACATTGTAATTAAATGAAGACGGTTGGCACGATATTTAATATTGGCCACCATCAGTCAATGTCGTTCAGTCAACAATATTAGGTACAGCAGGAGATTGATGCGGCCTGCCGCGCTTTGTCTGTCTCATTGTTACCAGCTTCGGACGCTGATATTAAAAAAATCACAATTGCTTATGGTCCTAACCTGACAAAGGAAATTCTACTCTGAATTTCAGATTCTAAGGTTGGGTTTAGTTTGGAGGGGTAGGCCAATCGATTCCTCTTTTGTCCCGACGACCTGTGTAGAGTGCTTAAGTTTTTTTTCTTTTTTTATGGCTTCACTGAAGAGGATATCTGTATTGAAAGTAATGTTGTCTTTGGCCTTTGATGTTCATGTGGGTTTTTTGAAGCTGGAACCTCAAATTTCTTCTTTTATTGAGCCTTTTCGTAGAATTTCTTTGAGTCACGCTTTCAAATTATTATCGTGGATTTGATTAGTTAAAATTATTTTACATAAATTTTTGTTGAAAATTGCTCGCAATTTATTCAAAAAATTGCATCAACATTTTAAACGAGAGGAATTCCAATTATGTTAATTAAATTTTCGGTGCATTTTTAGGGCTTAATTAACATATTTTCAATACAGAATTAATTAAATAATTTTACTTACCACACAATGTTATTCCGTTTAGCTGTAAACGAAAAGCCGTATTTTAAGGTTAATATTTTGAACGCAGTTATTAAATCTCCCTTTATTGTTTGTTTCATTAATTTTATTTGTCTTCAGAAATCAGTATGACAAAACATAATTTAAATTCCAGGTTGTTTTCAATTTCACAAAAGGGATCAAAACAATAGGTGGGTAAACTTAGACAATACAAATAATCTAGTTTGAATTTATTCGTTCGAATAACATAGAGTCGTCGAATTTTTGAATTTCAGGTTATTCATGAAATAATTTTTTTGAAACGAAATGAAAAATGTGGGTGTACTAAAGGTACACCTCTGCCCAAACCATCGGGGAATACATGTCAGATATTATTTGTTTATTTATTTACTAAGGCACCAAGTCCCAATATACTAATCACAAATACATACAATTAATTAAATTCAATAATTTATTAAAATAAAATAAGTATTATGATTTCTTTTATTTACTCAACGTTATTATTGATTTTTCAATTATTGACGTGTAAAATTGTTTGTTAAAACATTTACAGAAAATAAAATTATTTCATTTAATTTATTTATATTTAAAAAAGAAAATAACTTAATGTGCGTTTTATTACGAATTTTGGAGTCACTTTTAAGTAATGAATTACTTGTATAGTCGAACGAGACCGCTGTTCCGCGCCTTACGAATACGCGGCGAGGGCAGGCAGCGTTGACGAATTAGCGATGGGACAGCGTGAGCGTTGACGAATGAGCGGCCTGCCCTGCCCCCGTCTAGCCACGCACATACCTAAGGCGCCGAACAGAGGTTTCGGTCAAACTATAGTAGGAGAATGCAACTTCTACGCGGCATTTTCCAAAAATAAACTTACGGTGTAGACAATAAACACTCTAGTTATGCCTTTAAAAAAGGCCACAGAAAAGGAGATCTAAGTGAAGACTTAAAAGTAAAAAGAGATAAGATTGTGTTCAAACATACATAGCTTCATCCTTTTTCTGGTAAACCAATAGTATTATAAGTAAAAAGCGGTAGATAGATTACCTACCCAACATTCGATCTTCAAAAACTGTACAATGATTGTCATACTATTAGATGACAAGTTTAGATTAGATAACACATGAAGTAGGACGGCATGTCGAATTATCGGGAGTAAAAAACATTTTTACAAAAAAAAAACAACCGACTTCAAAAAAAAAACACTTAAAAGAGAAAAATAACTTGAATTTCGGAAGTCGGTGGCAAAAACAATAGTATTTTATTAGATACATATATAGTAAAATATACCTACCGTAATATATATGAAAGCAATTCATAACTATTTCCCTAGGGATATAACTATATATCACGGCTTCAACTATGCGAACTGCGAACCATCTTAAAATATAACTATATGGATCTGTATTTTCGTTTTTGCCACCGACTTCCGAAATTCAAGTTATTTTTCTCTTTTAAGTGTTTTTTTTTGGAAGTCGGTTGTTTTTTTTTTTGTAAAAATGTTTTTATTTTTCACTTTTTAGTTGTGTTTATACCTACCCCGCACAAATTCGTATACCAGTCGAATAATGGAAACATAACAAAAGATTTTTCAAAAATTAACGAATCAATCCAAGCGCCCCGCTGGTGGGGCAAAGAGGAGCATAGGCTCTAGAGTTATGTTGAGACGTAACATTTCTGTTACTGAGGGCCTGGTTAACGGGGCAATGGGGATTGTCTCTAAGTTTAAATGGCCTGCCTTTCGTCGCGATCAAATAGAATCAGGCGAGTTACCCGATTCAGTTTTTATAAAATTTGATGATGACACTATTGGCACAAAAGTGAAAGACACTGAGGGGTTAGTTGCCATAGCGCCTGTTTCAACAACATATCAGGCAACAAAAGGTTATGGGGATGTTGAACGGAGGATGCTGCCGCTGATCCTTAGTTGGGCGGTAACGGTGCATAAACTTCAGGGCACCACCCTAAACAAAGCCGTGATTAACTTAGGCAAGAAAATTTTTGCTAAAGGCCAAGTTTATGTTGCGCTAAGTCGTGTAAAGACTCTGGATGGTATTGCTCTTTGCGACTTAGAGCCAAACAAATTGCTCAAGAAACCGCATGACGAAAGAGCATTGCGTGAAATGCAACGATTAAGGCAATTGTAAATTTGTATAAAAATATAATAATTGGCCAGGCCAAAATGATTAAGGCTGCTTTTTTTTTTATTAAGCAGACAGTAGAGTGGGTAAGAGCCCACTCTAGTGTCTGCTGAGGAATCAATTCTCGATGTCAACGAGTATGTCTATCTAGGACAAGATATCTTCTAACTCCAGGGGGCCTACCACCACCTCTTTAAGCAGTATTATTTTAATGTTACTTCAGTGGGGGAAAGAGATGGAGCAATACGTCCTGTAGAGCTTCATCTCTTTCCCACACTAAAGTAATATTAAAATAATACTGCTTAAAGAGGTGGTGGTAGGCCCCCTGATCGATAAGGAGTTGTACCTTCCATCATCAGCTCAACGGAATATAAGAATACAAGTAACGGTCTAAACGTGCCTATAATATTCAAAGAATTATCCCCTAACCTTCTAACCTTTCACTGTAAGTTCCTATATGTACTGTTCACCGATGAGGAGTTCCATGCGGTATCTTCGAAGACTATAATTAGTTCACCACGGATGGATAGATAGAACCAGCAATTATTTTTGATCTTTAGTACAATATCCAAATCACATTACGTGTACTGTTTGTTTTTGAGGAGTTCCTTCGTTTATCTCCCAAAGTATACATCAAATCTTCACAAAATTAATATGGGACCACCTCAGGAGTATACCCTTACGAATAAAAAAAGAATTTCAAAATCGGTTGACAATTGGCGGAAAAATCGGTGAACATAAATAAAAAAAAAAAAAAAAAATACATACAGTCGAACATATAACCTCCTTTTTTTGAAGTCGGTTAAAAAAGAGACAAGACGGTACGCAACTAGGTATGCTTATTAGCCAAGTTTTAAGAGCTGCTTCTGAAAGTGTGCAACGTCGCAAATAGATGTCAAATATTTCGCTGTTTTGATTCATTTGGCAATATTACTGTATGGAAATATGAAATGTTAGCTAGCTAGCAAACTATAATATTAATAATGAATTGCAATTATATCACTGAATTTGATGTTGTAACCGTTTTAGGTGTAAAAAAGGCATTTGGAAAGTTTTTAAATACTTGTTTTACATTTAAGACTAAATATTCGGTGTTACGATATTAATTATTGCATTTCATAAGCCTAGCCTTTTCCCAACTACATTGGGGTCGGCTTCCAGTCTAACCGGATGCAGCTGAATACCAGTATTTTACATGGAGCGACTGCCTATCTGACCTCCACAACCCAGTAACTGGGTAATACGATACCCCTTGGTAAGAATGCCAAATTAATCAAAACGGGTAAATATTTGACAGCTATTTGTGACGTTGCCAACTTTTGGGATAAATGCTCTTAAGGGTACACTAGTCGACGGCTCAAACTCGTTGGTGGGCGTGACTAATATGCATGCTAATTAGTCTAATTATTTATTTATTTAGTTTTATTTCGTCAGTATTTATTTATCTAGTTTTTATTTATTTATTCATATATTTATTATTTTTTTAGTGAAATATACGATGATTTATAACGAAAACGAGCGCGTAAAATTTCATGGACTATCCATGGATATTATGGAAATACTACTAAAATTATCTATCCCTGTACGGTATTTGTTTTGCCATTTTCTTACTAAATAAGTTATTTATTTACGCCCAAAGACAAGTTAAAATTAGTGTTGAAATATGGAAGTTTCGACGCTCATAACTTCCAAACCAATTTTTTTTTCCATTTCTGCTTCCATACAGATAATGCCGAGGCAAATTTATAGCATTTTTAGTTTTGAACATACACCGTCAAAGAGACGAGTAATCACCATACTACGTTTGTATGGAAGAATGACCGACTAGCGTACCCTTAACGTTAACACTTGCGGAGCGTGTATAACCTATCTACCTATTTTTACTTATAATATCACTGTGGTAAACTAAACAAATGATGTTTCCAACGTAGACACAAACTAGTCAATACTAACTGAATTACCAACACTAATACATCACAGAATGTATTAAACTCCTCGCTCCGGTTTGGCTTCATTAATATTGGTAGACTAATAATAACTCCAGTAATATTATGGCAGACGTATCGACTATCTTAATCCGTCATACGACCCTAAGTTACATGAGTAGATAATCAACAGAGGCTTAACTTGCAATGGTTTTCGTTACCTTATTAGGTATTTACTAGCTTTTGCTCGCGTGGCGTCGTCCGCGTGGATGTCGAAAAATATCTTACGGGAACGTACTACCGGGATTAAAAATACCCTGTGAGTAAATAAACTATCTGTGTGCAAAATTTAATTCGGAATATACATCCAGACAAACGGCAAAAAAATCCAAAAACGTTATTTTCGACATCAGACTCATTCCCACACCTAGTAGTATTTTTTTATGTTTTTTTCTTAATTTTCGATGCACAGGTTTAACTTCGTTACTATAAACTATTAATGTAAGATATAGAAGTTTTGCCTTAACACAGTTAGGTTGGAGTTGGTTTCTAGAGTAGCCTAACACTTCTTCTCCTCTCCTATCGGTATCTGTAATTCCCCCACCTCGTGGCAATTGGTTTTTCTAATATTCACTGTACAGTTTTGACTTAGTTACTATTTTATTATATGATCACAGAACTAACTCCGACCATAGAGTTATTTTCCATCCAGAGTAGCCAAACGCTTCTTCTCCTCTCCTATCGGTATCTGTATGAGAATAGCCAATTCCCTGGTAAAAATGTTAGGAAGTTAGCTAGATGAAAGCGGTAACTGGCGACGGTTGCTGTTGAATATTCCTGAAGTTTTAATATTTAACATTGACTACTTGAACTAGCGGCGTAGCCAGTTTTAAAGGAGCCCTGTATCAAAAAAAAAAAAATATTGAAGGCCATTTTTACCCGATTAGTTCAAAAGGGGGTATTGTTTTACAGGCAACTGAAGGAACACGGGTGGGTTTTGGTCAGTAAGAGTCTGACACGCCCTCCCGCTCCGCCCAGAGCGGGAGAAGTTATTTGAAAATTTACGACACAAAAAAAAAAGGGGTGGGTATTGTTTTTTTAACAAAATAAATAATATAGCATTTTGACTCAGAAGTTTCAGCTGTCACTGTGATTTGATTAAGAGAATGCAAAAGCGAGCGAAGCGAGCTACAAAACTGGAGAACCCTGACTTATGGGTGAAGCTGTTATTGTTATTTATTAAATGAATATAAAAATTAAAATAAATATTTGTATGTAGTTTTAAATGTTTGTAAACGCACCCACAATACAGGAGAAATTCATAGTGCGGGGAAAGGTTTAAAAAAAAAAATGCAAGAACTGGAGACTTATACCGCGCCCGGATCTTGAATCCATTGTAAGTCATAAACAAATTACGTAACATTAGGTAAACAAATTACTTTTCATATTTTCATTAGGTATTCATTTCTACCTGACTCATCAGGGATTTCAGGTGTTATATTAGAGACCCCTTCGAATCCATGCGCTGAGCTCGAAAAGTGAAGCTTACCCTTTTAGATTGTTCGACTCACCTATAGCTGTTATTACCAGCCCGTAGAATACCTCTGTCTATTACAACTACTTTATACTGTGAAGTTTGGCTTCTGTTCAATATCTTCTCATGTCCCCATATCATGTTTTCTCGACGAGTAAACAAAATGGCTGTTGTAATTAGTTTATGTAAGCAAGATTGCTATTTATAGTAGTTGTACCTACGGGCAGCCTTACAAAAACCGTCTGGATGTTGTTTCATATTCTTATTTATTAGATTATAACTAGTTATTTACTAGCTGCGCCCCGCGGTTTCGCCCACGTAAGTCTCGATCCCGTGGGAATATTGGGATAAAAAGTATACTACGTCCTAACCTAGGTCTTGGTCTACTCATTTGCCAAATTTAATCCTAATCCGTTCAGCTGTTTTAGCGTGAAAGCGTAACATACAAATATACAAAAAATTAAATCTTTTCTCCTTATAATATTAGTTTACATTTATCTATTTTACCATTTATGAACTTACATATATACCAACAAGAAGAAAAATAACAGAAAAGTATAATAAATAATAAAAATAATATTCCAAGTCTACACGGTGACATTTGAATCACAGTTTTGCTAGAACAAACGTTGTTTAGACCATGGTCTAAAGCCATTCTATAGCATCCAAAAAAAAAACGTCATTAGTTTTTGAAAAAACACAAAAAAGACAAAGTTTAAAACGTCGGGATATCATTACTCCCTACAACACTGACACTACGGAGCTCTCATCTCAAAGTAGTTGCGGCGCGGCGCACAGCTCACGCACGGAACAATTTTTGTGTTTTTTATTTCGTTCTAGGTGCGAACTTACGGTGTGTACTATCAGACATGGTTTTAATTCTTCTTTCATGTAGGTACTAGGTACGGGTACCAATTGTATCTAACGTGACATTATTAGGTATTATTTATTTACTGAGTTATTACAGGAACAAGACAAAAAACAAAACTTACCACAAAACCGGGTCATTGGTGGGTTGTCTTAGGGGCGGATTTTGGGTTAGCTCCGTATGCACCGAGACAACATTGACTCCAGAGTACATGCGCCTAGCTTCCGCCAGATTGTCACCAGCAATGCGTAAAACGCACCATATCCAACCACAACTACTCCACATTCGAATAGTTAAAACTCATTTTCACAAAAAACGCGCGATGCGTGCCTGTGACGGAAGTATATCGGATGCACATGCGTCGTTCGGTCGAGAGATTTCGGTAGACTGGTGACCGCCCGGGCGGCTCGGGCGGTAGTCAACGAAAGAAATGGGCGGAGTGGTACTCGCGATTGCATGTCATTGGCTAATGATTTATTTTCATTTCGGCCCGCATTAGCCGGACATCCTTGTAGTCCAAGTGGACTGCTCATAACTGTTTTGAATTCCATATCGCTACCGCGATGAGTACTTTGATGTTACGGTTAATGTTTGAACACGATTGAGCAACATATGACTAATTTGAGAACGCCTAGTTTAGTTTGTTTTAATAACATATTTGATGATATAGAATAGTAGTACCCCGTGGTCTGAACAACGTTTGTTCTAGCAAAACTGTGATTCAAATGTCATCGTGTATAAATACGGTCGTTGACCGCAAACAATACATTTTTGTTTTATGTTGTTTAGATATCGATACTTATCAAGTCTGCGGAGTTTCGCTAGATAATTAAATTTTACCCTGTATACACGGTGTTCCTTTTGATGTCCCATAACTCTAAGGTTATATTATATGCCATAAGTAAAAATAATACAAAAAGTCCTAGAACATGTGTTCCAAAAATTCATAGTTTCGAAGATAACATAACACTAGGATTCTCGATGTGTATCTAAATTTCATTGATAAGTACGAGTAAATCAGTTTCATTCTAACCAATCATTCATATTTTTTTTAAGGACTTCAATTTTTAATTCAATTTATATTTTTATATTTCACGTAAGGGCCCTTACGTGAAATATAAATAATCGAGACTTTGTGGAATTATTTAGTAAGAAAAATTAAAAAAAAATTGGAACATAATTCACCCACATACCCTAGAGATATGAGATAATAAAGGAAACACGTTGTATATTAATAATTATTAAAATTAATGCCTTCACTGTTAACAGAATATTACAAGCAAAGTTACAATATATTATAATAACACTGTCTGCTCCTTAACCAGAGCAAGTTAACTCGAAACTTCTAACTATTACTAGAACAGGTAAACCGAAACTTCTAACCAAAATAGAGTTGGAAAGCAACATCGCAAGTAGCTCCCGTCACACTCAATGCATGAGGGAGGGGACGATCCCGGGACAAGGCCGGGACGGACGACGTGCCCCGGGAATTAATGCGCTACATTACAGCTTCGGTAACAAGGAAAACATTGTATAAGACTGATGCGACATTGCCAGATTAAACGGGTCTTTTTTATATTGTTTATAAGAGGACGTAACAAATATGTGGGTATACTGGTTTGCAAGGGAAAGTGGTTGATGAAAAAGGTGTGTATTGACACAATATATGACGGTATATTCCACGTTCTTAAAGACAAGCTGGTAGTTTATTTATAGAGTATAATATGTCGATTATCGGTCATAAATAATTGAGAAGAACGACCAATAAAGTGGACTTCTAGTAAATTCTGACAATTTAGGTCAGCGCAAGAACATGAACATTCTTCCCACATCTTTTTTTAAGAAATCCTTTAACCGGTGGTTTACTTATTCCATACAAAAAATACGTTTAGTTAATTCTACAACACACGTTCATTAAACGCGTCCACTTAAAGCTGTCACACACAAATTAAACTAAATTACAACATTTGTGTACAACTTTACCTCAGAGCGCCGCAACGAGCTCGCGTTCGCAACGAAATACATTCAGAGTGACGTTGTACACACGGCTTAACTGTTTAGTATACAGCCTTTACAGGAAACTTAAATCTCGCGATATGAGAAAGAAATAATAAATTATTCAGAACGAAAATACTTAATAACAGCTCCACCTACGGCTATAATTTGAGACTGGAATATTTTCCTGATATATCTTTTTATCTTTTTCTAAGTTATTTTTTTACTTTTAATTATTTTTATTAATAAGACAAGAATCGATCAAGACTTAGTGTGAAAAAAGTATCATCTTTATCAGATATTATAAGTCAAAAATCTTTAGCAGCTCTTCATTTGCACTAGAATGAATAATCAATAGAGACAATTTTATAAATGTTTTAACAGGCAGAGGCACGCCACAAAATTCAAAATTAACAATGTAAGACCCGAGTACCTATATTTTTTTCCGTTAGTACATTACCTATGTAGGAAATGCAGAGTTTTCTCTCGGGAACAAGCAGAGATTCGAGTCACATTTATGAGAACTGGGTAGTGCAGCGTAATAACATGTAGGTCGTAATGCAATTTGTTATATGGCTGCTACAAAAGTCATGGATTTATAGTTTTAAAAGTTGTAACTGTCCTGGATCCTGATTTGAAATACTACTGTTCTTCTTGAACTTGATTTGGCTGGAACCTGAAGGCCAATTCTGGAACAAAGGGAATATTATTAATTCACAAATTTGTGGATCTATTGCTATATAGATAATAGTTTACACAGGCATATTTACCTATATTTATTTTTTGAAAAAGAAGATTGAAGAAAATTGAAGAAGACGGATGAAAAAAGATTGCATGTAGCGGAGATGAGAATGTTGAGATGGATTTGTGGAGTGACGAAAATGGATAAAGTAAGAAATGAGTATATAAGGGGAAGTTTAAGAGTGGCGCCAGTGACAGAAAAGTTGAAAGGAAATCGTTTGGCCTGGTATGGGCATGTGATTTATTTATTTATTTATTTAGGATCTCCAACAAAAGATCTACACAATACATGACACATAATTAAAGGGCAACATTGGGTATTAAGTAGATGTACTCCTTCACTTATAGGAGGCCACAGCATACACAATAACGTTAAAAACTAAGCTAACGAAGTTAAAACACTAATAATGGGTAAACGGAAAATAAAATTATTTTTTAAAGGACATAAAACAATTAAGAAAATACAACCTTCAAAGATACTTAAATTAAATTAAATGACAAACACTTTTTTTTTTTTTTTTTTTTTTTTTAAAAACGTTGCCCCACACTAGGTATTTCTCCTGTGTCGTGGGTGTGTTTACAAACATTTTAAACTCACATACACAAACAGCCAGACCCGGAACAACTAATTGTAGGTCATACAAATATTTGTTCCGTGCGGGAATCGAACCCGCGACACGCAGCGCAGCAGTCAATCGCTTAACCACTGCGCCAACCGTGCCGTCGAACTGATTATATTTGGACAGAGACTCGCATATGTCTAAGTTTGTAGTTTTAGATAACGTCTTGGCACAGCGGCGTAATGACCGAGGTTAGTTTTTGAGCCCGAGTGAGGAGAGAAGAAACGCATGTGACTCAAAGAGTGATGAATAGCAGCAGCAGTGCGCAGAGAATGGTAGCTTAATTAGTAATTTGCACATCTATAAGTCAAAAATACTCAGCGAGTTGAAACAGTTGGACCCCTCTAAGGGGGCAGGACCTGACGGTCTTCCAGCGGCCTTTTTTAAGGCTACAGCTGACAGTATTTGTGAGCCAATCTATATTCTTTTTAATAGATGTCTGTATGAAGGTGTGTTCCCGGAGGTGTGGAAGCGAGCTAACGTTACCCCAGTGCATAAGGGTGGCTCAAAACATGACGTCGAACAATATAGACCCATCTCGATACTGCCGACCTTGTCAAAGCTTTTTGAAAGACTTGTTCACAATGAGATTTACCCTCTTCTGCATAATATTATAATTCCTGAACAACATGGGTTTGTCAAGCGCCGATCTACGACATCTAACCTATTAATATTTACTAATTACCTTTTTGAAAATGTTGATAGGCGATTGCAAATAGATGCGGTGTATACTGATTTCAAAAAGGCCTTTGACAAGGTCGATCATGAAATTCTCCTGAGTAAAATTGCCTACAATGGAATTCGTGGAAATTTGTTGCGTTGGTTTGTGTCATACCTTAAGAACCGGTCACAGAGGGTTGTGGTTAATAGTCATCAGTCGGTCTCTGTCAATATTACTTCCGGAGTTCCACAGGGCTCCATTCTGGGACCCCTATTATTCATTGTTTATATCAATGATATTAAGAAATGTTTCAGAAAGTCCAAATTCTTGATGTACGCTGATGACCTGAAACCGTTTCAAGTGATACGTACTATGGACGACTGCCAGTTATTTCAGGAGGACCTAGACAGGCTAACTGCCTATTGTATCGACAATAAGCTGCATCTAAGTATCCCCAAGTGTAACTATATACACTTTACTAAGAATAATTCCATCTGTAATTTCAATTACAACCTTAACTGTATCCCCTTAAATAATATATCCGTAGTGAAGGATCTAGGTGTTCTCTTTGATGGTAAACTGTCCTTGAACCAGCATATCGAAGCCATAGTCAATAGTGCTTTTAAAATGTATGGATTTGTGATGAGATCATCAACAGAATTTAAGCGTACCTCAACCTATCTCTGTCTGTATAAGACGCTCATTCGCTCCCAGTTAGAGTACGCGGTCTCTATTTGGAACCCCTTCTACCAAAAGTACGTGGCTGAAATAGAAAGGGTCCAGCGCAAGTACCTCCGTGCTATGTACTACAGATGTCATGGGACTAAGACTTATCTGTCATACTCCCAACTTCTTGATAAGTACAAGCTTATCAGCTTGGAGAACCGGCGTAAATACCTGGAGGCAAGCGTGCTTCATGATATAGTCCACAGTCATTTTGATGCCATTGATCTGACGAGTAAGCTGTGTTATTCTGTCCCCCGTACGGTTCATGTACGTCAGGTTCGTGCACGTACACTCTGTTCGCGCTAAATTCTTGTCGTACGAACTCTGACTTACGCTGCCCTATTCATAGAATGTTGGAATCCTATAATTCAAATTTCATTGATATTGATATATTTGCATGTACGAAAAATAAATTTAAATCTAATATTATAAAAATTTTATCTTAATTGTAATCTTAATATTTTATTTATTTATTGCATAATTTAAGTGAATGAAATTGTTTTTGATCTGTTTTGGTTTTGTAGCTATAGCTAGCCTTATAGTACTTAACGAAGGTGATGATTTATTGAAATAACTTTTTATGGAATGAAATGAAATTGTTTATTCTGTAAATAGGATATTGCAATCACTTTTACACGTCATATTAAAAGAATTTTGCTAGATGAGTTTGCGTTTCCTATCTGACTACTCTGAGAAGAAAGACCGAAAAAAACTCAGAGGTCACAGTCTCTTTTAAAGTCCATCAGGGCATGGAGGACCATGTAGATTTAATCCAGGCTAATCGATGATTTTATTCACATCTACGTCACTACAATTTTAAGACAACTGAGTATTTACATATGCCACTATAGTTTTGAGTTTTAGATTATATTTAAATAATCAAGAACCTATCAAATACACAATCACCATCGAACAAGAACGTTTCTAAATGCTAAACTTTACTGGTATCATTCAAAAATTCTGTCATTATTTAAATTGCGGGTATACTTACGTAATTTCATTCCACACATTACACTATTCACAACACCAATAACTGGCATTTTTATTATCTCATCTGCTCAACGTCCGTATGTCAGGTATATTTCGCGCCCTCACGCCCCTAGCCGCCGCAGGAGACGCCCTGGGCGTCGGGAATCGCAGGCCGATTCCCGGCCGCCGTAGGTGCGGGCTTGCGGACGGGGAGCAATGGGTAGCTCGCCGTCCGATAAGGACCAGGCCTGGGTCGACGGCGCGTTGTGATCCATGTGCGCCTCAAAGAGATGTCAGCAATTGAAGGGGTCAAATAGGACCGATGCCTGCCGGGGTTGCGGGAAAGTCCGACAGGGATACCGTGGCTCCTGGCAACGTACAGGAAACTGAAGGAACACGGCTGGGTTTTCAGTAAGAGTCTGACTCGCCCTTCCGCTCCGCCCAGAGTTGGAGAAGTTATTTGATCATTTCCCACCCAAAAAACAAAAAAAAAAGTTGAACTCCCACTTGGTGCAACCTTGAGACGCACACCGCACTTTGTATGTTTCATTATTTTAAAGTGTCTTAACCAATAGTGTCATCACAATGTTTTGTTTTCTTCTTTATTTATTTTTTTGTACATTGACACCTTGTATATATGATGTATTTAGTTATTATTTAATTGCTTTTTTGTATTATGTGCTGTCTTTTGTGTGCACCAAATAAACGATATATCTATCTATCTATCAATTCTCGTACTTAGAAAACGTTCAAATTCAAGTACAGTGCTACCAATCGCGTTACGGGACAAGTTATAATGAACGCACTGTAGCTATCTCATTTCCGCGATAATCTGACTTGTGAGTAAATGTAGGTAAATTACGAGGCTTTTTGACGGATTTGGGACAGAGATTAGAATGCAAATACGGGAATTACCCCTGTGACACAGTATAATAAAGTAACAGTATTAGTGACCATGAAATAATTTCCTACGGCCGCTCAGTAGATAAACCTTCCGCGTCCGCACGTAACTGCCGCGCACACAATACTGTTGCGTACTAATATACGCTGACATTTCAAAGCTCGTCGTTTCAGACGTTTTCTATGAAGATATAATACTGTTACTTATTTATACTGTGCGTCTGTCATGTCTCAGATAGATTAAGATAGGATTTGCACTGCAAGGTAAGGTAAGTCCATGTTTAATGTCACTTCGAGAGCTACGTTACAATAGTATTGTGTTGACTTTAATGTGCCCTGGCGGCTGAGAGTATGTCATGCTCACTCAAATGTCTCGCTGGTGGTGGCGTATGTGTTGGATCATTAAGTTCCCTTTAAAATGGTTGAGCTAAATGGTGTCACATCTCTTAGCTTCTCTAGGCTTATTTTAATTTTGCAATTGCTTTTTTTAAATATTTTTATTATGGAAGCTTTTAGCTTGGATGTTTTTCTACATAGTTCTCACGTGTATAATTTCAATATAAACGATGTAACCAATATTTTGATTTAAAAAAGTGTCCGTGGAGTTTCATGCCCGTTCTTCTCCATAGGGACCTACTACGCTTTAAAATGGGCAACTAGCTTCATTTTTCTGACCGACCGACCTCTTAACAATTCAAAAGTGCCTCTCATTGGTTTATTTGAAATAAATGCTTTTAGTTTGAGTTACCTCCTATAATTATCTCATTGCAGGGTTAAGCAAACGTTAGGCAGCCTCTCTTGCAGCAAAGTAACGAGCATAATATTGACGTTTGCGATCTCAGACTATGACCGTCTTATTACTAAACGAGCTCTACTTAAGTCCACACCACCACCGTTTCAGCCAGTTTTCAATTTCGAACCTTATTCCCACTGGAGTAAAATTCTAAATAAAAAATTGACAATTAAAAGTCAGTTGTCAGTTTTTATATTTGGAACTAAAACGAAGTCGAAATCAAGTTTGAAAATCAAAAATGGCTCGATCGATTAACTGGTTCTAAAGTTGAATCTTGTTTATAATCGACTTCCAAAAAGGAGGAGGTTTAATGTTCGTAGCGTACGTATGTTTTTTTTTGTCTACAGATTTCTCTGTCAATTGTTTTCGTTTTACCGATTTTGAAAAGTCTTTTTTTGTTTGAAAGGAAAAAAAAAACATTTTTTGTTATTTTTGCTCAAAAACTATTCAAAGTTTTTGAGTTAGCTTCAATAATACGTATTTTTCCCACTAGGTCTATAAGGATGATATGATAAGTTCCTGTCACTGTTATTTACATAGCAGGTAGTGGTATTCATAGTCTTATGTCATATGGAATTCTTCTCTGGGGAACTTGTTCGGACATTAATACTATCTTTGTTCTACAGAAAAGGGCTGTTCGAGCCATTTACAACCTCGGTCCGTTTTTTTTTTTTTGTTTAAATGACGTGTAAAAATGATTCCTATATCCTATTTACAGAATAAACAATTTCATTTCATTCGAATTTGTGTGGGGTAGGTACCACAACTAAAAAGTGAAAAATAAAAACTTTTTATAAAAAAAAAAACACTACAAAGTGAAAAATAACTTTAATTTCGGAAGTCGGTGGCAAAAAACGAAAATTCAAAACCAGACACTGACTTCCGAAATTAGAATTATTTTTCACTTGGTAGAGTATTTTTTGGAAGTCGGTTGTTTTTTTTTTTTTGTATAATGTTTTCTGTTACTTATAAGGCCATGCAAGTCCGAGTTGTTCACGATGTTTTCCTTCATCACATAATAAATGATGACAAAGACAAAATCTCATTGATATCCTCCTAGGTATTAATATTGTAAATGTAGAAGTTTGTATGTAAGGATGTTTATTACTCAGTCGTTGCCCCGTTGGCCTCGTGGTCGGAAGCGCGAATGCTGAGCGTGGGGTTCTGAGTTCGATCCCCAGGTCGGGCTAAGTGTTATTGGGTTTTTCAATTTAGAATTTCTTAGTAACAGCCCGGAGTTTGGAGCCGTTGGTCCTGATCTCTCGCCGGTCGTATCGGATTGCATGCCGTCCCGTCGGACTATGAGTGCTCAGGGACGCCGTCGGCGCGCCGCCGACGCGCCGCCGCCACGGCTAGTAGAGTGATTTGGCAAAATAAATTGGCGACGGCGCGGCGGTGGTGCGGCGTTGGCGCGGCGGAGGCTCAGTCTACATGGTTACGCGAAGCGGTGTCGGCGCGGCTGCGGTGCCGTCGATACGAGCCCTGAGAGTAAGTGCACCTGTGTCTGCGCACATACCTGTGCACTATAATATCTCCCGCGCCGAAGGCTAGTCTCCGTTGAGATTGGCCGCCAGGACCGAAATATGGTCCGCACGCGTAGCATGTAAACCATAGAAACGGTTTTTCTACGGGTTTTGTCGACGGAAGAATAGACAAAATGACAGATTGTGATTGTTTATCTGTCATTTTGTCTATTCTTCTGTCGACAAAACCCGTTTCTATTGTGGTCATGCTAAGCGTACTGGAGGACTATTATTACTCAATCACGCAAGAATGGCTGAACGAATCGTTATGAATTTTGACAGATAGGTAGACTGTGATCTGGAGAAAGACATAGGCTTTTCATCCTGAATCGCAGACGGATTCGCGGGCAACGCTTAGTACAAAATAATGAAAACTACTTTAATTTAAAATGTTCGTATAATGTTAGTAGCATTGTTTGCACGTTCAACAAATAACTCGTGAAGTACTCGTAGAAGCACGGAACACGTAGCTTCTAAACGTTTTGTTAATGTGCTCAAAACTTGTTTTAACATAATAAACTCACGCTTATTACAAAATACCTGGACCAACTAAGTTACAATATAATTTTGCTGAATGTGAACCGAGTTCGTTCAGATTCAACAAAATTATTAAATGGAGTACGTTAATTCAAAATGTTTCATTATTTAAATATACATTGTGTATGAGGCAAGATTTGATTTAGTTCTTGACCGATTGGACGGAGAAGGAAGGGACAACATAGATTAACAAAAAAAAAAATTAATGCAATTTTTTTACATTTTTAATACAGGTATTTTACGATTCATTATTTTATGTTACGTTTTTTTTGCTGAATGGAACGCAAACTCGAGAACGCGTCGTCTTCGACAACAAAGGAAGCGAAAAAAAAAACTAAAATCAATTACAAAATTATGTAGATAAGTATTTTTCTTACTGTCAACTAGCCTATTCGGGGCCATTACAAAAAAGATTAATTTTTCAAATTCGAATTCTAAACGGAATTTTCCTTCGCCACGTCTGGCGCGGGATGATAAAATGCATGAATCTGTCAATACCTTCTTTTATTCCTCTTTCAGGGATGACAGTGTTGAATTGAATTTTTTGTTCGGTTTTTCTGCGGAGCTAAAGTTACCTCTTCTTACTTACTACTCTGTACCTACCTACGTTACCAATAAGGATTCTGTGCTACTACTCTTAATTAATGCAAGTGGCGAACTCACTAGTTCGCCAGTCTTTTTAATAATATGTTTTCACGGTTACAGTACAGAATTTTGTACTTAGAGCTATCTTTATAGCTTGTTAATTGGCAAAAATCTAAATCAAAATAATTTATTTGCGTAAATAAGGCACAGAAATGGATCTCTTTTTATTCATAATTCAATAGTCATTTATTCAAACTAGGCTGAGAATCACCACTTTTTGAACGTCAACATTACATAAGACTGATCTCCAAAAACGCCCACCCTTGACCACTGCCTAGTGCTTTAGCTGGGAAGAAGAAGTAGCGCAACAAACTCCCCAGCAGCACAGCTGTCTGTTCAGTTAGAAAAACTTGATACAATAGTACTTATGCAAAATAATTTACATTACGCAACACAAAACATTAAATTAAATTATTTGCTATATGTCAGTTAGCACACACCAATATACCAACAAAAAACATCAAGCGAAAATAAAAATTAAAAAGTAGACAGAACTTAATACCCGAATGAAAGCCTCCAGGCTGTTAAAGTTGTAACTCAAAGTCACAAATGAAAAACTAGGTCCATCGAAGTAAAAATAAATAAACAAGTTAATTACTAATAACAATAACAAAACCATGGTCAGCAAGACGACCAGTCACTGCAAGCAGCACCCGTTCACGAGTATAACGCAAAGATCAGCCATTACCAACTGCCAAGCCAACTGCGTATGCTGTCACCTCCTTCACCCCGCACACACTCACTCACACACACACTCACTCTCTCCCGCACACACCCACACAGACACATACACGCTCCCACACACTCGCATTCACACTCGCGCACACATACTCAATTACTCACTCATGCAATTTAGTTCCTCTCACCCACTTTGTACCCCCATAACAGCAACAATCTCACTGCACCACTTTGTACCCCCATAACTTGAACAATCTCACTGCACATAGATTATTCCCTCTTAATTATTACTTCTCACTGATCTTGTATACAGCTGTCACCTATTGTCCGGAGTCTGGAGAGGCTGGTAATCTGTCATACAGGTCTCCTAGTACAGAAAACAGTCTCTCGCATAGATCACAACAATTATCGCTAATGTTTTGTTTGTTTGTTTTTTATATTGTTTGTAAAATTCTATGTGAGAGAAGAACAATAAACTTTATTTATTACGCCTGTCGCCATATTTGAGGGAAGGAGGCAACCCGACCCCCGACACTACCGCAAGCTGTGACATCTAAGGGAGCATGACGAACTTGCTGCATGTTGCTCAGGCAAGAATAATATGATACATTTTTGAGGTCGCTAGCTAACCACATATTGCACTAAAACACATAAAAAAACACAGTGTTATTCCTAAGCTTTTTTGTCGTCTAAGTAATCTTTAACTTTATGGTAACCTTTTTGACATAGTTTATGTTTAATAAATGATTTAAATTTATTGAGGTTCAGTTCTTTAACATGGCTTGGGAGTTTGTTGTAAAAACGTATACTTTGCCACATAAATGATTTTTTTTTTTCGGAGCTTAGTCCTGGGCACTATAAGTAAATCTTTGTCACTAGTATTTATGCTATGAATGTCGCTGTGTTTAGAATATAGATTATATATATATTCTTTTTTTACATAAATCAGGTTTTTTTTTACACCTGTTTAGACATATCCCTTTAATGTCAGCGAGCAATTTTAACATATCTAGTTATTATTTTAAGAAATTAATTAACTAACTCGAATAATGCATGCGATTAGTAAATTATATTAAATTCATTTTGATTTGATTTTTTTGTACGGAGGACCATACAAATCCAGTTTTCAAAACAATAAAACCTAACCGGTATCTATATATAGGTATTTGTGTAGTACCTACCTTATAAATATACATAATCGAATAAACTCATACATAAAGGTTGGCGCAGACAAACCGTGTAAAATAAAGCGGCGAGCTCACAGGCAGAGCTATTTAAATGTAAATAAAACTTATTCTTATGTACACACGAGTATTGGAACACGCTTGGCGAATATTCCCAATATGTGTAAAATATATTGAATTTCACCTATGTGCTCGGAGTACAATCGAGTTTATAGTGAAATTAAGTTGTGTTGTAGGATCACATGTAGGTATAGGAGGAGGTACTCGTTGTATGCATGAGGTTTGGACTTTTGTGGATTAAGTAAACATTGATTATTAGTATATATATTTAAGAGATATTTATTTTAGAAGTATGTATGTAAGTATATTCTCATATTGAAGGTCATATTTTATATTAGTGAATGGTTAAATGTTTTTTATTTTATGTATTTTATTTTCTCTTCTACTCTTACACACGTTGTCTACATCTCTTTTTATCCACTCTCCTATCGCAGGTATGCTGGAAGAGATTTCTTTAGAAATAAGCATCACCTTTGTACGTATTTTTCTGTTCCTTTTTCTTGTCTCTTTATATGTGTGTACATAAACTGTTAAAAAAATAAATAAATTGAATTAAAATGTAATAAAAACGACCTGCAATAAGACTCGTCAGCTTACAGCTTGTCTGCATGACATAAATATTAATAAACATTTCTCTAAAAACGAATCAACACTTCAAAGTTTTCAACTCAAATATAAACTACCAACAAAATCTGAAAGCTTTTGCCATTCGATTGAGCACGTTCTGACGTCATAAGAGACTGGAACTTTATGTCCCGCGTCCACGTCTAAAGTCCAGTTCCCACGTCCCTATTTCCACATAGTATCTCGAGACGACCGATCCTAAACTATATAGATTTGTACAGAAGGTCGAATCCATACAAACAGCGAAAAGAGGTACATGCACAGTTATAGAGGCAGTTTCTCGAAAGAAAATTCTCGCAAATATGACAAATTGTCAAGCGTGCGTAAATTGCTGCGATTGGCTGTTGATAAATCATTCAACCAATCACAGCAGTTTCCGCGTGCTTGACAATAGTTTGCGCGCGCTTTACAATTTTCGTTGGAGAATCTGGCCCGTAGACGCTTACGTACAGTCACGAGCGCTAATATGTATCCACTAACCAAAATTTAAAAGCGATTTTCTCGTGGAATATTGACTGCAACTTTGAGATAAGGCCTATTTCATATTAATATGTTCCAAAATACTATGTATATTATTTTTCAAAATACTATGTATTTTGGAACCCATATTAATATGGTTCGTAATAACATAAAATTACAATCACCACAGTAGGAGAAAATCACTTTTAATAGTTGCTAAGTGTATACAAATTAGTGCTCGTGACTGTACGGTGATCCCAAATTACCTACATTCATTTATGTATTTATTTGTGTACCATAAAGAAAATTGTTATTAAAAAAAAAAATAGAAGGGAGTGAATGATAACGTGTCGGTTGACGGGGAGAATGGAAAGAGAAAACGTGTTGCGCCAACCTCAAGTAACATGGGACAAGGGCAGGAAGTTGATGTGTGTGGTCAAGGTTTCAAACACGATTCTTAGCCCTCATACGCACTAGCGGGTAACCGCGCGGCAGACCGGATAAGCGGTTGCATAAAAAAAAAAGAGATAGCATATTAAAAAATGAAAAGGCCGCTAGCCACGCGGTTAGCCGCCTCTGAGATTACCGGTAACTAGGGCGCATGTCAACCTTTTGAACTATCATTTTATACAAAATTTCAATACGTTGTTAGAAAAATAGTAAGATGCGAGTAAAAATTAACTTTAATTAAGCTACTTAACATTTTCATTCCTTGATCACTTTTGACTAGTATTCTTTTGAGATATGTAAGTACTTGATTGTACACATCTCAAATGAATGCTAGTCAAGTGCGCTTGCCTTTGCTATAAGAAGACACATGATGTCTTTAAACATGGTGGAAAAGACCCTTCACGAAGCCGTCATCTACTGATTCTGTACATCAAACTAAGTAACTCTGTGCAAAAATAATTGCTGGAAAACGATTTTTTTATGAGGAGGTACTCAATTCGACTGTATAAAGTTATTTGTCACTTTAGGTGTTGTTTTTTAAAGTCAGTTGTTACTTTTCTGGTGTGATTTGCTGTTTGCCGTAGTGCGCAATTAAATACACGTAAAATATTTATGCTTCCAGGTGCAACGATACGTGGTAGTATTTGAAGTTAAATAATAACATTTATATCTTATTTTCGTAAAAAAACGTCAAAAAGAGTTAGTTCTTCGACCTTCAATATCTCCGTAACCAGAACGTGAAAACTGATCATAATAACGGGATGAACAAGTGACTCTCGGCCTCGTTAAGGCAACAATAACCGACTTCTAATTATTTTATACTGAAGATCACGTCTAAACGATTAGTGTTGATGATTTGGAAAAAATATATGTTAAATAAGAGCATTTTTTAAATAACTAAATTTGTGAATATTTTAGATTATATTTATATTAAATAGAGTAATTAATTTGTAAAGTTATGTCTAACGCGGATAAAAAACTGAGAATCACGTGAAAACTATTTAGCATATTTTTCTGAAACCTTCACCATTTTAAAGATAATTTAACTATTTATCTTTTAGTATACGTGTATTATTAAAATACCTTTTGTTTATGTATATGCGAGTCCTATTACTGGATGGACATACGACAGTGTGAGTGAGAGACGGAGCTATACAAGGCCGCGAGCACCATCTTTTTTTCACAGTGGAATAATGATAGCATTAATACTTCATAATAAGGCCGCTGAACTCGCAAATAAACCACTCAAGGCTACTGACATTTAGTTGCTTCTTAAGGGGTCTTAAGGGGAACACCAGTTATAATAAACCTTCTGTATCTATCTATTTTGTGGATCCTAAGTCCGTGGGGACCGATTTCCCTAATGTTGTTCAGCGAACTTACATAACATTTGAATATCTCATCATATTTCGATTTTTTATTTTGTCTATTTCCTTTTGAATGGCTTCGGCGGTTTGGCGTTGTTATGTGAAATTGGATCCATTTTAGTGTGTGGTGTTTTTGCATATTAAAGAATGACAAGTTATTTTCTGTTATTATTATATTCTTTTTGCAATTATAAATTGAATCGTTACCGAGAACAATGTTTAAGATCCAGATTACTTTAGGTAATCGCAATTAATTCACTTCAAATTTTTCATTTACTTTTGTATTTATTATTATATTTTATTGTTTATTTTATTTAGTATTCTTTTATTCCTCTAGTGGGATTTCTTTTATGTCCGTAGGTGTGCCTGTGACATCACAGCGGGCCCTATCAGAATATTATGTACCAGCGTTGCGCTATTTGTTTTTTTTTTCAAATACCGTAACATCTGAGATAGGAGCCTTTTTGGCCTCGCACAGGTATTCTTTTTTGTATTTATTTTTTGTTTTGTTTTCACTATTTTGTTCTTTTTTAACTTTGTTTTTCTTGTGCGTGTCCAAAATAAAATATTTTTCTTTCTTTCAATTTGTAAGAAAAAACTAGGTGATAAGAAATCATCAAGATAAAATGGCCATATCTACAGGTCAGCTAGCGAAACTCCAGAGACGTGATGGGTATCGCCGTATCGATATCTAAACATGATAAAACAAAAAACCCAATTGGCCGAGATTGGTGTTGTTGAGATAGAGCTCGTACAAAAACGGTCTAAAACTGACAACTTTTACGGCCCCCTATTTCATAATTTTTGAACATAAAAAACAATAAAAATTGTATTTGTTCTCTACTCGATGAGTTCTGAACAATGACACCCCACATGCCATAGATAGAATTTTTTTTTTTCAAAATCATAAGTTTATTTTATGGAGACCCCCTTTAATTTTAAATTTTATTTAGTTTTTATTAAGTTGTTATAGCGGCAATAAAAATTCATAATCTGTGAAATTTTCAACTGTCTACCTATTACGGTTCATGAGATATAGCTCGCTGACAGACAGACGGACAGACAGACAGATAGACAGACAGACGGAAAGCGGAAGCTTAGTAATAGGTTCCTTTGGCACCCTTGGGGTACAAAACCCTAAAAATTAAATAATTCGATGATTTTTTTTTGTGTGGTCATCGACCGCAGTTAATGTGGACACTTTAAATATCAGTTTCAATCAAAAAAATTGTGTAAATTTCCCCGACGTAATGGGTATCCATATCTAATGGTGTGTCCAAACATTGAGCGGCAAGAGCGCGGCAGCAACACGCGGCGTTTTCAGAGGCTCTAGTGTGAATTTCTTTTAACCATCTCGACTTTACGCATCGATCGCGTTCAGCGCTCCGATTGGCCCTTCACTGTTGAAGGCCGGCCGGCTGCCAATCGGAGCGCCGAACGCGGACGATGCGTAAAGTCGAGATGGTTAAAAAAAACTTACACTAGGGCCTCTGGACACATTTCTGCCGCGCTACTGTTACTTTATCATACTGTGCCATGGACGAACAAAAAAAACCGGACAGATTCTCGCTAACAAGAAACTGTGTCACTCAAGTTGGCCAGCTTGCTGTACGCAGGCTGACACGCACGCATTCACACATTAGTTGGTCAGCCAATATTCGCGCAAACGTTAACACTCACAAATAAATATTTACCCATACGTACAGCGAGCTGGCCGACTTGAGTGACACAGTTTCTTGTTAGCGAGAACCCGTCCGACTTTTTTATTCGTCCATGTACTCTGCATATAGTTTCAATACAGTATTGTGTGAGATATAATTGGTATTCAGTACAATGGACGGCATGTAATTGGTATAGCTTCAAAGGTATTCTGACAATCAGCCGTCTGTGATATTATATAGGTAGGTCCTTCTAGGTATTGTTACCGAATCAATTAGGTTCACTCACGTACAAGAGATGAATAATTAATTAGGTACCTATTTTGATGCAAGTGTGCAATGAAAAAAGTTCACGCGTCCCTTCAGTGTGGCCCGCGCCACTGCTGCACGTGGCTCCGCCCGCGGCTCCGCCCGCGTGTACCCTAACAATTTTTCTAAAATAAAATTAGCCTTAGTCATTTTTTATAACATCAGCTATCTGCCAGTGAAAGTCCCGTCAAAATCGGCTCAGCGGTTTCGGAGATTAGCCTGAACAAACAGACAGAAGTTTAAAAAATAGTTTTTTTTGTTGTTATGAGTACCGTATATACTTTCAAAGGCCGCAGGAATCCGCTGGATGCGGGAGACACAGAATCGGTGGAAGTGGGGTGTTTGGGGAGGCTTTTGGCTGAAATGATGATGATGATATACTTTCATATGCATTTAGCAAAAAGCTGTAATTTTGAAACAGACACTGCAATTTTATTTTTTTGTTTAGATATCAATCTACATAAATAAATGCAATTGCAGTGTCTTTTCAATTGGGCACGCCACTATTGCGGCGATAAGTCCATTCTTTGAGGAGTCACGGCGTCCTCACCTTCCTCCTGACGCAGGTCCTCACCGGACACGGTAGTTTCGGGAGATTTCTGTTTCGTATCAGGCGGGAGGAAACGCCCGGGTGTCATCACTGCGTGGATCGACCGGAGGACACGGTTGAGCATACAGTGGAGGTCTGCCCGGCTTGGGCAGAGCATCGCCGTGTCCTCGTGGAGGCGATCGGTGGCGGGGATCTCTCGCGTCCGGCCCTGGTCCAGGCCATGGTACGGAGCGAGAGGAAAGAAAGAAAGTGTCTTTTCAATCTTTGTCGAATCAAAGGTCAAAGTCCCTTTGTTAAAGTTGTTCATAAGGATGATCCGTTTTCGTTCACTTCCATTACACCTTCTATATTAATCTATAACAGTAGTTGTGCCCAGTGGTCACGGCCGCGACTTACGAGTAGGTTAAAAAAAAGACAGGCGCTTTACTTTGTGTAAATTATTTCATCACCATTTCTCTCAAAACGATGAAGGAAATCATCGTGAGGAAATCGGCGTGCCTTAGAATCAAAAATTCGAAGACATGTGACATCTACCAATCCGCACTGGGCCCGCGTGGTGGATTACGGCCATCTCCTCTCTTTGAGAGGGAGTGAGTCTGTGTCCCAACAGTGGGATTATACGCTGATTATGCCTTGTGTTATGATCTTATGTCTTATGACTTTGACCTTGAATGCGCCTGTTCAAAGGATATTAGAAGAAGGATATAAATGAAGTGTGTATTGTTTATCGCATATTTGTATATCGTGATTTAGGGTGAGTTTATAGTGTGTATTGTTTAATAAATTTCTGTTTTTGTTTGTTTCAAATGTCAAGATGGCCCAGCGGTTCAGACCTCGCTTCATGCATGAGGTTGAGGATTCAAATCCGAGCGAGTACTAATGTGATCGTTTCATTTCATACGTCCGTCCGTCCATCCGTCTATCTGTCAGCGGGCTGTATCTCATGAACCGTAATAGGTAAACATTTTGTGTATTTCAAAGGCCGTTATAACGACGAATAATAAAAATTATAATAATATACAATTCCGCCCATGGGCATGTGACCACCCGTATTTTTCTGAATATTCATGAAAAAGCCTGTTAAGGCTAATAAATTACTTGGGAAGATGAGAAGTACATATTTGGTTTCCGAACGTCTTGATTTTAATCCCCGGACATTCTGGTAGAAAATCATATCCAGCTTTTTAGTTTTCCTCACGAAAACATGATTCACTGGATTCATTGGATTCGTTCTTATTTTCCGCATTCCGGTAAGTGAACCATTCTCGGAGTGATGTATTTTTTGGCCAATTGTTGGGTGACATACAGACAAACAGGTGCATTAGGACTTCTAGTATGAGACAGTTTAATGTCTAGAGTGTTCAGAATCAGTCTTTCAGTTTTTTTTATGGAGAAGGTTACGAAGTTTCGGAGTTTTTTGTGTAAGTAAGAATGAGTGCTCTTGAAAATTCCAAGCATAAATGTGCTTGACAATCCTACTTTATTTAACAAACAATCAGATGTTAACTGTCGCAGTCGCCGGGTTAAGGATGAGTTATGTGTAGTAAGGTCAAGCACGGCTTTGATGTATAAAAGCATATTCTGTTTGGCCCCTAAAATTTATAATAAGCTGCCAGCACCTCTGAAACAGCTGCCCACCAGGTTGTTTAAATTGCATTTAAAAAAACTTCTTATTGCCAGGTGCTACTACAGCTTATCAGAGTTCCTAAATGCGCGAAATTAAGTAAATATAGGAACGTTATTGCGACATTTCTCCTAGTTACTAATTGTTAATTAATTTGTCTGTTCTTTTATGTCTTAGCTATTTTATGTTTCTTTTCTTAAACTGTTACGGCAGTTAGTCAAGTTGTTTGCTAAACTGTTGTATTGATAATGTAGTTGTATGCATGTAACCATAATTTCTCTTGTTTTTTGTACGTTTTAACTGGCAAAACATGTAGCTCCTATTATTATTTGTAATTCCATCCACAATGCACATGTATTGTACTTACTCATGTTTTACAAAATAAATATCTTATCTTATCTTATCTTATCTTGACAGTCTCCAGGATTTTTAAATCAGTATCGGCAGCACCAGTCGCGCGTATGACAGATCGGCGAGGGCGCGATTGAGTTTTCGTCGTCGTAAATATTCTAATGTTGGACGTGTTTGTGGGGGGAGGCCCGCTAATTATCTGGGGTCGTGACACTGTAGTCAGTACAGTGTCACGACCCCAGATAATTAGCGGCAGTAGTAGTGTAATATAGGCAGATGATAGTGGTGAGAGAGGGTTCAGCATCTGCAGAGACGAAGCTATGGGATCTGGTACATCCAAGGAGATGTGGTAGTTATTATTATGTAGCAAATTTATTTGAGTGTGTGAACATTTTTAATTGCCAATTATTTGTCTTTCTATCAACATCAATACATTGTCTTTGGATCCTAATTTCACATCCAAAATGTTTCATCTCCAGGTCAGCTATACGCTTCCTATTTTCATCTCACTGCAGTTGCAGTGTGGCTTGTGCTGTAGAAGCAACGTCTGAGATCTCCAACAGTTTGTCAACGTCCGTCTGAAGGGTTTTATATTTACTATTTAGATTGTTTATAGAACATCTTATTTCCCTGATACCTTAAGGGTTTTGTGGCTAAGTAATAACAGCTGCACGGGTCGATCGATCAGATTAAATTACGCTTACCGTGGTTGGTCCGTGGACGGGTGACCATTTTTACGTACCAAGACAGCACGGTAAGCCGTTGGTCCCGGCTGTCATTTGTAAATCTTTGACAGTTGTTACGGGTCGTCGGAAGCCTGAAAGTCTGACAACCAGTCTACCAAAGGTTATCGTGTTTCCCAGTAACTGGGTTGTGGAGGTCAGATAGGCAGTCGCTCCATGGAAAATACTGGTATTCAGCTGGATCCGGTTAGACTGGAAGCCGACTCCAACATAGTTGGGAAAAGGCTAGGCAGATGATATTTCTTTGATACCTTCAGCCACCTTGTATATAGAGGTTTCTTGAGTATTGTATCTAGTCACGCTTTCTTCGTGGAATGCACGCAGCTCCATCAGAACAGTTTCCAGAGTGCATACATAATAGCCTTGAGCCGTGTCACAATATAAATATTATGGACAGTATGGAAACTAGGCCTATTTGTTAAAATAATGACCTACACTCTATTTTTAAAAAGATCGGGTCGACCACTCGGCTCGACATGGCACCCGCACCCGCATCTGACTGCACTGCGACAATTAGGAATGACGACAAAAAAATAATTTTTTGTCCTTCATTTATATTATTAAAAAATATTGAACTCGTATATTTAATTTTTTTTACTTTATCAAAAGATTACGGCGATACATTGCTTTAAAATGTGCCATGACGTCACGAGTATGTAGATTTTATACTTACTTGTGATGTAGCAACCCTAACTTTAATGCGTTTTATTTAAGTCATTTTTTATTAATATGATAAAGCAAAAAATACGTGTTTAATAGTTTTTTATTATCTGACTGACGGACTAAAAAGAATTCCTTTTTTTTGACCCAGGCATCATCAGCTTGGGGTCTCGTCAATTAGCGCGTCTGTGTGTGTGCCGTTTCCAACGTTTACTACTTAGTTTCTGTACTGTCCATATTTATACTGTGGCTCGTCTGCTCGTCACAATTCATATGGTGCAGTGGAGCTGATGTGAAGTACCTGGAGAACTCCTGAACAATTACAAAAAATATTGCTTTTCCCGATCCAGGGACATTCCCTGGATCGGGAAAAGCAATATTTTGTAAAAGTGATGAGCAGTTGACATTAACTTAGATAAATTACAAAAATAACAAACGACTTCCAAAACAAAGTGAAAAATAACATTAATTTCGGAAGCCGGTGGTAAAAAACTAAAATACTGATCTAAAGACAATCATCAAATTATTAACCCAATTTTTTCGCTTGTTTTTTAGGGTTCCGTACCCAAAGGGTGAAACGAGACCCTATTACTAAGACTACGCTGTCCATCTGTCGGTCCGTCTGTCACCAGGCTGTATCCCATGAACCGTGATAGTTAGACAGTTGAAATATTCACAGTTGATGTATTTCTGTTGCCGCTATAACAACAAATACTAAAAACAGAAAAAAATAAATATTTAAGTGGGGCTCCCATAGAATAGACATGATTTTTTTGCCGTTTTCATATAATGGTAGGGAACCCTTGTGCGCGAGACCAACTCGCACTTGGCCTGGTTTTTTAAATATTTTTTTATACTTAACAATACTGCCTTATTTTGGTTAATTAATCCTTCTGTTTCCATTCAAAATGAAAGCAAACATAAAATAATACAGCACCCAACATGTCCCTCATTAAATACTAATGAGGGGAACACCTCATTATAAACAAAATAAATCTGTGTACCTACCGAGTCCTACAAAAACTGACTTGTTAAAAACGCTCGATCTGTTCTAAGTCAAAGTCAAAGTCAAATCATTTATTTCAAATACGCCCTTATAAGGCACTTTCGAACGTCAAAAATTTACAAAAAAATTGAATGGATTCTAGTCGCCCCTTCCAAAAGGTAGTTTTCGCATGGAGAAGAATGGGCAAGAAACTCCACCGTTACTCTTTTAAAATGTTTTACAATATTTTGTATAAGTACATTAGTTGTATAATTATATGTGAAGACGATGCACCTAGAATAAAATTATTATACCACAATAGTTAAAAAGAATTAAGAATTAAAAATGAAGCAACAACAGATAAACTAATTATGTGGTAGATACATGGTACTCACATATTTACAAACATTGTAAAAGTAGATGATTTTCCTAAAATTTTACAATTAATAAGTCAGGGTGCGAGGAATCCAGGGGAGTGGCCCGCGAGGAGTCGCTGGAGACTCTGAACAGGGACCCGTGGGGACGCCCATACAAGATGGTGCGGGAGAAACTCCGCCCATGGGCTCCCCCGCTGACGCAGAGTCTCCGGCCGCAGCTTGTGGGGGACGTGGTGAGCGCTCTGTTCCCTTCGAGAGGGGAACATGCCTCCCCGCCCATGGCTCCGCCTACTGCGGTGCCCGATGCGGATCACACCGCCGACGACGACGACGATGCTCCAGAGGTGACCGAGGTAGAGATGAGAGTGGCGGTACGTAGGCTGAATGCCAAAAATACCGCCCCAGGACCCGACGGCTTACCTGGGAAAGCCTGGGTCCTGGCCTTGGAGGCTCTCGGGCCTCGACTAAGAGGGCTCCTAAGCGCATGCTTGGAGAGGGGCCAGTTCCCACTTCGCTGGAAGACGGGGAAACTGATCCTCATCAAGAAGCTGGGGCGCCCTGCGGACTCTCCGTCTGCTTACCGGCCCATAGTGCTGCTCGATGAGGTGGGCAAGCTCTTTGAAAGAGTAATTGCAGACCGCCTCGTCGGGCGGCTGGTGCGGGTGGGGCCGGATTTGGCGGAGAGCCAGTTTGGTTTCCGCAGGGGGCGCTCTACGGTGGACGCCATCATGCGCGTGCGAGCCCTCACGACGGGGGACGCTGTGTCCCGGGGTGGGGTCGTCTTGGCGGTGTCTCTAGACATCGCCAATGCCTTCAATACCCTGCCCTGGAGTTGCATCAGGGAGGCACTCCGGTATCACCGGATGCCGACCTACGTCTGTCGTGTGGTCGAGGCCTATTTGACGGACAGGGCCGTCATCTACCCCGGTCACCAGGGAGAATGGAACCGGCAAGAGATGTCGTGCGGTGTCCCACAGGGATCGGTCCTGGGGCCGCATCTGTGGGACATCGGTTACGACTGGGTGCTGCGCGCCGACCTCCCTAGCGGCGTCAGCGTCGTTTGTTACGCTGACGACACGTTGGTCCTTGCGCAGGGGAGGTCGCACCAGGCGGCGGCCGAACTAGCGACACACGGGGTTGCGACAATCGTGGACAGGATCCGGCAATTGGGACTCGAGGTGGCCCTGCACAAGTCTGAGGCTATGTGTTTTCATGGTCCTCGGAACGCGCCACCGTCGGGTTCCCAAATAACGGTAGGAGGAGTTCACATCGGCGTCGAGTCGACGATGAAGTACCTAGGACTCGTCCTCGACAGCCGGTGGAACTTCGTGGAGCACTTCCAACGTTTGGCTCCCAGACTGGAGCGGGCCGGGGCTGCTTTGAAGCGGCTCCTGCCCAATCTAGGGGGTCCAAACGCCTCCTGCCGGAGGCTATACGCGGGGGTCGTGCGGTCCATGGCCCTTTACGGGGCACCGGTTTGGGCGCGTTCATTGAGGCGGCGGCCAGCCCGCCGGTTGAACGCGTCCCAGAGGGTCATGGCCACCCGGCTGGTCCGGGGATACCGCACGGTCTCCGGTGAGGCGGCGAGCCTCCTTGCCGGATTACCGCCATGGGATCTGGAGGCAAAAGTCCTCGCGCACATTTGGGAGTGGCGCGAGGAGGCGAAACGCCGGGGCGTAACTCCGCTGCCGCGAGAAATCGCGGCACAGCGGACAGAGCTCCGGCGAGATCTCATGGCGTCATGGAGAGTGCGATTGTCGCAACCCAGTGCTGGGCACGCCACTATTGCGGCGATAAGTCCCCTCTTTGAGGAGTGGCTAGAGAGGCGCCACGGCGTCCTCACCTTCCGCCTAACGCAGGTCCTCACCGGACACGGTTGTTTCGGGAGGTTCCTGTTCCGTATCAGGCGGGAGGAAACGCCCGGGTGTCATCACTGCGTGGATCGCCCGGAGGACACGGTTGAGCATACGGTGGAGGTCTGTCCGGCTTGGGCAGAGCATCGCCGTGTCCTCGTGGAGGCGATCGGCGGCGGGGATCTCTCGCGTCCGGCCCTAGTCCAGGCCATGGTACGGAGCGAGAGGGCATGGGAGGCCGTCACCTCCTTCTGCGAAGCAGTAATGCTCGCGAAGGAGGAGGCAGAACGCGTGAGGGAGAGGCAAATTTCGCGCCCTCACGCCCCTAGCCGCCGCAGGAGACGCCCTGGGCGTCGGGAATCGCAGGCCGATTCCCGGCCACCGTAGGCGCGGGCTTGCGGACGGTGAGCAATGGGTAGCTCGCCGTCCGATAAGGACCAGGCCCGGGTCGACGGCGCGTTGTGTTCCACGCGCGCCTCAAAGAGATGTCAGCAAGTGAAGGGGTCCGATAGGACCAATGCCTGCCGGGGTTGCGGGAAAGTCCGAAAGGGATACCGTGGCCCCTGGCAATGTTCAGGCAACGGAAGGAACACGGGTGGGTTTTAGTCAGTAAGAGTCTGACACGCACTCCCGCTCCACCCAGAGCGGGAGAAGTTATTTGATAATTTCCCATCCAAAAAAAAAAAAAAAAAAAAAAAAAAAAAAAAAAAAAAAAAAAAAAAAAGGGTGCGAGGAATTGGTCACAAAATAATAATAAAATATACAATTAAATTTGCAACCAGTTTGATTTTGTCTTGATTCTAAATTATCCTATGGAGCAGGACCAGCATGTTTCCAAGCATTCTTATCTTGGATATAATCCAGATCTAATTATTGCTGTCGTCTCTGTGTGGTCTGGTTTTGTCTATTCTTATCCATACTATGTATATACACTGTATCCATACTTCCAAACTATACTATATACTATAACTAGCTTTTGCCCTCAGATTTGGAAATTATTTCACGGAAACGTACTATCAAAGAACTAAATATCTAAGCAGTTTGAAAACAAAATCCCGTGAACACGATGACCACATCTGTTACCGCCCCGGTTCTATAGCGGCCGAGCGCTGCAAGCAGAAATATTCCTTACAGTATATGAATTTCTTCGATGGTTATCCAGGTTATAAACTCACATTTTTCAGTTATGTTTAACAAAAGGAATATTTCCTAAATTGCTCAAAAAAGCCGTAGTCACTCCTGTCTTTAAAGCTGGAAACAAAAATTGTGTAAATAACTACAGGCCAATTTCAGTTTTAACAGGCCTCTCAAAGATTTTGGAAAAAATTATAAACAGTAGATTAGTAAATTATCTTGAAAGTAATAAATTACTCTCTGATCATCAATTTGGTTTTAGGCCTAAAAGATCAACAAGCCAAGCTGTTCACCATCTGACAAATTTTATAAACACAAACCTGGATAACGGCATGCACACCATAGGGATATTTTTAGACCTTGCCAAGGCTTTTGACACAATTTCTTGTACTTTGCTTTTGCATAAGCTGGAATTGCTGGGAATACGGGGAGTACAGTTACAACTATTATCTGATTACCTTAGCGACCGCCATCAAAGTGTAAAAATAGGTCAAGTCATGAGTTCTGAACTTAAGAATAGCTGTTATGGAATCCCACAAGGCAGTATTTTGGGTCCTACTTTGTTTTTAATCTATTTAAATGACCTATGCAATCTGACACTCCAAAAGGGTGTAATTATGTCATATGCTGATGACACAGCTCTACTGTTCGCAGCTAAATCAAAGGCCGAGGTCTATGAACTAGCACAAAATGGTTTTAATACTGTGTCTAATTGGTTTCATAAAAATCTCTTAACATTAAATACAGATAAAACCAAGTACCTATTATTTGCAATGAGAAACACTAATCCAACGCTTACTAATCTAAACATTCAAGCGCATAACAATTGCAATTTTCATCATGCTGACATTGCATGCACTTGTCCCACTTTAACTAAAACCGATCATATCAAATATCTAGGCGTCACGATTGATACAAACCTGAATTTCCGCAAACACATTGATTTATTATGCACCAGAGTGCGTAAACTAATATACATTTTTAAAAATTTACGTAACATTGCCAACTTTAATTTAATTAGACAGGTTTATTTGGCTTTGTGTCAATCTATTATTACCTACTGCATAACGTCCTGGGGTGGTGCCGCAAAATCTATTTTACTGCACCTAGAACGTGCCCAAAGAGCAGTTTTAAAGGTTGCTACTTTTCGTCCATTTAGATTTCCTACTCATCAGCTTTATATGGCATGTAAGGTGCTAACAGTACGTCAATTATATGTTTTGAATGTAGTTTTATTCCAACACACTGAACTTTATTTTAACCCAGTGCCTTCAGATAGGAGAAGAAAAGATCTGGTTTGTGCTAACTCTCAGACTAAACATGCTTTTGCTAATCGATTTTATTTATTTTTAGGGCCCTACTTGTATAACCAGTTAAACAGAGTGCTAAAGATTTATAGTTTAAGTTATAATAGGTGTAAACTACTAGTACAGGAATATTTAGCAAAACTCAATTATGCTGACACGGAAAATCTACTAGAAATTTTAAAATAAAATTTTCTATCTATCTACTCTAATATAATTAATAATAGTGTCCACTTTATATACTTTAATATTATTCGTTAATTTATTTAAATATAATCTAGTTCTCACATAGTCTAGTTTTAAAATAATATACCCAAATAGTTACTCTATAAGTCATTGAAAATATTATATTTTCTTCTTAATTTAGCTTCTAATAAACTTATTGTTGTCTTCTTTTTAAATGTTTGATGTAAATTGATGGCCTGAAACACAGGTTTTCACAAACCTATATCAGGCAGGTCTTAATTACAGTTAGAATTAAATATTACTCGAATGTAATTAATCTAAATCATGTTTTTACTTTATACTTGAATACATTTTTTTTTTTTTTTAATTTTTATTTTTTTTATTTGTGTGCCAAACATCAAAATCCTATTAGTTGCATAATACTTATAATTGAAATACTATCGTGAATTCATGCAAGCCTAGTACTTTTGTTAGGTTAGGTACTGCTCAGAAATTGTGCACAACGTGGCGTGAATAGAATACTATCTTGTATACATGCAACGTATTACCGAGATAAAATCCTATGTCTTAACCCAGGTGGTCTACACATATGCCAAATTTCATCCAAATCCGTTCAGCCATTTTAGCGTGAAGCCACACAGGTCGACTATGGGTTAGGACATAGGGTACTTTTATCAGTAGTACCTTCCCGTGGAATAAATAATTACGACTTCACGCGGGCGAAGCGGCGAGAATTTTGGGATTTAAATGTTATAGAGGAGTACCTCTATAACATTTAAATCCCAAAATTCTCGTTTCACCAAACAAGAGTTAGAGTTAGGTAGTGGTCGTCAAGTCTCATCTTTCGTGGCGCGTATGAAGTAACAATAATAATGTACCCTGGATTTTGTAATATCTATATTTAAAAGAGTGTCCTTGGAGTTTCTTGTCCGTTCTTTTCTATAGAGATCTACGTTTTGGAATGGGCAAGCTTTAACTTTCTGACTAACTGACGGACTCTTTGACAATTCAAAAGTACATGTAAATGGTTTTATTGAAATAAATGGTTTGAGTTTGATCATTTAACCCTTAACCACCTGACGTGTTTTTCAGTTACACTACCAGCTGACGTCGGTCCTGGATACCGCTTGCGTATTTTCCATATTTAAAATATTACAATATAAAAGTCACATCTGTATTTTAGTTATATTTTTATTCATCATAAGTTTTTAAATTGTACAAAAGTATGCATTTACATATAAAAAATCAACACTACAAAAATATATAAATTTTAGCAAAAACTCTAGGATCTTCGAAAATCTGAGATATTAGTAGGAAATTACACTACACTGTAACTCAATAGTTTTTACAAATATAATTACGTATAATGTTTAAATGCGCGCGCATATGGAGCTGCCGAGGTGCACGTCGCGTACTGGTGGAAGCGAGGTAAAAGTACATGGACACATAGGTGCGTCGAATGCATAGTAATGATATAATTTGAAAAAGAAAATCGCCGGAGTCTCTCAGACCGATGTCAGGTGGTTAAGGGTTAACTGAAAGACGTCCACTACCTATTTCACCTAGACCTGGGACCAAGCATCGCCACATGGACCAGTCCTGTACTTGTCCCATTTAGCGGATTTATGTGATGCAAAGTAACAATGCTAAAGTATTTAATAATACCAACCTGTTACTGTCCCACTGCTGGGCAAAGGCCTCTTCTTGTACAGGGAAGGAATGAGCACTGAGGCTTGCTCAAGACGGGTTGGCGATTTCATCAAAACAAAAAAATTAAAAAAAGTGTCTGTTTGTAATGTCAAAATAACTGCTTTTACTAAATTTATATGAAAGTATATATATTTATACGGTACATAAACAAAAAAAAAAAAAAAAATATCTGTATGTTCCGGCTAATCTCCGAAACGGCGGGACCAATTTTGACGGGACTTTCACAGGCAGATATTTGATGTTATAAGAAGTAATTTAGTAGTACACGCGGGCAGCAGCAATATATTAACTACAATATATCCAAGTTTCGTCACGTTTCCTTTATTCAGTGATGTCAAAGATAAAAAAATGCATAAATGAATTGAAAAAGTTACAGTGGTAGCTGCCCGAAATAAAAAAAGCCGGTCGTATATTACTCTATTAAGGACTCGAACCAAAACCGTCGAAGTATAAGCTGAACGGCGATTTCAGGCCAATAAATCAAGGCAAGTCCACATTTATGTTGGCCTAGCTTTTACGATTTACTGCCGAATTGCCACAAGCATTAATGTCATTTAGCGTTTAACGCTTGCCAGAGATTTTCAAACGCAAAAAATGGCGGAAAAACGCTTACCTTTAAATTTTCCGGTGGGTACACTTTTGTGGTATCGCAAAAGTCATCTATACTGTATTATTATCTTCATGTGTAATGTTCGGTACTAGCATCGAATTGTTTTAAAAATATAATCCACGTTTTCAGGCTATGAATTAATCCATTTTCATTATTTTGAGCTTAGTTCTGGCAAACTGAACAACCCACAATCCTAGCTATATATATTTATATATATATTTATATATATTATATAGTATATTTATAATATTATAAATGTGAATGTTTAGATGTTTGTTACTCAATCACGTAAAAACGGCTGAACGGATTTGGATGAAATTTGGCACACAGATTGTTTATAACCTGGATTAACACATATAATATTTTTTATCCCGGTAGTAAGTTCTCGTGGGATAATTTCTGACCTCCAGCTAGTAATATTATAAATGCGAAAGTGAGTTTGTTTGTTTTTTACGCTTTCACTCTAAAACGGCTGAACAGATTTACATGAAATTTGACCGGGATTAGGACATAGGATACTATTTATTCCGATATTCCTACGGGGCCGAGACTAACGCGGGTGAAACCACGGGGCGCAGCTAGTTCTGAATAAATTATTTATCGACTACTGAGAAAAAAAGAAAAACAGAGAACTATATCCATCTTCAGATACAAGATGAAAGTAACGCTCCTATTACTGAGACAGTCACAAAAATAACTAGAACGGAGGAGGTCAATTGGATTTTTATTAATCGACCCCTCTCTAACAATTCGTTTTAAGGATGCTTGAATCTTGAGCAGCCTCTTAAGACCTGCGTAATGTTTTCGAAGAGTTTGAGCACCTGTCCTTATTCTGGAAGTGTTCTTTTATACTTTTTAGGTATATCAAAATGATGACGAATGCTAGAATAAATAAGTATCTATTATTCCCCCGTAACAGACGAGACAAACATCAACTGTGTTCGCATACATCAAAGACGGCATTAATGGGAAAAAGTGTTTTCTGTATGGCTCCAAAAATGTTTAATAAAATACCACAGTCATATAAAGCATTGCCAGTAAATTTGTTTAAAAAAAGATGCGAAATTTATTAACAGACAAATGTTATTATAGTATAGACGACTTTTTGAATGACGCTACAATATAGGTACTTAGATTAAAGTGCCTGTAATAATTTAGTTTTATTTTGTAATTTAGTTAATATTTTATTTATTGTAAATTTTATAAATTTGTACGCCTTACGGGTGAAACATGTACGTACGAAATAACGTACGAAATATTGTGACATCCTGCATGCTTAATTTGCATGTATACGCATGTTTAGACAAATAAAATTATCTTTATCTTTATCTTTATAGTTCTTTATAGAAGAAGTTCTTCCTGGGACTTAAGAGCCCATAGTATCTCAGCTCGAATTCACTTTTTATCTTACTCGCACCATATTGCTCGCGGACTGAGTGGGGTGTTGGCGGCTCCAAGGCGTCGATAGTTTAGGTATTTTCTTTTTACGGTGATAATAATGGTAATAAAAAAAAAATATCTTTTTATATTTAGTTCAGTTATTGTGCAAAGTTTCATGTTCATTTTCATCATTAATTGTTCGGTTAAAATTTCTGCCCAACCCTTAGGGGTAATAAAGCGTGAAGTTCTCTTATGTTCTTCCTGGAAAGTATTAACTTACCACTGTACCTGTTATTTCTTCCGTACTTCTCTATTTGTCGTCATCTCGGTAGTCACTCCCTTTCTAGCTAAATCATTTATTTATTTATTTTTTTCCTTACATCTATCATTACAGGCCTAAACCTAATGCGACAGTGTAGTACTTACTCAGCTAACAGTTAAAAAAATCTATATACTATTTACTTACATACTAACAATATTATTTAACTTAAAAATAAAACAATGACTTATTTATCCTTAGATACCTAACAACAAATAACAAATAACAACAAACATAATGTTTTACTAGAATTACCTTACATAACTAACTACATTCAATAGAACCCTTGCGAATTCATTCAAAGCGCACGCAAAAATATCCAGTCTCTCATGGACTTCATTCACCACCCGGATTGTTCGGGTGAGGGGTGCTTTCGCCATTAGATTGGTTCTAGTCACAGGCACGTTCAGCAGTTGCGGGCGTCGCCGCCTCCACACGTATCGGTCCGGCACGTTAAGCTCGAGGAGACGCAGTACTCCCGGGTTATGTGCCACGCCCCGCAGTAGCTTCACTACATACGCAGCAAGACTAAAATCCCGGCGAACCCTGAGCTCATTATACCCCACCATGCCCAGTACAAATAGCGTGGGGTACATCAAGGGGTAGAACGGATACACCCCATATAGTTTAAAATACAAGTGCCTAGTAAACTTGTTCTGTACCCGCTCCAACATGACACTGTATTTGGCTTCATGTGGTGCCCAAATGACCGCACTATGTTCAAGATGGCTCCTAACCAGTGCGTCATACAATACCTTAAGCGTGGTAATGTTTGTAAATCCCTGTGACTGCCTTAATACAAAACCCAAGTTTCGGTATGCTTTCTTGCATATCTTAATGATGTGTTCGCGAAAACTAAGGTTTGGAGTAAGATACACGCCCAGATCTCGTACCTGCGACACTCGTTGCATTGGTTCTGACTCTATCTTGTACTCGAAGCACATTGGAGTTCGCGCACGAGTGAACGTCATCACTGAGCATTTGTCAACATTGAAGTAGAGCTTATTATTCCGGCTCCACTCTACCACTCTGTCTATGTCCTCCTGCAGGCGTTCACAATCCGACTCATCTTTAACCTCGAGCAGCAATTTAAGGTCATCTGCAAACAATAAACATAAGCCATGTCTGACCACCAATGGTAAGTCGTTTATCATTATGATAAATTCAAGAGGCCCCAAATTGCTGCCCTGGCTTACTCCGGACCTTGTGTGATATAGTTCGGACTCACACCCATTGTAGTCCACATACTGTTGTCTATCTTTCATGTAGCTCACGAAGAACTGCAGTAGGTGTGGTGTACAGCCGATCTCTGCAAGTTTTCTTAAAAGGACATCTTGGTCGACGGTGTCAAATGCCTTTTTAAAATCAAAATATGCCGCGTCCACCTGCACCCCAGCATCGACTGACGGTATTACCTTCGCCATAAAGTTAAGTAGATTTGTAGCAGTGCTACGCTCCGGTCGGAATCCATGCTGTGCATCTGATAGCTGCGTGCGCACCTGCCCCTGCACGCTACGCTGGATGGCAGATTCAAAAACTTTAGCGGGCGTACACAACACAGCTATTGGTCTATAGCCACTGACAACCGATCCTGCCTTACCTTTAGGGACCGGAATGACACGCGTGATCTTCCACCGAGCCGGAAAAGTGGCTTCTTTTAAGCAGGTGTTAAAGATATGATGCAGCGGTTCTGCTAGCACCCTGCCACAGTCTCTGAACAGAAACGCTGGTACCCCATCAGGGCCAGATGACCGTTTCGGCTTTAAATTCACCAGCGCATCCTTTACGTCTTGAAGACTCAAAGTCCCTATATGTACACGAGCACTAGTCGCGCCGACTTCCGCCGCCACCCGCGCGTCTAGTTGAGGGAGTTCCTTATTGTAAACAGATTTAAAAAAATCTGCGAATTCCCTCGCACACTCATCATCCGCTAGATATTGACCATCTTTTATGATACCCTGTCTATTGACTCTACTACGCTTTGACCGAATATACTGCCAGAATGACTTTGGATCTTTTGTGAATTGGCACTGAATTTTATTTCTGTGTTCATTATGTGCTCTTTGTATTGATTTTTTAACACTGGCCCTGCATTTAGTAAATTTATAATAATCACTATCGAGCTTGGTTTTTTTGAAATTCTTATGAAGTTGAGCTTTAATCTTTAAGTCTTTAATAATATCTGCAGTGTACCATACAGGATATACGTACCGCGAATTTTCATGAATAAGCTTTTTACGAGGTACACATTTATCTAAAATATTGTTAAGTTTATCATAAAAGATGTTCAACATCTGTTCTAAATCACGCACCTCATAGATTGCACTCCAATCCGTGGAAGTTAACAAAGAGTACAACAATTGAAAATCGGCCTTATAAAAATTCCACCGCGGTCTACTACTGCGTGCGCTGCTACTGACGGGCACAAAGGGCGCAGGCGCGGGACCGCGGGGGGGGCGCAGGCATACACTTACTGCTAGCGGCGGGTGATGCACGTCGACGGGCACAAGTGGTTCATCCGCCGCCACCACTGACACCTTTCCAATAAAACCTGTGCTCAGAACCAAATCCAGCTGGCGACCTAAGCAATTAGGTACCGTGTTACTTTGAATGAACTCACAATAGGACACAAAACATTCATAATAATTACTAACACTAACAGGACACGAATATAAATTAAAATCTCCAATCACAATAACTTCTCCATATCTATCACATATCTTTTCTATTAATCTAAATAAAATCATATAATCATTTTCTGAACTACCCGGTGGGATATAAATAACACAACACAAGAACAGAAATCTACTATTTAAATAAACCGTTGAACAAATCATTTAAAAAACGTAGGTATCTAGTGACGCGTCCGCGATATGTACTTGTCGCAGCTCATATCGGTGCGTGGCCACGAGAAACGCGCCTCCCTGTTTTCGACCATCCACCCGATCACAGCGAAGTATGTGATATCCCGGCGGGATAATTTCCGGATCTTGTATTGAATCATTACAACCAGATTCCGTGATTGCGTATAAGTCAAAATTTAATGAATCTATATTATTCCTGAACTCGTCCAACTTCGTTCGCAGACCTCTGACGTTTTGGTAGAATATTTCAATATTATTAATTTGGTTTTGGTTTTGTTTTGGTGGACTTCCGAAACCAAATCCACTCATTAAACTCCGCGTTCATGGGCCAAATTTCTGCTTGGTTTAATTTTTCAAAACATTGTTCAGGTACTCCTATTATAAACGACGAGTAATCTCTTTCAGTTTTATGTTTGAATTTGTCGACCTTAATTGAAACATTTGGGCCACATACGTTTTTAACGTGCCCGGTTATGGCTTCCAGCGTAGTTTCTGGATGCAACCTCCAGACGTGCAGGTGCTTTTTCCGTTCTGTAGCTTGGATTGCCTTCAATTCCGTATTTGTCCCTACTCTCACATCCTTAGGTTGCCGGTTGCTTTTTTTATTTCGTACAGTTGTCCAGCCCGATTCACTATCCTCTGTCCCTGTATTCATTGGTTCATTAGCAGCTAGAGGGTTAATAATAGACGTAATCTTTACTGGTAGCACAGCGGGTTTCGTGGCCCCACCGTTGTTTACATTTTGCGCTAAAGTGTAGGTACAAGAAGTATTCTTTGGCCCGTGTACGTTAGAACTGCTCTTTCGACTAACTATTTCTGCTAAAGTAGAAGTAGAAGGAAGATTGTCGGATGATTCCTTAACCACATGTTGAGTTGGTTGTTCCTGGTTCATCTTAGCCTCTACTTTTTCCTCGAGTACCCTCATCATTTCAACTAGGTTGTTCATTTCTGTTTTTGTTTCAGAGAACTGGTTTAATAATAGCGTTATAGTCTTTGCTTGGCTGTCCATGCGAGCTACCATCTCTGACCGAAATTCTCTCAATTCATCTAGCAGTATAGAATCCGCATCTCTAATCGTTGGTGAAAAATGAACCTGACCCCCACGCTTTACATTTACATTGCTAACTGGTGTAGCAGTGTTGCTATCGAAGTCTGATGTATTCATAACTGGAATTTCACTATTCCCTGTTTTAGGTTTTGAACAAATGCATTCCGGACACGTCCAGTTATTCTTACAAGCCTGTGTATACTTCTTAAACGCATCTTTATTTATTTCAAGACACGCTAAGTCGTATTTTCCCATGCATTTTAAATTGGAACACTCCATATATAAATCTTTTATTATTGAACCACAGGCACCGCAATTATTAGGCATTTTTGTTTTGGTTCATAAACAAAATTCAAAATTTAGTAACAAAGGCCGCGCACTACGCTATTCACAGTGGTGCGACAAGGATGAATTACTTAGCTTTCGCAGCCCGTCTCTTTTCCTCGAGGTGGGGAAGAGCGTACCTCAGCGAACGCTAACCGCGCGATGTCACACTCGCTAATAAAATTCACTAACTCAGTTCACTCCACTTTAGTACTTATTCCACATTATAGTCAAACATTTTAAAGTCAATATTGCTTGCAATAATAATTTATTACTCCAAAAATTGGGTAAAATAACACAAAACACGTCTGCACCTGAGCGCTTCGGCGAGAACATCTCATCTTTCACACAGTCCTTCCATAGTTTCTTTGGTCTTCTCCTACCGTATAGCCATCCACATTTATACTCGAAACCTTCCTGACGACATTTTCCACATTCCTCCGCATCACATGTCCATACCACATACATAGCCGATTTCCACATAACTTTTCAGTCACCAGTGTCACTTTCAGACTTCCTCTTATATAGGAACTCATTTCTTATTCTATCCATTCGAGTAAACCACACATCTCCCTTAGCATTCTCATCTCAGTTGCATGCAATTGCCTTTCGTTGATCCCTTTTGTAGCCTAACATTCTGAATACAGCAGGTCTAGCAGGTCTTCGAAAGGTATGACTAAAGGCACAAAATAATATGAAAGATTTCAGCTGTATTCGTTCCCGCAAAGTCTTTGGTATTGCAGAGGTCTACAAACGGCGGTCACCACACACCATGACAGTAGGTAAAATTGAAAAAGACCCATTATAGAGGCATTATATGGCCAGGATTATAACCTGTGAATTGGTGCTTTGTAAACAAATTCTCAAACACAGGAATCACAACGAATATTTATATCAGGTTCACGTTTATTGAAAAGCGGAATTCAAAATGTATACCAATTCACGAAACTTTTTTACTTATGCTAAACATGAAAATCTATATATTCTATCTATATATATTTTGCACCAGTTTCCGCAACATCGCCTTAATATAAAATTTTCGGCAATTTATTAAGTGGTCGGGGCGTTCTAACAATTTATATGAAGACAAGACAGAGGGCAATCCGTCTTCTTCCCACCGACGGAGGGATAACTCGCGACTTAATTAATTTGCTAAAATGCTCTCGTCGCCGTAAAGGCCTTAACATTGTAAGTCTTTCAGGAAATCACACTTTGGTACTTAGATGTCAAGATTGGGTGGGCCGCTCGTTTGCCCTTAAGCGGCTTAATTTATAAGCGGCTTTAGGGCGAACAAGCGGTCCACGGTTCCGATATTTTTGTTTCTATATTTGTATTCTTGAAATCGGTGCTTGGGATTCAGGTTTTTAGGGTATTCTAGTGTTTTCTTCGTCGGCGTGTATTTTATATGGCATGTATTTAATCGAACCTCCCATATATCTCATTTTGTGCTCCAAAAAATATTATTAAAATCTTTTTGTGAACCTTAAAAAAATCCTATTTTGGGGTCCGAAAAATATTAAATAGCTAAGCAAATGAGACGTGCTCGCCGGACGCTGCCGCGGCACCGCTCACTTCACTCGCTCAGCTGGTGGTCTAAATAGCTTTTTATTTTTATTATTTGATTGTGCTTTTATATAGATTCTTTTCTTTTAGATTTTGTGAATGTGAGAACTTTGTAGGCTTAACAGACTGTAGATCTGTCGACCATTTTCTATCTTGCTAAGTACCTGGTACTTGTTGATAGGCCTACACTGTCCTCTCATACCTATTAACTCTGTAATTTGAAAACATTGTAAATACCATTTACTTTTAAAAGAGTAACCATGGAGTTTCTTGCCGGTTCTTCTCCATAGGAAACGCCCAATTGGAACCGTGCACTTAGCTTCTGACGTTTCATAAGTGCCCTTGTAGGTTTATGTGAAATAAAATATTTTGAATTTGAATTTGAAAAAGCTCGCGCGCGGTTTGTCACAGTACCTACTCACAGTTCTAACCTATACCTAACCCACTTGGTCGGAGTGCCCTAGCTTAGTTAAAGCTACCAATTCTGATCACACGTGATTGGTCACAGTTCGAACCAAGTCTAACCCGTTTGGTTGGGGCTAGTTTAGTTACTGTGAGAAACGGCCAGAAAGTTGAAAACAGGATCAATTATTTAAAATAAAAACTTTTTACAAAAAAAAAAACACTAAAGTGCAAAATAACTTTAATTCCGGAAGTCGGTTTTAAGTCGGTAAAATTTATTTGTAAAAAGTTTAGTTTTGTTGTGCTACCTACCCCACATAAATTCGAATACCACTACCTGCTATGTTAATAACAGTGACGGGAACTTACGAGTATAATATCATCCATATAGGTAGACTAAGTGGGAAAAATACGTATTATTGAAGCTAACTCAAAAACTGCCCAGGCAAACTTAATCAAATTTATATGGAAACACCTCTGAAGTATAACCTAACAAACAAACTAAAAAAATAAAATAAAAACTTACAGTCGAATTGAGAACCTCCTCCTTTTTTAAATCGGTTAAAAAGTGTAAAAAGGTCAATAAGTTTTTAGAGGACCATCAGTTAAATATTTCAATATTTCTCATTAAATATTTTATTTATTTACTATTTATTAAAAGTTTATGCACAAGTAAAAAATACCCTACAAAGACAGACTGATGCCTGAGGCATTTTCTACCAGTCAACCTTAGGGTGACGCAGAGAGGAAACATGGTAGATGCAACGTAATGGACACATACATATAAACAGAAAAAAAATGTCAGGAGAAATAACGATCGGTAGAGGAGAAACAATTATCTAGGAAGAAAATTACTTTATGCTCTTCTCCAAATCCCAGGCTACTTATCTGTCTAATAACGATGGGTTCAGTGGTTTAGGCGTAAAAAGGTAATAAACAGACAGAGTTACTTCCGCATTTTTAATATTAATATGGATTGGAAGTCATGCTTAGAGATTGACATGTATCATCATCATCATCATTTCAGCTGAAAGACGTCCACTGCTGGACATAGGCCTCCCCCAAGCACCGCTACTTCGGCCGGTTCTGTGCCTCCCGTATCCAGCGGATTCCTGCGGCCTTTACCAGGTCATCGGTCGTTGACATGTATTAGTAACACAAAAATATATTTATATCGATTTATGAACATTGTCATTTTTGTTCTACTTGCTCATAAATAACTGCACGACTGCAAAATTTGTAATTCAGCCATTCTTAATAATGATTAAAGAAGAGTTACCCTGAAAAAGCCAGATAGAATAAAAAATATACAATTACTTATATATGTATTTTTTTTTTTTATTGGAAATTATCAAATAATTTCTCCCGCTCTGGTTAGAGCGGGAGGGTGTGTCAGACTCTTACTGACTAAAACCCACCCGTGTTCTTTCCGTTGCTTGTACGTTGCCAGGGGCCACGGTATCCCTTTCGGACTTTCCCGCAACCTCGGCAGGCATCGGTCCTATCGGACCCATAATTATATTTATTTAATTTTAAGATTCTATGATTTTTTATTTTTTTATTTAGTTTTTTTTATTATTATTGTTACACATGACTTATCATAAATTATTGAATAACTTTAATTGTAAATATCCATTTTGGCTTTGTATCTATTATGCAAAACCATACATGGTGCATATTGTGTTAGCCTGTAAGTAATTGTTGCACTTATAAACGTACTATTAAGGAATCTATTTTAAATGTATTGTGTAAACAATTGTTGGCTAACCTACATAAATAAAACTTCGTCTATAAACATTTACAACATAATACAGGGTGGCATATGTCAACGAATTTTTTTTTACTATCAATTCAGTTCTTGATTCTGAACCCCCCAGCGTTGAAATTTTTCTTCGGTTATTAAAAAGAAAATCTGCTGTTTCATAGAAAAGTGCAATACCTACGCGGTCAAAATGTATGGAAAAGCTGATTTCAACGCAGGAGGGTTCAGAATCACGTATTGAATCCATGGTACCAGTTTTCAGGTCGATGTCCCTGCCACCCTGTATAACATTCCCCGAAGGGTTGGGGGCAGGAGTAGTAGGTACACCCACATTTCGCCAGTTATCTTTAAAATTCCCCATGTAGGGGAAAAAACCCAATATTACTTTGCTCGACCTGGGAATCGAACCCTCATGCTTAGCAACTAGTAGCGTTTGCAACCACCAGAGCAACGAGGCAGTCCATCTAAATACTTTCATCATCGTAAATGGTTACTAACAAGAAATTACCTCCACAATAAACAATACAACATTATAAGCAAGCAAATAAGCTCTAAAAATAAACAATTAACTCTCAGTTTCAGTACATAACATTCGCTTTCAGTTTAGTAACAAAATGGCGCCGCCTCAAAAAGCGCCACTCAACTGAGCTTGTAACTCCGGTTTTATTGCACTTTATCATCGAGATTATATCCTGCCTCCTACAGCGAGGCCGTTAAGCCTCGTACAATATGCTTTAACATCCAGACTATGTGCTTCCATTAAATATATTTGACGATGGACTTAACAAGATACCTTGAGACAATGTCCACGAGGCATTATATATACGTATTATGTTGCTATTCTTTTATTATACGTTTTAAGGCAGTGTAACGGCCGAAAGGGGTCCGATACGGAAGGGGTCCGATAGGACCGATGCCTGCCGGGGTTGCGGGAAAGTCCGAAATGGATACCGTGGCCCCTGGCAACGTACAGGCAACTGAAGGAACACGGGTGGGTTTTAATCAGTAAGAATCTGAAACGCCCTCCCGCTCCGCCCAGAGCGGGAGAAGTTATTTTATAATTTCCTATGAAAAAAAATGAAAAAAAGGCGGTGTAACGGCCTGATGATAAATGAAAGGCGACTAACAATAGTAGATTACTGCAGCGGCCGGCAAAATAGGCTTTGATACATATATGTGAGTCCATCATCAATGCCTGGTTGCGGCCAAGGTTTGTACAGTATGTTTCTCAACTAATGCGCGGAAATTCACACTAAGTAAAAAAAAGAAAGAAAGAAAAATTGTATATTCTGACCAGACAAAACGCTCATTCAACAAAATGACGTAATTCGTATTCAAGCAGTAGAAGTTTGACAATTTCATCTATGGCTTGATGTCAATTTGACATTGCGTAATCTGTGTTACGATCTCGTAGAGTATAAATGTTCTGTGGTTACGACACTGGCAAATGACAACAAACAAACAATCGTAACAAAAACAAAATGCCGATAGCAGAGTGGAAAAATAACGACCACCTTTGTAGAATATTTAATTTGAAAATACAGTTGTTGAATCAATGACGAACAACAATAATTTTTTACGCGCCAATATACTCATTTGTTTCTTTTTTACTTTAAACAGCTCTATTTGAAAACCAATTCGCAATTTAAATAAAATCTTGTTGAACTGTTGTAGTTGTGTACTCTACTTTTTACCATTGACTGCGAGAAAATAAATAGTAGTATAGTATTTATATTTATCACACGATATTATATAATCGGTAATAAGAGAACAAATGATAATAGCCGCAAAGTAATAATAGCCACACGAGTCAATCCATCAGGTTAAGCTACGCTTGCCGGGGTTGGTCAGTAGATGGGTGACCATCTTTACATACCGAGACTCCGCCGTGGCTCGGAAAACACGTTAAGCCGTTGGTCCCGGCTGTCATTCGTGGATCTTTGAAAGTCGTTACGGTTCGTCTCAAGCCCGAAAGTCTGACCACCAGTCTTACCAAGGGTATCGTATTACCCAGTTAATGAGTTGTGGAGGTCAGATAGGCAGTCGCTACATGTAATATACTATTATTGTTATTTTTGTAATATACTATTATGTATTCAGCTGCATCCGGTTAGACTGGAAGCCGACCTCAACATGGTTGGGAAAAGGCTAGGCAGATTGAAGAGAACAAAGGATTAAATATACTTGTTCCAAATTAAAAATGTTTTTCTTCACCCAATGACTAAAATAGACTTTTCTTCACTGTTATCGGTGAAGAAAAAATGCCCTTTTTCGAGTGGCAATGGTAAAATAGTATATTATGCAATTAGTGAATAAAGAACGGATTTAAAGCGAGGGCCATAGATGAATCACGAGCAAGTGAAGGATTCTAACGACTGAATCACGACCGTAAGATTCAAGTGTTAGAATCCTGAGCGACGCGAGTGATTCATAGCCCTCGATATAAATCCGTTTTATTCAAGAGTTGCACACTATACTTTATACCATGACTAAGAAAAAAAGATAGATTTAAGCAAAAATTTACATTTAATGAAGAAAAAAGAAAGGTTAAATTAATTAAAATGCACATTAAAATTGGAACAATTTGTGTTCGTACAACTTACAGTATTCAAAATAGCACCAATTTACTATGACAGCAGAGTACACAAAACGATTTTTATTCTAATGGTAAACTCGGTGTCGTTTATTCACTGTTTTCTTTGAATAACATGAGCTTTTTAGAGGGGGAATGGTATAAAAACTATCTACTACATAAATATTTAGATCGTACATCATTGTTGTTGAAATAAATGGTAGTATTATCTCCTTTATTTAACTATATACATATAAATTATATTTTTAAATATTAGAATAAAAAATTTAAAACATTTAAAAATATAAAAAATAGTGTTCCGCCGGTGTCGGGAGCAGGGTCCAAGCTACCGGTGGTTAGGGCTGCAGAGACAGGAACCTCCTCACAATACGAGCCGTATCGAGGAGTACTGCCTTCTGAATCAGGCCCTTGATCCAACCGCCTAATGAGAGCCTCGAGAGATGTTGGTCGAGGCTTTCGGCCATCAGGCCATTGGCCGTTACGACAATCGGCACAATGATAGCGGAGCACACGTTCCACATGTCGACAACCTCGTGCGCTAAGTCGAGATATTTTATTTGTTTCTCTTTCTCAGCTTTCACGAGGTTCTCGTCATGTGGAATGGTAACATCTACTATCATTGCGCGGCGCGCTAATCGGTCTATCACTACTATATCAGGCTTATTGGCAACAATAGTCCTGTCTGTAATGATAGACCGATCCCAGTACAACGTGACATGGTCATTTTCGAGAACTGGGTCGGGCACATACTTGTAGTACGGTACCTCAGAATCCACAAGTTTATATTTCAAAACAAGTTGCTGGTGAATAATCCTGGCCACTTGGTTATGCCTGTGCAAGTACTCGCCGTTAGCCAGACGAGAACAACCAGAGATAATATGTCTGATGGACTCACCCGGACGGTGGCATGCCCGACACACGTCAACCGTCCCATCCTTCATAATATATTTTCGGTAGTTATTCGTCAAGATAACTTCGTCCATAATTGCACAGACGAAAGTAGTTGAAATATGGGGTACTCAGATCTCATTTCAGATCTGAGTACCCCATATTTCACAGTTCAACCATTCAAGTATCCCTATGACTATTCGACATTCAGAATCCTCTATTCAAAACGAATGTTAATTTTATTGTAGTCAAAAACATCTATTCAAATTGGCTGTTGCATTCAGATCGAAATGAGACATCTATTCAAGATTGTTTTTAGAATAATTACTCCATTCGGAATGAAACTCCTACGATTGGGATTTTATTCTATGCTGGTGTATATTACCGCGAGTCAGGTATTTAAACCATTCGAGTATCCTTATGACAATTCGACATTCAGAATCCTCTATTCAAAACGAATCCTAATTGTATTCAGAATCATCTATTCAAATTGACTGTTGCATTCAGATCGAAATGAGACATCTATTCAAGATCGTCTATTTAGCAGCATCTGTTCGTGTGTGTAAATGAACAGAGCAGCACCCTAATTGCGTAATGCACGTTCAATCACAATTGGTTTCGATTTTAAACAAATTTCTAATCCAATGCTTCATAAGTTCGAAAAAAAATCTGCTCAACAACGTAAATAAGGCAATGAATGTTGTACATGAAACAAATTTTACTGAATTGGTTTCAAAAATAAGTTACGCAATTAGGTAGCAGTTTAATATGAACTGCTCATTTATAACAAGCTGTTCAGTGTGAACTTTCGATGGCGGTTGACTGTTATACTAATATTACTAGTGTTTAAAAAATAAAACTGATAAGTAGGTCAAGTTTAAATATTTATTTCTACATAATTATAAAAATATTATTTTGTACACACAGGTAAGTTTATAGATTAGAGATTCATACTTCGATTTATAAATAGGTTTAACATTCTATAATCATTAATACGTAAACTAGGATCGTTCTTATCTTATCTTACTGACAAAACACTTTATTTTCTTTACACCATTTATTCAGGCAAAACACATTTTTTAAGGCACATATATTGGTATGATGCATACAACTTATAATGTCAGATGAGTCTGAATAATTGTTATATAATGTTACCAAACTTGGACAGTTTTTACTTTCTAAATTGTATACATTATTCATTTGGAATATATCTTTTAACCATAACACTTTTTCATTTCCTTTAGTAAATAAAAATTTATTTTTAAAAAAGTTGGCAAAGTTTGCTTTATAATTAAAATATGGTACAAAGCCTTCGTTCCAGTTTATTCCTCTGTTTTTTTCAATCCAAGCCACTTGTAACCTTTCTTTCCTCGTCAATTCATAAAATGGTCGTGGTGGTTTTATCAACAGTACTTGTATATGTCCTTTATACATTATTGCTATTTCTTTTGGAATAAACTCGTTTTCTTGACTCTTAAACCCTTGAACATCTACGATGACATTCATGATAGTTTTCTCACGATATTACTCAGCGGCTTGTATTCAAACAGTCGATCGTTTATTATTAAACAATAAGCAGATGTATTATCTTGAATATCTTCAGAGCATTCAATTTCTAATCGCACGTCAACTGGTCCAGTTTTAAGTGAATCGTTTTGTCTTGAACAGTCAATCACAAAAAGCGGAGCAATTTCTTTAAACTGGTTTAAGCTAAGCAATGGATCAATGCCTAAGTTGTAATACGACTGACGAAAATTAGCATACATTTCATATAATATACTAAATTTACCTTCATCAAATTTCAGATTAAGTGAGTCATACGGATAGTATTGAGAATTCAAATATAATTTAATATTGCTTACATTGCAGTGATCAAATATCGAAGAACTTCTAGCTTTATTATTTTTTCGAGCTGTTTGCAAACCAAATATAACAAACCTCGGTTTTTCTAGCTGGGAAGTTGTCTTTACTGACCAGGAATGTTTCGTTGTTTTTGGTAGTAATGGATATTCATACAAATCCCAATTTCTAAATGCTATCTGTATAGAACGATCTCTCTCCAGGCTTTTAAGCAATAACAATTTGTTACGATCAGAAACTTTAATATGCGGCACACGCCATTGTATTTTTTGTATATCTATTTCTACGTTATCATTTTTGTCAATAAGCACACAGTTCAATGCCGAGCTGCTTCGTTGTAATATAAGTTCATGTTTACAATTGATTATTATTTTATTATAATCTTCTGCAAATCCGAGTATTCTGTTCAATGGCACGATAACACTAAAATATCCGTTTCTAAATTTCGTACCACCTAAGTTCCATCCCCAGACTGCTGCAGCTTTACTTTCACCTTCATTCATAGAGACATACGATTTTAAGGTTGTCGTAATACCAACATTTTTAATGCGATCAATTTCAACACCATTTATTTCATACCTAATATCTTGAAACAAATATGAAATTGGATTGTTTATAAAATCAACATCTTTTTTTATTGTTTTCCCTGCTGGATCTTTAGTAGATACACTTGCATACCCTTCTATAAAAATGGAACTGTTGCAGGGTAATACATACAAATCTTGATGATGAATGGGTATTCTGATTTCATCATTTTCTTTAAAACTAGTGTTATACGGATTATAGCTATGGATCTCATAACTTTCAATAGAGTTGTCATGTTGCACTAAATCTGTTATTTGAAGCATGTTGTTAGTATTTTAATTTTAATCCAATATGTTTGAGAAATCTTTTATTCTCTTTAGTAATTTTAATTTGTCTTTTAATGTTTATCGCGTTGACACGTCTGGCTTCTTTGGAAACAGGATGTGAAATATTACAAGTTTTTTTCACGATAGGTGTTTTATTAAAAACTATCATGTTGTTTCTATTCATGAACAAAATAGGTAGTATTACTATTATTAAATTTTAGCTCAATTATTATTTACAATGTGAGTAGTGATTATCATCACAGACAATCTAAGAATGCGTGTAGAGTATCAAGATATAAACTTTTATAACTCGTTCTAATTACGTTACAAGGACATCCATTTGGATTAATAAAAAAAAAAAAAAAAAACATCAATTTGCTATGGTACTTTATTGTCTTTCCAAAATGACATAAGAAATTTTAAACATAAGTGTCCACAATTATACAAGTGATCACGCTGAACGTTTTCATAATTATACTGAATATTATTTCCAACATATTTCATAAATTCTTTTGGAGGTTTTAAGTTACCATAACTGTCAAAATATTCTACGTATTTATATATCTTGCCATAGGCTACCCAATGAGTACCAGAGTTTTCAGAAGAGTCAAGATTGATCACTCCACATTCTATCGGCAATACTTCATCTGGTAATTTATCTCTCATAAACACACCTCGAAAGAATGGAATATTATTCGAGTGTTTCATTATATCAATATTAGTTAAAGCTCTTTTGGGTAGCCGAGATTTCAGTTTTTTTTCTCTGATATGTAAATGCCTAAACCATCTTTGTAATGGTTGAGATGTAATCCTCTTCCAATGAACAACGCCTCCATTTCCTTGTTGTGTCGTTCTGCTTCACGCAATTGCTTTTTAGCTGTCTTATATGCGTTAATTGCTTTTGAAATACCGGCAGCACCTCCTGCTAAACTGCCAGCAGCAGATAGTCCAGCAAATATTGGTACTAAAGGAAGAAATCCTCCAGTTTTTGGTACTGGTATAATCCGAGGTAATTTTATTGGTGTATCTGATGCAAATTCTTTAGCTGCTGCGTATGCTAATTCCATCAATGCTTTCTTACATGATGGTTTTAATTTTGTAATGTGCTTTTTAGTATGGGTAACAATTTTTTTAAGAGTTTTCTTAAAACCAGCTCCTGTTTTTACTTTATTGATGTTTTTGTTCAATGTTGACGAAACTATTTTTTTATTGTCTATAATAACTCGTGTTGTTTTCATTGCTATTTCTTTATTTTTCTCGTAATAGAAACGTATTTAATAAGTACAAAAACAAGTCTTTTTTGTTTTAAGAACAAATTCGCAATGAATGGAAAAATATGTGTATTTGCTTAAATACACATTGGAACATATTTTTGATTGGCCCACTTAAAATACATTTGTTTTATCTATCCAGCTGTTCTCGCTAGTAGGAAGTCCGAGCCACTTCACATATACTTGATTCCCTTTTCTATTCAATACTTTTTCAACTAAGTACAAATCAGGATGTTTGGTTTTTTGAAGTTCTTGAGCATAAAACGCTCCTAGTATTGGTCGACATCTTGCATCTTCTATCAAGTAAGTTAGCGGATTAGTTTCTTGTATAGTTTTTATCTTAAATATTTCTGTTGACCAATTAGGATAATAGCCTTTATCAAAACATCCTTTGTATTTACTTATCCTTACAAAGTCACCAACACTAAATTTCCTACACTTAGTGTTTTTCTTACATTCAGTCATACGAATATATCTTTGCAGGATGTCTGTTTTATTGTCATGATTTATAGAAGCTGGAGGTTGTCCCACAGTTCTATGAGTAGTGTTATTGTATTCACATACAACTTTGTTGAGCGTTCCATTCATCCACTTGTAATTCCCGTTAAGACTAAATTCTTTGTATAATTTATTTTTTAATGTCCTTATTAATCTTTCAACAATCGAGGCTTTTTTAGTAGAATACGTTGAATAATGATTAATATTGTACTTTGTAACAATTTTTTTGAATTTATTATTATAAAACTCTTTTCCCAGATCAGTTTGCAAATTTCTTGGAACACGTCCTTTAATCAATAGACTTTCAAATGCTTTTGACACCTCTTGCTTATTTTTTTTTTTCAAAGCAACTGTCCAAGCATATTTTGAAAAAGTGTCTATGATTGCTAGTATATATTTGTTACCACCATTCACTTTTGAAATTGCTTGCATATCCATTAAATCTCCTTGCCAGAGATCGTCGATATCTTTAAGTATGACCTGTCTTCTTGGAAAGTTAACTCTAGCACATTTATGAATTTCATTTATGACATCTAATTTGCTCATAATGCTTATTTAATTTTCCTGAAATTTCTTTTAACACAATATTTTTTTCAAGATTTCTTACTTTATCGTTTAAAATTGAAATCAGTTTATTCAGTTGGTCTATTTGCGTGCAAATATTAACTTTAAGTTTTTCGATTTGCTCTTCAGTAGTATTTTTAATCTCATCACATTCCACACTTATGATAGTTTCAGTTTGATTTGTACGAACATATTTAATATTTTTATGTTCATTCATGTTGCATACAACTTTGATAACTGAGAACATTCCAAAGCTGTTTAGTCTTTTATAATATCAGCTTCTTTTAACTCTTCTAAAATAGATAGAATCTCATTGTCATGATTAGTATTACCAGCATTTTTTGAAGCAATTAGAAGTTTTAACCTTTCAATTAGTTCATTAGGGTCATCCCAGTAAACGTAATCGGTATTACTTTTATATTTTTTTAATTTAGGTAAAAAACCGCCGCTTTTTGTTTCCATTATCTGCCCTTCATCTTGAACATTACTATTTTGCAAAAACAAAGGTTTAATAATTTGACGATATTTTAAACTTTTATCACCTTTTATTTGACCATTAGGATGAAAGTCTCGTTTGTGTGCATGTGTATTATGAAGCATATCTTTATAGACAATTTTATCTAGTTCAGTGACCAAACTAAGATTAGGTTTACTGCGTACCAAAAGTTCTTTTAGACCTGGTGTCAATTCATATGGCCTTTTATCAATAGTAACTATATGTGTTTTGGGTGAATTACAGGTCTTATTTGAAAGAGATAACGTAACCTTGCTATTCCCCATCATCAGTTTTTTATTTTCACTACGTATCCCAAATGGAACGTTCATATTATCATAGATTTCCAACATATCTTCTTTATTTAGTGAAATCAGTGTATCATTAGAACCTTTAAAAGGATTTCTTGAAAGAACGTTTTTATAACACTCAGAATCTTCATTTGAATCTGTATTTAGACATTCTTTAAAACTTTCATACTCTGGAACATAATCTGTTGATGAGTTAAATCCATCTCTTGAAATGTCAAATATTAGTTTAATTATATCATTCCTTTTAATTATTGTTTCTAGTGGATCTGTTATTGGTTTGAAGACCTTTTTAAATTTTAAATGAGTGGTATCTTCTTCATTTTGCATTGTTTTAATTTTATTTTTTATACTATCGACTGACTTTATCAATTGTTCTTTAATATTAACCTGCATAATGTTTTATTTTTTATTTTTTTTGTTAATAATGGCCCATCCGTTATTTACAGATATCAGATTTCGATTGATATATTTTCTACAATGAGTTGGTATTTATATGCACTTTCTAAAAGTATATAAATATGTCAAACCCTTGTCTGTATCTACCTTCATTTAGAGGACAATCTTTATTAATTAACAAAAAGTCAAATCTGTCTTTCCAAATGGCAGAGCAAAGTTTTTTAAATTGAAACCATTCGATATCTGTATTTACGTGCTCATTGTATATATGTTTTAAGTTTATCTCGTCTTGTTTGAAGATTATTAAAAGATTTACATTATCTCGTATAAGTTGTTTAGGTATTTTGGAATAGGTTTGTGATAAGTAAAAACAATCTATCTGTTTATGTCTCCCCATTGCAAAGTAATTACGAATATTGATTTGATTTTCGCATGCTACATCATCAAAAATCATTACTGCATTAGTTAAAGCATCATTTGGGTGTATGACTTCTTTATTATCATTGAAGACAAAGAAGTTAGCACCTGGTATGTAGCTCATAACTTGTTTTAAAAAACAATATTTTGGCTGGAAAGCCGTTTTCGAGTATAAGTAAATATGCTTAAACTTGAGACCATTTTCATGTAATATTAAATTAAGCATTATGTTAGTTTTTCCACAGTTAGATGGACCACATATTATACATCTAATAGTATCTGGTAAGAGTGCACTATGTTTCACTTTACGTGATTGATTTTCTAATTTTATATTATGAACTTCTAAAGTCTGTGGTTGCTTGATGAACTTCATTGTGAAAATGAAAGATAAAAGTGAATGACATGCATTTATAATTAAATATAAATAACGATCAATTAATAAATAAAACAAAGTTTGATGTAATTATATAAAAGTACCTTTATTAACAAATTTTGATTAAAATACTTAATGCTATGAAATAATAGTTTAAAGTTAAAAACTAGTAATAAAAACAATACACATTTATAGATTACACATCACTGGAATAATCTACAAATATAGAATCACAATGCCCCCAGGGTAATGTATGAATTTGATCCTGTAATACTTGAACTTTGTCATCGTTTCTTTCTAAAACTTGTTTATCTACTTGCTGAGTGTATAAAACATGTTAAATTGATTTTATCATATTCATCTTACATCTATGCGCTTTATTTGTCAGCAGTACATTGTTGTAATCATTCAATTTTAGGTTACAGGTTACATACTTAGAAACACCTTTGGCTTTTTTAATTTCGGTCTTCACAGTGTTTATAAAATATAATTTAGCTCTTAAACCGGTAAATTCTGTAATTAAATCGTCACCAACCTCATGTTTCCATAATCCAGGAATTTTTGCATTAAGTTGCGGTATGTGAAATGGATTATTAATTCCAAAATTACTGGTATCAAACTTGGTAAGATCATCATGCATATCATGATAAAAATCATCTGTATAAATTAAATATAATAGGCTATCAGTATCTGTATAGCACAACTCAGCATTGTTTTTGTATTTATTTTTAATAACGTCATAATGAAATTGGTATAAATGTTGCTTTGAATATTCCAAAACGGTAAATCCAATATAAATAGGTCTATCTAAAACCACCTTTTCCCGGTACAATTCCACAGCTACGAAATTTTCTGAAAAAATTGATATACTTTTTAAATTTGGTTTACATATCAATTTTTCACCGCCAAGATGCTTATTTGTTTTATTTCTGGTATCTGTCCATTTTGTTACTAATTTTACATCGGCTTGCTTACGTTTATTTTCGATAGTTTTTCCGAATATGGCATTATTCAATAATTTAAAAAAGTCCTTCTCGAAAGCAGTTTTGGAATTTTGACGAAGACTAGTATTCAGATCAACGTATTTTTTGAGAAAGCAATCTTGTCTGAAGCTAAGTATACGATGAATCTTTTTTAAAATCAGACCTTTTTTCAAGCATTCTTTCAAGTGAACATAATGAATTACGTAATTTTGTTTATCATAGAGATTTGCAACCAATTTTAATGATTTTCCATAAGGAGGTACAATTTTTTCCACTGCAAAGGGTAAATCTTTATGCTTGTAATGTAAATAATTTGGATAATTTAAGTCTACTTCCAAAATGTAACCATAATCATTATCATCTGACACATCATTTACATCAAACTTGCTAATTTCTTTCAGACTCAAGAACTTAAATTCTTTAATAGGAAGTTTCTTCATCATAGCATAGCCATATAGATTATTACAATCAAGGTATATTAAATAACTACTTGGTTCGAGTTCATTAAAATGCGGTAAATATTTATTGTTTGCTACAGCATGACGCAGAGAGCACTGTGCTAGCCCACCACGAATTCCTTTTTCTAATAACTCGTACATTTGTAAATCACTTATCAACTCAAGTTCAGTATCGGTATATAAAAGCATTGCATCCCAACTTAAGCTCGGTGACGTTACATAATAAGCCGGATCCAACTTGTAGTAATGTAAACTTGTTTTTCGAAATTTTTCAAATATATCACATAGTAAAAGCACATCACATTTTATGTATAAATCTGTATATTCACCAAGAGATTTTATTTTGAATATATTCCAAACTGTTTCAGCGTGTAAATATTCTTCATTAGTTATATGTTTTTCGCACAGACTGTTATAAAAATTATACTTTAAGGGAAGTTTCGTCTCATAAAATTTAGACCAAGAATCAATATAGTCATATGGATAAACACCTTTTTTTCGCATTAAATCAAATTGTCTTTTATCAGTAAACTCTCTTGATAAGTTTAAAAAATCGTTTTCTGACAAACTTTTACTTAGTGCATCTAGACTAGAACTAAGAAACTGAAAGGAATCAATAAACTTTATTTGTATAGGGTGATTGTTTTTTTCCGTATTTAAGACTTTTATTATTGAGAGGTATTTTTCTTTAGTTTTCGGTATTATATTAATAGAACCTTCATATTTTGCTAACTCTTCAATGAATAAATGTGAGTCATATCCGGACAAATTATGAAAGACAACAGGAATGAATGAACAAACTCTATACATCAAATTACAATGGGAGTGCGCTGCCCCACGATACTCAGATGTAATATGATCATGATCTCGGACTTTATCATTCAATAATAATTGTTTGCATATGTAACATGTAACGGAATTACGATATTGCATCTCTTGTTCTGCTGATAATGGGGTCATTGGCTTTTTACTACTTAAAATATTATGTATATATTTAACATCTTTTATTAAATATTTAACAAATATTTCCACGCAATCTGTACCTCGATACGTAACATACTTGTTTAATTGATCATTATGTGCGCAACAAATATAATAAGCGAAACATGAAGGGTGATGGGTTTTAAGTTTCTGAGTATTCAAAGAGTTACTTTCATTATAGTCTATTAACATACATTCAAAATCAGCATAAATTATAAAATTAATTTTTTGCTGCCTCTCGTAATGTTTGAACTTTAGCACAGAATTATGTTCAGGTAATATAGTCAAAATCTTAGAGCAGTTATGAGTCTTGTGTCTATTTTCGTTACTAAATATTTGTAGACATACATCACATAAATAAAGTTTTCCTTTAGAACGAGTCACCTGACGTCGCACTAGACTTATTAAATCTTTAATTAGACAGTAGTGTCCGTTAGTATTTTTTTCGATATAAAGTAAATTAAAATGCTTTTTTCTTCTACTTTGTGTTATATAAAGAGGTCCAGTCACAATATTATTTTGTATACCATATATATTTAAACTGATGTTGGAATTATTTTTTTCTAACATTTTAATATCATTTATAGTAGGAGGAAATGACATTCCCTCAATATTTAAAACAGAGCTATAATGGGGGTATGAACTTGTTCTGCATACATTATTTTTAGCTGGGTATAATCCAGCAACTATACTCCATAGTAAACAACAATTATCTTTATTTTTAATATTTATACAACTTTTTGAGTGCTTAATAGCTGATGGTAGTTCTATATAAGACCCACCTCTCATAGGGGAATACTTGTTTATATTAATTTCGAGATGACTCATAGAAACAAATGTCCAACCAGATTGACAGTGCTGGAACTCGGTTAATTTATTATTTAGTTTATTTATTACTTTGGTTAATAATTCATTCAAATCAGTGTTCGTATATATCATTTCATATTTGGTATTAAACGACTTTAATTGTTGTTCGTCTGATTTTGATAACATAAAATAGGCAAACAATTCAAAACTCAATTTTATGCAATTAATATGTTCATTAAGTGACATATTTATCAATTCTGTTATATTTGTTAGATGATCACCCAGGAACGCCTCTAAACCGAGGTACTCGTCTTCCTGAGTGACATTCAATCTGTATGTCATTAATCTGTTTTTGAATGCTGTTGCAATAATATGAATATCTGTGAACTTGGTATTCAATAAACAATTTGCTTTGTGTATATTCGTTCTCATATGATAGGAATACTGATTTTCTGGTATTTCAATTTTACATTTATGACAGGTTATTGACTTTCTAGATCTCGATTTGCTGTTGAGGTGTGTAACTGTAAAAAAGAAAACCAATGACGAGATTACTTAATATATAATAATTATTTATACTTCAACATCATACTTATAAAATATAGTACAATTATTAATAAGACATGTATGTAGGTAAAAACAATTTAAAGAAGATACAATTTAAAGTAAGTAGGTATAATACTCGTATATGTAAAAAAATATTGACTGACACCTAGTTAATCATAGGCACCCATGTGGGTGATAGGACAGTTTTTAAAATCATTTTGAGTTGCTTTAACAAACTCCTTTAAGTGGGGCCAAGATTCTTTATTTTCATCAAATTGTGTCTTAATGGTAGTTATGGCCGAGCGCCATCTATTTATAGGCAGTATTTTTTTAATTTCTTCCGTATTGTAAATTTTCACTTCTACATAATATTTGCCTTCTTTAGTCTCGCTTATCTGTCGAGAATATCCTTTGGCCATTCTTCTAGTAAAATATGAGTATAGTGGTGGTATATTACCAGTTTTATGGGATCTCTGTGGTGGGATGACACTTTCTTCATTATCACTGTCTTCACCGAATAATTCACCAGCTGTAACTCGAGCTGGCGGTGTTACTGGTGAAACGATCGGTTTTGATTTCTTTGCGCTTGTTGACTCTTCACTCAACTTGCTGGACCGTTCCCGCTTCGTTTTTCTTTCCTCTGTCTTCCTCTTCGGCTTCGCCTCTTGTTCAGAGTCATCGCTGGAGAGATAAAGGTCGTTGCTAAGTAGTTTAGACCTGTGAACAAAAATACATAAAATTAGTGTCTTGCAATCAATCCATTTCCTTCATAATTCCTACATTTGAAAGGAACTGATCGTGACTAAGATAAATAATTAAAAGATACAAATATCGTTTGATTTTGTGTAAGAATCGAATCCAGGACACAAAATGCTTACAAAGAATAGATCAGTCAGCCACAAAAGTATTTTTAATAGATGAATAAAATACATAGCATTTGATCTGTGCAGGAATCGAACCTGCAGCACAGAAAAGCATCACTCAGTCTCTGAACTAAGCGTGCTAACTATTGGCGGTCAACATTTTAATACTTGAACATATCACTCTTCTACATTACTCTGACCATTCAATACTTAGATATGATTATGAATAGGTACTTACATTCTTGATTGATGCTTAGACAGGTAGCTTGATTAGGAGCTCGGAGTGATGATTCCTTGTAGAGAGGATTCGTTCCAGAGAGGAATTGTACCGGAGACTAATTTGCGAGGCGTTTTTATAGGCCTAAAATCACGTCATTCAATCCAAATTTGTAAAACTGCATACTTGTAAAAATTTACAATTGCCTACACGAGCGTACAAATCGTAGCGGTTAAGGTTTTATGTTTACAGCGTTTTATATAAGACGAATGATAAGCGATTTTGAATCTTATGTAGGTACTTACTTAAATCAACAATAGGGAATTTCATACTTACAAAACGTGGAGGAGTGGAGATATGACGAGTCAGAATCTAGCGTTTAAAACGCAGCGGTTATAACGCCCGTCTACAGATTAAAATGCGTCTTTGTGCACGTGTCAATAATTCCTAGTCATATATGGAGACAAGAGGAGCCGTCAGTTTCGGATTACTTTACATAAATAAAAACGTTATTAAATTGAACCTTAGTAACAAAAAAAAAAAATGGATGAGTACCTATATAAACCAATCCAAGATACCAAAAAAAATCATTCGAATTGTCTTATCTGCTCTACGATGTCGGTAAGTAAAATATCAAAAAGTATTTTAAATTACTTATTAATAAAAACATTAAAATGTGTATTATAAATGATTTTTAAAATATTTTCAAAGCGATCTTTATCTTTTTTTATATCTATCGATTCTAGGATAGTTCAAGTATTATTTAATTAATATTTGTTTCTTTGTTTCAGATTTCCAGCGATATTTTCCCCACTAATTCTTCATACTCACCAATTCCTGCTGAACAAGCCCTACGTCAAAAAGTGGTCAACTATTTGGAGAGAGAAAGACCATTTCAACCATTTCAATTTGAGGACACACCGCCTTGCAGTAATAGTAACAACAGTAACAATAATAAAAGACGAAGAAGTGATGTTGTATACTCATATATACAGAAACCATCAACGGGTCATCGTAGTAAAATAATACGAATACAAGTTTTTGACGCGGAAGATTTCACTAATTCGCCATGTGATTGTACTGCCAATATATGTGTCCAACATGTTGTGGGCAATGTATTTAATGATGATGTTTATAAATGTGTTAAGGATATTTTAAACAAATTGCAGAAAAAAATGTGAATAAACTATCAATTATATTTCAGTTGTTTTATTTCTATCACTCCTGTTAATAAAATGTACAAAGTCACGAGCCTATCTACACACCTGCCAAATAGTAATATTAAGCAAATAAAAATAAAAAAATATCTTATAAGTACTATGCATGTGTAATAAGAATTACACACCAAGAGTCAATTTATATTAACTTAAATAATTAAAATTACTTAAAACTTCTTTATGATAGGTTACACTTACATTTTTATACACATACCTACACTTCTTAAGGTTCATGTCTGTACTCATTATGTAAACCTATTTATTTGTCTAGGAATGTAGTTTAATAGTTTAATCGTAATACTACATGCTGATTTTCTGATGTGAATTAATAATTATAACTTTATACCTATGAGGCACACAATGGGTAGCAAAGAATATGATCTGCTTCCATTACGGGAATGGGAATGTGTTTGTTATGTAAACAATCACTCGTGCTTAGCAACTGATTATGAATACGATTCTTTAAACGATGTAGGTAGGTTTGGTATGTTGCTCAGAGACCACATTAAACCCATAATAAATTCATATTACTGCATCATTCATACCTAAATGAAAATTTTATCTCTCTGCAAGGGAAGGAAATACATGTAACTTATAAATACCTACTAGGTAACTCGGTAATATACACCATCATAGAATAAAATCCCAATCGTAGGAGTTTCATTCCGAATGGAGTAATTATTCTAAAAACAATCTTGAATAGATGTCTCATTTCGATCTGAATGCAACAGCCAATTTGAATAGATGTTTTTGACTACAATAAAATTAACATTCGTTTTGAATAGAGGATTCTGAATGTCGAATAGTCATAGGGATACTTGAATGGTTGAACTGTGAAATATGGGGTACTCAGATCTGAAATGAGATCTGAGTACCCCATATTTCAACTACTGACGAAACCTTCAGTTTCCCCGAAAAGGTCACCAAAACGTAGCCAGGATACGGACGCTAGGAAATCTACACCGGGCTGATGAAGAGCCCGATAGAAGCGCCCGTGAAGCTCCTTGCTTTGCCATACTTCCTTGCGGTCCTCTGTAGTAAGTACCACAGGTTTGCGCCAGTTCTCTTTAGCCATGGAGAGCGGGGTGAGCCCCTTGTCCACTGCGACCACATCACGGTGCATACCCACTTCGGCTTTTAAGAAATATTCCCTGAGGCTGCACACCTCGCGGTTGTGGAGGGTCTTCGCATTTAAAAAGCCTCGACCCCCGCATTTCCGCGGGATGTACAGTCTCATCACCGATGAACGTGGGTGATGCATCCGGTTTGCGGTCAGTAGTGTACGGACCCTCCTGTCCAGGGCGTCGAGTTCGGTCTGAGTCCATTTGAGTATGCCGAAAGAGTACATCAAAACCGGCATGACCCAACCGTTGAAGGCGCGCACCTTGTTTCCGCCCGAAAGACGACTAATTAATACCTTCTTCAGGCGACCAAAGAAGCGCTCCTTCAACGATTGCTTCATGTCAGCAACGTTGATGCCTAACGCTTCCGACATACCCAAATACTTATAGCTTTCGGCTGAGGAGAGGGATCTAAGGTGTATGGAGTCCGAGAGTTGAGTTCCCTCGGATTCCATAATCTCCCCTCGCTTTACATGCATGACTGCACATTTGTCCACACCAAATTCCATCCTGATGGCGTTACTGAATATTTCAGTTAACTTCAGTAACTCCATCAGTCGCAATTTGTTGGGGGCAAAGAGTTTCAAGTCATCCATGTAGAGGAGGTGAGATATGACCTGACCACTTCTCCTCAGCCGATAGCCCAGTCCTGAATTCTCCAGCAGTGTGCTTAGAGGATTCAGGGCTAAGCAAAACCAAAGTGGACTTAAACTATCACCCTGGAATATTCCCCGTTTAATCCATACAGGTTCATTATTCCCCTGGATCTGTCGACATCCTGGATAGCGAAGGACCGTCCTCCATTGCCCCATACATGACATCAGGAAGGAGCGCAGAGTTGCATCTATTTTGTACAACTCCAACACCCTCATGAGCCATGTATGTGGCACCGAGTCGTAGGCCTTCTTATAGTCTATCCAGCATGTCGACAGATTCTTACGGGATTGACGAACCTGTTGGCTTATGGCCATATCGATGAGGAGTAGCTCCTTAGTACCACGGGACCCGTTCCTACATCCATTTTGAGAGACAGACATGATTGAATTACTGTCAATGTGTGTGTTAATTTTCGCTCTCAAAATAGATGTAAGAAGTTTATAGACCGTTGACAAACATGTGATCGGTCTATAATTCTTGGGTTCCGCGGGACTACCTGACTTATGGAGCAGGTGGGTAACGCCTGTTGTTAGAAACTGCGGTAGCGACCCAGACTCTAGGGATGACTGGAATTGAGATGCTAGGCGAGTGTGTGAACTAATCAGCCATTTTAACCAAAAGTTGTGCAGTCCGTCCGGTCCCGGAGATTTCCAATTCGGTAACGGACGGACTGCTCTGGCCACGTCTGATGGCGTGATCAGTATAGCGTCCATTTCTGGAATAGTTTCACACATTCGCCTGACATCCTGCATCCAGCCAGCCTCAGCGTCACAGACGGGCACCGACCAGATGTTGCGCCAGAATGCATTCGTGGCGGCATCATCCGGGCGGCACACGTCCGTCACATTTTGTTCAGGTCGCTCCCAAGATCTATATACACACCTCTCATCGCTCTGGAACATGCGATTCTGCATGTATCGATCGACTCGCCGCTTATACCGCCGAATACGGCTCGCCCATGCACAAACTTTCTGCTTCAGGAAGTTGATGCGCTCTGTGACACGGGACATGTATTCTCGAGGGCTGATTCCAGTCCCCGAGAATGCCCGCCTTACAAAGCGCATCACTCGTGGTCGTGTATTGCCCTCCCTGAAGCAGTATAGTTTGCCGATGAGTACCCTGGCTCCATCGATACGTCGCTCGATCCTGCATTGCCAGGCTGGTACGGCTGGTTTTGGTCGAGTAGCTCCGTCACTGTTTGGAAACTTGACGTTAGCTAAACGACATGCCGCAGCAGCCGCGCAATACAGGATCGAGTGTGTATCAACGAGATCCTCGCTGCTGTCGAAAAAGTTGCTGAGCTGCGAGTCCAAGGCACACACCAGCGCCCTATTTTTTTTGTGCATAGGTAGACGTGGTAATCGGGGTCTAAGATCGGTCGGAGTGTACCTATACTCACGAAACGCATCCTCCAGTGCGCTCCTCAATCGGACGTTGCACTGGCTACTTACTGTGGCAACCCTATCATCCTCCTCTTCGACACTATGATTGGACCGCGGCGGGATTACATCAATAGGTGACGCTTGTACCGCGGTTTGTGCCGGAGTTGAGACGATATGGTTGCTCAGTACCTCTGAGCGCAGCCTATCAAGCGCGGCATCGTCCAACCTATGATTGCGCTGGATGACCCGCACCTGATCCGACAGTCGTTGGGCCGAGACGTTGACGGTTGGTTCTAGTTCCTGAAACAGAGACAGCATCCTAACACGGTACGCAGTGAGGTTAGTTCCTCCCTCTGTAGACCCATAATATGCGCGCATGACGTTCTCGTTCATAGACTGAGTCCATCTCATGCGCTGCACACAACCACCGGTAGCGGGGACCCGGCTCGGGGCCGGTTGGCCCCTAAGTCCCAAGCTCCTCGGTGGCCGGCCTCTCCCCTGCCGACGTACAGGTGTTGGCGACGTCGGCGGGGAAAAATACTCATCGCTCGAGCTCGACGCGACTACCGCGGCCGGTGTCGTCACAGCGCTCACGGTGGGGCTGGGTACCGGCGGCGGCGAGGCGGAGCTGAGCGGCGAGTCCGGAGGTGGTGGGCGTGCTCGTGCAGCTGATCTCGTCAACATTTAGTTTTCAGTTTTTTAAAGCATGGTTTTATTGGAGGTGACATCTGTCAGTTCACCTCTGCTATGGTATTTTTTCGTAAAAGTCTATTTCTATGGTTCATTTTGATAATTGTATGGTTTATTTTGATTTTTTAAGCTTCTAGGCTTCTGATATAAATAAAAACTGCGTCTAAAATGAATACAAATATTAAAACTGAAAAAACAATTTTTATGAGTTGTTGACGTTAGTGTTGCCAGCTATTATTATTATTATTATTGTCTGCATCATCAGCAGATGCACAAAATATGCCTTCTTTCAAATTTGCATCGACTTAGTGCTATACTTAGTCTCAAAGTAAAAGGGCTGTATCACATCCGGACAGACAGACAGATGGACATAACGAAATTATAAGGCTTCCTTGTTTGCGTTTTGGCAACGGAACCCTAAAAAGGAATAAACACGAACCGGAAACAGCCCAATGAGTAATATGGCACTTCTGGTAGCAATGATCAAAGAGATAATGAAAACAACGTATTTAAATGTGTCTGTCTTCTCATCATAATTATATATAGTCAATTACTTAAGTGGCCACTTCCTTAATAGTAAATGTAAAATATAAGAATGCATTACTTTAACGTCACCGCAGAAATACGCAACATTACAAATAAAAATGTCTCCAATTAAGTGGTTGAAAATTTTATTGTTTCTGGAGAATCTCTTCACATGAATTACTGTAGCCAGGAGAAGATAGATGAAAACTACCTGGCAAATAAAAAATAACGAAACTGGCAGGAAAAACAGCGAAATACTGAATTTAATTAAGAGACTACACATGGCCCTATAAACAGTTCAGTTGTAGAAATAGCTCAGGAATTTGAATTTTTTTTTCAAACTCAAATTCAAACTCAAAACATTTATTTCAAATAAACCAATTACAGGCACTTTTGAATTGTCAAGGGGTCGGTCAGTCAGAAATATGAAGCTAGTCGTTAAAAGCGTCCGTTAGAAATAAAAATATAAATTAAATTAAAATTAAAATCGCCGTGGCAGCTAAGAGATGACCAGTCCCTACTGACGGCGCCCGTTCACGAACAAATTTTTTTTGCTAATATTCCCCATAAAACTACTGAAGCTTTAAATTCCTCACCCGCACTTTCTGCTGCGTTACTTAGAAATAATGTAAAGAAATAAAAATGCCCTTTGGAGTTTATTTAAGTTTCACGATACAAACCTCCAGGCTGTTATAAAAGCTTTTAAAGAACTTAAAATTAAATTATTTGACTTTAACTTTGACTTTGAATTAAGAAATATTTTATTATTTTCTATATGTATATTCGTCCAGACTTTGTTGCATCATTAGTGAACAATTCAAACTCAAACTCAAACTCAAAGCATTTATTTCAAATAAACCAATTACAGGCACTTTTGAATTGTCAAGGGGTCGGTCAGTCAGATATATCCGGTTTCAGGCCTGGGCACAGTACCGTTTCAGCTCTCCTTAAAGTGACTGACGATATAAGGCGGGGAATGGAAGACACTAAGGTTACAGTCTTAGTATTAATTGACTTCTCCAATGCTTTTAATACCGTCAGTCACGAAGTCCTTTTATCCATCCTTTCCTATCTTATGGTCTCTCGGGAGGCGTTGGAATGGTTTTCCTCTTATCTTCAGGGGCGTCAGCAGTCTGTTCGTGCTGGAGACTCTTCGTCTGGTTGGTGTGAACTTGCAGCTGGCGTCCCTCAGGGCGGTATATTATCTCCTCTTTTGTTCTCAATTTTTATTAATCTCATCACCACTGAACTTCGAACTGCGTATCATCTTTATGCTGACGATTTGCAGCTTTACTGCCAGGCAAGTGTGGAGAACATATCCGATGCGATTGAGGAGCTAAACCGGGATTTAGATGTGGTTAAAAACTGGTCTGATCGTTTTGGGTTGGCGGTTAATCCTACCAAGTGTCAGGCTGTCATTGTAGGGAGCACCCACAGTATGAGGAAGCTGAATGGCTTAACTGTGCCACCTATAATGTTTGACAACTCAGTCATCCCGTTTAGCTCCGATGTTAAGGATCTTGGTCTGCATGTTGACACATGTCTTGACTGGCGTAAGCAGGTCACGACTGTAAGTAAAAAAGTCACTGGAACGCTGCGGTCGCTCTATCGGTTGAAAAACCTTCTCCCATCACACATAAAGGCAATGCTTGTACAGTCCCTAATCTTTCCCATAATAGACTATGGTGATGTGTGTTACTATGACCTGAATGCAGATCTCCTCAATAAACTTGACCGCCTTCTAAATAACTGCATTCGATTCGTATTCAATCTTCGAAAGTATGATCATGTATCTGCGCATCGATTGCTTTTAAAATGGTTACCCATACGTCAGCGTAGAGAGTTCAGGGCTCTGTCTATGTTGTATTCCATACTCGACAAACCCACTACTCCTTCTTACCTGACTTCCCATGTTCAATACCTATGCTCTGCTCATAGTAAAAATCTTCGTTCTACCAACAATCGTCTTCTACGATGTCCTTCTCACCGCTCTGGTTTTATTCACTCTTCTTTCTTTGTCCAGGCGGTATTTCTTTGGAATGCGCTTCCTCTGAACATCAGGATGGCAACCAGTCGGTTATCTTTCAAACTGAAGGCACGTGAACATATTCGTGAAAAGTTGGCAGAATCTTTGCAGTGCTGATTTGCTGGATTTGTTTTCTCTTCTACCTATCGTTATTTCTCCTGACAAAGTTTATTCGGTTTATATGTATGTATTTATGTATGTATGTATTAGTAAGTATTCATTTCAAAGTTATCTATTACTTATGTTGCACCTGCCATGTTTTGTCTCTGCTCCACCCTAAGGTTGACTGGTAGAAAATGCCTCAGGCATTAAGTCCGCCTTTGTACAGTATTTTTTTTACTTGTGCATAAAGTTTTAATAAATAAATAAATAAAATAAATATATGAAGCTAGTCGCCCATTCCAAAGCGTAGTAGGTACCTATGGAGAAGAACGGGCAAGAAACTCCACGGACACTCTTTTAAAGCAAAATATGGTTACATAATATTGGTTACATCATTCAATTTGAAGTTATACATGTGAGAACGATGCAAAACATTAAAAGAGTCCGTTAGAAATAAAAATAAAAACTAATTCAAACATTAAATTAAATTAAAATCGCCGTGGCAGCTAAGAGATGACCAGTCCCTACTGACGGCGCCCGTTCAAGAACATGACGCATGGATTAGCACCATTCAGCTCAATGTTAGTTGTTCGGAGATGGCGACAATGATCAATTGAGTTATATTACTTGTTTTTTTTCTGTATCAGCTTGTATTACCGCTTTGCCATCCGTCGTAACTGGCATCTGTTACAGTGGCGTCTTCATCTCATATTTTGAAAGCATCAGTCGTGTCTCAGAGTCCTTAAAAGATGACAAACATTTAATTAATTCTTTGAACAAAATGTTCAACTTAACTTTTATTTGGCTCACTTTTGTTGACACTTGATCCGTGAAGATTCTATTAAAAGTGATACGAATCCGTTATTTTTTATTCCTATTTTGGTATCTCAAGCTGTTTTATGAATTAATATAGTGTTTCAATACCTCATGTTATTTCTTGTTATTATGATTGTGGTTCCTTTATTTAAATGCCTGATTTCATTGATATCAGCCGTTCAGGTAAGGAGTTGCGAAGGTCAGCAAGGAGTTGCGATATTAGTTCGGATGAGCAGTGTAATATCACAAGGGAGCAGATTCAAGGATGGGTTGAACTGTATAGAGATTTATCATAAAAAGTGACACGTTGCTTCGGACATCAGTTTCTTGTATTTGGTATTGTAAACCATAGAGCAGCCCATGTTGCTCTATGGGTTAAACTGATCATAACAATTTTTGGTCAACACCAAAACATTTGGTTGATTTTGCGTAGATGTGACACATATTTTCCCCAAATTTGTTATTCTCGTGTTTTCTTCTTTCTTTGCGTCATGTTAACCGCAAAAAAACGTATTTTCTTTCTTTCCTTTTTTTCTTTCTAGCACCAAGATAATGTGAATATACCAGGGTTTTATAAATTAGGTTTTTATGTAAGCGTTTTTTGTATGGTTATTAAAACAAATACTGAAATAAATTAATACGTTATCATGTTAATTTATTTCAGTTTTTAATAACGATATCAATGTCAATTTTAAGCTATGTTTTGACGTTGTACAACATTATATATATGTATACAAATGCTTTTGATGTAAGTATATTATACTTAACTTTATTTTAGTTCCCTTTATTATGACGGAGTACAACTTAAGCTTAACATAGAGCATCAAGGGTCTAATATCCTAATTAATATTATAAATGCGAAAGTGAGTTTGTTTGTTCGGTTGAACGGATTTGGATGAAATTTGGCACATGCATGGCATTATGCGGGTGAGACCGCGGACCGCAGCTAGTTTTTGATATTTTGACCATTATCTTTAATATAAGCTGATGACAAAATTATTTCAAATTCATTTGACCAAAATATGTATATGAATTACAGAAAGTCTCCAACTCCGATAAGTACAAGAGAGTTGTAATTGTGATATTAATTTGTTCAGACATCTGTCACTATTCGTTTTTCAAAACTCTCACAGAGGGTTAAGGCGGTGTCAAAGTCAGTAAGGAAACATTTTAATGCGCTGTCGAACTTACTCGAATCTTGGTACAATCGACCCCTAACTGGGTGGAAAAAGATAAAAAAGTTGAAGGGGTGGATTTTACTGCTTGCTTCAATTAACTAGAAAATGGGTATAAATAATATTTAAATCATGAGAACACATTTTATTTTCATTTGACCTATAAACTTGAAAATTGGCCTGAATACTTATTTAGTTAGTAGCTAGTCACTAAAGAACACACAAGAAAAGAAGCAGAAGGGGTGGAGGGAGTGTGGCGGCATCTACATCGCCACATACAAACTATGCATCAAAGACCTGACGTCACACAAATCTTGAATCGTGCAATTAGAGTTTACCGCGCGATCGACATATTTACAAGCTCCCGATTTCAACCATTAGGCAGTTGCCCGCCAGACACAACACCCGTCTGGTCGGAGGATCCTCCCTTTTCTATAGAGGATGAGTGAACTTTACACTCTGTTCCTCATGCCTCTAAAAGAGTATTAACATTTTTAGAAAAAGTACGAAATCCACGCGAATGAAATCGCGGATGAAGTGCTAGTTGGTAGATTAAAAAAAATATCATACACACACATCAATTGATAATCAATAACCTTTATAATAATAATAATACATAATTGTTTCTCAAACTAGGAGGTCTCTGTATATTAAGAGATAGTGTTCGTCCAGATGGTTTTAATAGTGAAATAGGCTCGTATCTATCTATCATTACATGGTGAACCACATTATCTGCAAATTTAACATTTAACATTATAATTTTTATGTATGTGTCGCATCATGGGTGGCCGAGATGCGAAGCATCGGTTCTTGTTCGTGATCCGACATAGTTTTACTTTGATGTGGGCACTGTTGTGGGTACTCGAGCGAAACAGAATTTAAATCAAAATAACTTTATTTAAAACACTTAACGATTTACGAGAAACAAACACGTGCGTTGGTACTACTGAGCGTCTGCCTAGACTGTCGGAGTTCAAGTGACTGAACACTCCGTCCTTTCCCCAGTCCTCGCTGCATCCCCTCTACCGACGATCGTGTCCAAGCGGTAGGGCGCGCTTGCGTTTCCGGTAAACATTTATTTAGTTCTATAACGAACAAATAGGTGGCGCTGTCGGTTGCACTATGGCGCCATCAATCCACGACATATGTATTAATGTATTCGTTTATTTTATGAATTACAGAAAGTCTCCAACTCCGATAAGTACAAGAGAGTTGTAATTGTGATATTAATTTACATATCAGTGATCATGATGACTGTAGTTGCTGGGCAATTGGTGCAAAACCAAGAAGTGAAGTTCCGTCGGGTGTTGGCTCGATTTTATAATTATAATAAAATACTTATTGGTAAGGCTTTCTTTAATTAATGATTTTAGAAGAAAAATTAACATATTCTTACGAATCATTGACATTTGCTTTCAGATTCATGTGACTGAAATGAAATTGATAAGAGACTTCATAGTTACGTCTGATAAAGAAAAATTCCAATAGAAATCAAGTTACTGTCCAACATTTCTGCTGGGATGTACATGCTGCCATTTATACTCACGTTCACTAACAACTATGTAATTGTTATCTTACAGTTTAATCATGTTATTTAATTTACTATTACTCGCAAATGTTATAAATATATATTATATATCTGATTTGGCAAATGTCATAAATATAATGTCGCAAATATCACATATCTATTATTTCATATGATTGTAAACAATTTCCTTTATTTTTTTTGTTATTTCGGTACAGCCGGTATATCCACGGGTATTTCAACGATAGTTTAGAGTAGACAGAAATGTGCTGAATCTTTTTTGTAAAATTAGTACCCACCCAAGATTTATCTATTCGGGCGACAGACTCCCCAAGTCTGTCAACCGTAGGCCACGCCCTATGGCGGCTGGAAAACATACCGGTTTCTTCACGATGTTTTCCTTGACCGTTTTCAATTCAATTCAATTCAAATTCTTTATTTCAGACGTAAGTCCATAGTGTTAGTAGCAACAAAAGTAGTAAGTATGTTTTGAGAGCAATGGTGAAGTCCAGCGCCTGCCTGGGTTTGAACCCTCGAACTACAACTCATAAGTCGGGGCCAACAACACTTGGCCACCACTGCTGTTATAGATCAATTGAAGTTATTTGTGAATGCGGTATTTCTAATTGACCGATATAGTCATTCATCTTGTTGGGTTCATTTATAATGCGATAGTCACTTACTTAAATAACCATCATATAGCAAAGTTTCAACTTTTCTAACTTCACTCCCATTATAACTATTTCAGTATTGTATTCGTCAAGGTATACATAAAAAATGACGATATTAAAGTGGTTGAACAATTTGATGTTTATTGAAAATATCTTAGGTGTATACCGAAATTATTCAAGTCTGACGAAAATTAAAAAATATTTTATTATTTTCCAAATATTTCTCCAAACCACGTTGCATACAATAGCTGTAACAATTGAACTGTATTTGTTGTTAGCAGAAGGTGGCTACGATCAAATAAAATTAATTCGTGGTTTTTTTGCTGTCTCAGTATGTATATAAATTCTTCGGCATCCGTCTTGACCGGCACCTTTTACAGCAACGCCTTCAAATCTTATTACGATAGCATCAGCCGTGCCTCTCAATGGTTTACAGAAGACAAGAAATTAAATAATGCTATCAAGAAAATATACTGGTTCGGTATTACTTTGATATTATTTTGGATCATAAATGCAACTTACAGATCTACGGAAGTAGCTAAAAGTTTCCCGAAAACGAAAGAGCATATTTTTGTTCCCATTATGGTATCGCAAACTATCTTAAGAATTACTGTAGGTTTTCAGACTCTCATGTTTTATATTGTGGTTATGATAGTGTTTCATTTGCTTAAATGCTTGATTTCGTTGATATCTGTCGTTCAGGAGAGAGTTGAAAGCTATGATATTAGTTCGGATGAGCTATGTGATATCACAAGGGAACATATTAACCAATGGGTCGAACTTTATCGAGATTTAGCAAATTGCTGTGAAAAAATTAAACAATGCTTTGGAAGCCAGGTACTTGTATTTGACATTTATTAAAATTGTCAAACAATTGCCTCGTTGGTCTAGTGATTGGAGGCACAACTGCTGAGCATGAGGTCCTGGATTCGGGCCTGCTGAGCATGAGGTCCTGGATTCGGGCCTGCTGAGCATGAGGTCCTGGATTCGGGCCTGCTGAGCAAGAGGTCCTGGATTCGGGCCTGCTGAGCATGAGGTCCTGGATTCGGGCCTGCTGAGCAAGAGGTCCTGGATTCGGGCCTGCTGAGCATGAGGTCCTGGATTCGGGCCTGCTGAGCATGAGGTCCTGGATTCGGGCCTGCTGAGCAAGAGGTCCTGGATTCGGGCCTGCTGAGCATGAGGTCCTGGATTCGGGCCTGCTGAGCATGAGGTCCTGGATTCGGGCCTGCTGAGCAAGAGGTCCTGGATTCGGGCCTGCTGAGCATGAGGTCCTGGATTCGGGCCTGCTGAGCATGAGGTCCTGGATTCGGGCCTGCTGAGCATGAGGTCCTGGATTCGGGCCTGCTGAGCATGAGGTCCTGGATTCGGGCCTGCTGAGCAAGAGGTCCTGGATTCGGGCCTGCTGAGCATGAGGTCCTGGATTCGGGCCTGCTGAGCAAGAGGTCCTGGATTCGGGCCTGCTGAGCATGAGGTCCTGGATTCGGGCCTGCTGAGCATGAGGTCCTGGATTCGGGCCTGCTGAGCATGAGGTCCTGGATTCGGGCCTGCTGAGCATGAGGTCCTGGATTCGGGCCTGCTGAGCATGAGGTCCTGGATTCGGGCCTGCTGAGCATGAGGTCCTGGATTCGGGCCTGCTGAGCATGAGGTCCTGGATTCGGGCCTGCTGAGCATGAGGTCCTGGATTCGGGCCTGCTGAGCATGAGGTCCTGGATTCGGGCCTGCTGAGCATGAGGTCCTGGATTCGGGCAAAGTGTTATTGGGTGTTTCTATCTGGAATTTCTCAGTAGATTATATCCAAGTTAAGAATGCTTGGAAAAACGCTGGTCCTGCTCCATATGACAATTAAAAGTCTAGACAAAATCAAATGGGTTGCTAATTTAATATTGATTTTACATTCTGTTATTACTTGAACTCACACACTAACTTATTAGTATAACTGGCTAAAACTTTAGGAATATCGTAGATATACTTTTACAATGTTTGTAAATATGTACACATAATCAATTTATCTGTCATTGCTTCATTTTTAATTCTTTTTACCTATTGTGGTATAGTAATCTTGTTCCAGGTGCATTGTCTTCACATATGTATAGTTTTATAATTAATGTATACAAAATATTTTAAAAGAGTAAACTAGAATCAATTCAATTTTTTTTGTTAATACATATTTACGTTCAAAAGTTCCGTTTATGTGTCTAATTGAAATAAATTATTTGACTTTGACTTTGATACACCTCGGTCTTACTGCGTGATGAATACGTGGTCTTACTTCGGAGAACACAGATTTTTAAATATATAGTTCCTGAGTCATTGCCTGTTTTGTTTTGTAGGATTAATATTATTTTTATGTTTCAGTTTTACTTCTCGCTAATATTGTCAATATTACATTATGTTTCGCTGACATATCAAATGTTTTACTTAAGTATTTTAAATGTAAGTACGTAACCACTTGTTTTTTCTATAACATTATCTGAGAGAGGCTTCAAGCCTCATAACACGCATTTAGCTATGAAAATATTAAACAATGAATTAAAAAGCAATGTGGATGGTTTTTCGGGTACATTTCCAGTTGACAGCGACCCGGACCAATTTTTTGTTGCTCAATTATTCCTTCCCTCCTTCTTTATACAGTCCTGTAGATATTATTATTTTAAATAGTTTGTAAATTATGTATATACACCGTGAAATCTTAATTGTTGTTTTCCTGCGGCAGAACACCTTGCCATAAGGATTACTTTCGAAGCATAGAGTAAAAGTAAAAAAATAAAGATGTTTTTGTTTTAAAATAATTAAAAAAATATCAACTTGAAAACGTGAGAATCAATAGTAACAGGTAACTTGTTGGGTACTACTCAAATCTCACGCGCCGCCGACAAAGGGAACAGTGATGCATAAATGTTCAAAGCAAAATAAACTCTCGTACGTGGTGATACGGCATAAACTAGTTTGCACGCAACAACACAAAATTAGTTTTCAAAATTGTTTCTAATATTTTATTTGTTTATATAACGATTGTATTACCAAGACAAAACCATTTCGCTGCGGGAAAACGACCAATAAGATTTCACGGTGTATACGTCATCTAAAGGAGAAAACTTGACGCTTCCTAGATTTGATTTTTTTATAAATTACAGAAAGGGGACACCAGTGCGGCTGAGAAAATGGTTTATGTCATAATTGTTTACGTAACATGGATAATGTTGCCAGTTGTTGGTGGACAATTGATTCGTAACCAAGGGATAAAGATACACAGACTGGTGGCTCGACTGTATAATACAATGATCATAATTGGTAAAAAATATTATTGTATAAGTAACTACTAAAAATATCTAAACTATTGTGAATTGTGTATGCATGTATTTAAAAAACAATATTATTTAATTTCAGATTCAAACGCAACTGATGCGAAATTAATAAAGGATTTTATACGTTTGATAAAAAAGGATCCACTAGAGATCAAGTTATTGTCCAAGATTCCTGCTGGGATGTACATGCTGCCAGTTATACTCATGTTAGCTGTCAATTATGTAATTGTTTTGCTTCAGTTTAATCATATTGTTTGATTTGAATATTTTGCAAATAATATGTACAATATGATGTTCATAACTACGTAATATTTTGTCAGATTTCTTATATGTTTAATTAATTAATTAAATTACAAATTCATTAAATACATGTTTATAATTATTTATTTATTATGAATGGCCATTTGCCAGTCCGTCCATTCTGCATGTTTGTTACTTAATAACGCGAAAACAGCTTAATGGATTTAGATGAAATTTGGACATTTTATATAGCTTAGAAAACTAACGTGTTTTTTATTTCGATTGGTCAATTAGTAGAAGGTTCTGAGATTTATCTTGATTATGGCCTAGTCCCATACTAAGATGGGTTTCGAAACAGTGTAGGAACGTGGTGTTTCATGATTACTTTTGATGAACGATAGCAAATCTATGGCGGTGTTTATTGTTTTCTGACTTACACCCAGGTCACGGGTTTAGCTAGTGTGTATAAAAAAAAATTGGCATTTCATTACGTACATTATTTACCACTTAAATTAGTGATTCAAATAATAATAATCTGGTGTTTGCTTCCGCCCATTAAAACTGTTACTTTTTCGTGGTCGCCGCACACAATTTTACAAAAATCTGTCTTCATCAAGATGGTTGTATAATTTATTGATTATGGAAAATCCCTTAGGCGTATACAGAAATTATTGTAGCCAGAAAAAGATTAATACATATTTTATTGTTTTCCAATTATTCATTCAAACGACCTTGCACACTACATTCGTTGTTCTTGAAATATAAATACTCGTATATAGTACTTTTCATACGAAAATGGCTCCGATCCAATATATCTTATTTAAGGTGTATTTTCTGCTACAGTTTATTATTATGTATGTCTATTTTATCTCATTCGTCGTTACCAGCTTCTGTTACAACCGTGCCTTCATATCATATCATAGAAGAACCATGTCATGCCATGTGTCTGAATGTTTTAACGATGAAAAGAAATTAATTAATTCTCTACTCGTCGCCTACAGATCTGCGGAGATCATTTAATATTAATATTGTAAAAGAACAGTGATACGGTACGTAAAAAAATTCAATAGCGCGCTTGAGGAACTTGGCATTAGATTAGTTCAGCCTTAACGTTATCGAGTCAAAATGTGACTCGTTGTGTGTGTTCCCCCTCCATATGAATGAACTTCCTGACAAAATTTCTAACGTTCTTGACGTCCAGAGGTCCTCCAAACTCGAGTACGTCTTGTATCTGGCCTCATACCGAAACGAGATTCATCGGAAAAGCAAACACAACGCCAGTCTTCTTCCTCCCAATTTCTGTGTTCGCGAGCCCATTGTAAAAGGGCCCTACGATTGCGGGGTGCTATGGGTGGAACTCTCAGCGGCCTTCGGGAAAGCAAACCCACTTCACGTAAATGATTTCGGATGGTTTGGTCGTTTATCAGCAAGCCTGAAGAGCTGTGGAGCCTCGTAGCCAACATCATGGCGGTCATGGTACGATTCCGTCGAGCAGTATTTTGGATGTACTGGTCCTGTTTGCGAGTGGTAATGCAAGTTCGTCCTCCATGTCACTCGGCCACGCTGCCCGTGATACGATAGCGTGTCCAGAGGCGGCTTATGACGCTCTGTGCAGTGCCAAGAACGACAGCCACAGTACGTTGCCTGGAACCAGCTTGCAACATTCCGACGGCTCTCATTATCTCTTCTCGTGTCAAATGTTGTCGTTGCTCCATATCGATGCAATTTTGTTCAGTTCCTATGCAGAAATTGTAATGGTTTTGTACAAACGCTATTAATCACTCACACACATCTATAGGAATCCTGATTGACAGTTGATTTTCTATTTTTATTCAAAATTTAAAGAAAATTCTTTATTCAAATAGTGAAATTTACTAAAAAAATGAATGACGATCCAAAAAAGTTAAAATAATAGTCCTCAATTGCGGCGATACTCTAAAACGTACTTAAACGATCCCGTGATTAGAATTAATTTTATTAAATGTTAATCGGTTTAATGGCCGGAACCTAGCTGTGATTGTGTTATATTTATTGTTATTTTTATATTATATATTAAGTACGGAATTGGAATTTAAAGGTTTTATTTTATTTCAGTTTTTATTTTCGTTAATATTGAAAATGGCATTCTACGTTTCGCTGGCTAACCATTTGTGTTACAAGGATGGTACATGTAAGTATCTGTCGATTTGATTTATTATTTTACTTGTATTGTTTATTTTATTAAAATACAATTGAAGCTTACATTAAGAAAATCGTTCATGGAAAGTAGAAATACAAGTGGGCCTAATATACTGCCTTGTACCTCCAACTGTACCTCCAACTGTTACAACAACATTTTTAGATCAATCATTACAACTCAATTTTTAGATCTCGATCATTAGTATTTTTCTTGTGTTTGTTGCGTATTTTTGCTCGATAGATGGTTAATAATGTATTTAAATTGATTATTATTTTTGGTTCATATTTGGACACATATGTCTGATGATTACTTAAAGATAACTACTTACTACCAAATTAAAATAACATAATGCCGGGAAGTAAGTTATTTTAATTTGGTAGTACCACTCCACTTAAACTTTTATCGTCGTCACAGAGACACACAACATTACAAATAAAAATGGCTCCAATAAAGTGGTTGAACAATTTATTGTTCCTGGAAAATCTCTTAGGAATATACAGGAATTATTGCACCCAGAATAAGATTCAGAAATGTCTTATAGTTTTTCAAATATTCATCCAGACTATGTTGCACACTATTATAATCATCTGTGAACAGTTTTGGTTGTTTGGCAGCGGTGTCTATGATCAACAGAGTTATATTTATTGTTATTTTTCTTTATCAGCTAATGTCATTACTTTGCCATCCGTCGTGACCGGCATCTATTACAGCCATGTCTTCATCGCATATTTTGAAAGCATTAGTCGTGTCTCTGAATGCTTTAAAGATGACAAAAAATTTGTTAATTCTCTGAAGAAAATGTACTGGTTTAGCATTACTTTTGTTTTATTAGTGCTCACTTTTGCTACCATCAGAAACGTGGAGATTCTGATAGAGTTGGAAAATACGAATCCGTTATTTTTGATTTCCGTTTTGGTATCACAAGCTATTTTAAGAATGACAATATTATTTCAATACCTCATGTTGTTTGTTGTTATTATGATTGTTGTTCATTTGTTTAAATGCCTGATTTCATTGATATCAGCCGTTCAGGAGAGAATAGGAAGCGGTGATATTAGTTCAAATGAGCAATGTCATTTCACGAGGGAGCAGATTCAAGGATGGGTCGAACTATATCGAGATTTATCGAACTGCAGCGAAAAAATAACCCTTTGCTCTTATATTTGAGTTAAACTGATTTTACGTCAGACACACTTTAGTGATGTGTAGAATAACATATTTTATATTAAATTCTTGTGTAAGCCTATTTTGTATGAATAACATAATCCTTTTATTTATTTCAGTTTTTCTTCACGTTAATATTGACAATTTCAAGCGATATTTTGATGCTGTACAACATTATATATACAAATGCATTAAAAGTAAGTGGTATGTTACCCCTTTATTTTAGCTCCCCTCATTATGATGGAGCAGAATTCAACATTACCAAAAAGAGTCAAGGGTGGTTAGTATTCTATAATCCGTTATAAGCTGATGACTAAAATAAGTCAAATTCATTCAACCAAATTATATTTATAATTGGTAGGTGAAAAAATCAACAAGGTACTAATTTTTGTGTAGGTGTTAATCTTATTTTTAATTTTTATGAAATACAGAAAGCCTCTAACTCCGATGAGTACAAGGAAGATGTAATTATTATATTGAGTTACATATCAGTGATGTTGATGCCTGTAGTTGCTGGGCAGTTGGTGCAAAACCAAGGAGTGAAGTTCCGGCGGGTGTTGACCCGATTTTATAATACAATGATTATTGGTAACACTTTATTTAATTAATGATTTTAGAAGAAAAAATATATATTCTTACGATCCATTTACAATTGCTTTCAGATTCATGTGAAACTGAAATGAAATTGATAAAAGACTTTATACGTCTGATAAAGAAAAATCCAATAGAAATAAAGTTATTGTCCAACTTTCCTGCTGGGATGTACATGCTGCCAGTTATACTTACGTTCACTGTCAACTATGTAATTGTTATGTTACAGTTTAATCATGTTATTTAATTTTGTACAATTCGCAATGTCGTAAATATATCTGTTTTGAAAAATTTCATAAATTTATAATTGACGCAAATGTCACATATTCGTGTAAATAAAAGTATTTAAACTAATTATAGTTTTTAGAGTAGACAGAAATTTGCAAGATAACTTTTGTTACCACTTAATATAGCGTACCTTAGCGTCTGGATGTACCTGTGTACCTAACCAGGCACCTGGGTTTCCAGATGGTGGTTAGGAAACCCCCTTTTTCAATCTTTCAATCAATCTACCCATCTTTTCTAATAGCCATATTCATATCCACACTTAAAACTATTCATTTTTCTGCTCAACAATATAAGCCTTACTGGTTTTCATTGAAAATATTAGATGTTATCAGAGTACGATGTACGGTGTTTTAAATTGTAACTGACCGATATAGTCATCTTGTTGGGTTCATTTGTAAAGCGTCATTATCGATTAACTTATGTAAGTTTCCTTCCATTGTAACTGTTTTAATATTGTAATCGTCGTGTATAAGAAATTTCGATATTTAAGTGTTTGAATAATTTGATGTAATATCTCTCTGGTTGTATTTATTAAAGAGGATAAAGATATATGCACTGGATAAACTTCTTATACTAACTTCTTATATAAATTAACTAACAAACTAATAAAATAAAAATGTAATAAGTTAACATAATTTGATGGTTAAAATAACTGCCAAAAAATAAACTGCAACTTCAATCATTTAAAACATTACGTGATTCAATTAATATAAATATAATATTAATATTCAAGTGAAGTTGAAGCAACATTGATAAAGAAGACCACAGAGACACATATCATTGAAAATAAAAATGTCTGGGCGTCGGGAATCGCAGGCCGATTCCCGGCCACTGTAGGCGCGGGCTTGCGGACGGTGAGAAATGGATAGCTCGCCGTCCGATAAGGACCAGGCCCGGGTCGATGGCACGTTGTGTTCCACGCGCGCCTCAAAGAGATGTCAGCAAGTGACGGGGTCCAAAAGGACCGATGCCTACTGGGGTTGCGGGAAAGTCCGAAAGGGATACCGTGGCCCCTGGCAACGTACAGGCAACGGAAGGAACACGGGTGGGTTTTAGTCAGTAAGAGTCTGACACGCCCTCCCGCTCCACCCAGAGCGAGAGAAGTAATTTGATAAATTCCCATAAAAAAAAAGCTGCTACAGGAGCAACAATGTACTGATGCGTTAATATTTTAAAACATCAAGATTTCTGTGATATATCTTATTATCAATGTATTAAATACATAAACCTTTCGGAATAAATTTTCAAAATGACAACAACGCAGTCAACAGATAGACGCGAAAACCGACTTTATTTTATATTATGTATAGATTTTGCGTCTATTAATAAACAAAACCAAAAACTTATTTCAGATTCGAAAGAAGCTGAAGCGAAATTGATAAAGGAACTTATCCGTTTGATAAAGAAGAATTCAATACAGATCAAGCTATTGTCTAAAATTCCTGCTGGGATGTACTAACTGCCAGTTATAATTCAGTTTTTCGTAGGTGTGTGTTTCTTCAACTTAGGCTTTATAAAATTATATAAGTATTATGTGATGTATTTTTTTATTTTCCATGCCTGTTGTGTAACTTTATTTATCTTTGTATATTCATAATACGGTCGGCTGCTCCATTTCAAAACCTAGTAAGGGAGACTTTTTACAAAAATCGTTTTATTGCATAAACTTCCTAACTTAGTAAGTCCCTACCAAATACAAAAATACCAGCGTTGAAAACTCACTTAAAAGCAGATATATTTAAGCATCGATATCTAGTAAGTGCACTATCCACTCCCTCGTGACCAGTTTAAAACCTAGTAAGTCACTTCAACCAATTCAAAACCTAGTAAGTCTCTGAACTTACTAGGTTTTTAAATGGTCGATGCACGTTACTAGGTTTTTGAAATCAAGTCCAATATGAAAGAAGGGCGGGGTTGGGCGGGGGGATCCGCAGCATGTCACCACACGTATCACTCGCTCACGCTTCAATCGGCGTCGATGCGCGAAATATTAGATGGAACAAGCAAAAACTCAAACAGAGTTAAATATATATCAATGGATTTGCAGAAAGTGATCATTTTACCAGAAATGCCTGACATTAAAGATGCATTTTGTCATGAGTCGTTTGGTTACTTTTAATTTAACATTTGCTCCAATTGAAAAAAAGTCCAGCGATTTTGCCACGTGCGTCCTTTGGCATGAAGCTCAATCTGGACGAAAGGCGAGTGATATTGTAAATGCTATATATGCTTTTTTACAGGCTAATAGGGATATGGTGCACGTATATATGGACTGATAATTGAACAGCCCAAAATAAAAATTGGACCCTTTACACAGCAATGATTACGATAGTCAATAACTCCTCGAATGATCTTAAATCGGTAACGATTAGCTATCTAACAAAAGGTCATACTCACTTGTTTGCGGATGCCGTTCACGGCAATATAGAATTGAAAATGAAGAGGCAAAAGAATATTTACGATTTTCAAGAATTTAAGGATACGGTGATGCAATCAAGGAAAAATATAAAAGTTATAGAAATCACTTGTAGACATGATTGGCCAAAAAAAAAGAGACTGGCACGACATAATGAACAGATAAAAGATTTCAATTTAAACTCTGTTGTACAAGTGGAGTTTATCGCTGAATCAAGAAACCTTTTTTATAAAACAAGGTCATATAACTTATTTATTAAAAACATCATATTAATTTACTTTTTTTATTTTAATTTAAATTATTTTTTTCAGATTTGATGAACCCCTCCAGGAATTGGACTTTTTAATTAAAATGTTTGATTGCACTGTTCTACCTAAAACTATTGTGAGTAACAATAGTTTTAGGTAGAACAGTGCAATCAAACATTTTAATTAAAAAGTCCAATTCCTGGAGGGGCATTAAACAAAATAAAAAAGAAGAAATTATCAATAAATTGGTATGTTTGATGCCTGAAACAAGAAAGTCATTTTGGCATAATTTACCTGTGAATGACACATCTGTGGATTTGACAAATGATGGACAAATGTCTGTAATTGAAAAGAGCTCAGCTGCTGCAAACATAAGCCAAACATTTGCTTTGTTTTTTAAAAATTAATAAACTTTTGTATTCAATAAATCATTATTTTATTTAAATACCCTATACCGTTACTAGTATTTACTCAATGACATATGCTAAGTTTCATATTCCATAAACCAGAACAAAATCTAGCAAGTGCTCTTACTATGTTATGACACCAATTTCTACATGAACGTAACTATCTCGTGTCAATTATCAAAATTAGTAAGGGGTTTAAAATATGTAATATACACATATATAAAAAAAATGCTAGTACTATGTGTTCATTATTTAGTATTTTTTACAACCAATAGTATTTTTTTTACTTAACATAAATACTTTTTAAAGGCTGACCAATATTACGTTTATGCGCTCTCCTGTAAAATTTAGTTTTAGGTCCTTACTAGGTTTTGAAATGGGGCAGCCGCGGTGTTTATACAGTACAGAGTCTATCTATAGATGATAAATGATTGGTAAAACGTACTTGACTCGTGACAGCTGTAGCGTAATGATGATTACTTAACTTAGGTAAACTACTTACCTACATTAAAGTAAAAAAAAATGTTTCTATTCATTAATAGCAAAACTGAAACTTTAGCAAGACAACGTATAAAAATGGAGAAAATTGTAAATAAGTGGTTAAACAATTTTTTGTATATGGAAAATCTTTTAGGCATATACAGGAATTACTGTATCCAGAAGAAGATCAAGAAATGTTTGATTGTTGGTCATATATTAGTTCAGACTCTGCTGCACACTATAATCCTTATTAATGATGAACGTTTCTTGTTAGGAGGAAAAGAATTTAATAAAATTAAGCTCGTGCATGGTGGTTTCTCTGCTTTATCTTATGCAAACTCGGTATCATCAGTCGTGACCGGTATCTGTTACAGCCGTTCCTTCTTATCTTATATTAGAAGTATCAACCGTGTCTCTGAATATTTTCAAGATGACAAGTCTGTTCATGCTATTAAGAACATATACTGGTTCAGCATCATTTCAACAATATTATGTATGGCGTTATCTCTCTACAGGTCTTCGCAGATTTTAATAAATTACATGCTAATGGATGGAGATACGGATATATTCATTCTTGTTTCCGTTTTTATGTCACAAACTTTTATCAGATCTACCGTAGTTTTTCAGAAGATCGTATTGTTTTTTGCCATCATGATAGTGGTTCAATTAACTAAATGCTTGAATTCAATGATATCAGCCGTTCATGAGAGGTTAAGGAATTGTGATATTAATTCGGATGAGCAATGTGATATCACAAGGGACAAGATTAAAGAATGGGTTGAGTTGTATCGGGATATAGCAAATTGCTGTAAAAAATTGACGCAATGCTTTGGACGTCAGGTACATTTTATTTATCTTATGGTTTCCTAGTTAGTAGCGTAATATTTTATTTGTCTGACCCGCTGCCGCCGTTAGTGATATTTTATGACGTAGCCTAGAATGGAATGTGTGTAAATACTCATCACCAAGTCGAAATTATCTACATTTAACTAAGTATCATTGCTGTTTTGGTGTGTAAAAGACTGCTAACGAGTGTAGGTATACAATAAACCGTAAGATGTGGGTATTTAAAGTTCAGTTTAAACTTAATGTACTCAAAAAAATCGTTGGAATTTGAGAAGTTTCTTCCTTAGGTACAAGGTAGAATATGTGACTCTTGGCTTTGCTAAGGGTCTTTTTTACATCCAATATATTACTTTTTAATTGTTTTCTTACGTTTCAGTTTATCTTCTCATTCATAATGTCCATGACATACTACATGTTGCTGGTGAACCATCTGTGCAACAAGAATGTCTCAAATGTAAGAATATTGTGACTTATTTTTAGTTTTTTGTGAACAATATGCATTCCAAAAGTCAGCCTCTAAAAGCGTATTATGCAATTATGATGAGGATTGATATCTAAGCCGAATAATATACGGTCTGACTCGACAACGCACCGCCAAGAGAAATGGATCAAAACCAACAATGACGTCGGTTTTGATCCATTTAACCACACAAAGACAAAGTGCCGACTTTGTCTTTGTGTCTGTCCACTGTCCCACTTTGGGTAACATTTACTGACCACACTGTCATTGAAGTGCTGGGCAAAGTAAGCATCACATGCGAATGTAAAAATTATTTGGATTGAATTACTGTTACTCAAACTGTTACTGTTATTGTTATTCAAATTGGAATGAAACACTTGCACACATTTGCTTATATGAATATAAACATTTCTGATATTAAAATAAGGTCCACATTCGTATGCAACGCTTACTTTACTTACTAAAGTCAAGATGAGTGTATGTTATTCGTACCTAACCTAGGAGAATTATGTTTAGTTGAATCGGCTTACTGGTGATTAGCCCGAATTTACTCGCCCGAAACGGGCGAATTAACACTTCCGCCACTTTTGTAAAGTTGTAACTGTCAAGCCCCGCGGTTTGACATTGACGCGCGCGTCAAGATCAGCCGTCGCTTATAAGCGACTGCCGGGGCTTGACCGTCGGGACCGTTACTGTCATTTATAAGCGACGGTTGGGACTTTATTGGCCTTGAAGCGATTCGCACGAACGTAATTTATTTTTAGGCGAATAAATTTTTGAGGTTGTTGATTTGCCTACAAATAAATTGGCTTATTGGTGATTCGTCCGAATTTATTCGCCCTCGACTTATTAATTATAATGATCAATTACAGAAAGGAGACACGAAAGCAGTATTTATTGCATTAAGTTTCGTAACATTAACGGTGTTGCCAATCATTGCTGGACAATGGTTTCGTAACCAAGGCATAAAGCTCCAGAGAGTGTTGGCTCGACTTTATAATACAATAATAGTTATAGGTAAGACCGTTTTTAATGATATTTTTTCAAGAACTCTCTAATCTAAGTTAAGAGCGTCGCAAATCGCTGTCAAATATTTACCTGTTTTGATCAATTTGTCAATTTTCGTAAGAACTTCAATTAACTTGAGTCTTCATTTAAGTACAGTAATCCAAAATAGTGATGGTTGTACCATCCAAGACAAACATACATGTTTTAAAACTGCCATACAATATTTGCTAATATTATTGTATGGAATTAGAAAATATGGCTAACTAGTGAACTAGAATATTAATTACTAATGAATTGCAAGTATAACCGTTTTAGGTATAAAAGGGCATTTGGAAAGTTTCCAAATACTTTTTTTATATCTAAAACTATATAAATATTCGGTGTTACGACATTATTCATTGCATTTCATAATCAATACTTTAGTTCACTAGTTAGCTATATTTCATATTTCCATATAGTAATATTGCCAAATTAATCAAAACAGGTAAATATTATCAGTACAAGAGGGCCCTGGTGACCTGTAATACAGGTTTTTATATAAACCTACTACAGGCACAAGTTAGCTCCTTGTCCGTAGACTATTGTAAAATATTAGCATTAAATACCTTGTGTAGAGAAAACAAACAATATATATAAAAATATATATAATAACAATATATATAATATATATATATATTTGACAGCTATTTGCGACGTTGCCAACTTTTAGTATAAGCGCTCTAACGGGAACTATATATATTACGTCATACAATTTTAGATTCGGGTGACGCTGAAGCGAAATTGATAAAGGACTTCATACGTTTGATAAAGAATAATCCACTAGAGATCAAGCTGTTGTCCAACATTCCTGCTGGGATGTACATGCTACCTGTTGTGTTTACTTTGGCTGTCAATTATATCATTGTTATAATGCAGTTTAATAATGTTATTTAATTATGTTTGTTTCCGCAAATGTATGATGATATAACTTTATGATTTTCAATTTAAAAATATGAAATGATATAATTTTTAATTTTTTAATATGTGTGACTGTCTTAAGCATTATTGCTGGATTCGTTGCGGAGTCGGTAAGCATTATTTAGTATTTCTACTTAGAAACTAAGTATGAGTCTGTATTATTGCCTGGCTAATAATAAGCCTCGATTTTAAAAAAAATAGACTAGATTAAAATAGTTTTAAAAAAACGAGCGAGCCTAACAGAAGTCGCATATGGTGTGTAAACATCTGACATCTTGACTGACAGTACCAACCTCTCGGAAAATGGGCTGGTACCATCAGGGGCACCGAGCGCACTCATTGGTCAAATCAAATAGCGCGCGCTTCCCCGGCTTCCTGTTACCCACTTCCGTCCCTTTTCACGAAATCACTCCCACAGATTGAAGGAAAGCGAGAGGAAAGATGTTACATATAAAAAAACTTAGCTAAGCATACATCGTTTAATATTTATTTATTTATTTTATTATTTATGTACACACAGAAAAATAGATACAGATAAGACATAAGCATAATTATGAGTACAAATATATTACTGATTTGGAAGAAAGGAGATAGTTTTTGGGCCCCCTGTATTGTAACGTCTATTAATCGTAATATACTCAAAAAAAGGAACCAATTTATCATTTAAAATGGTAGATTTTTTTAATAAAGAAATTGTGTTTATAATGCACTCGATTGATTATATGGTCGACAATGTCATAAATGCATGTATTAAAGGGTTTGTAACGATTTTATGAAAAAATAAACAAATTATATAACCTAATTACAGTTCGAGGTAACCAAATCTTTTTTTTTAAGTAAAAAAATATACCACTGATACTGCAGCAGCTGTGTTTAATCCCATTTTAAAGTTTGCTTACTCTCGCGTAAAGTGGTTTATAAATCAACGTGAAACGGATTGTAGTAAACTGACAAGCAGTCATTAACAGCCGAAATTATAATTCTAAAACTAATTCAGGTTGAATTTTAGGTAGGTACTAGAGGAAGGTCCCCAGCACCTTCTTACATTTGAAACGCACACAAAAAACTTAAGGAAAAGAATCAGAAATTCGGCTAAGATCGGCTATGTTCGACTTTATAAAGAGTCTCCTACTTCAATTCCACTGTCAGTCTAATAATCAATGACGATACGATAAAAGCACTAACCCACAGAACATGTATTTTCACTCTTATTAAAATTCTGTGACTCTGTACATTACATTATTTTGACGGTGTTAAACGGTGTTTGACGGTGACTAAACAAACTACCTATGGGTAGGTAATAAACCAGGGAAACACCGTCAACCGTGTTGAATTATAGAATTAAGAATGACAGTTAACTAATGTCAGTGTTGGTGATATTTATCTTATCGTGACTACATTATCGGGCATCTCGAGAGAAAATGGACTTTACTTATCCGATACTGTCAGAAAGACAAGTGTCAAGTGACAACAATTCATTTAATTGTTTCCGTTTTTTTGGATTGCAATAAATTGATATTTCTCCGTCTAATTCTGTTTTCCTTTGAAGAATTATAATGAATATGGAATCTTCAAGATTGTACAGCATTTACTCCAGAAGGATGTTGTGTTAATTGATCAGTAAGATTTCAAGGCAAGGAAGTATTGACACTATTTATTCATTATGGAAATTTGGATACAGGAATTACGACATTCCATGTCGATTTGCACAACAAACGCAAACTATGCCTGTTGATTCTGCGAAAAAGAACATTATTTTGCAGTGCATTCCAGCACACTAAAGAGAACAATTATAAAATTAGTTAGAGTACGCTATTTTCTAATACAAATGTACAATTTTTTTCAGGTGCTTTATTTAGGTACCTAGAACATCAATTTATAACACTAGGAGCTGGCTCTTGCTGGATATTGTTGCGACTGGTTGGTCGGCAGACATTGTTATTGTTGGCACATGTAATGTTCACCGTGCAGTATTTAAGAGGGAACAGGAGCTGCGAGGAAATAGGTATTTGAAGAAACTATTGCCGTCTTCTTACCTCAAGTCTGCCCCCGTAGAGAGCGATAGGGATAGCTACAGCTCAGACCAATTATATCACAAAAAAAATTGACGAAATCGACTTTTAGTATTCCCCTTTTTTCTCCTCGAAAACAGAGCCGATTCAATTATTTTTTACATATTTTTTTAAGAAAGATTATGTCTAGGTTCTTATCATTTTCACATTTTCTTTTATGTTTAAAAACTTTTCGAATTTATCTGGTAGTCCTCTAATAACGGCAGTAAAAATGGGTCACTTTTTGCAATTTTTGGAGGTTCATATTTTCTTTACCAATAAGTTGCTGAAAAAAAGGAAATAATAGGGACGTCATCAATCATTTTTTTCATAAAATCTGTAGTATTTTATGAAAAAAAATGATTGCTCTAGAGGCATTTATCAGGAAGAAAAAAGGAGAATACATTTGTATGGAGAATCGTACGCCCTGCTCCCTCTTAAGTATTTTTTATCTTGGACACGGTATCAAGATGAGAAGTGGAGCAACTTGCATCGTTTTTACATGAAATACTACTATACTATATACCTACTTCCCAGGCGTCTGACGTTGAAATTGATATACTTACAGTAATAAAAATGCTTTGTTACATATTATGTAATTTTTTGATTCATGAACCGTTCAAAATACCCTTTGTTCCTACTATTTATTACTGAACAGTGCACTATTTTACTAAATTATTATACCGGTGTTGCCAACCTACTCACTAAACAATAGCTCTTTAAGTATTTTTTTAGGTTATGGTCATATTTCTCAATATTCCCGTTAGACGACGTAAAATTATTTCAATTATTCAATTACTACCTCTAATATAGAGATCATAAAGAACAAATCAACATGCGTAGTTCATTAATAGACGCCACAATTTTTGGTGGATATAATCGCCGAACAAAAAAAAAACTATCTACTTTGGCACACAAATAGTTTAGAATTAACACAGGGTATTTTTAATCTCGGTAGTACGTTCCCATGGTATTTTTCCGACTTCCACGCTGGTGAAGTCGCGGGTAAAAGTTAATATTCCATATAATCATGTCATACTTTCTAAAACTGCTTTTAATTTCCGCTTTTCTAAACTAATATTATAATAAAAAAAGTTTTTTTTTTGTGTTTGTATGCTTGTTTGTTACGCTAAAACGGCTTAACAGATTTGGATGAAATTAGACACATGGGTAAACCATGACCTACGTTAGGACATAGTATACTTTTTATCCCGATATTGCCATGAGATCGAGACTTGTGCGAGTGAAACCGCGGGGCGCAGCTATTATATAAAAAAACACAATTTTTAGTTATAATTTTAAATAATCTTTAAAAAAAGCTTTCTAAAACCAGTAAAAAACGACGAAGAAAATTATTACATAAAAAGCATTTTTATTTTGATCAACAATATGAGACATAATCATGTAAAATATACAGAGCCAAGTGTAGCTTGGACTAAATCCGTCACGTGACTGAATAATGACGATTCTTCTTCAGGGCCTGTGACTGTATATTAAGGGATTTAGGGAGAAAAAAAATTACCCTCCACAAATTATTTATGTATGTTGATAAAAATGTATGTTTTAACAAAGGACCTTTTCGTTCGTTTGGCAAAGTTTTAATATAAAAAGAAATATTTGCATTATACTTATGTTTTCTTAGGCTACGAGCAAGAAACCAATGTCGGCGGATTTTTAAGTATCATACTATTCGAACCACGATCGTTGTTCATCCGTTCATAAATCTTTTTTTTTGTTGTATCATGAATATATCGGTGCGAATCACGGCTACGACGTTTCAGTAATGCGGACGTAATTTGAACTTGTATGTTGGTGGAAGCTACATTCCACCAATATTTAAAAGTCAATTTCGTACATATAAAAAAAAATAAAAAAAAAATATGTTTATTTATCTCCACAAATTATGTACATTCATTTTTTATTGAGAGGAAAGAACTAGTAGTTTGCAATGGCCAGTAGAACAACGAAAAAAGAAAGTTAAAACTGACGTGAAATACGCGTAATCTTTACAAGATCATTATTATGTTTACAGTTAATATGATGACATTGTATAAATGCCATCTTTTATCTGACAGACAATTTAAACGAACATGACTTGGCTGTTATCATAGATAATATCATTCTAAATAATACATCTATGGCAGTTATATATACATTATTGACAGTACGTTACCTAGCGACTACGTACGTACTTAAAAAAACCGGCCAAGTGCGTGTCTGACCACGCACAATGAAGGGTTCCATAGTTGGGGCGAATTTGTCACGAAAACAAACTTAACATTGCAGTTGAAAAATATTTTGTCCAATACATCATTTTTATATTTATTTTATTGGATGGGAAATTATCAAATAACTTCTCCCGCTCTGGGTGGAGCGTGTCACACTCTTACTGACTAAAACCCACCCGTGTTCCTTCAGTTGCCTGTACGTTGCCAGGGTATCCCTTTCGGACTTTCCCGCAACCCCGGCAGCGTCCCATACATCCTCATAATCAATTCTCCAACTGCTAATGTAAGATTGTAATCGCAAAAAAATATTTTTGTATGTGATAAAACTACAAATTAACGATTTTCAGACTTTTCGTTTATTTGTGCTGTGAGACCTTGCTTCTTCGTCAACGGGAAGTTGTTTGATTTATTTGCGAGTTACAAAATATGTCGCAAAAATGTCCATATGTTTTTATTGCGTTGACTTAGATTTTGAGCTCCACGGGACCGTAGACCTACGTTTTTATATTAATTTCAACTTGATACCTCCACGCGTTCCTGAGAAAAAGGGTCTAGACTGACAGACAGACAAACTAACACACAGATGGACAACGAAGTGTTCCTATAAGGGTTCAGTTTTTTTCCTTTAAAAAAAAAAAAAAACTGAATTGTTAGTTTGTCTGTCTGTCAGTCTAGACCCTTTTTTTTTTTTTTTCTATTGAGGTACGGAACCCTTCCTTGCGCACATCTGGGAGTGGCGCGAGGAGTCGAAACGCCGGGGCATAACTCCGTTTCCGCGAGAAATCGCGGCACAGCGGACAGAGCTCCGGCGGGATCTCATGGCGTCATGGAGAGTGCGATTGTCGCAACCCAGTGCTGGGCACGCCACTACTGCGGCGATAAGTCCCCTCTTTGAGGAGTGGCTAGAGAGATGCCACGGCGTCCTCACCTTCCGCCTAACGCAGGTCCTCACCGGACATGGTTGTTTCGGGAGGTTCTTGTTTCGTATCAGGCGGGAGGAAACGCCCGGGTGTCATCACTGCGTGTATCGCCCGGAGGACACGGTTGAGCATACGGTGGAGGTCTGTCCGGCTTGGGCAGAGCATCGCCGTGTCCTCGTGGGGGCGATCGGCGGCGGGGATCTCTCGCGTCCGGCCCTAGTCCAGGCCATGGTACGGAGCGAGAGGGCATGGGAGGCCGTCACCTCCTTCTGCGAAGCAGTAATGCTCGCGAAGGAGGAGGCGGAACGCGTGAGGGAGAGGCAAATTTCGCGCCTTCACGCCCCTAGCCGCCGCAGGAGACGCCCTGGGCGTCGGGAATCACAGACCGATTCCCGGCCACCGTAGGCGCGGGCTTGCGGACGGTGAGCAATGGGTAGCTCGCCGTCCGATAAGGACCAGGCCCGGGTCGACGGCGCGTTGTGTTCCACGCGCGCCTCAAAGAGATGTCAGCAAGTGAAGGGGTCCGATAGGACCGATGCCTGCCGGGGTTGCGGGAAAGTCCGAAAGGGATACCGTGGCCCCTGGCAACGTACAGGCAACGGAAGGAACACGGGTGGGTTTTAGTCAGTAAGAGTCTGACACGCCCTCCTGCTCCGCCCAGAGCGGGAGAAGTTATTTGATAATTTCCCACCCAAAAAAAAGGTACGGAACCCTGAAAAAATTCTTGGATTAATGAGACTTTATAATTTATTCTCACTATTACTTTGTCGTCGCCGAAGCACACAGGCTTACAACCAAACATGTCTCCAATAAAGTGGTTGAATAATGTATTGTTTATAGAGAATCTCATGGGCATTTACAGGAATTATTGTACCCAGAAGAAGACTAAGAAACATTTTTTTGTTTTTCATATATTCGTTCAGACTATATTGCAAACTCTAATTAGTATTATTGAAATATGTATATTGTTAAAAGGAGACCTGTATAGTCAGATAAATCATATTTATTGTGCCCTTGTTATTTCAAGCTATATCACTTGTGCTTTATCAGTTGTGACTGGAATCTGTTACAGCCGCGACTTCATGACATTTTTTGAAAGCGTCAGTCGTATCACAAAACGCTTTGAAGACGATAAGAAATTAATTAATTCTTTAAAGAAATTGCATTGGTTCAGCATAACTTTAATTTTATTAACTATTACGTTTGCTGTTCACAGATCTATTGATCTTGTTTTAAATTTTGATCAAATAGACTATGATACGTACGTGTTTTTATGTGTTCCCATTTTTTTATCACAAACTTTGCAAAGAATAACTTTATTATTTGAGAAATTTATATTTTTTGTTGTTATTATGATAGTGGTCCTTTTGTGCAAATGCTTGAATTCGTTGATATCAGCCGTTCTGGAGAAAGTAGGGAGTTTCGATATTGGTTCGGATGAGCAGTATTTTATCACAAGGGAGCAAATTCAAACATGGGTTGAATTGTATCGGGATTTAGCAAAGTGCTGTGAAAAAATAACGCTATGCTTCGGACGTCAGGTACTTGAGTTGCGAATTTAATGAAATTCAATATAGTGTACCTCGGTGTCTTAAATGTTATGTTGGTCAGCTGCACTCAGTGGACACTCAATGCCTTCGTGTACAATATCATAACGATTTTAGAATGTTGTTGGGGCTGCTGCTGTTTCTTTTTGGTAGTACCATTCTTTTAATCTCACAAACATATTGCAAACTATAGTTTTGTATAATTTGGAAGCTTTTTTTTTTTTTGTAAATGTTATTATGGTACTCACATTTAAAAAAACCCGTTTTCTATGTTATTATGTTGTAGGTTGACTTGAAAGAGCATGGAAGTTGAGAGTATGTTATGCTCACTTAAATGTCTCGCTGATGGTGGCGAGTGTGTTGGATCGTTCGGTTCCCTACAAAATGGTTGATCTGGATGATACTAATCCACGCGTCATGTTCGTGAACGGGCGCCGTTGGTCGAGACTGGTCATCTCTTATCTGCCAGGGCTTATTTTTAATCTAATATTTTTAATCGTTTTTGATAATATATTTTTTTTTACATTGTTCTCACATATAGAAGCAACAAGAGTAATGTACCCAGGATTTTGTAATTTCTATATTTAAAAGAGTGTCCTTGGAGTTTCTTGCTGTTCTTCTCCATAGAGATCTACGTTTTGGAATAGGCAACTAGCTTCAACTTTCTGACTAACTGACCGACTCTTTGAAAATTCAAAAGTGCCTGTAAATGGTTTAATTGAAATAAATGCTTTGAGTTTGAGCTGTAGTGCATCCGGCGGCATGTTTATGGAGGCTCAGATTTATGGCTTTCATGCTATCATGGCAAAGAGAGCGACTTCCATACTATACTGCACCGTATCCGAGTAAGCTCCAACAGCATTCTGAAAGTAATAGCGGACCGGTTAGACGGTTCTTTTCTTAGACATTGGATCGCACTCCATGTGTCAATTTGATGTCATTTGTTTTATTTATGTGTTTTACTAACATAGTTTCTAAGTACTTACACAAATATGGATGATTCTGTAATCGATAGTCTAAATAAAGTTATTATATAAATATAATTGTGTTAACTTCTTGTGTTGAATTTGTTTAGGTCATTTATTGTTTTGTAATTTTTCTCTAATGTTTCAGTTTACCTGTTCGCTAATAATGTCAGTATTTTATTACATTTTGCTGACTTACCAAATGTGTTATTTGAGTGTTTTAAGTGTAAGTATATTATGGCTTGTTTTAATTTTCTGAGCTTAAGAACTAAACTTGGCAATGATAATACTAAAGGCTAATTCTTGACGTATTTTTTTTTTACATAACTGCTATTATTTTTCGTCAATTACAGATACAAGACAAGAAAATAGCAATTGTTATTGTAAGTTATATGTTTACGACGATATTCCCAATCGTTGCTGGACAGTTGGTTATTAACCAAGGGGTGAAATACAACCGAATTTTGGCTCAGCTTTATAATAAAATGATTATTATTGGTAAGCAAATGTATTGTTATAATGATATAAATGCATCTGGTGAGATCGGATAAGATATCTAAACAGCAGTAAACATTGGGTTCTAAACAGCTGTAAACATTGCGGCACGCTTAGAGGGAGATGGCGGAATGGCGGGCTACACTGGCCTTAGCAGGCAGTGGAAAGAGGAAAGGCAGACTTTGCAACTTAACTTTGGGACTTTGTATGCTAAATAAATGAACAAAATTGTTTTCAGATTCAAAGAATGCAGAAGTGAAATTGATAAAGGACTTTATCCGTCTGATAAAGAAGGATCCACTAAAGATCGAGTTATTGTTCAATATTCCTGCTGGAACTTATCTCCTGCCGGTTATACTCATGTCGACTGTCAACTATTACATTGTTATGTTGCAATTTAACAATCTTGTCTAATTAAGTTCCTAAACGTCATATTTGCATAATAATGCTATGTTTGATTATAGGTTTTACTTATAGTATAGTTATTAAAATTAATACTTTAGGTACTCCTTAAGTTTTAATTTTAATAATTTTTTTAATTATATTTAACTGCTTAGGTAACAAAATATTAATTTTGTACGAAAATGTTGCGTCATCTAAATTGTTGACAGTCGGTTACTAACGTAATTACATAATTATAAGTTAAATTAACAAAAGTAAGCCATCAAAAGACCATTAAGTATTACTTTGTCGTTGTCAAGTTAATAAACAAAACAAATTAATGTCTCCTATAAAGTGGTTGAACAATTTATGTTATAATGAGAAATTATTAGGCATATAATTATAGGAATTATTGTAGCCAGATGGAGATAAGGAAATGCTTTATTGTTTTCCATATTTTCACTGTTCACACTTTTTTGCAAACCATATTTTGTTTTTGGTGAAGTTTATTTTTTGTTGATATTAGATGCAAGTAATCAGATAAAATTAAATAATGTTTATTGTGATTATATTATTTCGTCTTATGTCACCTGTTCGTAGTGTGTGGCATTTGTTACAACCACGATTTCTTTTTTAAATCATCAATTTTATCACTGAATGGTTTGGAGAAGATAAGAAATTAATTATCTTTATGATCTTTGAAGAAATTGTACTGGTTACACAAATTTATTTTATTTAAGTATACATACACACATTGCAGTATAAAACTGATTTACATCCGTCACCTCACACTTTAGGTCCTGTTGAAAACCAGCGTCAGGCACTAGTTTTCTGGCATCTTTGCTGAACTGGGCCTATTTGGCGCAGCCGCGAGGGACACATTCCTGCTGTATCTTACATCGCACTTTACACTTTTTATTTTGTATTCTTTCTTTTTACTTGTGTGCCTTTTAGTCTGTGCTTAATAAATGTATTTTCTTTCTTTCTTTTGGTTCGGAATACTTTGGATTTTATTATCTATATATCTGCATCCCTCGGTTTCTTCCGCATAAGTCTCGATCCCGTGGGAAGATCGGAATAAAAAGATTTTTATTTCCTAATCCAGGTCATGGTCTATCCATGTGCCAAATTTCATCCAAGTCAGTTCAGCGGTTTTAGCGTGAAAGCATAACAAACGAACAAACTCAGTTTCGCATTTAAAATATTATTATACCAGCTGCGCCCCGCGGTTTCACCCGTGTAAGTCTTGATCCCGTGGGAATATCGGGATAAAAAGTATCCTATATCCTAATTCAGGTCATGGTCTACCCATGTGCCAAATTTCATACAAATCTGTTCAGCCGTTTTATCGAGAAAGCGTAACAAACAATATTTATAATTATAATATTAAGTCATGATTTAGGATAATATTATATATTATTATTATTAAGGATTAGGATTGTGTTTGCTGTTGCTAGATCTTTGAATATTGTAATGACTTTATCAATAGACTATTAAATCAAATAGACCATTATCAGTTTTTTTACTTTGTGTTCTCGTGTCTTAATCACAAGCTTTGATTAGATTTACTATCTATCTTATTTCAGAAACTTATGTTTTTTCTTATTATTATAACAGTGGTCCTTCTGTCCAAATACTTTAACTCGTTGATATCAGTCGTTCAGGAGCGAATAAGGACTTGGGATATTAGTTCGGATGAGCAATCACAAGGGAGTGGATTCAGGGATACCGTGGCCCCTGGCAACGTACAGGCAACTGAAGGAACACGAGTGGGTTTTAGTCAGTAACAAGTGTGTCTGACACGCCCTAGCTCCGCCCAAAGCGGGAGAAGTTATTTGATAATTTCCCACCAAAAAAAAAAGGGAGTAGATTCAAGTGTAGGTTGAACTGTATCGAGATTTAGTAAAAATAACGCTATTGCTATGGTCACTATGCTTTAAACGTTAGGTACCTACTTCAATTTGTTATTTGAAATTATTTATAGTAAATGATTTCGTTTTGTAATATTCTTCATACATTCCAGTTATCATTTTCGTTCATAATGTCAGTATTTTACTACATTTACTACACAAAATCATACTGGTTGCTAATTTAATTTATAATATTATTTTTTATAACATTGATTTTACATTCTGTGATTACGAACACACTGACTTATTAGTATTACTTGTTAAAATGTTAGGAATATCGTATAATTTTACAACGTTTGTAAATATGTGAACACCATGCATCTATCACATAATTAATATTTATCTGTCATTGCTTCATTTTTCATTCTTTTTATCTATGGTGGTATAGTAATCTTATTCCAGGTGCATCGTCTTCACATATAATTAATGTATAGAAGATATTGTGAAAAAAAATTAAAAGAGTTACGGTGGAGTTTCTTGCCCATTCTTCTCCATACGAAAACTACCTTTTGAAAGAGGCGACTAGAATCTATTATTTTTTTGCCTTTTATGTGCCTAAGGACCGATAATTCAATAATCAGATACATAGACAGATAGGGTTTATTAGATAGATAGCAAAAAAATCTGTTGTTCAATCGTCAGATAGGCTTTATTCGTCGAATAATTCACTTATCTAAGGAATAAAGTTAACTGTCCCTTCAAGCCTCAGTTAGTGCCTTATTCTAGGGAATAAATAATGTTTTGACGTTTGTTTTGTTTGGGGTTTTAATGTGCTTTGCCTCTGCGTGTTTTCGTGCTCTTGTATTGTTGAAAACATGGATGTTTTTGATTAAATTTCCAAATATATCATTTTTCTTACGTTTTCGGGACGACATTATTTAACAATTTAAAACCATTAGGCTCAACTTTTAGTACCAAGTCCAAAACACAGTTAACACAGAAGATTTATCTTTAACTGATCCTTTTGCAACTAAATACGTGCCCACTCCTATTAACTTAGCTAAAAACAACAACAAAAAACAAGGTCGCCACAATTGCTGACCATCATTCTGTGGATCTAAACAAAAGATAAGAAATCTCGTCGAAATGTAAGGTTAGTTTCTTAATTATTTAATCATTGACTTTTACTCACTGTAGACTGTAACATAGTTAGATACTAAGCCAGTTCAGAGCTTCTCATCTCATACTAGCGATTCCAACTTCTTTTAAAAGAAATTCAAAAGTCATTTATTCAAACTAGGCTGAGAATCAGCACTTTTTGAACGTCAAAATTACATAAGACAGTCCCCCAAAACGCCCACCCTTCACCACTTCCTAGTGCTTTAGCTGGGAAGAAGAAGTGGCGCAACAAACTCCCCAGCAGCACAGCTGTCTGTTCAGTTAGAAAAAAATGAATCTATATAGGTAATAGTATGCAAAATGATATTTACATTACGCAACACAAAACATAATTTAAACTATAAAATTAATAGCCATATGACAGCTAGCACACGCCAATATACCAACCAAAAACATCGAGAACAGAAATAAAAATAACTTAACGAAAACAATATCTAAATAAAAGCCTCCAGGCATAAAGGGCGTGCCCGCTTACAAATAGCTGTAACTAGAAGTTATAATTGATAAACTAGGACCATCGAGGTAAATTAAAAAAATATCGAGGTCGCTAGCTAACCCACATATTGCAATACAACTCATAAAAAAAAACATTGTAATGAGTAGATTATGTCAACCATAAATTAAAATAAAATAAATTGACTTATAAAGTAAAATTATAAACAATTATATAATAATTTAAATATATAAGAAATTGTGGTGATAAGTGTTAAATGCCTTAGCAAGATCTATGAATACCCTTAAAATCTATTTATTAAACACGACTGCCATTATAATGACTAGACTTTTAAAAATATTGAAAATGTCAACAAAATTATTATCATTTAATTTACTAATGAAACTACTTATCAAAATGGAGTTACTAGACGTCCATTAAAACCATATTTTATAGTCGCGTCGTTGGTGAGACATAACATTCCAAACAAAAATGTCTGCGTTAAAGTGGTTGCACAATTTATTGTTACTGGAGAATCTCTTAGGCATATACAGAAACTTTTCTGACCAGAAGATGACTAAGAAATATTATATAATTTTCCAAATTTTCGTCCAGACTATTTTGCACTCAATTATAGTCTCCGGTCAACTATATTTATTATTAAAAGTAAAGGTCTATAAGCCAATAAATTATATTGGTTTTGATTTTGTAACTTCATCTTTTATCACGAGTTTGATATGCGTCGTGTCCGCCATTAGTTCCAGCCGCGCTTTTACATCCTATATACAAAAAATCAGTCGTGTCTCTAAATGGTTTGAAGGCGATAAGAAATATATTAACTCCCTTAAAAAATTGTATTGGTTTAGTATTATTTCTATTTTACTATCTATTGCATTCGCTGCTGTCAGGTCTTTAGATATTATAATCAATTTTGAGCCAAAAGACTATACAGCGTATGAACTTCTTTGTGTTCCCATTTTTTTCTCACAAACTTTAATAAGAATTATTATATTATTTGAAAAAACAATTTTGTATGTTTGTATTATGATAGTAGTTCATTTATCTAAATGCTTAAACTCGTTGATATCAGCCGTTCAGGAGAGAGTTAGGAGTTGCGATATTAGTTCGGATGAGCAATGTGATATCACAAGGGAGCAGATTCAAGGATGGGTTGAACTGTATCGTGATTTAGCTAACTGTTGTGAAAATGTAACGCTTTGCTTTGGACGACAGGTACTTGTATTTAAAACATAATATTATTATTATTTCCTTTATTTCAACTATTAACATTTATAATTTACATTTTTAAATATTTTTATAAAAACAAAGAAAAACAAAAACATTTAAAAATATAAAAAATAGTAGCCCACCGGTATCGGGAACAGGGTCCAAGCTACCGGTGGTCAGGGCTCCTGAGAGAGGAATCTCCTAACGATACGCGCTGTGTCCAGAAGTACTGCTTTCTGGATCAAGCCCTTGATCCAGCTGCCTAGCGAGAGCCTCCTCAGGTGTTGGTCGAGGCTCTTGGCTATTATGCCATTGGCCGTCACGACTATCGGCACAATGATTGCTGTATCTACATCCCACATGTCGACAACCTCGCGAGCCAGGTCAAGATACTTCATTTGCTTATCTTTTTCAGCTTTAACGAGGTTCTCGTCATGCGGGACCGCTATATCAATAATCATTGTGCGACGCTCTAATCGATCTATCACCACTATGTCTGTCTTATTGGCAACAATAGTCCTGTCAGTGATGATAGATCGATCCCAATACAACGTGATATTGCCATTTTCGAGAACTGGGTCGGGCACATACCTATAGTACGGTACTTCCGATTCCACAAGACTGTATTTCAGAGCAAGTTGCTGGTGGATAATCCTGGCTACAAGGTTGTGCCTATGCAAGTAGTCTCCGTTAGCCAGACGAGAACAGCCGGAAATAATGTGTCGGATTGATTCCCCCGGACGGTGGCATGCCCGACAGATGTCAACCGTGCCGTCCTTCACAATATATTTCCGGTAGTTGTTCGTCATCATAACTTCGTCCATGATCGCAAAGACAAAACCTTCGGTTTCCCCAAAGAGATCACCGAACCGCAACCAGGATACGGACGCTAACCGGTCTACATCGGGCCCATGTAAGGCCCGATAAAAGCGTCCGTGAAGCTCTTTGCTCTGCCATACCTCCCTGCGGTCATTAGTTTATTATTATTATTATTTTTAACATATTTGTATTATCTTAAGGCATCATTATTATGTACTTGTATATATAAGCGTCATTGTTTGGTAATTTTATATTTATGTTTCAGTTTTTCTTTTCGTTAATAATGTCAATATCTTACTACATTTTGCTGACTTATCAAATGTGCTACTTGAGTGTTTTAAACGTAAGTAAATTACGATTCCTTTTTTTTCTTTCAGCCCGGTCCGTATATTGCCCCGCCTAATATATCTGAAAGCTAATGATAATTTGACCGGTTTTATAGTCAAATTACGTACAGTTCCGGAGTTTTCTTTATTAGTATCTTTTAAATACTATTTTAATTATTTGCAGGAACAACACAAGAATATAGCGGTTGTTATAATAGTTTACGTATTTTTGACGATCTTTCCAATCGTTGCTGGACAGTTGGCTCATAATCAAGGGGTGAAATTCCACCGAGTGTTGGCTCGACTTTATAATACAATGACTATGTTTGGTAAGAAAAAAGGATATCTTTTTTTTTCGCTTATTTCGTTGCCATGTTCTCTTCGCCCTCAAACAAAACTTTTTTTTTAATTTTCTTATTTACGGGAGGCAAATAATAAAATTTAAAAAAAAAGTTTTGCGAACTGTGCCGTATGGCATATCAAATGAAAGGAATTATTGCGAGGATCTCAAATACATTTATTTTATAATTATAAAATAGATACTCTTAAAGATATTTAAGAAAATAGAAATACAAAGGATATTTTTATGCTTATAGATTACAGGAAAACCTATAAGAAGTCCATGGTCTTAAAATAACATAGTAAATCACTTAATATTGTGCGTACAAACTTTAATTTGCAGTTGGAATGTATGGAGAAACATGTTTTTCAACTACTATGTTAAGTTTGTTGTTGGGATAAATTCATCCCAACTACGGAACCCTTTTTTTCGGGTGGGAAATTATCAAATAACTTCTCTCGCTCTGGGCTCAGTGGGAGGGCGTGTCAGACTCTTACTAACTAAAGCTCACCAGTGTTCCTTCAGCTGCCTGTACGTTGCCAGGGGCCACGGTATCTCTTTAGGACTTTCCCGCGACCACGGCAGGCGTCCTAGCGGACCCCGCCAGTTGTGCTTACATATCTTTGAGGCGCACGTGGAACACAACGTACCGTCGACCCGGGCCTGATCTTTATCGGACGGCGGGCTACCCATTGCTCACCGTCCGCAAGCCCGCGCCTACGGTGGCCGGGAATCTGCCTGCGATTTCCGACGCCCAGAGCGTCTCCTGCGGCGGCTAGGGGCGTTAGGACTCGAAATTTGCCTCTTCCTCACGCGTTCCGCCTCCTTCTTCGCGAGCATTACTGCTTCGCAGAAGGACGTCGCGGCCTCTCGTTCCGTACCATGGCCTGGACCAGGGCCGGATGCGAGAGATCACCACCACCGATTGCTTCCACGAGGACACGGTGATGCTCTGCCCAAGCCAGGCAGACATCCACCGTATGCTCCACCGCGTCCTCCGGGTGGTCCACGCAATGATGACACCGGTGCGTTTCCTCTTGCCTTATCCGGAACAGGAACCTCATGAAACAACCGTGTCCGGTGACGACCTGCGTCAGGCAGAAGATGAGGACGCCGTGGTGCCTCTCTAGCCACTCCTTAAATTGAGGACTTCATTGTGCGTGGTCCGACACACACATGTCCTATTTTTCCCTTTGAGGTACGGAACCCTAATTAATATGATTTCAGATTCAAACAAAACTGAAGCGAAATTGATCAAGGACTTCATACGTCTGATAAAGAAGAATCCACTAGAGATCAAGTTATTGTCCCACATTCCTCTGGGGATGAACATGCTGCCAATTATACTCATGTCGACTGTCAACTATATCATTGTTATGCTGCAGTTTAGTAATATTGTTTAAAATGTAATTTCACATGGATTTTAGGATTCACAAAATCCTATAAAGTTTTAAATTATTTGTTTGGGTAATATGTATAAATTTATATATCATTGTGTATTATATATATATATTATTGTGAAACTATATTTTGTTGTTAAATGGAGATAAGTATGATCTAATAAAATTATATATTTTTACACAAGACTGTTAATTACCAGAATTTTGAAACGAATTAATGTAATTATAAAGTCGTTTCATGAAAATGATTGACTGTCAGTTACTATCTACAATCAAGTACATTAAAAAAAACAAAATGTAACCGCCAAATGTTCTTTCAAACTATCACTATATCGTCGTTATACGAACGATAACGAACGTTAACGAAGAAGAAGAAGAAGAGACACAGATCAGCACTTTATTTCATCACCACTGCTTCCAAAAATGGTGAAGGAAAACAGCGTGGGGAAACCGGCAAGCGTCCTAGAAACAAAAATTCGAAGACATGTGACATCCATCAATCGGCACTACCCGCGCATGGCGGACCATAGCCCCTTCTCAAAGAAACGAGGCCTTTGTTCTAGCAGTGGGGACATTAATAAGCTGATTTATTCTGTGCTATGACATTCAATTAATATTATTACATGAAAGAACCTAGCGTCTGATGTTTCATAAGTGGCCATGTAGGTGTATGTGAAATAAAATATATTGATTTTGATTTTGAAATTGAAACATAATGAAAACAGGACAAAGACCTCTTCTCATACAGAAAGGGCAAGACCATTGATCACCACGCTTGCACAAAACGGGTTCGCGATTTCAGACTCAGGATGGTTGCACATCTGAATGAAGATGCGCCGGGTCTAACTTTGTTAGTATGCCGTATTGACTCACTAACGCATCAGCGCTTGAGTGTGTAAGGTTGAATATTTTATTAACCGCTGGGCCATAACGATTATAATAATGACGTAAATTAATGTACATAAATAATCCCTCTCTAAATAATAATAGACGCACGGATCGATCAAAGGTTCAGCGACGCTTGCCGTGGTCAGTTCGTGGATTGGTGGCCATCTATTACGTATCGAGATCCCTCCATGCTTCGGAAAGCACATTAAGCCGTTAGTCCCGGCTGTAATTCATAGATCTTTGACAGTCGTTACGTCAGAAGCCCAAAAGTCTGACAACCAGTCTTACCAAGGGGTATCGTATTACCGAGTGACTGGACTGTGGAGGACGGATAGGCAGTCACTCCATGTAAAATATTGGTATTCAGCTGCATCCGGTTAGACTGGAAGCTGACCCCAACATTGCTGGGAAAAAGCCTAGGCAGAGAACTAATCCCTCTAAATATACGTTGCTTAAAGTTAAGTAACGATTAACGTCTGCTTAACCATATTTTTTTTGACATTTAAAAGTGTTTTAACTTTTTATTGTATTGTATATTGGGTTGGTTTCCATAATTCCAAGTCCAAGCACTTACGAGTATTTTGAGTACCTACTGGTGTCTTAACCTTTAAGCAATGCTTATGGTGTACACCAATAAGCCAAATGTTTTGCTGTCGTCTAGATAATTACAGTCAGTTGTCATAATTGGAAAAGTATAGTGTTTTACTTACTAAAGAAATATTCAAATAATGTGGTGTCCTCATTTGATTAATAGTCAATTACTTAAGTAACTACTTGCTTAATGAATTTACTAGTATATTACAAAATGTTTTGCGTTTCTTTGAAAACTTTCAAATTATTACGTATACTGTCGTTGTCGAGTCACACAACATTCAAATAAAAATGCCTCCGTTAACTTGGTTGAACAAATTATTGCTTCTGGAAAATATCTTAAGCATATACAGGAATTACTGTAGCCAGAAGAAGAACAAGAAAAGATTTATAATTTTCCAAATTTTGGTTCAGACTATGCTCCACACTATTTTCCTTATTACACAAGTATATTTTTTATTAAGAGAAAATGACTTCTACAGTATTCAAATAAATTTAGCTTACAGCGGTTATGCTGTTTTAGCGTATGTAACCGCAATTTCATCTGTTATAACCGGCATCTGTTCCAGTCGCGCCTTCCAGTCATACTTAAGAAGCATTAGTCGTGTCTCAGAAAGTTTTAAAGAAGACAAAAAATGTATTAATTCTTTAAAGAAAATATACTGGCTAAGCATAATTTTAATTTTATATATATTCATCGTGTTTGGTATCCTCAGGTCTTTGCAAGTTTTAAGGAGGTACCACTCACTCTCAGACCTATCAATTGTGGCTTCCATGATGGCTTCACAAAGTATTTTAAGAATTACAATATTATTTCAGCACCTTATGTTTTTTGTTGTTATTATGATAATTTTTTATTTGTCCAAATGTTTGACTATATCGATATCAGCCGTTCAAGAGAGAGTAGGAAGCTGTAATATTAGTTCGGATGAGCAGTGTGATATCACAAGGGAGCAGATTCAAGGATGGGTTGAACTGTATCGGGATTTAGCAAACTGCTGTGACAAAGTGACGCTATGCTTTGGACGCCAGGTATTGTATTTGTGATTCAATTACATTGAGCATATATTATCATACCTAGATCCATCTCTTAAATCATCATTCTTCTGCTCTTAACCATTCTTAGTCACTCTTTTCCAGCCATATGGCTAACAGGAAAGGGGTGACAAGTTAAAAAACGATACATGAATTGTGTGAAAGATGACATCATCTTTCATTCAATTGATCCATTCTTTAATTGGTTTTCTTCTACTTCTATATCCATCCGATTCTCTTACCTCCGCATCGCATGCCCATACTATGACAACATATTTTCACAAATCGTCTCTGTCGCTGGCATAACTTTCAGACTTTCTTTTTCGCAAATGGATATAATTAGAAAATAACATATCTTTTCTAATTATATCCATTTGCGTAACATCACACGTCTCTTTTATCACTCTAGTTATGGTTTATATTATATAATGATTATGATTAATAAAGTTAATCTGGTCAGAATTCCGTTTGAGGGTTTTCTTAACACTGTTATTCCTGTTTCAGTTTTTCTTTTCGCTGATATCGTGTTTAGTATACTACGTTATGTTGATTTACCAAATATGTTACATAAATCCTTTCTATGTAAGTATTTTTCAAATGGTGTGTTAGTGTTCTGACTAAACAGACTCCGTACGATTGACGTCTAACTAACAAGTTGGTTTTGAAAAAAATAGGGAAAGTCATATTATGTCTAACTAATCCAGTCGAGTTTTTGTATTAACTGGTTTTTAATATTTACAGATTGGACACCATGAAAACACCCCGAAGTATAAGCTTGTAATAATTATAGTTGGTTACGGATCAGTGTTAATAATGCCATTAATTGCTGGACAAAAGACGAGTAACCAAGGAATGAAGTTCCACCGGGTATTGGTTCGACTTTACAATAAAATGATTATTGGTGAGACTATCCCAACTAATATTATAAATGAGAAAGTGGGTTTGTTTGCTTGTAACGCTTTCACGCCAAAACGGCTTAACAGATTTAGATGAAATTTAGCACATGGGTAGACCGTGACTTGGAAAAGGACATCGGTTACTTTTCATCTTGGATCACAGACGAAATCGCGGGCAACAGCTAGTTTAAATTAATGATTAAGACACTCAAAGAAATCATCAGTGATACCACTGACCCATCGAGGCAGTTTCCAAAAAATAATATTTACTATTGTATGAAGTATTCTGTTCACAATTCAAATTTCGAGTAAAAGAGCAAGAGCATTACCTTTCCTCTCAACTGTGAGTATTTATATACCTATAGTATGTATGTTCATATATTTAAGCTCTATGTATTTATTTAAGTATATATTCATTTATTACTTTATACGTGTAGGTTTATTTCAATATTTTAGTTTAAGACTTCGCATATTTATATTTTTCTCTTCTTGTTCTCACACACTATTGTCTACATTTCTTTCTCATTTCTCCTATCGCAGGTCTGCTGAAAGAAATTTCTTAAGAAATAAGCAGTACCTTTGTACTCATAATTATGATTATGTCTTATCTGTATCTATTTTTCTGTGTGTAGGTACATAAATAATAAAATAAATAAATAAGTATGAAAGATGGCTTACATTTCATTTCAGATTCAAGTGAAGCTGATGCGAAACTGATAAAAGACTTTATTCGTCTGATAAAGAAGAATCCAATAGAGATCAGTTTGCTGTCTAATATTCCTGCCGGGATGTACATTCTGCCAGTTATACTTACGTTGACAGTCAACTCTCTCATTGTTATGTTGCAGTTTATGCATATTATTTAATTTTATATAGTATCATATTAGCCATATTTTGTAAAACATTTTGTGATAGTCTTATTGTCATGTTTACGAAAATATAATCCACGCACGCACGCGGTAACGCAAGCAAAGGATTAGTTCTTTAAACGATTGTTTATTGGACTTTTCACAAATTGTTCTTATTAGGTATAAAGTCTATGGCCTAATAGTAACAACTAGTAATAACAACCGCACGGGTCAGTCTTAAAGGTAAGCATTGCATGCCAAGATAAGAGCGTGGATGGGACTATTTATTACATATCAAAAACCCTCCGTGCCTCAGTAAGCACGTTGAAAGAGCCGTTGGTCCCGGCTCTCATTCGTAGATCTTTGACAGTTGCTACGGGTAGTCAGAAGCCTGAAAGTCTGCCAAGCAGTCTTGCCACGAGGGAACCGTGTTACCCAGTACAAAACTGGGTTGTGGGGGTCAGATAGACAGTCGTTTAATGTACTGGAATTCAACTGCATCCAGTCAGATTGGAAGCCGACCCCAACGTAGTTGGGAAAAGGCTAGACAGATTGACTTATCACAAATTGTGCTTAATAAAAAGTTTATGAATGTTGAGTGTTATTGTTAATGTTGTATGATCTTCTTCTTCATCGTTCCTTCAATGCTGAGGATCGCGACGACATGCGACGCGACTCCAAGCTATGCGGTCTTCTGCAGTGTGGACCGCTTGGTAAATGGTGCCTTCAACAGCCTTCTTGATCGTGTCGGACCATCTCACTGGTGCCCTGCGTTGAGCACACTTTTCTTCCACAGTAACAGTAACATAAGCTTTTTCACACCATACTTAGGTGAAACCATAATATGTCCCAAAAATCTGAGGGAATGCTCCTGGCATACTGTAGATAGCCGTTTGGTGATGTTGAGGTCCTCCAGTATGGATTCATTCGTTCTCATGGCGGTCCATATGAAGTAGCTTACGCCAACACCACATCTCGAAAGCATCGATCTGACTGCTTTTGCGGCTTTTAATGCACCACGTTTCAGCGCCATATAAAAAGATGGAAAAACTAAAGCACGTGTCAGTGGTATTTTGGTATTCCGACGTTGACCTTTTGCCCATAACAGTACGATGGCGGATTTCCTCAAGGCAGCTGCCCTTGTTCGGGATCAAATACCCAAGGTACACAAAAAACACTGACTTTCTCATAGCCGTTGAGTAGATTTGAGCTTGGAAGAAGATGAACACAGTCTACCACTATTACTTTCGTCTTGACATAGTTGATCTTGAGTCCAAGTTTAGCGCTCTCTGCTTCTATACGCTTCAGTAGATCCGCCATCTCTTCCTTGTTCAAAGATAAAGTGTTACCTCTACTGTCTTCCACTACCCATTTCGATTTGAAGGTACCTGTTAACTGTTTAATTTTCATGAACAGATCCTTAGTTTGCACTTTAACGGCATGTCCCTCAATTTCCTCGCAGACGCTGTTGATATGTACATCCCTATCCTTCCGAGTAGATCGGCATGCAGTTGATTGTATCTGCTTTTCTGTCTATCAGAACTCAGACCCTATGCTTTCAGCTGTTTTCTCTCCTCAATCAACTTCCTAGACTCCTGACTTATCAGTCCGTCGTCACTTCCGTACAGTTTTAAAAGCACTCTAAAGACTCTTTGGCCGTATCTAAAACAGTCCTCTTGAGGTTATTCCAGTAAGCTTCACTTGAGTCAAATGAATCTAATTTTAGTGACTTAATGTTGTCGCCAATCGTTTACTGGGAGTGGTCTAGAGCTTGTTTGTTCAGGGATACGTTAGTCTGAGGATTCCGCCGAGGCGCTTTAAAACGCAGCCTGAAGTCAGCGACCAAAAGCTGGTGGTCACTACCTACTATGTGCATATAGGTACTATGTATACTGTGAACGAATACACTCGGATCGTTCGGTGTCTGGGAATACATTGCAATTATATAAGTTAATACAATATTATTGCAAAGTATTCCGTTGCGTTTAATAGAATTTAAAAACTTATTGTATGGGTGAAGGTGTAGTCGTGTGTTTTTAAATGAATGTCTTCAAATTCATAATAATATTATAAATGTGATTTTGAAAGTAACTCTGTTTGTCTGCTACCTTTTCACTCCTAAACCACTAAACCGATCGATATGTAAGTACTTTGTCAAATAGGTAGCCTAGGACTTGGAGAAGGACATAGGCTACTTGTCATCCTGAACAATGATAAACAAAAGCTTTACTAACGCTAAGTCAGTATGCTTGACCGTATTATCAGTGACACAAAGCTGATTGATTTCTTAACAACGCGACAGTACATTGAAGTCAATGTACTGTCGCACTATGTCACAGCAACTATGTGCACTTGCACTTAGTTGCTGACAGAAAATGTTTAACCGAACACATTATTACGACTCTCATCAACGTTATGAGCAAACAACTGTTACTTGACATAGGTACAATCACTTAACTAAGTATTTACTTCCTAGTATCTAAATTCAAATTACGAAGTATTTTACTTCCGACCATTACTGTAACATTTACACATATCAGATAACATTTTAACCTTTACTATATGTAGTTCCATACAAAGTCATGAATGGTTATGTATTCATGATTGATTGGTTGTTTTAATACTATTTTAAATATAATTCTGACAATCATAGGAAAGATGATTAATTATTCATTCGTAATTATATGTACATAGTTGTATGGACGTGTCTCGTGATTACTTAAAGATAACTCAGTACTTACTATCAAATTAAAATAAAAAAATGTTTCCGCCCAGTAAAGGTTTTATCGTCGTCACCGAGACACAGAACATTAAAAACAATATGTCCCCAATAGAGTGGTTGAACTATATATTGTTTATAGAGAACCTACTAGGAATATACAGGAATTATTGTAACCAGTCAAAGATTAAAAAATGTTTTATTATCTTCCAAATATTCATCCAAAGTATATTGCACTCTATTGTCCTAATTGGTGAAATAAATTTGATGCTAGGAAGAGATGGCTATTACCAAATTAATTTCATTTTTGCTTGTTTTACTGCTTCTGCTTATGTAAACTGTATGTCATCCATCGTGACAGGCATTTATTACAGCCGTGCCTTTATGTCATATTATAAAAGTATCAGTCATGTCTCCAAATGCTTTAAAGACGACACAAAATTACTTAACTCTTATAAAAAGTTATACTGGTTCAGCTTAACTTTGATTTTTCTGTCCATCGCTATTGTTGTATATAGATGTGCAGCAGTTATGATACAATTTTCCCAACCAGATCTGTTATTTTTGATTATTATTTCGGTATCACAAACAATTACAAGATTTAACATAGTATTTCAGCACATCATTTTGTTTGTTGTTATTATGATGGTGGTAAAGTCGTTCAAATCTTTGACTTCGTTGATATTAGTCGTGCAGGAAATTTTCATTGTAGAAAGTTGCGATATTAGTTCTGATGAGCATTATGATATCACAAGGGAGCAGATTCAAGGATGGGTTGAAATGTATCGAGATATAGCAAACTGCTGTGACAAAGTGACACTATGCTTTGGACGCCTGGTACTTCTTTCTGGAATTTCATTGAGATAATTATGTTTTTAGTAATCTAATTTATAATTTTTTTTAAACATTTCTTTGTTACAGTTTTTCTTTACGATAACAATGTCAATATCAAACTATATTTTATTAACATATCAAATGTGTTATAGGATTCTTTTGAAAGTAAGTTTTTGATATTTCAGACTGTTTTCTAACGTAAAAGTTGTAGGTACGTATTCTAATCTACCAATTCTTGTATTTTTTTTTTTAAATTTTATATATTTTAGAATGAGGATATCAATGAGTTCAAGAAAATGGTATTCGTTATATGTTTTTATGTTTCATTGATGATGTTGCCAATCGTTGCTGGACAAATGACTCGTAACCAAGGGGTGAAGTTCCACAGAGTGTTGGCTCGGCTTTATAATACAGTTATCAAAGGTAACAATAACATTTTATTTAAAAAAATATTTTTTCTTAGGTATTACAATTATTTGTAATATCATAATATGTTATTTAATTTAAGATTCACAAGAAGCTGAAGCGAAATTGATAAAGGACTTCATACGTTTGATAAAGAAGAATCCAATAGAGATCAAGTTATTGTCCCACATTCCTGCTGGGATGTACATGCTACCAGTTATACTTACGTTGGCTGTCAACTATATCATTGTTATGTTGCAGTTTAATCATATTATTTAATCCCACTCATATTATAAATTAACGTTAAGCTTTGCAAACATGTTGATTGAGGTTGATGATTGCAACTTAGTCACGCCAACAGTTATATGAAGATACCGAAGCCAATAACTAAATCTTTCGCGACGTTTTAGTATTAAGAGGGAACAGGGCCTACGAGGAATTTGAAAAAATAAGTATTTGAAGAAACTATTGCCGTCGTCTTACCTCAAGTCTGCCCCCGTAGAGTGCGATAGGGAAAGCTACAACTCAGACCAATTATATCACAAAAAAAATGTCGAGATCGACGTTTCTTATTCCCCTTTTTTCTCCTCGAAAACTGAACCGATTCATTTATTTTTTACATTAAAATTTTAAGAAAGAGTATGTCTAGGTTCCTTTTATTTTCTTTTACGTGAAAAACTTTTCCATTTTGTCTGGTACGCGGCGGTAAAAATGGGGCATTTTTGTAATTTTAGGAGGGTCATATTTTCTTTACCGATAAGTTGTTGAAAAAAAGGAAATAACAGGGACATGTCTACAGCAGACCTTGATTTTATGAAAAAAAAAAAGATTACTCTAGAGGCATTATTCAAGAAGAAAAAAGGGAAATACATTTATTTATTTATTTAATACTTCAAGCACACAAATGTACAGAGGCGGACTTATTGCCATAGGCATTTTCTACCAGTCAACCTTCGGGTGATGCAGAGACAAATAGTGGTAGGTGCAATAGCGAGAATTGAAGATTTTTTATAATTAAATATTAAGATATACATAATATACAGTATTAAAAACTATAAATATATTTGTATGGAGAATCGCAGGCCCTGTTCCCTCTTAAAGCCTGAAGCAGTATTGTTAGTAGAAATTCATTTAGTTATTTCAATCGTTGCCGAGACATACAACTTTATAAACAAAATGTCTCCAGTAAAGTGGTTGAACAAGTTATTGTTTCTGCAATTATTGTAGCTAAAAGAAGATATAATAACATTATGTATTATTAAAAGATGACTGTTATGGGGCAGTAAAATATCGCGAAAATTTCTTAATGTCAGTTGGTAATATTAATTGTAATTATGTATATTTAAAGGGATTGAGCCTTTAAATATACATAATGACACGTTGCTTAAAGTTAAGTAACGATTAACGTCTGTTAAAACAATTTATTTGACGTTTAAACGTGTCCTAACTTTGCATTGTATTTTATATCGGGCTAATGTTCGCAATTTCACGTTCCAAGTGCTTGTTTTTAATGCGCATAGGGGCCTTATTATGAAGTATTAATGCCATCATTATTCCACTGCGAAAAAAGGATGGTGCTAGCGGCCTTATATAGCTCCGTCTCTCACTCACACTGGAAAAATGGTGGCATTAATACGTCATAATACGGCCCCTGGTCTTAATTTTGAGCAACGTTTATAAATGTATTGCTTTCTTCTTGAATATTTTTACACGATTGTCATAATTGGTAATTTGCCTAATTAAAAAAAACATATAAGGTAGTTTTGTTTATTTTATGAACACATTAAAATAATGTGGTATTCTCAAATGATTAACAGTCAATTACCTAAGTAACTACTTTCTAATGAATTTATATTACACAAGTGAAATAAAAAACCGCCGATACCAAAATTTCCTAATTTCTCTTTTCTACTCCCAGACCTTGTTCATCATATATCTATCACCTATTTATTGAGACCATTCCAATGAGACCAAACAGCTGTAATTCACCATTCCAATGCTGTAAATTGGTAGGGGAGTTGGATATCCTGCAGCATCAGTTCAAAGTTACTTACTATGTTCTTCTAATATCATTGAAGCCAAACCAAACCCGTGGAAGACATCCATTCATCAATTAGAAAAGAACTGATAATATTCAAACAGCTGAACCGATTTTGATAAAAAAATGTCTAAGAACCATCGCTAGAAAACCTGCTTTCAAATAAAATAAGCCGCAATCAAATCGGTTCACCTGTTTAAGAGCTACGGTGCACTGTGGATCGAAAAAAGGCTCTCGAAGACTTTGGAGCTCAAATTTTAAAGTCTCGGATTTTTACTTGAAATGGCTTCCAATAACCAATATTATGCATAAAAATATATCATAGGATACAATCTGGTAGACAAATTGGCAACTTATATTTTTATTGCGAAAAAAATTTATGGAGTTAATGCATACTTGATTTTTTCAGATTAGTTGCGTTTTTTTTCATAAAAAGCCGCACTAAATCTCGTTATGAAGTATGTCAAAAAATTATAAATAAATAGTTAGGTACATCACCATGTGCAAGATTAAAACCGCTATTCTCACCGCTTCGGAGATATAAGCATTAGCTCCATACATTTTTTTTACAAAAAAAAAAGTAGGTTGCCAATGATATATTCATGCATAAAATTGGCTATTAGAAGCCATTTCAAGCAAAAAATGGACACTTAAGCTCATTCATAGTCCATCTCAGTCATAGCGTAGTCATAGTCCGTATCTTGAATTAACATTTAGTCTTTATTGCATTCAAATCGGTCCACTCTGTCAAAAGTTATTACAATTTAAAGTCATCACATAACAGGCTGTTTTTAAACAACCCGACAGTACTACCAAAGAATTTCATATCTATACTCGGAATTTTAATTCGATTCCAGATTTGACAATTTCAGTGTTGCAACGTTCTGACAAGTACTAAATAGTGACGTTGCGAAATTATTCGATATGGAAATGGAATATTTCTGGATTGATTCTTCTCGTTTATAATTTTACTCTCGTAAACTAAGTATATCAGGAAATTAAATATTTCTGAACCGATAATTTAGTTTTGACGATTAATTAACGATCTGAGACTTTTCTTTTATAATTGTGTGTGAAATAAATAAAAAAAATTGATCATGAAGGAACATGACAAATAAAACAGATAGATGTATTATGGTAATAATTTATTTTATAACCATATCTGGTTCGTAATGAATATTTTTATTTAAAAGCCAATCTTGAATGGCAGCTTTTTTCCAGCTCATTTTTGGTGCCATTTCCAATTTTCGGGAGTGGTAAGGTGCATTATCCATCACCACAATTGAGTTTGGTCTTAATTTTGGTAAGACTCCAGCGAACCACTCCTCAAAACAAACTGCATTCATCTCATCATGGTAATCTTCACAATTTTTCTTTGCTTCAAAAATCATGAGCCCCTCTTCCAGGAAGCCTTCTTCACTACCTATATGGCTAATTATGAGACGTTTGCCTTTTCCAGATGGATTTTTTAATCCAGTGGTCAGTCCCTCCAAAAACGCTTGTCGAGATGATGTGACTTTCTTGTCCACCCAAGTTTTTTTTACAGTATGACCTTAAAATAAATATAGTACATGAACATTCAATATTACTATTAAATTTAATGTAAAATGTATATAAATTCATTTTGTGTATAAATGTTAGCCTTACCTGCGTTAACCCAAGTTTCATCTTGATAATATATATGTCTCCGTTCTCGTCGAAACTGACATATAGATCGCAAGTAACGCTGGCGCCATGTTATTATATCATTTCGATCAATAAGTGTGCTCTTGCGTGACCGTGCAACAAATTTAAAATTAAGATGCTTCAAAATTTTTCTGAGGGTGTCTTTGGATATCTTGGGCATTTCTGAATCATCGTTCATCACTTGTAAATCTAAAATAGTAAATTTTATAATAGCTTGGAATCATTACTTATATATAAAAGATGTAGGTATAAAATAATACTGTCTGACTGATTGACTAACCTTTGCAATGGTTGGAGGTTCATTTCGGTAAAAGAACTGATGAACAATTCTTCGTATTGCAGAGAATGTAAATTCATCAATTTTATCTTTGAAACTTCGCTTTGGTCCAGTTTTTTTAGGAGGAGTTGGCGGCGCACCTTTATTTACTTCCTTCATAACGTTACAAACAGAGCGTGAGGTTATTCCCAATATGTCAGCAACTTTGCTCATACATTCATTTTCTTCCACAACTTCAAAGGCCTCCAATTGCGCAGAAATTTCATTTTTCACGTATTTGTAGGCGTTGCGGATCATTACTTTTTCAGTAACAGTGAAAGCTTTTCGTGGACGTTTTTTTCTTGGGGACAAGAAAACATCCACGTCTTTTTGTGATGTACTTGGCTGAGGATCCATTTTGATGGAAAACCAAAACAAATAGATTCACTCAAAGTTCACAAAAAACTATAAACGTACGAGTAACAACAAACACAACGTAACAACCCAACAAAATAACAAAATATCGATTCGCAATGAAATAAGATATTCGTGCAGTCAGACTGGGAGAATGAAGCCGAATGACACGATAAACAAAATGGCGATAGCTGCACGAGCGCGCACAGGTTGCTAATACTGAAAACTATCTAGGCTCTTTTATTATAAGTTTTGTTTTTAATATAAAAACAAAAATATTAACTTTTTATAAAATAGAGCAGCGATTACTAATTAATAAATAATTATTATGAATAATTATGTATTTATTTAAATAAAAATCAATAATTTAGTCTTTAATTGGCACACTGATGGCACACACACTGATTGTTTATCGATTTTTGTGTTCATCACTACACTATTATATTATGTGGTATCATTATTTCACAAAATGACAGTAGCTAATGTCAAATCTGGAATCGAATAAAAATTCTGACTATAAGTAGTTTGAAAAAAAACTCCCGTGAACACGATGACCACATCTGTTACAATCCCGGATATACAGCCGCCGAGCGCTGCCAGCAGAAATAGTCCTTACGATGTATACATTGACTTGCACTTAGTTACTGATGGACAATGTCTAGCCGAACATACTCATACATCCCTGATCAACGCTATGGGTAAACAACTGTTACTTGTTGGGTTGAGTCAAGTAACTAGAATTAATTTAATTATTACAAACATAGCAACCCCATCCATCAAAATTATTGATATATACGTGTAATTACGTTTTACGATTTAAGTATCTTCATACTATGTAGTATCTAAATTAAAATTACGTGTGTTACTTCCGACCATTAATATTATCACTATATCTTTGTCGCTGAGGCGTACATACGACATTTAAGAAAATGTCTCCAATAAAGTAGTAAGTAGTAGTAGTATTGCATTAATCATCATCTGCGTAGCCTTTTCCCAATTATGTTGAGGTCCGCTTCCAGGCTAACCGGATGCAGCTGAATACCAGTATTTTACATGTAGCGGCTGCGTTTCTGACCTCCACAACACAGTTACTGGGTAATACGATACCCCTTGGTACGACTGGCTCACTGACTTCTGTCAGATCTTTGACCTTCTGACGACCCGACTGTCAAAGATCCACGAATTAATACAAGCCGGGACCAACGACTTAACGTGCTTTCCGAGGCACGGAGGGGTCGTGGTGTGTACAGATGATCACCCAACCACGGACCAACCGCGACAATCGTAGCTTAAACTGATCAATCGACGTGTGCAGCTGGTATTACTTATCCACAAGCCTGTACGAAGGTAGTAGAAATCAATTTAGTTAATGTTATTGATGCTCGTGTTCGCGCCAATACGGGACAAACTGGGTTAAACTTGATTACAAGCCAGTGAATTAACAAACGAACTATAAAAACAAGCATAACCAAAAACAAGACCATCTGCTTTCTGTTAATTCAATAATATAAGTAGCCGCTGTCTCAGAATTGATGAAGAAAAAATAAATAAAACGAACTTCCCTAATGACTTCGTGACGTTTTTGATTGACATTAACAGTCAACAAAATATGTATGTACAGTCACGAGCTTTAATTTGGGACCCATTTCCGTTAAATGTTGTTAGAACAATCATAATGCAATAAGGTCGAAACTTTGAAACTTTGCTTTAAGGTTGAAATGTTGAATGTCAAGTTAAGACATAAAATGTCTTATCTAATCGACCTATGAAATGATAACCTCGTTGCAAAAAGCTATCATTACGATTTTCTAATTACGAACATATGTCGTGTCAGTGTCATTTAAGAAAATAGTTTAATGTGATATTTTCACAAAATATAATTTACCAATTAATAAAATGCTTGCGGCTAATCGTGACCAAATAAGGTTCCAAATTATTGATTTGCACGAACAAGGAGTAGGCATTCACGAGATATCGCGACGAATAAATGTGACTAGAAACACAGTTCGCCGCTGGGTTCGACGCCACGGGAACGAGGAAAATATTATTGACTTACGACGAAACAACCATCACCCGCAAGTTATAACACAAGAGCAGAGCCGCTTGATGCAAAGGCAATACCTGATGAATGGATTTACGCCAACGAGGCATTTTGCGGAAGCGTTTGAAGTCCACCCTTCAACAGTTAGAAGGCATCTTAAAGCTATGGGACTGCATCACAGGCGGCCTGCAAAAAAAATTGCGTTGACGGATGCCCATAAAGCTGCTCGACTTATTTTCGCACGTCAGTATCTAAATTTTGATTGGACGACGACGGCTTTCATCGATGAAAAGACTTTTCAATCTTCCCAAACGGGCAGAATAAATTTGTGGCGAATTGACAGGACGCGATACACGGAAGACCACGTTATAGCTAACAACGCGTCTGGTCGCATTACAGTTAACATGTCTGGCTGGATTAGTTCAGCCGGCATTGGAGAACTAATAAATTTACCACCCAGGGCCACTGCTCAAGATTATGTCGATTTATTAGACGAGAGTGTCCTTCCAACATTGCAACTATATTATCCACAAGAAGATGTTGCTCCAATAAACTTCAAGATAACGCAACAATTCATACGTGGCCTGCAAAGTGTGCCGATTTAAATCCTATAGAAAATTTATGGGGCTTAATGGTTCAAAAATGGTCAAATAGAAACGAAAGAACTAGAGAAGCACTTATGGATCACTGCCTCACAGTCTGGGAAAGTTTAAGGGGTACTGACATATGTGACAAATTGATTGGATCCATGCGTAACCGGCTAAAGGCTGTGATTGACAATGAAGGTGGATATACGCGGTTTTGAATATTTATGATAAAAAAATTACTGGAGAGATTTAAATTAATTTAGTCGTAGCCTTCGGTGATAAGTGTTTATTTTGTGCACCGCTAACCATGCTTTCTATATAATTGTGTTAAGATTGAGGTTTGTGTCATAAATGTCTTAATAAATATAAAGAATAAAAAACTTTGTTTTTCTAAAGATTTTATTGATCAATATTTTAGCTGAAATCTTCTAAGCCCCCATAATCATAAACGGCCTTTAAACCTATTTTATTTTAAATATGTTGTTTTGGTCCGTCACTTTGATATTTATGTTTGAGAAAGAGACAAAACTTTTTAACTAATATAGGTTTGAAGAATAAGCGGGTTAGTTGACTAGCTATCATATATTGACAATATAATTTTGTTCTTTTTTATTTGTTTCTTTTTTCTTATGGGACCACAGGACCAAAAAGTAATTATTACTCGGAAATCGGTAATGATCGTTTGCCCTCGCTCCAGTTGACGTTAGCCCCTAGAAACGTAAAGTTGTCGATGGTAAACATTATGACGTTTATTGTTTGTGCAGTGACAGCGTTAACATAATAGCTCTAAATGGCGAAAGTTTGCTACACGATATTCAACCTTAGGTGGGTCCCAAATTAAAGCTCGTGACTGTACCTAACCTACTAAGAAAATTAAAATAACATAATTTATAGCTTCCGTCTATTAAAACCATTACTTTATCGTCGTCAACGAGACACACAACATTACAAACAAAAATGTCTCCTTTAAAGTGGTTGAATAATTTATTGTTTCTGGAGACTCTTTTAGGCATACACAGGCAATATTGTAACCAGAAGATTACGAAATATTTGATTATTTTCAAAATAATATTCCTGACCATCTCGTACTCTATTGTCATTGCTATTAAAGTGTATTATTTGTTACTAGGAGATGTTGTGATTGATCAAGTGAATGTAATTTATTGTGTGTTTGCTGCTTCAGCCTATATAAACTCTGTGTCATCCATCTTGACCAGCCTCTGTTACAGCTGCGCCTTCATGTCATATTATAGAAGTATCAGTCGTCTCTTTGACAGGTTTAAATGTGACATAAAATTAACAAAACCCCTAAAGAAAATATACTGGTCCACTATAATCTTTACTTTATTATTTATTACCTTCGTTGTCATTAGATCTTTGGACGTTTTGAAAAGATTCCAACAACTGAATAAATTTGTTATTGCTTTCATTTTTGTAGTTCAAGCGATTATGAGATTTACTATTGTGTATCAGCAAATAATGTTGTTTGTTGTTATTATGATAGTAGTTTATTTGTCCAAAAGCTTGAATTCGTTGATATCAGCCGTCCAGGAGAGAGTAGAGAGCTGGGATATTAGTTCGGATGATCAATGTGATATCACAAGGGAGCAGATTCAGGGATGGGTTGAACTGTATCGGGATTTAGCTAACTGCTGTGACAAAGTGACGCTATGCTTTGGACGCCAGGTAGGTACTGGTATAAGGAATTAAGTTAATCGATTTTACTCCATTGGTGTCCTAGATATTGTACGTTACCTTATTGTATTAACTGAATTGAAATTATTATGTTTCAGTATTTCTTGTCGCTAGTTTTGTCTATGCCCAACTACATTTTGATGATTTACCAAATTTGTTCAAATGTAAGTATTGTGGAACATAACATAATATCACGCCTGTATTCCCTGTAGGGTTAGTCAGAGGTGTTCCTATAGTATACCCATTGTCTAATTACTTTCCCGATAAAAAAAAAGATGCAGGTATAATGAAGTACATTTTGCAATAAAATACGGTACACCCAAGAAAAAAATAATGAGCTTATTATCTCGCCCTGTCAAGGGGTGATTATTTTTAATGGTTTGTGGGTAGAAAGGAATATATAGAGTTAGAAATCAATCTCACCTAGGGGTATCGTATTATGTATAACTGTGGCTTCACAATAGTATTTAGTCGAGTAATTAGTACTTACTAATTACTGTGCTATGTTGACATTACTAAAGTGCACGCGCATCACTAGTTGCCTGACATTACTCGGGCATTTCACTGTTGCACGCTAAACAAGTGTATAATCTATGTGAAACAAGCGAATGCTTGTCCAGAACCCTTTGTAATTACAAGAGATCGGATATTCGGATGCATATTTACCTAAAGATGAGATGTTGGCTATTATGAATGCAATTTAGTATTGAAATAATCCCGAGATTCCGGGATCGACAAATTTAAGAGTTCTGATTTTAGAATCGAATGTATATTTACTTACGTTCAGGTGTTGACTAATATGGAACGCACTTTTGTATCGATCGCAAAAATCTCGCGATTCTGGAATTGATAAATTTAATACTTTTTGACTTTAGAAATGCTAGCTAATGATGTAAAGTAGGTTGCCAAATTAGCATAGCACATAGTGACAAACAACTTGTTGCCTTGAGTTTTGTTAAAAAATGTTTACAGTAGGTATATAATTTTTTATGTTAACACTGTAAAAGTAACCTTCATAAGAGGGCTGATAAGTCGTCTCCACAACATGTATCCGATTAATTGTGCACTCCCGAATTTTATGGAATTCCGGGATTTAAATTAAGTTTTTTTATTTTTTATTAAGAAGATGTTTCCATAATTTCTTAGACATAAATTCACTTTACGTAAATATGCATCCGAATATCCGATCTCTAGTGATTACACTTTGTGCCCCGATCAAGGGTGAGTTCTTCATTATAAAAGTAGCTTAGGTTACTCCTTATAACATCAGCCATCTGCTAGTGAATCTCCCGTAAAAACCGGTCCAGCCGTTTCGGAGATTAGCCGGAACAAACAGACAGAAAAAAATGGTAAAAAAAGTTATATTTATTTCAACCTATAGAATAGAATATATTGATTTTACTGGCACGCTGCTGTTGCACCTCTCTGCCTGTAAACCGATGCGATGTGTGAGCTTCCGTATATCCTGCCTTCCACACCGTTCCTTGGTCGCTAAGGGGGCTATAAGGCTAGGACATCGCACGCGGTTACTGACTTGTACCGCAACTAACATGCGCACTGGACACGCACTTCTAGGGTTCTACGACCACGCTGAGGGCTGGACATTGCACGCTACCGTACCGTTGCTGTGCTGAATCCCAAGCATTGCTGAATCGCTACGGCCTGATCTACAAGACCTAGGTACTCTGCGGAGCCTGAGCTGACAGGCCACCACGTCTGCTGTCATCTCTCTCTAAATTACCTAATTATTAACGGCCTGCTCAGCCTATCTGCAAAGCCCTAGCCATTACACATATTACCTAATAGGTAACTGGGTTGTGGAGGTCAGATATCAATCGCTTGATGTAAAATTCCGGTATTCAGCTGCATCCGGTTAGACTGGAAATTGACCCCATATACTTGGGAAAAGGCCAGGCAGATGATAAGGAGAAAAAGCTAACCACGTATGGCAATTTAAAAAAAAATTTTTTTGTGTATTTCAGAAGGAATTGTACAGCAATGAGATGAAGAAAGTGATAATTGCTTTATTTCATTATGCATCAGTAACGCTCTTGCCCATTTTTGCTGGACAATTGGCTCGTAACCAAGGGAGAAAATTCCACAGATTGTTGGCTCGACTTTATAATGCAATTATAATAATTGGTAAGACTATTAAAAAGTATATACAGGGTGGATTTTTGAGATGGAGTAGTAAGGACAGCTACCTTAAGCGTTGTGGCTACAGGAAAACGGTCTTAGGAGACTGTCCTTAACTATTTGAGAAATTTTGATAATGTTTCTTAAAAGCCGATTAAAAAAAATACAAATTTCAACATATTATTCATACAACTGTCTCGTTGGTTGTGTGTGGGAAGCCCTATTGCTGAGCATGAGGTTCGATGGGTTTTATGGCGTTTTATGGGACTTAAACATATCTAGTGAAATGTGATTGTACAGACGCCAGCAGGTCAACCTACCCGAAACTGTCAAATTTTCCCAATCAACTTTGAACCTTATGATTTAGTGATAAAGTTGAAAATCTATTAAATAAATTTGACAGATTGTAGTAGGTTGATGTGCTGGCGTCTGTACTACACGCACACATGTTTTGCAAACATTAATGAATGTATTCAAAATTATGTCAATTATTGCAGATTCTGGTGAAGCTGAGGTAAAATTGATAAAGGACTTTATCCGTCTGATGAAAAAGAATCCACTAGAGATCAAGTTATTGTCCAACATTCCTGCTGGGATGTACATGCTGCCAGTTATACTTACGTTGGCTGTCAACTATGTCATAGTTCTACTGCAGTTTAATCATGTTATTTAATTAATATGCCATGTTATGCATACCATAATGACCTTATAATGTTCCCACTACTCGGATATAGGCATCCTCTCGGTGATACGGAATGGGCCGTAATCCACCACGCGGCCTAGTGCGGGTTGGTAGAAGTCACGTCTTCGAATTTTTGGTTCTCTCTCGGACATGTCAGTTTCCTCACGATGTTTTCCTTCACCGTTTTGAGAGCAGTGGTGATGAAATAATTAACACGAAGTAAAGCGCCTATGTTCGAACATATGATCTACAACTCGTTTTACGTACATACTCGTATATTTATTTAATTTTGTGTAATATAATGATCTCGTATTTACCCATTTAATCACTATGTAACTAATCTTATCTCATTACGTTTGCTATTACTAATTATAAAGTAAATATTGTTTTAAGATAAAATTATAATTTGTACATTTGACCAGTTACGTTTACGTACCATGTGCGAATAAAAGGGGGCAATAAAGTAAGTAGAGTTGTTTTGACAATAAATATTGTAATCCTAATTTGTATTTTTTTATTTTTAGAAACCACCGCCCTTACTGATCCTTAATCTTGAAGCTATGGAACTGTTATCTAAAGATAGCTAAAGGCTGGCTAATATTCTTGCAGTGTTTTCTGACCGAACTTAAGACCAGGAAGATCTTTATTCTTCGTCACAGCGGCCAATATGCCAATGACCTGACACAAATATTCAGAGCAACCGGAGTGGGGCTCGCAAGCTTATATTTAAGGATATCATGCATCTGGCTCTTGTCACCTCGAACCTAATGGCTTGGCATGCGACTATGGCAAGAGAATTTTTCTTCGGCCTGTCCTTAGCTCGTTTTACCTACTTTGTAAGTCAGTGAATAATGCGCGTCCTCCATTATTCCATGTCAGCCGTTTCGTTATCATTCACTCCTTTTCCATTCATTGGCTTATTGGTTGATTCTCACGAATTTACTCGACCGGAACGGGTGACTCGACACTTTTAAATAATATTATTTTTTTAGAAGCAATTTGCACGACATTAACTAAATTATGGGCGAATCTACAACTCCAGAAATACGTATCAGGCAATTAAGGAAAAAGTACACTAACTATACTGGATAAAATTCAAAATGTGCCAATTATTTTGCCTAATACCTACGTAGATCTGGAGTTGTCGATTCGCCCACAAATTTTAAGCTACTTTGTACGGAGTGAAGCGGAGTCAGGTGCGCTTTCGTGGTCTATATGTTTGAATTAAATACTTAAATGACGAATTTAGAATGAATAACAACGCATGATTTTAATGTAAATTAATTAAGGATCGTGGAGTTATTATGGTATTAAACCTGTAGAAACATAAAAACCATGTAAAAATCAATTTGTAGCTTTACCTACTAATTCTTAGACGGGTTCAGTAGGACAAGTATTATTATTTCTTTTCATCGTAGGTATAATTCCCCACAACTGATGCCACTACTAACACTAAGCTACACCTAAAAGAATGCCTAAATAAATCCGATGTTGGATTTTCAACTTTTGGCGCTGAGCCGAGCGTGGAAAATCCAACAGCAGGCTTTTATCTAGGTATTCATAAGTCGAAGATAGGCCATTTCTTTCTATAGAACGAAAAGAAGGTTCAAAAAAATCCAATTGTCCTAAAACAGTTTAAAAAAAATAGAGGATTTTACATTTTCTCTTCGCTCTATAAAACACGAATTTATTAGACAAAAAATAAATAAATTTCACTATTTACGTCTAGATTGAAGAGAAGGAAATAAGGTCCGAAACTAATTTCCTTTGGAGTTCTTCGAAATAGGGACGACTCTACATAAAAAAACCGGCCAAATGCGTGTCGAACCACGCACAATGAAGGGTTCCATAGTTCGGATGAATATAACCCAAGAACAAACTTAACATTGTAGTTGAAAAACATGTTCTCCCATACATTCCAACTGCAAATGAAGGTTTGTACGCACAATATTGGGAGATTTACCATTTAATTATAAGACCATAGACTTCTTTTAGATTTTTCTGTAGTCTATAAGTATAGAACTATGTATTTTCTGTTTTATTCAAAAGTTTAGGCTCAGTAGTTTTGGAGATAAACAGGGGGAATGGTATGTTTTCATAAATTTTCTTGAATAACTTTAAAATTATCTATTTTAACCCTTACACTAAGCCCTTTCATTTGATAAGTCACACGGTACAGTGCGCAAAACTTTTTTTTTTAATATTTGGTCCCCAAAACTGACTCCCTTTTTTGAAGTAGAGTAGGACCTCAGGCTAGGTTGAGTAACCTATATAGACTGGCGATTAATAGGTGGATAGTTGCTAAACAGATGATGCAAATGTAATGCAAAGATCTCTTAAGGGCGAACCGAGTTTATTGCGAAATTATTACGTTCATTTGATCCCACGCTGCATCGTTATAACTTAACCTTTAGTTATACAATCATTATGTAAGATATTTAAGGATTCATACATTTTAAAAACACGATTACTTGTAGTTTCGTCGATAGAAAAAAAAAAACAAATAATCTCTAAAAAACAACACAAACCCTTAGTTACGTGTAAATACTTCACGGAAGGTCATCAGTTTTATAATAGTAACAAAACTTCATGTATTCGATAACATTTTGAATTTTTAAAATGTGTATTTGTTTTAATAATACGAAAGAAATACCTAAATTAGCGCGCGAACCGCCCATTCTTTATCCCACTTTATCCCATGCATTAGTGGCAAAAGCTCGGTGTGCCCTTAAACAGAGAAGGAACGAGTATTTACCAGCACGCTTAGCATGGGTTTTGTCGACGGAAGAATAGACAAAATGACAGATTGTAATTATTTATCCGTCATTTTGTCTATTCTTCCGTCGACAAAACCCGTTTCTATCGTGATCATGCTAAGCGTGCTGCATACAGAAAGGCGGTGCCGATTTTTGATCACCAGGTTTTCTTTGAACGTCAGGAATAACTCATCAGTTCTTAAAAGTAACATTGTTACTTACCGGTGATGGCTCCAATACCTCAGACCCAACCTCCGTGCCATAACGACATTTCTTGTTTTTGAATTAGTGAGGTACGGCAAGGGGTACGTGTTACCCAGTAACTGGGTTGTCGAGGTTAGATAAGCAGTCGCTCTATGTAAAATACTGATATTCAGCTGCATCCGATTAGACTGGAAGCCGACCCTTACATAGTTGGGAAAAGACTGGGCAGATTGATTTAAATGAAAAGAAATGAAATAGTTTATTCTGTAAATCGGATATCGGAATCACTTTTACACGTCATATTAAAAATTATAAAAATAAACTAGATGAGGTCGGCGTTTCCCATCTGTTTACTCTGAGAAGAAAGGCCCAAACGAACTCAGAGGTCGCAGTCTCTTTGATTGAAATTTGCGAGGTACGGTAAAGGAGCGATAATGCTAAAGATTTTCAAACAAATTCCGTTCCTACTTAGCAGCCCTTGACATCTTTTTGAACTGTCATTTTCAATCAAAATGTTGGCAATGTCGTAGACGGAAAAATAATAAGGTGCAAGCAAAAATTAACCTTATGGTGCTTAGTACATGACAGGAATTCTTCTTAAAGGTATTATTGTCTTGAGGACTGCTTCGTTGGTCTAGTGGTCGCAAGCGCTAGTGCTGTCCTGGGTTCGATTCCCAGGTCGGGCAATGTGTTATGGGATTTATCCATCAATAATTTCTCAGTAGCAGCGTGAAGTCTGGATTTATGCCCGGTTGATGACAATAGGCTCGCCCCCTATTACAAGGGACTTAAAAATAATTGGCGAAATGCGGGTATACTATATAGGTCATCTCTGCCAAACCCTTCGGGGGGAACAAGCGTAGTGTTATGTATGGTTTATGTTATTGTCTTGTATGCATACTGGCTGGTCAAATCAATTTGCCTAGGAATTTCCCAACTATATTGGGGTCGGCTTCCAGACTAACCAGATAGAGACGAAATTTTACATGGAGCGACTGCCTATCTGACCTCCACAACCCAGTAACTGGGTAATACGATACCCTGTGAAATGTGAATACGATAACCTGTAAAAGTTCCACGAATGACAGCCGGAACCAACGGCTTAACGTGCTTTCCGAGGCACAGAGTAGTCTCGGTATGTAAAGATGGACCCATCCACAGACCAACCCCGGCTAGCGTAGCTTAACCTGATGGATCGACAGGTGCGGCTGTTATTATATTATTATGTTGTGATGTTATTATATTATTTTCATTTTCGCCAACATATTATATATTAGGCAAAATATACACTTATATACTAAAAACAGTGATATTCACAATGTTAACACTAGAAATAAGGACAAACTACGTACTCCCTTTCACCGGCTTCATAAGGTTCATAACTCATTTGTTGGGCTTGGTATAACCTTTTATAACAAGCTACCTTCTTCTTTGCTAGATTTGCCTTTTAATGCGTTCAAAACTAAAGTAAAATCCAACCTCTCTTCAAAGGCATACTATTCTATCAACGACTACTTAAATGATAAGAATAGTTGGTCGGTGTGATTAACTCAAGACAATGTTTAAATGTTCTTTCTCCAGAATTAGCTTACTTACTGACAGGTTATATGAGTTTATATAATTGTTTATAATTTTACTAATTTTACTTTATTTATTGTTGACATAATCTACTCATTACAATGTTTTTTTTTTATGAGTTGTATTGCAATATGTGGTTAGCTAGCGACCTCAATAATTTTTTAATTTACCTCATTGGTCCTAGTTTATCAATTATAACTTCTAGTTACAGCTATATGTAAGCGGGCACGCCCTTTATGTCTGGAGGCTTTTATTTAGATATTGTTTTCGTTAAGTTATTTTTATTTCTGCTTGAGTATAGTTCTCGATGTTTTTGGTTGGTATATTGGCGTGTGCTAGCTGTCATATGGCTATTAATTTTATAATTTAAATTATGTTTTGTGTTGCGTAATGTAAATATCATTTTGCATACTATTATATAGAATCTTTTTTACTGAACAGACAGCTGTGCTGCTGGGGAGTTTGTTGCGCCACTTCTTCTTCCCAGCTAAAGCACTAGGAAGTGGTGAAGGGTGGGCGTTTTGGGGGACTGTCTTATGTAATTTTGACGTTCGAAAAGTGCTGATTCTCAGCCTAGTTTGAATAAATGACTTTTGAATTTTGAATTTTTTGAATTTTGAATTACTTAGCCACGAGCTCCTCATGTATGCATTCTGGCTGGTAAAATTGGGTTATTTAATCATAATGACAAACTGGCCATTTTGATTTCGCTTGGTAACTAGAACCACGGTTGGTATCTTATAGGATTCATGAATTCAAATTTAGCCGCGAGAGATATTATGCTGATAACTATGTTGTTTTTATGCGTTATAATAATGATAATGATAATGTTTATTTAGTCTTGAAACCCCAATAAATGCCTAGTCTTGTCTTTCTGTACTTTTTTCATAGAATCCTTTCCATACTCACCATATTCATAGATAAGTACTTTCATGCACAGTAAATAATCAGTAACCATTCTGAAAAAGCTTACTAATGAAGTGGACATCAATACCTATTTATAGTTTTTTTTCATCCACTTTCTAACTCGTGCAAGGTAACTGTAAATACATCTACATAACTTTAATTACTAAACAGTTACCAATCAATAATGAACCTTATTTCATACTATGTAAAACATCATATTAATCATCATCTGCCCAACCTTGAAGTGTCACCTAGGTATATAATATTTTCCTTTTTTATTAGGATTAACACAGGCTAGGTCATGTCGTGTGTGTTTATTCATAAAGACAAGTACCTAAAATGATTAAGAAATTGTTCCAACATTAAGTTTAACGAGGTCACAGGTAACACGTTCCATCATTCATTACACCGTATCTTTCTAGAACGAGTGTCACTCCAGTCGCCATAATGAACTTATTCCACACTTTAATATATGGCGAAAATTTTATGTGTGTCTACAGAAACTACATGAGTTTAAATAAAAGCCAAAAGATTATAGCAGTAACGCGTATAGTCGTTGAACTATCCCTTTCTATAGCCATAACCGTGAACAATGTCATCCTGACGAATTTCATTAATTTTGACTACAGCGACAAGGATAAGTTGGTGACAGATCTGTTCCAGTTGCTGATTCTATTAAAAAGCTTCGTAATAGTAATTGGTGGAATTGTAAATTCGGAATCGTTCAGCAAATTCTACGAGAATCTGCGGAAGCTCCATAACTACTTCAAGGATGAAGACCATTATAAAAATTCTGGGAAAAAACTGAAGGTTAAATGTTTGGTTGGCTTCGTGGTGTTCACTGTGATGGCCGTCATACTTCTGCTGGTAAGGCTTGTTGACTGGTATTTATTGGACACATATCTTTTGAGAGATATCCTAGTACTGGTCGTCTATGAACTATGGGTAGACATTCGCTACACGTTGGAACATTTAGTAGTGTATTGCGCCATAACTTGCACTTACGATTATCTCAAATGTTTGAACAACGCTGTAAATGATATACTAAAGAAGTACAATGAGCAAGAGACCATTGAAATCAGCCTCGATGCGAATGAAGAATGCATTAATTTGCCTGCGAAAGTGAATAGTTGGACTGAAAAATACCAACACATCATGGCTTGTTGTAAAAATATATCAGTGTGTTATCAAGAATTGGTGAGTATTTAATTGATTTTAATTTAACTCACGTTACAAAATATGTAAGTTCCGAATCAAAAGTAGGAAATAATTCTACCCCGAGCTTTTTAATATACACGCGATTTTCACACTTTGGCCACTTTATCAAAGTACTAGACACTTAGAATTGCTCTGATGTGAGTTTTCATTGATTTAAGAAAGGTCTTCGATAAGGTGAGCACGAAAATTATTTCTATCCAAAGTTACATTGCAATATAGAAGTTGTCTCACTGTACTTTGTATAATGATCTTTTGACCAAATAATGGCGCAATGGCCTCCAATGATATTATCAACTATAACTATTTTAAAAACGGACAAGAGTTCTTCAAGGGTACATCCTTAGCCCTGTACTTGATAGAATGTGTTTAAGGTGAGTCACATAGCCAGAAAAATCATCATCATTCTCCTGCCCTTATCCCAATTTATTTGTGGTCAGCGCAACTTAGCCAGAAAAATATTGTTTGATATTACCAAAAGTGAGAAAAACAATTGTACTTCTTCTCTTATAATTTATGTTTCATAATATTTTATTTATAGACTTATGATAACGTCTTATTATATACATTGGTAAACTAAAGTACCTTATTTTCAGCTGTTGTTTTCCCTCGGTGTAGCCATGGTGCAGTGTATTTCTTCTATGTATGGAATATTTAACGCAATCATTAAAAAGGTAGCGTATTAAAAAGTTAATGCTACCGTAGAAAGTATGTACCTAATTAAATAACATTATTTGTAGTATTGACAAGCTTATAATTAGGACGTATATTGGAAATCACTACTGAGAAATTCCTAATAACACTTTGTCCTAGCTAGCAATCGAAACCCCTTGCTTAGTTTGCTTTCCCTCCTCGCTTGAAATAGCAGAGAATAAAATGAAAATATTATTTGCAGGACTTAGAAAGAAGTTTCGCAACAACAAACGTCGTGTATGCTTTAATATACCACATGTCAGCTACTTTCACTCTTTTAGTTGCCGGTCAGAAGTTGCAAAATGAATTTAATACTTTCAACAAGGCTTTGGCAATTCTCGCATGTGAAGTGTCCTCTCGTAAGTTTATTTATTCATGTGTTTCTGGAATAATTTGCTGAAATATAAAGTATTAAAACATTACTTTTCGTGACAGCGTGGTAAATCCAGGAAAAGATGACTTGACGCCCTTAGGCAGGAATGGTCTAGTTCAAGACCGAGTGAAGTTGAAAAAGGAAAGAGAAGCCTTTGCTCTGCAGTGGGACTGCGCAGAGTAATAATTACGATTCCTTTAATTTTATTGTTCATTTTCAGATCGTGCAAAATCCGAAACGAGACACCTAAAGGATCTAAATCGTTTAGTTACGACGAATCCTATTGTCATAAAATTTGGCACTTTTTCTCTGGGAATGTACTTGTTTCCTATGATGTTGTCGCTGTCTGCCACATACATTGTTGTCATGTTGCAGTTTAACCATGTTATATAACCTAATTTTAGTTTAATATTTGTGTCGTTTTTGTGTTCGCAGTGTTGTAAATTTTCATAGATTTTGTTGTTTTTATCCATGCCTCGGAAACATTTACCATTATATGTAAAATTATATGCATTATATGCTATAGTCAGCCAAGCTCTTAATTATTAATTTTATTTAATGCTATACGATGTACACACAATAACAAAAATGGCTGTCACTAGAAGATACGAATCGATGATATTATCAAAGGAATTGAACTTTTAAAGTTTATTATAATTTGAATAATTGTATCATATCATCAATAACTGCCAGCTATTTTCTGAGTTGACACTTGTATAGTTGTCTTCCTATCAAAATGATAAACATGTTAATAACAGCTAAAAACTTAATGGGTGTTTACAGAAATTTTTATTGTCTAGGAAATATTCAGAATACTATAATCATCTATATTTATCATCATAAATCGTGTGCTTTTTGAAGTGATTTATTTTAGGATTAGATATAGGGTTTAGATTGTGATATAGATTCATATAAATCATTTGCTCTAACTTGTAAAAGGATGCCACCCACTGTAATGGTTTTTTTTATTTTATTTCATAATCGGTTTCATTATTATGATATGTGGTGTTCAGAGCTCGCGTTCTTTCAAAATCTTCATAACTGACGGCAGAGCCGTGCACCATTGCTTCCGAGAAGAATCTACACATATGTAAAAAACACTCAAAACTGTTCTTATGACAACTGCAGTGGTTACATACACAGTTATTTTTGCAACGAAAACTCTTAATAAGACGTATGTAGAGGGCACAGGATTGACATTCAATTATTTATTTATTGTAGTGTTAGAAATATACCTTTAAATCCGCCATATTTTAGAAAATATTGTATTAAGCACTTACTTTACTATGCTTTATTATTTTTTGAAAACTGTTAATGATTGTATATCGGATATTGTAAAGAAGGATGAAGAAATAGAGAAGATATTGTATATGGACAGAAGACAGCCGAATGATCATGTTGTAACGGTTGAAGAATTGGATGAGTGTGCTACAAACTATCGGCACTTAATCAGATGCAGCAACTATCAGCATGCTTCAGCAATCAAGTAAATATAAATAGTTTGATCGCTTATATAAATGAAAATATCATATAATAAAATTAAGATCAAAGATCATAATAATTTAAAAATAGAAGCTGTATTTATCTAGATTTAGATATATGAACGTGGACAAAGCAAAAGGATCATAGATCATAGGATCGTTCTATAGTCTTTCTGTTTGAGAGGGACATTTTTTCAATCCATATTTATGTTTTTTTTTTACCTAACCACTGTAATGCGTTTGTGTCCTTTTTCCAGATGTTATTTTCTTTGGCCCTGTCATCAATACAGTTAGTTATCTCAGTTAATGGGGTGTTCAGTGTACTGATAATAGGTAAGTATCTACTTCTAATCACTTAAGCTAGTAAGATTTTCCTTGTAACCAGTACAACGAAAATCTGCTGCTATTCTTTTATCCTTACGTTTTTTTACAGATAACACAAAATTTCGTTTTTGTCATCATTGTGGTATATATCCTGCTCTACGCAATAATATGTGCACATTTTGTCAAAATGTTCTAAACGAGAGTTCATTAATCAAAAGGAGTCTATCAAAAATATATAGCACGTAATCGAAATGTAAGTGTCTTTTTTATGGTTTTATATTGAACCCATCTGTGAAGTTTCACCAAAGAATTTAACATTTATATAAAATAAAATAGAAAAAATATATTCGAAACAAAACGCAGATGCAACAATGGGAGTAATAAATGGTAAAAAATCAAGTAGATAACATAAACAAGGAACTGTATCCTTCATGTTGCACTGAGCACGTTCATACCAAAAGGGTTACAGCATTTTGGCTGCGCGTGAAACACTCTGCGCCACACGTCATAGGAAGAGATTTTTATGTGTAACATGTTTCCTCTCCCTCTCCTGCAATCTGTGGGAGTAATTTCGTGAAAAGGGACGGAAGTGTGTAACAGAACGCCAGGGAAGCGCACGCTATTTGAATTGACCAATGAGCGCGCACGGTGCTAGAATTGGGCGTCACATGCTACCAACCCATTTTCCGAGAAGTTGTAAACGGGATTATGACGATGACGATGACGATAACGATGACGATAACGATGACGATAACGATGATGATGCTGATGATTGGTACTGTCAGCCAAGATGTCAGATCACAGATGTTACGTCATATGCGACTACTTTAAGGCTCTCTCGTTTTTTATGTTTGGTCCTTATTGTTTGGGCGTGGGGTTGGACATTTAGTCCACATTGGACAATTTGTCCTAGAGGCAGAATTATAGAACTTGGGAGACCTTTGACATAAAAATGTAATAATAATACCAGTCTATTACTGTCCCACTGTAGGGCAAAGGCCTTTTCTCTTACAGAGAACATAAACTCCAAAAACTCCAGGTTAATTTTAATAATACATTTTTATATTTTCAGAATTTAGATCCATCAGTTCCAGAAAGTAAACGTTTAAGAAATCTGAATCTTCTAGTGCAAGTAAACCCTATCCAGATATACCAATAAAATAATCCTAGGAATTACCTAATTCCGATTATTTTGTCTATTTCTGCCACTTATGTCATAGTTGGTTTGCAAGTAAATCGTCTCATTTATGGTTTTCAAGAGATGTGATATCTAGATGTCAATTAGGAAATTAATTATTTGTGTGATTAGGGTATCGTGTTAAGTTTTCGTTTTTTGTGATTGTTAAAAGTTGTTTCCAAGCAATTATTTTTGTGCAATGTTACTTGGTTTGATGCACAGAATGGATAAATTATGGCTTTGTAATGGGTCTTTTAACACCCTGTATACTTACCTACATAATATACCCATGTCGTATATGAATGTATATTATGTATAACATGGTCCTTTTTTTTTTTTGGGTGGGAAATTATCAAGTAACTTCTCCCGCTCTGGGTGGAGCGGGAGGGCGTGTCAGACTCTTACTGACTAAAACCCACCCGTGTTCCTTCCGTTGCCTGTACGTTGCCAGGGGCCACGGTATCCCTTTCGGACTTTCCCGCAACCCCGGCAGGCATCGGTCCTATCGGACCCCTTCACTTGCTGACATCTCTTTGAGGCGCGCATGGAACACAACGCGCCGTCGACCCGGGCCTGGTCCTTATTGGACGGCGAGCTACCCATTGCTCACCGTCCGCATATAACATGGTCCTTAGGTTTCTTGTATGTGTACAATGAAGCGAATTTCTGGTCTTGACTACGATAAGGTTCCAACTTTCATAAATAACATAATTAGCCTATAATGTTCCCACTGCTGGTACACAGGCCTCTTCTCTTCGAGAAGGAGTGTGCTTCAACCATGCGGATTCAGTGCGGGTTAGTAGATGTCACATGTCTTCGAATTTTTGTTTTTAATAAAAAAAATTGTTTCCTCGCGATGTTTTCCTTTACCATTGTGAGAGCAGTAGTGATGATTTTTATTTACACGAAGTAAAGCGCCTGTAAGGGTTCGAAACCACGACCGTACTCGACACCGACTCGTAAGTCAGGGCTGTTACCACCGGGCCACCACTGCTCAACCAACTTTCACAGCATGGATCATTCTCTGGTACGGGTAAGGCCCATAGTCCACGATGCTAGTCAAAAGTAACGTGTTATTGACTCAAATCACTAGTGATTAACCAGAATGTGGTCCGTACACGACGTGATCAATCTCAATATATGTAGTTCATAACGCGTTAGTGAGTCGCGTCGAGGCAGCGGCGTAATTATGGGCCCTAGACTGTAAGAAACAAAATGGTCTTTATATGCAAGTACCATAAGTTGACGTCAGTCATAGTACTCATCATCGATATTTTTTTCTTTATCGTCTGTTTTCGTCAACGAAATGGGGCAGAAGACATCCGTGCCTATTTCTCTTTGTATTTTTAGGGTTCTGTACGTCCGAATGAACAAAACGGAGTCCTTATAAGATCATTCGTATGTCTGTCTGTCCGTCTGTCACAGCCAATCTATTTTTAACGCATAAAGATTTCTGTGATCCAACCACGGACTTTTAACGTAAATAAATGAATTTTGTATATTGTGGTCACTTTTGGGAGGAAAATAAGAAACAAAACAAAGGTTTAGGTTTTAGGTGTATCGAATGAAATATAAGCTCTCAAATATTTTTTTTTACAATTTTAAAATAAATGTATTTATATTTATTTAAGAAAATAGAGAAATATTGAACATTCTCCCCCTTTATCTCCAAAACTAGTGACCCAAAAATTCTGAAAAAGAATACAGAAAATAGTTCTGTACTTTAATATAACAGGAAAACCTATTATCAGTCTATAGTCTTAAAATAACATGGTAATTCTCTCAATATTGTGCGTACATTTGCAGTTGGAATGTTTGGGAGAATATGTTTGTTGAGTTTGTTCTTGAGATAAATTCATCCCAACTACGGAACCCTTCATTGTGCGTGGTCCGACACGCACTTGACCATTTTTTCTTTGGTTAATTACACAAATTGTAATTTGCTATTGTAATTTGTTTGTTTGTATTTTTGCGCTTGAAGTGTAGGTATGTTTTACTTTGGTTTATAATAAAGTGATCATTATTGAACAGTCAAATATTTAGTTTCATTTTTTTTATCCTTCAACTATTCGTTATCCCATGCCTCTAAACTTATAATAGTGGCTTCGTTCAATACAATTCATACATCGTGGGCGCATTACACATAGCAAAAACAATTGGCAAGTTTTTGTTACATAAAATCACGCCTGTAACCCCCGTAGGGATATGCAGAGGTGTACCCATAGTACCACATATATTTTATTTGTTCATAATGCCGAAAGACGTCCACTGCTGGACATAGGGCTCCCCCAAGCACTGCCACTTCGGCCGGTTTTTTGCTTCCCGCATCCAGCGGATTTCTGCGGCTTTCACAAGGTCATCTGTCCACCTAGTGGGAGGCTTTCCAACGCTACGTCTTCCGGTACGCGGTCACCACTCCAGAACCTTTTGGCCCCATCGGCCATCTGTTCTGCGAGCAATGTGCCCATTTAATTGTTACAAAAAGCAAAAATAGACAAAGTTGTAGATTATGTTGTCTCGCAAGTGCGCCTCGTGGAGGCCCTTGCACGAGCCACTGCAAACGGATGCTACACGAGTGCTACCACATTCACACTCTTGTTTTATTCAGTTGCCCGCCAAGTCGCGCGCCTTGTGTCCTTTGACTCCAGTCTAGAAACAGACACCGAACGGAGTGCGCGCGAGGACAGGCGAGAGACGACTAGAGGAGGCGAGGGCGCCATCCACACTATAACGCTCGCTTTGTTTCTATGGTTGTCATGCTACGCGTGCTGGAGAGTGTGGACCCGGGGTAATAATAATATCAAGCTGACCTTTTAGACCTTGAGTCATTAAATCGTTATTCTACCAAATTAATGGCGGTCATGCGATATATATATACTTATCAGCAATCATTGACATGTCGTTTGACTGATAAAGACTTTTAAAGATAGCTTTTCCTACGAACATCAAATTCACTACCCAATAAAATAGTAGAAGATCAAATAATCAAAATGTTTGTAACAGCTGAAAATATATTGGGTGTTTACAGAAATTACAGTTTTTCGGAGACTTATCAGAAAATTCCAATCGTAATCTGCGTAATTATTGAAATAATTTGGTCTGTATTTTTTAAAATCGCCACGTGAAATGTTACTTTATTTGCATGATTGGAAAACTAACAGACTTAAAATAATAATAATAATATATAAAAGTTTATAAAGGGGGGGGGGGGGGGGGTAATCATAGGTCATCAAAAAATTCGTCGCCCGCATCGCTGTCTTCCCCCTATGAGTCCTGGCGTTGCTGATCTGACGAATTAGCACCTTGTGGCTGTTGTCCGCCAATCCCGGAACGAACCAACTTATGTTAAAAATTGTCGGCTGTAGAAGTGGAAAGAAGCGTGTAGCTCACTACATGTTATCAAAACATAGTGAATTGTAGAAAATGTATGTCGAAGTGCTTTAGTATTCAGGTAAAATTACTTTAGCCATAGACAAAGTCAGGGAAATTGTTATATAAAAAAAGAAAACTTTAGTGTAGAAAAGTGTTTTTTTTTTGAGACGCACAGGTACTAAACTAAAAAGAGCATTTAATACTAATAAAATTAACATTAAAAACAACAAACCAAAAAAAAAAGGTCCTGTGCGAGGCTAAAAAGGCTCTTATCTCAGCATATGTTATTCAGCTAGGGTGTATCCACCGAAGCTGTGCCGAGATGCGGCTAGACTGGAGTGGAGATATGTGCTGGGTAACGGCCTTGTGTGCTAGTACCGGACCTGAGCTGCGTGTGGCAAACTTTGGATGTTGACCGCTCACTGCACGCCGCTCACATCTCTCCTCGTCTCTGCTGCGCGCCGTCGCCAGCTTACGAGCCACAGTTCACATCTCCGCTTTGTAGGTACCGCCGCCCAGCTCAATCTCGGCGAGGCACAACTCACATCTCCGCTTCAATCGTGCCATACAAATATGATACATCTCCGCTCAGTGGTCTCCTGAAGCTGAGCGGAGACGAGATGTGTGAAAAATGAAATTCTATTGGCTGCTTAAGACACATTTCCTCTCCTCTCGTCTCGTCTGCGCTTTGGTGCAGTGCGGGCCATTAATAGCCCAATAAAGTAAGGTGTTATTTGAGTTTTATTTCAGATGTTATTTTCGTTGGTCCTGGCATCAGTAAATTATGTTATTTTTCATAGTACGGGGTATTCTTTGTAAATCGAAAAGAACTAAATATGCATCAAGATGTTAGACCACCTGTCTCAGACCTAGAGGTCCCGGGTTCGATTCCCAGCGGGAGCAAAATTTTCTGTTCTGTTTGGTTGGCGGTAGGGCTTGTTCTAAGACCGCCTAGATAGCTACCACCATCTTATATAAGTCTGTTGCCATAACAACAATGTTCCTCTATGGTTGAGGATTCCGGGTGACCCTCGCTTTCACCTGCAGCCTGATCATCACTTACCATCAGGTTAGGAGCTTCCCGGCTGAGATAGAAAAAAAAAAACAATTTTCCCTTTTTTTTTTTTTTTGCAGAACTTACTGGGTGTTTTCTTTATAACATAATATATATATTCAATATATATATGTTATAAAGAAAATATTCATAATAATATATATTCAATACTTATTCTATCATCATCGCCGGACAACATCTTCTGAATGAGGTTTATGTAATAAAAATGGCTCACCTCAAGTTTAGGCGTTTTTGCTGGCACGTATGACTTCAAACCAACTTCATTTAACCTTCTCTTCACTGTTCATTCACTAACACGTACGTTACGCACTTTTTTCAAAAGATTTCGGGTCTGAACAGCCGTTTGACGACGATTTCTCAAACTTGCACCCTTATAAAACGGTCGTCTACGGCACTGGTTGCACGATTTCTGCCTTGGCCTCGCCTGCGCACGTAAGATCCTGTCTGTCTGTATCGTTGCACATTACGGTGGATCACGGATACTGATACACCCAATGTTCGACTGACTGAAGGGTAGATGTGATCTTCCTCAATCATTGTTAAAGCCCTGGCGACATCAGTTGCTGACAAATCACTAATTCTGTATGCAATACAATGGTAACTCTCCAAACAAAATGAGCTAGGGCCACCATTGACTGCTTAAACCAACTTTCTTATCAAAAACACGGAGAAGCGTAAATTGTAAACAAACGCTTATGATGGTATAATTTAATTTAGAAGGTTAAAAACTGTCAAAAATCCCCTTAATTTTGTATTAAAAAAGCCAATCATTCAAATAACAGAAACACATGTCGAAATACCCACATGTTTTTAAAAAAAGGCATCTTTTTTTTGTATTCCTCTAATTTTGCCGGTGTGGTAGTTCCGACAATTTTACCTTTCTTGGTCACTTACGTGATTGTTGCCTTGCGATCTATTCACATAATTTAAGAGTTTTGTCTATTAAGAATTTTCTGTGTAGGTTATTCTTAAAAATATATCGACGCCCCCGAGCAATAAGTCGGTAATGTACTATTATGGACTTCTTGCTGTTATGGCAAATTTGGCATCTACGGACTGGATTACATCTTACCAATTTTTTTTGTTTTTTTCTAACGATAATTTACAAAGATATCTTGACATGCGTTTTTATTGTTGGGAAATTTACAAACAAAATGATGTCGGCAAAAATACTGTTATAGTTCGGTACAAAGAAATATTTTATTTTTTATTTTGGTAAGTAGCTTTTACCGGATTATTGGCGTAAATAATCTTCATAAGTTTTTTGGTAAACTCAAACACGGGGTTTTTGTCGAACTAATTGAAAGATACGTATTCCGTAATATACACTAACCTTGTTTTTAAAGTTTAGTATTGGTTTATTAATATACGCAACATTTCAATACGGTTTACTTCTTTCAAATTTCAATACTTTTATCTCTTTTCTAGACATTACCGTTTTCGTCTAGCCGCGCGATAGTTTGCAAAGCGCATTTATCTCTTTCTTTTAATAGCAGTTAAACAGTAATAGACATATGCCCCGCCCCCAACATGTGATCTTGTCCATCGGCATATTATAAGCAATGTTTGTTTACGTAAACAGTTGCATCTTAGTTGTTGCGGAAGTGTGACCTTTTTATTATTTTTGAGAACTCTTTGCTGACAATTACGTTTTAGTTATAAACCAAAAGTTTAGTTTTTTAAAGTTGCTAAGTGATATTCAATAATGGATATTATCCATTATTGAATATCACTTAGAACTTTTGGTTTGGTTCACTATTTATTGAAACGTTTGAACGATTATGTTTCGGATCTGCAAGACTATTATGATGAACAAGAAGGGGTTTTTTGTGTTGAGAGGAGGGAAGCAAATGGACAGCTGACAGTAGAACGAACGGAAGAGCGGGCAACAAACGATATGTTATGAGTTGGTTGCAGCAAGGTACTATCGGCATGCTTCAGTTTTCAGGTATTGTCTTTGTTTAAATCACTGGGTGTTTTAAAATGAGTTTAAGTGACCTTATTGCTGATGTTCTCCAGAAAGGTCAGTGGTACGTACATTAACAAAGCAAAAGGAGTTTGTGAGGATCGTAGTAGGGGTGTTCTGTAGTTTCTGCCTACTCTCATGGGGAGACAATTAAAGCGATTGGGGAGTCCTTTGCCCAGCAGTAGGATAAATAAGGTTAAAAAAAAAATAGGGCTGTTTATTTATTTATTTATTTATCTAACAGTTTATGTACACACATATAAAGAGACAAGAAAAAGGAACAGAAAAATACGTACAAAGGTGATGCTTATTTCTAAAGAAATCTCTTCCAGCATACCTGCGATAGGAGAGTGGATAAAAAGAGATGTAGACAACGTGTGTAAGAGTAGAAGAGAAAATAAAATACATAAAATAAAAACATTTAACCATTCACTAATATAAAATATGACCTTCAATATGAGAATATACTTACATACATACTTTCAAAATAAATATCTCTTAAATATTATATACTAATAATTATAATTTAGTAGGTATATAATATAATAATAAATACAAAATATGCAACTATGACGAAATGGCAAGATAGTGTTCTTTCACTCTTCTTTTAAAAACTGCAACAGTTTGGCAGTCCTCAATATCCCAATATTCAATATCTGTTCTCAATATCGAAAGTTAAATTTGTCTACTTCGAAATAATACAAATATTTGATGGAATTTAACTGACATTTTCGTTCATTTGTTTCAGATGTTCAAGTCGATTTTCATTGTTCAAGTCGTCAATGCATTATAAATTCTTCATCATTTACAATTTTTCGAAACTTCCTTGTAAATGTAAATATCAACTTTTACGACGCATTCCAAATATTCCTTGTTTGTTTATAAAACTGACAGCTCTTTTTCCTCAGGAAACATACAAATATTTTGGTGTTTTCCAAAATCCTTTTCTCCTGATATATTCTTTGAGTAGTACATATTTAGTCCTCGCGGGACAGAAACTTATTAACGAAGCCGACAAAACAAGAACGGCTTAATTGAAACTAAACAACAAATTATCTATATGTAAGTATCAATAAACATTTTTAACTATGTGTTCCAAAATATTATTGAAGCAAAGACATAATACATCTATGTGTTGTCCTTAACAGCAATACAATGGCTAAATGCAATAATACAGTATAGGTTTTGGCGAAGAAGACCGGATCCGATTCCTGGGTAAAGCAAAACTCAAAAATTGCCTTTTATTTATCTCCAGAATAGGGATGTTGATTGGGTAAAAAACGATTGAGTCCGTCAGTCAGATAATATAAAAATATTAGACACCTATTTTTTGCTTTATCATAATAATAATAAATAATGATTTAGATAAAACGCATTAAAGGTGGGAAGTGGGGGCTCGTTACGTCACAATTCGGTATAATATCTACCAGAGACTGACGTCATGCCTATTTTGCGTAAGTACTATTGTATAGAATCAAGTTTTTCTAACTATTCAGACAGCTGTGCAGCTGGGGAGTTTGTTGCGCCACGCCTTCCCAGCGAAAGCACTAGGAAGTGATTTTGGGGGACTATCTTATGTAATTTTGTCGTTCGAAAAGTGCTGATTCTCAGCCTAGTTTGAATAAATGACTTTTGAATTTGAATTTGCTACGTTTTAACTCTTTTAACTTATTGCTGTAATCTTTTGATTACGTAAGAAAAGAAAAAATACGTGTCCAATATTTTGGAATAATCTATATGACGGACAAAAAACTTTTTTTTTTGTCAACATCTATTTATCGATATATATTATGTTGCCTTTGACCACTTTGTACCCAGGATCACCGTATCAGAAATACCTAATGTATAAAATATTATATATTTGTTTTCAGATCCTACATCGAAATCAAAGGCTATAAGGAATTTATATCTCCTAGTAAAAGCTAATCCAATCAAAATAGAATACACTGGTCGAGTGCTCCAGGGAATGTATTTAATTCCAATAATAGTTTCTCTATTTGTCAGCTATATCATAGTTGCATTGCAATTCAGTCACCTCATTTAAATAATTATAGTAAATAGTGAACACTCATAAAATAAATGTGTTTGCGGTTGATTTTGTATTATATTTAAAAGTCGCAGACAGTTTATATGCTTCGACGTTATACATACGGCGTCGTTCGTTTATAAACGCTCGTAGTTATGAAATATGCTGAAGTAAATTTTGCTAATCGGTCAGTTGTATTTCGATATTATAATTTCGATATTCAAAATATTTTATTTCAGATAGCATTTATTGTTATTGCACATTCGGTTGGAACTGTTACCAACCACGTGCGAGCCGAAGTGGTCGCAGTAAGTAAGCGCGCGAACCGAGCGAGCGAAGTGAGTGGTGGCAGCGGCCGGCAAGCTCCTAAACAAATAGAATACTTCAATTTGCCGCGGCATTTTGTAAACAACGTTTGAATTTTACTGTCCATCAAATGTTATGTTACATTATATAGTGACTTAAGGCAATTTACATTTTGCCTTCGACCGTTTTCAAGCGCTTGCACGACGCAGTGTGTAAAAAGCGGAATCATACAAATTGCCTGCGACATACACATATTTATTAATTACTTTCACTTATAAAAGGAAATCACGAGTGATTGGATAAATGCATCACCCAAAAATATGTGTAAAAGTATTAAGATAAAACATGAAGGAAGCTCAAGAAGTAAATATGTCAATATCTTAACACGTGGATTTCTGGAGTTTCTGGTTGGCATCGTAGGAAAAAGTGGCGAGAAATAATGTATAGCATAAGGGGACGACAATTTTGTTTTTGTGAAATATAGTTTGCTTCTTCTATATCTTGACTTTTTATTTTTAATAACATAAACATCACGCCATTATTCCCCAAAGGGTTAGGCAGAGGTGTACCTATAATAGTACACCCACATTTTGCCAGTTATGTTTGAGTCCCATATAATAAGGGGCGAGCCTATTGCCATCGACCCAGCACAAATCCAGACTCCGGGCCGCTACTGAGAAATTCCAGATCGAAAAACCCAATAACACTTTGCCCAACTCGGGAATTGAACCCGGGACACAGGGTACTTTCTAAATATAATAAGTTTATTTTACTAAGTGCCAAGATTCATGAACGATTGTTTAATTTGGAGGGATTCATGAACAAATTAAACTATTCCAATTACTTACAATAATTAGACATTTTCTTACAAATACACGACTATTTTAAGTGTATAAACTTGAACCCAATAACCGTCAAAATGAAAAACATAACATGTAACTGAAAACGTGATTGGTGTTTATCGAAACTATTTTTTTTTTTTTACTAAAGCCACAGAGAGTACAGATGGGACACTCCGCAAAATCATTTAATTAAAAAGCGACTCTTGCTACGCCACAATAAAATGCAATTCAGGTCGCGCAGCGCTAATTACAGTTATATTCACCTAGAAGTTGCCTCTCTTTCTATTGCGTAACTCGTATATGTTCTGACTACGGTACGCCCACTGAATTCGACTAGTCGAGCCCGCCGCGTACCTACGAAGGTAAACCATTTTTTATACAGAAATGCTGCTGAGTGCTGATTTGACAGTTAAAAATTGGAGCAAATCGTCCTATTCTTTCAGTCAGTAACAGATTTTTCTAGGGAGTTCATGTGAATATTGTTTAGTTTAATTGCTAAGGCTGTATTTTTGACTTATTCTGTCTAAAAATAATGGACACTACTGAAGCCTTGGCGGCTCAAGTTCTGGCTTTGCTGCAAGGCTTATGTCAACGTGTAGTGGCCAGGATGTTAAATCTTAGCCGTTCTGCAGTTCGGCGAGCTTAACAAAGGTTTTTGGAGACTGGGCAGTATCGAAGAAGATCTGGATCTGGAAGACAGGGTGACAACTCAAAGTGATGACCGCTTTATAGTGGTATCCGCTTTACGAAATCGACACCTTTCTGGCGTAGATCTCCAGGGAAATTTACGTGAAGATCGGGGTGTGGCTATAAGTGACAGTACTGTAAGGAGGAGACTACGTGAGCAGAATTTAAGACTACATAAGCCAGTAACAGGTCCACAATTGACCACAGCTCATCGACAAGCCAGAATTCAATTCGCGCAGAATCACGTCAACTGGACTATCGGCCAATGGGAGTCAGTTTTTTTTAGCGATGAGAGTCGGATGACTTTATACGGTTTTGATGGACGCCGTAATGTCATGCGACGGCCAGGTGTACCGTATGCTCAGTGTTGCATAAGAGAAACAGTCAGTTATGGTGGGTACTCTTTAATGTTTTGGGCTGGGATATCTTTAAAGGGACGCACGGAGCTGGTTTTCAAAAGAAGTGATGCTTTAACTCCAGTACGCTACATCACAAAGATCTTGGAAGACCATGTCGTGCCATATGCCGGCTACATTGGAGAAAATTTTGTGTTATTACATAATAATGCACGGCCACACGTAGCGCGCATTGTCACCGATTATCTTGTTGAGGTCGGCATTCGGGTTATGTCGTGACCAGCGAGAAGCCCTGATCTTTCCCTATAGAGCACACCCTAAAACAAAAGGCCTTTATCCAGCCCCTACATTCTTAGGAAACCTGGAAACCGCTATCAGGAAGATTGGAACCGAATCCCTCAAGAGACCATCAAAACCTTGATTAGGTCACTAAAACGGCGAATGCAGGCCGTGGTTCGAGCAAGAGAGGGGAACATATTAAACTGAAAAAAATGTGTTCATAACGCTTAAGACTGAACAATTAGAGCGTGTTTAAGATTAAACAAAAATAGTGTAAAATTATACTTGTAGCTTCGTACCTAAAATTCGGAGTGTCCCATCTGTATAGTGTTTTGTCTCTGCACCTCCCTATGGTTGACTGGTAGAAAATGCCTCAGGCATTAAGTCCGCATTTGTACAGTATTTTTTTTACTTGTGCATAAAGTTTTAATAACTAAATAAATATTCATCTGTGCCAAAGTTCTAATGAGTTTGTATTTTCAGACAAATTATTACACTGGAAGATTCTATCATTAATATCAGAAAAGCAATTTTTCATTAGCTTACTGCGTCTTTACTGTTACTTAAGTCTCATAAAGGTTATCAATCAAGATTCTTATCAATAACATAGCCACATAAATAATCATTTGAATGATCGGGGACAGTTTTTATCAACGACTTTGTAATATTTCGTCCTTTTCCGAGTAAGGACGAATGTTTGCTTCACCTCAAAATGATAGAAAACAAAATTATGATAACTGCTGAAAATATAATGGGCGTTCACAGAAATTATAGTTCTGTTGGAAAATATCACAAAATTCTAATTTTAATTCGTATTTTTGTTGAAATTGTGGTTTTTGTGGCTGTTTTTTGTCGTAACTTCATCGTTTTTTCTCCAACGATAAGAGTCCGAGAAAATGTAACGTCGCTGTTGATCGCATATCACTTGGCTTTTCTTCTAAATGGCTTCAGCATCATAACGTGTGCTGTTCTAACCTCGCATTCTCACAAATTATTTATAAATAACTTCATGGAAGCCCAATATTGCTTCTGGAATGTCGAAATATACAAAAAATATATTAAACAGTTCAAACTAGTCTTCATATTAGCCTCGTTAACGTTTAGTTTTGTGAACGTCATTTTGATAACTTTCAGAGTCCGTAACTCATCGACGCATGTTGATGTATGTTACTTAGCGTTATTACTGATGGAAATATACATTGAAATACGTTATATTCTGGAAAGTGTTATGTTTTACACTTATATTTCTATAATACAACATTATTTGAAATCTATGAACATACGTATTTGTGACATTAAAGCGAAGTATACTGTAATAGAAAAGAAACAAAAATCGCATATGAGTCAAGAGAATGATCTGCTGACGGTGGCCCAAGTTGATGAGTGGGCACTAAAGTACCAAAAATTAGAAAGTTGCAGCAATACATTATCTGAGTGTTTCAGAAGTCAGGTGAATATTACGATACGTAAAGCTGACTAACTTATTTCCCACTAGCCATTACTGTATATGAATTAGTAGTGGCTCTAGCTAGTATGTACATTAATAGAATGTGTATGTCGTAGAATGATTCAATAATACAAATTTTTGCGATACCCTAGGGATATTGCGAAAACGCGGATGGCGATCGCTACTTCCAAGTTGCTCGCAGAAATTTTTTCCCCATTGTCTAATTATCCGCAAAAAATCGAATGATCAAATCATACTATGACATATATACGAAACTTCATCAATTGTTTTTCAGATGTTAATTTTATCCGCTTTGTTATCGGTGCATTATATTGTTTCAACGTATGTGATATTCAGAACAATTTTAAACCGCGTAAGTAGTTAATTATATGGTAATGCAATTGTCCATATCTTCTGCCCATGAGCAAATTTACACAATTATGTATCTCAGTTTGTCTCTTCTTTCATAAATCTCTTTGCCATCTTCCTAGTCATATCGTCTTATCGTCATATCGTTTTATAAAGCCAATCCCTCATTTTTATTGCTTTCAATAAGATTCAAAATACTTTTTCCTGTTTTCTTTGCACTTTATGGAATAAAGAATAAATGCTCTTCTTTTTTCCTAACACAGGATACAGCATATTACATGACTGCCTTGATCACATTACAAGGCGTAATATATTCTTGGTGTTGTACATATTTTTTATTCACTTCTGGTCAAAAACTTCTAAATGAGGGACTGAAATTCAAAAGAAGTCTGGCAAAATTATACAGCTCTTGGTCAGTAAGTAAGTGTTTTTTTTAAATAATAGGTACATATTGTTTTAGTCAATGTTTGTCTATGCAGTATCTTGCAACAGTATAACGGCGAAGCACGGCCTGAAGTACCTACGGCCTGGTAAACGAGAGGTACTTAATGAGTTTAAACACTTTCCATTAACTCTATTGTCACTAAGTCGTATAGTGAAATAGACGTGAAAGAGGTGATGTAAGTAAGCCTCGTAGCTGACACGACCACAACAGGGTGAAAACAAAGATTTTATAAATTTTGTGTTAGAAGTAGTAAGAACGAGATCCTATTGTGTGATTGTATTGTATTGTTTCGCAAGCTGGGAGATGTATATTTGTCGCAGTAAGATGGTTATAGCCTCTTCGGAGTGTCCTAATTTTGTTACTGCGACCAATTTCGACGTAGCGCTCGCTGGCCGCTGCCGCAGCACCGCTTGCTTCGGTCGCTCGGCTCGCACGTTGTTGGTCACAGTTCTAACCTAACCTAACCTATTTGGTCGGAGTGCCTTAATAGTTATATTACTAGATCGTGCTCGTATTGTAGTTACATTCCTAGTAACACATTATGAACCGCTTTCATACAACTATATTACGCGCTACAACCACGGCTATAACCATCTTACTGCGACATATTGAATTTGTTATTTAATATTTTTCAGATCCAGAAGCTCCAGAAACAACTCTACTCAAAAATTTAATAATTTTTATAAAAATACATCCAATAAAAATAAAGTACACCGAGAAAATAACATTGGGACTATACCTAGTTCCTACAGTTTTATCTTTCTCCGTCACTTACGTGATTGTTGCCTTGCAATTTAATCATATCATTTAAGTGTTAGACTGGAAACCGACCCCAACATAGTTGTGAAAAGGCTAGACAGATAATGATTTATGTGTTTTGTGTGTATTAGCATTGTATAATTGCATAGCATATGTGTGAGTACTATGTACTGACTATAAAGCTACCATTTAGGTACTGGGTATGTCTTTCATTGACTTGAATGTGCCCTGGCGGCTGAGATTATGTCATGCTCACTCTAATTTCTCACTGGCGGTGGCGCATGTGTTGGATCATTTAGCTCCCTTCAAAATGGTTGAGCTGAATGGTACTAATCCATGCGTCATGTTTGTGAACGGGCGCCGTCAGTAGAGTCTGGTCATCTCTTAGCTGCCATGGCTTATTTTAATTTTTGAATTGTTCTTTGTTTTTTATATTTTTATTACGGACGCTTTAAACGTGCACGTCTTTCTACATTGTTCTCACATGTATAATTTCAACATTAATGATGTAACCAATATTTTGTAACAATTTTTTTTATTTAAAAGAGTGTCCGTGGAGTTTCTTGCCCGTTCTTCTCCATAGGTACCTACTACGCTTTGGAATGGGCAACTAGCTTCATATTTCCGACTGACCGACTTCTTGACAATTCAAAAGAGATTTTTTATAGCATAATAAGCCTATAATGTTCCCACAGCTTGGACACAGCTTAGGTTCAAACTCACGACCTAAAGTTCGTAAAATTCCGGATAGGCATCAGACAACATTATGAATTATTCAAAAAAGTTTTTTTTTTTTTTACAAATTTTTCTTATCTATGTTGATGTTCTTACATTGAACTTACCAAATCTGGCTACCAAAATGGCTAACATTCAAGTAATTTATTAATAATATAGGAGATTGAACTATCAATAGTGATTTTTTTCAGGCATTTCCTTGATTTATGAATTATTTTTTTTCTAACTATTCAGACAGCTGTGCTGCTGGGGAGTTTGTTGCGCCACTTCTTCTTCCCAGTTAAAACACTAGGAAGTGGTGGAGGGCGGGCGTTTTTGTGGGACTGTTTTAAGTAATTTTGACGTTCAAAAGGGCTGATTTTCAGCCTAGTTTGAATAAATGACTTTTGAATTTGAATTAAATTATTATATGAATTATTAAACTAGGTATATGTTAGTTATTGGTTGGAGCAAGGAACTATTGGCATGCTTTAGTTTTCAGGTCTTTAACATTCACTCATTGCCTTCTTGATTAAATAGTGCATTACTGCCGCAATTTATAAACTAAGTAAATGAATTATAACTTCCAGAATCAATGAAAAACAACGATAATTTTTCACGCGCCGTTCATTGGTTTCTTTTTTACTTTAAACAGCTCTATTGGTAAGCCAAATCGAAATATAAATAAAATCCTTGAATATGATATGTACCTACTTGGTTGTCATATGAGAAAATGTTCTCAAATATGATTGGAATTAGAGCATTATTTTGACAACCTTCTTCGAGATAAATCGAAAATGCTGAATTGGCTAAATACACGCGAGCAGGCGGTAAATTGTGGTAGGTTTTGTTTTAAATGTTAAATTACTTTTACTAATCAAAGGAAATCAAAATTGTGTGGATAAATATATCACCCAAAAATATCTAGTTATTAGGTTTGTTTGTATTTAGATTAAACATGGTCGAAGCTCAAGGAGTAAACATGTAAACATCGTATCACATAGCTTTCGTGTCATAAAGTAATTTGAACTAATCGTCTGTACTTACCAGGAGAGTAGGATGGTAAAGGACTGTTCTATTGAACGCGGGCAACTAGCGCGTTGGTGCAGCTTGTATTTTCATCACCATTGAACACAAATAATAATCTATTTATGTCTACTTTGTTACGACGCTATACTTAATGTCATCACAGCGGGTTATGCACAACTATGTCATTTGTTTACAAAATTGAATGTAAATACAGTGTAATAAGATTACAATAAATGATTCAGTATAAGTTCTTTATTTAATATAATAACTAATTTATTCCATTAAACTCATTTAATTTCACAATCTGCTGATGATTCATTTATAACTTTTCCATACATATTATTTACAATCCTTTACTGAACGTTTCTGAACGATTAAGGCTCTTAATCCTCGCACCTACCCATAGATTTTTTTAACGCGGCGATTTTTTCAACGCACTGCTGAGCGCCGAAAGTTGTTATTCCAACGGTGTGGTTTTTTAACGCGCTGGGGTGCACTTTGTTGGATTGTCATTGTTCAGCTCAACACAGAGAGTTTAAAATACAGTACGCCATAAAAAAACATCGCATTAAAAAAAGCCCGTGCGCACCTGGGCTTATTTTATCTGTTGCGCCTTTCTTCCAAAATGTTTCATAATAATAATACATTATTTAGTTATGAATAAATATAATAATACATTATTCAAGTATTCAATAAGTTCTTATCAGTATCAGTAGATTTACATAATTAATTCCTAAGCCTTGAGAAATTGTATATACCTAAGTTACTCAATTAATTGGTCAGGCTTTATGTCCGTCATAATCATAACGTTATTATAATTATATTATCATCACAGTAGTTAGGTTTCATTGAGAAACAAAGTGGCGTAATTGTTTCAGCAACATGTTTTTTTGTTGCGGGAAACAATGTTACAGGCAACATGGAATGTAGCGGTGTTGCTGGCAACATGCTAATGCCTTGATCACACGCACCGAGTAGATGGGCGAGACAGTGCTTTCGGCCGAGTTAAAGGGCGAGACAGTCACTAGGACGCTGTTCTATTTACTAAACCGAGCGCCCACCCTCGCACTGACTCGCTTGCCGGCTTTACGGCAGGTATATAAAAAGGCACTCGGCACACTCACGTCGCATCGTTCGCAGCACGCTACCTTACAAATTTTAATTATCTTTTGCGATCCATTGTCTCGCTAGTCTACAGCGTTGAAACTAAACCGACTGACTGACTGACTCGGTGCCAAGTTAAAAAATACACACATAAAAGTGTCTAGGGATCAAATACATTTATAACTATAAAATAAATAAATATATAAAATTAATATTTACCAAATCTAGTCTTCCAGACTGGCTTCTTACTTTAATTCCTATATTTAAGTTAACATCTTATCCCTATATTTTGTAAAAAAAATAGAAAAATTGCAATTTCTGCAAATTGTGGGATATTAACCTAAGTTAATGTCGTCAATTAAATGGCAAAAAAAAACCTAAAAATTAAGATTTAAAAAATATATATGTATAGGAAAAAAAGAACTGTGTTTCCACCATTGACACGAATCACACAATCACAGCGACTTGGCATGCTTAAAATCAGTTCATCAAAACCACTTTGAGGAATGGCCGCCCACGTTCTTTCTAATAAGTCAAAAAGTTGTTGCATGTGAGCAACAAAAAGCCTGAAGAGCTGTGGACCCTTGTAGCCAACATCATGGCGGTCATGGTACGACGCTGCCAGTAATACGTTAACGTGTCAAGAGGCAGACGCTCTGTGTAGTGCCAAGAGCGACAGCCACAGTACGTTGCCTGGAACCAGCTTGCAACATTCCGACGGCTCTCATCATCTCTTCTCGTGTCAAATGATGTCGTCGCTCCATATCGATGCAATTTTTTTCAGTTCCGACGCAGAAATTGTAATGGTTTTGTAAAAACGCTATTATACACTAGTATAGGAATCCTGATTGACAGTTTATTTTCTACTTTTAATCAAAATTTAAAGAAAATTCTTTATTCAAATAGTGAAATTCACAAAAAAGAATTGATAACGGTCCAAAAAAGTTTAAATAATAATCCTCAATTGCGGCGATACTCTAAAACGTACTTGATCGCTAGACACTTTTGATGTGTATAAGTGTAAATACTGTCTCGCTCATCTACTTAGTATGTGTGATCAAGGCATAATGTTTCGTTTTCATGGTAAACAAAAGAACATCTCGTTATATGTTGCGCAATTGTTGTAAAACAATGTTTCCAATGAATACGGGGCTCAAGAGATGTAATTGTACAATGTATGCAAAAGGACTAGAATATGCCAACGTCGTCGCGTGTATCTCCATGCCTAGTTATGTGTATTTTTGTATTGTGTGAATGTGATTCAAAGGCACTATAGCTTAGCAAGCAGACGAAGACATTCACCAGTGTTGACAGACGCAAATGTGTCAAACTGTATAGTGGCTCATCCCATTGTCTCTTGGAGAACATATTGGCAGGCAAAACCCAAAATTATATTGGAATAAGCCATTTTCATTCAAGCCAACATTGGTCAAACTTGGTAGGTACCTCAAAATCATGATTTTAAAAATGTTTAAGCTGCCTCACACACTATGCGAAATGCGACTGCGACATCTACGCAAGACAAGACTAGCAAGACTAAACGCAACGACAAGCTACGGCCGACAATGTTTTTACATTTTGTTCAAAGCTGTACCGCAGTACGCTGTACCGCACACTTGGCGCAAGCAGAGGGGAAGCGCACGCACTCGCTAATTAGTGCAGCGACTAGACGCACGGTGATCGCGCACACTTGACGACAGTCGCATGCGATAAGTCAGCGTCAGTTTTGATGTGAGCGCTAAGGAAGATGCACGTGTGTTAGTATTGCGAATGTCAACATGGATACGTACGATGTCGATGTTTTCAAATCGGACGTCAAAAGGCGTCGAATACTCTGTCGTAACACCTAGGCGCAGATTCAAATGACAGGTCTGCATCTAGTCGCAACCACAAGACGCATATACAAACGAAAATTCTGTGTCTTATTGAATAGTGTCTAGACGCAGCGACAAGGACGCACAGTTTGCGGAGCCTCTAATAAAGAAAGTTTTACGAACGTTTACGTTTTTTAATTTTTCAATTTCATCATTAGTTTCTAAGTTGTATTGCAAACCAGATCATTCAATTTCTTTAGTATTTCCAATCTTTTCGGCCAAGTTGTCCTTGTTATCCTTTCAGTCATTTTTGTAAAGAACTTATCCAAGAGAGGTGCTCGTAAGTAATTTGGTATTGGTCTCTTATCATTCTCATCACGATGTTTTCACTGTCTGATGGTCTTAAACTCCCAATAGGTATATGATTACCTAATGCTTGTTTTTTTTAAGAAACCTTAAGCTGTAAAGTCGTTACGTTTACGTCACAGTCTAATGTCATTTCCTAAAAACCCCACTGCAATAATATTTTTCTTTTGTCCTGATGGGTCTCTTAGCCGCCATTTCCCTGCGTCAGACATTCAGGTGTCATGTCTGGGTATAATAAAAACTCTTTTTTCGGTGGCGCAGTCAGCGTTATACGACGTACATCTTCCATTAAGAGAAAAGTGGAAGTAAAGCTGAGGTTACACTAAGCAATTTTAGGTGATTTAAAACCGACTTTCAAAAGTTATTCAATTCGAATGTTTGTTTTTTTTTTTGTTGTTTTTTCTGGCATAACTCCATCATATATAGACGGATATGCAAAATTATTGTCTTGTTTGAAAGGGTATACTTTCAAAATGGTCCCTTTGTCATCAAATCAGGATCTGATGATGGGATCCTGGAGAAAACGAGGGAACTCTTCAAATATTATAGGCACATCTATAGCGATTTGGTTACTTTTTATAGTAATTCGTGCCACCATTACGTGTACCATTTGGTGAAGTGGAACTGAAGATGAAGACCACAGATGGCCTCCGGACCTGCTAAATAATAAATAAGTATTTCACGGGTTGCGATTCGATTACTTTAATATAGTTGCCAAGCAATTTATGCTCATCATCAATGCATATAGACTTAGAGCTAATGGTGAAGTACCAGGAGAACTCCTCAACGATTAACGACGGGACCTGCATCGGGAAAAACAATACTTTGTAAAACGTGATGAGTAGTCTATATTAGGCTATTGTTACTTTACAAACTAACCCACTAAAAAGCAAGAAATAAAAAAAAACAACCGACTCCCAAAAAAACACTACGAAGTGAAAAATAACTTAAATTTCGGAAGTCGGTGGCAAATAACGAAAACACAAAGCCACTTCCGAAATTTAAGTTTAATAGATAACCTCAATAAGTTTTGGCTAATAAAGCTTATTTCATGTAGGTACTTACTTTTGTAAAAAGTGACAGTAGCACACTAAATTGTTTTGTCAGTACCTACATAAAATTGTTCTAGAATTTATTTCCTTTTAACAGTCTGCATAAAATCCAAAAATTGACGTGTGCCAGATTGATGAATAATTTCTGTATTATGCGCTATGTGTGCTCTTGCCTTTTGATGTCTAGTCACAGGACAGCATTCACGTGACATAATGACTGCAACGCGTAGTGAAGTGAAAACAGCAAATCAAATCCACTCAAATATCTGAGTGTTGGTGGATATTAACTTGTTCATGATGCAATAAGTTTATTTAAATGCTTTCTCTGAGAGAAAGGGAATATTATTATATGCAAACAAAGGGAACACACCCTTTGTTTACTCGGATATCGCAATACTGAGTCCATTAAGTCGAATTAAATCTTGAATAACGTTATTTAAATCAGTATAAGTAAGGAGTAATTCATAGCATCATTGTGACATTGCATGAAAGTCATGCAGGCTGATACCTGACCGGGGCAGTGTGACAAACTGCGCAAGTCTTCCAGCACCCTGGCCATAGGTAGTAGAAGAACACCGTGTGGTTTTAGTCAGTAAGAGACTACCAGTCCCGGCTGCTCCAGGGAGCAGGACGTTGAAGTTCGAGTTCTTCCCAGTACTTATTTTGTATGTAATATGTAAACACTACCATAAGACATGGCTACCAATAAATTATTAACGACAACTATACTAAAAGACCCGAGTTCACTAGCAGATGGTTAAATTTTATCTGTCTAAACCATAAACGGCTGTTTAACAATATTTTACTGTTCACCAAGCACAAACAATTGATTAAGTAATCTAATCGAACGGTTATCTTAAACGTAGTAGCCGACTCAGTTTAACCATTGGTTTATGCTTCCTGATGTGAAGTTTTGCATTGTGCATCACTTTTAGTTACAAAATAAAAATGCTAGACGCTTTGAATTATCTTTGAAGAGGATAATGTGTTAGATAATTTTGTATATTCCAAACACGGCGCAATGATGTTTAAAAAAAAAAAAATTAGCACATATATTATATCATATAAGGTACTAAAAAAAATGAAGTTTGTTTAAACAACTGGTAAATTCTAACAGAACGATTACGTAATCAATGATTACATTGTAGTTGGTGAACTCGGGCCTAAGTATGTTAAAAAAAGATCACAAGCTGTGTTTATCCTTTAGACAAGACCCAGTTGTTTTACTGTTAAACTCTAAACTACGCTCACCTCTAATGGAGACTGTACAATATTTTACTACAGTTATTTATATAAAATCCTAACGAATGCCGTCAAAGCTCTCGTTGCACTTAAAAGTTTATACACTTAAATAGAGGATGTGAAGGACAAAAAACACTTGAGATAATAATTTAAAACTTTTAATATATAAAATAATTCTGATAAAAGTCCCAAGGCTATGCCACGGTTTGAGACTACTCTGAGGCAAAACAAAAAGGTATTTCTTATAACTAATACAATTTTTGACTTCGCTGAAATCCAACACAACATTAGAATTGTGAGACCCTACCATCAATGTACTTAATAAAAGTCACCGACAGACCACGCACAGCCTAAATCAATTTAGAATTTAGCATTTCTATATTTTGCATAAAATATGGTACATAAAAGGTCTTAAACATAAGAACTTCCACATATTTTTAATTTCTTAAAGTATTCCTCAATGAGTAATTGAGGAATATTTAAAAAAAAAAGTGATTGCACCTACCGCCGTTTGTCTCTGCATCACCCAAAGGTTGACTGGTAGAAAATGCCTATGGCAGTAAGTCCGCCTCTGTACATTTCTGTGCTTGAAGTATTAAATAAATAAATCAATATTTTGCTTACTTACATAAAAAAAATATCTTATAATAAAATGGGATGAAATTAAATGACCACCAAAAAAACAATCGTTACCCTAAACAGCCTCATCCAAAAAAAAATATAATATGTACAAATAAATGAAACCTGTACCAAAATCTTTCGGGTTATTTAAGTCATGACTGCACTACTAAAACTTTTCATAACCCAAAAAGGCCACACGTGCACCAAATTTTAACTAGCAAAGTTTTGTGTCATTACTACCCAAATATTTTGATTGATTTATTCGTTAAGATTTTAAAACAATTGTTACCATACAAAGGAGTTATGATGTTATGTTATTTGAAGACTGATTCTTCATTAATATTTTAAAATAATTATGACCATACAAATGACTGTTTTAATGTTGGTTGTTTGAAGACTCATTTATCACAAGATCCACTCCTCATTAAAATTTTAAAATTACACTAAGGACTGCCGAAATATGTATGTAGAAATAAAACATGTTGTTTATAAACTAATGTTTTTTTTTTGTGGCCGTTATTTTATTGAAAGCTCTAAGAAGCTCACCCTTTAGTAAACATTTTACGGTAGCATCGGTGAACCTTTAGAACTTCATTTATATTTTTTGGGTAAACAATGATTTTTGTATATTAATTTACTTTATTAGGATAAAATTGTGTAACATATTTGGATGAAATTTTTAAATAAAATGCGAGTACATATTTGGTGCATGCGTGGCGTTTTTGGGTAGCTCAGCGATTATTCTGAAGATACTTGCCTTTTTTAGGTTAGCAGACTTTACGTTTTTTGGTGATAATTTCATATTAAAATGGGGATTAAATTCTGGTAAGTACTTACGATTTTTTGGGCGTTATATTTCATTATATCTGGTGATTGCTTAAACCTAAGCCTAATAAAATTATAATATACAAAACCACTTCAAATGTTACTACTGAGATCATGACGTAAATAGTAAGAAATAAAGAATTTAAAGTATTAAAATTACGTTATTTAATTATATTACTACTTAGTAGTGAGATCATATTTCGAACTGCTTATAATTTAAGAACTCACTTATTGTATAGAACGCATTAATAAAGAGCCATTTCTTAAGTTTCTTCCTAAAGTAGTTTAGTGGCAATGGGTCTAGAAGCGTGAAATTTTGCAGAGACGTTCCATATATGAACAATAACGAAGGATTTTTGAAAATTCACCCCCGAAAGGGGTTAAATGGGGGATGAAAACATCATGTACGTCAGGAAAAATCTTAATCTTTTCAGTAAAAGAGGTGAAAGACACAATTATAGTACTAGAAATAGGGATCAATTAGTTCAACCGGGTTTCAGACTGGCGAAAGTAGACTCATCTTTCATGGGGTACTGTTTAAAATGTTATAATAAAATACCTCCCCACATACTACAACTAAATGAAACTAAATTTAAATCTTGTATAAAACGCACACTATGCTACCAAGCATATTATAAGCTGGGGGATTATATAGGTGACAAAAATGCTTGGCTCAACGCTGGTCCAGCTCCACAAGGGCGCATAAACTAATTTAATTTTAGCATTCGAAAATATTGTCGGAGCTGCTGAAGATTGCATAAATTATCTTTGAATTGTATAACTTCAATCTCATAGTATTATATAATTGCAAAGCACATGTGTGAGCACTGTGACCATGTACCTTCTATGAAGCTACCATTTACTGAGTACGTCTTTCATTGACTTGAATGTGCCCTGGCGGCTGAGAGTATGTCATGCTCACTCAAATGTCTCGCTGGTGGTGGCGTGTGTGTTGGATCGTTAAGTTCCCTTCAAAATGGTTGAGCTAAACGGTGCTGATCCATGCGTCATGTTCGTGAACGGGCGCCGTCAGTAGGGACTGGTCAATCTCTTATCTGCCACGGCTTATTTTAATTTTTGAATTGTTTTTATCTTTTTATAACGGACGCTTTTTACGTGCACGTCTTTCTACATTGGTCTCACATGTATAATTTCAACATGAATGATGTAACCAATATTTTGTAACAACATTATGATTTAAAAGAGTGTCCATGGAGTTTCTTGCCCGTTCTTCTCCATAGGAACCTACGCTTTGGAATGGGCAACTAGCTTCATATTTGTGACTGACTGACCCCTTGACAATTCAAAAGTGCCTGTAAATGGTTTAATTGAAATAAATGCTTTGAGTTTGAGTTTGAGTTTGAGTTTGATGAGAGTTTGTATGGAAGTTCCCAAATCCCAGCAGGCACACGACGTGTTTGAAATAAAACTCTAAAATCTATTTGAGATTTAATCCATTATATATTTTATTTCTATTGCAATAAAATACATAATTATTTAAGTGTTTTAATACAAGGTCAAATTTTATTAGCTAGCGAAACTTCGCAAACAAAATTGATATCGATATACAAACACGATAAAAAAATAATATTATTTGAATATAATAAATTTTTGAGCTCAATGACCGCTGGTAGTTTACTTACTTAAAGACTGCATTAAGAAAATCAGTAAATTTTTTATTTTTTTTTTGAGTTATTTATTCTTCAAAAAGCTTAGTCTTTAAATCTTAATATCTATAAAGGTATGTAAAATAGTGCTTCACAATTGGCATTTAAAAGCTTCCACAAATTAAATACTAAAGATTTATCGTGTTGAGCTATCGAAACCCATCACATCCGTGATTTTAACTGATATCTCAAGTAACTGGGTCATATTCAAAATAATTGTATATTTACTACTGTCTTAATGTCCAACCCAATTATTTTTATAATGAGATATAACTGACTAGAATTTCTTAAACAAACAGATTAATTGTTTATTTGAGCTTAAAAAAAACAATGAAACACTTGATACAGCTAAACCATTCATTAAAAAAAAAATGAAACCAGACATTACGTAGGTTCCATTTCATACAAGTATTCAATGTCCACGTCTTGGATGGTAAACTAAAAAAAATAATTTAACTATTAACCATTAACCAAAAGTTAAAAAAAAACTATATTCAGAGAATATTGTTTAAACTTTCAACACTTCCCTAAACAAAACATAAAATAATATTTATTGTTCTTCAAATTTAATTTATTAATGAGTCTCCTGATTTTACACATATCTGTTATTCTTCTCTGTTATTCTATTTTCACATTATATCCATGGCAATAAAGACATTTGGTATACTGACAACATTAGTTCACTAGTTGTCACTACACGACGTAAGAATAAATGCTCGGCCATTTTGTTCAATAGAGTTTTTCAGCACGTTTCGTCGTTGAAGAAAATTAGACTTTTAAAAGTAATATTCAATGTGAGTCGTTTAAAATAGCGGTAAGTACTTACTGTTTTATTACTCATACTAGGAAATGGCTTTGTATTGTGATATTTGTTATAAATATAAAATATTCGTATATCATGTGAATTGGTGTGGAAATAAATAGATTTGTAGATTAGACACGTGCAATTAATTCATATACGTTATTTTATCTGTCACTTTTTTCTGTTACGTAACAGATATGAATAGTAAGGCATTATTCACATTGTCTCATGTATGAATTAATGAAAATAAAATACTAATACTTACTGCACCGCAGGTTAGCCAAAACAAATGTTTTTTTTTATTTATTTGTTTGGGTTAGTAAAGTTTGCGTGTAATGTGCCATGTATTGCATTGCTGTGCCATGTATTGTCTGTGTGTGCACGTTTAACTGCGTATCCTCACCGCTTGTGCCTTGCAATGCCTTGACCTTGTCATTTATGCTTCAAAACTAACCAAAATATTTGAACCTAATTGAATAGTTATTACAATATTTAACGGTTTCTACAATTATTGTCGCGATCAGAATTACTTTACTATTTAATTTTTACTATACAAAAATACGTATTTTTTTATGTTAGTATTTCTTAAATTAATATCTGAGAAACTCTTTTTCATTAAAATACTAAATTGTTAATAAAATACGATCACCAATAATTATGTTGTTTCATTATGTACCCACCTAGCGACCCGCCCCGGATTCGCACTCGTAGCCTGTCGTGCCCTAATCTTAGTATGTGAACTGTAATAGGTATGTATGTGTAGTGATAGTGATGATGGTATTCCACTATTCTAGATGTTTTAATTCGTTCAACGTTAATTATTTATTTAACAAAGGTGTGCTATATAAACTTGCCCTAATAATTCCTTTCTGTTATTTTTCTGTTACAATCAAATAATATTCATATACGTTTCCTATCCGTAACTTACAATTATTTTGAATATGACCCAACTACACTACAGAGTCATGGTCATTGAACCCCAATTTTTTTTTTTAATCTCTCATGTTTTTCTTAGCGACACCCATCACGTCTGCGGAATTTTGCTTATTAATTTAATATGACCCTGTATAATAAATAACTAGCAAGCAACTTTATTTTACACTAATAGCCATTAGATAATAATTCAAAAAGGCAAGTCGAGTTAACGTATGGACCTTTTAACTTATTCTAGTGACACACATCACAAGTTGTCATAACAGTCAGGCGCATATTGACCCCGCTATTAAAACACTAGTCCCACAGCTAGCGATTAACGAGAAGCGAGTGCGCGACGTCTACAAGCAATTACTCGCTGCTATGACTATGTACCAAGAGCGAGAGTCTCTCAGCGATTCTTCTACCCGCTAAGCAAGCGTCACTGAGCAAGTACGCTCTTTGATAGCTCTTGTCGTTGCGACAAACGAGTCTCGCCGACGGTGATGTAAACAGTCAGCGACCAACTATTACAGTGCGTGCCACTAAAGATAAGACTTGATACATTACTACTTGACGATTTATAGGTCTCTGTAGCGGTACGAGGTCTGAGCCCATCATCGGGGCAGCGGAAAGAGAGCGAGAAGTATCTCTCATCGGACACTCGGGCATAACGAAATTATAAGGGTTCCGTTTTTGAAAAGTGCTATTAGAACTAATTATAATTTAAATAAGATGATTGAATTGCAAAGCCGTTATCACATAAGATAAAGAAAGAGACATAATTATGGGTATTAGGTACTTCCCAAGATGTACTTTACTGGTGTATTCTATTTTAATAGGATTTACTCGCACTAGTAGATTTAACTTCTTTACACTCTTCGTTTCCGGCGCGGCTGGCTCTGAAATCATAGACAATAATTGAAAAACACGATCTAACATAACATCACCTGTATTCGTCGAAGGGTAAGGCAGAGGTGTATTTTCTGTACGACCACGTTTCGCCAGTTATGTTTAAGTCCCATGTAATAGGCGGTGAGCCTATTGACATCAACATTTTGCCTGACTTGGGAATTGAACGCAGAACCGCATGCTCAACAGCAGCGCTTGCAATCGCTAGAGCAATACGGCAGACAAGGCGAGGCAATTTGAAGAGTTTATTATTTTTCAAGGAAACCTAGAATCCATGTTACTGAAGAGTGGTTGATTATGCCAATGGCCTGGGATGTCCGAGTGAGATAACAGTATCTATACAAAAGAAGCAATCACCGAAAGCTCCTCAATGAGTCCTTTAATAAGTTTATTTAGGTACAGAAAATATACTTTTGTCTGTTAGCAACCTGGTTCATATAATTGAAGGTTTCTTCATAAAGTTGGCAACGGCAACGTCGCAAATAGCTATCAATTTGGCTGCTGTCGGTTTGCTGTTAATTTGGCAATATTACTGCATAGAAATAAGAAATACGGCTAACTAGTAAACTAGAATATTAATAATGAATTGCAATTATAACACTGAATTTGCTGTTGTAAAAAAGGCATTTGGAAAGTTTCCAAATACATTTTTTACATCTAAAACAAAATATTCTAGTGTCTCGATATTAATTATTGTACCTATTTCATAAACAATATTTCTTTATTTTATCGGCTTGTTGCAGAATATGACTGAATGTGACATAGGGTGCCACCAAGCCTGCAACAAGCCGTCGTGGCCTAATATATCAACAAATGCTCTTTTGAAGTCTTTAAATATAACCATAACTGTATTTTTTTCATCAAGACGATTATTGACTTCGTCTGTGAATTTCTCTAGCGCAGTTGCAGTACTTCTTTTGAGTCTAAAACCGTGTTGGACATCATGTAAAATACTATTGTTTTCCAAAAAACTAGTTACTTAGCTGTTTAACTATAATTTTTTCGACTATTTCGTTTAACGTATTTAGAATTGCTATAGGACTATAATTGCCATAATCTTGATGAGATCCCAGTTTAAATATTGGCCTGAAAATGGACTTTTTAAATTCATCCGGATATTGAGATTTTTTAACCATAAATATTAATAAAATAAAAACTCATTGGTGATATGAGTTTTTCACTCGTTACTCTTGTGTAGCGTCGTGGACTATACGACTAAGTATAACACAGGGTACTATGTATTAGGGATATTGAATGTGTAGCGAGTCAAATTAAAGGCAAGAAGCCTCATACGTGCTAAACTAATAAAAATATTTAAATATTATTCAGGAATTATACTTACCAACTGATAATGTGCTGTATAATTTTGATAGTTTTCTACGTGTTTTTGACCATTCGTTGACAATATTTTGACCAGCGCAAACCACGAAATATGTACAAAATATATAAAAAAACAAAACATACAATATATTGATACCGCCGAAATACTGGTCTATACTCTGTGAAAAAAAAACACAATGTATTTGACTGGTTATCAGACTTTTTTGAAAATCATTGGAATATATTGAATGCTAAAGGAGTCTGCCCACTACACCGTACCATACCATGACCGTGCTATGGACGTATCAGGCACGGAAAGAAATATGACGCGGACTACTATGCCCACTAGAGACAGATCAACAACGTATCATACTCATGCATAACGGTTTAAGAAAATTATTTCCTAAACCTTTACGATGGCTATTACAGAAATGTCCATGAGAAAATTGGCAATTAAAGCCATTGGTTTAGACGAAAAAGAAAGTGAAAACAATAACATCAGACGATTACGACGTCTGAGAACAAGATGACTAAAAAACGAGCGAGAATATACCATGCACGGAGCGTAGGTATGCCGCCGCGCCGATACGACCCGGAAAAATATTCTCACTAAAAATTGTTGTCGTGCATAGCACGCGACGGTGCTGGGCGATGACAGAACGTTCTAGTGGGCATAGTCTCATACTTTTCAATACAAAGAATATTTTTTTGCCTGACACGTGCCTTGCACGCTCATGGCTCATACGGTGTAGTGGGCAGACGCTTTTATAGATACTAACATTTGTTAATATTATGCAGAATATCTCGTAAGCCGAAGTAACATAATGTACAGATGAAAAGACCAATGCAAATCTCATCTGAAACGTACATAAATATATTATTATTAGATCCATAATTATCATAGCCATTGACGATGAATAAAATGAAAAATGTACTGTAAATTTTTATAAATATGAGTCTTGTTTGGTAATATCTACATATTCATTATCATCTAAAGAAAAGAAAGAAAGAATAATATTTATTTGGACACAGTTCGTGAAACACATAATACAAAGATAAAAGTGAAAATAATTATAAAGCAATAATAGTGTGTGCCTCACGGCTGCGCCAAAAAGGTTCATTTCAGCATTAATGCCCGACAAATGCTGTCTGACGCTGGTTTTCTAATGAACCCTCATGGACAAGTGACGGGAAGTACCAACAGTTTCAACATACCTAATACATATTTTTTATATCTCTAAATAAACTCACTATGTTGTTAGACAGAAGTTTAAGAAGTAGATATCCCAAGATATTTACCTGCATTTTAAAGCACGTCGAAAGGTTCTTGCTGCAAATCGAGAAACATTCATACATTTTAGCCCAATGTTCCACTTCTTTACCGGGTAAAATATCATTATTTTGTCTTCTGTCTTTATATAATCTCTTCTCAATGTAATCATATTTCGTTTGAGTATACGATATAAACTGGTTTATACATTTCAAATAAGATTGCAGCATAGTTATGTAAATGTATAACACGACATGCTCCAACATAAATCGTACTTCAAGCATCATTTCTACCACCAACAACATGAAGTAAGGTAACAAGAACGGTTCCCCTTGGAAATAGTATCTGGTTGTTATTTTTAATATTAAATTAATTATGCAAGTAAAAAGAAACATTGATGAAGCTGATATAAAGAATATCCTCAGCTTTTTCAAGCATTTGGTGTAGGTCGGTTCATTTCGGAAGCAATTCTGCACGTACATGTACTGAGTTATAAAGATTTTGTAATTACTTGAGCTATGGATGCCACATAGTATGATTATCGTACCGCTGAATATAACTATTAAGTGGAAAGTTATTTTCACGTGCGAAACGAAGTTTTCGCCTTTCACGAGGTCCTCGGACAATTCGTACACTCGGTTACAGAACAAAAAAACGGTGAGAATAATTTCCACAGCAGTACGTATTACAATAAGAACTTGACGTCTTTTTGAGAGGAACGAGTAATTTCTGTAAACGCCCACTATATTTTCAGTCATTATTAACATGTTTATTATTTCATTTTCTGCCATTCTAGGCGTTTGTTTCACGATACTGGCCGAGAAATGGATTAGCTAGGAATAACTTAAACGGATGTTGGAACAAACCAATTCGTATCAAGATACTTATTCTAAAGTGGAATGTTACAAATTATAATAAGTACCTATCATGTAATGGCAGCCGTTTTAGCTATTAAGTTATCCGTTATGGAAAAAGATAAATGACAGAAGAGGAAAAAATCAATAACATTAATGTAATTACACCTAGTTTCCATGGCATACTTAGGCTTAATTTCCATGAGGACGGAAGTTGAGTACCCCTGATATAGTTAAATTAATTCAGGCGTGACCTTGCGGAAATCCATTACAAAATACAATAGATGTAAATATATTAAGTAGCCTATGCCGCTTAACTATTCCCAAAGAGTCATAAAATACCCTGTAAAAAATCGACATCATGATGATTGACTTATCGCGAACCCGAACACAGCGTGTTGCCACGCCGAGCGTCGAACGCTCGGCGTGGCAACATGCCGTGTGCCTCGTTGAGAGGTGAAACACGTGTCGATTTCTTACAGGGTTTTTTACGACTCTTTAGGAATAGGTTACTAAATATATCTACGTCTATTGTATTTTACCCTTGATATGTACAGTCGGTACGGTATATAACCAGCTAACTAGCAACTATTTAGGTACCTTAAAAATGTTGTGACTGTGCTGATCTTTTACATCACTCGTACTTACGTACCAGTCCCACCGTTGGCGATTAACGAGAAGCAAGTAGAGCTAGCAACTAAAAACGAGCTGGTAAACAACGAACAACAAGTGCGAGACGAGCGATTACTCGCTAGTATGCGTATGTACCAAGTGTGAGCCTTTCAGCGAGTTTTGCCCGCCAAACGAGCATCGCTGAGCGAGTAGGTAATGTCTTTTATAGCTCTTGTTGCTGCAACAAACAAGTACTCGCCGGGCGCGGTGTGAACAGTTACCGAATTTTATTAATTAATATGAAGTAAAACCGGCTATTATTGCCCTCAGCGAATATCTTTGCCCGAATACGAAAAATAACTAATATTCAAGATTTTACACGAAAAATATAAAAAATCTTGATTTCTAAATCAATATTTTAGTTATTTTCCGTGGTCGGGCAAAGATATCCGCTGAGGGCAATGATGGCCGGTTTTACTATAATCATTTTTACAGCTGTTACTTAAACATTAGGGAGGTATTACTATGATCAGTTAAAAAAAATAACGAGCTGTCATTTAAGTTTTGGCGGGAAAAATACTCCAGTAGTGTACTAATAGCAGTAGGACAGTTCCTTTCATCATTTCAGCTGAAAAACGTCCACTGCTAGACATGGCTTCCCCCAAGCACCGCCACTTCAACTGGTTCTGTGCTTCCCGCATCCAGCGGATTCCTGCGGCCTTCACAAGGTCATCGGTCCACCTTGTAGGAGGCCTTCCAACGCTACGTTTTCCGGTATGCGGTCGCCACTCCAGAAACTCTTCGGCCCCATCGGCCATCTGTTCTGCGAGCAATGTGCCCAGCACAGTTCCCTTATTGTGTGTCTTAATTGTAAAAAGTTTTTAATTGTTTGGGCAATAAAAGAACTTTACGTACATTTTAATATATTTAATTACAAACAAAATACACACATTTGAAAGTATAATATTAAAAACATTAATAAAGGCATTATGTGGATACTATTTTTAAAATAATACTCAGTGTATTTGCGCGTAGTGCAATAAAAAGTTCAGTGTAGTGTTCTAATTTTGATTTTAATTTTAATTGTGTTTTGATTTACAATTTTGATTTTGTTATTTGTTATTTTTGAATATATGTGTTCTTATATATTTTATTTTTATGGATGCAATAAAGATTTTTATTTATTTAAATGTTCATAACTGAACATGTTTGCCTCGTTTTGTTGTGCATAAGCTTAACTTAATTTCGGCTATTTCCATCTTTTTCTCTATTCTAAAACCAGAAATGGACGGACTTATACAAGGTCTAATTAAATTAGTCGAAACTCCGCAGACGTGATGGTTTCTTCTCCATACGAAACTATACACCATTTGAAAGGGGCAATTAGACTTAATTCTATTTTCTTTCGAATTTTTTACACTCAAAAGTGCCTTTTAATTGCCTAATACGTTACGTTGCGTTGTACGTTATACACATGCAACCTGTGGAGAAATTACACTAAAACAGCCGGCAATGCTCTGCGCGTCCAATATAACAACGCGTTCAGGGGTTTTTTGGGACGGCCATGGATGGCGCTGCGGTGCCTCCGGCATGTTCGCAGACCACAGCACGGACGGCTTCCAGGCGATGCTTCGCAAAAGAACGGCCTACCCGTGGTATCGGGTTAAGGGTAGCACCAACACGCTTCTGAGCGTGGTGGCGGACAGTGTGGACAGCCTAATCCTGAGGCATTGGTCACTCATACATATCCAAAATAATAATTATTTTAAATTTTATTAACATAGTATAAGTATCTACCAATATATGGACTTGTAGGTACCAATTACTGTGTGCTTGGTGAACTAAATATTTTCAATTTCAATTAAAATAAGTCATTTGACTTTGACACCTAGGCACGATAAAAAAAACTTTTTTTAGGTCAACGACTGCTTGTGGAGTTACTTACAATAATTGACTTTTTTTTTTCATTTTGTGTTATTTAAACATCGGTACTCATCACGTCTGTAAAGTTTACACAAAAAACAACAGATATTTCAAGTAACTTGTTGATCCCATTTTTTTTTAAATATATTTCATATCTTGTTTATCTATTGATAACCGGCACTTCTGCGGAGTTTTACAATCTAATTTAATATGACACTTTATAAGTGTTGTCAATTTTAGTTCAACAGTAGCTTCCATCTTAGACGTAAAAAAATCTCGATGTTTTGTCAAGTAATCAGCAGGGGTGGGGTTTTATATAAAATTGTTAAACTGCAATGCGATTATAATGTAACTCATGGAAAGAGATATAACTGCAGGTATCAAGTACATTCCCAGATTTACCTTTGAAGTATATTCTATTTGAATAGGATGTTTTTTTACAAAGAGAATTAACTTCTTTAGAGTCTTCGTTTCTGGCGCTTGAGGATCTAAAACAAAATAATGGGTTTCTGTAAAATAAATAATCAAATTGGCACCCTCTAGGACTTTAATGAGGTCGTCCAGCACACCAGTAAAATTGAGTAATACACTTTCAATCACAATCCGAAGGATTTTGAGGGAGGATTTTGAAATTTCTAATTCATTGCTTCGTGTTTATAAAAAAAAAAACGGCCAAGCGCGTCTCGAACCACGTACAGTGAAGGGTTCCGTAGTAGGGATGAATTTATCGGTTCCCCATCCATTTGCATAAAATTTTAAGACCTAATATAACTTAGCATAATGTTGTTTGGCATAATTATATTTTCGCATAATATAATTACGCATAACAGCTTACGCATAATTTTTTAAGCATAATTTCTGTAACCATAATAATGATTAAGCATAATATTCTAAAGCATACATTTATTAAGCATAAAGTTAAAGCATAAATTTATTAAGCATAAAGTTAAAGCATGCAAGCAAGCATGCAGCATGCAAGCAAGCATGCAGCATGCAGCATGCAAGCAAGCATGCAGCATGCAGCATTCAAGCGAGCATGCAACATGCAGCAGGCAGGGTTTCTGTCACGGCTCCGGCGCTGCGGGCCTCCGGCGGCCCCACGCGTGCTAATCGTCGCAGACGGCTTTCGCTCACCACCGCAGCTTCGGCTTGTTGGCCGAACGCAGCAGCGCAGCCTCAGCCGCGGTGGCTCACTCGCAGCCGCCTGCTCCTCAGCCCGCGGGCCGCCTCGCCCCTGCGCGCCTACGCGATTTTAAATTACACTCTAGGGGTAGGACAAACAAGACTACGTGGAGTCGGTTTTGCAGCAATTCGGTTCTTAGGCCTACTAACGTTATGCGAATCAAATTTATGCCAAAATAAATTAGTCTTTAAGATGATTATGCCAACATAAAATGTATGCCGAAAAAAATTATGCCGAAGTATTATTATGCCAAAACAAATTGTGCCAAAATCGTTATGCCGAAGTATATTAGGGCAAAGAACATTATGCGAAAAGAAGGTATCCCGAATTTATCCCATGAACAATCTTAACATTTTAGTTGAAAAATGTTCTCCCCCATACATACCTACATCACGGTCCTCCCACGGCAAATGCTCAGACCAAATAAAAAACCAAGACATTGCGAACAATACAGTGAAGCATGCCAAAACTGCACCTCCAATCTCATACCGCCCTTTGTAAAATTTCTTTTACGTCTGTCATTTTATGGTGTGAATTATAAAGAATATTCTATTCTATACACGTACACACGCACACATTTACAACCATTTAAATCAAACTACACCTCACTAACTGCACACATGTTTACGAAACCGGCCTCACGATTTTATTTGCTCGCAAAAAGAAAGACTACAAATAAAGACTTTCGGACCATTTCCTTTACTAGTTCTGAATACCTTGCTTCTTGCCAAACATGATTCTAGGTCAACGGAAAGTACCATTATACGTTTAGATTTATTTGCGAGTATCAAACTAATAACACAATACAATACAATACAACACAACATACCAATACAATACAAAATAATAACGCCTTTAGAGCTATATTAAAGTAGTGCGACTGATTTGTTCGTTGAGAACAGAGTTACTGATTTTTACGGGTTCTTGAGGAGACTCAAAGCATCTTTACTGACTCGATTATGTGCATGTACTAATCAAATAGTGTCTGGAATATTTCGCTGTGTGTACCTGCGAAGACACTGATATGCTAAAATTATGTAATTATATATAAGGTCCCATTAAAATAGATGGACAAACTTTTAGAATTCATTCAGACCAAAATAAGGACAATAGTAAAATAATAATCAGAAATACGCATTAGATACTTACAAGAAAAATAAATCAGCTAACGAAAATACACTAAACATGTCGGTTACCCAATACCATTTATTATTTTAGGTCAAAATAAAATCACTTTAATCAGTGTTTTTTTTGCTTGAATATCTTTGGTTAGACGTACTGAACGCTGTGTTAAACTTTGTCCATCTATTTTAATGGGAGCTTGTATATCTTAATTTAATGTAATTTAGTTTTTAATTTTATTAATTGTGATGTAATAATTTAACAACAATGCTTTGTAATATTGCTATGGGTTAATACTTGAAAATAAACGATAATAATAAATAAGCCTTATTTTTTTTTGCGTTGATTTTGAAACTTGTTTTTTTGAGCTCCAAAGGTCTTGATACTAATTTCAACTTGATACGTCTACGCGTTTCTGAGAAACAGAGTCTTGACAGACTGACAGACAGACAGACAGACAGACGGACAACGAAGTGATCCTATAAGGGTATTTTTTGTCCTTTTGAGGTACGGAACCCTTAAAACGATTGACAGTGACCGTCTCTTTGTAAAACTAGATGTATAAATATTCACTTACTTATCAACAGCTTGCTGTATAATTTCGATAGTCCTCTATTTGTTCTCCAATATTCATTGAGGAGATTTTGCCCCGCAACCATAAGGAAATATGTGCAAAATATTGAAGATGACGCAAAATATAATGCAGTGCTAATCTGATGACGTTCTTGTAAAAAAAACTGTTAAAAACGGAAATCAGAGTTACAGTCAATTCGTAATATGAAAAATATAAATACATACAATTTAAATTTATATTTACATCCAGTGTTATGGAATTAAATATCACGTACGACGAAGTAAGATAATGTATTAAAGACAGGGCCAATGAATATATCATCTGAAAATAAAAACACAGAATGTTAGTCATAGTCAAGGCCGTAATATGTTAATACTAAAAGCGGGAAAGTCCGAAAGGGATAACGTGGCCCCGGGCAACGTACAGGCAACTGAAGGAACACGGGTGGGTTTTAGTCAGTAAGAGTCTGACACGCCCTCCCGCTCCACCCAGAGCGGGAGAAGCTATTTGATAATTTCCCATCCAAAAAAAAAAAAAATGGCCCTAATATGTACATTGTAAAATTTTAAACAATGTTGTAAGACTTCTGGCTAACAAAACTAAAATACTTTTCTAATCCTTTGATTGCAAAATTATATGTCTTAAGGAATTTACCTGAACATTAAAGCAAACTGATATATTTCTGCTGCAACTCATTAAGCATTTAAACTGTGTAGCCCACTGTTCCACTTGTTCAACCGTAAGAAGATCATTCCACTCTCTGCTATCTGCGCATAACCTCGTTTCGATATCATTGTACTTTACTTGAATTTATTACAAAAATACTATTTTTCAAACATTTCAATAAGTTTTCAATCATGGTTATATACACGTGCATTATTGCATTCATCAAAATAAAACGTTCTTGAGCCAATACATCTGAAATATTTATTATGAACATCTCTACCTGAAGATATTCAACAGTAATTTCGGAACACAAATATGATACAAAAATTAATGCACTGAATAAACAAGACACTACTATGACGATCACAAAAACAATCTTCAACTTTCTCGAACATTTGATGTAAGTCGGTTCGCTCTGGAAGTAATGGTGCACGGACATAAAGTTGTCTATAAACAGTTTGTAAGAAGGTGAGCTTAGAATACTACATAAAATGATAACTGGACCACAAAAAAGGTTCATAATCTGAAACGTTTCCACCATGTGCACGAGCCGGTTATTTATTATTTCAGAATTAATGAAGATATTTCTAAGGACCACAACTGCAAAAACTGTTTCAATAAAGATACGTATGTTACATAAAATTTTACGACCTTTGGATAGAGAAACGTAATTTCTGTAAATCCCCATTATATTTTCTGCTTTCCTTAACATATTTATATTTTCTCTTGCAGCCATCTTGTAAATATGAATACACGATCTACTAAACTGACGAATTGGGCACGTCCTGGTCCTATTACGATAACATTAACATTTGTAAAGATGAATATCGGCTTTTAAGTTATTTTATAATTCATTAAGGAGGTTATTATTCTAAAGGCGTTTGTAAACGGGCCATATCTTGGCTGCAATTTGTAGCTGAAATATGTTGCCAGCAATGACAGCAGCTAGAACAACAAGGCGCCGCGATGATGACGGAATAACCACCAAACTCCTGAAGGCCGGTGGAAAACCCGTTCTTACGGTCCTCCAGAAGCTGTTTGATTCCATCATACTCGATGAAAAAACGCTACAGGTATGGAATAGAGCAGGTGTGGTGTGTCTCTTCTCTTTTGAAAGATGCGTGAAGCACAGAACCAGTCGAAATGGCGAAGCTCGCTTCCACCTTCGGCCTGATCATCACTTAGCAACACGTTGTAACAGACAAGATTTAGCGACAACATTTTCCAATCATTTTGTACCACAAAATGTTGCCGTGTTGTCAATAGTTGACAAAGTTGTAGCAACATATTGCACAAACACTATGGCAGGTTTAAAATGACCTTTTTATATTTATCAGTTTTTAATCAAATAGGAACCTGTCAGAAACCGACAGGTCAGCGACATGATCGACCTTGATTAATTGTTATCTTATTTCCATTTCTGATTGTTATTTCTAATACACAATATGGCCGCGTTTCTTTGTTTAGTTATAAAAATAAGGCTTTTAGGTTGATTAGGTAACTTTATCTGATGAAACTTAAACATACCCAACACAGGCATCAAACTTTTTAATACCTTCATTATTTTTAAGATTGATTTATGAAATGAAATGAAATGAAATGAAATTGTTTATTCTGTAAATAGGATATTGGAATCACTTTTACACGTCATCTTAAAAAAAAAAATTAAAAATTAGCTAGATGAGTTCGGCGTTTCCTATCTGACTACTCTGAGAAGAAAGGCCGAAACAAACTCAGAGGTCACAGTCTCTTTTAAAGTCCAGACATAATCTTGGTCAGGCCATATAAGGACCATGTAGATTAGTGTCTGAAATGGTCTTTTGAGAAAAGAACCACACAGATTTGAGTGGACCTGTCCTGTCAGTGCAAGCATTTGTCAGTAATCGTGGAGCTCAACCCAGAACTTAAGGAGCTCAACTCGACGAACAATACCAAAGAAAGGACATTTGGGTAGGCCTCATAAACTACTCAAACTGCCAGACCATCATTAAAACTAAATAAGAAAGAAAAAATAATAATAATTGAACAATCCACATAGTCCTCACATTCACAAAAATTTAAAAATAAATAAAAAAATACTTTACAAAGTAATAATGTCATGTATGTAGGTAATGTTTATATAATACTGGTATTGATTATATGATTTTAGCACAAGGCTTAGCAGAGCGAGCAGCTCAATCCCAAGCTTTTTTATCATCTAAATAATCTAAAATTTTATAGTACCCTTTTTTACAAAGTTTGGTTTTAATACAGCTTTTAAATCGTTTAATGGGTAAGTTTCGAATGTCGATGGGAAGTTTGTTGTAAAAGCGTATACATTGACCCATGAACGAGTTGCCTACTCTGTGGAGACGAGTGCGGTGTACAGCGAGGTTGTGTTTATTCCTCGTATTTAAACTATGAATATCGGAAATCTTTTTAAAATTAGATATATTTTTGTGTACATACAATAGGTTTTCAAAAATATATTGTGACGTTACAGTCAGAATATTTATTTCTTTGAATTTTTCTCGAAGGGAATCTCTCGGACCTAGGTTGTAAATGGCTCGAACAGCCCTTTTCTGTAGAACAAAGATAGTATTAATTTCCGAACAAGTTCCCTAGAGAAGAATTCCATATGACATAAGACTATGAAAATAACTAAAATAAACAATTCGGGCTGTATCTACGTCAGTTATCTGTCTAATTTTTTTAACAGCATACGCGGCCGAACTTAGCCTTCCTGACAATTTTTCTATGTGTGGGCCCCACTGTAATTTACCGTCAATAGTGATTCCAAGAAAAACTGTCGACTCAACAGGGTCCAGCTCTATTCCATTAATTTGAACATTGGTATTTAGCTGCCTGACATTTGGCGTTGCAAATTTAATGAGTTTAGTCTTTTTTTCATTCAGGAGAAGATTATTTACATTAAACCAGTGCACAACTTTAGAGAGCGCATCGTTCACTTGTTCAAAGTTGACTAACTGACGTTTGATTTTAAAAATAAGGGAAGTATCATCTGCGAATAATACGATCTTATGATTATCCCTTATATGGTAAGGTAAGTCATTTATATAAATTAAAAACAAGAAAGGACCTAGAATTGAACCCTGCGGAACGCCCATGGTGACCGCAGATCCTGCAGATCTCTTGCCATTAACATCGACCCTCTGAATTCTGTTGTTCAGATAAGAAGTCAGAAGGTCGAGAGCCCTGTCCCTCAAACCATAGTGGTAAAGTTTCCTGATGAGAGTATCATGATGTACGCAATCGAATATTTTTGTAACTATTATTACTGAAAAAGTTCTTAAAAACCAGCCAAGTGCGCGTCGGATCACGCGCAATGAAGGCTTCCATAGTTGGGATGAATTTATCCCAAGAACAAACTTAACATTGTAGTTGAAAAATATGTTATCCCATACATTCCAACTGCAAAGGTAAGTTGGTCAACTTTTACTCGTGTACTTGTAAAACCTACTTAACTGTGATTATGTTTTCGTTTTAACTTCATATTAAACTACTGGCGTAATTTTTTTGACATAATATCCAAAAACATACATTTAGCTGGCGAGGGGGGGGGGGGAGATACTTGACTCAAAAATTAGCACTATATTTCGAAAACGGATACCTGCATCGAAATATAGTTTTCAAATAACCGGAACTCGTAGCAATGACTTTTTTCCAAAAATATCCAATGTATAGTTTTGACTTCATTACTATTTTAATATATGTTTAGTTCAAAGGTTGTGCGTTTCCTTTAGACGTCGAAAGTATTCACGTTCGAAGTCTGAGCTGACTTTGCTGTGAGTGGGTTGATTTAAATTCACGTTTAAATTCAATTCATTCGTAAATAATTGAATTACCAGAAAATAAACACTATTGGTAGTTCAATCTTCCTAGAAAATTGATTAATTATTTCGAATGTCAAGTCCTAAGTCAAGAATAAGAACATTAACAAAGATTATGCAAAATGATAAGTCTTTATAAAAATAAACCTTATTTAAATAATTCATAATGAAATTTCTCTCTGCAGCCTATCTGGAATTATACAAATTGTAGTTTGAAACCCAGCTATCTAATTACGCAACATATTTTCGTAAACGATTACGACAGATTTGTTTCATTTTGACAGTTCAACAACATTCATTGCGGTATTTACGTTGTTGAGCAGATTTTTTTTCGAACTTTTGAAGCATGGATTAGCAATTTGTTTCAAAACGATTCAAATTCCGATTGATCGTGTATTACGTAATTAGGGTACAGGCTATGTCCGAGCTATGGGAAAATTGTAGGCTGGTTTGCTATCCGGAATTCCCTACACAAAAAATTCTTATTACCTATTTTTTACTGTCTGAATATTTTCACACATATCATATGATTAATTTGCAAAGGAAAACAGTGACGGACAATAGATAAAATTGTGGGAACTAGCTACGTAATCTGTGTTGCGTAATCTAAATATAATTTTGCATACTATTATTTATAGAATCATTTTTTTCTAACTGAACAGACAGCTGTGCTGCTGGGGAGTTTGTTGCACCACTTCTTCTTCCCAGCTAAAGCACTAGGAAGTGGTGTGGGCGTTTTGAGGGACTGTCTTATGTAATTTTGACGTTCGAAAAGTGCTGATTCTCAGCCTAGTTTGAATAAATGACTTTTGAATTTGAATTTTGAATGCTTTTTTATTTGGTTATATTCAGTTAAAATACAGCAGTGTACCTACTGTATTTTAATTGAATTTATTTTTATGTTTTTTTTTTGTCACACGTTTTTTATTGACACATTCAAATTAATTAATGAAAATAGCAAAATTATATACAAACTTAACTAAAACTATTTTCTTTAGTTAAGTTGTTTCTGGAGCTTCTGGATCCAGTGACATATAAAAAAAAATTGTTAATGTCAAATTACTTAATATTGTGTACATATTGTAGAGACCGCCTCGTTGGTCTAGTGGTTGCAATAGCTACTGCTGAGCATGAGGTCCTGGGTTCAATTCCCGATTCGGGCAAAATGTTATTGGGTTTTACTATCTGAAATTTCTTAGTAGCAGCCCGGAGTCTGGATTTGTGCCCGGTTGATGGCAATAGGCTTGCCCTCTATTACATAGGACTTAAACATAACTGGCGAAATGTGGGTGTACCTGCTAAGAGAAGAAAATGATGATCGTACATATTGTTGTGACACAAGCTAGGAGAGATCTATGACCAGTAGAATCTCGTTTTAGCTCTTTCTAACACCTTATTAAACCTTTGTTTTCTCTCTGTTGAGGTCGTGTGAGACGGGGCTTACATGATCTCTTTTACGTTTATTTCTGTATTGGGTAATTATGTGAGTTGCGTCAATAGAGTTAATGAATGGTGTTTAAACTCATTAACCACCACTCGTTCACCAGTCCGTTCAGCAAGTGGCCGTTACAATGCTGCAGGATGCTACATATACAAAAACAGTTATGACTAAAACAATATTTATTATGAGAAAATTAACTTACTGACCACGAGTTGTATATCTATAGTTTCACAAAGCATAAATGCAAAAAGAGGCTAACTGACTGGCTACTAAACTTAAATTATAATGATACTGAAAATATCCTTACAAAGACCTAAACACAGAATCACACACTCTAACACACCCACATACTTACACACCCACTCAATCACACATACTACAGATCTACTAACATTTGTCTCGCATACTTAATCTAGATATTAATTAAAATAAAACTATAAAATGTCATACCTTACTACATTCTGTCAGCGCGCATAGTACATAATTTGTAAAATGAAAATGTAAAGGGGTGGGATCCTGGTGTCCTGAAACACAGGCCACGAGCCTAACTTAGGCACCAGTCTCCCACAATATTTATACTCAACCGAATTATATGTCATTGTCGAATCTGACCGATGTAAAAAAACATGTATATTGTGGTGAGAAAATAAAGTTTATATTACACTATTATTTTGAAAAAACCTCGTCTGAATTTTACTCCTTCATTTAGAAGTCTCTGACCAGAAGTGAACATAAAATACGTACAGAACCAAGAATAAGGAAGATCAGAATACATACATGTGATGCAGAGAAACAAGAAACAAGTATTTATAATTAATGTTAAAAGCAAGAAAGAGGGATTGGCTTTATGAAAGTTGATCATAATTATGGAAACAGAAACAAATGACCTACATTTGTTTCTGTTTCCATAATTATGATAGAAGAATAGACGAACTGAACTAAAAAAATTGTTTTCATATGTAAGAGGAAACGAAAAATGCAATCCAACATCATTTTATATTTACGCCCATTAAAAATATTCTGAATATCGTAGCGGATAAAAATAAAATCTGAAAAACAATTGATGAAGTGCTGTAAGTATACATTCTGTTGATCTAGGCTTATTTAAATAATATATGTTGACTACTGTACAGGAATCGCTAGTGGGAAACAAGCTAGGTACTATAACTTTATGTAAGGTTAAATTCACCTGACTTTTGAAGCAATTAGAGAGTGTATTGCTCGCTCGCTAATATTTGGTACTTTGTCACCCACTCATCAAATTGGGCCACCATCAGCAAATCTTGGCCCATGTGCGAGTTTTGTCTCTTTTCTATAACAGTATACTTCACTTTAAAGTCACAAGTAGATGTGTTCAAAGATTTCAAATAATATTGTAATAAAGAAATATAAGTGTAAAACATAATACTTTCTAAAATGTAACGTATTTCAATGTATATTTTTATCAGAAATAACACTCTGTAACATTCCTCAATATGCGTTGGCGATTTACGGACTCTGAGGGTAACCAAAAAACGTTTACAAAATTAAACGTTCATGAAGTTAACATAAAGTCTAGTTTGAACTGTTTAAATTATTCTTTGTATATTTCAACATTCCAGAAGCAATACTGGGCTTCCATAAAGTTATGAATAAATAGTTTGTGAGTATGCGAGCTTAAAACAGCACACGTTATGATGCTGAAACCGTTTAGAAGAAAAGCCAAGTGATATGCGATCATAAGTGACGAAACATTTTCACAGAGTCATAAACTTGGAAAATAAAACGATGAAATGTCGACAAATAACTCTTACAGAAACCACAATTTTGACAGTAATACGAATAGCTTAGTTTGGGAACCAGTATCACCAACTCCTGCGATTAATGTACCTTTTCTCTTTTATTTAGAAATAATAATATTGTGAATGATCTTCTGGTACCATTTTTTTAATTATTTTTTTAAATTAAAATTAGTGTTTTGGGATATTTTCCAACAGAACCATACCTGTAAACGCCCATTATATTTTCAGCAGTTATCTTAATTTTGTTTTCCAATTTGGAATTTGGACTTATCGTAAGCATTTGTTCTTACTCAGAAAAGGAAGTGACCACTTATGACTTACCTACATTACAAAATCGTTTATAAAAACTGTTCCCGTCCCTTCAAATGATTATATAAATGCATTTATTATTGATAAGAATCTTGATTGACCTTTATGAGATTAAGTAATAGTAAAGACGCAGTTCGATAATGACAAATTACTTTTCTTGTATTAATGATAGAATCTACCAGCGCAACAAATTGTCAGAAAAATTATATTATTAGTTATGTTGTGATATTCCGGTAAAAGTGTTTAGTTTCGATAAACACCGATCACGTTTTCAACTTATTATAATATTTTGAGTTTTACGTTTTTTCATATTGATGGTTAGTGAGTTTTGGAATTAAATTATTATTTATCCTCCCATTCTAAAATTTCAAATGTTAAAGTTAGCGCTTAGTAAAATAAATTAACTCATTACAGAAACTACTTACATCTGTTTACCATAGGTGGTTATATAAAATGGTTATTAATCATTTGTTATAAATATTTACCTACTATTTTCTAGTGTATCAAAATATTGTGTATTGTAAAAAAATATATATGTTAGATGCATAACTATAGTGGATAATCGGATGAAAATGAGCAAAACAAAATGGTGCTACATTTAATTTATTACTTCCCTTATTTATCGTAATGTGATTTATCATTTGTCACTCTTCTAACCATAATTATGAATATTGTTGTAACATTTATGTACCGGGTGAGGACGTCAATACGCGATCAATTAAAATTCGTTTATATAAATAAAGACTGTCTATAAACAAAAATTTAATCAAATACATAATATTCAATTAGTTACTGTACCTAGTCGGTTAATTGACAAAACCCATAGTCGGTTTATCACTACTTACTGTTAAATTAAATTAAAAAAAAATACTATCTAGTATTTTTTTTAATTTTAAATATCGTGTTTTAGTTTAAGATATATGATGGTTTAAAATTACTTCCATTAGCCAGTGTTTACATTAATAGGGATGATGACTATAATTTTTTTTTGTCGTTATGTAAATTATAAAAAAATTACGTACACGTATTTTTTCTTTTTTTAAGTTATCAAAAGATTACGGCGATACATTGAGTTAAAATGTGCCATGACGTCACGAGTATGTAGATTTTATACTTACTTATGACGTATCCCCAAATTTAATGAGTTTTATCTAAGTAATTTTTTATTAACATGATAAAGCAAAAAATACGAGTCTAATATTTTTTTATTATTTAACAGACGGACTATATGGAATTTCTCTTTTTTTGACCCAGGCATCATCCCTATTGTTGTATTGTCGTCCCCACATAATATACAAATGATGTCCACGAGACACGATTTGTTCTAAAAATATCTGATGAAAATGTAATCAAATAGATCAGAAAACGCACCTATGGATGTCAGTTTGTGGTTTTACTTACAAATAGATTTGATAATATGAATTGAATACAAATTATATAATTTTAAATCACCATAAAAATGTTTTTCATTTGACAATTGAGGTTAAATTTATTACCTACCTCAATTTTTATTGATAATTTTACAATTACAATTTAATAAACAAAAATATAAGTTTTAAAAGTGGTGAGATATTAATTTGAAACCTTCTAAATACAGATAAATAAATTATTAAGTGACTTCAGTGAGTGTTTGAGCAAGAATTTAACGTGAACAGGGTTTGTTTACACATTCACCAGGCACTTTTCGAACAGATCATAGTTACTCCTTGCACTTCGTCTACGTTTTATCCAAATAAATACATTTACATCTATACTTATTTTTATGCATGCACGGTGATACATTTATACATTCAAATAGTTATTAACTTTGATACTTAAGTGATACTATTTATATAAAACAAAACCACAAACATTATTTTTTTTTGCAATATTTCAATATTTAAATGAAGTTAGTGAATTGCAATGCAACTATGACATAGCTGACAGACAGAGAAACTATCATCGGAATTAAATACATTCCCTGTAGCACTCGACCAGTGTATTCTATTTTGATTGGATTAGCTTTTACTAGGAGATATAAATTCTTGATAGCCTTTGATTTCGATGTAGGATCTGAAAATAAATTATTATAAAAAGTTTGAAGTATTTTTGTAATGTAACTTTAGTGACTTTAGGGTGACTACCAAAGCATCATAAGCTCGATTTTGGAACTGAATAGAAGAGATCCGTAGGAGAACCAAGACCACCGACATAGCTCGAAGAATTGCCAAACTTAAGTGGCAGTGGGCAGGGCACATTGCACTCAGAACAGATGGCCAATGGGGCCGAAATGTTCTGGCGACCGCGTACCAGAAGACTTAGCGTTGGAAGGCCCCCCACAAGGTGGACCAATGACCTGGTGAAGGCCGCAGGAATCCATCATACAGAAGTTTCAAATTCCTAACTTCTTTAGTTGTTGTGATAGACTTTGTACAAAAAAACAAAACTAACAACTTTTACAGCATCCTATTTCTTCATTTTTGAAAATTAAATCAATAAAATAAATATTTGTGCTCAACTCGATGAGTTCCAGACAATGATATATCAATTTAAAATTTAATTTTATTAAAATGTTATTAATTGTTGTTATAGCGGCAATAGAAATACATAATCTGTGAAAATTTCAACTGTCTACCTATTACGGTTCATGAGATAAAGCCCGCTAATAGACAGACGGACGGACGGACGGACGTGGAGGCATATTAATAGTTGGTTCCGTTTGATACCCTTCAGGTACGGAACCCTAAAAAGGAAAGAGGTCAAAGTATCATAAAGCTTAATTTTGGAGAAAACACAATTTTAGGGTTTTCAATAAGCTCTTGGTTCATCCATGGTATAATTCGCAAAAATACTAGCACTAAGCGATATTCTAGCTAATGAGGATTTCGATAAGTACTTATATTATATGTAATTGTTTTTGTTATTTATGATTTGCTTCAGTAATATTTAAACACACACAAAAATAATTGATAAATAGTTACTCACAAATCGATAAAGTGTTGTTTAATTTCGACAAACCCGTCCTTGTTTTGGCGGCTTCGTTAATAAGTTTTTGTCCCGCAAGTAGTACTAAATGTGTACTACTCAAAGAATATATCAGGACAGCAAAACTTAGGATAGCACCAAAATACTTGTATGTTTCCTGAGAAAAACAGAGCTGTCAGTTTCGAAAACAAAAGAGGAATGTTTGGAACGCTTAGTAAAAGATGATATTTACATAGTACATACATAATCTCAAACCTATTTCTCATGGGGTAGACATTACAGAACGCCACCTACTTTTTGCTTAATTTACGCTCATACACGCACGCCGGTTGCGAGTAGGTACTACACATCTGAGTACGTACTTTTCGATCCTAAGGAATCTTTCGATCGAAATTAGTTTCGCTTCAAACCACCGCACGACCGTGCGCTAGTGACAGATTCAAGAGTATGAATTGGCATTTAATTCGAATCGAATTCAATTGATTCAGAACTCGAAGCTTTCGGGAGTAAGGCCCCTGATCTTTCTGAAGAACATCACCAATAAGTAAGTATACGAGTATGTCCTTGTAGGACAAAGACTACCAGCATATTCACTCACATCTTCCTTGTAAATACCTTTTGTGTAGTCGCCTTTCATTCATCCTTTCAACATGAACTAACCAGCATATTCTTTTCATTTTTTGTCACTACATCTTCTTTAAAAACGTAACGTTGTCTTACCACATCATTCCTAAATTTATCATTCATAGTTATACCACACATATTTCCCAAGGAACACATTTCCGCAGCAATTCTTCTTTCTCTTTTGCGTCTCCCAACATTCACTTCCATTCATAAGCGTAAGCGCCAGCACACCGTTGTGAAAAGCCAATCGAGCCTTTTTCAACATCAGCTGGTTGGTCACAATCACATGCAAGCGAATGGTGCTACTTTATTTCCGGATTTACTCTCCTTTCCACATCTTTATAAATCATTCCATCTCTTTGTATATTTCGCAGCCATCTGGTTAAATTAGCCAGCTAATTTGACGCCCAGGCCGTTCATTAAACGCATCATACACATAAACACTTTCAGTCTCTCTCGATACTTACATTTGCTAGGAATACTCGAAAAATTGTGAATAATGAAGAAACAAAATGCAGTGACGATAGGCCCAATGAGAATATCATCTGAAACAATTGAAACAAAATTTCAATAATAAATTAAAATGTCATTTCTTCAAATTACATTTATAATCTTTGATTTTTCGCTGCCAAGTTTTGGGACCACTTTTTTAATACTATGCTAAATATTCTACTTACAGTAAGCATACAATACCATTATTTTCTAAATATTATCTTGTAACAATGGACCAATAAATTATTCTTATTCTTAATCATTCGTTTCGATTAACTGCACCTTTTTTTTTATAGAATCATATCATTGAGAACAGCAAAATTTTATTTCTTAATTTAAATACGTTACGTTATATTATTTTAATCAAGAAAGCACTGAGTGAATTTATTAATTTTACTTGAAAACTGAAGCATGTTGATAGTTCCTTGCTGCAACCAACTAATAACATATAATTTGTTGCCCACTCTTCCGTTCGTTCTTCTGTCAGTTGATCATTTGCTTCCCTCCTCTCAACAGAAAACTCCTTTTCTTGGTCATCATAATAGTCTTGAAAATCCGATACATAATCGTTCAAACGATTTAATAAACATTGAACCATCCTTATGTAAATGTAAAATATAACATGTTCTATAGAAAAACGAAGTTCAGCAAATATTTCTATTGTAAATAACACAACTGAGATCGGGGTAGGAGCCTTGTTTTGAACGAGACTTCTATAAAAGATCCTTAAACCTAAAAAACATGCTCCACTAAAACACAATACTGCCGATGTGGTAATAAAGAAGTTCTTCAATTTTCTTGAACATTTGTTTATCGGTTCTGTATTTAAGCATCGGTGCACGACTACTATATTTTTTACGAAGATTTTGTAAGAACTTGAAGTTTGAATAGCACTAAACATTATAGAGCAAGTACTAAAAAAAATCACAAAATGATAAATGAAAATACGATACGTTAAATTGTGATCGTTTTCTGAATCTTGTACTTCTGAAACAAATTCATAAGTGCTATTTAACAAGATTACTGAAGAAATCAGTATCTCTAAAACGACTCGTGTAATTCGAGTTACATGGTAATTATTTTGAGAACTGTAAGTTCTGTAAACACACATTATATTTTCAGCTTTTATTAACATATCTAACGTTGCGTGTTTCATTTTGCTGTCGAAAGTATTCACGTTCGAAGTCTGAGCTGACTTTGCAGTGAGTGGGTTGATTTTTTCAAACCACATAATAATTTAATTTATTCATAAGTTTAAGTAATTGAATTACTAGACAACATTATTGATAGTTCAATCTTTTGAGAAAGTTGATTGATTATTTTGAATTGCAGCCATTTGATTGATTTTTTAAGGTTATAAGTAAGAAAATCAACATTGATAAGTGTTAACAAAAAAAGTAAAGCATGTTTTAATAATTCATTATTTCATTTTTCTCTGTTTCCCTATCCAGAATTTTGCGAGTTGTATGTCGTGGGTGCGAACCCAGGCTGTGTCAGTTATGGGAACATTATATCATTATAGTGCAAGAACTTAAAATATTCGCGAAATGAGATGTGAACATACGATACGGTAACATGTGATCGGAAACTTCTTCTGAAACAAATTCATAAGTGATATTTACCAATATAATTAATATTTCTAAATTGACACAAATAATTTGAGTTTTACGATAGTTCATTTGAGAACAGTAATTTCTGTAAACACCCATTATATGTTCAGCTTTTATTAACATATTTAACGTTGTGTATCTCATTTCGCGGTCGAAAGTATTCACGTTCAAAATCTGCGCTAAATTATTATGTGGATTTTTCAATCCACATAATAATTTAATTTATTCGTAAGTAATTAAATTATCAGAAAATAAACACTATTGGTAGTTCAATCTTCCTAGAAAATTGATTTATTATCTTGAATGTCAGCCATTTGAATGATTTTGTATTCATGAGTAAGAAAATGAACTAATAAGAAAAATATGAGTGCTTACAAAAGTAAAGCCTATTTAAATAATTCATATATATTATTTCGTTTTATTTGCTGCTTATCCGAAATTTGACGAGTTGTAGTTCGTGGGTTCGAACCCAGGCTGTGTCCCAGATGACATTATAGGCTTATTGTGATTATGCAAGTAAATCCTACCTTCTCGCTTCTTATTCTTCTTCCTCCTCCTTCTTCTTCCTTGTTTAGTGATGTTAATACTATGTATAATTGTGTATTTATATGTAACTTATATGTATGTCGGAAATACGACAGTGATTTGACATAATTTGAGCGCCATCGCCGCTCAGCGGCGCTCGACATAGTCTACAACATAACGCTCGGACCGGCTGGAGTTAAGCAGAGTTTATTGGTGGCTGTCAAGCAGTGATCACGTTTAAAAACTGTCGCGCGTTCCGAATAGTTGTGTCGTGTAGGTACCTACAGTGTGTGAATTGCTGCTATGATTAATTTTATCGTAAATAATAAATTGATTTGAATTGCAAACGGTTTTTCTATTGCGCAATAACCCACAGTAGTTCAAATATACCTGATAATAACGAAAGAGAAAAGTACTCTCTCCGTCATGTATACAAGGTCCCATTAAAAAAGATGGACAAATTTTAACACAGCCTTCAGTACGTCTAACCAAAGATATCCAAGCAAAACACTGATAAAAGTGATTTTATTTTGACTTAAAATAATAAATGGCATTGGGTTACCAACATTTTTTGTGTATTTTCGTTACCTGATTTATTTTTCTTGTAAGTATCTAATGCCTTATATCTTAGTATTTTTTACCACTTATTTTGGTTGTCTGAATGATTTCTAAAAGTTTGTCCATCTATTTTAATGGGACTTTATATGTGTGTATTATGTGTATATGCTGCTAAAATGCTATCCAAAATCCTACCCCTCAATCCTACTACTCTAATCCTACTCCACTACACAGAAAATTCTTATTACCTATATTTTATTGTCTAAATATATTCACACAACACTTAAATGATATGATTAAATTGCAAGGCAATAATCACGTAAGTGACGGAGAAAGATAAAACTGTCGGAACTAGGTATAGTCCCAAAGGTATTTTCTTGGTGTACTGTATTTTAACTGGATGTATTTTTATGAAAATTATTAATTTTTTTAGATGAATTGTTTCTGGAGCTTCTGGATCTGAAAAATATAGAAAACAAAGTTGTTACTGACAAATTACATATTGATGCTTACATATTGCAGAGATGATGACTAATAAAGAAGTATCAAGGAATAAGACAGTTTGTCAGCCATTTTTTACATACTTTTTATCACGATATTCCCACGGGATCAGAACTTATGCGGAAGAAACCGCAGGGCGCAGCTAGTTTATTAAAAAAATCACTTACTTACTGACCACGAGCTGTATAATTTGGCCAAACTTCTTCTGAATTTTACTCCTTCATTTAGAAGTCTCTGACTAGAGGTGAAGATAAAATATGCACAACTCCAAGAATATAACAAGCCTTGTAATGTGATCAAGACACTAACGTAATATCGCGTTACCTGTTGGAAGAAAGAATTGGGAAGATCGGAGAAAAGATAGAATAAGAAATTAATCATTCATTATTGATCGAGCTTTTGATGAGTATTAACTATGAATGCAGATAGCTATCAGGCAAGAGAGATGGGCTGTATCATAATCAGCCTATAATGTTTCCACTGCTAGGACTCAGGCCTTTTCTCTTCAAGAGGAAGTGGGCTATAAATCTTCCACGCGGGCCCAGTGCGGGTTGGTAGATGTCACATGTCTTCGAATTTTTGGTTCTAGGACATGCCGGTTTCCTCACCATGTTTTCCTTCACTGTTTTGAGAGCACTGGTGATGAAATTATTTACACCCCACAACCTAGAATTCGTAAGTCGGGGCCAATACCACTGGGCCACCACTGCTCTTTGAAAGGACTGCATGAAAGGTGATGATAATATATGTGAGGGAAAGAAGTGTACACTTCTGGGTAAAGGCATCAAACAACAAATATAATTTATACTTACATGTGTTAAAATTATTCTGAATATAATATACGTTGAAATAATGTAGTGCACTGATGTCAAAGCAGATGAAAATAACATCTGAGAAAGAATTGATGAAGTTTTACATAATATATTCTGTTGATGTCTAATTCATTATGTTTACTACTTTATAATAGAAATTAATGGTGGGAAACAAGTTAATATAACTTTACGTAACGTAATATTCACCTGACTTCTGAAGCACTCAGATAGTGAATTGCTGCAACTCTCTAATCTTTGGTAGTTTTTCGCCCACTCATCAACTTGGGCCACCGTCAGCAGATCATTCTCTTGACTCATATGCGAGTTTTGTTTCTTTTCTATTACAGTATACTTTGCTTTAATGTCACAAATACGTATGTTCATAGATTTCAAATAATGTTGTATTATAGAAATATAAGTGTAAAATATAACACTTTCTAAAATGTAACGTATTACAATGTATATTTCCATCAGTAATAATGCTATGTAACATAATTCAACATGCGTCGATGAGTTACGGACTCTGAAAGTTATCAAAATGACGTTCACAAAACTAAACGTTGACGAGGCTAATATGAAGACTAGTTTGAACTGTTTAATATATTTTTTGTATATTTCGACATTCCAGAAGCAATATTGGGCTTTCATGAAGTTATTTATAAATAATTTGTGAGAATGCGAGCTTAGAACAGCGCACGCTATGATGCTGAAACCATGTAGAAGAAAAGCTAAGTGAAATATGATAACCAGCGATGAAACATTCTCACGGAGTTTTAAACTTGGAGAATAAACGACAAAGTTTTCACAAAAAACAGCTACAGGAACCACAATTTCGAAAGTAATACGAATTAAAATTAGAATTTTGTGATATTTTCCAACATAACTATAATTTCTGTGAACGCCCATTATATTTTCAGCGGTTATCATAATTTTGTTTTCTAACATTTTGACGTGGAGCAAATATTCGTTCTTGCTCGGGAATGAAGTGAGCACTTAAGTCTGGAGTATGCTAACTAACATTACAAAATAGTTTATCAAAACCATTTCCAACCATTAAAATGATTATAATGTACATATATCATTGATTAGTATCTTTAGTCATCACTCAGTAACAGTGGCGACACAATATGCTTATAAAAAATGGTTTTAGGATATTAATCATAGAATCTACCAACATATTTTATCAGAAGACTCAATTATTTGGACTTATCAGAAAGATGATCTCAATAGTTCAGTACCTACACGCATTACATTCAAAATGTTGCGATATTTCGATAAAAATTTGATTCGATAAACACGTTTCAACTTCTTATAACATATTGATTGTTACGTTTTTCATTTGGGTTTTGGAATAGTTATTTATACTTCTATCTGCCTAGCCTTTTCCCAACTATGTTGGAGTTGACTTCCAGTCAACCGGATGCAGCTGAATACCAGTATTTTACATGGAGCGACTGCCTATCTGACCTCCACAACCCAGTTACTGGGTAATACGAAACCTTGGTAAGACTGGTTGTCAGACTTTCAGGCTTCTGACGACCCGTAACGACTGTCAAAGATCCACGAATGACAGCCGGGACCAACGGCTTGACGTGCTTTCCGAGGCACGGAGGAGTCTCGGTATGTTAAGATGGTCACCCAACCACGGTCCAACCCCGGCAAGCGTAGCTTAACCTGATTGATTTACCCGTGCGGCTGTTATTACTTAGCCACAAGCTCCTCCATAGTTATATATACTTCCATTTTAAAATTTTAGAATCCATGCGAATGTTTTAACCTTGAGACTTAGTAAAATAAATTTTCTCATTATAGAAATTACTTGCCTCTATTTAATATAATATGTGGTTACATAAAATGGTCACTAACCATTTATCAAAAATACACCAGAAAAAAAAAACTGGAAACCGTATTTTAAGTCCTGTGAATGGTCGTCCAGCGGTTACGGCCGCGACGAGTTGTAGGTCGTAGGTTTGAACCCAGATAAGCGCTTTACTTTTTGTAAATTAAATCATCTCCACAGCTCTCAAAATGCTGAAAATAAACATCGTGAGGAAACCAGCATGTCCTAGAACCAAAAATTTGAAGACATGTGACATCTACCAACCTGCACTGGGCCTGCGTGAAGAATTACGGACCACTACCTCTCCCAGAGAGGAGGCCATTGTCCCAGCAGTGGACAACATTATAGGCTGATTATGTATTAAAAGTTTATTGCTTTATTTTCATTTTATCAAATTAATTAATTTCTGGTGTATTTGAATTTCAACATATTCTCTATCGTCATCTTTTTATATAGTAAATAAGCGCGAGTGCAAAGCGTAGGGTCCTGGGTTCGATTTCTGGCTCGGGAAAAGTGTTATTGGGTTTTTTCCATTAGGCTTTTTTTATAACAGCCGCATGTTTTGAAGTTGGCCGTGTGAAACGCCCGTGACCCGGAAAGCACGTTAAACCGTTGGCACTGCGCCTGACATCTCTCCAGTCATGTCGGCTTGTCGTCCATGGGACTATGAGATTGAGGGAAGAAAGAGTGCACCTGCGTCTGCGCACACACTTATGCACTACGTCAAAGTCAAAGTCAAAGTCAAAGTAAAATAATTTATTTCAACTAGGCACAAAAAGGCACTTTTGAACGTGAAAATTTACAAAAAATAAAATTGTTTCTAGTCTACGTCTCCCGCGCCAAAGGCTGGTCCCCGCTGAAATTGGTTGATATGGCCGAAATTCGGTCTGGAGGCCTATTTGCATTAAATACTAAACTACGAAGGATAATGAAAATAACGAAAATAAAATGGTATTGTATTTAATTTATTACTACCTATATTTATTTCGTATTTTATCATTTATCACTCTAAACATAATTATTAATATTGTTGTTACATTTATATACAGGCTGGGACGTCAATACGACAGTAAATTAAACTTCGTATATGTCACTAATGACTAATGAATAAAGTAATCCAGGCAAAAGTTCATTCAAATACATAAATCCAATTAGTCACAGTACTGTCACTGTGTGTCGCTGGGTTCATTTCTATTCCTCGATTGATTTTATCGACCGCAAAAATTAGTGTGTATTTAATAGTAGTATTTCTCGGAAAAAATGTGACATACAAAGTTATTTCTGCAGCTGTATCCGAAAAAATCTCAATTATTATTTAAAAAACTATTGACTTATTAACAAAGCGCATCACAAGTATTCCTCGAATCGCACCATTCAGGTGCGTTAACAAAATCAAACTAAAAATATTATAATTTTATTCCTCGAAACGCACCGACGATGAAACATAGAGAAGAGCATGAAGGATTCGTAATAAATGATACCGCTATGAAAGCAGAAATGAACTAGAACTAGGTGCTTAAGCGACTTACTACTTACTTAGCTCAATAATGGTAAAAATATAGATTTTGAAATTGAATCATTTGTTGTTTTGAAAAGTGCGTTTAAACGATCTCACTAACTTGTGCGTCAACGATTAAATGTAAAGTACCTATTCGTTATTATTCACTCTATCGATACACATCTTAAAACTGTCCTATATCTTACCTATAACTCTCATGTCTATCATATCCTATACCTATAACTATCAGGAAAGCAGAAATGAACTGGAACTATATGCTTAAGCGACTTAATACTTAGCTCAATAATGGGTTAAATACCCGTTTTAAAATTTTACCATCAAATTTGTTTAACTAAATATAATGGTAAAATTTTAAAGCGTGTAGTTTGAATAAATAAACAATTAGGACAGTTGAATTTTAAAACGTCTATCGATATCATTTATTACGAATCCTTCTCCTCTATGTTTCATCGCTGGTGCGTTTCGAGGAATAAAATTATAATATTTTTAATTTGATTTTGTTAGCGCACCTGAATGGTGCGTTTCGTGGAATACTTTTGGTGCACTTCATTTGGTGCGTTTCAAAGTTGGTGCGGTTCGAGGAATACCCCAACAAACTCACTTAGAACCATCATAATCTTTTTAATAATGGAATCCAACAATACTCGTGCATTGTTTTTTTTTTATCTCTAGGTTATATTTATGGGGAGTACCAAACCTAATTTTATTTTCGTAATTAGACTACACCATTTTTTTGCGGTGCACAAAATACATCTCCTTTCCAATTTACAACGTGCAAGTAGTCTTCGAGTAAAATGGCTGTGTCACATCCGGACAGACGGCATACGGACACGATGATATAATAAGGGTTACGTTTCTGCCATTTGGCTACGGAACCCCAAAAAGTGCTTTTGGAACTTATAATTTAAATAAGATAATTGAATTGCAAAGACGTTATCACAAATGTAAGATAAAGAAAAGAGAGAATTATGGGTGCCAGGTGTTTCCCAAGATGTACTTTACTGGTGTATTCTATTGCAATAGGATTTACTCGCACCAGTAGATTACATTTCTTTAAATGTAATCTACTGGTGCGAGTAAATCCTAAACATACCCGCTTCGTTTCCGGCGCGGCTGGCTCTGAAATCATAGACAATAATTTGAAAACACAACACATATAACATCACACTATATTGTTAGGCAGAGGTGTACCTCGACCGGTGTGACCACGAAATTGAACCCAGGACCTCATGTCAGGCATGTTACGCTTGCGACCACTAGACCAACGAGGCAGGCAAGGCGAGGCAATTAGAAAAAACAAATATTTTTCAAGGAAACCTATAATCCATGTTGTTAGAAGAGTGGTTCATTATGCCAATGGCTTGTGATGTCCGAGTGCGATAACTTTGCCTCTACACAACTACCAATCACCCAAATGGCCCAAGGCTACCACCTCAATGAGTCTTTTAATAAGTTTATTTAGGTACATAATTATACTAATATATTTTTGTCTGTTAGCAACCTGGTTCATATAATTAAGGGCTTCTTATACATAGGTATGTCTCATAGACGTGTATATGTCACAGTAAGATGGTTATAGACGTGTTGTAGTTATATCCCTAGGGATATAGATATATAACATAATATGATTATATGAAATCGGTTCAAACCTGTCGGGGTGCCCTAATTTTGTTACTGCGACCAATTTCGACGTTGCGCTCGCCGGTCGCTGTGCCAGGCACCGCTCGCTTCGCTCGCTCGGCTAGCGCGTAGTTAGTCACAATCCTAACCTTACCTATTTGGTCGGAGTGCCCTAATAGTTATATTACTAGATCGTGCTCGTATTATAATTATATTCCTAGTGAGACTGTTATAAACCGCTTTCATGTAACTATATTACGGTACATAGCTATATCATCATTTCTACCACCATCAACATTTAGTAAGGTAAAATTAACTTTTCCGTTCGCAAATAGTATTTAGATATATTTTTTTTTAATTAAATTGATCGTGCATATAATAATAAATATTGATCAAGCTAATATAAAGAATATCTTCAGCCTTTTCAAGCATTTGGTGTCGGTCGGTTCATTTCGAAAGTAATTCTGTATTTAGTTATAAATATTTTGTAATTACACGAGCTTTGGATGCCCAGTATGATTATGGTACCGCTGAAGAGAACTCAATCAATCTGCCTAGCCTTTTCCCAATTATGTTGGGGTCAGCTTCCAGTTTAACCGGATGCAGCTGAATAATAATATAATATTTAATAATATAATATTTATTGACATAAAAAGTTGTTACATTATATGTGGAAACCCTGACTCCTGCGCTAGGTTGTAACCTGTGTTACAGGAATCAGTGTCTTCTCCCAGTACTTTTACACAGATATTAGATATATAGATATACACAGATATTAGATATATATGCCATAAGATTTAAACAATTTTAAAGTACACAATTACCAGCTTGAGGCATATGTGCGAGGGTGTGGGTGTGTGTGTGTGCGTTTGACGGTGTGTGTGTGTGTGTGTGTGTGTGTATGTGTGTGTGCGTTTGTGTGATGGTTAGTGTGTATCTCAGGATGCGGGATTGTATGTGTGAATGTATATCATGGTATATATATATTCATCGTGCATGTTTATAATGTGACCTGCCAATTGCAGGGTTTATGTTTGGTGGTTTATGTTATGAGTTGTTCTGCCTGTATGTAATCCAGTGTTTGGAGCCAGGTGTTTACCAGTATTTTACATGGAGCGACTTCCTATCTGACCTCCACAACCTAGTAACTGGGTAATACGATACCCCTTGGTAAGACTAGTTGGCAGACTTTCGGCCTTCTGACGACTCGTAGCGACTGTCAAAGAGCCATGAATGATAGCGGGACTAACGGCTTAACGTGCTTTCCGAGGCACAGAGGAGTCTCGGTGTGTAAAAATGGTCACCCATCCACAGACCAACCCCGGCAAGCGTAACTTAACCTGATCGATCGACCCGTACGGCTGTTATTACTTAGCCACGAGCTCCGCTGAACAGAACTATAAAGTGGAAAATAATTATGATTTACGGCATAAAGTTTGCGACTTTCACGAAATCCGCAGATATATAGTACACTCGGTTAGCGAACAAAAAAACAGTGAGAATAACTTCCACAGCAGTACATATTATTACAATAAAAACTTGACGTCTTTTTGATAGGAACGAGAATTTTCTGTAAACGCCCACTATATTTTCAGTGATTATTAACACGTTTATTATTTCATTTTCTGACAATTCAGGTGCTTTTATTCACGATGCTGGCCGAGAAATACGATTATCTATTGGTGGAATAACATAAGCGGACATTAAAACAAACCAATTCGTATCAAGATATTTATTCTAAAGTGGAACGGTACAAATTATAATAAGTACCTATCATGTAATGGCAGCCGTTTTAGCTGTTAAGTTATAAATTATGGAAAAAGATAAATGACAGAAGAGGAATAAACCGATAACATTAATGTTGAGTTATTGTCCCGCCAATTCATTACCTATTATGGCTTAATACTTAGGTCCAATTCCCATGAAAACGTAAGTTGACTAACCGCATAGACAGACAAAGAGATTGTTATACAGGCAGCTAATTTGTAACTACTTTAAAAATGTTGTGAGTGTGCTGAGTGCGGGTCTTTTAGATCACTTTTTTAGGTACCTGTCCCACCGCTGGCGATTAACGAGAAGCGAATAGAGCCAGCAACTAAAAACGAGTTGGCGAGTTACAACGAGCAGCGAGTACCCGACGGCGACAAGCAATTACTCACTGGTATGCATATATACAGACGCCAGCACATCAACCCACCCTAAAATATGTCAAATTTTCCTAATCAACTTTGAACGCTTACGCTTTAGTGATAAAGTTGAAAATCTATTAAATAAATTTAACAGATTGTAGTAGGTTGATATGCTGCCGTCTGTACCAACTACCAATCGTGAGTCTCTCAGCGAGTGTTCCTTCTGTCCACCAAACGAGCGTAGATGAGCCGCTATCAAAGAGATTACTGGTTCAATTTTGTCGCTGCTACAAACGAGTACTCGCCGGGCGGCGATGTAAGCAGTCAGCGATCAACTATTAATATATATACTATCTATCTATACTAATATATAATATTATAAAGAGGTAAAAGTTTGTTTGTTCGTTTGTAAGTTTGTATGTAGGAGGTAATATACGGAACTCCCAGTCGGATTCGAAAAATTATTTTTGCAATGGATAGCCCAATTCTTGATGAAGGTGCTATGTAACATCACGGTACGACCCATAGGAGTCAAACAAAAAGAAATCAAGTCATATAGAACGCTGAGCGAAAACAAAGTCATAGCGCAAGCGGGCGATGGGATGCGACGCGATGGGTCGGGGGCCGAAATTGCACGCGGACGTAGTCGTGTGCAGAAGCTAGTGTATTATGTATCTCTTTTACACGAGACCTACAATCTTTTGCACGTTTCATGGGCGAGGAAATCGGTGGTAGCTAGTCGCTTCTCGTCAGCGGTGGGACAGGTGGCTTGGTGTGTCTTAAGTGTAAAAATCGTTGGTAGCTAGTCGCTTCTCGTCAGCGGTGGGACAGGTGGCTTGGTGTGTCTTAAGTGTAAAAATCGTTGGTAGCTTGTCGCTTCTCGTCAGCGCGCAGCGGTGGGACAGGTGGCTTAGTGTGTCTTAAGCGTAAAAAGAATGTAATTGATTGGACAATAAATAAACAATACCTTCTTTTCAATATATTTAATTATAATAAAATACACGCATTTGAAAGTGCAATACACTTCTTTTTTATGTGGATACTATTTTTAAAACACACTTTTGCGCGTAATGCAATAACTAAATTAATTTCATAACTGAACATTGTTGAGGGGCTCGTGGCTAAGTTATAACAGACGCATGGGTCGATCGATGATGTTAAGCTTCGCTTCCCGCAGTGTGTCCGTGGATGGGTGACCATTTTAACATACCGCGACCCCTCCGTGCCTCGGAAAGCACGTTAAGCTGTTGGTCCCGGCTGACATCCGTGGATCTTTGTCAGTCGTTACGGGTCGTCAGAAGGTTGAAGGTCTGACAATCAGTCTTACCACCGCACTTAACGACCGCTGTGTCGGCTGTCATGAAAATGATGACAGTGTCAAAGATTTAAATCGTAAGATTCGCCCTACCGGGTCATAAGATAGTCGCTTTTCTGGTTCGTTTTGACACCTCTGACGCAAAAAGACGCAGTTACTACACATGTTTGTCATGGAAACGCTGTTTATGTGTGAGCTCACTCTTCTCGGTATGGACACTTTTTCTTGTGACTGAGTACGATGAGGGCAAATCTAGCGATTTAAATATTTGGGCTAAAGTCGTTGTTGACACTGTAAAGCAAATCGCGCCCGGTTTGTTTTACTGTGTCAGCAACGCTCTCTATGAAACCACAGCAACTTACTTTCGTTATCAACATTTTAGTGACGTCATTCGGCATAAATTGCGGATGCTACGTGAGCGGTCACCGCTCTTCTAGGAAACCGTAGCTTTAGTAAAAGTTGTCAATCTTCAATTAGTTTACATAGTTTGTGAACAAGAGAATAATCGGCGCCGTTATTTCACCCACACACACCACACTCGCGTCACATGTACACAAACACACCAGACATACCATACAACACCTGAAATCACCTATCAAGTCTCCACTCTGGAATTCGTACCCCGAGCCCCAAGATACAGACTAAGACGGCGATGAGCCGGAAGCAAGTGCAAGTTGCAAGTGTCGGAATACAACCTCAATTTGATTTGATTTGATTGTCCATGCGGATATCTGTCTAACACCGAACGATTTATTATTGAATTTGAAACCCCGTTGGAGTGCATTTTTGAAATGAAGTGCGCCACACTGATCTAAAATGCGGCGCGGCCGCCGCGCTGTTATCGCACGGCTGTTCTTATAACGCGAAGGCTTCTACCGCGCTACTATCCCGCACCTAACGTCCTAATGTGAAAGCGGCCTAACTGTCTAGTTCCCCAAACTAGACAGTTAGGCCGCATTCACTGACAAATAATATTTTGTAACATTGCTATAGGTAATATTTTGAGTTACTCATGGCGTCAAAACTTGGTGTTAACTTGTAAACCTGCTTACTGTATTACCTGGACAATAAACTATTTTCTATTTTTCTATTTATATTTTCTATTTCATAATAGACTGTCAGCCCTAAGATATTTTATATAAAATTGTTAAACTGCAATGCGATTATAATGTAACTCATAGAAAGAGATATAACTGCAGGTATCAAGTACATTCCCAGAGTTACTTTAGAAGTATATTCTATTTGAATAGGATGCTTTTGCACAAAGACAATTAACTTCTTTAGAGTCTTCGTTTCTGGCGCTTGAGGATCTAAAACAAAATAATGGATTTCTGTAAAATAAATAATCAAATTGGCACCCTCTAGGATTTTAATGAGGGAAAGATTAAGTGACACACTGTCAATCACAATCGGAAGGATATGAGGGAGATTCCTGATTCCTCAGACCAAATTAAAAACCGGGACATGGCGCTGCGAACAATACAGTGAAGCATACCAATACTACACCTCTGCTCTGTGTATACACGCTCCACACACACACAATTACAATCAAACTACACCTCACTAAGTGCACACATGTTTACGAAACCGGCCACACGTCACTGTTAACAGCGCTGTCTTGGTTTTTTATTTGGTCTGAGTCGATTGCTTCATAATTATGTTTGAGAAAGTCATCTGTCTGACAGCTTAAATAACGCAATGTATGTTGTGAAATTGCCAAAATTAATGGCATTGCATTGATATTATCATCATAATCATATTTATTATTATAAAACATAATATGCTGAAATATTATTATAATAATTATTATATTATTATAAAAATATTATTATGTTTTATAACAATTGGAGTAAGAACTCCAATTGATTTAGGCACAGCATATTAGCGTAAATCAGTATTCATTCACACCTATAATAGGTAGGTATAATCACCTTTCAATTTTAACAGCCCTTCCTAGTTAATACGATATTGACGAGAAAAAAAATTGTGATCTATGGTCGTTATGAAAAAAGCAACAGTATTTTCTTGTATGTGTTGATGCAACTTTATTGATGTTTATTTACTGCACGTGGCGTGGTTTATAAAAAAAACTGGCGAAGTGCGTGTCGAACCACGCAAAATGAAGGGTTCCGTAGTCGGGATGAATTAATCCCAAGAACAAACTTAACATTTTAGTTGAAATACATGTTCTCCAATACATTCCAACTGCAAATGAAGGTTTGTACGCACAATATTGAGAGATTTACCATGTTATTTTAAGACCATAGACTTCGAGTAAAGACCCATTCTCTGTATTTTTTCAGAGTTTTAGGCTCAGTAGTTTCGGAGATAAAGTCGTGGTCTATTTTCTTATTTTTTCTTAAATATCTTTAAAAGTATTTACTTTAAAATAATAAAAAAATATATATTCACAATAACCCGTTTCATTTGATATGTCACACGGTAGGTAGGTATAGTTAGCAAAACTTTTTTTTTTAATTTTCTTCTTTGCCCCCCAAAACAGACACATATTCAAAATTCAGTTATTTACGTTACACTTCCGTGTTTGGGTCACAGAAATACATATGTGTACCAAATTCCGTCTTAATAGAACCATTCGATTCTGCGCAAATTAGACGACCGACAGACACACAAGTGATCCTATAAGGGTTCCGTATTTTTTTTCCTTTTGAGTTACGGAACCCCAAAAACGACTGACAGTGACCGTCTCTTTGTGAATGTCGGTGTTGCTTATCACCCAGGTAGGTACTGTAGATACTCTATTAAGAATTTATATTCACTTACTTATCGACAACTTGCTGTATAATTTCGATAGTCCTCGATTTGTTCTCGAACCTTCATTGAGGAGATTTTGACCCGCAACCATGAGGAAATATGTGCAAAATATTGAAGATAGCAAAAAATATACTACATTGCCGATCTGACGTTGACGTTGCTGTAAAAAAACCTGTTAAAAACGGAAATCAGAGTTACAGTCAATTCGTACTAGAGATAAATAAAAAAAAAAAAAATGTGATTACTTTTACATCCGGTGTTAATGAATGAAATATCATGTACGACGAAGCAAGATAATGTATAAAAGACAAAGCCAATGAAAACACCATCTGAAAATAATAAAAACATAATGTTAGTCATAGTCAAGGCCATATTTATGTTCTTCTGAAAAAATATAGTAGAATCATGGGTAGTCAGTCTTCTGGTTAAGAAAATTAAAATAGTTTTCAAATTCTTTGATAGCGAATGTATTTGATATTAAGAGCGTTCATCAAGTTGACAACGTCGCAAAAAGCTGTCAAATATTTAACTGTTTTGATTAATTTGCCAATATTTCTGTATGGAAATAAGAAATTTGGCTAACTAGTGAACTAGTATATGGATAATGAATTGCAATTATAACACTGAATTTAATGTTGTAACCATTTTAGGTGTAAAAAAGGCATTTGGAAAGTTTCCTAATACATTTTTTTAGATCTAAAACTAAATATTCGGTTTTACGATATTAATTATTGCATTTCATAATCAATATTTTAGTTCACTAGTGAGCCATATTTATTATTTCCATACAGTAATATCGCCAAATTAATTTCGCCAAAACAGCGAAAATTTGGCACCTATTTGCGACGTTGCCCAATTTCTATATAAACATATATATAGTCGCATGTCTTGGTGACATGCGACTTTAAGAGCGTGTCGCATGTCTTGGTGACATGCGACTTTAAGGGTCTTAAGGAATTTACCTGAACATTAAAGCAAACTGATATATTTCTGCTGCAACTCATTAAGCTTTTAAACTGTGTAGCCCACTGTTCCACTTGTTCAACCGTAAGAAGATCATTCCACTCTCTGCTATCTGAGCTTAACCTCTTTTCGATATCATTGTACTTTACTTGAATTTCAAATATATAATTGTTCAAACATTTCAGAAGGTTTTGAATCATGGTTATATACACGTGCATTATTGCATTCATCAAAATGAAACGTTCTTCGGCTAATATATCTGAAATAGTTAATATGAAGACCTCTACAGAATGGTATTTAGCATTAATTTCGAAATACAAATATTCTAAAAAAATAAATGCGCTTGTTAGACAAGACACTATTGTGGTGATCACAAAAACGATCTTCAACTTTCTTGAATATTTGATGTAAGTCGGTTCATTCTGAAAGTAATGGTGCACGGACATAAAGTTGTCTATAAACAGTTTGTAAGAACGTGAGCTGAGAATACTACTTATAATGATAACTGGACCACACAAAAGGTTCATAATCTGAAACATTTCCATCATGTGCACCAGCCGATTATTTATTTTTCCAGAACAAATGAAGATATTTCTGAGGACTGCAGCTGCCAAAACTATTTCAGTAGCGATACGTATGTTACATAAAATTTTACGACTTTTGGATAAAGAAACGTAATTTCTGCATATCCCCATTATATTTTCTACTTTCGTTAACATGTTTATAATTTTTCTTTCTGTCATCTTCTAACTATGAGCAAACAATCTACTATACTAACGGATTGGGCACTTCTTGCTTTTACATTTACATTGGTAAAGATATAAATTGGGGTAATTAATTATTTTCCTATTCAATCATATTATAGAGATGATTAATTCTAAAGACGCTTCTAAACGCGCCATATCTTGGCTGCAATTTGTAGCTGACATATGTTACCAGCAATGACAGCAACGTTCAGCAATACTTGGTGTTGCCCTGTAAACCTGGAAAACATGTATACAAACTTTTTTGTGAATTTTTGGCTATTCTACTACTCTTACCTTAGTTATTCTCGAGCCTTTTAATCCTTATCCGAAACTGGATCGATTGGCATTATAAAAATATTAAATGAGGATTGACGTTTTTCTATCTGAGTGTAGGTACCATTATTCCCCGTTGATGGCAATAGGCTCCCCCTATTACATGACTTAAACATAACTGGCAAAATGGGGGTGTACTATAGGTAGGTACACCTCTGCCTAACGCTTCGGGGATTAAAAGGGTGATCTTATATTATGTAGGTACCATTATTCCAAAATCTGTTGATTTAGTTAGCAATTACTCAAAAAGTTGTACAGTCTCCTAAGAACTTTGTTCTGTAGAAAACAAAAACTCCACCCTGTATATAATTGTTCATCTCTTTCTAAAAGAACATGAACTATTTTTATTTTTCTTAATTTATTTTGGTTTCACCAGCCATTGTATTTCACCTGTAGCAGATTTAACGCCAACATTTTCCAACCATATTGTTCAACAAAAAGTTGCCGTGCTGTCAATAGTTGACAATATTGTAGCAACATATTTCACAAACAATATTGCCGGTTTGTAAATACCTTTTATATTAGTTTCTAATCAAATTTAGAATTTGACAGAAACCGACACATCAGTGACATAATCGACGTTGATTAATTGTTATTTTATTTCCATTTCTGATTGTTATTTTTAATAACCATTATGGCCGCGTTTCCCTGTTTAGTTATAACAATAATCCTTTAAGGTTAATTAGGTATTTATAAATAAAAAAACTTAAAAATTAAATGTAACTATATCACTCAAACTTCTTCTAAACTTATACTATTAACAGAAAAGATTTGTATTTTTGTTTTTAAGGAATAAACTCAAAAATTACTGGACTGATTAAAAAAAAATTTTCCTCAGTAGTAATGTTATCACTGAGTAACATAGGCTATAATTTATAAAGTTACTACGCGGGGAAAGCCGCTAGCGGAAGCTATGAAAAGCGTATCCTTAATCTACAAGGCCATAAAACCATAATCTACAATTTGGTTAGTTTCGTAGTAGTTTCTATATAGTCAAATAACATTACATAACTTCGGGGAATTCAAGCATGACTTATATTCCCCAAAGGGTTGGGCAGAGATGTACCTTTAGTAGACCCACATTTCTCCGGTTATTTTAAAATGGAACGGCGGATTATTAAGATGGTTTACCATGCTGTATGCCAATCCTTAATAGAGTACTGCATTACATCTTGGGGAGGTGCCGCCAAAACCCACCTTATTGAAGTTGAGAGAGCTCAACGTGCCATTCTCAAGGTTGGCGCTGGTCTCCCCTACCTATTCCCAACCTTTTTAAAAACTGGGATATACTCACTGTTAGGCAAACCATCATGTTGCGTACGTTGCTTAAAGAACACTCCTTGTTGCAATACGATCCGAATCTGTATAGGGAAAAGCGCCGTAAAGGCAGAGTATGTCAAACACAACCTTTCGGTTCTGCACACTCACGTAAGTTCGTCTTTTTTCTCGGACCATTCCTATATAATAACCTAAATAACATCCTTAATATTATATCCTCAAACTAAACACAAATGTAAAATTTCAGTCACTTCTTATTTGAAAACTCTAGACTATCAAGTTCTTGTATGGTTTCAGGTTTTTTTTTGTTTAAGATCTTGATGCATCTTTTTGCATGTCTTTTGGGCTAATAAGTATTATTGTCTATTTTGAGGGGTCTGGCGCTGTATGCCGAGATACAGGACTCGTCCTAGTTCGGCTGCAGATGCTTCCATGTTATGTACTCCCAAATACTAGCCTATAAGAATTGTAATTCGTTGTATTATTTTTTGGTGAAATAAATAAAATTATAAATTATAATTATTATCAGGGAACGGAGAATTTGTTGATCCCTCTCAAATAGACTATCTCTACTTACTATTCATCCCCTCTGCTGCTTCTACGTTCTACATACCATCAACCATACTCACACCACACTCACTCAAGAAACCTCTCACATCTCTCGTCTCTTTTATTCACCTACTCCGGTTACTCACACACACTCACTGGTATTTACATTAACTTTTTGTGCTTTGTTTTCTTTTATATTTTGTTTCTTAAAACCTTAGTTAAGTATAGGTATCTTCTGAATTGTTATGGCGCGATGGCGGCCCAAATCACAAGCATATAGCCGCGGGAAGGCCCTGGTGATCTGTAATACAGGTTTTTACATAAACCCACTTCATGCACCAGTCTCTCACAAAGTTAGCTCCTTTCCGTATACTATTGTAAAATATTAGCATTAAGTACCTTGTGTAGAGTAAATAAACGTTTTATATTATATTATTTAGAAGTCTCATATAATAGCGCGGCTATTGCCATTAAATAATTAAACAGTCAAATATTTTTTACCTATTTATAATATATCTTTTACAATATTTAACACAACTAACTATTTACACTGGATACTAAATTAAATGACTAACTAAATAATTATACAAATAAATACAAAAACAAAAGGACACTTAGATGTCGAAGTATTCGTCCGCATCGCTGTCATCTGGAAACCTGCCCAGAAGACTGGTAACATTGCCACGTTTAATGGCAATGCTAATTCTTTGGCCGAAGAACGAGCCTTGTCAAATAGTTTTGATGGAAAATTGATGGAATTATGGCCACTAAAGCCAGTTTTATTTAATACTTAAACCTGCCAACATAGCTTACAACCTGAATGATATATTCAAAGACTAGGCCGACGTATTTCATATTTCGTCCAGACGTCGTCTGAATACGAACCACTGTGCTCTTTTGTATTCCAAGCCGATATTGCTCTATTGATCCATTAGGTACCGTACATCTTCGTCTTTGTCCTGACGTTCAATAGTAACGACTTTATGTATATTATGTTAAAGGAGATAAGGAAATGTATTTCAGCTTACATTAGACTTGAATACAGTCTTACATTATTTCCATGTTAATCAATCTGCCTCGCCTTTTCTCAAATATGTTGGGATCGGCTTCAAGTCTAACCGGAGGCAGCTGAATACCAGTATGGTATTTTTAAAACAACTGTACTATCGAGTACCACCAGCTCCATGGTATTCAGCTGCATCATGAATACCATGGAGCGACTGCCTACCTGACCTCCACAACCCAGTTACTGGGTAACATGATATGCATTTTTTAAATTTATTTTTTTGGCTGGGAAATTATCAAATAACTTCTCCCGCTCTGGGTGGAGCGGGAGGGCGTGTCAGACTCTTACTGACTAAAACCCACCCGTGTTCCTTCCGTTGCCTGTACGTTGCTAGGGGCCACGGTATCCCTTTCGGACTTTCCCGCAACCCCGGCAGGACAACATGATATGCCTGGTTGTCAGATTTTTGAGCTGAGCGAGAGGCACGGAGGGGTCTCTATATAGAACCACCACGAACCCATTTATTATTAGACGCTTTCCATCAGGAATAATGGAACAGAATTTGTATGAAATAATCGTAGCTTATCCTTAGTTAATAAGAAGGTATTAACCTAAATGATTAATAATAATAATACGTTTATTAGTACATAAAAAACAACAACACAGTACATATGGAAACAGTGGGTTGTACTATCAAGTTTAAAATGATTGTCAGCTTTCCGGGCTCCTAAACTAGGTACGCAGACCAGCAGTGCTATTCTGTAACCATCTCACCGTGACAACTTAGGTGAAGTGAGCACGGAGTGAGCTGTCAGTCCCTAGCAGCAGCTGATCTATTCTGTAAAAATCTCACGGTGAAAACTTGGGTGAAGTGAACGTGAAGTGAGCTGTCATTCCACCTGCTGCTAGGGACTGACAGCTCACTCCGTGCTCACTTCACCTAAGTTCTTACGGTGAGATGGTTACAGAATAGCACTGCTGACGGAATGACAGCTCACTTCACGTTCACTTCACCTAAGTTTTCACCGTGAGATTATTACAGAATAGACCGGCTGTATCTTAGGAGTCGGAGATTTTGCGGCTTCAGTTTATATAATACAACCGTGACTTTTTTGTTAGCTTACGCTTAAGACAGAAAATGGAGTGAATTGTGTATATGAGTGTAGTTTGTGTGTATGTGAAGTGTGAGTGTATATTAAGTTTTTTTTTTATTGCACCAATCAAGTAATTTATCTTTTTCTATCCTGCGAATCGATAGGACTTTCTCGGCACACGGATTCAAAATTACCACATTGATATAATTTAAAGAAGCAACTTTCCTTTGATGATGCGTAAAATAATAGGATACCATCACGGCTGTAATCCTGGAAGGGTTAGGCAGAGGTGTACCTATAGTTCACCCACATATTTTCTCCAGTTAGGTATGTTTAAGTCCCATGTAATAAGGGGCGAGCCTACTGCCATCAACCGGGCACAATTCCAGACTCAGGGTTGCAACTAACTGCCGGGGTTGCGGGGAAGTCCGAAAGGGATACCCTGGCAACGTACAGGCAACTGAAGGAACACGCGTGGGTTTTAGTCAGTAAGAGTTCTGACACGCCCTCCCGCTCCGGCAAGAGCGGGAGAAGTTATTTAATAATTTCCTAACCAAAAAAAAAAAAAAGGGTTGCAACTAAGAGATTCCTGATGGAAAAATATAACACTTAAGGAATAAAATCGTGTTACGGTGACAGTTTTGGGACCACAATGGACCCCTTGAAATGTTAATGGTACTCGTTAGTACCGTTAGTAGATAGCCGTATTTTAAAATGAGATAGCGAATAAAATACGAGGGATTTCGCGGACATTTGAATGTAGTGAATTCGTTAGGGTTGTACCCATTATTACCTATGCAAAATAATCGCAGTCCGATATATAATACAATACAATAAAATCTTAGGAATAGGGGTTAAACGGCCATTTGATAAAATGTTTTGTAGCTAAAAAAATGATGAAGTAAAGATCAACGAAAATTCGTATTCTTTATTAATTTAACTCATGGTAATAAGGTGAAAACGGCTTGCTTCCTTCTACTAATAATACCACAAATCAGATTGACAGTCCATATGAAGTCAAAAGCTTGAGGAGAAAGCCGTTGTCAACAAATATTGGGCATCCACAAATATAAGGTAAAAACTCAAAACCCCAGAGCAACACATAACTGAGATTATAAAACCCCAGTTATGTATCTGGGGTTTTGAGCTGACCCTTCTTACCTGACGACAAATTTTGACAATGTCCCAATTAATCCTAAGATCAAAGCCAGCTTAAACCTAAACCGAGTTCATAATGTATTTTTAATATATTTCAAAAAGCGATTATTACACATCACGTTGCGAGGGACATTATGGAGCGACGACCCCTTAACGAGGTCCCTACGTGAACCGACTAACTTATAATTTATTCGACTCCCGTTCAAAAAGTTAATTGTTAAATTATTCATATTTCCATAGAAAAACAACAAATTGAATTGGTTAAGTATATTCATTGTTGAAAAGTTTTCTGTTACTGGGTTTATTTTTACTGGTAGCTTGTTTTTAAGGTTCTTTTTCTTTGAACAAAGTCATAGTATTTCTGTCTTGTTTACGTAAGGTGTAACATAAAGTTTACAAATAATTATGAAATCCTGTTAGGGTAAAACTATTTCGATACCGGTAAACAATAAGTTGTTTGTTATTAAAATGTATAGATAACATTGACACGTCTGGCATACTTAGGACAAAAAAAAAAAAAAAAAAATATAGTCAGATCCGCTATACAATTTTCTTTGTTGAATAATCTCTTTACTTGGATGAGCTTTTAGACAAATGCCTACCGTTCTGTTTAAAATACATTTAAAAAAAAATCTCATAGCCAAATGCTATTATACCATATCGGAATTTTTAAATGAACGCAATTTTAACTAAATAGATTCCTATAATTACGACATTTTCACAATTAGACCCTCAAATCTGTAAAAAAAAAATACTTAACCCCTCTTTTTTAATTAGCATTAAGATTAAGTTATTAATTTCATAGTTTATTGTGTAGACTCAAATCTTTTACGGTTTATTCTAAACCAAAAAATGTTGTTTTGTACGCCATAAATAGCAAAACATGCAGATTTACCTGTTATTTTAAGACCTTGCACATATTATTTGACGTATACACATGTTTTACAATAAATATATTCTATTCTATTCTATATACTATTCTATATTCTATTCTATATTCTATTCTATTCTTTTCAAAATATTTTATTTCACATAAACCTACAAGGGCACTTATGAAACGTCAGAAGCTGAGCCGGCAAGAAACTGCACGGTTACTCATTTAAAAGTAAATGGTTTTTACAATGTTTTCAAATTACAGTCTTAATAGGTATGAGAGGACAGTGTAGGCCTATCAACAAGTACCAGGTACTTAGCAAGATAGAAAATGGTCGACAGATTTACAGTCTGTTAAGCCTTCAACGTTCTCACATTCACAAAATCTAAAAGAAAAGAATCTATATAAAAGATAAATAAAATAATAAAAATAAAGACCTATTTAAACCAAATGACATGATTGCCACTACAGCTGTAACAAATCTAATTTAATACAAAATATAGAATATTGTAGGTATATAATGTCAAATAATGAAAAGATTACGTCAAGGAACGAACAATCGACCCGAACAATCATGAATTTATTAATTATTTGCGCAAGTAATGCGCAATTATTCTACATAGTCATTTTTAATAGGAAATAGAGCTTTATCTCCAAAATCTTACTGAAAGTTACAAAACACGCGGGCGTATCAGCGGTACTTCAGGAAGAATTAACTTACTCTTTGTTTAGGACTTTTTCTGTTGTTCTCTGAGTGAACTCACAAGGAATGCGTTGTTTATAATTAGTTATAAATTTTAGTATCTATTAAGTTAGGATTGACGCATTTATCGCATTGGGTTGTCCTGTAATGGTAGATGTAAGTAGATAAATAAATAAATACAAATTTACATAAACACGCGGCCATGAATGTCAGTGGTACTGAAAGTGTTAAAAAATTAATTGTAGGTGCCTATTTAGATTCCTTACTTAACATGACATTCAAGTTAAGACAATAGCTAGCAGTTGGTATAACGTCACAGCAAGATTATCGCGAATGAAACAGCGCACCGCGATATCGCGCTAATCCTCGCTTAATTTGACAGCGACACTGGTAATTTACTATACCTACGTACGTATGCTTGTAGGGTGGGAGAGTTTGATACACGCGATTTCTGTACGTGTATCGGAATTCATTTGGAAGATTATGTATCGTGTTTTCTCTAGTTGATTTTTAGCCTGCATTATACGTACCATTTTCTTATGGTGCACCAGTGGCCGAGTAGTAACAGCTCCGACCTTCGATTCTGAGTTAGCCCACGTTCACACGGGTCCAAAAATCGCCGCGATTTTATTACGTATAAAATCACGGCGATTTTTTTTCGTACACTGGTTTTTCAACCCTCTGCTTAGAGCTGAGAGTTGAAAATCCAACAGTATATTTTTTCAACGCTCGGATCAACACCGAGAGTTGAAAATCTAGTGCGCGATAAAATCTCACCGCGATATTTTTACGCCCTTGCGAACGTGCACCTAGACAAAGTGATAATTAGCGATAACGATGATGAATTAAAAAAACATTTTTTGACTTAAGCTACCGAAAAGTTGAAGTCAATCCTGCACCATAATTGTGTAACACACTATCAATGACAATCGCGATTAGCAGTGATAGCCTAATGGTGTGATCGTTGTCGGACTGCCAAGCCCAGAGATATAAGCATTAGCTCGATACATTTTTTTATATATTTACATACATTTTTGTTGTTTAGAAGCCATTTCAAGCAAAACCCCGACACTTAAAAATGTAAGCTCCAATGTTTTCGAGAGCCTTTTTTATGAAACGGTGCCGTGTACAACGGGCCTACGGGTCTCAAAAAATATTGTAACAGTAGGTAATCTGCGCGAAGGACACAAAACGCTATTACGAAAATACAATTTTGCCCCTTAAACGGCTCAAGTTTATACACTATATCACAGTATAATAAAGTAACAGTATTATTTCTCGCCTTGAAATAATTACCTACGTCCACTCGGTAGATAAACCTTCCGCGTCCGTGCGTAATTGCAACGCACTCGAGACTTTTGCGTAGTACTTATAACTGAAATTTCGAAGCGCGTCGATTCGGCCCTTTTCTATGAAGACATAATACTGTTACTTATTTATACTGTGACCATATTGTGTAAACTGAGTTCATGATTACAATGATACATGGGGTTGTATCCGCTTCTCGAGTTCAACCTCACGTCCGGTAAACACTTTGTCGGCTATAAACCTCTTTTTGTAATAGCTATGAAATTATTATTTTTTATGTGTAATGTAGTTTGAAAGCAATCTTGTAGCCGACCACAATAAAAATAAAGAATACTAAAAAGGTGAGGTAAATGCTTGGCATATTATACAATATGTTTTCTCTGGTAATTATATATATATATCAATCAATCTGCCTAGCCTTTTCGCAACTATGTTGGAGTCGGCTTTCAGTCTAACCGGATGCAGCTGAATACCAGTATTTTACATGGAGCGACTGCCTATCTGACCTCTACAACCCAGTAACTGGGTAATACGATACCCCTTGGTCTTTCGGGCTTCTGACGACTCGTAACAACTGTCAAAGATCCATGAATGGACCAACGGCTTAACGTGCTTTCCGAGGCACGGAAGAGTCTCGGTATGTAAAGATGGTCACCCATCCACGGATGAACCTCGGCAAGCGTAGCTTGACCTGATGGATCGACCCGTGCGGCTGTTATTACTTAGCCATGAGTTCCTCCTTCTCGTTAATTAATTATCTATACATATTATAAATTAAAATTGCTTTTCAAGTCTGTCTGTGTGGCCGCGTTGTTCTTCTAAAGTACGCAACGGATTTTGATGTGGTTTTCACCATCATTTAGAGAAATTATTCCGGAAGAAAGAAAGAAAGAAAAATAGGTTTATTTGTCACAGAAAAACGTGCATACAAACAAAACAACAATATTCGGCAGCTGCACGTCATGACTGTGACAAGAAGGCTTCCACTCAGCATAATGCTGTGCTATGAGGGACCCACAGCACAGCACTGATTTTCAGTGGTCACCCGAAAAATACGTACGGACATCAAGTCAGTAAATAAATATTAGAATTATTAATTATATTAAGGTTAAAAAAAGAAAAAAAAAGAATGGAAGGAAGGTTTATGTTCGGTGGCGGGGATCTCTCGCGTCCGGCCCTGGTCCAGGCCATGGTACGGAGCGAGAGGGCATGGGAGGCCGTCACCTCATTTTGCGAAGCAGTAATGCTCGCGAAGGAGGAGGCAGAACACGTGAGGGAGAGGCAAATTTCGCGCCCTCACGCCCCTAGCCGCCGCAGGAGACGCCCTGGGCGTCGGGAATCGCAGGCCGATTTCCGGCCACCGTAGGCGCGGGCTTGCGGACGGTAAGCAATGGGTAGCTTGCCGTCCAATAAGGACCAGGCCCGGGTCGACGGCGCGTTGTGTTCCACGCGCGCCTCAAAGAGATGTCAGCAAGTGAAGGGGTCCGTTAGGACCGATGCCTGCCGGGGTTGCGGGAAAGTCCGAAAGGGATACCGTGGCCCCTGGCAACGTACAGGCAACGGAAGGAACACGGGTGGATTTTAGTCAGTAAGAGTCTGACACGCCCTCCCGCTCTGGGTCGAGCGGGAGGGCGTGTCTGAGTGAGTTATTTGATAATTTAGGTTTATGTGTAATACATGAATTATTAAATTAAATAATATAATAAAGAAACGATGTTTTTTTCAAGTCGTGAAAACTGTGCAAAACAGGTGTTAGTCGCTAGTGAAGGATAGTTGGTTTTCTGAATATTAACTCCGGTACAGTACGTGCTACTAAAGATGAGACTTGACTCACCACATGGTTTGAGTTGCGCAGTAGACGATTTATAGGTCTCTTTAGCCGGTATGAGGTCTGAGTCGGGGCGTCGTCGCGGCGGCCGAAAGAGGTGCGGGAGGCGCGGTCAAGTCGCATCTTTCGCGTAATATACTCGATTATTTTCCACCTTGTAACACGATGATTCTCTTGTACACCGAACTAAACTATCACTAAATCTCCTTATTTTTGGCTATGAGAATCTTAAAGCAAAAAAAATCTCTAAATTTAAAAATAATTTTGACACAACTAAAACCCCTTGTTTTTTTTTAGAGCCTGTGTCGCGCAGTGTGCCTCGGCGTGTTTTATATGGAATTTTTCACTTTTTTGATGGAAAATTATTACCTACATGTTGAGTTTTAGGGGTTTATGGGTCTTATAAAAGGGGTCGATAATTTCATTATTTTTGCGATAGCACATCATTTTCAAGATGTAAGCAAAAGAAAAAACCTGAAGTCAAGGTGTTGGTATGAATTTTACTTTATGACAACTAATTTTATTCCACACCTTTTTAATCACGATTATAGTCAGATTTAGTTAGACAATCTAAATTTTAGGTGAAAACCTCAAATTCAAAGTAGCAAAATTGCCATTTTCACTAAATTAGTAACTTAATGCCTTAAAGTGTCGTCAAACTAAAATATATTTAAGTTTGTCACTTTAGTCTATTCCAGAATGGGAAATCGTCGTTTGACAAACTAAATTTTGGAATAAACTAAACTAAATTTTGGTGATTTTTTGTCTAGTTTAGAGGCATTTGTGACAAGACAATCGGCACCACTGTACTTGTTCGATACGTGTGTAAACACACATGCAATGCTTCGCTTCGTGTAAAACAAAAGTGTAAATAAACATTTACACTTTTGTTTTATACGAAGCGAAGCATTGTAAAATACTAAACGATTATATCACATACATACATAATGTTACATACGTTTGAGCAAATAAATGATTATCTTATTTTATCTTATCTTAAATACATAACATCACGCCTTGTTTCCCCGAAGGGTTAGGCAGAGGTGAACCTATGATACACCCAGGTTTTGCCAGTGATGTTTATGTGCCACGTAATAATAATAGGAGGCGAGCCTATTTCCAAACAAACCAAACACTAAAAATAAATGAGGTCCTTACTTATGAAATCTTATCGAGCGTTTTTAAATTACAGCCGCTCTGAGATTATACTCGTAAATTGAGAGTGGGCCTGTAATAACGGGCCCACTCGTTCAATCACTCACTCAAATACGTCAGTATTACCTCAGAGGTCTTGAAACAAATTAATTCTGTTCATAAATAAGTTTATTCTTGAAGTGATAGTATAGTTATTTACTGCTAAATAAATTTAGTGGCAGGCAAAAATTATTATGATAGCGATCTACTGTTTTTTGAGACAGTATTATTTTTCATAAAGGTTACGTTTTATTTTTTTATTTATTATTATTCAAGGTAACAAACCAGTTTCTTGTATTAAGAAAATAGAGCGGTGGTGTAAATATTTTTATTTTTAGTAACTTACAACACAACGATGTATTTTTAACAGATTTAAAAAAACCGGCCAAGTGCGAGTCGGATCACGCACAATGAAGGGTTCCTTAGTTGGGATGATTTAATTTTATCAAGAACAAACTTAACATTGTAGTTGAAAAACATGTTTTCCGATATATCCCAACTGCAAATGTAAGTTTGTACACACAATATTGAGAGATTTACTGTTACTTTAAGACCATAGACTTCTTATAGGTTTTCCTGTAATCTATGAGTAAAGATCCGTATCCTGTATTTTTGTCAAGATTTTAGGCTAAGTAGTTTCGGAGATTCCCGTAAATTTTCCTCTACTTTCTTAAATATTTTAAAAAGTACTTATTTTAAATTATATAAGAAAATATTTGAGATCTTCACAACATGTCTTGTCTTGTCTTGTCTTTAATTTAATATGTCACACGGTACCTACAGTTGACAAAAGTTTTTTTAATTAACCAATTTTACCCCAAAAAGTGTTCCCCCTCATTCTAAATTAATTTTTTTTTTTACTCGTCCGTGTTTGGGTTATATAAATTCATATGCGTACCAAATTTCTACTAAATTGGTCCAGTAGATTCGGAGTAAATTGGCTGTGACAGACGGACAGCCAGCCAGACAGACAGACACACGAGTAATCCTATAAGTGTTCCATTTTTTCCTTGGTGTACGGAACCCTAAAAAGGACGAAGTTATGTTTCTCTGCATGTTTTTTTTTAATGCATGTTCATCGATATTGTAGTTTTTTTTTCTTTTGGTACTGGAAGCTAAAAAAATAAATCTACCTATTTCCGACTTTTCCGCTGGATTTTCTATATGTATAATATTTTTTTTTTTTTTTTTTTTTCTATTTTTATACATAGGGTTTCATTTCATAAGACTTTCTAAGTATATAAATGTCTTATACATTTATATAGGTACTTAGAAAGTCTTAAGACAACTTTGAACAGAGTTATAAAAATCACGAAGACAACGTACATTATTTTGTTACTCAAATAATTGTGAAAGAAATATACCTGTTTTGCGACAAACTTGTAACTTGACGCTTTTCATTACCTATTCAGAAATGACTAACTTATGATGACCAAAAATAATATTCTTAAGGGTACAATAGTCGACGGCTCGAACTCGTTGGTGGGCGTAACTAATATGCATGCTAATTAGTCTAATTATTTATTTATTTAGAATTTATTTATCTAGTTTTTATTTATATATTTATTAATTTATTTAGTAAAAAATTTCATGTACAGACTTTTGGGTGTACAGATATTATGAAAAAACGACTCTATGTATTTATTCAAAATAAAATTATTTGAACTATTGAATAAATTATCTATCCCTGTGCGGTTTCTATTTTGCCGTTTTCTTACTACATATTTACGACTCTGTATCACTGCCAGATTATTTAATTTTATCATTAACATTGATTGGTGAATGTCACAATCCCAATTTCATGCAAGTTATTTGCATAGGTACTTTTGTGTAAGCTACACGCATGTGAATTACGTGCTTTACAATCAAATGAGACTTTCACATTTATATAAATTATGTTTTTAAATAAATATTCATACCCCGGGATCTGCTAGGCTTTACCAACAGGCTCGAAATATTATAATTTCGTTTTAAATGAGAATGTGCGATCACGTTAATCCGTCAAAGAAGCCTCCTCACAAGTACCTTTGAAAGCTTTGCCTTGATTTGGAACTAGCTGCGCCCCGTGGTTTCACTCGCATAAGTCTCGATCCCGTGGGAATATCGGGATAGAAAGTATTCTATGTCCTAATCCAGTTGATGGTCTAATCATGTGCCAAATTTCATCTAAATCTGTTCAGACGTTTTAGCGTGAAAATGTAACAAAAAAACAAACAAACAATTAAACAAACTCACTTTTGCATTTATAATATTACTAGCTTTTGCCCACGAATTCGCCCGCGTGGAGGTCGGAAATAATCCAACAGGAACGTGCTACCGGGATAAAAAGTATCCTATGTCTTAATTCAGGTCATGGTCTACCAAATCAACCCGTGAAAGCGTAGCAAACAAACAAACTCACTTTTGCATTTATAATATTAGGTCTTTACCTATGAAATTGTCGTTCTGCAGTACTGGCCATTTCAAATCAAAATCATTTTTGTTTGGCTAAGAATTCTAATTTCAAATTTATTTTATTTTAAAAACATGTTTTTTTTTCCAAAAGTAGTCATTTGTTGTCATTGATTAGTGTTACATTTTCATCGCATTTCAATCTTTTTCGTCATCATGGATACGTTAAAAATACGAGTAATTATGGAATATGAGTACCGTCGTGGCAGCAACGCGGCACAAGCGGCACGCAACATCAACGACGTTTACGGAGCTAACACTACAAACCAATGCAACACCTGTTATTGGTTTGCTCGCTTTCGTTCTGGAAATTTCGACCTGAAAAATTAACCTCGCGGTCGTCCGAAGACTTTGGTCGACAATGACGAATTAAAGGCGATTGTGGAAGTTACACACACAATCTACGGCTGAATTAGCAGCAGCTTTCGACGTTAGCGTCAAAACAATATTGGTCCATTTGCGTCAAATTGGCAAGGTAAAAAAGCTTGACAAATGGGTGCCCCACGAACTCAATGATCGCCAGCGCGAAGAACGCGTCGAGACGTGCCTTGCACTGCTCAATAGACACACAAATGAAGGAATTTTAAACCGCATTGTTACCTGCGATGAAAAATGGATTCTGTTTGATAGCCGCAAGCGCTCAGCAAGTTGGTTGCATCCTGGTTCAGCTCCTAAACAATGCCCTAAACGAAAACTTACCCCTAGAAAAGTGATGGTCACTGTTTGGTGGTCTAGCGCCGGTGTGATTCATCACAGCTTCTTACCAAACGGGGTGAGCATTACTGCAGATGTGTACTGTGAAGAACTGAACACAATGATGGAGAAGCTGGCACATCTCCAACCAGCATTGGTCAATCGCTCGTCTCCGCTGCTCCTGCACGACAACGCGCGACCTCATACTGCACAGCAGACGGTCTCCAAGTTGCAAGAACTGGGGTTGGAAGCTCTCCGTCATCCGCCCTACTCACCAGACCTTGCGCCTACATACTACTACTTTTTCCAGAATTTGGATAACTAGGCTTCTTGGCGGGAAAAATATTCAATACCCGAGAGGCAGTACAAAATACCTTTGAAGAATTTGTTGCCTCCCGTCCAGCTGATTTCTTTAAGAAGGGCATCAATAAACTGCCACTGCGTTGGCAAAGATGCATTGATTGCATGGGTGATTACTTCGATTAATACAAATAAAAAATACATGAAAAAAATTCGTTTAAATTTTTTCATACAAAACGGCAATTTCATACATAACCTATTATTAGTTAGGATAATAATATGCTTTTGACCATTATTAAAAAATATTGTAGGTACTGAAGTCGGGAGGAACAATTACCTATTTATTTAAGAAAATATAAAATGAAGAAAAAAAATAAGGAAACAATTTCCAGCGTTTTTCAGCGTTTCCTTAATCATTAAAAAATATTTAATTTTGAGGTTTTATGACTGTCTATGGCCATCTACTCTTCGGAAATCCAAGAAATGATATATCCTTACACTGTTTGTCTACCGCACCGTGAACGGAACGTCAAGGAGAAACGAGAAATCACACGGCCATAGTAAATGTACTGTCGTTAATTCGGCATCGTCATGTATTTCTTCTTGATGTTCCCGTTCCTGGTGCGGTGGTCAAACGGCCTTTCAGCTGAAAAACTATGTTAAACATACATAAAGCTTTCGCCGATGTTGTCCACATGTTTGTTTTGATATTTGAAAAACGTTAAATCCATCAATAAAGGCATTAGCGGAACGGAGCAGAGCGGAGCGAAGGAGTAATGCGGAGTGGAGTTGCGGACTGTGTCTGTCAATTATATGGAGCGAGGTAGAGTAAAGCGGAGTTGTGGACTGTGCGGATCTAGGCCAAGTTCACGCGACGTGTAATTTGGGCAGGCGGCGGTGGGAGATCAGTTCGCTCCGTTTCCCCGCTCTGCTTCCTCGCTCCGCTTCCCGGTTAAGTAGGATTTTTAACTTAGTTCGCAAATCCCTGTCCACTGAAGCGGAGCGGAGATTTTATGCAATTCCATTGGTTAATATTGGCACAGTTCCGCTCCACTCCTCTCCTCTCCGCTCCTCTGCTCTCTGCTTCAGTGGACAGTCAGCCTTATAGTATATTACCAATAACAACATAACATCACGCTCGCTATCCCCGAAGGGTTAGGCAGAAGTGTATCTAAGCATGTCGCCAGTTATGTTTATGCCCCTGGGGGCAATAATTTAACTAGTACATGAATTATTTAGCATAGTAACTGCGCCTTTTTGCCGCGTCCATCACATAACTGAATTGAGAAGGAAATATTTGCCACAAAACACTAAATTACTAGATTTACGACGCCTTCAAACTACTTCAGTATTATCTGGGAGACGAACAGCCAATAAAACTCGTATGTACCTACTTCATATCATACGCTATCATTTTGATTTATAACTAAGGAAATGGTCCTCACATGATTAAATGTCTCAAATGGACAGAAGTTCAGAATCGACGGCTGACCTTCGATTTAAGGTTTCAAAGTATTTTTTTTAAAGATTTTTTTCTACTTTTTGTGGTTAGTAATGGAAATGTTGCTTCCAACTTTTCAACATCGAACTCATTTCGGGGTTTCATAAGAGGTCCATAACTTTACCTACACTGTCCTTGGTGAAGTGCCAAGCCGACCTTATTTTGCAGTACGTATTTGTATCACAGTATTTCAAAGAAATACTATTTACGCGGCTATTTACATCATTATGTGGCAGACATCCTGCTTCCTTGAAAAAAACAGAGAAACGGCAAAATATTATCCAACCAACACAAAAATACAAAAATGAACCCATGCAAGGGAAAAAAAAAAAAACAATTTTAGATTAAAATTATAAAGTTATTCTCAGTTGTTATCATTGCCGAATCCAGTGGCTAACATGTTTTTTTTTCCCATCAAAGTTGCGTAGGCGCTCAAGGAAAATAATGTTTTTTTTTTTAAGGCTGTCATTAATTGACGTTATTTCTATGATTATTATATAAAAGGTCTGTAGAAAGTAAAAAATACTGGTATTAGTACGAAAATATAAACATATAAAAAACAAAAGTAGTAGTGGATTATATTTAATTAAATATTATTTAAAAAAGTTTTACAATGATATTACAACAGACATCGACATAATGATATAATTACAATATTACTTTCTTACATTTAAGTACTAATAATAGTACTTTTGACTTTCTGCAGGCTTACCTGATACGATGATCATAAGAAATAATGACAATTAGGTATTGACAGCTTTTACAACAAAAAAAAAAACATTATTTGCCTTGAGCGCCAGCTTAGCAACTACAATGGGCAAATAAAAAATGTTATCCACTGAATTCAGCAATGATGACAACTGAAAATAACTATACTGATTTAAATTTAAAATCTGAGATACAAAACTTTTGCGCCGGGCCTGGTTTTTTTCTGACCATTCTCCTTTGTTTAATGGGATACACGTTTAAGGAACATCAGACAAATTTCATTCACGAGATATGAATGCATATCAACCTAAACTGCCTCGTTAGTGTCGTCTTCGCAAGAACTACTACTGAGCACGAGGTCCTGGGTTCGATTCCCAGGTCAGGCAGTGTTTTTGAAAGAAAGAAAGAAAGAAAGAAAAAGTATTTATTGGGACAAGCACAGGAGATCTTAATTAAACTAAACACACACTCACTAAAAATAAAAATAGAAAAAGCAAACAGAGTAAAAATTAAAATAAAGTGGAAAGTCCTGTGCGAGGCCAACAGGCTCCTATCTCAGCATGATGCTGCGACATTTAATAATAAATGTCACAGCGCTGGTATTTTTGGGTTTTTACATCGGGAATTTCTTAGTAGCAGCCCGGAGACTGGATTTGTGCCCGGTTGATGGCAATAGGCTCGCCCCCTATTACATGGGACTTAAACATAACTGGTGAAATGTGGGTGTACTATAGGCACACCTCTGCCTAACCCTTCAAGGAAACAAGGCGTGATGTTAAATTATATTTTGTTAGCAAAACGAACTCTAAAATACATGCGGCATAAAGAAAAAACTTTCTACAATCTGAACTGCCCTAAGTACCAAACGGAAAACTTGCCACCAAAATAAGGGCTGCAACTAACTTGTAACACAACTTTTCAACTTGGCAAAGGTTTATTGTGCAGAGCCTTTTGTGTTCCTGATATATGGCCACTAAATCTCCTCGGAACAATAAGTATTGGCAGCTCGGTATAATCTGTGCCTCGCAATACTAAGTGACCTGCTCATTTTCTTGAGTATTAATTTTGCTTGACTTTCGAAGCCTTTGAGAATGATTCGGCAGTTTTTGAGACGATATCTTGAAGATTAATGATGGAAGTTGCTTTTATTAGAGTCGGGAATTTGTGATAATATTGTGACAGTTTTGGCTTCAAAAAGTTATGGCTAGATAGGAACAATCGTCCGTATTCTTGGGGTGATACTTCAACAGTAATTGCCATCTGTTATTGTTGGCCATTGTCATGTGATTAGACCTTGTCAGTTTTTTAAGTTCTTAAGTATCAAGCGTACAAATCGAGTTAGAAGCACCACCCTGCGCTCCATAACTCAACTAGCAGAAGTTGGAGAAAAATAGCCAGGCTGAAGTGGGAGCGGGCCGGATACGTCGCACGAATGCACCTGGGGAGGACATTAACGTCCAGGTGGACCACGGCGAAAGTGGTGTGACGATCTGATGTTTCCAGGGCCAACATGGCCAGAAATTGCACAAGTCAGGGAAGTTTGGAAGGAAAAAGTGGAATCCCTTTGCCCAGCAGTGGGACACAATATATTCTAAAAAAAAGGTACTTCATTTACAGCTTATTGCCCTTATTCAAATTTATTCTTCAAACCCGGGTCTACCCTTTATAGCAGAACTTTTTATGTCATAATATTATTTTGCATAACAGCGCATAGCATAAACTTCATTTCGCAGAAAATCGTTTGGCATACACTCATTTATAATACATTAAAAACGCATAATTTTGTAAGTCAGAATCATCTTTAGGCATAAATTTCATATCCATAATAATTAAAAAGTAGAACCATCATATTGCAGAAAGTTCACTGTCAGAATCGTCTTTTGGCATAAATTTCATATCCATAATAATTAAAAGGTAGAACTATCATATCTCAGAAAGTTTACAGTTAGAATCATCTTTTGGCATACTTTTCATATCCATAATAATTGAAAGACTCATCTATCACATTACGGAAAATTTATAGTTAGAATAATTTTGTACATGCATGGTGTGTTAAGCACACACCATGCATGTATGCATCAAGCATGCAGCATGCAAGCAAACATGCAGCATGCAACATGCAGCAGGCATGGTTTCTGTTACGGCTCCGGCGCTGCGGGGCTCCGGCGGTCCCACGCAAGCTTCTCGTCGCAGATGGTTGTAACGCTCACCTCAGCAGCTTGCCGGCCAGCCTCAGCCGCGGCGGCGAGCGTTAAAACCACCTGCTCCTCAGCTCGCGGGCCGCCTCGTCCCTCCGCGCCTACGCGGGCATACATTACACTCTAGGGGTAGGGCAGACAAGACTACGTGCAGTCGGTTTTGCAGCGATTCGGTTCTGTCACTTCACTAACTTTTGTAGTACAACATATTGACTTTTTAAGACAATATTTTAATTTTAATTTAATGTTAAGAATATGATTACATTTTAAAGAAATGACAATAATTATGCCTAATAAACGTACACTATAACAATGATGTGGTGGAAGAAGTTGAACACACCAAGTTTCTGGGTCTTATAATAGATAAAAAGCTTAATTGGAAGGCACATATTAATAGTTTATGCAAAAAAATTAGTTCATCGGCATATGCTCTGCATACATTATCCTCAATAATCTATGTTGATGCACTTCTTACAGCTTATTATAGTATCGTAGAATCCAACTTACGTTATGGAATAATATTTTGGGGTAATTCAACTTAAAAAAATACTGTATTCAAAGCACAGAAAAGATGCTTACGAGCGATGCTCAAGCTCCAAAGTACGGATAGTTGCATGCCATATTTCAAGAAACATAAACTACTGACACTGCCCTGTTTGTACATATGGGAAGTAGCTGTGTTTGTGAGGTCGAATCCGAATCGGTTTAAACGATTAAATGATGTAATTCCACGTAATAGACGCACTCACTCTTGATCGATTCACTCTTGTAAGACAACTCTAATGCGCAAAAGTGTTTACTGTATGGCTCCGGTCATTTATAATAAAATACCCAAATCTTGGAGGGAATTGCCGGTATTGTTATTCAAAAAAAGGCTTCGCAATTTTTTAGTGAGCAAAGCGTACTACTCCATAAGTGACTTTCTGTCTGAAAAAGAATTTAATTAATGTGAATGCAGTATGAATGTAATGTAATTTATTAGTGTTGGATTTAATTTAATTTGGAAATTTGACATGTTATCATTAGAAATTGTATACTTATCTAATTAATTGTGAATTTGCTGTATGATTTTGATTTGAAAATTGACATGTTATTATTATAAATTGTAGACCTAATTAATTGTGAATACATAAATGACATGATTTAATTTTATTTGAAAATTGTAAATTTTTGTATGCCTATCGGCGGGACATAGACGGACTCTGTAATATCTATATTTTAACATCTTCTAACCTATGTACACAAAATAAATGAATTTGAATTTAAAATTATTCCAAATGAAATTCTGCCACCTTCTTAATATGCCAAGTGAAATTATTCCAAATAATCGTCGCTCTAAATAAACGTTATGTGAAACAAAATTATGCGAAATTAAGCTTTGCCAAAAGTAATTATGCCAAATAAAATTCTGCCATCTTAAAAGTATGCCTTTGTAAATTCGGACATATAAACATTCGGCCAAACAATAATTATATTAAATGATTTTTATGCCATATATATATTCGTTTAAAGAAGATTATGTCAAGTGTGTTATGCCAAATAAATTTCGGAGCATCAAAATTCTGCCAGATAGAGGGAACCCTTCAAACCCACATACTCAAAACTTTCCTTTACACGATATAAAACGTGAAAGCATTGCTTTCGGTTCCAAAGAATTCTTAAATCTCGAAAACTGTCCTTTATAACAATAATTATAAATCATTCCATACTAGGTACACGATAAAGCCACTGAAGCACTATGGGTTCGGCTTATCTAAAACCACAAGAGCCAGCGTAGACTAAAAACATAAAACATACTACGATCGCCAATCCAATGGCGACCTTCTGAAACCAATTTCCCGAAATGTTTGACCTTTGTGGGTTGGTATTATTTTGTGTCCACTTTGTCCGGGGCTAGTCAAATTCTGTTTACTGTGAAATGTAGAGGAATCATATACAACGTGCGCTACAATGGACACATTAATTTAACACACGGTTAGGGCTAGTGGCCAGTAATCATAACAATTAAGTATAATAAGATATCTATTATATATTATAATAAGATATTTATTATATAATTATATTATCTTTTTTTTTTCTTTTCTTTTTTATGTTTTTGTTTTGTATTTTTATAAAAATGTAAACAATATGTATTAAAAATGAAATAAAGAAAGATAATAAGATAAAATAATTATTGAGCAAAAAAAAAAAAAACCAACGCCCGCCGACATAGGGCTCCCTCTTTCCTTCAATTCGGCTACTCTATGCCCGTTATTGGTTTTAATTTAATTTATGCGATGTTATAATCCGTATCCCCGGCAAATGACCACTGTGCTACATTTCTTTAAGTGAAGGTTGCTCCGAGATGCTATTTTAGAAAACTGTAAATAAATCAATCAATAATCACATTTAATGAAATTAAAATATCTTCATAAAATAATCGAAAACGCGAAACCGTATAAGTGTGTTAAATTAATGTCACCATTAGAGCGGCACGCTGTATGAGACAATTAATTTAATTGTTACAAAGCTTTCAGAGACTGATATTTCTAAAGTGTCTTATCTCAGAAATTGACAAACTCTTGTGCTAAGTAATTTTGGGTTCGGTTTTGATTGTAATGCATTGCGGCCCCTTGTGATAATAAGTAATCATATAATGATATATATTATTATTATTATATCATATAATTCTTGTACAATGCATAATCAGCCTATAATGTTTCCACTACTGGGACACAGACCTCCTCTCTGTCAGAGGGAGAGGGCCGTAATCCACCACGCGGGCCCAGTGCGGGTTGATAGATGTCACATGTCTTCGAATTTTTGCTTCTAGGACATGCCGGTTTCCTCACGATGTTTTCTTGTCACGTTGTTCACGATGTTGTTCTTCACATTCTTGTACAATAATAATCGATATCTATAAATAGTTTAAAACAAAGTCTCTTTTCGTGTCTGTCTATGTGATCGCTTAGTTCTTCTAAACTTTTATTGATTTTGACGCTGTTTTCACCATCACTTTGAATGAATTTATTCCGTAAGGTTAAATAATCATCTTTACCTTAGATGTAGCATTCTATTCTATTTTTATTAAATGGCAAGCAGAGCCGATGTCGACTATTCTGCCAATGTCTAGAGTGCATTGGAAAAACAAGTGTGCATGAAGATAAGGTAGATGTAGCATTGAAATCTCAATGTTTTGACATGTCTCAATGTTTTGACATTTGTAGATAGCACCTGTGCGAAGCAATTAAAGGTTGGTCACGAGTCACAAACATTTTATTTGAGTGCTTTGGTAGCTTATAGTCTGTCGAATAAAACACTAAATTGAAATTCATATTGTTATTTAAGTTTAATCTCAAAGTTAAAATTCAGTAATTAATTCAGATTCTACTTAGATAATTGCACATAGCTTCTGACGTTTCATAAGTGCCCATGTAAGTTTATATGAAATAAAATATTTTGAATTTATTTCCCATTTTCCATACATACCATCAAAGAAGTTCATATCTAACCAGTTTAAAATCAAAATCTCGTGAACACGATGACCACATCTGTTACCGGCCTGGTTTTATAGCCGCCGAGCGCTGGAAGCAAGAATAGTCCTTACGGTGGTTAGTTATGAACTTTTTTGATGGTATATAAAATCATGCCTTCTAACCATGGGGGTAGGAAGACACTACAGAATGTCACCTGCTACGATCCCTACATACCCCTTTTCCCCATTTTATTTTCATCATCATCATCATGACAGCCGAAAGATCATTCAAGCCGTCCATTGCTGGACATAGGCCTTCCCCAAGCACCGCCACTTCGACCGGTTCTGTGATTCCTGCATCCAGCGGATTCCTGCGGAATTCACAAGGCCATCGGTCCACCTTGTGGGTGGCCTACCAACGCTACGTCTTTCATTACGCGGTCGCCACTAAGGTAAAGGTTCCGGACCTTTCGGCCCCATCGGCCATCTGCAGTGCTATTCTGTAAAAATCACACGGTGAAAACCTAGGTGAAGTGAGCTGTCAATAGTGTCCATCCCTAGCATCAGTGGGATGACAGCTCACTTCACGCTCACTTCTCCTAAGTTTTTACGGTGAGATTTTTACAGAATGCACTGCTGTTCTGCGAGTGATGTGCCATTTTACTTTACTGAAATATATTTCCAAAAGTCCATTTTTTATCTATCCCGCGAGATAATATTTCAATCTCCTCTTCCAAAACAACTCTTTATGATGTCAAGGTTATAGAGTATTTTCCATGCGTAGCTATTAGGCAAGGGTTGCGTGGGTCGGGTGACATATGAGCCCCATAAGTGAATGACATGAGGCCGACGTTCGAAACAACCTCGGCTGACGGGTGCGATGAATTGACTTGTAGGTCATGGTTACATTGTGTTTTGAAGGTTCGGAAAATTCTTGGAATGTAAGAATATATTTAAAAAATAAGCAGTAAGTGTAGGAGTGAGGTGAATGGAATATGTTTATTTTAAATAAGTGTTTTGGGTGGACACGTTAGAAGGAGAAATAACCGGGTTTAAATAAAAATATACATAGGACAACCTACATAAGATTGCGGGGAAGACCTGGATGAAACTTGCACATACCAGGGAAGCATGACACAAAAGGGAGGATGCCTTTATTCAGGAGTAGGTGGAACAAGGCTGCTCATGATGATGGTGACCCAGGTACTATACACCGTGACATTTGAATCACAGTTTTGCTAGAACAAACATTGTTCAGACCATGGTCTACTACCATTCTATAGCATCCAATAAAAAAACAAACGTCATTGGTTTTTGAAAAAACAAAAAAAAGACAAGTTAAAAAAGTCTGGATTATCGTTACTCGCTACAACACAAACACTGCAGCGCTCGCGTCTCAAAAGTAGGTAGTTGCGGCGGCGCGCCGTGCTGAGTTGTGTGTACAGACTACAGAGAGGAGGTGAACACTTCGAGCACCTCTTTAAAGTACACGTAGGTAAGTACCTACAAGTTTAATTTAAACGTTGCTCTAAACTAGGTTTCAAACTCAAGTCACACACACACACACAAACAGCAGACCCACAATAATAAATTATCTGAATGTTATTAAACAACATTTAAATACGCCAAAATTATGTTAAAAGATTTAAACTAACTACTTGATATTGTTATTTATTTAATAAAATATTTTATTGTGCCATAGTAAGTAATTTATTTTAACATGAAACTGCTATGAGAATTCAATTAAGTACTCCCAATCAGCTGTTTCGCTAAAGTTCACGCGCGGCCATCGCAGTTTAGGTACTTTACTAAACATCTAAAAGCACGCGCGCCGCGCACCGGGCGGCGGGCGGCGGCGGCGCACTCAAAGGAACCGAATAACCGATGCGCCGGTGGTCACATGTCGCCCCGTGCTCCGCCATCGTGCGGGCACTACGACAGAAAGCGTATCAGCAGTCAGCCAGCAGGGCATGATACAACAGACGCGTCATTAATTAGGCATTTTAAGTCAAAATTTTACTAGCAAATACAATTGAGATTATTATTAACGATAATAATTTTTCCATACTTTAACCGACTTTAGTGCACATATTTGACAAAAAAATGCTGTCTACTGAAAAAATAAGTAATTTTTAATGATATTACAATCATTACATGACAAAGAAGTTAAAAAAAGTTTCAAATGAGGTATCATTTGAAACTTTTTTTAACTTCTTTTTTTATGAACTTTTGTTTCGAACAATTCACCAAAGATTATCCAATTTCTTCTTATTTTTTTTTTTAAATGCTCCCCACGCACCCACATTAGCTACAAAAGTAATTTAATTACTTTTGTAGCTAATGTGGGTGCTGTGAATCGAATTCGCGACACGTAACGCAGCAACCTATCGCTCAGAAACTGCGCCATCGGTACCGACAATTATTAGGAAGCACAGCACAACTTATTATTACGTGAGTTTAGCTTTCTCCTATTTCATTAATTTATGCGTTGAAGAGTTTTAAACTTGCTTTCTTATGCAAGTGTGCTAGTGTGCTTCGTGATTTTCTGTCATGATTTTAGTTATTTTCGGAACTTCTCTGTGTGTGAGTACGCGTCGTTAAATGTTTTAAAGTGCGTCAAGGACCTAAAAATTTAATTTGAGTAGGTACTAGTTACACTTTAGTTCCGAACATCAAAGCTCAGCAGCTTCAGCCAAAGGCAGCCCTAATAATGCATCGCGATCACAGAACATTACTTGAGAGTTGGTACCGCGCGGCTCGCTCACGCACCGTGTGTCAGCATTGTCTACATGGAAATGTTAGGTACATTTTCCATAAACGAAATTTAGTAAGCACTTATTTTTGTACGGTTTACTAGAAAATACCAAAGTTAAAAGTTAACTACGTTAGGTATTTTATCACTGATACTTTAAAACGGATTTTTATGGCTTGGCATGGCTTTGGCTATGGTAAACTTTGGTAGGTATTTCCTGGCTATGCACGATTGCACGACGCGACGCACCGTACCGACAATTGGCGCGGCGAGGTGGCTGACCTCTAATTTTATCATTTCGTTCTATGCGAACTTACGGTAGGTACTAGGTATCAGACTAGTAGGAAATGGTATGGATGTTTCCCCAATCGGTTCAGCAGGCTCCATACGTAAAATTGACTGACATCAAATCGCCTTGCTGCATCTCTGGTACTATTCCGTGGGTTGCGTGCGAAGTACTCGAGTATTTGCTCTTCGAATGCGGCTGAGTACTGAGGACCAATACCACGTCCTTGGGCATGATTCGGCACTGTGAATTGGCCGTGATCCAGTAGCCGCTGTGTAGCTGCCAGTATTGTAGCAGGTGTGGGAATCTGCGGGTTCAAGATCCCTCGCCTACGCAGCGCCGCTAAATGATCTGGTTGAGAGTACCTACACGCGCCTAGCTTCCGCCAAATTATTATCAGCAATTGCATAAAAACGCACCATATCCAACCATTCCACATTCGAATAAGAACTCATTGTCATAAAACTGATCGTACATCGGATACATATGTCACTCGCTCGAGAGATTTCGGTAGACTGGCTACCGAAATCTCTCGAGCGGCAGTCAACAAAAGAAATGGGCGGAGCGGTACTTCGCGCGATTGCATGTCATTGGCTAATAATTTATTGCATTTCAGCTCGCATTGGCCGGACATCCTGTAGTCCACGTGGACTACTCGATAACTCTTTTGCATGCCGCCGTGTTGCTACCGCTATGATTACCTACTTTGATGTTACGGTTAATGTTCGAACACGTTTGAGCAACATAAGACTAATTTGAGAACGCCTAGTTTAGTTTGTCTTAAGAACATATTTGATGCTATAGAATGGTAGTAGACCATGGTCTGAACAACGTTTGTTCTAGCAAAACTGTGATTCAAATTTCACCGTGTATAATAACTGTCCGTTATTACAGTACCGGATCGGAAATCAAACACTTCTTGTTTCTGATATAACTCGAATAATATTATTTTAAAATAAAGATATTTATTATTGACATATTTTTCTATTTCATGAAATTTTCTTGTCACTTCAGGGAGCCGACTGACAAAACATTTCCGACTACAATCTGCCATTTACTTATAATAAACTCGCGGAGGTTTTATTCCGAAATTCCGAAACCAAGTTAAGTTAAAGCCTGATGATGAAGGGTTTTGGACATTACAATTGATATTAAAACAATTGTATCTAACAATTGTTTTGTCAAACGACTAACTTGGAAATATTAACATCCAGTTAAATACCCACAAATAAAGCACAATAAAGCATCTTGCTGATATTTATTCTGGGATTTACTAACATGTACAGTAAAAAATATTTCTTTTAATATATATTTTAAATTTTATGACGGAGAATGTACGTCTCTCTTGTTATCATCAGCCATAATTTAACTATTGGGTAGTGTTGGTTATTGCGCAATAGAAAAACCGTTTGCAGTTCAGAACAAATTATAATTTACGATCAAATCAATCACTCTACCAATTCTTACACTGTAGATACACGACACAACAATACGGAAAGTGCGAGAGTTTCTAAACGTGTTCACTGTTTGACTGCCACCGACAAACTCTGCTTAACTCCGGTAGACTCTGTCGAGCGCCGTTTGGCGGTGCGGGCACCCCGATTATTGACGTATGATATTCAAGTTTTGAATAATTAAATAAGTAATAAGTATTTTTCCAAAACCGGCTAACGGCATTTGAAATACTATGGCAGAATAAATCATCTATGGACCTGCTCCAGTGCGTAAATGAGAAAATCAATTAAACGAGTCTAATATTATTTTTTAGCAAGTGTAATATCGAGAAACCTATCTTTAAACAAATTTAATCGTTTTTGACTGGCGACTTATTTTACATAAATGGATAAATTACCCTTTATTCGGCACACAGTATCTCTGCAATTAATAGGTTTCTGCGTTTAACCGATATTGGCATACGACAGAACTGAAAAACTGAATAAATTGGTATTTTTAACGCATACCTAATTGACCAAAACTGCAGATAATCGGTTTTGGCAGCATGACGGCAATATGTTGTTCCACGTGTTATGATGCCCTTCTTCGTCAGGATGTCAGTGACTCGACAATGTCTGTCAGAGCCACGTAGATACTATTGAAACTGAAATGCACTACTCCTATCAATAGTACACTATCTATGCAATCTCTTATTACCCTCAATAGTAGGTATATATCTGGACACCCGAGACCGTTACTGAATGGATTTCGGCGAACAAGGACCGTGCAGTGTTTATTCGACCCCTAACTCAATTCAGAGTAGCCGCTAACTTAAAGTAACCACAAATATACGCCCACGTATTTATATTTAACTTGACTTTTTTGAGCAGCTGTAGGTCGAACATAATTAAGAATAATATTACGTTTGTATTCGTTAAATGGTGGGCAGAGATGTGTGTTCGTTTTGCCAGTAAAGAATTCTTAATGAAAAAACAAAAGGATCTTTTAAAAAATCTGCCAGAAAATTAAATCGTTTGGGATTATCACAAATTTAACTTAAGTAACAATTATGTTCACTTTATTGATTTAAGAGGTCGGACAGTGTGAGTTCAAAAATCTCTTATACAAAGAAAAAATATAACAGTTTTAGTACCCAATAATTGAACTTAAAAATAATAGGTCTTTACCTATGAAATTGCCGTTTTGTATGAAAAAATTTAAACGAATTTTTTTCATGTATTTTTTATTTGTATTAATCGAAGTAATCACCCATGCAATCAATGCATCTTTGCCAACGCAGTGGCAGTTTATTGATGCCCTTCTTAAAGAAATCAGCTGGACGAACAAATTCTTCAAAGGCATTTTGTACTGCCTCTCGGGTATTGAATTTTTTTTCCGCCAAGAAGTTATCCAAATTCTGGAAAAAGTAGTAGTCTGTAGGCGCAAGGTCTGGTGAGTAGGGCGGATGACGGAGAGCTTCCAACCCCAGTTTTGCAACTTGGAGACCGTCTGCTGTGCAGTATGAGGTCGCGCGTTGTCGTGCAGGAGCAGCGGAGACGAGCGATTGACCAATGCTGGTTGAAGATGTGCCAGCTTCTCCATCATTGTGTTCAGTTCTTTACAGTACACATCTGCAGTAATGCTCACCCCGTTTGGTAAGAAGCTGTGATGAATCACACCGGCGCTAGACCACCAAACAGTGACCATCACTTTTCTAGGGGTAAGTTTTCGTTTAGGGCATTGTTTAGGTGCTGAACCAGGATCTAACCAACTTGTTGAGCGCTTGCGGTTATCAAACAGAATCCATTTTTCATCGCAGGTAACAATGCGGTTCAAAATTCCTTAATTTGTGTGTCTGTTGAGCAGTGCAAGGCATGTCTCGACGCGTACTTCGCGCTGGCGATCATTGAGTTCGTGGGGCACCCATTTGTCAAGCTTTTTTACCTTGCCAATTTGACGCAAATGGACCAATATTGTTTTGACGCTAACGTCGAAAGCTGCTGCTAATTCAGCCGTAGATTGTGTGTGTAACTTCCACAATCGCCTTTAATTCGTCATTGTCGACCAAAGTCTTCGGACGACCGCGAGGTTCATTTTTCAGGTCGAAATTTCCAGAACGAAAGCGAGCAAACCAATAACAGGTGTTGCATTGGTTTGTAGTGTTAGCTCCGTAAACGTCGTTGATGTTGCGTGCCGCTTGTGCCGCGTTGCTGCCACGACGGTACTCATATTCCATAATTACTCGTATTTTTAACGTATCCATGATGACGAAAAAGATTGAAATGCGATGAAAATGTAACACTAATCAATAAACAAATGACTACCTTTGGAAAAAAAAACATGTTTTTAAAATAAAATTAATTTGAAATTAGAATTCTTAGCCAAACAAAAATTATTTTGATTTGAAATGGCCAGTACTGCAGACCGGCAATTTCATAGGTAAAGACCTAATATAGATCGTTGGACAATTTAAGGTAGGAACAGAACAAATTAAACTTAATAATTTGATCAAGATTTTACGCCTTGTATTTCTAAGTCCTTATGTACCTCAGTGAAGTTTTGTTTCAATAGTTAGGGCTCTTAAAGATCAAGTATTCGAGATGTGAGCTCAAATACTAGGTAATTGACAACCTGCGCTAGTCGGCGCCGAGAAGTGCTGGCTTTTGGCACCGGTTATCAGCGTTCTATATGAATACACGCTAAAATCTCTATAAGTAGCCTATTTCTGGCACAGTCAGCGATAAAAACCGATCCAAAGTTTCAGAAGATTTTTATGAATGAGAAAACTTGCTGTATGTAGTTGAGCTATGTAGTTGAGCTGCACGATTACTGACAAATGCGTGCACTGACTGGACAGGTCCACTCAATCTGTGTGGATCTTTCCTCAAAAGACCTTTCCAGACACGAATCTACCTGGTCTTCACATGATATGACCAAGATAATATCTGGACTTTAAAAGAGACTGTGACCTCCGAGTTTGTTTCAGCCTTCCTTCTCAGAGTAATCAGATAGTACATATTTACAGGAAATAAAATCATTTCATCATATTACTTACTAGCGACCCGCCCCTGCTTCGCAAAGTTTTTACGTCTCGACAAAAATTTATTATTTGTTAGTTTATATTAATTTATTATAATATAATTCTTCTCTAAATGACGATGAGATCCGCATCAAAATCCGTTGCAGAGTTTAGAAGAACTAAGCGATCACATAGACACGAAAAGCGACTTTAATTTATATTATGTATAGACTTTTGTATTATTGAAGAGACTTTGAAGAATATAATAGTTATTATTCTGTTCAGAATTCGACTTAGTATTATTGATGTGATAGTTTAATGATTACGTACTCTTATTTATTTATTTAATAGTTTATGTACACACATATAAACAGACAAGAAGAAAGGAACAGAAAAATACGTACAAAGGTGATGCTTATTTCTAGAGAAATCTCTTTCCAGCATACCTGCGATAGGAAAGTAGTTAAAGAGATGTAGACAATGTGTGAAATAAAAAATACAATATATGCAACTATGACGAAGTGGAAAGATAGTGTTCTTTCAATCTTTTAAAAACCGCAACAGTTTGACAGTCCCTAATGCATAAAGTCCCTTAATCTCTTGTATATATGAGAGATCGTTTTTAATGTTGGATCCGAAAGTAAAGAAGAAAATATGTTAAGATTGATAAAGGTCTTATAATTAATATACTGTAATTTCTCAATAAACTGTGAAACAAAAGAATCTTAAGAAACAGTTTGCAATTCACACACACTTCGTAATTTCATACCAAAAACGCCGTAGTTCATTTAAATTCAATAGCGCACAAGTAACCTTAAAATGCGGAACGGATCCCCAAAAACTCTTCAACCTCTGAATCAACAAGGTACCCGAAATAAGCACCATTGAACATTGCCATTACGATGCGAGAGGCACTTAACCCATCTCTGCTGAGAAAACAACATCCCGGTAATTTAATTTCTCATGGACTTGTTAACTTTTTCCTTTTGCTTGCCCTTTTGGGTGGTCGCGTCCGTGGGTTTAATAAGGTGCTGTGTTTTCTTGGAAACAAATAGGATAGGTACTTACTTAGGTGTTTTTATTACTACTGATGTAATTCCAATACCTCCTTCTTTTCGTGTCAGTTGCTGTAAGTTTTAGAATACTTAATTACTTTTAAGTTTTCTACTAACGTATTTTTGTGATACTTGTTGAATATTATATACAAAATGACATGATTACTTTGCAAAGTATTATTTTATTTTAAATATCTATTGTGAATGTAAGGACTATGTGGATCTTTTTTTTTATTTCGTTCTCAGATTTAATTATGGTCTGGCAGTTTGACTATTTTATGCCGCCTACCCAAATGTCCTTTTTTTGGTATTGTTCGTCGAGTCGTTGAGCTCCTTAAGTTCTGAGTTGAGCTCTACGATTACTGACAAATGCTTGCACTGACTGGACAGGTCCACTCAAATCTGTGTGTTTTTTTCCTCAAAATACCATTTCAGACACTAATCTACATGGTCCTCATATGGCCTGACCTAGATTATGTCTTGACTTTAAAAGAGACAGTGACCTCTGTGTTATTTCGGCCTTTCTTCTCAGAGTAGTCAGATAGGAAACGCCAACCTCATCTAGCTTATTTTTAATATTTTTTAATAAGACATGTAAAAGTGATTTCGATATCCTATTTACAGAATAACTAATTTCATTTCATTTCCTTCATTCAGTCGCATTTTGTGTTAGCAAAATAAAAAAAATCATGTTGACATAATAATTTTGCCCCATACTATTCTGTATGGAACGACATAAGAGAATCCCCTTAAATGCCGTGTTGCCTTAAACACGGTGAGAATTTAAAGCAATGGGGTTACCTGGAGCAGTAATAAGGGTGCGATTTGGGAAAGGGTTCCGACCACTAGAACGTAAAGAGTTTTTAACTTGATTACTTTAAAGCAGTTATATGTTTGGGTTCATAGTTAGGGTGTATCTGTCACTGTATAATTATGTCCGTTAAATTATAAAATGTCGTAAAATTGTGAACTGCAAGAATTCATTTACAATTTAACGCATTATTTATCGATATTTTATAATCTATCCATGGGAAACCGACAAATCTTGAACTGGTATAAAACTTGCTTGTGACGTAACGTACCATGCGCTAATACTAAATAGCCTGTGTAGCTGCGAGCAACTTACAAGTAGCGCTCGCTCGGCTCGCGCGTGGTTGTTGGAAAAATTGTAAGCTGGCTGAAATGGGTTAGGTTAGGTTAGAACTGTGTCCCCTTGACCTCTTAGGGGGCATTATACTCATCACTATATTACAACTTTTACTATGGGACAAAACCTAAATTCATGAAAAAAAATCGGCTGCTCCATTAATTTATGTTCGACTAAATAATTAATGTAGAGAACAGCAAATTTTTATTCGCGATTTCAACGTTGGTCCTATAGTGAAAGTTGTTCATAATGATGAGTACAATTTAAGAGGTTTCAGTTATTTCAATTACACATTGTACATAAAGATGATGTAGGTGCTAGCCAAATGTGGGTGTACTATAGATACATCTCTGCCCAACCCTTCAGGGAATAGTAATAGGTGTAATGTTATATTATGTTAAAATCAGGTTCAGGGCTTGCCGGGATCCTGGCCGACGGACCAGGCTCATTGTCTAGTCAAAAACGGGAAAAAAGCCGGACCGACAGTGTTCAAAAACAAGATTTGATGTACTCACAGGTCGGCCCCAGAATGACCCAGAACTTTGTGAAAAACAGCTTTCTCAATATACAAGCAATAAAAACTTGTAGGTATACGTTTGCATCTGTATAATTTCACTTCATAAGTTTATTTCAATACAAACATAAATAAACCTTACCAAACAATACCACCAATTCCCAGAAGACAATACAAGTAGCACAATAATAAACAGTTACCTAATCGATCTATTTGCTACTTCCACCTAATTCCATTGTTCTTCCTCACTTTGTTTTGTATCTAAATAAATAATTAATAACTCTAACTTGATCCCGATATCTTTTATTTAGTCTATGAAGATGTTTCTGTGAACACATATATAATATGTCGGCGCGAGACGGTGGTGTCAACTCACACCTCCTCCGGTTCGTATCAGCGTGAGATGAAGGTGTTAGTCACACCTCGTCCAACTCTTAAGATCACGAGGTCTTTGTTAGCGCGTAGAGCTTGTTGATATTAAATAATGAATAATTGTTTCCGATATGAAAGGCGACGACGTAAACCTAATTGCGTCGAACGTGGCCGGAGGTCAGCTTGCATTTCTCGTGGGAACGTTTTAAAACGATCAGAGTTTAGCATCAGAGGAGCCTGGATCAGGCAGTCTATTCAGACCGCGAGATCGACTGAGCGCGACCCGCGGACTCGTTACGCAAAGCATACGTAAATCTACGCTTTTCTTAAATGAAGGCAAGTCTTTAAGAAAAGCGTAGATTATAAGTTTAAGTAACTAGTGATTATATTTACCTCGCGCGTTTCCTTTGCCCACGAAGTAGACAGACAGTGACGGTTCTGACCCCGGCGCTCCAACATATAATATAGTCGATTCTCATGTTTGTCTGTGTGACCGCGTTGTTCTTCTAAAGTACGCAACGGATTATGATGCAGTTTTCGGATATTATTTGGAGAATTTATTTCGAAAGATCTATGTGTATAATACATTAAGATTAAATTACATGATTATAATAAATAAATTTTGATTTTTTGTCAAATCGTAAAAACCGTGCGAAGCAGAAGTTGGTCGCTTATAAGTTTACTTTAATAACATAAAGAGAAAGGAGTTGTATTTTGTTTGCAACGAATAAACTAAAGACTACTAAACCAATTCACCAGTAGAATGCTACATTATCACTGAGTAACAGAGGCTATAATTTTTAAAGATACCAACCGGGCGATGCCGCAGGCGGAAGCTAGTATAAAATAAACAGAGACCCTACCACGAATTGGGCACGCGAAAATTGCGGTAATAAGTCCCCTCTTTGAGGAGTGGCTAGAGAGGCGCCACGGCGTACTCACCTTCTGCCTGACGCAGGTCCTCACCGGACATGGTTTTTTTGGGAGGTTCCTGTTCCGGATAATAATAATGTTTCTTTATTCAAGAAAACGAGACAAGTTGTTTTGACAATAAAATTTTGGCAAGTCAACAGTTGGAGAATGTGAAATGGTAGATTGTAAAAATGGTTTTGTTATCTTTAGACTAATTCGCCCTATTCCTCGTACTAGTAATAATAATATCACGAGCGGATAGTCTTTTAGCTGACAGCTATATTAATTAAGTTACATGATTGGAATTGTCTGTGTAGTTTTGTGTTTGGGCATGGGTAAAGGTATATGTAATTGTGTTTATGTATGTTTCTGTATGTGTACAGTATGTGTGCCTTATTATTTATGTGCCCTGTTTATACAAATTTTCTTAGTAGATTTTCAGTACTGTTGTAGTCCAGTGTTTTCAAATATAAGGCGGGAGGAAACTCCCGGGTGTCACCATTGTGTAGATCGCCCGGAGGACACGGTGGAGGTCTGCCCGGCTTGGGCGGGGCACCGCCGTGTCCTTGTGGAGGCGATCGGCGGCGGTGATCTCTCACTTCCGGCCCTGGTCCAGGCCATGGCACGGACGAGAGGACATGGAAAGCCATCCCCTCCTTCTGCAAAGCAGTAATGCTCGCAAAGGAGGTGGCGGAACGCGTGAGGGGAGGCAAATTTTGCGCCATCCCGACCCTAGCCACCGCAGGAGACACCCTGAGCGTCGGGAATCCCAGGTCAATTCCCGGCTACCGTAGGCGCGGGCCCGGTCCTTATCGGACGAGTGCTCACCGTCCGATAAGGACCAGGCCCAGGTCGACGGCGCGTTGTGTTCCACGCGCGCCTAGAAGAGATGTCAGCAAACCTGACAGGGTCCGCTAGGACCGATGCCTGCCGGGGTCACGAGAAAGTCCGAAAGTGATACCGTGGCTCCTGGCAACGTACAGGCAACTGAAGGAACACGGGTGGGTTTTAGTCAGTAAGAGTCTGACACGCCCTCCCGCTCCACCCAGAGCGGGAGAAGCTACTTGATAACCTCCCATTCAAAAAAAAGAAACCTAGCACGAATGCGCGACCCGTATACGCGCGAACGTAACGTAAATTCGGATGATTTTTTAATCGAAAATACAAGAGCACAATTAGTCTTAAAACTAAGTTAATATTATTTGCGAAACGACCATTGTTAATTTTAAAATAGTTCGATTTTACGTTAACCTTCACACCCGGGCGATTTTTTATTCCGGCTATTTTTTTTCGTGCACTGGATTTTCAACTCACTGCTTAGCGCCGAGAGTTGATAATCCAGTCCACCATAAAAAATCATCATGTAAAATCGACTGTGCGTACATGGGCTTGCATTTACTCCGAGCGTTTGTACTAGGCCCTCGGAACTTATGTCAGTAAAATTTTAAAATGTTCAATAAACTCCCAAATAGTTGGAAGAAGCTTAATGTCTATCAATTAAAAAACAAATTAAAGATACTGCTAGAAGGGAAAGCATACTACAGTATTCTAGAATTCCTTAATGACAAAATCTAATACCGTGTAATAACCAATATTATCAATACATCTTTGACATAATCCAGATAAAGCAACATATTATTGCTATGATGATAATTTTAATTGACATTTAATAATTGTGACGTAACTATGACCACATATTTAATTTATTTGTTTTTGAAATTGACATTTATTATTTTGTTCTTATTTAATCTAATACTTTATCGAATAACTGTTATTACTGAAATTTTAATATTTGTACGCCACTAAGGCCAAACATGACAGATCTAAACTATAATGTGATTTAATAACTTGCATGCTCTGTATGTGTTTCCACAAATAAAAAATCTTGAATCTTGAATCTTGAAAATATTATATTTAACATTGTTTGTCATTACGCCGAAATGTGGGCGTAATATCCACTTCTCCCGACCCCTTCGAGGAAAACTACCGTGATGATTGTGCTTACAAAAATACTTCAGCACGTAGGTGTTAGGAAATATATTGTTCGAAAACATTGCAATACAATTCAAAGTATTTATAAAACTCCCACCTGAATAGAATTTCCTAGAAAAGTAGATTTTCCTAGAAGTAGCGTTTGCCATCCAATAGAATAGATGAATACAGTAGGTCGGTTCCATACATCAAGCGGAAAGAGGCGCACGCACATAGACGCGTACGTACGGCGATCTGATTCTATCACTCAGTTCCTGGATAGAAATGCAACGCCGTGTAAAATTAAAGAACATATCAAGTGATCGTTCGTTGAGAGCAGTGGTGGCCCTGTGGTAACGACCGTGACTTACGAGTTGTAGGTTTGAACCCAGACAGGCGCTTTACTTTGTATAAAATATTTCATCACCACTGCTCTCAAAACAATCAAGGAAAACATCATGAGGAAACCGGCATGTCCTAGAACCAATCATTCGAAGACATGTGACATCCACCAACCCTTACTGGGCCTGTGTGGTGGATTACGGCCCACTCCCTCTCATTGAGAGAAGGTAGTTTTTAGTGTTCCAGCAATAGGATCATTATACTATTATAAATTGCTTAGAAGGAGAATTCTCTTACTTAAAAAAAGGTTAAAATTCCAGACGTATCTCATCTCATCTCAGTGCAATCAATGTCAAAAATTAAAGTGAATTACAGGATTTTTGATGTGAAAACTTCTTTATGGGCGTTGAGCGATTTTTGATAAACTTATGGATTCGCATCACCGACATGCTCGCGCCGTGTTGCTCACAATAGAAGCTAGATGGCGCTAGTACCAGTTTTAAGTTTTCACTTCTGTTGGCAGTCCCCATGAGTGCCTATTTTTTTGACGGATTGAGACTAGAATTAGAATGCTATTGTTGTTAAAAATACAGGAGTTTCCGCTCTGATTGGCTGTCGATAATATTCAGTTAACCAGTCACAGCAGTTTCATGCGTTTGACAATACATTTTAATGTTCATTTTCACTCCATGAAAATACATTCAAATTTTTGGTGTACACAATAGAATATTTTTTTTTCTATTTATCCATTTCAGATAAACGGACACGCTTCAGTGCATTCGCACACGCTATACAAGAAGCGTGTCTATGGCGTGCTTTTTCGCTTGCTGTATGGAGTTAAAATTTTGTAGGTAAGCCGCTAGTTGCACTTGCCTTGGTTACCTTGGGAAGGCCAAGCGCATCCGACTTTCGTCAGGTGTGCGCGAGCACCGTGCGTGCAGTTGATACGACTCTGCAACTTTGTGCCAAGTGTACGGAGCTTCGAGTATTTGACTTTGAACCGAACTTCTGTACTATTCTGTGACTTTTCCCTGCGTGCTCTAATTAAGCGCAACACTTTGATGACCGCAATATTGCTAATTAATTTTGCAAAGCGAAATATTATGCTTTTGTTACAAAGTTTGTAGCGTATATAATATAAAAATAACGTTTTTCGACGAAAGATTTAAAACATTCGAAAAATATTTATATTATTCATTTGAAAAAAGTTAGTATCCTAGTCCTTTTGCAAATAAAGTGATTTGTAAAAAAAAATGATTATTATTTTGATGTTTATTTTTTTATTATTAATGGCCTTTTTCAAACATAGAATAAGTTCAGGGAAATTAATGTGGCGACGATAAAATCATACTTTTTTCCGGATTTTAATAATTTATTTATTTATGTAGGTGTAGAGCGAGCAGTGACTGTGAAAATCATTCCAGGAACTCCATACCGAAGTTACCAAAAATATGTTTTTACACGCTACAGTACTTAACAAAGTATCCATATTAACAAAGTACCTACTGTCATAATAACCTCATATTACGCCAATATTACGCAAGTTTAATTATTTTTCCCCGAAGAAAATTATTCTTAATATACTAAGTTTCATACCAAGAAACCAAATAAGATCGAACTTTTTCTTTCATAAAGTATAAAATATTAGATGTAATATTCGAGTTATTATAGTTTCGCTAAGTATCAGTCATCGGCTAGGCGTAGCGGCGTAGGAAATATCATGCGTAGCACTCAGTCGACTTCTGGTAGCGTAGCGCGCTACACGTAGCTTCGTAGCAGCGTAGTCGCGTAGCCGGGTTGGGGAAAGTTGTGCGCGGGAAAGATTCAGTGTTGTTTAGTGTTGTGTGAACGAATTGTTGTTGTTATATTTAGGGGTAAGTGGATAGTTGTATTTTTTTTTAACAAGTTTAGAATAATATTTAATTTGATCGTTTGTTTTTGAATTTAACTTTTATTTCAGTGAACTCTTATGTGACATTTTCCAAATATTATTTACGACAAAAAATATTATTCTTCCATTTTCAAATAATTTGCATACAATTTTAATATTTAATATGAATAATATTTCAGGCATCTCTCGTATCTTTAAAAATAACTAATTAAATGTACAATTTAATTGGCTCCGTAAACATTCGTATGACAATTAGAAGGTAATTAGTGAAGTCACAGTTGAACAAACACACCTAGAAACCGCACGCGATTGTCCCATATACATTATTAGTCTTAATTAAGTAATTAAAAACAATTACTTTACTTTCGTTTTATCTTGTGTTGTTAAATTAATTTAATTTTAAATTAATTAGGCATAAATTCAAAACTCAACATATTTTATTTCACATAAACTTACGTGAGCACTTATGAAATGTCAGAAGCTCGGTGCACGGTTCCAATTGGTCATTTCCTATGGAGAAGAGACGGCACGAAACTCCACGATTACTCTTTTTAAAATTAATTGGCTTTTACAATATTTTCAAATAACAGTGTTATTAGGTATGGAAGGACAGTGTAGGTCTTTCAATAAATAGGTAGTAAAAGGTACTTAAAGAAATGACGATGGTCAACAAATCTATGGTCCACAATATAATAGTAGCACAGTCCACAGTATAATGTTTCTGATACTATTGGTGATACTAAGAAAATAAAAAAGAAAAGAAAGAAAATAAATTTATTTGACTCAGATTACAATTGATGTAGGTAATTTTTGGATTTATGGACAGGTCCACTCAAATCACTGTGGTTATATCCTCAAAAGACACTTTTTACGACTCAATTTAGAAAGCCATCGACACACGAAGAAGAACTATGACACTAATCTGCATGATCCTCACATGATCTGACTAAGATTATGTCTGTATTTTGAAAGAGACGTTACCTCTGGGATTTTTTTCGTTGTTTCTTTCTTCTCAGAGTAGTCAGATAGGAAACACCGACTTTATCTTAATTTTAAAATATTACTTTTTTTTTACGGGTAAAAGTATAAAAAGTGTTTGTTAAAACCAATTGACAGAAATAAATATCATTTATCACAAAAATGTAATAAGTCAATATTTGATTAATTCTGAAGGCTTGGGATGATATCAGTAAAGTTCCACTTCCAGACAAAGGTATTCTCAAAAATCTTTGATGATGAGTCTCTTAGCATGATGCTAATCATTGTTGCAATGCGTAGCAGGCTATTTCCTCAAAAGACACTTCTTACGACTCAATTTAGATAGTCATCGACACCCGAAGAAGATCTCAGACTGCATAATTCTCACATGATCTGACTAAGATTATGTATGAATTTTAAAAGAGACGTTACCTCTGTCTTTTCAAATAAATATCATTTATCACATCAATTTATTAAGTCAAAAGTTTGATTAAGTCTGAAGGCTTGGGATGATATCGGTAAAGTCCCACTTCCAGACAAAGGTCTTCTCACAAATCTTTGATAAACATTGCAACAATGAGCATCATTCTTCTGTCTTACATCAATTTACTTTGGGGCGACGCAACATGTCTTTTTGTAGAAAATATGGATTACTTTATGATTTTTTTATGATAAAGCAGTAACTTGGGACATCGATAAGTGGCAAACGCTTTCAAAACGTTTCGTATTTCTACAATGACTTCCAACAGGATTGACATGAGCTAATCAATATCTGTATGTCGAATATATTTTTGATTTTTCCATTATTGTTATCAATGATAGACTGTCACTTTATCTTGTCACTCTTGTCTTTTCATCGTTTTATATAAGAAAATAAATATATCCGCAAACCACGCGGTTTGCGGATATATTTATTTTCTAAAACTTACTAAGAGTTTCCGTTACTGCTGAGCATGAGGTCCTGGGTTCTGTCGGGCAAAGTATTATTGGGTTTTTCTATATGGAAATTCTCAGTAGCAGACCGGAGTCTGGATTTATGCCCCCATATTACATGGGATTTAAACATAACTGGCGAAATGTGGGTGTCAAAGTCAAAGTCAAATAATTTATTTCAATTAGGCACAAAAAGGCACTTAAACGACAACATTTACAACAAAAAAAAAAAATCTAGTCGCCCCTTCCAAAAGGTAGTTTTCGTATGGAGAAGAATGGGCAAGAAACTCCACTGTTACTCTTTTAAAATGTTTTCACAATATCTTGTATACATCAATTATGTGAAGACGATGCACCTAGAATAAGATTACTATACTATACCACGATAGGTAAAAATAATGACAGATTAAGGAATGACAGACAAATTAATTATGTGATAGATGCATGGTGCTCACATTTACAAACATTGTAAAATTATACGATATTCCTAACATTTGTTACATTTGGTGTACTGTAGGTAACCGTTCGGGGATACAGGGCGTGACGTTGTGTTATGTGTTACACTGAGAGTTTGACGTACCTACCCGAGTTTGCATAGACAGTAACTTTTTTTAAATAAATATTATATAACTACCATGTGCCCGTGACTTCTATCCGCGTGGAAGTCAACTATACCATAAAAAATATTCCTATGGCACTAGGCAGTACCTTTCTATCATTGAATGATTTTTTGTAATGGGATCAGTGCTTCCAGAGATTACCTCTTAAGAGCGTTTATTCTGAAAGTGGGCAACGTCGCAAATAGCTTTCAAATATTTCGCTGTTTTGATTAATTTGGCAATATTACTTTATAGAAATATGAAATATGGCTAACTAGTGAACTGAAATATAGATAATGAAATGCAATAATTAATATAGTAACAGTAAGTATTTGGAAACTTTATAAATGCCTTTTATACACCTAAACGGTTACAACATCAAATTTTGTGTTATTATTGCAATTCATTATTAATATTCTAGTTCACTAGTTAGCGATATTTCATAATCCGATACCAAATTAATCAAAACAGGTAAATATTTGACAGCTATTTGCGACGTTGCCAACTTTTAGGATGAACGCTCTTAAACAAGTAAACAAGTTTACGTCTTTATAATATTAGTTTACAGAATGATGAGTCGTATAATGCGGTGTGTTTTCAGGTGCTTAATCTTTGATTGTATCAAATAAATCAACAGTTGCGACTTGTTACTTATTTTTACTGATAGCTTCCGCCAGCAGCTTCGCCCTCGTTATATCTTTATAAATTATAGTTTAGTTACTCAGTGATAATATATATCATTCTACTGGTGAAATAACTTTGCAAATCGGTTTAGTAGTTTTTGAGTTTATTCAATACAAACAAAACTACAAATCTTTGCTCTTTATAATATTATCGTAAATAACCTTTAGCCAAATAGTTAGTAACATTATTTACGTTAAGCGCCCAAATCATTTCTTTCCTAGACGCTAGACTTAATATACGTTAAACTTGAGTACTTAGTTTTAAAATGGTGGCCAGGAAAGAAATGAACATGTTGATGAATCCAAAAATGTAGTAGGTAGGTGTTAATAGAAATTACATCGATCTAAAATTTGTAAGACCCTAAGTCAAATGAGTGGTATTTTTAGCTATTTTAATAAAGAACGTGTATGATATTACCGCAAACAAAAATCTAAATGGAATCGTTTAAATGTTCGAATTATTTCACTCTTGCACTAGACAAAAACACCTGTGTTACAGGAGCCAGTGTCTTTTCCCAAATAGTAGGTTCTGGATTTTATGCAAGATACATACATAGATTGAATATACTTTACGACAAAAAAATATCCAAATAGTAGGTACCTAGTTAATTATTTATTGAAATAATTATTAAATTCTTGATTAAATAAACTATTATATTTTATACATATGACTAGCTTTTGCCCGTGACTTCGCTGATAATGTAGCTGTCTATAGGTGAAAGGATTTTTTAAATCGGTTAAGTATTTGTTGAGTTTACCCATTACTAGCAGCGCCCCGCAGTTTCACCCACATATGTCTCGATCTCGTGGGAATATCGGGATAAAATTATTCTATATCCTAACTCAGGTCATGGTCTACCAACATTCTAAATTCCATCCAAATCCGTTAGCCGTTTTAGCGTGAAAGTGTAAGAAACAAACATACAAAAATCAAATCTTTATCTTTATTATAATGTGAGTTTAGACAAACAAACAAAAAATTAAATCTTTTCACTTTATAATATTAGTTTAGATAAAAAAGAGAAGTAAAAATTATGATAACGATTGTTAATTATATTTTCGTTCTACATGACTGAGTGTGAGTATAAAGTGTAGAGAGTGTGTGACCAAGAATACTATCCTGTGGTACGCTTTATGTGACCAGGGCATCTGAGCTAATGTGTTCTCGTATTTTCACTCTCTGTGTACAGAGACACGTCACAGAGAATGTCTTAAAATATTTTTAGAGCCGTTTCTTGAACAATTTCAATTATTCCACAAGAACAGTTATAGAAAAGGTGTCGAAAGCCTTGGCTAGATCAAGGAAAATGCCGATGCACTTTTTTCGGACATTCAATTGGGATGTCTCATGAAGTCATGATCCACATTGTCAAAAGAACCGAAATAGGCCGGTAGTTTTTGTCATCGTCCTTCTATCCGTTTTTGAGGCCCAGTGTCATCAAAGATTTTATAAACTCTCGTGAAGACTCCTTTTGATATGCACAATGCTAAGATTTTCGTTAAAAAGGGAACAATGATAATTATGTCTCGCTAGTTTAAGGAACTTAGCAGAAATGATGTCCCAACCGACGGCACAGTCATTGTTTGGATTAAGTATCAATGCATCAATTTATGGCTCACCCGGAGGAAGTAGGAATATCGAATTGAGGTTCGTGGTTTTACCCGGCTTATGAAATAATACGTTAGTAGAGAAAGTGATAGTGTTAGTAATATTATCAGCTAGGTGTTTGCCTATATTCGAAAATAAGTCATTTATATCCTCTATCGAGTTGGACGACTACGACTACTCGTGTTTTGAACAAGGTTGTCTACTACTGATTTTGGATTTTTCTGTTGTATTATAGTTTTAACAGCGTTCCACTTGTCTTTATTGTTTATGTTCGTTTTGAAGTAGGGTCTTTACCTAGTTTTTTTTTTAATTTTCTTAACTATAATTTAAATCTAAGGCTATCAGCAAATACATAAAACCGAAGAAAATTTGAACCGGGTCTGCCTTGACGAAATATTTTAAGAGCAATCTTAAAGAGTCCAACAAGTTTATTCAACTTAGTTATAATATTAGTTGGTGACCAACATGTTTTTAAATAAAATACTCAAATGTTGAATCAGCCTGTCCAGTTGATGATACATATAGCTAATAACTTAATATAGGTAGGTATACCCACTTACTTTATAAGTTAATAGTATCTACCTTTTAATATAATCAAACTGTATAGGTGCCCAATTCATTTCCACTTGTGAAAGCTTGCTAAGCGCACACATTAAGCTTCAAAATGGTGGCAAGAGAAATTGTAAACACGTTAATAAAATCTGAAAATTTCAGAGGTGTTTACAGGAATTATGTACTTCTGTCGAATAATGGCAAAATGCTAAGTGTAATACGTATTGTTTTTGAAGTAGTTCTATATGCAATTATTCTGACTAACAATTTAAACGTAATTAATGAACATACAAATGAACGAATAACCATAATGATACAAATGTTTGACGTTATAAAAAGCATCGGATGTCCAGTTATTATGTTAAGTGGTATTCTAAATTCATGTTCTTACAAACTATTCATAGAAAACTTCATGTCTGTGCATCATTACTTCCAGAACGAACCGACTTACATCAAATGTTCAAAAAAGTTGAAAATTATTTTTATGGTCACGACAGTAGTGTCTTGCGTTACACTCGTTTTACTTGTCATAGCAAAAATGCTTTTAAAAGTTTTTGCAAAAAATGAAGAGTTGAAAATAAACGCCATTGTCTTAATGTTGTCACAAATATTACTAGAAGACCGCCTTATAATTGAACATATTATAATGTACATTTACATAACAATGATTCGAAACTTGCTGAAATGTTTGAGCAATAATATATTCGAAATTCAAGTAAAGTATAGTGAAAATAAATATACTACAAAAAATACCGAAATGATGGTATGCTCAGATAGCACGGAGTGGAATGATCTTACGGTTGAACAAGTGGAACAGTGGGCTACACAGTTTAAATGCTTATTGAATTGCAGCAGAAATCTATCGACTTGCTTTAAAGCTCAGGTAAACATCATCTCTTGATTTGACGAAAACATATCTATAGAACAAAAGTAATCAAAGAAGAATAATTCAATAAATCGCAGCGATGATTTGCTGGATTCGTTTTCTCCTCTACCTATAGTTATTTCTCACGACCAACAGCCAGTTGCAGAAACTAACTTTAACTTTTAAAGCTGTCATTAAATACTAATCTTCCATTAAATTGTTTGAACTTGTCACAGAGAGCACCATTAGACCCGATAAAAAACATTGTAAGGTATTTGTATTCTAAAATTGTCTTTGTGCATTTTCTTGCAGATGTTATATTCGTTGGCCCTGTCTTCAGTAATATATATTGCATCTTCTTACGGGATATTCATGGCATTAGTAAAAAATGTAAACACCTATTTCCATGTTTTTTTTTACTACTTTTGCTTTTTTGTACTGCGCCTGCAACTCCAGTTTGGTTTCTGTTCACAGGATCCTCGTCATCTTGTCAGCATTATGATGATTTTACACTTTATGGCATATTCAATATTTTATACATATTTCCTAATGGCTGCTGGGCAAAATCTCCTCAATGAAGGTTCAACAATAGATAGAAGACTATCAAAATTATACAACATATTGTCGATAAGTATGTGAATATCATTTAAGATTACATTTTTCTATAACCATACAATAAGCAAAAAAATAATTAATTGTGTTATAAGCAAATAATGTATGATGCGAAATAATCTTATGAGGTGTTATCAAAAAATATTTTCAAAGTTTAGAATTCGAACCGTGACATGTCAATACAGGAAATTTCTGCTATAAATCGAATAAAGTAGGATTCATTCACACCCACACCAATATAGCTAACCAGGCATACAGATGTTCTAGCAAGACAATACCCAATATGGTCAATTTAATACTTCATGCGAGGCAAATGAAGAGGTCATTTTTATCAACCATCACCTAAGCCGTAGCTTTCATCAGTCATCTCAGCCAGTGTTGGCATCGCTGTCATTTATTTTATTATTCCTTTTTTCCTTTTAGATCCACAATCACCGGAAACGAAGAGTATAAGAAAGTTAAGTCACCTAGTGAAAAATAATCCTATTCAGATTTTGTATACTTCAAAAATTAAGCTAGGAATGTACTTAATACCTGTAATTCTATCTCTCTCCATGACTTACGTCATAATTGCCTTACAATTTAATCATTTCATATAAAACAGTAAAAGATGTTATTTTAGAAATTGAGTTAGTAGTTTGTGTGTTAGCCGTTTGAAAATTCTGTTTCAACCATTACACGGCAATTATATTCTTAAGAACAATTTCAGCAATGTTAAGTTTCATGTGGGTAGGTTCTTCACTACTTATAACTGGAATTTGTATTAGATCGATTGGTTGTTTAAATGTCACCAAAGATCACTCACATTTTGAAACTTTGAAAAAGAAATGATTTATCTTTTGGAACAAAATATTTATTATTTACCTTTGCCGATATAGCGTCACCTGCCGTTTATAATATTTTCCATTAACTCATTTTAGGCAGAGTTCCTACCAAACGTATGGTCAGCCGCCAACTGTGAGCATCAATTTCAAATTGTATCAAAAACAGCGTTAGCCGGCAAAGGTTTGTCCGTTGTTTTGCCATAGATACATTTTAAAATTGACGCTTAGACTTGAAAAATAGAATTAATCACGTCGTCAAGATCTGGTTCTATAAATAATAAGATATTGATTAAAAAAAAAACAACGATTTTTATTTAATTGGGGCAAATCATAATTATTTATGTAAGCTAAAACGAGGAATGGACCCAATATTGAACCTTGAGGAACGTCCATTTACGTATTGGTACCGTTATATTTAATGAGTTAACGTATTTTCGTTCAGGTATGATCTCGATTGATTGATTGTGTTCTACTGATTATGATCTAATAACCTAACAGTTCCATTAATTATTATCATACTACTCGTATTTAAGTGTCCAATTTATTTCTATACTGTAACGTTTACTAAGCGTACAAGTTAAGTACAAGATGGTGGCAAGAAGTTTAATAAAAACGTTAATTAAAGCCGAACATTTAAGAGCTGTTTATAGAAATTATGTATTTCTTTCGAAATATCACAAAAAATTAAGTAAAATACGTGTTGTTATAGAAGTTGTGATATTTGCGATGATTTTATATAATAATATACACGTTATTTCTGAACTTACAACTGAACGAATTTCCAAAATGGTACAAATATTTCACATTGTAAAAATCATCAGTGGACCAATTATCATTATAAGTAGTATTCTAAGCTCACCTTCTTACAAACTGTTCATAGACAACTTTATGTCCGTGCACCATTACTTCCAGAACGAACCGACTTACATCAAATGTTCCAAAAAATTGAAAATATTTTTTGTGGTCACCACAGTAGTGTCTCCTGTTACAATTATATTAATATTAATATTAAAATTGCTTTTAAACGTTTTCATAACAAATGAGGAGCTTAAAATGAACGTCATGGTATTAATATTGGCACATGTAATACTAGAAGAACTCTTTATTTTTGAACATACAGTAATGTATATTTACATAACAATGATTAAAAACTTGCTAAATTGTCTGAACAATTGTATATTTGATATTCAAGTAAATTACAATGATATCGAAAAGAGGTTATGCGCAGATAGCAGAGAGTGGAATGATCTTCTTACGGTTGAACAAGTGGAAAAGTGGGCTACACAGTTTAAATGCTTATTGAGTTGCAGCAGAAATCTATCAATTTGCTTTAATGCTGAGGTAAATTCTTTAAGGTCATTTTCAATAATAATTTTAATACTTACCTCGTTGTTTCTTAAAACGATTTTGACTGATTTTTGCATTTTCTTGCAGATGTTATATTCGTTGTCCCTGTCTTCAATTATTTATATTACATCATCGTACGGGCTATTCAATGCGTTTATAAATAATGTAAATATTTATTTTACGTTTTTTTATTCCGTAATGTACCAACCTACGTTGCCCGCAACTCCACTTTTGTTTCTGTTCACAGGATCCTCAACAACTCGTTGGCATTTTGCTCATTTTACATTTTACGGTATATTCAATCATTTGTACCTATTTCGTGATGGTTGCGGGCCAAAATCTTCTCAATGAAAGTTCGAGCGTAAATAGAAGACTATCGAAATTATACAACACTTTGTCGATAAGTAAGTAAACTGCAACTTTTTATTGCACATTCTTATTAATAGCATTTTTAAAACAAAATAAATATGTGACTTTTTGTTAATTAAGATAATAATTGTAGTTGATGCAAATATAGTCTTTTTTAATAAATGTAAACCATGACATGTCAGAACACGGAACTTCCTTCTTCAGTCTACTGCTTGATTTTGGCCTGCGACTTTTTATGGGTCATTTTTATTAAAACTTTGTAATTTTGTTTTAGATTCACAATCGCCGGTGACGAAGACTATAAAGAAACTAAACCTTTTGGTTAAAATAAACCCTATTCAAATAGATTATACTTCTAAAATAAAGTTAGGAATGTACTTAACACCTATAACTCTATCTCTCTCTATCACCTGCGTAATAACTAGCTTACAATTTAATCATTTCATATAAAACAGAAAAAAATGTTATTTTAGTAATTAAGTTAGTAGTTTGTGTGTTAGTCGTTTGAAATCATTCTGTTTCAAACAATATAAGAACAATGTCAACCATGTTCAGGTTCATATACTTCATCCGAATATGTTATTTGGTCGATTGGTTGTATAAACGTGATAAAAAAACAGGATCACTCACATTTGGAAACTTAACCATAGGTGACACTCTTTTCCCTTAAGGTATAGGAAAAAAGTACGCTTACAATTTTGTCAACATTAGTTTTGTTAGAGGTTTCAAATATGGGTTGTTTATTAATAGATACGACCGTTAGAGCCCATTAAAGAGCTCTTGATTACGTGATTTTTGCAATGAGCAAGTAAGAGCTTGTGATGAAAAAACGACGCACGGCATTATGTAGTTAGTGTAATCTGCACATCTTTAATGTAAGTCGCATCATTGTAAGTTTTGATGTTTCTAATAAATGTTTAAAAAAGCAGTTCATTTTTTTTTCGTAAAACTGTTGCTGAACTAATGGGTCTAGCTGTATAGGTCTCATTTAATTACAAAATACATATGTATTTAGGATTTGTGTCGATATAGTGGGGCATTCCGTGAGAATCACCCATGCGACGGTTGAAAAGTAAAACCACTTGACTCGCATTGTACTCATGTATGGTGTGTATGTCGATTGTTTATGTTATGGCCTCCTTCAACCTTCTCCATTCCTGTCTCTCCCTGGCCACTCTGCCCCATTTTGTTCCAGCGACCTGTCTGATTTCATCATCCCACTTTTTCTGTGGTACCTCTCTTTCTTTAGACGTTTCTTGCGTACCACAGGGTAAATAATTTGCTCCTTATTTGTCCTTCCCTCTAATCATCCAGACCCTTTCCACTTAAGTCTTCTGATTTTTTGCGCTATGTCCTGAACCTTAGTCTTGTACGTGATGGTTTTGTTTCTTATTCTGTCAGCTTTCTTGGCTCCTAGCTCACTTCTCTCCATCGCACGTTGGCACGTAGCAAGTATATTTGTTGACTTTCTTATAAAAGCCCATGTTTGACTTCCATTATTAATATCGGTAGTATGTAGGTGTTATATAGCTTGCTTTTTGTTGATAAATGATGGTTTTTGTCTTGCATTACCTCTCTCAGGCCCCAGTATCTCTTCCAGCTGTTTCCTATTTAAATCTGAATTTCTTTATTCAAGGTGTCTTTTGGTGTCATCAGCTATCCCAGATTTTTGTATTTTTTCACATAATTTATTTGTGTTTCGTTTTAGTTTCGCATTTGCATTTTCTGTTGATATTTCATTTATTATCCTATTTAGGTCTGACGGCGTTCTTGCAAACATCAGTATGTTTTCAGCAATTCTTAAGTGTGTTTGTGTGCGACCGTCGATACTCGGTCATAGATTTTCCCATTCAAGGTTTCTGAAGATGCCTAAAGACTACTTAGTGCTCGATCATATTCACATCCTAAGACAAATTATAGAGAAATATGCCGAGTACCAACTGGTATTATTGTTTTCGTTGATTTTGATAGCACCACTAATCTGTCGATTCTAAAGTAATAAAGTAAAAGTTCCTTTAAAGATATAATCACACTAGGTGCCCAATTCATTATCATAATTGAACGCTTGCTAAGCGGGCACATTTAACTTCAAGAATTTTTTTAAAAACGTTAGTAAAAGATGAAAATTTAAGATGTTTTTACAGGTATTACGTACTTCTATTGAAAATGGGCCAAATTCTAATTAAAATACGTATTGTTTTTGAAATAGTGCTTTATGTTGTTATTTTGACTAAATTTTTTTTAAACGTTATTCCTGAACGTACAAGTGAACGAATTACCAAAATGATACAATTATTTCACATTGCGACATTCTGTGGTAGTCCAGTTATTACCTTAAGTGGTATTCTAAGTTCATGTTCTTACATGGTCACGACAGTAGAGTCTTCTATTACACTTGTATCACTTGTCAAAACAAAATTGCTTTTAAAAGTTTTTGCAAGTAATAAGGAGCTCAAAATAAACGCCATGTTGTTAATATTGTCACATATACCTATATTACTAGAAGACCGCCTTATTTTTAAAGATGCAATAATGTACATTTACATAACAATGATTCGAAGCTTGTTTGAATAATAATATATTCGACATTCAAGTAAAGTACAATGATACCGAAATTATGGTATACTCAGATAGCAGGAAGTGGAATGATCTTCTAACGATTGAACAAGTAGATCAGTGGGCTACACAGTTTCACCCCCAGGGGTCGAGACCTCATTGATGTAATATGTACTGAAGGAACTGTACGGAAGGAAATAAATTACTATTACTTTAGGTGAAGTTTACTGAATTGTCGATTTATAAAAATCTAGTGATTAAGGTTGACGCTTCTATCAATGCAAGATTTGATGTGCTTCATTAAAATTATTTAATAATAAATGGTTTATCTTTTGAAATAGTGTATTTATTATTTACCTTCGCCGTTATAGCGTCACTGCCGTTAATAATATTTTCCGTAAACTCATTTTAGGGAGAGTTCCTACCAAACGTATGGTGAGCCGCCAATTTTGTGCATCAATTTCAAAATGTATGAAAAATCAACGTCAGCTGGCAAAGAAGAATGGCAGCTCTCCATGTAATCTGGGTGTCGCACTTAGACTTCCCGTACATTCGTAAAAATACTCTCAAAAGTTAGATCTCGGCCAAATTAAAAATATATGCTGTGATTACCTTTTATCTTAATAAAAGGTAATCACAGCATATTTTTTAAATTGGGTTTTGCCAGATAAACGTTTTTTAAAAAGTAAGAGGCCCCGTATAAACAGACCCCATGACAAACCAAAGAGTTATTATGCAGTAAACCAACGAGTAAACAGTATATGACCTTCAAAGATGGCGGAAATGAATTGTTCCAATAATGGCTACTTAAGGGAAAAGTGGCACTAGTAGCTGACTTTGTATAATAAGCCCTCTGTACATTGGACATCTAGAAGAGCATCATGTCCTATTGTACTCCATGCACTTCTATGCAAAGCAAGCGGACATAATTGACTAAATTTGTTATAACCACTAATGTGAACGTCATCCTATCTAATATTATAAATGGGAAATTGAGTTTGTTTGTTTGTAACGCTTTCACGATAAAACGGCTGAACTTGGATGAACACAGATAAACCTTGGATGAAGAAAACCAAAAATGCGACCTAGAGATACGTCCAAAAAATACTATGCACGATGGTTTGTTGCCCTGCAACTGCAAACCAACGCGTTTTCGCTTTGTGTCGTGCATCATACAACACACCCGGCCAAACAGGCTCCAACGCATGAAGCTTCCCACGACACGAATCCTTAGATATGTCTGGCAACATAAAAAATGATGAAAAAAGGTCGTGAGGCTTGGATATCTAGAGACGTTGGTTGGTCGACATCGCCCGACACATTTGTCCATTGAATACGTGGCTTTATCACTGACAATACTTGTCAGTGGGCTTAATGGGGCAACTGTCAGTCGTGATGTCATTTAAATATATATATAAGTATATATATATTATTTTTTTATTTTTTCAATATTAGATACCTACCTTTTTAAAAATATTTTACCTATACCTAATATAATATACCTAATATCTTATTATATTTATGCAAGGTTCAAATTTTAGATCCGTGAAGATATTCAGGCTGGGGAGGCCACGCATCCCAGCATGTTGCCTTACGTGCATTCATTAAAACAAAAATAAATCATTTATTTGGTAAATAAATAAATATTTTTTATTGTAATCCAATAAAAATGATTTGATTGATGATTACATTTAATCTTAGAAGAACTTCTTCGAATAACTAAGTAGCCGGCGCGGTCGTCATGCTAGTCGTCGGCATCACAATACGATGCTCATCACACATACTAGCATCAACTGTAATCTATGGCATTGCATTAGACTCAATTATCTCTGCACACCTGGTTTACGTATAATCCTCGTATTCTATACTTCACAAAACAACCATACGATGCTCATTACACATACTAGCATCAACTGTAATCTATGGCATTGCATTAGACTCGATTATCTCTGCACACCTGGTTTACGTATAATCCTCGTATTCTATACTTCACAAAACAACCATACGATGCTCATTACACATACTAGCATCAACTGTAATCTATGGCATTGCATTAGACTCGATTATCTCTGCACACCTGGTTTACGTATAATCCTCGTATTCTATACTTCACAAAACAAATAAAACTAGTAGGTAAACAAACTAATCCACACAACTATTTACACGTCAAGAAAAACAAAGTAGTGGCATTAAAATATGATAAATAAGACATTTCTGATATGAAGCTGACATCAATAGATATTAATGTTGCCATGGAAACTAAATTCTTCAAAAAAACGTATACAAAGTGGATTCATTTAACTATCATCAACAATGAGCTAATACATATTTATTAATATAAAACATGTTGCAAATACAAATAGGCACTGGCTCTAAAGCTTAGAATAATACTCTTGTGTTTCAAGGGACAGGAGTCTGCTTCTCCAAAATGTCTTAGATTTGATGGAACAGAACTGACTTATCAATAATAATTAACATCTTGTCTTGTAATACTCCTAAAAAAAAAGAGGTAGTAAAAGTTTTAATAGTCTGTTTAAAGTTAAATTATGAAACCACACTACCACCAAAATCCTGCTTATAAGCATTATTATAGAAATAGAAATACCATATTCCGGTAAGTATGGTAGCTCTATAGCTACTGTCCAAGGTTCTGCGTTTAGATATTGCAAATTATTGCGTTTTGATAGTCAGATTTAATAAAATATTTATTTATTCTTTTTTTAATTTGTGCAGCTTAATAATAAAAAGCTGATGCATAAAAATAAAAGCCCTGTGACAGTTTCATATAATGTACATACTTTCATTCACGTAGACTTCTGAAATTAACCGACACCAAAACTGCCTTTCTTCTTTCTGTGTGTTGTTTTTGCATAGGTACATTTTGAAATTGATGCTTAGACTTAAAAAATTGAATTAAGCACGTCGTCAAAATCTTGTGTACAATTACAATAATACAATTAAATAAAAATGACAGTTTTTTAAATAGTCTTACTATTTAAAAAACTGTCATTTTTATTTAATTGGGGCAAATCATTATTATTTATGTAAGCTAAAACGAGGAATGGACCCAATATTGAGCCTTGAGGAACGCCCATTTACGTTTTGATACCGATATAATTAATGAGTTAACGTATTTTCGTTCAGGTATGATCTTGATTGATTGATTGTGTTCTACTGATTATGATCTAATAACGTAACAGTTCCATTAAGTATTATCATACTATTCGTATTTAAGTGTCCCATTTATTTCTATGCCGTAACGTTTACTAGGCGCACAAGGTAAGCTACAAGATGGTGGCAAGAAGTTTAATAAAAACGTTAACTAAAGCTGAAAATTTAAGAGGCATTTATAGAAATTATTTATTTCTTTCGAAATATCACAAAATTTTTAGTAAAATACGTGTTGTTTTTGAAGTTGTGATATATGTGATAATTTTCTATAATAACATAAACGTTATTTCTGAACGAACAATTGCACGAATTTCCAGAATGGTACAAATATTTCACATTGTAAAAATCATTAGTAGTCCGGTTATTATTATAAGTAGTTTTCTAAGATCACGTTCTTACAAACTGTTCATAGACAACTTCATGTCTGTGCATCATTACTTCCAGAACGAACCGACTTACATCAAATGTTCCAAAAAGTTGAAAATCATTTTTGTGGTCACCACAGTAGTGTCTCCTGTTACAATTGTATTACTTTTTGTTTCAAAATTGCTATTAAACATTTTCATAAGAAATGAGGAGCCTAGAATGAACGTCATGGTATTAATATGGGCACATTTAATACTAGAAGAACGCCTTATTTTTGAACATGCAGTAATGTATATTTACATAACAATGATTAAAAACTTGCTAAATTGTCTGAACAATTATATATTTGAAATTCAAGTAAAGTACAATGATATCGAAAAGAGGTTAAGCTCAGATAGCAGAGAGTGGAATGATCTTCTTACGGTTGATCAAGTGGAACAGTGGGCTACACAGTTTAAATGCTTATTGAGTTGCAGCAGAAATATATCAGTTTGCTTTAATGTTGAGGTAAATTATTTGTGGTATTTTTTTTGATAATTTATAGAAAAAAAATGCAATCGAAGAAGAATAATTTTATCTAAAACGATTTTGACTGATTTTGTTCATTTTCTTGCAGATGTTATATTCGTTGGCCCTGTCTTCAATTATTTATATTACATCGTCGTACGGGCTATTCAATGCGTTTATAAATAATGTAAATATTTAGTTTATGTTTTTTATATTCTGTAACATACATATCTACATTACCCGCAACTCCACCTTTGTTTCTATTCACAGGATTTTAAACAACTCGTTGGCATTATGCTCGTTTTACATTTTATGGTATATTCAATAATATATACATATTTCGTTATGGTTGCGGGCCAAAATCTTCTTACTGAAAGTTCGAGAGTAAATAGAAGACTATCGAAATTATACAACACTTTGTCGATAAGTAAGTGAACTGCAACTTTTTATTTATCGCCTATTCTTAATAATTATAATTTAAAAACAAAATCTGTGACTTTTTCTTAAAATAGGTAATACGTAGTTGAAGCAAATATAATATTTTTTTTACTAAATGTAAACCATGACATGTCAAAACCTAGAACTTCCTTCTTCGTTCTGCGTCTTGACTTTCGCCGGCCACTTCTTTTGGGTAATTTTTATTATAACTTTGTAATTTTGTTTTAGATTCACGATCGCCAGTGACGAAGACTATAAAAAGTGTAAACCTTTTCGTAAAAAAAAATCCGATTCAAATAGATTATACTTCTAAAATAAAGCTGGGAATGTACTTAACACCTATAATTCTATCTCTCTCTATCACCTACGTAATAACTGCCTTACAATATAACCATTTTATATAAAGCAGTAAAAGATTTTATTTTAGAAATTAAGTAGTTTGTGTGTTGCCGTGTTAAACCATTGCTTCAAACATTACACAGCAATTATATTTTTAAGAACAATGTCGACAACTTTCAAGTTCATGTAGGTACTTCATCTAACTGTGATTTGTATCTGGATGTGTTCATTGATCGATTGGTTGTTTAAGAGCGGTCATTCTAAAAGTTGGCAACGTCGCTGTTGCTGTTATCGTCGTCGTTAGCAGTGAACTAGAGTATTAATATTTAATTGCAATCATAACACTGAATTTGGTGTTGTAACCGATTTAGGTGTAAAAAAGGTGTTTGGAAATTTTCCAAATTTTAGTTCACTAGGAAGCCATATTTCATATTTCCATACAGTAATATTGCCAAATTAACCAAAAGAGCGAAATATTTAACAGCAATGTGCGACGTTGCCCACTTTCAGAAAAAAAGCTCTTTTTGTTAAAAAATCAGGATCACTCACATTTTTGAAAATTTTCTGACACTGTTTTCCCTTAAGGTATAGGAAAAAAGTTTAGTTTTATTACGAGCCTTAGAGCCCATTAAAGAGCTCTTGATTAAGTGCTTTATAAAACGACAATTATGTAGTTAGTGTATTTTGTTAAAAAAAATGTTTTAACTAAGATTTTAAAACAATCTTATATGTAAGTTGCATCACTACAAGCTATGATGTTTCGTCGGTTATAAAAAAATACTGTTGTTTCCTTCATAAGTGCAATATCTACGCGGTCAAAATTAAGGAGCATTTTTTTTTTTAATAACCTACGAAATATTTCAAAACGTGGTCCAGAGTCATGTATTGAATCCATGTACGCGACAAACTTTATGGCGGCTCTGAAGTGCGCTACTCACTGCGCAATACCGCACCCCTCACCCCCGCAGTCACATGAATTTGTTACTGCGCAGCGACTCGCCTCATGTTCCGAACCGCCATAAAGTTTGAATCGGGTTGTAACAGGACGCGTCGATGTTTCTGGCAGTCTGTTTATTTAATACTAAATAATTTACATTATTATCATCATGTACCTATAATAATTATTGTGTGTTGAGTTTATGTTGTAAACAGTTAAAACCATGTCTCAAATGCTTTGAACGGCTACTCGCCTCATAAAGTGCCTCAATTATATGTGTTAATGTAGCTAAGGTTAAGTGCATTTTTAATGTGTTCTTATGATTAAATAAAGATATATGAAAATTAAAATGAAAATGACTAATAAAACGAACAAAATATCTGTTTACACTAATAAAGCAAGCAAACAAATCATTTGTTTGCTTGCTTTATTACATACGTGTTTGATACATACCTACGAGAGCTGGTACTTCGCATCACCCGTCTATCCACAAAATGCGCTTTATACTGATCAAAACTTGACTAAATATACTAACTAATAACTTATTTTAGGTAACAAACAGCCGAAAATAAATTGGTAAGGAGAATACTTCAGAATAAGAGATCTACCAAATTAATAACATTCCAAAATTATTTAAGTAGTAAGTAAGTTACTGTAAGGATACTGATTTGTAAACCATGGCGATTTTGAGCATTCCAATTTTGATCCAGCTGGCGACTGTTGTTACGTGGTCTTTTTTTTTGTTTTTATGGAATCTAGTCTTGCGAAGTTGAATTATATTTAGGGGTTTGAAAAAGGAAGCAAGTTTCGTTTGAATCGATGTTTATTTTGCATTTAATATTTATTTTACACTCCTATATTTTTGTTAAAACTGTTGTTATTTCGTTAAGATTTTCATATAATTCAAAAACCTACAGGTTACTTTTATCAACGTTCACATTATTTTGAGGTTTCTCAATAGATCCCTTCTTTAAAAAGGTTTTATTCCAAATACCCAACACTGCGCTAGAACCTATATCCTTTTTTTCGATCCCTGAACAACAAAATCGAAACTAAAAAATAGTGCTGAAAAACCTACGGTGACGCAATCGAATTCAATTTACGGTAGGCGATAGTTCCCAATAGGAGAATTTGTTTATTTTTAGGAATATTTTATTCCTTCTATACTTTTGTTTAAAAAAAAAATGGTCAGAGTTTCACTTTGATTGTTAGACGGTACAAGAGTTTTTTTTCAAAATTCAAAAGTCATTTATTCAAACTAGGCTGAGATTCAGCACTTTTCGAACGTCAAAATTACATAAGACAGTCCCCCAAAACGCCCACCCTTCATCGCTTCCTAGTGCTTTAGCTGGGAAGAAGAAGTGGCGCAACAAACTCCCCAGCAGCACAGCTGTCTGTTCAGTTAGAAAAAAATGATTCTATATAATAGTATTCAAAATGATAGGTTATAAACATTCTTAAAAACAGATTTGAAATAAAAATCTGAATATAAAAGTATTCCAATTTTATAACTGTCAAAATTGTTTCAAAATGGTGAATTCCATTATCTTTTCTTAGCCTGATGGGTGTAACGATCCAATTTAACGGATTATATGTATATTAGGGTAGGTACTTAGTTTGATAGCCGGTATTGTTTTTAAATGTACTTTCAAGCTTTTTATTGAAAATATAAGCGGAAGAAAATCTTTGTTTTTTTCCCTCAGTCAATACGGAAACGATTCTTTGAATTGTTTGTTTAATTTTTTTTTGTTCAGATGTCGTCAAAAGAACTTTTAATATTGAAAACGTTCGTGCTCTTAGGCTTTCAATTTTACTTTTAAGGCCTATACCTTAAAAGCCCATTCAATGGGCCCATGCCCATTGAAAGGAAAACAATTTTATATTCGGTTACAATAACGCAAATAGAATGCTGAAAAAAAAGAATAACATACAGAGTGGCCATTAGGTTATCACTTATCTTATCACATTAAATAATACGACGGTTATTTCAAGTTGTTATCAGTCTGTTAAAATATTAAAATAAACAACTTTACTAAAAATAGAAACCTAAATTTTTTAAACAAAATAAATAACGTAAAAATTGGCACGAAATAAACCACCTTGATAATAAAGCACTAGAGACGCGTGGGGCGGTGGTATCAACAATTTAACACCAACTGTGTGGTATTGTTACCAAATAATCACAAATTATATTATTAAATACTAAAACGAAAAACCCACGGCTAGAATGTTAATTGTTATTAATTATTTTGTTTTGTTTAAAATATGTAATGTAGAATACGTTGTTTCAATTGATGTGATAACCTAATCGTCACACTGTATAACTAAATGAAAAAAAAAAAAAAAAAAACATTGTTTTTGCAGCAATGAACCGAATTGATCTTTATTTCACATAAATAAACCATTAGGCATTGATATTATGAACTTAGAAAATAATAATTTTATTCTTAACCCGTAATGTCTTGAGAGTAAAGTTGACCGACTGGTTGAAATCTTTTTCATATGTCGCAACTGAATAATTGTGGAAACTTAAAACTAGTCCAAGCACTCACACACACACTCGCTTACACACACACACGCACACACACACGCACACACGCACACCTACCAACATACCATGACTTTTATGTCTTGTACTATTGATTTTTGCATGGATTTTTGTTATTTAAATACTTACTAAAGTTAGCTTAACTGTACCTATGTCACAGTTAAGTTTGGAACATTGTGTATCGTATTTTTAGACGGGCGACACAGTATTTTTTTTCTTTTGTAGCTATCATCGTTGCCATTGTAATTTATTTCAATTTGTTGTTCCAAAATAAAAATCTTTTACTTAATTTTTTTGTTTTACTATCCAATAGATAGATTCGCTTTAAGCTTCGTACAGACTAGCGCGACGCGACACCGGTTATTGTTAAACCGTGAAGTTTTTTTTTGAAATTGTATTGTTCGAGTCGCGTCGCGCCGTCGCGTCGCGCTGGTCTGCACGAGCCTTTATAGAGTTCAGTAGAGGTAACATCGGTTCTCCTTTTTATCGACTTAAAAAAATGTTTTTTTCTGTTTGAATGTACATACAACAACATAGTGTCTGTTATCTTATGTCTTCGGAATAAATTATGTCTTTGAATTTATTAGATTTAATTCTTATCATTGACCGACAAAAAATATATTTGGAGATGAAAATTACACTACTTAGTTAGCGGATGGCATACAAAACTATTCTAATTTTTATATGTTAAACGATAAACACTCTCCACTCAATAATGTAACAAACCCACACAATTTACTATACACGACAATTACTTACACAACAACAATACAACAACAACAACACCACACAACAACAACGACATATTTTTTTCCAAATAATTATAGTAATTTTAATCTCGGTAAAGTTGTTGTAAATCAAACCATACATAAGATTTAACAACAGATTTTCAAGGGCTAGCTTTCACCTTGGGCAGAGGCTCATTGCCATACAACGTGACAATGAAGCCAGTCTCTTGGGTACATTGCCAGTTTACAGCGAAGCGGAGGAATTTTTCGACGCCAAGGTACATGAATAACAACTTATACTGTATAATAAAATAAAACAAAATAAAATATAGTTTGTTAATAGTTGAAATTAAATTAGGATATTATATTTATATTTTATTTTATTAGGTAGGTATATGTTGTTATTTATGTACATTTCATTTTAGTTCTGAATAAACAATAGATTCAAGTGAACACAATACCTACAACAAATTAAAAGAATGCCTTCTTGAAACCAGGCATACAACAACAAAACAGAAAATATAATAGGCTCAGAAATAAACTCGCGATTCAAAACTTGAGTCTATTATTTGTTATCTTGTTATAAACTTATTCTGCGGATTACTAAGTACCTAGATACAATGGCGAAGTTATATCGTTAGTCTTAATGTTTGCAGCAGTTATTTAACTGTTCATAACAAGTTGTGGTTATTTTGTTTATTTTGTTGGAACGTGGTTTTGAATCACGTTGATTAAAGTAGTTTTTGATTAAATTCCAGTTATCTTTATACGGTAGCATCGCAGTATAAATATTTAACAGTATTATATCTTCATAGAAAACGGCCGAAATGACGCGCTTCGGTATCTCAGTGTATATCAGTACGCAACAGTATCAAGTGCGCGGCAGTTACGCACAGACGCGGAAGGTTTATCTACCGAGCGGCCGTCGGTAATTATTTCAAGACCACTGACGAGACATAGTACTGTTACTTATTTATACTGTGGTAGCATCTCATAATAATATACAGAACGGACAACTAGTCACTACAGGTTGTTTATAATATTCATCCCGATGCCAATTTTAGAAACAAAATCCATTCATGCTTATACCTCGTTACGTGATAGTGTTTTCCAATACTTAACCCACTCTTGCTCATCACGTGTTATTTAAGATATTTAGGAGAACTCAATTGAAACATGGGTCAATTAAAACAATTTCAATAACTCGCAGACGCTTAGTGATACGGGCGGGGCCCGAGGGGGAGCGTCTTGCAAGTCGCGAGTCGCTTTTTCGACACAAAAAGTAAGTTCTTTGACTATTATTATTTTGAATTTTGCTCTATACCCATTCCTTGTTCCCTATAGTAGTTTACAGCCATTGTTTCTACGAATATCCTCCTCCAGTAAATGATAGTTTGCACCAATTTATCACATTTAGTTGTTTTTGCTGTTTGTTAAAATATTGGAAGTGAGGGTGTGGGGGCACTGCCGGGGTTGCGGGAAAGTCCGAAAGGGATACCGTAGGCCCTGGCAACGTACAGGCAACTGAAGGAACACGGGTGGGTTTTAGTCAGTAAGAGTCTGACACACCCTGAGCTCCAGAGCGGGATAAGTTATTTGATAATTTCCCAAACAAAAAAAAGGGTGTGGGGGCAGTTGAAACGAACTATTAGGGGTCAATTGAATTTTCTGAAGGTTAATAAATAGCTTCTACATAAGTAACGTGTATATTAATTCAAAATATTAGTTACTTACTTTTAATTTTATTACGTAACGGTGATGTCAAATGCCGAACGTAGAGGCTTCCACTCAAAAGACGAACAAAATGTATGTTTGTATAAATTCAAATCTGTATTCATTTCTCTCAATCAAACAGTTCCGTCTATATTGTAGCCTGGTTCTTCGCATCTATTATAATATTATTCTTCTGCGGTAAAAGGAAAATTCTTTAAAGCTTAGGTAAGACGGGTGATCAAAAATAAAAACAATGCAAAAATAGCCACACCGATAAAACTTTACACCGAGGAGGTTGCCAACAGCCACGGTGCAGACAAAATTTATAGCCTGTGTCGTCGGTCGGTACAGGTTTTATGCTTTATGTGGGCTGCATCGTCACAGGTATTGCAAAAATGCCTTGAACATTTTTACAAGTTCTTTGTAGTACCTACGTAAAAGTTTTATTTTATTTTATTATTATTTGCAAATTATTTATAAGGAATAAGAATGAAATTTGCAATGTACACTCGTACTATTAAGTACACCTCTGCCTAACTCTTCAAGGAATACAGGCGTGATGTTATGTTATCTAAAAGGATTATAATAAATAATGTATCTGATCTATATCCCAGCAAAAACTGAGCCGAGCTCTTAAACATTTTGAACCTTGAAGAGTTGGTCGGAACCATGAGAAAATATTAATATATATATTTTTTTTTATTTAAATTTTTAAAACTGTGGTTAGAAAAATGCTTATTTTCCGTGAATTTTATTTGCGGGTTGATAAAGGTTTTAGCTAAAAGTAACAGAATGTTCTTATTGTTATTTTGTGTTTTTAATTGAACCTTTGTTCGGCGGATTATGAACTTTTAACAAAAACCCTCGCTAGCATAATATTTAAAAAAACAATTTTCGGATGTTCATGTATTTTTAAACTTGGGTTTTTTGACAAATAAGTATTTAATTATATTAGATGATCTCTTTATACAAGGTCCCTTTAAAATAGATGGAAAAATCTTAACACAGCGTTCAGTACGTCTAACCAAAGACATCCAATAAAAAAAAAAACACTGATTAAAGTGATTTAATTTTAACCTATAATAATAAATGGCATTGGGTAACCAACATTTTTAGTGTATTTTCATTAGCAGATTTATTTTTCTTGTAAGTATCTAATGCGTTTTTCTATTAATTTTTTTACCATTGTCCTTATTTTGGTGGTCTGAATGATTTCTAAAAGTTTGTCCACCTATTTTAATGGGACCTTATATAAGGTTACTTCCTTTTACTTATTATACATACATCAACAACCCGTAGGACCTCATAGGTATAGATTTTGATTGTTTTTTTTTTGTAATTATTTTAGTAGCTACGAAAGATACCCCTCGGTGTGTACCTAGGGCACTTTGAAACTAGGCCACATCCGGGGACGTACAGACAGCTTGTCTATTCTTGGCCTTAGAATTTTATCGGCGGTTTTTAGGCACTAAATTATATCAGATTATTTGTTGATGTAGGTATCATATTTTTTAGTATGTTTGGTAAAATAAAACATTTTTGGGTACGTAACCATTTTATTGAGCATGCCATTACGCATTTTTGAAGATATGAAGTAATTTTAAAAAGTAAGCTGGCCCAATACTTCGCCAACTTTCACAGCGTCGACCGTAGCAGCGCAGAGGTCACTTTGGCTGCATTTTTTGGGGCTCGGAGGGCAGGGCGTCTACTCCCTAATCAAAGTCCGTAGTTTCGGCCGAAGCTACGGACGCATTGCGCTCCATCTCATTTACACTGATTTCGCTTATTGAGTAGACCCCATCTAAAGAAGGTGGAGCATATATTGGTACCACATATTCGGAATTAAGGTTTTAAATTTTGTAATAAGCTTAAATGAATAGTCATAATCAAATACATTTATTTAGGAAGGAAGTTAGGTAATATTCCTCCAGGGATAGTAATAATATTAATTATAAAGCCCGTGTAATAATAATATCTAAAAGTTTTAGACTTTTTCGTCGCAGATGTATAATATTTCAGTATAATAATATTAATAGTCTTCGCTTTATAACTTAACTATTATGTTCTTTGAAAACAATTTATTATTAAGTTATTTCGGCGTTAAGTTGAGCTTCTTACAGTTCAACTAACAATGTAAGCACGGCTACACATCAAGCTATACATTTCCAGTATAAGCTGACCTCGCATTGTACAAAAATCCTATACAATGCGATATTAGCATAAACTGGAAATCTACAAACTCAAACTCAACCTCAAAGCATTTATTTCAAATAAGCCAATTACAGGCACTTTTGAATTGTCAAGGGGTTGGTCTGTCAGAAATATGAAGCTAGTCGCCCATTCCAAAGCGTAGGTTCCTATGGAGAAGAACGGGCAAGAAACTCCACGGACACTCTTTTAAAGCACGGACGCCTTTTACATGCACCCGTGTTGTACCTAAGCTAATAAATTAGAAATAGCTTCCCAAGTAAACTATTGTTGTTATTTTATAATTTTTTTACCTCGTTTGTCTAGTGGTCGCAAGGGATACTGCTGAGTATGACGTTCTGGTCCTCAGTTCTCAGTAGCAGTCTGGATGTGAGCCCGGTTGATGGCAATAGGCTCTTCCCATTACATGGGACTTAAACATAACTGGCGAAATGTGGGCGTACTATGAAATGAAATGGAATTGTTTATTCTGTAAATAGGATATTGGAATCACTTTTACACGTCATCTTAAAAAAATAATTAAAAATTAGCTAGATGAGTTCGGCGTTTCCTATCTGACTACTCTGAGAAGAAAGGCCGAAACAAACTCAGAGGTCACAGTCTCTTTTAAAGTCCAGACATAATCTTGGTCAGGCCATATGAGGACCATGTAGACTAGTGTCTGAAATGGTCTTTTGAGAAAAGAACCACACAGTTTTGAGTGGACCTGTCCTGTCCTATCGGTACATCTCTGTCTAAACCTCTAAAAAATACAGGCGTGATGTTTTTTTTTAATTTCCAGGCGTCACATTAATACAATTCTTTCATATTATAGTTACGAAATATAGCATCAGATAAAAAATCTAGGTAAAAATAAAATTCTTTCCTCTTAGAAAAATCCTTCTGTTACCATAAATAGATGTTCAACATTTGTCGCCTGTTACATACATCGTTTATTAATTCAATTCATTTATTATATTAGACAACTTTGATCCATAATGGTTAGTAACAACAGAAACTTATAACTATGTTAGTATGCACAATATCAAAATACAAGAATACACAATATTATAGCCAATATATTAGCCACCGAGTAAAGCGCTGCCGACAACGCAAGTCACGTCACACAATAAAAACTGTCACGCTGTTGTACTCATAAAATGTTAATAATCGTCTTTAAATATTGTATCTTGTACAAAGATCCTATACACTTTCGTCCCCATATGGTAACGTTAACGGTAAAGTCTTGTGAGAGAGCTCGTCCGGGGAAGTACACCATACACTATTCCTGCTGTATTCTGGTTCGTAGAGCTATTGTAAAGCTGAGACTTTTCAAATTTGTCTTTGAGATAGCAACGTATTTGTGCTCCTGCGATGCCATCGGCTTGTTTGCCAACTAATAATCTAAAATAAAACCGCCCAAGTGCGAGTCGGACTCGCACACGAAGGGTTCCGTACAACAGTAAATTATTTAGCAAATAAATGAAAAAAACTAAACGAAGAATATTTATTTTTATCATAGTGGAAATCGCAAAGATAAATTTGTATTTCATAATGATACTATGAGTTATAACGTTATTTTTGCAGTTGCGGAAAATCACCCATATATAAATAAATAGCTTATGAATCTGCGTTTTTGTTGATTATATTAGTACATGATATACAGAACTTTCAAATTCCTAACTTATTTAGTTGTTGAGAGCTCGTAAAAATATAGTCTTAAACTAACTACTTTTACGCTATTTCATCATTTTTTAAGAAAAACACAATTCATTATACTTGTTCTCTACTCGATGAGTTCTAGACAATGACACCCCACATGCCAGGGTTAGATTTTTTTCTCAAAATCAAACGTTTTTGGAGTAGTTTAATTAAAATTGTATTGTTGTTTGTTATAGCGACAATAGAAATACATAATCTGTGAAATTTTCAACTGTCTACCAATTACGGTTCATGAGATACAGCTCGCTGACAAACAGACAGACGGACAGACGGACAACGGAGGCTTAGTAATAGGGTTCCGTTTAGCACACTTCGGTTACGAAACCCTAAAAACTAGGATAAAGTCTAGTCTATCATTGAAATGACTTCAAAATTCTCCAAGAATTTCATACATCACGTAAACAAAGCGTTCAACTGAAGTCGTAATTCTACATCAACTAACACAAAGACGTACAAATATTTACGGAACACTGCAGCGTGAAACCGCATGTCATTTATTAGTTACGGCGCGGAGCGTTGCGGACGCGCACGTCACGTCACACAAATAACGTTGTCACGCTGTTGCACTCGGTGATGCCATGTAACTGTTTATTTAACAGAGAGATGCGTTGTAATTGTATTGTTTTCGTTTACTTGATGTTGTGAAGTAATTTATTTTGTAGTTTATTTTAAATAATAAACTATGATATCACGTGTCACGCTGTTTGTACTTGGTGACGTTTTTTACCGTGCAAGTTGAAGAAACCTTGATGTTGTTATTTTGTTGTTTATTTATGTTATTTTCATAATATTATAATACTGTTCCATGACTGACTGATAAACACCGCATAACCTAGGTACACTACAATAAACAGGGTACCGTAAACCGGGGTTACTTTGATCAATATTGAACTTTGAAGGTCCATATCTTTTAAATTTGACGGTGTAAAAAAAATACAAAAAATGTCTAATAATCGGTTTTTTTATACCTCTCGATTTCTGTAATAATAAGCAAAAACCGATGGCTTGGTTTTGAGGAAAAAAATAAAAACTGTCTGATCAAAGTTACCTATACGTTGAATGGGGTTACTTTGATACCCCCCTATTTTATTGCGTAATTACAAAGTAACACCAATTATAATGCCAATACAATTTAAAAAATCAAAATCTGCCAACGGGAAAAATAAATATTGTAATTTTTGTTATTTGGGGTAACTTTGATCTAGTAAGAGTCATCAAATAATTAACATTTCTTTATTAAAAATAGTGCTTACATAATTTTAGTTTACAAAGAGTTTAACAACTAGATAATCAGTCTTTCTTATTTATTTATTTTAAAATCTCTTCATTAAAACTGAAAAAGAGCTTAGAAATAATTAGTCTTCAGAAAATCAACAAGATATATAATATTGTTCCTTAATGTTTTTATATCTATGCATGTAATAAGTCTTAGAAATTCACAAAAATCAATTAATATTCTTACAAGTTCTGCAATATCTATATTAAAAAAAATTGGATACATTCAACATTATTATCCTGACTCGCAAAAGGCTTTGGTTTTGGCAGGTAGGCTAATATGACACTTGCCTCAATTTCAGATGTATCATCGCGAACCAATTTGAATTATTTTTTATTTCCCAAATATTTGAAACCTTCGACTACCAATGGGTCCCACTCAAACTTCCTTCCACTGTTTGATTAAGCGCTTCTTCTGTTCGCGCCTGTGAATATTTTTTGTACTCACGGGACCCAAGTTTATTTTTATAAATTCGCGGCATCTTCCTGGTTAACAAAATATTTATTCATTTAGCAAAAGAACATTGCAAGTTAAATAAAAGCTTGGAAAAAAAAGCATCTGAAAAAAAGAGCATACTCTCTGGGGTTAATTTGATCCTTTGATCAATCTCACACCATATACCCTATCAATGACACCCCGCATTAAACAAACTCAAGTTATTGCATTCATTTTGAGGTTAGAAAAACAATGATCAACGTATTGGTTAATCGATAATAGGCCACATAATGGAGTTTATCTAAAAAATTAATTACACCATCACGCAATTAAGTACACATGAAGTTTTGCAGCACAATTATTTAGCTATAAAAAGATAATAACAATATATTTACCTTTTTAATTAAATTTGTTGGTGAATTCCCAGAGCGTTCTCAGAAAAGGATTTGACAGTTCTTCAGTGTTCCAAACTTAGAAAAAAAAACTACCAAATTGCGTTTAATTTTACGTAATTCGCAAATTTATATGAAATGGAAGTTTCGATCAAAATCATCCCGTGAATCAAAGTAACCCCGGTTTACGGTACTTCTCATAATGAAGAAGATTAAATCATTTAATTACAAGATGAATATCACGCTGTTGTACTCGGTCACGTCAAGTCACCGTGTTTACGTGTTTATACATAAATAAAACGAGACGAAAACATGTTATCTAAAAGCCGTTTCATAATTTAAATAATATATTCACACCAAAGTTATTCTATTCGAAAATTATAACTTCCGCTTCCTTATTGCGCAATATTACTTAATACAAATTGAGGGCCCTCCAGAATAATATTTGACTTAATTGTCTTTATAATTGAATCGTTATTATTAATTAATTTTAATTTTACTGTGCGAGGTCTGGTTTCTCATTATTGACGGACTATTTTTCTTCACGACCAGTCATTGCGTTTGGTTCGGATAATATTCTTGATTTAAAAGAAATAATGTATTAGAATTAATGATTCTCCTATGACCATAAAAACTGAGGCCAAGATCTATAAACGTTACTCTTCTTCTTTTCGTGTGGTAGTGACTAACCTGGTAACAGAGTTTTAAAGCCGCCCTTGGGCGGTATTCTCGAGAAATATCCCTCAGGCATGCAGGTTTCCTCACGATGTTTTCCTTCACTGTTTTTGAAGCAAGTGATAGTTATACAATACGCACATGAATCTGAAAAGTCAGAGGTGCGTGCCTTGAATTCGAATTCGAGACTCAATGCGGTACCGCACTGATTGCGAGAAGCAGGCTTCTTCTTCTATTCCACGCGAATGAAGCCTTCTTCATCAGTCTGCCCTTGGCTTGTTACCGGCGGCAACGAGTTTCGTACTGCTTCGGAGGCCGTCTGGGCACACCTCGTATTATTAGGTTGCCGCTGACGATTTGCGGGAGCTTTAATAACGGCAGCCGAATAAGCACATCCACTGGGACGTGCTTATTCGGCACGTCAACACTGGTTGACGTGCTAATATTGGTTGGCGCCCCATCGATGGGGGACGCTGGGAGGGCGGGGCGCGGTTGTGCATCGCTTGCAGTGACGGCGGTCGGGGACGAGTCAAATTTTGCTGAGTCGAAACTCAGTTGCGATGGATTGAATGCGCCGTGACGTGTGTTGACGCTGGTAGCTGGCTCATGTGACCTACATACCATCTGGCGTAAATCTGCTTCCTCAATACGTAGTTCGTACTTCAACTGCATCTCGACCCAGGCTTGATCTTAGGGTTATGATGTCCCGTATCAGACTGGTGACATCAACGTGGGCGAATGTGACGTGGGGCAGATTGCGCAAATCCTTCTCCACTAAAGTCCGCACGTCGTCCGGGTCACTCTCCTCCAACACTTTTATAATATCTTGGAGACTCCTCTCTCCCTTTTAATCCCTCCTGCGGGACGGCATTCGGTCGGCCATATGTAGCGACTCATACAGCAGTGTTTTCGCTCTACGTATCTCCTCTTCGTTGAAGTTGGATGTGCAGATCTGGATCACACTGACCTCGTCCATGATTTTTAGCTGGCACTGCAGGAATGCCAGGACCTCGTTCGCTACAAGTTCTTCTAAAGGCATGGTGGCAGCGTCATTTGCCGCGCTCGGCGCAAAATAATAATTTCCGCTTACAGTGTAAGCGCGTCCGATTGAAACCAGGGACCATTTGGGTTACCCATTGAAAGGGTTTTCGATTGGGTTTTTCTAAGCAGTTATTTAAAAACCCATACGATGTGGGTAACCCATTTGAACGGCTTAATTTAAGCCGATAGGGTTTTTCTAAGCCGTTATTTAAAAACCCATACGATGTGGGTAACCCATTTGAACGGCTTAATATAAGCCATTCAAATTTCCGTTACCCATTGAAAGGGTTTTCGATAGGGTTTTTCTAAGCCGTTATTTAAAAACCCATACGATGTGGGTAACCCATTTGAACGGCTTAATTTAAGCCATTCAAAAGGGTTACACTTTCAACTCTCCTAAAACGATAACAGCGTAACATTCCGACTGACGGAGCAATTTAATATGATCTCTCTATGATGGGCATAGGTTGCAAAATGGAATAGCACGCGTTAAGCGGCCGCGGCGGCGCCTTTGTGCCTACTTACCGAGCGGCTTCTAAACAGGGATCTATGATCATTATTGCATGTAATATAGTGTTTATTTTAGCTTTGCTGCCTGGATATCGAAATTACATAATATTATGATTTTTTCATGTCTGGACTTGTTACTTACTTTATTGCAGGCATTTGCTGGGACCGTACAATTGTCATTCTTGCTGTTTGATTTTTTGAACCCGGACGTCTTTTGCGATATTATTAGGTACCTATTTATTAGTCAGTGCGTATTTGTGAATTTTGAACAATCGCTATAATGCCAAAACCAAGACGAGATGCTGTCGGACTGAAGGTCTCATCCTAACTAACAAAACGAGTCCAAACTCGGCACACCTAGTTCTACTCGTCGTAGAGTACCAGTAGCAGTCACCAAAGTACACCTTCAGGTCAGTCCATCAAGTCCGGTGGTGAGGTCTCATCACAACTAACAAAACGAGCCCAAACTCGGCACACCCAGTTCTACTCATCGTAGAGTACCCGTAGCAGTCACCGAAGTACATCTTCAGGTCACTCCTTTCAGTCCGTAGGTAAGGTCTCATCATAACTAACGAAACGAGCCCAAACTCTGCACACCTAGTTCTACTCGTCGTAGAGTACCAGTAGCAGTCACCGAAGTACACCTTCTGGTCACTCCATCAATTCCGGAGGTAAGGTCTCGTCATAACTAACAAAACGAGCCCAAACTCGGCGCACCTAGTTCTACTCGTGAGGAGTTCCAGTGACAGTCACCGAAGTACACCTACAGGTCACTCCATCTCGTCCAAAGGTAAGGTCTCGTCATAACTAACAAAACGAGCCCAAACTCGGCACATCTAATTCTACTCGTCAAGGAGTACCAGTAGCAGTCACCGAAGTACACCTTCAGGTCACTCCATCTAGTCCGGAGGCAAGGTCTCGTCATAACTAACAAAACGAGCCCAAACTCGGCACACCTAGTTCTACTCGTCGAGGAGTACCCGTAGCAGTCACCGAAGTACACCTTCAGGTCACTCCATCTAGTCCGGAGGCAAGGTCTCGTCATAACTAACAAAACGAGCCCAAACTCGGCACACCTAGTTCTACTCGTCGAGGAGTACCCGTAGCTAAGTATTATTTAGTAAAAATACAAACAACAATACGAAATATTTTTTGTAGATGCCTATGTATTATAAAGAATATAGAGAAAAAAAAACTTTCAAAGTACCAAAATTAGTTCACTTGACTACTATTCCCGCAACTAACCGTGCGTACACTTGTGTGTGTGACCTTTGTCAATGTAGTAGTTCGATTATATACCTATCAAATTTGCAAACGCGTCCTTAAGAGTTTAGATTGTTAAATTACCTAAGTAACTATACCATAGAAAATTAAAGAAAAGACTTTAAAAAAAAAATTGTAATGTCACCCTTTGTAGGACACATCACCTTACTCCGTGTGTTTCGTCTACAAGCCTACGATATCTAGTGAAATAAAAGCAATGCGCGTGGTGCTCGCCCCACCCCACCATCACCTATTTAGTACAATTTTATTGAAAAACCATATGATAACCCGAACAAAACCCTTATATTATATGGGTTATCATAATGAAGGGGTAACCCTTTCACTGCGGTTCGAGTATAGAACCCATTCAATGGGTTATCATGTAACCCTTTCACTGGGTTTCAAGTATAGAACCCATTCAATGGGTTATCATGTAACCCTTTCACTGGGTTTTAGGTATAGAACCCATTCAATGGGTTATCCATATTGAAGAGATAACCCTTTTAATGGGTTTTGAGCACAGAACCCATTCAAGGGGTTACATCAGATAAAGGTAACCTCATAAACGGCTTACCCTTTCGAAAAGCTTAACTCTTAACCGGGGTTGCACGGTCCCTGATTGAAACGGCGGATTGCATTCATTAATTTAAGTATTTAAGATATTTTCTTACAAAGGAATTACAGTATTTCTCTCCCCTGAAATACAACGATTCTCTATTGACACTGTTTACCTTCGAAAACACTTTGAAAAGCAACATTAATACCCTAGAGACTGATATACCTAATTTAAATTTAATGTTGCCAACTAACGTTTAACTTTACGAAGTAAACACTCCTATCTCTGTGAATCTCTCAGTAAAGTTTGCAGTCAATTAAAATTTGTATTTACTGGTTATCGTTAACCCTCAATGGATGTTATCCATTGATATGGTACTGTAATATTGATTTTGGTCTCGATTTTTTTACTTATTCGTATTTATTTATCATAGCTTTCGCCCGCACTGTAGTCGGAAAATATCCCACGGGAATGTATTACCGGGATTAAAAGTACCCTATTATGTGTTAATCCAGGTTATAAAAAAAATCATTCAAATCTATTCGGCCGTTTTTGCGCCAATCCGGAAGACAAAGGGACAAGAAATCATCGTTACTATTTTATTATATATTTAGATAACTTTAGCCCGTGACTTCAACCACGTGGAGATCGAAAATTATTCCAGGGGAACGTACCACCGGGATAAAAGTATCCTATGTCCTAACCCATGTCATGGTTTATCCATGTGCCAAACTTGGTGCAGATTCACTCAGCCGTACAGCTGTTTTTTTTTTGTGCTGCTCTGCCAATATTCGCATTTTACTTTCTTTCTTTTTTCTTTATTTCTTTCTTTCTTTCTTTTACAGTCATGAAAAGGTAACACACAGACACAAAAACAGATCGACAGACTGCTAGAGTTACTTTCGCATTTCATCATTCTCCTGCCCTTAGCCCAATTTATTTGTGAACGGCGCATCATCTCTTTTTCTTCCATACTTCTCCATTAGTCGTCATCTCGGGAGTCATTCCTTTCCCATATATATTAATATATGGAATTATGGATTAATACAAACTCACAGTGGTTCAGTAAGATGTTCTGTTCTTATCATTGATTAAACATGTACAAAAAAAAATTGCATATTATTCAAAACAATAAAGTTACCGTTCTTCTTGCTTGTCGTTCCAAACATATTTTTTTTTTTTTTTTTTATAAATGACTTCTTGTAAAAAAAACATGCGGGGCAGTCTTTGGCAGTCCCCAAAGACTGCCGATAGAAATGAAAACAGATATATCTCATGGAAAGCGTTCGATGACGATGACGCGAGTTACATGATTTTTGTTCACCCAAAAAGTGCTCAACTAAAGAAGTTTTCACTTGAAAAATAGATTCCATTGTTATGAGTAAATTAAAACTCTTACAGAGAAGAAAGTTAAAATAAATTCTTAGAATTTTCGTCAACATTTTTTGAACTCAATTAATATGTAATAAGTAAATTATCTAGAAACGTTAAAACATAACATAGACTAAAGTTAAATGTTTTACATTAAAACAAAGCCACGGCGTAAGTTTAAATACAGACTTTACACTGTAAACAAGAAGATACTTACTTTTGTCTACACCAGTGTTTACATTATGAAATATGTTTACATTATATCACATTATAACTAGCAATTTCTTAATAAAGTGTTGTCACTCTCACAAGGCTTGATAAACAAATTAATGACTTGTCAAATACCTTTCAAACGATAGATTTATTTATGACTTTTCCAAAAATGGCTCTAAAGTAAATTGGATGGCTATTGAACTTCAAAATGAAGAGACGAATCTCAACCCAATTTGTTATTGGGTTTTTCAATCAGGAATTTCTCAGTAGAAACCCGGAGCCAGGATTCGTGCCCAGTTGATAACAATAGGTTTCACCCCCTATTACATGTGGGCGGAATGTAGGTAGTTCACCTCTGCTTAACGGTTTGGGAAATAGAAGCTTGATGTTGTTATGACACCAAAATCACCTTTTCTCGATACTTATACCATAAGCATAAGCTACATATTTTTAACAAAATAAGTGATAGACATAATTTTAATACTAGAAATAAAGATAAAATAAATCAACCATTTTTCAGACTATCTAAAGTACATACATCTTTTATGGGGTACTGTGTTAAATGTTACAACAGAATACCTTGTGATATATTAGAATTAAATGAAAGAAAATTTAAAACTCATATTAAAAGTACACTTTGCAAACAAGCTTATTACAAATTAGAGGATTATATCCAAGATAAAAATGCTTGGAAACATGCTGGTCCTGCTCCATAGGACAATTTAGAATCTAGACAAAAACTAACTGGTTGCTAATTTAATTGTATAATATATATATTTTTTTTTAATATTGGTTTTACATTTTGTGATTACTCGAACTCACACAATGAGTTATATTACTTGTAAAAATGCTAGGAATATCGTATAATATTACAATGTTTGTAAATATGTGAGCACCATGCATCTATCACATGATTAATTTATCTGTCATTCCTTAATTTTTCATTATTTTTACCTAACGTGGTATAGTAATCTTATTCTAGGTGCATCGTCTTCACATATAATTATATAATTGATGTATACAAGATATTGTGAAAACATTTTAAAAGAGTAACGGTGGAGTTTCTTGCCCATTCTTCTCCATACGAAAACTACCTTTTGGAAGGGGCAACTAGAATCAATTATTATTTAAATGTTGACGTTCAAAAGTGCCTTTTTTGTGCCTAATTGAAATAAATGATTTGACTTTGACTTTGAAGCAGCTTATAATGTTCGCACTACTGGGACAGACGCTTCCTCTCGGTGAGAGGGCGTGGGCCGTAATCCACCACGCGGGCCCAGTGCGGGTTGAAAGTCTTAAAATTTTTGGTTCTAGGACATGCCGGTTTCCTCACGATGTTTTCCTTCACCGTTTTGAGAGCAGTGGTGATTAAATAATTTACACAAAGTAAAGCGCCTACCTGGCTTCGAACCTACGACCTACAACTCGTAACTCGCGGCCGTTACCACTGGGCCACTACTGCTCTTCTCGATACTTATATGAGGGGAAAATGAGAAGTCTATTTAGAAATATCATATTTTACTCGGATATATTAAACTGTTTGATCATTAAGTCTTCATAAGCAGCTCAATTCATTCAGCTCTAAGTAAGAGTAATCTCCGGGACTACCAGTGGGATTAGAAAAAATATTTTTGCGTTGGATAGCTTATCTGACGATGCTGATATAGAGAGGGAGCGGAGGGCGTTGGCGGTTCGATGTAATATGGTAGCCCGTAGGTTTGCGCGTTGTAGTAGTGAGACTTTTACATCCTAAAAGTCTCACTTTTCAAGGCATACTGCCAAACCTTCTACACGTGCAGCTTGTGGGTGAAGTATACTCAGAGATCCTACAACATCCTGCGCGTACAATATGATAATGGATTTAGGATGTTGATGGGGCTTCCGCGCTTCTGCAGCGCTTCGCAGATGTTCGCGGAAGCCCGTGTTGACGATTTTCATGCCATTACCAGAAAAAGAACACCGTCAATAATGGGTAGGTTGCGCGGAAGCTCCAACAACATCCTAAAAACATTATCAGATAAAGTGGACAGTCCCTTTATAAGGCACTGGGTACGGAGGCACGTGCCAACGTGTGTTGGCCACGTCAGTTTTAGTTGTTTAGTTTTAAAAGTTTACTAACATAGTTTTTAAGTCATTGTTACTAACACTATATGGATTGTATGTACTTGTATGTGTAGTCCGAAATAAAGAATATATTATTATTATTATTATAGCCCGATTCTTGGGGAAGGTTATAGGCCATGTAACATCACGCTACAGCCCATAGGAGCCGAGCAAAAAGAAAAAAAGTCAGAATAAAGAAAGAGCGCTAAGCGAAAACGAAGTAATAGTGCAGGCGGGCGATGTGATGTGACGCGGTAAGTCGGGGCCGAAATTTCACGCGAACAAAGTTGCGGGTAGAAGCTAGTCTAGAAATAATAGCCGATCGTTAACATATAAAGAGTTTTATTCTCGACACAAATATAACTTACACAGACAGACACAACTACCTAAAAAAAAACTTTCGGCAGTCTATCGGGACTGCCGATAGAAGTGAAAACTAGCGTGCGGCGACGATGACGCGAGTTTCACGCTTTTTGTTCACCCAAAACATGCTCAAAGCGCCAAAAGATGTTTTCACTTTAAAAAAAAAAACCAGCCAAGTGCGTGTCGGACCAAGCACAATGAAGGGTTCCGTAGTTGGTATGAATTTATCCCAAGAACTAACTTAACATTGTAGTTGGAAAACATGTTCTCCCATACATTCCAAGTGCAAATATAAGTTTGTACGCACAATATTGAGAGATTTGCCATGTTGACTGACTTCTGAAGGCAAGATTACGGTATAGGAACTATTTGTTGAAACGCACTCTAGTGACAGAATTCCAGATTAGTTACCACAGATTAGAATCACTGATGACATTCTCGATAGGTTTGGCTTTACATAATATATTAATAAAAACATGGTATTTTAAACAACAATGACAAACATGACAAAGTCAAAGTCAAATCATTTATTTCAAATAGGGCCTTATAAGGCACTTTTGAACGTCAAAAATTTACAAAAAAATTGAATTGATTCTAGTCGCCCCTTCCAAAAGGTAGTTTTCGCATGGAGAAGAATGGGCAAGAAACTCCACCGCTACTCTTTTAAAATGTTTTACAATATTTTGTATAAGTAGGTACATTAGTTATATAATTATATGTGAGGACGATGCACCTAGAATAAAATTATTATACCACAATAGGTAAATAGAATTAAGAATTTAAAATGATGTAACAACATATAAACTAATTATGTGATAGATACATGGTGCTCACATATTTACAAACATTGTAAAAGTAGACGATTTTCCTAAAATTTTACAATTAATAAGTCAGTGTGCGATGAATTGATCACAGAATGTAAAATCAATGTCATATAATAAAATAAATAAAATATACAATTAAATTTGCAACCAGTTTGATTTTGTCTTGACAGATTTACAAACATACACACCACTTCCGGGGTTAACAGGGCACCGATTACAGTAATTTAAAGTTACAGTTCAGTGTGAGAGTGCCCGTAGGGATGCTACAAACTATTTAGTTACCTATGTTAACAGTTGACGTAATTTTAGTTACAAGTTGTTTAAGAACTTGTTGGTACAAAGCTGGCTCCATTATGGTAATTAGTGTACGTGTGCAGAGGGACTTGATAGCTGTGGTAGTGTGGGAAGTGAGGTTTTTAATTCTAGTGGACTCTAGTAAGCATCCTTTACATTATCTTGCAAAAAATAAAGGAAAGACATAATCAACTAATACTAATAGAATAGTTAGCACAATGGTGTTTACTTGTAAGCGTTGGTCATACAGCGCAAACTGTAAACTTCTTTCTTTTGTCTTGCCTGATATTTCCAGTATAGGCTTATCTCGCATTGCATAGGATTTCCGTACAATGCGAGGTCAGCTTATACTGGAAATGTATAGCTTGATTTGTAGCCATGTATGTGTACCTATCTAATTTTACATTGTAAAATAGAGACCCAGCCGCCCCTGCGTGAAGGCTCCCAGCAAACAGAGGCGACGCGACAGCGCGACGCGAAACTGATAAAACAATTTCTAAGAAAACGTCACGGTAGAACAATTACCGGTGCCGCGTCACGCGACAAGTCGCGCCAGTCTGCACGACCCTTTTACACGGTTTTTACGACTTGATAAATCAAACGAGATTTCTCTATTGAAGAAGTAAGTTATAACATAAACCTTCCGGAATTAATTCTCTAAATAATGCTGCAAACCACATCAAAACCTGTTGCGTAGTTTTGAGGAACAACGCGGCCACACAGACAGAAACGAAAAGTGTATAGGTGATGAGATATGATGTTATGTCATACAACCAAAGAAAACTCTTCATAGAAAAAGAAAAAAAAATAGGTTGTTTTGTCACAGAAACACGTGCATACAAAAAAAACAACAATATAAACATAACAGAAATATTCGGCAGCAGCACGTCATGACTGTGACAAGAAGGCTTCCACTCAGTATAATTATGTGCTATGAGGGACCCACGCAGAGGAGGGTACATGGGCACAAGAATAATACTGTATTTAACACACTTCAATGGGTTAGGTTATTAAATAATGGTAAAAAAATCGTAAAAAGGGTTTTTTAGATGACACCTTCTTATTTAAAAATACGTAATTATCCCAATAGAATTTATTTTAGATTTTTACGATAGTTTCCTCTTTTATTAATGTAGGTATGTAAAACTTTATCATTCATTCTTAAATACTCCTCGTAGATGTAACTGCTTGAGCACAATTATTTATAATAATATTTTGTAATCTGTCTATTGTGAAGAGCCAAAAAAATACAGGCTTTCTAAACGTCAACGAATAACGTTGGTAAATTGAAGAGTACAACTGTGACGTAGCATGATAACAATACATTAAGTATGTGTGTGAAGTGACAGGTATATTTCATTTAGTCAGTTACTTGCACTGACTTATAAATCATAATTTTATAACTTACTTGACAGCTGTCTCGTCACGTGTTTTTTTTTTTTGTTTACCTTTATTTAATTACCTAAACTAACGGAGTATAGTACCCTTTAGATAAGGTATTATTTTATTTGAAATATAAGCATATTTTCCCATGTAGGTAATTGACCCAACCGTCTTTCACAACACCCAGTGTAACATTAGGCCTTTTGTACACACCAGTTTTTCATGCCGTGAAAAACTACGGCTTATACGCCGTGTAGACACGGTCGTCAGTGTTGTATAGATAGCTTTGGAAGTTTCTTGACAGACCCGTTTTTTCTACGGCGCGGTTTACACGCCGTACCGTAAAGAAACCGTGCCGTGTACAAAGGGCCTTAGAGTGTTCATATTTCTCTCCAAAATATGACTTTACTAAACCTACGACCTAGAATATAATCAGGTACGAGTACATTCAACTAAGTACACTCCCACACATAATTGCGGTATAGCATGTCTAATGGGGCTATTTAAATCTATGAAATAGAGACGTCTATGAGTAGTTATAAAATTTAAATAATAACTGTGTTATGCTACAGTAAATAAATTTGTTATTGTATAAATTTACATACATTAGGTATAAGTGGCAAAGTGGAATAGAATAGCCATGAAAGTATTGACTAATACTCGGTTCCTACATACATATATCTGGAAATGCAATCGTTCTGTTGACCAATCGTTTTTTCAGTAATACATATAATGTCCAAGAAATGATTTTACCATACATTTTTGCTGTTAATAAATGTCTTATCTTCACTATGCACTCAGATTTAGAGTTTTCAGATAATGAAAATGTTTTTGAAAATGTCTTTGTTTCGTGATTATTTTATGTTCATGAAACATACAACAAAAATATTGATATGATCATGTCTATTTTTTGGTAAATGAAGGATTACTCTCTGTTCTCGCCTTTCCAATGACCATAATCTCGACGATTCTTGACGACTCTAAATTAGTTTAATAAATATAACCGTGGAAATCGTAAAAAATATACTTATAGGCTGTTTGTACACCGCCACTGTCAACGGAACGTCAACGAGAACGAGATGACTACGCGCGGTCGCCGAAGTAGCGATACATACATTTGCTATGGCCGCGTGTCCTCACCTCACACCACCGCGTCACATTCTGCTCGAATAATCTCGTTTCTCATTGACGTTTCGTTAACGGTGGCGGCGGACAAACGGCCAATAGTGTATCTACTTATAGATACTTAATGCCATCCACAAAGACTTGCCCCACTCCGCGATTACTGTACTGTAAGCTGTACGGTAGTATGGAGCGGAGCGGAGTGGGGCGCGTCTTCGTGGATGGCACTATCTATACCTAATTGACACTACTTAAGAAAATCAAATAAAAAAAAAACGAGCGAGCCTTACAGTAGTAGTTGCATATAATGTGTAACATCTGACATTTTACCTTGGTAATAAGCAACATTAAAAGGCCGGGGCCTCGCGCGCGGTCATTGGTCAAATCAAATAGCGCGCGCTTCCCCGGTTTACTGTTACACACTTCCGTCCCTTTTCACGAAATCACTCCCACAGATTTCCAACTCCACCGATTGCAGGAAAGCGAGATGAAAGATGTTAAACAACAAAAATCATTATAATTTCAACAGAAGTATAAATTAAATCCTTATGAAATATCCTAACAGTTTTAATAACAAGTACTTAGTAATGTCCACTTCTTGTTCTTGAAGAAACTTGAGTGAATAATGACGAAAGTTGGAAACTAGCACAAGCGTTACTTTGAAACTGAAAGAGATATCTGTTGAGTAAATAAAATAGTTTCTTGCAGCAAATATTACCATCAAAGGATGAATTATTTGTGAGTTAGTTCGTTAGAACCATTCCGAAATTGTAAGAAATCAAGAAAGTTATTCTGGATGCCAAGAGCTGGGTATTTATTTATACATAACTAACAAACCATATTTTCAGGTTTTTGGAAAATTGCTTGTTAAAATATAACTTAATTCATTATGTTATTTATAAGTAGTCATTTCAAAAGGTTCTTTGATGTTCTACAAAAAAGTCGGATGTGATGTATAGTGCCGAGTTAGGCGTAACGATCTTTATCAAATAATTCAGATTTTTCATGAGCTGACTAGTTATAGGAATAGAAAGTGTGCCTGGGTATATGTTTAACAGATTTAGTGTCTCCAATTTTTCGGGGATTTCACCAATGAAACTGAATGCGATCAGCACATCTAAGCCGCATTCAAGAGCTGTCAGTGTTATTCTACTTAAACTGAATGAAACGAAATTTAAATCTTATATTAAACGCACACTATGCAGCCAAGCATATTATAAGTTGGGGGATTACATCGCTGATAAAAATGCTTGGCTCAACGCTGGTCCTGCTCCACAAGCATAAACTAATTGATTAGCATTTGAAAATACCGTTGGAGCTGCTGAAGATTTTAAAAACTATCTTTGCATTGTATAAATTCAATCTCTTAGCATTGTATAATTGCATGGCACATGTGTGGGTACTATGTACCGACTATAAAGCTACCATTTAGGTACTGGGTATGTCTTTCATTGACTTGAATGTGCCCTGGCGGCTGAGAGTATGTCATGCTCACTCTAATGTCTCGCTGATGGTGGCGCGTGTGTTGGATCATTTAGCTCCTTTCAAAATGGTTGAGCTGAATGGTGCTAATCCATGCGTCATGTTCGTGATCGGGCGCCGTCAGTAGGGACTGGTCATCTCTTAGCTGCCACGGCGATTTTAATTTAATTTATATTTTTATTTCTAACGGACTACGCTTTGGAATGGGCGACTAGCTTCATATTTCTGACTGACCGACCCCTTGACAATTCAAGTGCCTGTAATTAGTTTATTTTGTTTTTTTTCTCGGCAAGCATAGCTTTACCTGATGGATCGACCCGTGCTGCTGTTATTACTTAGACACGAACTACTCCCTGTCAGTGTCATAATAACTGTCGTGAACACATTGACACGCAATTTTGATTCAAAGTCAAAGTCAAATAATTTATTTCAATTAGGCACAAAAAAGGCACTTTTGAACGTCAACATTTAAATAATAATTTATTCTAGTTGCCCCTTCCAAAAGGTAGTTTTCGTATGGATAAGAATGGGCAAGAAACTCCACCGTTACTCTTTTAAAATGTTTTCACAATATCTTGTATACATCAATTATATAATTATATGTGAAGACGATGCACCTAGAATAAGATTACTATACCACGTTAGGTAAAAATAATGAAAAATTACGGAATGATAGATAAATTAATCATGTGATAAAATTATACGATTCGCTGGTCGCGTTCAGTTTCATTGGTAAAATCAACCCATAATGAGTTCTTTTAAATATGGCTTATGTCACCTCATGACACCACTGTCCAAGTACTAGGTTAGTTTCCTATTATTTTCCATCACACGCTTAACCACAATCATACAGAGTACCTAGACATACACTACATCAAATTCTAGCAATTTATAGCCACTTCAATAAACTAAAAACATCCCTAGTCGCCAGTAAAGGCACTAATTACTAGTGTACTCTAACAATTTAGTGCTATTAGTGGAACGAATTCAAAGTATACGTCACGTCCACAGTTGTTCATAGTTGTTGTTACTAGCAATTTGTATAGTTGAACAATATTAAATTGTGACGTGTGTGGATTGTTAATACTGGTAGGTACCTATTATGCCGTCCGCGTAAAGCTCATCACACATATTGCAGATAATAGATATTATGGTGCTTAAAAATCCTTAAAGGTAAAATATATATTATCGTCTCTGTGTGTGGTGGTCCATTAAATTGTACAGTGAGCGATTTGTCGAAGATAAAATATATTTTATTCTATCTTCTCCCCGCGATTTCACCCGCTTAAGTCTCGATCCCGCGGGAAAAAAGTATCCAGATCTTGGTCTAACCATGTGCAAAATTTCATCCAAATCTGTTCAGCACTTGCGTGAAAGCGTAACAAACAAACTCACTTTCGCATTTATAACAGTATAAGTTAGATTTTCTTCAAAGTGTTCGTCTTTACAATGGTACTAGTACCTACCAAATTCTATAGTAGCTGTCTAGTGGGAAAGCAATAGACATATGACTAGAAAGGACTACCGAGATGACGATAAATAGAGAAGTATTGAAGAAGAAGACTTAGATAAGGACAAGAGAATGATAACGATAATGATCACATATAAGATATTTATGTGCAAGAAGCATGGTATCCACGAGAGGTTCAATTTGTTGTAATGAAGGTACAGACGCCAGCAGGTCAACCTACCCGAAACTGTCAAATTTTCCCAATCAACTTTGAACCTTATACTTTAGTGATAAAGTTGAAATTCTATTAAAGAAATTTGACAGATTGTAGTAGGTTGATGTGCTGGCGTCTGTACAAAAAATATCTAAAAAAATCATTATTTTTTCATTCGACTAGGAATGGCTGTTTTTAATCGGGAAGTTAACAAACCTATCATACATAATGAGGATGATAGTACTGTGTGAGCGAGACCGAGGAAATGTGAAATAATATTATTATTCTTTCTTTCTTTCTTTTAAATATTGTAAGACGTTTCAAAACGAAATAAAGCGGTTTATACCCTTCTTAGCTTTTAATTTTCCATGTACGGGTTAGCTTTAGTTTTTTATCTATGAAAACGTTCATATAATTTCTTACATAGCATTTTTACCTCGAAACAGCCAACATTGTTTATACCGAAAACTTCGTGGAGCGATTTCAAATATTCTAAATTCGGAAATTCCAACGAATCGGAACAAAGTTCTGTTAACAAGGCGGCGAACAAAACCAAGCTTACATATTAGTCAATCATAAGTTTGTGAAACCACAAACTCGTCAAAGGTTTATAACAGTAGAACCTACCCTTTGTAAACGTGTGGTTTTACGAAAATATGAATCGGAGTTTATCAATTTAACTTTTAAAAGATTGTTTACCCGACCTACTTCTGACTACTGACACACACTACTTACTACAATTTGCCGTATTTTTGTCATTTCACACAATTTTCAAACCCTTTTGTGATTTGAAAAAATACAGGGAACAGAGATGAAGCCTGGGTCAAAAAAAAAACTGTTTCCGTCAGTAAGATAATAAAATAATATTAGACACGTATTTTTTGCTTTATCATATTAACAAAAAATTACTCAGATAAGACGCATTAAAGTTCGGGCGTGGGGGTTTCTACGTCACAAGTAAGTATAAAATCTAACATACTTGTGACTTCATGGTATATTTTAATTCAATGTTTCGCCGTAATCTTTTGATAACGTAAAAAAAGAAAAAATACGAGTCCAATATTTTTTATAATAAATTAGACGAACAAAAAAAATATTTTTAGTCATTATCCCTATTTAGGTTGGTTGTCATTTTGGTAAACGAACAGAAATGTGCTACCGGGAAGTATCCTAGGTCATGGGTTACTTAATATGTGTGCCAAATCATCGAAATCCGTTCAGCTGTTAAGGCGTGAAATTTAACAAACAGAGTTATTTTCGCATTTTTAATAAAATTTATTTGATACATTCGGATACAAATTAATAGATGTTGAAGCGTGGGTTTATTTTTAGTATTTTTGTCGTCACCTTTTATCGGATGTTTTAATGCTTTCACTAATCGTTTGAGTGTATCTACACGCAGCCCATTTCGGTTAGCGTTCAAAGTTCTGCGGCAACCTCAAAATACTTGGCGTTTTAGTACCCAGTACATTGTTTTAAACATTGTTTCGAATATAATGCGGTATTACAGGCGTTTGCGGTAAATATGTGGAGGTATTAAAGGCGTTACATGATGTAAATATTGTATGAGTGGATGTTTGTTTTGAATATATTATATTGGAGGAGGTGTGTGTGGAAAAAATGGGTATAAAAAGAAGAGGTATTCCACTTAAAGCAACGATTTCAAAGGCACTTGACAGAACGACAAAGTTATTCCACTTACAGCACCGAAACAAAATGTTGTGCTTTTTCTGGACCAGTTTAATTTTTATTCCACAAACGACCACTACAAGGAAGTTCTATTTTTAATTTAAACCATACCTACATAATTTCTTATAAACTTATATTTACTACTGATTCCATTACAGAATACAATAAAGTCGTCCGTAATATACTCGGAATAAGTCGTAATATAGTCGGTAATATACCCATGATTTATTCAATCATGATTTCCGAGTATTAACAACGGAATATATTGAACATTATACATGTGCTTTTGTTACCTTTTAGTTCAATATTGACTGTATGTGGACGACACATGGAATTAGACTTTAGGCATTATTATTTTTTTGATGACTCGTTTTATTTTAATTGTACGGTTGCTGAACAGAGTAATGATTCCACCCTGCCCAGTAGGTAAGTGAATACTATATTCGTTCACCGACTGTCCTTATCACGACCTTTTGTCCATTTTATTGTAAGTTATCGATCTCAGAAAGATCAGATCAGATCTCGCTTTTAAGACTATTTAAGTAAAGATCTCCTCATAAGCTTCGACCGAAAACATATTCTCAGTATTTTACAAAAGCATAATCTATCAGTATCAGAACAATATGACAATTTTCTTTGAAATTTTAATAAGGCTGAAATATATGACCAAAGTCTAAAAATGGACTTCAACAAGGAATATTTAAAAACTAGCTGCGCGTCACGGCTTCACCCCATTGGGAATATCGGGATAAAAGGTATCCTATGTCCTTATCCAGGTCATGGTCCACCCATGTGCCAAATGTCACCCAAATACGTTAAGCCGTTTCAGCGTGAAAACGTAACAAACAAACTATTATAATATTACTAGCTTTCGCCCGCGGCTTCGCCCGCTTCGCGGGATAAAAAGTATCCTACATGTTAATCCAGATTATAAACTATCTGTGTGCCAAATTTCATCTAAATCCGTTCAGCCATTTGTGCGTGATTAGGTAACGAACATACAAATTTTCACATTTATAATATAATATATAATATAATATAATAATATATAATGTAATATAATATTAGTAGGATAGGATTTTGATTAGTAAGATTTTTTCAAAGTTTATATAAAAATACTGTTACCGGGCGCTAATGACCCTTCGACAGAATTACAAATCAAACAAAAAAGATAGGGAGTTACCTAAATAAATGAAACACAAAAGTAATTTTCATTTATACAGAAAGCCTCTCCGAACAAAAACATTTAGAAGGAGCAATGAGCTTGTCCGAATTTGTTAATAAGGGTAGAATTAATGAATTTAAATGAACCAAAGGCCGGTAATAATATGATTCGATGTATTTTTTCAGGTGGATACTTCCTTTTACCGTTAAAAACATTTTTTAGAACTTAGTATTTGATATTCTATAATAATTAACATATAATTAAGTCTGTTTTATGAGGGTAGGCACAAATTACAACACGTGTATGATATCCATAACATGATATTCTGTTTGGCTTGTTTTGAACTTTATCAAAAGATCTAGTCCTCATATCTAATAGATACAAAATTCGAGTTCTTTCTTCACTTATTCATTGAAACTATGAACTCATCCTCTATAAAAAATCCAAAACCTTCGACCCAACGGGTTTCGTGTCTGGTGGACAACTGCCCGACGATTGATGTCGGGACGTTGTATATATACTCGTCACGCGGTAAACTCTACTTGCGCGATGCAGGATTTTGAGTGACGTCTGTGTGATGGGTAGTTTGCTTGAGGCGTTGTATTTGCCGCCACAAAACTGTCACACACTCTCGTCTGGTCTTTTTCTGAATTCGATTCTATATAATTTAGAACGGGTGTATAAATTCGGAATCTGGGATTCAGAATCTGAAAAACGTATACTCGCCAGTCACCTTTCTTAAAATAAGAATACCTACATGTTATGTTTGTAAACTTTTCTGATCAGGAATTTAGAACGTCATACTGTAAGATCGATCTGAAGAAATCAGAACCGGAGAGAAATAAGCATGATTGTATATGACTTAAGTATTATAAAAATAGTGTGCAATTCTAAGGCATTCCGGATCAAGCTTATAGTCGGACGCCGATTGTAAAAATGTATGAAAAACAAAGGACAGTCAGTCGGCGGGCGGTTGAAGTTCTTTATTCATACATTTTGTACTGGACGCTCACAACCGGTGACCGACTATACGGTTTGGTGTGAACGTGGCCTTAGGGTCGAACTGAAATTTTCCTTCGAGCTTTTTGAAAGTCAGTAATAATTGAGCCACGTAGAATTTCTACCAGATACACTGAAGCTTCAATAGGTACAACTACTAACTAACTAGGTACCTATATACTAGAGAAAAGGTTTTCCGGTCCACTTTTCTGCAACGGAACAGACTTTTACCTTCCGAGCCCCTTAAGCTAGTTGCACCCTTTTCGCTCGACCAAGCGCAATAATTCTTTTTCTGTCCTTTTTATCATCTGTGACCAGACTTACCAGCTTTTTCTCCGACGAAATAATGAATTTATATATTGACGCAGGAAAAATACTTTTTTATGGAAAACGAAATATCTTCTTTTTTTTAATGATATTCGCCACTTTTTTTGTAGGTATTGGTAACTCGATACCGGCTTTCCGGCTTCCGGGTTCGTCTACAAATAGAAAATTATTTATTTTAATGGTTTAGTTAATCGTTAATTTTGTGTATTTCTACGTTGTTCGCTTGTCTATAATGAGAATCAGTCATTATGAAGCCGTTTTCGTTTTCGTCGAAAGGTTACAATTACGGGGCATTTTTAGATACTAGGAGCTAAAAGGAACTATTATTTAATAGTAATCAGATGACTAGCGTTCTTGTATCGACTCCTAATGGAACGCAGATCAACTGAATATTATTATTTTACATAGAGTGACTTGGCTTTTGAGCCACAACCCAAATTCTGGACTATTGTCCAAAGATGTGACCGGTGTACAAAGGGCTTCTGCCGTTGCCTTTATATACCTCTGTTGGGGTTCGGAGAGTCTCAATACCGACACCTGAATACCATGGAATATAAACTAGAACGTTGAATTTTTGCACCAGTATGAGGCTGTCGTTTTTAGTCTTCTATATCTTAATTATGTTACCTCAACCCGAGAAAAAAAAGACTTTTACAGACCGACAGACCTCCGAACAAAATAATCCTTTTTTTCCGTTTTCCGAGGTCAGAAAAACAGACAACAAACGGCAGCCATAAAAAACTCATAATTGCAAAGTGTACACGGGAGCCTACAAACCGTTTATATTATCGAGGTACTCCATTGGGGTTCGACTGCTCAAGTTAAAAAGGTCTGAATGGCGGTATCTAACTTATCGACAAGAGTTAGACAGGCGTGAACTAGTTGGAGGACTGGTTTTGTTGTTCTATGGTTATCTCTGTTGTTTCCAAATGTTCCTTATTGTGGCGAGATACCTATATACATTTATGTATGTCGGGACGTGCCAGAATTTCTGTGTGTGCGTTCTTACACGCGTTTGAATTTTACAGTTCGATTGTGGTTATAAAACTTTTTGGGTGTATTGTAAAGGAGAATTTTATTGATGTTTTTACCTTGTAGATCCGATTAAAGTTAAATTGTCCTTTTCACGCTTGAGAGTTAACATATAGGCGCCAGACTGAACGCCTGAAATAAATAAAAATAGATTTAAGTAGAGACAAGTAGAAGGTTGCTTATTTAACGAAGAAAACAGTTTTATGAAAAAAAAACGGAAGCTTAAGTTTTTTAAACAATTTTGTTCGAGGTATGTGTTTACATGACTAAATTTCTAGGAGTCCGGGTGGTTTGTACTTTTAGGGTGAATGCTGTGAAATGTTTGTTTTTACGAGAAACGTAATATCGTACACGTGGTGAAAAGGTAAATGAACTATTTTCATTGTTTCATAAAGAAAGAATAAAGAAAGAATAATATTTATTTGGACACAGTTCGTGAAACACATAATACAAAAATAAAAAAGTGAAAATAATCATAAAGCGATAATAGTGTGCCTCACGGCTGCGCCAAAAAGGTTCATTTCAGCATTAATGCCAGACAAATGCTGTCTGACGCTGGTTTTCTAATGAACCCTTATGGACAAGTGACGGGGAGTAGCAACAGTTTCAACATACCTAATACATACTTTTTATACCTCTAAATAAATAAATAAACTACATAAGGTCTATTTAAATAATTGTTTCGAATCAATGTTATTTCCACCCAAACAAACATCAACTTTATGTAAGTGTAAATAAAATTGATTTTAGACTGACTAATACTGTTGAAAAAATCATAAAAAATAATATGAAGTTGTAGCGCAAACTGAACCCTATGTGTAGGTATTACACCACGCTTGTAATCCCCAAAGGGTTAGATAGAGGTTTGCATTGTTTCAAGTGCTTTTCAAAAAGGTCTTGGTGAAAAATCGCTAGGTTCCTGGATATTTTAATCGAATTGGTAAATTATGTCAATGTTTCAATGTTTGATGATGAACTGCATCCAATGTTTGCATGCCAAAATGGTAGAATGTAAGTACCTACATTCTGAGAAAATAAATGAATACCTATGAATATGTCGGTAAATATTAAAAACTTGCTGACCTGAAAGATTTTGAAGATAGAAAATGCACTTTCAGTTTTCCCGAATTTTCAAATTTTCCCGGCAACTTTTCAATTTTTTCTTTCCGTTAGAACCTGATTCAGACTATTACAAACATTTTAAAACAAAAAAATCTAAATCAGTCCAGCCGTTCTCAAGTGATGCCCTTACCAATTAATTTATCTGTCATTCCTTAATTTTTAATTATTTTTACCTATTGTGGTATAGTGATCTTATTCTTAGGGTGGATTCGACCAAACTCGCATTTATACACGAGTAACTATACCAGGAATAATCTATTCCACGATTTTATTCTCGAGTAAATCAACAGCCGTTCTTCCATGCAATCTAACGTATAGCTATACTTGGATTTGCTATACGCGAATAGCGGAGTGAATGTGAACGAATATAATACCCGGAAAAAAAACGTTGTTCTACAGATGGGACGGTGCATAAGCATAATTCATGTCAACTGTCATTGGTCGTATTATAGCTTGGGAAAGTAGCTGTCAATAGTCAAATCAAATCAGTTTTATTTGTTAACACAGTTAAGAAATACAGATCTTGAGTTTGGTGAACAGAACGCTATGTTATGCCAGGAGGCGTACAAATATGGTGTGCATCTAGCTCAATATTAAGAGTTTAAAAAATATTTAAAAAAGTTGTTTGAAAATCATGCATACTTAAAATTTCAAAATAAATTATAACAATAATATAATATTATTTATAAAAAGTGATGTCAGATTTAAATGAGGAATTATATAGGTAATTATAAATGTTAAAATTTTTTAATAAATAAAATAAAAATCTAAGAAGGTCAGAATAATTGCAAATGTCAAAGAAATGATTAAATGTCAATATTAATAATAAATTTCAACTCCAAATTAATTCATCATTTAAGTTTTTTTTTCCTATAATATAGAAACAGCATTATATTGAGCCATCATTGAAATAGTGTCAATGTACAATTTGTAGTAGTTTGAAGTTTTGTTTGTCGGTTCGGTTTGGTTCATGTGGTGTTTATTTTCGGGTTTTGCAAGTTTATTTGTCTAAAATGAGTGACGTTATGCGTAAACGTAGTCCGAACTGGCTGCCCTCTGAAAAAGAACTTTTGTTAAGCCTTGTAAAGTTTCATTTTAATATTATTATATTATATATATAATATATGATATTATTGGACGTCTAGGTATAACTTCTTCATCACTATCACTATCTTGAATTAAATCGTTTAAACGTTGCATTTTATGATTTTGAAACAATATTCCTGAGTCGAGTTGAAATGACACCACAAAACAATAGGACGCCATTTTGTTATTCTTGGAATAGCTCCGTATTCCATGCTTATCGATGGTATAGTGACTATTCCCGAATAGACTCGCTATCCCTCGAATTGTAGTTGGTTAAACGTGTAATTGATTTACTCTCGAGTAAGTAGCGATTTATTCCGAGAATAAAATTTATTCCTGTTTGGTCGAATCCGCCCTTAATATTATATAATTAATGTATACAAGTTATTGTGAAAACATTTTAAAAGAGTAACGGTGGAGTTTCTTGCCCATTCTTCTCCTTACGAAAACTACCTTTTGGAAGGGGCGACTAGAATCAATTTTTTATTTTTTGTAAATTTTGACGTTCAAAAGTGCCTAATTAGGCACAAAAAAGGCAATACATGATTTGACTTTGACAATAAACAGCATTTAATTTTTATCTATTTATTTATATAAAAATTAATTGCCGTGCATTAGTTTCGCAGAAACTTGAAAATGGCTCAACTGATTGTGATGAAAACCTTGGTAAGATGTCGTGTGCCAGTGAAGGATCCTAACAAAAAAAAGTCGTGAAAAAGGCATTGCAACGCATGCCAGCTAGCTAGTAATATAAAGATTTAGCAAGTAGTATCTAAGTAGATAAAATAAAATAAAGAAAGAAAGAAAATTTATTTATTGAGACAAGCACAAGAGATCTCAATTAAACTACTCATTGAAAAGACTCCTATATCAGCGCTGGTATTCTGATAGGGCCCGCAGTGATGTCACGGATAGATAGTACAGAAAGAAATACAAAAAAAAATAGATGTATGAAAAACATTAAAAAATAAAATATAATGTAGTCCGCGTATCTGCACCCGACGTATCATCAGCAGCCTTTAATGTCTGTGGCATCGTTGTGACAAGTAAAGAGACGCAGACACCGGCAAAAAATTGTTTTAAACATTACGGCTGTTTATTGCTACAATAATAAAAAGGATGAAAATCAACTTTAAACAATACTTTTGTGCACATATCTACTTACTTTGGTACTTCTATATTATATATGTTTTATTCAACATTGTACGTAAAACGAATAGGACGAGTATGTTGGACGTGTACCGATTGTGTTATTTCTTCAGACTTTTTTTAGGTTTCAGGAGATCTTTACGAGTTCTTTATTTACGGAAAAGTTTATGTCGAATCATAATTCTATTGACAGCCTTGTCTGGTACTACGTGTGCCTATATTTTCTTTGGTTTTTGCCTTAGAAATTTTTAGATTATCTTCGAAAATTTTATTATTGTGTAGTCGGGTAAAAAATAAACAAATGTCCCTTGCATACTAAGTGACTTTATCCGCTTAAACCGGACCCGCAGTGGACTGAAAAAAATATCAAATTCATAAAAAGCTGTTTCTAAGCTTATACTCTAAACCCAAATCTATTTTTTTTTTAATTCGGAATCTTTGGCAAAATTAAATTATAAAGACGATATGCAAATCTGACCAATATCCTTCAAAATCGTCTTACACGATTGCGATCACTCGTACAAGAGTAGGTAAGTAGTCTCCCATACAATATTTAAGGTTCCCGTCACTTGCGTCTGAAATCGTATAAAAAGTGGGTGAAACAACCACTGAATAATATATGAGCTAGCGTTTACAGCCATCTGTTCCGGTCGCTGTTTGATTAGTATGACGGAAAGGAATAAAAAGTTATTTACGAGTAGCTCCTGTTACTTGAACAAAACATGTTTTCTTGTTGAACGAACTTATTTGAGACTGTTTCATAGAATCTCTCTCTCTCTCTCTTTCTGGCTATGTATCCCACATGTTGGTGACAGTCTTCCTGGTTTTTCTCTTCCACTTTATCCTCGACATCGTCTTCGGATACCTGACACTCTTTCATGTCCTTTAGCACTACAGCATTGGGTTATAGAATAGAAAATATTTGTTTGCATAGAATGCAGGTAAATGGTTCCAGGTATATTCTACCATTTAGCATGCAAACATTCGTAGGTACTTATAACTAATACAATATCTAATTGGGGCCTTTACATTGGTTATTGGTTGGTTGGTTGGTCATAGCGGTGCAGTGAGCAATTATGTAGGTATATTCTACCATTTAGCATGCAAACATTCGTAGGTACTTATAACTAATACAATATCTAATTGGGGCCTTTACATTGGTTATTGGTTGGTTGGTTGGTCCTAGCGGTGCAGTGAGCAATTTTGTAGGACTCACAGTCCAGGTAGATTTATTTAAATTAATAAAATGCTAAAATATACTGAACATTTATAATTTGAAAGGTCTAACTAATCCGTTTCCGTCCCTCAATACGGGGGTACTATACGTTTATATTACCAATCAAAATGCGTATAAACTGAACTGCGATTCTCTTACGAATAAACTTTCGTTAGAGGACATTTCACATTGTTTTGTTGCCATGTTTTGCACTACTATAGTCTGTTGACCTGCGTATTGTAGTCCCATCTCGCCACCCACCGTATCACAAACATACAATGTTTAGATCGTGATAAGCCCTGACGCCTGTACTACACAGTATTATAACGCCATATTAAATTACCACGAGGTACACAGTAAGGTTAAGTAAGGCTGTCGGACTTCTTGCTAGTCAACATTTCTTAGAAATGTTACCCGTTTTGCTAGTGCAGAAGAAAAAATCCGATAAAGTGCAGATTCTGACATTGACACATCAGGTATAATAGAGGGACGTGTTTATTAAAGAGGATAAAGTTTCCTCAAAGGGTTAGGAGGAGACCTATAGTAGGTACACCTATATTTCGCCAGTTATGTTTAAGTCCCATGTAATAGGGGGCGAGCCTATTGCCATCAACCGGCCACAAATTCGGACTTCGGGCTGCTACTGAGAAATTTAGATAAATAGACAAACCCAATAACACTTTGCTCAAGCTGAGAATTGAACACAAGACCTCATGCTCGGCAGTAACGCTTGCGACCACTAAACCAACAAGGCAACAATACTAAATTAACTAACACGAAGAAGAAATGAAGACTGATGAAGAAAGGGAAGACAAAGGGAATCGCTGGATGGACTGTGTGAAAGATGATAATCTTGTCCTAAATACCACTATGGTATGAGGGACAAGGCTTTTGACCTTCTGACTTCTTTGACTTTTGACTATCTGAACAACAGAGTTCAGAGGGTCACCATGGGCATTCCGCAGTGTTAAATTCTAGGTCCTTTCTTATTTCTAATTAATATAAATGACTTACCACATAAGGGATAATCACATGATCTTTTTATTCGCAGATGACACTTCCCTCATTTTCAAAATCAAACGTCAGTTAGTCAACTTTGAACAAGTTAACGATGCACTCTCTAAAGTTGTGCATTGGTTTAATTTAAATAATTTTCACTTGAACGAAAAAAAAGACTAAACTCCTTAAATTTTCAACGCCAAATGTCAGGCAGCTAACAACTATTCTTCAAGTTAATAGAATAGAGTTGGAGCCTGTTGAGTAAACAGTTTTTTGTAATAACTATTGAGGGTAAATTACAATGGGGCCCACACATAGAAGAATTGTCAGGAAGGCGAAGAACGGCCGCCTATGCTGTTAAAAAAAATTGGACAGATGATTGACGTAGATACAGCCAGAATTGTTTATTTTAGTTATTTTCATAGTCTTATGTCTTATGGGATTCTTCTCTGGGGACCTGTGCGGACATTAATACTATCTTTGTTCTACAGAAAAGGGCTGTTCGAGCCATTTAGAACCTGGGTCCAAGAAATTTCCTTCGATAAAAATTCAGAGAAATAAATATTTTGACTGTAGCCTCACAATATATTTTTGAAAACCTATTGTATGTACACAAAAATATATCAGAAGAAAGAAAGAAAGAAGAAGAACGAAAATACGTTTATTTGCGGTAAATATGACGCAAAGAAAAAAACACGAGAATAATTTAAGCAGAATTTTCCTTCGGGATAGGAAAATTCGTTTATCTGCGGTAAATATGACGCAAAGAAAAAACAAAACACGAGAATAACAAATTGGGGGAATATGCGTCACATCTACGCAAAACGTCCATCACTCAGCATAATGCTGCGACATAGGGTCGCAGCATTATGCTAGACGAGACAGAGCCCCAGCGCTGGTTTTCAGCGACAGCCGAAAACCAGCATATCAAATTTTAAGATAATGTTCGATATTCATAGTTTCATTTCAATTTCATTTTATAAGGCTAGAAAGAGGGTAAATACCGAGATGACGACTGATAGAAGAAGTATTGAAGAAAAAGACGTTGCGCCGACTCCAAGTGAATTGAGTTAAGGGTAGGAGAATGATGATTATGACTAAATTAACTAACATACTAATAAAATGATATAAAATATGGTGTGTAACACCTGTTATTTTGGCTGACGTATTTATGATATAAACAATATTCTTCACCGTCACAGTCATCAGCATAATTATCATCATCACCCTGCTTACAACCTCTTAGAAAATGGATTGGTACGAGTACCATCTGACGGCCAAACTCAAGCACGGCGCGCGCTCATTGGTCAAATCAAATAGCGCGCGCTTCTCCGGCTTCCTGTTTCTCATTTCCGTCCCTTTTCACGAATTCACTCCCACAGGTGATTATTTAGATTTTGATTGCAGGTAAGCGAGAGAAAATATGCTATACATCAAAAATATAATAGGTTTCTAGAAGGAAGAATTGTATACTGACTTCAGATGCCCATTATTTTTATCCGTGTAGGTCTATATGTAATGTTTTGGTCCTGACTTTTAGGGACGTTATCTTCATAGCTATTGTAGGTTCCATTAATAGGTACGTCCGTTGAAGGCTGTCATATCCAACCTGACATGTTAGCATGTAGCAACATCGACAAATTGAAAATCAATCACCGCCAACCCAATCAGCATCAAAATCAGTACCAGGGTTGACACACAATTAACCTGTATCATTTTCGGAAATTATGTGAATTTGCTTGTGAAGCTAAATGGGAATCTCGCGGGTAGATTGATAAGTGAAGTGAAGCTAATGGATGCTGCTACAAGAACCAGAGAGCCTAGAAAAAGTGACATTCTATCAGCAATACTGATGGTGGAACTCAATAATGTATGGGATTGAAAGCTACCGAAAAGCTTATGACAATCCCGTTGAAAGTCGTGGTAGAAATACGAAACGCTTTGAAAGCGATTGACACTTGTCTAGATCCTAAGGTCGATAGAGAAACTCGATTAAAATATTCCTAGGTTCATTTTTATTTCTTTTTTTTAAAAACGTTGCCCCACACTAGGAATTTCTCCTGTGTCGTGGGTGCGTTTACAAACATTTATGATCACATACACAAACAGCCAGACCCGGAACAACTAATTGTAGGTCATACAAATATTTGTTGCGTGCGGGAATCGAACCCGCGACACGCAGCGCAGCAGTCAATCGCTTAACCACTGCGCCAACCGTGCCGTCAAGACGGTTGAAATTTTATTGAAGGTAATTTAACAACAATGCAATAATTATCAATACAATTATTTTTCTTGGGCCACTGAATCGGACACTGACTCAATCTGCCTAGCCTTTTTGATGTAGCTGAATACCAGTATTTTACATGGAGCGACTGCCTATCTGACCTCCACAATCCAGTTACTATGTAACACGATACCCTTTGGTAAAACTGGTTGTCAGACTTGGGCTTCTGGCTACCCATAACGACTGTCAAAGATTTAAGAATGACAGCCGGGACCAACTGCTTAACGTCTTTTCCGAGGCATGAAGATGTCTCGATATGTAATGGATGGCCTCCCATCCACGAACCGACCGCGGCAAGCGTAGCTTAACCTTTGATCGACCCGTCGGGCTATTATTATTTAGTCACGAGCTGGACAGATCACTAATAAGACATTTTTATAAAAACGTAAATCGAGACGCAAAACTATCCTTATTTTTGAAGACGATGAAAAAGTCAAATAAAACTTTGATTTATTCTGGTTTTACGTAGTGAGTCCTAGAATTGATAACCGATCTTAGTGTACGAGGTACGACAATCGTCGGTCCCGATTGTCATTCAAATAAATATTCAACAGTCACGGACTGTTAGAAGCCCGAGAACGCTGTGGATTTATCCTTAGGATATCGGCATTTCCCAATAATTCTGTTTTACCTCGAGGTAAGATGGCTGTCGCGTCCTTTAATAAGTTTTCAAATATTCAATTATAAATTCCGACCCAATGTAGTTCGATAAGAGTATGATGTCCAACATATATAATTGGACACAATGCAATGCAGTCTCGAGCATAAAAACACGCAAACTCCAAAAGCGATTTTCTCGTAAAATTACTATTAAAACTGATAAAAGAATTAATTATGAATGAAAATTCAAATTTATTTATTTAGTTTACACAAAGTTCTTAAATAATACAAGTTATAAAAGTCTCACTACCAGTAGACTTAAACAGTTTAAACAGCGAGTCCCTAACTAGGCACAGCCTGTATCTTGGTGACCCAAACACTACATAAAGTTAACAATTTAATGTGTTCTGCTAGCGCAAGATATTATTCATAAGTTCATTACAAAATTTAGAAAAATTACAATAATGTAAATACAATGAAAATAAATAAGAAAGAAAGAAAATACTTTTATTTGCGGTAAACATGACGCAAAAAGCGAACACTAAATAAAAGAAGAAACAAGTTTAGGGAAAATACGCGTCACATCCACGCAAAACAAAAAAACATAGATTATACATACAAAAACAGTTAAGGTGAGTAAGTGTGTTGTGTCAATGTAAATTAAAGTTAAAATAATGTTCGTAGCATCAAACAATTTCTATCAATACTTTAAGAGAAAATCTCTATAGAATCTTGCGTAAGTGTAACGTATTTATGCCTGTGACTGTACAGTTAACCACACCAAGCCCTCATGGGTTTGGTGTGGTCGCCATGGGTTCCTCATGGGTTCGCCATAAGCCAGTTTTCGCATTCAGTTACAAAATAACCGGCCAGCAGCAAAATAAAACCCGACGCACACTAGCGAGTCCGTTGTTAATTTAATCTCATACCGTTAAGTCGCAACAAATCACGGCTCTTTACCGGCATTTTATTGCGTTTTAGCCAAGAAGCTTCTTTGCACGTATGTAACTAGGTTAACACTTGGCCCGACTTGGCTTCATGTTTATGCAAAACTAACTTCCTTAGGACACTGCGAGGGGAAGATAAGCTTTGTATGAATAATAACGGTGTCCGTTTGAATACATTTTCTAATATATTAAGAGGCGTTAAAGTAGTTATGGTTTGTGAAGTGTTTGCGTTTTGTCAACCCTGTTGCTAGGGTTGGCAAAACGCTGTTATTGTGGTTGTTATGGTTTTGCGGAGTTCGACTAGATACGAAAAATGTGCTTACTCACTTGAGGATATCGAATATTATGCCTATGCTACATTGGGTGCCTTAACTATTGTAGAAAAACATAGAATTCTATTAATACTGGAAGTATTGATAATAAAGCCGGTATTTCCATAAGAAATACACAACAAATGTCAATATTTTCTTTAGCAAACTTGTTTACTCAGCAATTTATTGCCAAGCGATCTGTGAATTCACGGCTTTATATTCACTTAAGGTCATCAACATCATTATTTATGACCTATTTTTTTCAACCTTTTTTAAATATAAATAGTAGGGCAGAACAAAATAATAGGACTTTCTCCAGGTTAGCCTCACTGACTTTAATGATCCAAGCACTCCAATATTTTAGAAAAAAGCTCTTACGGGACACAGTGCAAGTGCAAGACAACAAACACGTATCAAAACTACCGGCAGAAATTCAGAATTCACCAGAAATCCTCTTGCACCGAATGTGTGAAGTGACCCACTAGAGTATTTGAAAGGGAAATCTGAGTACCGTTAGACAGTTCAAGAAGTTCAAGTTAAAGAAATCTCTATCCTTAAAGACAAAAAAACAAGACACGATGTCGATCTTTTACGGTTTCCGTAATAGTCGAACTCACTCGTTATTACTAAGTCATGTAAGTACGGCCCTTACTTGCGTGTGATTCCAGCTCTCCGAAAACCGAAAGATAAATTGACATCGATGTTTTGTTATCTTTTTTGTTGGTATTTTTGTCGAGTTGGGTTTTAGTTTTTAACTCCATTTTTCTTAAATTTTTTGGGGTTGGGAATCATTTAACTATACCTCGTTTATCAAAATACGATTATTTTAAGCAGTTTCGGAATTATGAGGGAACAGAAGAACGTCGTACATAAATACATACATACCATGTTAAAATCATAGCCCTTTTTTCCTTCTTTTTTATGGGTGGGAAGTTATCAAATAACTTCTCCTCTGGGCGGAGCGGGAGGACGTGTCAGACCCTTACTGACTAAAATCCACCCGTGTTCCTTCAGTTGTCTGTACTTGCCAGGGGCCACGGTATCTCTTTCGGACTTTCCCGCGACCCCGGCAGGCATCAGCCCTAGCGGACCCTGCCGTGTAGTCGGGTCATTTGGTAAATGTCACTTTTAGGACATAGATACCCTGATATTTCAGGGTATCTATGTCCTAAAAGTGAACGAAAATTCAAGGTATGAACGTTCTGACTCCCAAATTCATATTCCTCTCCCATTTCATATTTGCCTAAAAGCCCAAATCGATATCGATTCCTATAAAATAGGTACGACACGTTACAAGATAACAATGAGCAATATGAGCATGTGAAAACGTTGTTAGGGGTACGCTTGTTGAATACGAATCGTTTGTGATAACTACGCATGTTCGTACATAATTATTACGAACGTACTACTAGGGACGGGGCTAATCGAATTCTGTTTTCGAATTCGACTAATCGAATGAGAGGCTAATTACTTAGGGCCGTATTGAATAAATCAGAATAATTTATGAGAGAGCTCTTATATGAGAGTGGTTTGGTGTAGTTATTTAGGATACTGGGTTAAAAAAACAACCTTCTAGATCTATGTATGTTACTCAAGGATTTTGTGCTAAATCAAAGGCGTTTTAAACATCGTTTAAAACATCATCATCGTTCATCATCGTCATCGTTTTGCGTGGATGTGACGCATATTTTCCCCCAATTTGTTATTCTCGTGTTTTTTTTTTTTTTCTCTTTTTCTTTGCGTCATATTTACCGCAAATAAACGTATTTTCTTTCTTCTTTATAAGTTGAGCCAGGGATCAACATTTTTTTCTTAATCTTTTTTTATTTTAATCGTTGAGCTCTTTGGTACACGTAACTAACGGTATTCATTGGCCCATTTACCAAGCCCTTTAAATTAAAAATAATACTGGCCTTGTAAGTGCTTGACAAAAAACTGCCTTCAAACCCATAAATAATACATAAACTGTGATAGATATCATCCGGAACAACGAAATGTATGTGCTGCGAAATTGTTATTTCCATATAACGTGGAAGGGATCGAGTCGTTTAGCATAATTTAGTTCAACCCCCCCCCCCTTCCCTTCACCCCACACGACACGTAAACGGGACGACTGTCAATATTTTTTTTGCCAACATTATAATATAGTCATGGAAATGCTAATCGTGTTTCCGCGTGTCTGATTTCGGAGTCAACATGTATTCATTAATGTTTGATTACTTTGGAGTTTGGTCGGTGTGGGTTCTGGCTCGGGATTGGGTACCCAAATGAATGTTTCGAAAATTGTAACTAAGGTTCAATAATATTGGCCGCAACCGACTGATAACATTCGAAGGAAAATGGAAAGACCAAAGAAACTTGATTGACAGTAATGACAGTTGATAGTCGCAGCACTAATCCAGAAATTTCTCTTTTCACAATTCCTCGGAACACCATTATTACGCAGGTCCGATTACGGGCTGCTACTTAAAATATTATGATTATTTTAATGATCATTCTAGGTGTGGTTCAGTTCAGTCATTTATAATCAGGCTAGCCATTTAATTTAAGAATTTTACTTGGCATACTTAAATCTCAAACTGATGTAAGCTATAAAATCGGTTGAAAACTAAATGTAACGTGACAATGTTGCCAGTCTTCTGGGCACGTTTTCAGATGACAGCGATGCGGACGAATACTTGAACGCCTAAGTGTCCGTTTCTTTTTTGTATTTATTTGTATAGCTAGTTAGTCATTGTACCTAGTGTAAATAGTTAATTGTGTTAAATACTGTAAAACGAAGTAACGATTGGTCTCGTCGGTAACATCACTAGCAATTATTATTACGTCACAGAAGCCCTCACTGATATCAAAATGAACGCTACTGAATTTACGTGCTGTGAAATTATTATTATTTTCAGTGTAAAGGCACGATCAGAGGCCTATTTACCTTAGACTACCATAATTAGCTAGTGTATTTCGTGGGTAAGTTTACCTTTTTTTTTTGATTACGTGGCGATATCCTCATGGATGTCCTCCACCCTGTGGAGGGCGGAGGGGTCTGTCAGACTCTTACTGACTAAAACCACCCCGGTGTTCCGTCTCACACTTACACCGGGGATCACGGGATCGAATGCGATTTCCGCGATCCTCGGCTAGTGCTGGCCCGCCTATGCGGGTCACCTCGAGTTAGGTGAGTGAGGTGTTAAACTCCCCGCTTACATCATAGAGAGGCGCGTGTGGTACACTACGCACCACCATCTCGGGTCCTAAGGAGTAGGGGGCGACGGATTTCCCCAGATCCGTCGCCTGTGGACCCATTTATTGGGGCTGGAAGAGGGCGTTATCCGCCCTTCACCGACGCGGGTTAGCGGAAGCAATCTCCCGCTCCCTTTCCGCAGCCTCCTTCTACGAAATGACTGTTTCGCAGAAAGATACCACCGCGTCCCAGGACTCCTTGCTGCCGACCATCGAGTCAACAATGGCCGGCAGCGACAGGTCACTGCTGACACCTGAGATGAGGGCACGGCGCGGCTCCTCCCAAGCGGTACTCTCTGCCAGCGTGTGCCAAGCCGTGTCCTCCCAACAGTCGACGCAGTTGTGACACCGAGCGTCCGGCTCCCTGTTTATGCGACACAGGTACTTCCCGAAACAACCATGCCCCGAGAACGCCTGCGTCACCCGAAACGACAGTTTACCTGCTGCAACATCAAACGCAACTATTTTGGGTCGGCTTCCAGTTGAAATCGGATGCAGCTGAATATATGTATACAGTATTTTAATTTTTACCAACCAACTAAAACTGAAAACATCTTCACCTTGCCAACTTCGAAAAATACGTAACACAATTTACTTCTTTTAACGATTAAGCCTGCCCGTAATTTTTCCACAGCAAGTCTTTTTCACATTTGGATTGTTATTGTTTCGTTATTGGCAGTTTTACACGAATTATGACGGTTATAGTCACATATTTTTTGTATCATGTTACTTACCAGAATTACTGCGAAATTTCGTGGATTCATATTATTTTATATTTTTAGTTGATTCTCTTTATGGCACCTCTTTAGGTCATTAGCTATATGAATATCAAAAACTATTTGTCCTAGGTCTTCAGGGGGACGCGTGAAAATAGATTCGCTGTTACAATGTATATTAGATTGTTATTATGAGCCGTTTGTGTCCCACTGCAGGGCAAAACCCTCCCTTCCCTCCTTCAACTTATCTCTGCTGTTCTATGTTATAATTATTACGGCATGTTTTTTTTTTTTTTTGACGTTGCCCCACACTAGGAATTTCTCCTGTATCGTGGGTGCGTTTACAAACATTTAAACTCACATACACAAACAGCCAGACCCGGAACAACTACTTGCAGGTCATACAAATATGTGTTCCGTGCGGGAATCGAACCCGCGACACGCAGTGCAGCAGTCAATCGCTTAACCACTGCGCCAACTATGCCGTCAATTTATGTTACAATTCTTTCACTTTCCATACCCAACTTATTATTTGTAGAACTGTGGCGGCATCTACATCGCCACATGTGAGCTACGCATTAAAGACCTGACGTCACACAAATTCTGCATCGCACAATTAGAGTTTACCGCGCGAACGACATATATAAGACTATCTGACATCAACCATCGGGCAGTTGCCCGCCAGACACGACTCGACGACTTTGGAACAACTTTATAACATTTCAAATATTATTATAAGTAAAGATGTTTCTGTAGGAGGTCGTCCGGGGAAGCCCTGCCAACAGCCAACATTTCAATTTTAGCCGTCAAGCAGCGTTGCTGTAGCATTCCTGCCTTGTCTATGAGATGATGCGCTTGATGATGTCTATATGCTGCGGTGACCACTTAGCATTAAAGCTAGCTTGCGAACTACGCATCACACTGACTTCACGCAAAATCCTGCATCGCGCAAGCAGAGCTTTTCGCGACTAGAATATATACAACATGCCAACATCAATCGTCGGGCAGTTGCCCACCGGAAAAAAACCGTCGGAGGATCCTCCCTTTTCAATAGAGGATGAGTGAACTTTACACCCTGTTCCTCATGCCTCTAAAGCACTAGCTTTACAGTGCTAGTGAACGTAGCTTTACAGCCAGATCGACTCGTTTAGCATAATTTCCCCTCCCTTCGCGATCGGAATGAGATCGCACTCGCACAGTCTACGTGTTTGATGCTTTATCACAGCCTGTTATAACCTGAATGAACACCTTTATTTATTATTTACTCACAAAACCTTTTCGTTGGGTTTTGTAAATATAAATATTTTGAGTTACGTGTTAAAAGACTTGAAAAAAATACGCTTCTATTTATATTGCTTTGAGAAAAGATACGGCTGTGTTTTGCTCATTTTTATTTTGCACTGGGGGCGAAATCTAATCCTTGGTTGTAGAAAATCTAATATTCAATTTAGGTGCCGTTCGCTCAAGTGCGTTTGAAATTGGTGCTCTAAGTGGAATATCTCAAATCTGTTGTGTACGACGAGACTAGACTTTCTGTTGTTATTGCTATCAGGTATTCCAATCTCAAATAATTTCCACCTGGATACTTTCAAACAATGAAAGATTTTTTGAAATCAATTAAATGGTTTCAGATAGAAACCCAGGTAAAACAGAGGAACGTACAAACGGTCTATCGACTTCGTACTTTTGCAAGTATTATTAATTTTTAAACTATCTAAAGATTTTCATAAACCTTTATGCTTTTGAATTGCAAAATAATGATAGTTGGTATTGATAGATTTATTTTAGCAAGGCCATATAACAAACTATCAGACTCCACTTTTTTACATTTAAAAAAGATAAATCACTAAACCTTAACAATACAAAAAGCCTTTTTTATTCAAATTAACCACGATCCGGTTTTAAGCGTGAAAATGAACATTAATAATACCTTTCTTTTAAGAAAATATTCAAGGTAAAGATAAAAGATAAGTACTGTCTTTACAATCTTTTAAAATTTCAAAGAGATCTCAACGCTTTTTGAGGATATTAAACGGCATAAGACTTTGTTCTTTTTTTAAACATAAATATAAAAGATGGCGCTTTGGTCTTGTGTTAAGAAATTCAAAGTGAACGGCTCCTGTAAGCAGACTAAACACTATCAGTAATTAATTACTACAAACAGTGTGGGAGTTGGAATGGTTTGTGATCTAAATATTTTAATAGTTTTACGTCATTATTGGAAGGAATGACAGTAATATTGATGTCGTTATCACTGATAGTGTCTGGTCCGATCTTTTTATGTCATGACTGTGTGTGTACCCTGTGTAAGATCCATATTGTGGTACTTACCTAAATATTAATTCGTATTAGCGTCAAAGTCAGTCTTATGTCAAGGAACTAGGTTACATCCAACGTGACTAATGATGATATTCGTAGAAATACATATGTAATAAGAGTATGCCAATCTTGCGAAGAAAGAAACCTTATGTTTACAGCAGGTACCTAGGTCGTGCTCAAGCACTTTCATCTTTCCTTCCAGCTAAGAAAAGCGCATATTCAACCGGCAAAAACAAAAAATAAAATCAACAGAAGCACTTTAAAAGCGATACAAAATTGGCATTTGACGGTTATTCGACATCTCAAAGATAAAGGACGGTAATCGGATGACTTATTTTGCAAAAACATTCAAGTGAGTAGACGGACGGTGCTCAAAAAACTGAAGCATAAAATTGTATTGAACAATTTCCCTTTATCGTAGGAGGTCCATACATCCAAACGTTGCGGGACATATCCTGTTATCTAACGGAGACCGTTCGGGGCATACGGCAAGAGGAATTTCGGAAGTTATCAAAGAGATTTCAGAGCTTTGTAATTGTTAAACTTTTTTATCTATGCTGATATTGTTGGCTTTGTTGAAGAGCAGCGCGGATCAGACAATATTGAACATGAGGAAGCGGCGACTAAAAAATCGAAATAAAAATAAATTACGACAAACGGGGAACGCTTTGTGATTTTTGTCCGATCGGACGGGTGAAGTTTAAAGCAAAGTCGGATAGTATGTGATAGGAAAATAGCTCCAATAAAATTGAAAGATACGTTGAAAAAAGGAAAAATATGCACTAGTCCACTTATCCCGGTATAGTGGACTAGGGCATATTTTTTTTCAAATTGAATATTTTAGCAAAACTCTGCAGATGACATGGGTGTCGACATCTAAATATCCTATACTAATTAAATGAGCAATATTTGTATAAATATTTTTTTTTTTCTGTATGTGTGTTTTTCACCTAACTCCTTCTAAATGACGGGACCGATTTGGATGAAATATTGTGTGTATATTTGAGTGGGTCCCTGGATGGTTTGAAAATACAATAAGACCACCGGGTCTTATTGTATTTTCAAACCATCCAGGGACCCAGACATTGTCCTGCGCGAACAGCGCCACCTACCGAGGTGGCGCTGTTCGCGCAGGACAATGTCTGCCAGTTCCGCTAGTATATATATATATATATATATATATTTGTAATCATGTTCTCGAAAACGGCTCTAACGATTTCGATGAAAGTTGCAATATAGGGGTTTACGGTGGCGAAAACTTGATCTAGCTAGGACTTATATCTGGAGAAATTCGTTTTCTCCGTATTTTCACCCGAGTAGAGCTCGGTCGCACAAAGATTAGAACAAGATGGTTACCTTAGAATAATAAAATGGCAGCATGGAATTAGTAAGTACCTACTCTCATGGCAGCATGGAAGAAGAACCTACTATTATGGCAGTCTGGGATTAGTATGTACTATACATGGAATTAGTATAAACTATCCTGTACTATTAAATGAGCATTCTCTATTTTCACCAGAGCAGAGCTCGATCGCTCAGGTACTCATAATAAAACAAAAGTAAAAAGATTTTACCAATTCATACTTCCGGTAACTAAACTAAAATGAAATGAAATTGTTTATTTTGTAAATAGGATATAGGAATCACTTTTACACTTCATATAAAAAAAAAAAAAAAAAAATAGCTAGATGACTTCGGCGTTTCCTATCTGACTACTCTGAGAAGAAAGGCCGAAACAAACTCAGAGTCACAGTCACTTTTAAAGTCCGGACATAATCTTGGTTAGGCCATAAGAGGACCATGTGCCTGAAATGGTCTTTTGAGGAAATAACCACACAGATTTGAGTAGACCTGTCCAGTCAGTGCAAGCATTTGTCAGTAATCGTGGAGCTCAACTCAGAACTTAAGGAGCTCAACTCGACGAACAATACCAAAGAAAGGACATTTAGGTAGGACGCATCAACTACTCAAACTGCCACATCATCATTAAAACTAAATGAGAAAAAAAAAAATTGAAAGAAAAGAACATAATTATCCACATAGTCCTCACATTCACAAAATTTTTAATAAATAAACACAAACTACTAGCGGTCTATGTAAAATCCCCCAAGAAAAAAATCAATGTACCATTTTTTTTTGTTTTGTCATTATTTAGATATCTATCAACAGATACCCATCTCATTTCCGGAGGTTCGCTAGCAAATTTTTGAGCCTGTTTAAAAGAAAAAATCCCAATGCTAGGACATATTATATTAGGTTATAAAAAAATACATGTACTTACATATTATTAACGTCGAACCTGGATAAAAGAGAGTTCACGTGACCTCGATTTCTTTTTCGCTTATAGAGGTGTCTCACTAACTTGAAAATCTAGCTTGCAGAGGTACCGGAGGGGCCTCTCTCACTTATAGAGGTTGGGAAACTTGAGAGGAACAAAAACAATGTTAGTTTCATGAAATTTAAGAATGAGTTATAAGCAGCAGATGTTAAATTACGCTCGTCTGTCGCTTATAGAGGTACAGGCAAGTAGCAGTCTCAGTTAGAGAGTGAAAAATTACTATCTCTTGTAGAGGTTTCTGTTTCTCACTTATAGAGGTTTTAGAGGTTTAAAATGACGGGACCTGGCAATGACTCTCATTAATAGAGTTTTCTCGCTTACCCAGTTCTCACTTACTCAGGTTTTACTGAATTTTAATTAAGTCTGTTAACTGGTAAATAGTAAATAAAATAAAACTATTAAATGTAAATTAGTAAATAAATTTGAGAAAACATCCAATAAATATAAAAAAAATTGAAAAGCCGGTATAATAAATATTATACCTAGGTAGCGTAATATAAATTACGGAATGATTGATTCCTACGACTTTATTGGCAGGTTTCGAGGGACATACATAATGTAATGGATTTAAAAATTTATGTTCACTGCGGAACCACGCAGTCTAGTCGATTGACTTTTACAATGCCCGTATGCGGAATTTAATCGATTCAATGTTAAGAGTAAACCGTTAAAACAGGTGTACGGTTAACGTTTATGGTTTAGAATAGAATGATCTTTATAAAATAATACAGAATAGACAGCAGACTGTAAAGCACGTACTACTTTATAAGTATATTTTTTACAAATTCGGTGGACATTCGAATTTTAGAAGCCGGAAAATCTGACAACCGGTTTTACCAAGAGGTATTGTTTTACCCAATTACTGGGCTGTGTAGTAGGCAGACGCTCTTTGTGAAATACAGGTATTCAGAAGCATCTGGTTAGACTGGAAACCGACCCCAACATAGTTGGGAAAGGTCAGGCAGATGATGGACCCTAGATTTTTTTAAGAATTTGAAGGTCAATTCCCGTATCTAAAAACATTCAAGATCTAGTCGCAGTCTCATCGACACTCAATGCCAAAAACTAAGTTATCTAACTATTGTGTTACATAAATTTAACTAAACTAGATTTTTTTTTGATAGATGAGAATAGGATTATAACGCTACCGTTCTTAAAAACACGGAAATTTCCCCTCTGTAGAACGGTACTCAAGCAACAATTACAAATTCTTAATTCAAAATTGCCCAATTTCGTACAAATTCCATTCATACTTTGACACCGTTCTAAAATACTGGCCAGAGAAGTATTGCTAAAATAGGGTTTGACAAGTTTTCAACAACAAATTTTCAATTAAAAAACCGGGTGTAGGAGTATCTAATTTGAGGATGATACCCAGTAGGTACCTACCTCGAGCAAAATATTCATTAGTTGCTTCTACAAGAGCGCGTCGAAGCTTGGGAATTTATTTGTTATTTCCGCCACAGAACGTACTATTTTCCTTCCGCGAAGTAATAATGGTAGACAAAGATAGTCAAATTATGCTTCGTAAAATTGCATTTTTTTTTCTTCTTACACTTAAATTGTTATTTACGAGGTTTTCCATGATATTGTTGAATTGAGGTACCTACCGATATTTCGAAGCTGTTATAAGCATCGTGACTACGGAATAACTAGTTTTTTTTGACGTGACAACGTCTTATAAATTGGTTTGCCGGGTGACACTTCAAGAAACTGCGTTACGCTCCGCTCACGTTATGCGCTCACAATGAGAGCGAGTGAGAGGCACGCGTCCCTTCCACTCGGGCATGGTTAGCCCGCCTAAGAGCGAGAGAGACAGACATAAAAAGTGAAAGGCACGCAAAGTCGTTGTCACGTAAAACTTTCGCCCGTATACCGACTTTACAGGCAACCAATTTTTTTTACTAGCTATACTTTGTAATTTCAAACAAAAAAGACAAAAAAAAAAAAAAAAAAAGAAACCTACTTGTAACAAAAATGTGTTAAATCTGTAATATGTACGTTCGTCAATACAGTCGTCAGGACTATATTTACGAACTTTGAGAGCCGATGACCATATTTTGCCGGAACCGTACATAAAGAACACATGTGTGTTTTATGTAGGTACCTACTTCATATACGAAAAAATATAGGCCTGATCCCGGACTTTTTCCTATATCTATAAATTTTGGGTTTCCTATTTTTGGACCAAAATCAAGTAGGTACGTATAGAAATGCCTGTAAGAATGCCTGAAAAGAGTGGAAACCTAACTTACAATATTCCGACCCAACGTAGTAACTAGATTTAGTAGTGATGTTTATTTTTATTTTTAATATGTATTAGATTATTATAGAAGATTCTTTTGTGTATTTTGTCTATGGGCCTTAGTTGCCTGAAAATAAAGCTATTATTATTATTATAAATTCGAAAGTGAGTTTATTTGTTTCTTTGTTACTCTTTCACGCTAAAACAGCGGCACGGATTTGGATGAAATTTGGCACATGGCTAGACCATGACCTGGATTAGGATATAGGATAATTTTTATCCCGATATTCCCACGGGATCGAGACTTATACGGGTAAAACCGTGGGCAGACCGCAGCTAGTACAAATATACTTTCATATTTAACGTTGTCAGACTACTAACAAAATTGGATTGAATATTTGACTAAAGGATAATAAAGTCAAAGGTATTATGATGTCTGTCCTTTCGACTTGCTTGCTTTTCCTTTATTCAAAATAGTTTAACAATACACTTATTGAGTATGCTCACTGATGTTATAGATACCTACGTATTTTCTTTTAAAGGGCTATTTATAACAAATAGTAGGTAGTTTTGCCTACCCCGTGGGGAAAAACGAAAGTAAAAAAAACAAATTGGCATACCAAATAAGTTCCTTTAGAAAATACAAACCCAATTTCTGTTGATTGGACAATGGACAGCTTCAACTCATTGTCCTTTTGTCCCCTGGCACAAAAAGTCTAGTATACCCGTACCGTATCCGTACCGTACCAATCGAGTTGATATCATCAGGGCATGACTTTTTCGCGAGTGATTTTCAAAGTTCGAAAACTCGTGCCCCATGAGTTTTGCAACGACCGGCGACCGTCAACTGTCAATTTGGGAATTGTGCATTACGAGACGGGAATTTTTATTCGGAGGACATTTCGATTCGTTTACTGTTAGAAGTTTAGTAATTAGCTCTAGCAGGCAGTATGCACTTAAGGATACAGGTTAAGCTACACTAGCCGCTGACGTTGCGTTGATGGGTGACCATCAATTACATGTCGAGACCACTTCGTGCCTCAGAAAGCACGATAAGTCGTTGGTCCCAGCTGTCATTCGTAGATCTTTGACAGTCGTTACTTAGAAACCCAAAAAGTCTGAAAACTAGTCTTACCAAGGGGTATGTTATATCCCCTAAGCCGTCGCTACTGCACAGTGTGCACCTGCCTTGGTTGGTAGCTTTCTACTTGATTATCTTTACACTAATTGCGTAACATACTTTCAATCAGAATCCGAGCGTTTGCAGAAAATTCCTAATCCATTGCTTCATAGGTTTGGAAAAATAGCCTATTCAACAACGTAAATAATGCAATGAATGTGGCTGAACTGTCAAAATGAAAGGGATTGCAATCAACTGCCATTTATGTGTGTTGTGCAATTACCCCGTACAGACTGCCAAAGGCTTTCAGACCACCTTTATGTGCGTAAAGATAAATAAACAAACTCCTAGGTATCACGATATTCTTCTTCAATGAGTACTTTTTAAACTAATATACAGTATGTTAATTAACGAAAGGCGTTCCCGTTAACCCGCAATAGTATACCGCACATACATGACTTCTTTTTTATTAAATTGATATGTAAAAGAAACACTCTGTAGACGCGCACTTGTCTTTCAAAGTGGAAGTACGGCGGGTTTGGGCAAAGTTAATACTCTAGGTACCATTCCACGCTACTATGTTGATTTTAAATAGGGCGTTTCGAATTTATTGTCATTTAATGAATTTTTCAAATTCAGATTTTTTTTAATACTTATTTTTCTATGCTGATATAGATTACCGATTTTAAGGGAACGCCCTCTGTTATTTAACATACTGTATGTGCCTAAAGTTAAATAAACAAACTCCTAGGTATCACGATATTCTTCTTCACTGAGTACTTTTTAAACTAATATACAGTTACAGTACCTGTATGTGAAAAAATGTCATTAAGATAAAAAATATATAATATATGTTATGTACAATACAAAAAAAAGGAGCTACGTCTACCAACAAACTGCTTTGTAGTTTGGCAGAAGTAATAATGTTGTGGAAAAAAATATTTCTGTGAATAAACACTTTTTCATTTTCATTTTCATTTTTTTTTTTTTTAAGTTAATTAATGAATGGCGTTCCTGTTAACCCGTATAGTATAGCGACAATAGTATAGAGTAATAATTTATTTTGCTCGTAATAAAAAATTCACAGAAAAATTGTCTTTCAACTTGCACTTGTCTTTCAACGTGGAAGTACTGCCGGTAGCGGCAACTAGGTAGCTAGGTACTATTTCGCGCTACTATGTTGATTTTAAATAGGGCGTTTCGAATTTATTGTCATTTAATTAATTTTTCGAATTCAGATTTTTTTTGTACTTATTTTTCTATGCTGATATTTTTATTTCAATCTATTAATGATATAGATTATAAACGACCTCTGTTATTATGAACTTATCTATGTAATTACACACATATAATAACAAATGAAGGTATTAAGCTTACAACTGCGTAACAATATATAATGTAAGCCTATTTATATAATATTATTTACCGACATACACAAAGGAGACGACATTTATGAGTTAGTACCTATTTCTCTCGTTTATTTTCTCTTTGAGTTATGTATGCTTTGATATTTCTGTATTACCAAGATTCGAATTGATTACTAGTTCCCTTCTAACTTTGTACTCTGTAAGTGTGATAATCATTATTATAATAATTATAATGTTACTGTCAGAAACAGTTGCTGACATCTAATAATTATAATTATGTTTTGAATGGCCCTTTCCTATAATTTACGGACCGTTATTGGTTAATATTAAGACTCTTGTATCGTTACCAATAATGAAGCAAAGACGTCATAGCTTTGCATAGTAGACCCTCGTATATTTATTTATTTATTTATTTAGGTTAACCAACAATTGTTTACACAATACATTTATAATCAATTCCTTAATAGTACGTTTATAAGTGCAAAAATTACTTACAGGCTAACACAACATGCACCAATTATGGTTTTACACAGTATAAAAGCCAAAACGAAAATTTAAAATTTAAGTTATTCATTAATTTTTGGTAATTTATGTGATCCGATATTAATAACAAAAATTGCATTCTAAATAAAAAAATAATAATAATAATACAGATTGATAACAATAACATTAACTAAATTAAAATAATAACTAATAAAAATAATAATAAAAATATCTCAATTCAATTTAAATACAAAAATCTCAAAATTTTATTTAAAATTAAAATTAACATTGGCACTCAGTAGCGACATCATTGCTTGTGAGCATAGTGCTCAATAATTATTCTATAAAATTTTTCAATGCTGTCATGTATATGGAAGTAGTTATCACAAGTCATATTAGCTTACAAATTGTATATGCAGTTTCGCAATAAAAAATGCTACCATTGGTAAGTAAATCGATTCGTTATTGTTTATTGGAACAGAGCTTATAAGAACCCACTTATGAAATTATATATTACTAGCTGCGTCCCGCGGTTTTACCCACATAAGTCTCGATCCCGTGGGAATATGGAGATAAAAAGTATTCTATGTCCTAATCCAGGTCAGGATCTACCCATGTGCTAATTTTCATCCAAACTTGTTCAGCCTTTTTTGCCTGAAAGCGTAACAAACAAACAAATAAACTCACTTCCGCATTTATAATATTATATATAGGTTAGGATAAACGAAGGGCTTGTGACTAAATGATAACAGCCGTTCAGGTCGATCGAAGTTTAAACTACGCTTGCCGCGGTTGGTTCTTTGATGGGTAACTATCCAAATATCGAGAACCCTCTGGAAAGAACGTAGATCCTTGACAGTCGTTACGGGTAGTCAAAAGTCCAAAAGTCTGACAAATTGTCTTACCAAGGGCTATCATGTTACCCATTAATTGGGTTGTAGAGGTCAGATAGGCAGTCGCTCCATGTAAAATGCTGGTATTTTCAGTTGTATCCTGTTCTGGAAGCCGACCACAACAGTTGGAAAAGGCTAGGCAAAATGATTATATTGTATAAGTGCACTAAGTTAGGGTTTTACAAAACTCTATACCACTGAGAAAGAAAGTTCTTAATTCAAAGCAAAATTATTAGGGTCAGTGACAGCTCGGCCCGAGTCAACTGGGCCCGAATATTTCAAATATTTCACTGCCAATTACGGTGATTTGTATGGTCAGGCAAAAAATCTATATTTTAAAATAAAAAATTACGAATTAATTATATATTTTCGAATATTTTGGTTATTTATTTCCATGCAAAACGGGAAAACATAACAATCTACAACGCCTATTTAAATTATGGTACCTATATAAGTAGCCTAAGTACATTGTTTTTTAAATTATCTGGGCTAAAAAAGAAAATGACACACATTGGTTTCCTGATGACAATAGAAAAGTTTTCTATATCTCTCTTGCACATCTAATTTACAATAGTAAAGAACATAAAAGAAAAAAAGGCGATTTTTCCGATTTAAATAAATAAAAAACAGTCTTCATTGCAGAACAAGTTCATAGCATTCAATTTATTTAAAATAATAATATTAATTACATTTATTCATAAAGTAAATAAATAAATTCTATCAGTAAATTAAAAAATCTTCAGAATTTTAAAAGGTCGATATTTTCCATGCTGACGGTACACACCAGTTTTTTTTTGCGTTTTGACGACGTATTATCTGGTCATTATTCGGGTCCAGTTGACTCGGGCCGAGCTGTCACTGACCCAAGTAATCTATTAAATCTATAAACCACCCTGATTTTATAATAATTTCTTCAACGACTGCCTCGCTGGTCTAACCGGCAGCAAGTTTGTCATGCTCCCTTGCATGCGACCCCCGACGCTACCGCAAGTAGTGGACATCCACTACTTGCGGTAGCGTCGGGGGTCGGGTTGCCTCCTTCCCTCAAATATGGCGAGGGGGGTAATGGCTGAACTTTGCGTTATGCTCGTGAACGGGTGCTGCTTGTGGCTGGTGCCTGGTCGTCTTGCTGACCATGGTTTTTGTTGTTGTTATTAGTAATCAACTGTTTCTTTATTTTTACTTCGATGGTCCTAGTTTATCATTTGTGATTTCCGAGTTACAGCTTTAATAGCTATATGTAAACGGGCACGCCCTTTATGCCTGGAGGCTTTCATTCGGGTACTAAGTTTTTTTTACTTTTTGTTGGTATATTGGCGTGTGCTAGGTAACATATAGATATTAATTTAATTTAATGTTTTGTGTTGCGTAAAGTAAATTATTTTGCATAAGTACTATTGCATAGAATCAAGTTTTTCTATCTGCACAGACAGCTGTGCTGCTGGGGGGTTTGTTGCACCACTTCTTCTTACCAGCTAAAGCCCTAAACAGTGGGGAAAGACGGGCGTTTTTGGGGGACGGTCTTATGTAATTTTGAGGTTCGAAAAGTGCTAATTCTCAGCCTAGTTTGAAAAAATAACTTTTGAATTTGAATTTGATCCAAGAGGTCCTGGGTTCTATTCCCGGGTCACGCAACGTGTGATTGGATTTTTTCATCTGGAATTTTTCAGTAGCAACCCGGAGTCAAAATTTGTGCAAAATGGCAATAGGCTCGGGGACTTAAACGTAACTGGTGAAATGTGGGTGTACTATAGGTACACCTCTGCCTAACCCTTCGAGGAATACAGGCGTGATGTTGAGTGTATGTTCTTTAAGGATCAATATTAAAACCGCAATCGTACATAAACTATACTTTTAACAGTCCATTATAGTTGAAAACTGAACAATAAAAAGCATAAATGGTCGAAATAATTAAGGAATTTACTTGGCATCGCGCCAAGCGTTGTAACCCAAATGAAGAAAAATGCTCTGTTGCACTTATAAAATTCTTTCGTATAGAACAAAAGTTAATTGCATACCTACTACACTGACTATTTTATTAAAAATACAATTTGACTGGTCCTGAAATATGTAATTTTATTCCTATATCTAATTAATAAATAAAAATAGCAAAATTAAATACAAACTTAACTACAACTATTGAAAAACTAAAATATAGCATCGAAAAATTCATCCGCATCGCTGTCGACTGGTAATTTACGCAAGAGACTGGCCTCATTGCCACGTTGTATGGCAATGCTTAGCCTCTGCCCAAGGTAAAAACCAGCCTTTAGGTCACGGGAAGTGTCAAATAGCCGTTTTGATATTTCATTGAAGAGGCAGTGAGCACTCAGGACCCACGGCCCGAGGGTTTCAACCCCAACCGGCTCGAAAATATAATTACCTGTAAGGTTATTATAGTTACGCCGCTTGAGATTTTCTGCAGCCGAAGAGGCTGCACCAGCACGGCACGCCGAGCCAGGAAGATGGCATGGTGCAAGAGTGTCGACACAGGTTGTATGCCACACTAAAAGCCTACCCACCTTCCATGGAGATAAAGAAATGCCGTCCGGTCTCTTGCCATCGTCGCGTGCGAAGCCATTGGGTTCTAATATAGCTGGAACGCCGGCGGTAACAAGAGCTCGTCGGATGATGTCGTTAATGTTCGCGTGCCGCGCTAAGCGACCCGCACTTCGGCTGCAAGACAGGCCGTGATGTCCGAGGCTGTTGACAACTTTACCACAGTGACAGCGATGAGGAGAACAACAAGGAGCTTACTTTAATTCCTGAAATTGTATTTTGATAAAATTATTCGAGAGCAGAAAAAATCACTAGGTTTCAGTATCTCCAGTAAAAAAGAGAACCACTCAAATTCGTCACTTTTTCAGGAGAGGCCAAAACAACACTTTTAAGTTTAAAAACTTCTTTCGAATTTACATTGTAGGTAAAAATAGCCCTTTCATTTAATGGGAATCACTTCCTCATTTTTCCAGCTACTCTCTAGTAGGAATAAACTAAACAACACGTTTATTTATTCCTCCATAAAATCGTTCATTTAAATGAGGCTATTACACAGTCTATCAAAAAACGCCCGCCCTTCATCACTTAAAAAAGTGACAATTGGCGTGATAATCTCCCCATTATCAGTCTGACTACAATTCGTAACATGAGCTATACGAGAATAGCCGTATTCTGAAAAGAGCCAGTCAGCAAACTCAAACTCAAAGCATTTATTTCAATTAAACCATTTACAGGCACTTTTGAATTGTCAAGGGGTCAGTCAGTCAGAAATATGAAGCTAGTTGCCCATTCCAAAGCGTAGGTTAGGTACTATGGAGAAGAACGGGCAAGAAACTCCACGGACACTCTTTTAAATCATAATATTGTTACAAAATGTTGGTTACATCATTCATGTTGAAATTATACATGTGAGAACAATGTAGAAAGACGTGCACGTAAAAAGCGTCCGTAATAAAAAGATAAAAACAATTCAAAAATTAAAATAAGCCGTGGCAGATAAGAGATGACCAGTCCCTACTGACGGCGCCCGTTCACGAACATGACGCATGGATCAGCACCGTTTAGCTCAACCATTTTGAAGGGAACTTAACGATCCAACACACACGCCACCATCAGCAAGATTGGTATTGGAACTACATAAGGAGCGCCGGACGTAAAACTGCTGACCCATCTTTTCTAGCTCATAAGAGAACCTGATTGGCTTCTATGTAAGCAAAACTAATTTAAACAGCAAACTAGAACAACAAAATTACGGCTAGCGTAAGCACTTACATAATTTCCCCTACTTTTTCTAGGTCCAGCAATAACTTCCAGCTTAACACAAGCTAATCTTGCATAAAATGCTTATTTAATTTTATCATACCGTAAAAGACGACTTACTGCAAAACAGCAACTGAACACGGAAATGACGTAAGTTGCGAGACATTTTTGTTATAATGAATTTTAGTGCTTGGAGTTAAGATTGAATGTCCGGTGAGTTGTGATGCAATTAGTGATGTAGACTACACAGGATGGCATAAATAAGGGATTGTATGGTGAGCAAGCAGATGGTATGGATGCATCGAGAGCTTGCAGTATGGAAACGGGGATTTATGTGCGTTCAGGAAATTACATCGGGAACATGGAGAGCATATTGCTAGAAGATAAACTAATCACATACTCAAAGTAAATACATTTCATTTGCACTTGAGATTTCCTGGGACGTACTTTGGCTATTTTATGATCATATAATAAAATAATAATGCTTTTATTGATTCCTTACACTTACAATATACATTATTATTAATAATAAAAATAACATTTCAATTCAATTATAATAAAATCTTAAACGACTTTATTTATTAAGCTTTGGCTGGATTTTAGATTACTAGAACATAACTCCGCAGCGATGCGGGGAGCCCATTGTGCTTTTAAATTGTTTATATTGGTTTTCCGAATGAAAACCAAATCAAATCAGTATTATCAAGATAGCACAAGAATAATAGGTACCGTACAGAAAGAGTGCGGTTCATCTTTTATCTGCAAGGACATCACTGCTTGCATGATACTGGCATTGCAGTATTTTCCATGTTCTATATTTAAATTTCAGTTCTGCGCACGCTACGTCCCTAGCCGTATTTGGAGCGCTTCCGGTGGACGTGACGTAGGCGTTTGTTAGCTCCTTCCTGTTTAAATATCCTGTGCAAATATGTCTGTGATACACTCGAGACTGTTTGATTTTTCGTGTAACAGAGAATTTATGACGTTTTCGCTCTATTGATTCTGTTTCGTGGAACAGAGTAATGAGTTTATCGTGAATTAGTAATAGTTATTTGAATTTCGGATACGCCTTGACAGAATCCATTTCTTTCATTGTAAGGCCACACTCACACGGCGTTGATCAGTACGATATTTTACGGTAAAAAGTTTTGGTCACACGTGATCGAGTATGAAACTGCCATGTGATCTCAAAATTATGCAGTAATCTATCGTACCTACTGATGATGACTATGATTCGTTTATATAGTCTAAATATGAAACCTAAGACGAACACGCAAACTGGTGGTAGATAAAACAGTATAATTATCTTTGGAAGCTTTTGAGAATAAACAACTTTCCTTTATCATTCAAGATTAAGGACCTTTTCCAAACTTTATATTCACAAAATGAGATCACAATAACTTCCCACACAACCACATTTAAATCAACAACAGGACCGAAGACAACCGTATTTAAGACGATACGTATTTATCGGTTTTCCAACACAATTTCCAACTTGAATTATCCGACAAAACATCTTGAAAGCAAATGGAAGCGACAATTTACATCTTACAATGAATCTCCATTAACGTCGCAGTTTGAAGTTCAATTCAAAATTACTAATAGATACCTATTCTATTTATTGCTTCGGCAATTCTATTGAATGAGCTCCTTGCGAGGTGCTGAGGAGAATCTGAAATTCGGGCTTACATTTAAGATTGTAGGTATCGAAATTATACTTAGATTTGATAAAATTGGTTGAGGAACTTTCTTAATAAAAAGTAAATCTATAAGTTATAACTGAACATCTGTGACCTCTGGGTTGTTTCGATTATTCTTCTCAGAGTAGTCGGATGGGAATAACTACGACAAAAAAGTCACATGAAAGAAAGAAAAATAGGTTTATTTGTCACAGAAACACGTGCATACAAAAAACAACAATATAAACATATAAACAACAGAAATATTCGGCAGCTGCACGTCATGACTGTGACAAGAAGGCTTCCACTCAGCATAATTCTGTGCTATGAGGGACCCACAGCACAGCGCTGATTTTCAGTGGTCACCCGAAAAATACGTACGGACATCAAGTCGGTAACTAAAAATGAATAAATCCAGTGTGTAAATATTGATTAAATCCAGTGTTCTGTCTCGCTCCCACCCTCACCGTCGCGTCGCCTGCGCGTGTGCTTGCTATTTAAAAAGTACAGCAGTTGCATTTCACTATTGCGTGAGCGCGATGAAGTGGCGTGCAGACATCATAGACAGACAAATTAATTTTATTCAACAATTTAGTTCCATATTTCATGCAAAAATAATATTTTAACGGTAACGCCTCCGGCCGTCGCGCGCTGGCTCCCGGAGGCACCACCGGTCCCTAACGGGTGCGCGTGGTAAGCGACCCCTCCGGGTGCCGCTGAGACTGAACCCAAATCCTGACTTAAGGAATAAGTCGGTCAGGTCAGAAATAGGGACAACTGACACGAACCAATAAGCGTGAAGTAGACAATAAAACCTTGAACGAGCGACAGTCAATTTTCCCGAAGCAAAAATGGCACGGAAACACTAAAAAAATATAAAATTGCAAAGGAAATACTCGGCCGTCTGTTATGTTACCTAACACAGTTAGCTATGAGTTATAGCCCTTAGCCCGAGGCCCGACTCGAAATATATACGAGAATTTAGACTTCGAAAGTGTACAAAATTTTCCAGCCGCTTCAGTATTTTCGTAAGCTGAAAGGCTGCTAAGCGGTCTTGTGTTAAACTTCTATGCCAGGCAAAATCCAAATAAAGTTTATTCGGATTTTAACTTAGGAAATTAGTAGAATTACCAAGTTAGTATAGCACAATAATCTACCATTATTTATCTCGAGAGTGAACATTTACGGGAACTTACTTAAATCACGAAACTAGCGCTCAAGGTTTAATACGTAGATGTCTGGTAAAGATAGGATTGTTTTTAACCGACCTCAGAAAAGGAGGTTCCCAATTCGTCTGTATTTTTTTCTTCTTTCTATATATTCTTAGCAATAAGTTCACTATTTACCGATACAACTACCCACATAAAGATGACTTTCATATAAGTTTAGGTAATGTACATTTGGCTCGAGTAGGTTTTGTTATGGGACAGACTGCTGATTATTTTTTCGAAACATTTATCAGTTTGATGGTCTGTACCACACCCTTTAAATATGACCACGAATTTCTGATAACCGCTCTGAGTTTGTTTCGGCCTTTCTTCTCAGAGATTCGGATAGGAAACGCCGACCTCATCTAGTTCAAAAAAATATGATTGATGTGTTTCTACAAACCTACTATAAATCACTTATCATTTAAACGTTCTTTAGGTAGGTACCACGTCAACTCGGCGTCAAACTGCGTCTATCAGCATAGTACAGTCTCGAATACTGAAGTTCTTTGTTCACGTCTCGAGGCGGAATAATGACTCCATAGAGAGGCTCTCTATGGAGTCATTATTCCGCCTCGAGAGTGGTGTAGGGCCAAGTAGAAGGTAAAAGGCCACGCGGGAGGTCACCGATGAGGTAGACCGATCAAATTAAACCCGTGGTTGGAGGCCCTGTTAATGAATGAGCCAGAGTGTCATCTAACAGAACCAGATGGAGGGAGATCGTGAGGCGAGCTTAGACTAAACCTGCGATTGGGCAAAACTCATCGTGACCACGACCACTCTGTCAAGAGTTCAAGACCGAAACAAAGAAGAAGAAAAATAATAGGTAGAGGAATAGGTCCTTCCTACCTGCGTGAGCGTTTTTCTTACGCTCGCCCTAGCGACGCACCGTGTAGATCACACCTTAGATCCCTCCTTAAATCTCATCCTCATAAAACAAGCTACTATTCCTATTCCTTCTCTGTCCATGCAGTAAGGTTGTGGAACTCACTTCCGCCTAGCATTCGTGATTTAAAAACTGTTTCACAATTCAAATTTCGAGTAAAAGAGCATTACCTTTCCTCTCAACTGTGAGTATTTATATACCTATAGTATGTATGTTTATATATTTAAGCTCTATGTATTTATTTAAGTATATATTCATTTATTACTTTATACGTGTAGGTTTATTTCAATATTTTAGTTTAAGACTTCGCATATTTATATTTTTCTCTTCTTGTTCTCACACACTATTGTCTACATTTCTTTCTCATTTCTCCTATCGCAGGTCTGCTGGAAGAAATTTCTTAAGAAATAAGCAGTACCTTTGTACTCATAATTATGATTATGTCTTATCTGTATCTATTTTTCTGTGTGTACATAAATAATAAAATAAATAAATAAATAAATACCACGTCTATAATAAACATAGGATCTAACTTCCTAGTACTACTAGAAACTACTAACACAGTACTTACATTAGGTACTTAAGTACGTGTTGATACACGAGCGTCCAACTAATCTAATTACAACAACAGTCTCTTAAGATAATTAATTGTTTATCAAGAGGATGCAAACTAAGTTGTATGGTGAGGCAATAAAATACTAACAACAAACTTGATCACGACTTGTTTCTTGTTAGACGTTAAGTTTAGGAGTTCAAACAAACGGGTAAATGAAGCTGAAGACAAACACTAATGATTTTTTAATTCGTCTGTGGTGTGTGGAAAACAATCAATAGGAGAAATAATACGTTAATTCAATATTATGATTTAAAAGAGTGTCCGTGGAGTTTCTTGCCCGTTCTTCTCCATAGGAACCTAAGCTTTGGAATGGCCAACTAGCTTCATATTTCTGACTGACTGACCCCTTGACAAATCAAAAGTGCCTGTAAATGGTTTAATTGAAATAAATGCTTTGAGTTTGAATTTAAAAAGGCAAAAAATGCTAGTCAGACACTAGTCGTGGTTTCAATATGTATTGTTAGCTTGTTCATTCATGTTTTAATTTCAAATAAATAGTGCGCAATTTTTAGATTAATTTGCCTCATTCATTGAAAACAAGTTGTGTATTTCACTAAAACTTATCGATTATTACGTTACGTTTGAAATTTGGTTTGGACGTTTTTAAAATGTATTATTTTAATGACGAATTATAATATTCACTGTGGCAATACTGTCAAAAAACTTTTAAATGTATTTTCACTATGGCAATTGAATGTATTATTTTACTTACGGTTTTTAAATTACGGTTATGATATCATCGTTATTTCTGGGTGGGGCAAAGGTAATTTTGAATTATAAAATGGAGTGCAGAGCCCGTGGTCTTGGAACTACGAAGCAAGTTGGTTCTCACTGATATCAGGTTTGTGGGTGTGTGTATTAAAGTTATTTTGCCGCAGAACAGCTATTGAATTTTAAAATCGGAAGCTTTTAAAAGTATGTAGGAAAGTTTTATTTTTCCCTGTATTTTGAAACATTGTGGCACTATTATAAATAAATAATAAATAAATTATTTATTGCCATAAACAGGTTACAGAAAAATTTGAGACCCTGGTTCCAGAGCTAGGTTAGAGTATCTGTATTTCAGGAGCCAGTGACTTCTTCCATTTAGGTTACAATTAAGCAAGTTTAAGCAGTAAAAGGTGATACAATTATCTTACTTAAAATTAAATTTAAAAAATAGAATAAGAAAAGTGAAAGCAAATAAAATAAAAACTATTGTCCATTTACAACAATACCCTACGAACTTAACTATTCAAGTATACATTTGCTATATCATGGATGACAGACTAAAGACTGGAACTACTAATGAGAGCACTTTGAACTTATGTCCCGCTTCACGACGAGATTAGGTGGAGTTACGTTTACAAACGACTACGAGGCAAACGACGAGGCTAGTTTATGACAGTCTAGGATTTGCTAGCTTTCATTAGGTAGATACGTCTTATTAATTTGTTGTATCTTCTATATCTATCCTACTAATAATAATTAGGTATTACTATGGATGTTTGGATTTTGATACTAAATCACGCAAAAATGGCTGAATGGAATTGAATGAACGTCATACAAATAGTTTTCTGACAGCTGCGCGCACAGATTACTCTAAGCCGGCGGTGCGCGAGTCGATTGCCGACTTAACGGAATGTTGCCATTTTTAAATATTATACTTTATTTATATATGGAGAATTAATTATTGTAGATTTATTTTATTTTTATATCATAATTATATTTCATTGTATGCTGCAGCGGTCGACGTCATAACGTCAATGCCGGCTGTCGCTGAAAACCAGCGCTGGGGCTCTGTCTTGCATAGGGTCGCAGACTCGCAGCATTATGCTGAGCGATGGCCGTTTTGCGTGGATGTGATGCATATTTTCCCAAAACTTATTTCTTTGTTTTACTTTGTGTTCCGTTTTTTGCATCATATTTACCACAAATAAACGTATTTTATTTATATCTTTTTCTTTTGAAAATGAAATTTGGCACACATAGTTTATAACTTGGATTAACAAATAGGAAACTTTTTATCCCGGTAGTAAGTTCTCGTGGGATATATTTTCCGACAACCATGCGGGCGAAAAAGCTAGTGCATATTATTATTATATACTAAAGTCGTGTTCCTGTCGGTGTGTCCGCGTTGTTACTCGTTATTTTGTTGGTTTACCTATAAGATAGTAAAATTATAACCTAAAATATTATATTTTTTTATAATAAATTAGATTTGTTACATACAGCTGTATTTGCAATCATGTCATTTGGTCTAAATAGCTTTTTATTTTTATTATTTGATTTTGCTTTTATATAGATTCTATTCTTTTAGATTTTGTGAATGTGAGAACGTTGTAGGCTTAACAGACTGTAGATCTGTCGACCATTTTCTATCTTGCTAAGTACCTGGTACTTGTTGATAGGCCTGCACTGTCCTCTCATACCTATTAACTCTGTAATTTTAAAACATTGTAAATACCATTTACTTTTAAAAGAGTAACCATGGAGTTTCTGGCCGGCTCTTCTCCATAGGAAACGACCAATAGGAACCGTGCACCTAGTTTCTGACGTTTCATAAGTGCCCTAGTAGGTTTATGTGAAATAAAATATTTTGAATTGTTTTTTTTTTTTTTTTTGAATAAGTTAATTAATTATTAAGACGGTTGAGTTATTGGCGTTCATTCCATACATTCGTCTATGTCCTCCCCAAGGAAATTTGTCTTCCTGTCTCGTCTCCACAAAGAGACAAAGACAACAAATAAGTATTATTTATTTATTTTATCTTATTATTTATGTACACACAGAAATATAGATACATATAAGATTATCTTTTTCTTACCTTAGCAAACCCGCTTAAATCTAAGATATTAAAGCATAAAGTTGAGTTAAAAAATGGAATAAGTATAAGCCTTCGTCACGAGCTTTACCGTCAAAGCCAGTTCTTTAAACCTCATTATGCAGAGAAGCAAATGGGATTATGTGAGGTGTAATGCGTCTTCCAGTTGAACCGTCTAAGGTGGCACTAAGGTTTATGGAACAGAATTATGTTTTGAATAATTTATTTATGGTAATCGTATTTTTTCTCGTCTCCTTCAGTTCCCTGGGTGGTTTTGACGTAATTTCTGTATATACTTTGTTTTTACGGTCGCTTTAACTTTGATGAAATTTCAACTTCTTTGAGTTGGTATTGAATACGGTGAAAATGTTTTCATAAAGGAAGGTACTAAAAATATTCGTTAGCGAACACAGCTACTGTGCATACTTACTCACCAAGCTGTTCATTTAGCGCTGTATTTTTACGTCACGGTATCGCGAATACTTGTTCGTTGCGTAAAAAAAGCTCGCGCAGCGAATGTGCATTTTTATAATTTCTAACGTGACAATATTATCGTGGACGTCCACGTCCATAAAACCGTCTTCATTTATTTGCATACATTTTACTTCCCTGTGTTATCGTAATGCCGTAACGTGGACGTGGACATCCACAATAATATCTCAACGTTTGAAACTATAAGGGCTCGTGTAGACGGCACCGTCACCGCACCGTCACCGCTTGATTTTGCCATATTACTATACAATCTGCGGCGGTGGGCGGCGAAGTGGCAGCGGGCAACGTTGTATATACACAGCTTAGAGGCGTAGCAGCGGTGTGGTGGAAGCGCGGCGCGGCAACGGCTAAAAAAGTGCTCAAGTTCTGTAAAACAAGTTCGCAAGCGGTACGGCTTTTTTATAAAAATACAGAATAGAATAAAAAGGATCAACGGTTTTAACGTATACGCATCAGCTGAAATAGATGATGGATTGCTGCTGCTCTGGGAATATTTGTCTGAAGACTGATACATACTTATCTACATAATCTCACCCCTTTTTGATATTGGGGGTAGGCAGAAACTACAGAATAACATTTACACAATTTAATTATATCCTTACATAGTTACATAATCCTTTTGCCTCGTTTACGTTCATACATTTGGCCATACACGCACGCCGTTTACTACCGAGTACTATGCACCCGATCTTTCTGAAGAATATCACCAATAAGGTCATAATGGTACAGACGCCAGCACATCAACCTTCTACAATCTGTCAAATTTCCTTAATAGATTTTCAACTTTATTATTAAAGCATAAGGTTCAAAGTTGATTGGGAAAATGTGACAGTTTCGGGTAGGTTGACCTGCTGGCGTCTGTACATGTCCTACTAGGGCGCCCCTCCCGGCGTTTCCACTTACATCTGCCTTGTAAATATGTATCTTTTGTTAGTCGCCTTTCACTCATGCTCCTTGACATGACCAAACCATTTTACACTGATATTCGTAGTTAGACTATGTTCAATCTCTAACCTGACAACAATAAGAATAAAGCAACGTACATAATCTGCGTACAGACGGATCGATCCAAGCGACTTTCGTTTATTCACAAGTCCCTCAAGGATTGGACTGCAATATCTGAATAAAATACTATACCTACACTTTCTATGCAGACTGTAAATAATTCTGCTCAGTTCACTACCATTGGTTCGTTTTTTAAATTCCAGAGACTAATTTGACAGGTGCAAATGTCAAAGTCCAAACTGACAAAACAAAGAACAATCACTTGAAATGTCAAATTATTCTCTGGGATTAAAAAACGAACTTTAGAAGCTTTTTATCTTGGAATTGAATCCGGTCCCTGAGGTACGTGCACAATCAATCACGGCTACAGCACATAGACAAACTATTTTTTTAAATCAAGTTTGATACAGACCTAAATAAATACTATTTCTAACTTTCTTTTTAGGTCTGATAGATAAATAAAAAATACACACACAGGCCACAGGCGGTGAGAAGATAAGTTAAATCGAATGTCAGCCGATGGTAACAAATGTATCAAAAGAAATATTATTTCGAGAATGTAGGTTGAAGTCTCAAGGCTCAGTGTTATTTTCTATAACTGGTAACAACATTTTTATAATTTGCTATTTACTTTCAAATTAGAATGGAGTCGAGATTTTATTCGAATTTAGTTTAAACGCTACGTGACCCCGAAATATGCTACGCCGAATAAAGCAGCGCCGAAAGTAGGTATGCAATAACGAATCATCTAATGACGAAAGCACGCAGCAACGAATATCGTTACAACGAAATCATTTGATAACAAATCACGGAATAACGAATGCACGTTACAACGAAAAACTTCACATCGAACTACGCGGCCCCGAAATAATGTTACAACGCATATACCAACGACAGCAAAACAGTAAAACAAAACAAAAAATTGGTTCTACTAATAATTTGAACATAATAAGCTATTAAGTCCTGTACAAATCTGATAATTTGGAGTAGTTACTTAAATTTAGCTGAAATAAGATATGCTTAAGTATGTAGCTCGTGGCTAAGTAATAACAGCCGCACGGGTCGATTCATCAAGTTAAGCTACGCTTGCTAGGGTTGGTCCATAGATGGGTGACCAATGGACCATCTTTACATACCGAGACTCCTCCGTATCTCGGAAAGCACGTTAAGCCGTTGGTCCCGGCTGTCATTCGTGGAACTTTGACAGTCGTTACGGTCGTCAGAAGCCCGAAAGTCTGACAATCAGTCTTACCAAGGGGTATCGTATTACCCAGTTACTGGGTTGTGGAGGTCAGATAGGCAGCCGCTCCATGTAAAATACTGGTATTCAGCTGCATCTGGTTAGTCTGGAAGCTGACTCCAACATAGTTGGGCAAAGGCTGGGCAGATTGAAGATATGCTAACGTAATATTGTTGTTATTGATCTACTAGTATAATAATCCTAATAAGAGTAAGTCTAAATAAATCTGTAAAGTTTGGTTATAAATAATTTTAATAACAAAGAAAAGAAAATTAATACATAAATAGTTGACAATAAAATAATATTTTAAGAGTTCCGTATTAAAAGGGTGCGTACCCTGTCCTAGTCCATCTGTCCGTTCGTACGTCATATTTAAAAGAAATTGTAATATTTACAGAATACCCGTTACTATGACCGTTTTGAGTAGGTAATAAAATAACAAATAATAAATAAAAAAATGAAAAGCAATAAAATATAAGTAAAAATCTTTAAGGAAGCTTTTAATAAACTAAATAAAACTTACGTAAACATGAACTGTAATATTTTCTTAAAAGCTTGAGGCGTAAATATACACAATTCACAAGCAAAGAAGCACGCAATAGGTGGTACCTTTAGTGTTCGGCCTTCTATCTAATAAAAGTGACAGGATTTATAAGTTATACCTCGAGCCACTACAATATTACGTTAGCATTATATTATCTTATTTTAGTAAAACTTTAAGTAACTCCAAATTACTAGGTTTAGCGTTGGCTCGTTTGACATGAAGGTAGGTTTATATTGCTCGTTCTGATCGTGGGTAGGCTAGCACTTCCCGTGAATTAATCAAGTGTGCTGCACTAGTGGCCAGTGAACTAATTAGATAAAGACTGTTAAGATTCGGTCACTTTGCTTGGCGAGCGAGCGAAGTTAGGATACCGCGCTAGCGGCACACGATGGTCTTAGTATCAAATAGGGAATGTAAAAGTTATAAATGCTCGGTTAGGCCTTCGTACTCACTTGTTGGATGTTAGATTATGTTTAAACCGATAATAACTTTTCATGAAATGAGCGAGCGGAGCGAGCCATGCATGCAAACCGAGTCATCTGATGAGCCAAGCGAGCAAAGCGAGCTCATTCTAGAGTAATGCTACCGTTGCTAGCCTGATTACGAACGAAGCGAGCCTATTTACGAATCGAATTGGAAAACCGAGAACGTGCGAACCTTGCCTACACGCACGACCCGAGCGAGCGAAACGAGCTATCTTACGATTCGAAAGAGGGAAGTGCGCCCATTCGAATAGAGGAGGCGGCACTAGGGTACCGATTTAAGAACAGCGTGTTCTACCTTCTCTGGGCGGTCTATATGAAACATTTTTTTTTATGGTTTCCGATGCTGACGCAGCTCACGTTTTCACTCGTTATTGGATTTGGTGGTCTTGTTATATTGCTTACTAAGCAAAATGAACGCAACATACTTCATTTGATTTTTGCTTTACAATTCAGTGTAGATTTACGAATTATAACAGATTTTCTTACGGCTTCTGATACTGCCGTAGCTATTGTATTTGCTTGGCATTAGATTTTTTAGGCTCATTCCATTCCTTATGATGCAAGGTTTCTTCGAGTGTGATATTTTTCAGTTCTGAGCAGATTTACGGCCAATATGAGACATCTTATGCAACAGATTTTCTTACGGTTTCTGATACTGCCGTTGTTATTGTATTTTGTCGGCACTAGATTTGTTTGGCTCATTACGTTCCTTATAATACAAGCTTTTACTGATTGGGTTATTTTTCATTTCTGAGAATATTTACGGCCGTCATGAGACGATATATGAAATTATTTTACTATTGTCAACTTCTTAAGCATTTTTTGTTGTATCTCTTTAGGTACTGGTAGTACTTTGAACATTCTCGGCAACGATATCAAAATCACCGTTGTAGCTGAACACGTTTTTGCACTATACGATTTCGAATTTCGACATACAGTGAAAAATAGAGGGTCGCGCGCATGCGCCTGCCTTCGCGATGTGACGTCATAGGTATTGTATCCTGCTTCAAAATTGATATAATTATGACCTATCTTTTGCGTGCTCAACCATTACTCTAGCATTAAAAGTCTCTTAGTTATTAGCGATTGAAATCTTATATGTTTTTGCCGGTCAGAAATATTGAACTACCACCAGTACTCCGAGCGAAAAGACGTTTTCACGTCAAAATATCAATATATTTGCTAAGTTAAAACAAAATGTTTTTATGACGTCACGTTTAATATTCGTTGCATGAGAAATATAAATCCGAATAGCTTTTATATTCATGCCACTTTCAGAAATATAATATAAGTAATTACTGGAAGCTTTACAATCACGTTATACGAACAAAGCCCTAAATTATATCCGAGACTACCTGTTTCGTAATTAATTACCGTTCAGACTAGAGTTCTATTGTAACTAAATCATGTACGTTCACAATTTAATTGAACATTCTACATCTACTAACGAAACCGGCTCATATTGTATTCAGATTCTCGACGGTTAGTGGAGAACTTTCGAGAACTTTTGGGAGAACAAACTTGTAAGGCCAATTTGAACAAGCGTGGTCCAGTGTCGGCCAAGCTTGGCTAAAGTACTGGTGACATTCAATTAACACTTCGTGCCATTTAGTGAGACGCAACTTTGTTGGTACTTGTAAAGGCAATTATTTTCTTTAACGAGTTAATTATTTGTTGCGGTTGGAGTGATGTTTTCATTTTAATATTGTGGGGAGTGGGAAAATTTGAATATGATGTTGAATTTTTAACACTTTGGCGATTAGAGATAATAATACCTATGAATAATTTTATTTATCAGAATAGTTTCTACGATTTACGATAGGTAATTTTTTTGTAAGCCAGACTCGGAATTGTGACGATATGATCTTTGTTTTATTTTTTGACGTCAATTACTTAGACGACACGTCTTTGCACTTAGAAAAATGCAAAGCAATTGAACCAAGAGCAAATATTGCACCCACATGTAACCCCGGTTCGAATGGAATTGGATAGTTCGACTTGGAGAATGAAACAGTTTTAGAATGAGTGAAGTTTATCGATCGCGCGAAAATCACGCGAAAAAGCCTTCAGTGTGTTACGTAAAACAGCTGAACTATGTTTAGCGATTTTCAATAATTACTGAACTTTAAAAGTATTAAAACTAATTACGCTGCATGAGGCAGTGCTGCCACGTCACTACTGATCTCCATACATTTTTTATACGTTTATATGAGATTACATTCCAAGCTTGGCCGCAATGCTGCGCGGTATTCTTGTGACGGCATTGCTGCGCGGGAAGTGTCGCCTTGCCACCGCGGCAGACCAGTATAAATGCGGCATTCATCACAGCATAATACGTGAATGTTGACAACTGTTGAGAAGGAAACCACGAATACGGCAGTGCCGCGCAGCGGTGCTCGGAATCAAGCGGCAGGTAGCACTGGCGCGTACACCGTTGTTCGGAATCATACTATATCACGCAGAATTGCATAAACATTTTGCATTACCAATGCAGTGGGTCAAGTTATGTAAAACAGCGTGAAATGAAACGTCAGATTGTAGATTTTAGTTCTAAATTTTGTCACTCATGCCCCGAGTGTCATAGCAACAATAATGTCGTTCGAAACAGAAATAAATAAAACGAGTCATTTCATTTTCAAATATCTTTATTTAACATCGATACATGAACATGCACTTATCCTAAGACACTTTATGAGGCTAGCGATTCACCTTTCAAAGCTTTTAAAGGATATTTTTATAACTGTTAACAACATAAACATTACACAATAATCATGGGTTCATGATGGCAGTTGCGCAAATTATTTAGCTAGTTATAATTTACTGATTGCATGTAGGTATGACAAGAAAAAAAATAAAACGAGTAATATGAGTGAAAATTACCCTAACTCAGGTGAAGACAGTGAATTCAAGAACAATTTTGTATGAAGTTATTAGAGTTTTATAAAAGTTAGTCCTAAAAATACTAAATAGCCAAGTAACTGCGACCAACTTAGAACTAGCGCTCATCGGACGCTGCCGCGGCACCCCTCACTACGCTCACTCTGCTCGCGCGTGGTTGGTCTCAGTTCTAACGTAACCTAAACCAATTGGTCAGGGTGCCCTAGCTAAGTTACTGCGACTGATTCGGCATTAGAAGCCACACCAAATGCATATTGTGACTGCAGATAAGCCCTTCTGCATAATGTTTCGTCTAAAGTTTACGTGGGTATCAGTTTTGTTAAACGTAACGCAGTGGATTTTTTAAATAACGGAGTTGTTTTGTAAAACAGCTAGCGGTTATGTAAAACAGCTAATTAAGCAATTCATATGCAACATAGATACTGTTACGAACATAAGGTGTAGGTATTTTATTTTAATACTCACTGTTTTTCATTTACTTCTCATAAATATTTTTGCCCAAAATGGACAAAGAACATGTAAATAATATAAAATATAATTTAAAATGTTTTGTTTTTGCGACAAAAAGACCATTGTACTTTTACGTATTTATTAAACGGGTATGAGAAGATTTCTCCCAAAACCCTAAAACAATAAGATAGGAAAATTGCGAAGGGTAAAAGTTTTCGTAATAAGGGAAACCATTTCAAAGAAATTATTATGCGCAAAAATTATAGACTATAATATTTTAATGGGTATGTTTTGAAAGGGAAACCGAAAGGAGAATTTCGGCAAGGGTTTCACAACCAACCAGGTCTTAATGAATTATATTTAGAGATCGGATATTCGGATGCATATTTACCTAAAGTTGAAGTTTTAGCTATTATGGAAAGCACTTTTGTATCGAAAAAATCCTGGGATTTCGGGATCGACAAAAGAGTTTTGATTATAGAATCGAATGTACTCGTATATTTACTTCAGGTGTTGGCTAATATGGAATGTACTTTTGTATCGACCGCAAAGATCACGGGATTCCGGAATTGATATTTTTTTAACTTTTTAACTATACAAATGCTAGCTAATGTTGTAAAGTAGGTTGCCAAATTGGCATAGCATATAGCGACAAACAACTTGGTGCCCTGAGTTTCGTTAAAAAATGTTTACAGTAGGTATATAATTTTTATTCTAACACCGCAAAAGTAACCTTCATAAGAGGGCTGATAAGTCGTTTCCACAACATATATCCGATTAGTTGTGCTCTCCTGGATTTTATTGAATTCCGGGATTTATATAAAAAATATGTATATAAAGATGATTTCTTAGGCATAAATTAACTTTAGGCAAATAGGCATCTGAATATCCGATCTCAAAATATTTTTATTTATTTATTTATATCACAATTATAACACCTTTACAGATTCATCCAAGGCGATGTTATAAATGACAAAATCTACACGTTTTTTTACAAAAAAAAAAAAAAAAAATAGCTTGTAAGCAAAATGCCAAAGAATTATATACTCGTACATACCAAGAAGTAATATGAAAATTATTTACACATGACAACTTTTATAATATCATAGCTCTTTCAATTATTATTTGTGCCATTAGCATGAATTTCGGCAGGTTTTGCCGAAATATATCCTCCGATATCGTAATAACATCAATAATACGTGCGGCTCGGGACATAGGGGTAAACTTGACTTAATTATAACACAAACAATACGACTAGTAATAATCATTCATCTCTAACGGGACCGTTATTACAAAAGGCTGGCACAATATGTTTTAGCTTTTTTTCCCCACACTAACCCATAAAAGAAAAAAAAAACACCCAGCCTTTCCTGCCTAATTAGTGTTAGCATTTCGAAATTTAAAAAGTCCGAACAAAAATCCGGATATTTGCAAAAAAGTCTGGACATTTTAATTTTAAATCTTACTTTTTTCAGTATTCATATACTTATCTTAGAGTGTCAAAAATAAACCTAAAACCTTCGTATTTTTATAATACCGCGGAGGTTATTCAACACCGTTCCGTGGCGTTGACCCGAACAAAATGTACACCCAGATCCTTAGGGATCTCCCCAAATCCCGCCTGTTTACGTAAAAGTTAAAATGTATTGAATCTCGTACCAACAGCTAATAAATTATTCAGAGAGCGTTTTTTTGGGAAACAGAAACATAGAAGTCGAAAGTACTTGTGAATAATAATTTTATTATGAGGTACCTTTAAAAGAAAAGTTTGAGAAAATTTTGCTTTTATGTTCAACACTTATCTAGCGGACGGAAGCTTCGTAATTTTTGACATAAACTGTAGGTTTGTTCTATTAAATTATATTTCAACGACCTATGTCGAAATATCTAAGATTGTAAGTGCAGTGAACAGAATAGGTAAAAAAAAACTATCGAAGGTTTGATACCGTTTTTAACCCCCGACGCAAAAAGAGGGGTGTCTGTCTGTCTGTCTGTGGCACCGTAGCTCTTAAACGGGTGAACCGATTAGAATGCGGTTTTTAGTTATTTGAAAGCATGGTTTCTTATGGTGTACCATAAAGAGTATTCTATCTATCTTTTCTAGTGATAGTTCTTAAAGATGTTTTATTAAAATCGGTTAAGCCGTTTGAAGGTCAGCAACTCTGTTGTGTTTGGTACGGTAGGGATCTTAGACGCATACTCGCAATGGGTATTTACTTTACTTTCTATAAAACTATGCAAGATTATGGAATTCTTGCTGATGCTGCAGCCTGGATATCCAGCACACTAGTACACCTTTGAAAAAATATTGCAGATAATATGTCGTGTTTGGGTTCGTTTTTATCAGTATTTGATTCTACATACAATGCAATGTTGGCAATACGATGCACTGATTCTGCAGCCATTTTTTACTTTTTAAATATTCGCTTTTCTTTTCTGCGTTGGGGGTTTTTTAAATTTTAGAACATTTTTTTTTTTTTTTAACATTGTTAGAACTAACGATGTTTGTGATGGAGTCGGCCGGGGAAGTCCTGCCAACAACCAACATTTCAATTTTAGCCATCAAGCAGCGTTGCTGTAACATTTCTGCTTTGTCTCTGAGATGATGCGCCTGCGATGACTCCTGATGATGTGTATATGCTGCGGTGACCACTCATCAATTCACCATTAAGGCCAGCTTGCGAACTGCGCATCACACTGACGTCACGCAAAATCCTGCATCGCGCAAGCGGAGCTTTCCGCAACTAGAATATATACAACATCCCGACATCAATCATCCGGCAGTTGCCCACCGAAACAACACCACAACACCCGTCTGGTCGGACCATCCTCCCTTTTCTATAGAGGATGAGTGAACTTTACACCCAGTTGACGATGTTTTTAATTAATGTTTAGTGGTGGTATTTAGCTAATTTTGGTGCAAGCGGGCCTAAATGGGCTGCCCACTATTTTGTTTACCACCTAATAATATAACATGATTATATAATATATACAAATGTTGATGATGTTATATTTTGTTGCAGAGTCAATGATGATGTAGAAGCGATGTGCGCGCCGGCCACAGCGGCGCTGCTGCTCGCCGCTCTTGCTGCACTACCCTGTCGAGGTCAGAACACATTTAAACACATTTTAGGGTTCCATAACTCAAAAGGAAAAAAACGGAGCCCTTATAGGATCACTCGTGTGTCTGTCTGTCCGTCTATCAGAGCTAATTAGCTCCGAACCTAGTGGACAAATTTGGTACACATGAATTTCTGTGACCCAAACAAGGGCGTGTAACGTAAGTAATTGAATTTCGAATTTTGAACATGGAAAATTTAAAAAAAAAAGCTGTATCGTGTGACATCAAATTAAAGGGCCTGTTGTGGGGATCTAAACCTTTTTTTAAATTTTGAAATAAATATTTTAAAAGATATTTGATAAAATATATGAAAATTGACCATTTATCTCTTCCAATTTAAAAAAAAAAGTCCTAAAATGGTTTTTTACTCATAGATTACAGGAAAACCTATAAGAAGTCTATGGTCTTAAAATAACAAGTTAAATCTCTTAATATTGTGTGTACAAACTTACATTTGCATTTGGAATTTATGGGAAAAAAATGGTTTTCAACTACAATGTAAAGTTTTTTCTTGGGATAAATTCATACCAACTACGGAACCCTTTATTGTGCGCGGTCCGACATGCACTCTGGCTGGTTTTTATTAGATAAAACGAGCATTGCCCATCGTAGTCGAGCCCCTCAGTCATAAGGAAGCGACTGAAGAAAATAAGGAACATTACGTAAACATAATCTAGTCAGCCTATGTCGAGGACTTGTCTTCCTCTCTGAGATAGGTCCGCTCTATCACGGGATGTGTCATGTCACAATGATATTCTTAGTAAAAAGAGGTAGATAGGTTATACACGCTCCGCAAGTGGCACGTCAAAATGTGGCGTCTTCGTCTTGTGTCTTTTTCGCTCCCAATAATTACGACATGGCATCCTACTTCCATGTGTCATCTTATAGTGTGACATTGTGCCGTTTTTCATATTCATATTCCTATTCATTTATTGCACCTAGCTTCTGACGTTTCATAAGTGCCCATGTAGGGTTATATGAAATAAAAATATTTTGAATTTTGAATTTTATTTGTATACCATATTTTTTATAATAGATGTTACATAATGCTTAAAGCTAAAGTACATTTATGGACCCTGTTAGGGCACAGCAACATGTAGTATTAACTTTCAATCAAAATTCAAAAATATAAAATACAAAGAGATTTTTTTTTTTTTAATTTTTATATATTTATGTACGCTTATATATTACGTATCAGCAGTAATAGTTGTTGAGGTAATGTTTATGTTTGTTTTAATAATAATTTTATTAAATTTATTGTCTTTTTGATGATCGAATATTGAGTAGGTAACCTATCTACGTTTTTTTTACTTATAAATAACATTGACATGTCATCGATTTTTTTGCTTCTACGACATTTTACTGGTAACACTATGTTTTGATAGAATAAAAACTCTTTATTGTACACCATAAAAATTACAGACATAAATTTAGAAATTTTACATAGTGTGACACAATGGGCGGTCTTATCTGTCTGGGTTTGATAATAATAATAATGAATTTATTCATTTGTAACCCAAAAAGACAGACACATAAATTACAATGTGATATGGATGAACATTCTTAGAATAGATGTGTTCAAATAGGTTCTAGAGGGTAGCAACGACTTCATATCTACTTGTTACCGTGTCAATAAAGCCTTACATATATCCTTTTTGTTTTTCTCATCTTGAATTTGATCTGTCAAAACCTGCTCCAGATTCTCAATTTTCTACAAATTGAATCATTTCGTTCCCTCCGTTGTTTTCTCGTATTTCATCTGGTTCTTCGCAGCCATAAAGCCAAGATTGCAAATGACCCTCAGGAGCATTACTAATTCATCGCCGTCCAAAATTGTTAATTTTGAAGGAACGTCGACCGTTTAAAAATTATTTTCTTTACGGGTCGTCTAACAAATTAAATTACAAATTCTCCGGAGCTTTCAGCTTGTATTCCTAAGTGTCCTTATTATATTTTAATTCTAGGGGGATTTTAAATAAACTGTGCGGAAGTCTCTTTGCAAGGAAATTGCTTGAGCTTTTAAAAGCAATCTGTTAGGTGATTTCATGTTAAATGAGATGATTGAATTTAGAAGCTGAAATTAGTCCTCGAAAAACAGTGTAGATACTTGTAAACGTAAAACTTTAACTGAGAGCTTTATACTTGAAGTAGCTCTTTTGCTATCCCTGAAATCGCAATAAAGCGACAAAGAGAAGTATGAAATATTAATTCCAGTGAATTAACCACGCTATTATATAGTTCCAAATAACATTTACCACGCTAACCTCACAAACAGCTTCATACGAGATTGAAACATGTTCGTAGAAACATCTTTTGTTACAATGTTTTGACAGTCAACAAACAGGCTAAGATGATTACAACCCAATACAAAACTTTCAGTTTATTTACCAACAAAAGGGTTAAAGTGTACCCAGACAGGCCGAAATAGTTGATTGTTTATCGAGTCTAAAATTTACATTTCCATTTTCAGGCACCGACGCTGACGTAGCCTCAAGGATATTGAACGAAACCAACAATTTTCAGGAGACCGGCTCCCTCCCAACAATAAACAAACTTTATCAAATGTTACATACTAACTCTGACCTACATAATCAAAGCAAACTTGGCGAGAACTTTAATTACTCTAGTGTTAACCTAACACATAGTTTTAACTTATACAACAATCTCAAGTATCCGACGAGTATAGATAAGAATCTCGTTGAGTGCTGTCTGAATGTTGATCGGATTGGTGAAAGCAATGTTAGTTTATCTAATGAGGGTGCTAAAGTAATCGTAGACAAAGTGAAGAAAGATTCACCAGCTGATATTAAAAAGAATAGAAAGAGAAGGGTTGTGAATGTAGTCAGAACATTCATAGAGGTGACTACAAGCGATACGAGACGGTATGTTGAAGCGACGGCAATGTCTTTGCCGTCGAGTCACTCGCCGTCGTTGATGGAGAGGAGAAGAAAACCAGGGGAGACTGGTTCAAGTGCCCCGCTACTGAATTACATATTCGATACTTATTCTAATACACATCATCATAGAAATGAAAAGTAAGTACACCACATAATAATAATATTCTTTTTTTTTTCGAATGACAAGGAAAACCAAAGTTCTCTTTTTTACTAGGATCTGTGTCATTCCAGGAAAGTTCTGTCTAGTTCATCCTAGATTGATCTTTCTGAAACTTCTTCTTCTTTTCATGTGGTTAGTGACTAACCAGGTGTCAGAGTTATAAAGCTGCCCATGGGCCTCTGACTTGACTTCACATGCCGTCGAGAAATATCTCTCACTCATGCCGGTTTCCTCACGATGTTTTCCCTCACCATTTTTGAAGCAAGTGATAATTATACAATACGCACATGAATCCGAAAAGTCAGAGGTGCGTGCCTTGGGTTCGAACTCGAGACCTATGACTTGGCAGTCACACGGTCACACCACTAGGCTATCGCTGCTAACTTATTTATAGGATAATTTGTTTTAGCTTAGCTTTGGTCTGTACCTGAACAAAGACTTGAAAAAAATTCACCTCTATAACACAAAGACGGTTGTAATTTGTAAACGGTAAACAATTTTTCAAACGGTAATACCCAATATGTATTTCGTAGTTTAAACAAAACATTGTATAAGTACTTTATCAACAATACAATATGTTTACAACAGAATTGATGAACCAACATTAATGTTTGGCCATCTATAACAAAACCTTATTTTCCCACGATTAATGGCGCCAGAACGGCATGCAGGCAGTGCCAATTCTGTTGACTCAACGAGGAGACACTGTAATGATAAAAATTTAAAACATTCAAGTTCAACTTTACGAATATAAAATTTTGTAAGCACGGAATTACCAAAAATTTTTTCGTTGAAAGAAAACTTCATGGAACAAAATTTCCTTCTATTTGTCTTTCATGTTGTACAGGAGAAATTTTTGCGGCATTCTAATTATTTAATAATTTTGCAAACGGATTTAAAGGTAAACAGTTCAAAGTTAAGAAGTTTGAAAACACCTTTAATGTTTCTGAGAGTAACTTTTGGGATTCTTCCAGAGAATATTTGGGTTTAAGATGCCATTTCTGACACCACAAAACAATTTCTGTCTAATCAGGGTCGGAAATAGGAATAGCATTTATGCGGCGGCGGCGCCTGAGATTGAAGCTCTAGTGGGCTCCACTGCTCACTTAGACTGCAAAGTGGATGCTCTTCATGATAAACTGGTAATAAGTATGTTTCTTGTTACGTTTCATTCGCTTCCATTATTTTTTTATTAATTTCCGTTATTTTATTTCTTTCATCATCTATCATTTTATAATTTGCTGGTTATCTTTAAGGAAGGTTTATCTTTTTCTGCACACTATGATTAATGTTATCCAGGTATCGTGGGTGCGGCGGAAAAACGATGAAGAGCCGATGGAGCTGCTAACGACGGGGACACAACAGTACACTGCGGATGACAGGTAGAACTTAACAAAGTTAATAAAACAAAAACACTTACTTATTGCACTCAATTATCTCGACGGCTTCCTGAAACTTTTTAATATATTGCTCTTGAATAAACTCCGTACAAAGTTAGGGAAACGAAAATATAAATAAGCGTGTCTTCCTACAGGATAAGCAGTTTCGTATACTTTTCAAACTGTGAAATTATGTATGATGAAGAATTTTAGAGCGCTCCTTGAGAATTCTTTTGGAAGTTTGTTTATTCGCTGTAAGGAAAACTTTTTGAATGATCGAAGCTACGTGGTGAAATGTTTAAACAGTGTCGGGTGCTATTCATTTTCTGTGGCGAAACTTGGAAATGATTTCATGTTTTGCGTACTATTTTACTTACGTTTTAAATGTATCTATCATCTACAAATACGTCAATATCGTTTACGTTATCGTTTTTATTTTCAACAATAACATCATTGACATTTATTATAGTAATCATTTGTGAGTTTTTCAGAAGGTATATCCAATGTTGCTCTTCCCAGGTACTCAGCCCGCTTCATCCCTCCAGACATCTGGAGGCTCGAGGTACGGGAGGTGCGTCCCACTGATGCGGCGCACTATGACTGTCAACTGTCTGCCCATCCCCCTCGAACAGCAAGGGTGACACTTCGGGTGCCTGGTTAGTTGATGAAATTATTCGAAGGGATTTAATTACCAAAGCGGTTCTTACTAGGTTGTAACTTGAATTTCACTATTCATTTACATACAGCCCGATTCAAACTTAATGGCGGCTCGGAACATGAGGCGAGTCGCTGCGCAGTAACAAATTCAAGGGTCAGCGGTGGTGAGGGATGCGATGCTGCGCAGCGAGCAGCTAACTTCGGAGCCGCCATTAACTTTGAATCGAACTATACCAGCTGGCATATTTTGTAAAAATCTCACCGTGATATTAACTTTTTTACAAAAAAATACAACCGTATTCCAAAAAAAAACACTACAAAGTGTTAATTAACTTTATTTTGGAAGTAGGTGTCTTTGGTTTTGAATTTTTTTTTTTTTATAGAATAGATGGCATGTCTACGATCGACAGGGCTTTACGAGAAATTTAAGGTTTTAAAATTTATATATCAGTTCAGTACCTACCTTAATATTCCAAGGTTAACCAATTTAAACCAACCAAATTTTTAACGATTATTATGAAAAGCCCCTGAAGCAATTTAACGGAACTTCAGTTGGACTAACAACAAAGAAACTTGAAATGAAGTCGGTTAAAAGAAATTGTTCCATTACTTCCTCAAAAGTTTTATTGTTCTGAAGTACTTGCTAATGTTATCTTTTCTCAAAAAAGGTTATGAGGTTCTGACTTCAGCAATTTATTTTTAATTATTCTTATTTAATAAGCCGTTCCTGAGCTTTTTCAAGACGAAGAAGAAGAAGTCACTTGAACACATTACTGGGATGACAGATCACCCAAGATAATATGTGTTTACTGTGTGCCAAGTTTTATCCAAATCCGTATTCGGTTTCCGCGTATATCTTCATATTTCACATTTATAATATAAGTAGGATGAGTGTGGCTTAGTAAGTCATCCCTACCAAGAACTATTACTATAAACACATAGGTACTTCATAGCCGGTGAATCATGGCCGGTCTGAACATACATAGGCTCTACGTACTTTCGCACATGTTCTCTTACTTACCTCATGTCACCATTTGGTTCCAAAAAAATGATATTGCGCAACCGTCTGCGCAAAGTTCGGACCGGCCATGATTCATCGGCAGTTCTATATTCTAGGGTGTCTTGTGTAATAAAAATCCTTTAACCTTTATTTTTTTACAGAAGTGTCAGTCCGTATTGTCGACGGCGCTGGCGCAGCGGTGTCAGAACAAGTGTGCGAGCTCGGCAGCACCGTAGCCCTGCGGTGTGAGGTCAACGGCCTGAAGATGGAAGGGGGTCCGTCCCTACTGTGGTATCGAAAGGATGACCTCCTGAATGATGACACCACTAGAGGAGGGATTAGGTATGTAGAAACAGACAATCAATCAATCAATCTGCCTAGCCTTTTCCCAACTATGTTGGGGTCGTCTTCCAGTCTAACCGGATGCAGCTGAACACCAGTATTTTACATGGAGCGACGGCCTTTCTGACCTGGAGGTCAGAAAGGCCGTCGCTCCATGTCGTATCGTATTCCCCAGTTGTGGAGTTGTGGACAACTCCACAACTGGGTAATACGATACCCCTTGGTAAGACTGATTGTCAGACTTTCGGGGTTCTGACGACCCATAACGACTGTCAAAAATCCACGAATGACAGCCGGGACCAACGGCTTAACGTGCTTTCCGAGGCACGGAGGACTCAAACAGACAATTGATACATTAAATACACAAGTTTTTTTTGTAATCGTTTCCATTACAAAAAAAACTTCTTCATACGGTCGGTGCTGTTTCACGAGTTGATCATGCCGGAATCAGCAGTAGTTAAGCGATTGACGCTGCGTGTTGCGAGTTCGATTCCCGCACGGAACAAATATTTTTATGACCTACAAGTAGTTGTTCCGTGTCTGGCTGTTTGTGTATGTGAGTATAAATGTTTGATGATGCAAGATTGCAAAGCCAAACTCTTTATGTAGCCTAAAGTACACTTGGCATCTTCTCCTTGGCGTCTTGATGGCAATCTATATCGTGTTTCGTCAGCTCAAGTCTACTTTACTGCTTTCTTCATTAGTTCTAACCACCATCTTCTTCTATCTCAGTGTACGAACCGAGTTCGGCTCAAATGGCGCGAACTCTATCCTGCGCGTGGCGCGTGTGCGCAGCGACGACGCGGGACGCTATACGTGCGCGATCGCACGCGCCCCGCCCCCGTCGCCACCGCCTGCTCATGTTATACTGCACGTTATCAAAGGTAAGTTGTTGAGGCTTTGGTGGGCCCTGGCTTGGAGGCCATATTTATTAATACATTTACAGGATAAGCAGCCGACAACCTCCTAGATTGACATGCAAGATGTACTTCCTAACAAAAAAGACTTTGTTGGTTAAAAATGGAGGCATGGATATGAAATCTTTGCTCCATATTTGTGTAAAATGTTCATTTTACTTGGAAGATCGGCTTTAGGCGAAAGTGTGATATTTCACTTAATTTTGACACGTGAAATAAAATCAACAACTGTATTTTTACCCGACTACGGCGAAGCAAAAAGGAGGGTTATGATTTTGACCGGTATGTATGTATGTAAGTATCTATGTATGTATGTATGTATGTTCATCTGTTACCTCATAACTTCTAAACTGCTCATCGTAATTTTGACAAATGAGGTATCGTTGGAAGCGTCATAATCGTCCGCTGGTTATAGGCTATGTGACGTAACATAAAATTAATATGTCGCCCTCTAGAGGACATGTCATGAACCTAAAAAAAATGTATTCCATGTTGGGTATCAAATGAAAGGACTTAATTGGCATATTTCAAAAATATATTAAAATATTAAATAAAAATAATTAAATAATTTAATAATTAAATAAAAAAATATTAAATAATTAAATAAAAATAAAAGTTATAAAACTAAAACCATGACTTTTTTGTCGTAGTTGGGTTTTAGTTTTATAACTGTTATTTATTGAGTGAAACAGTCATATGAAACAGCGAGATATTTATTATTTATCTAAATCATCACTAGTTTTGATTGAACCGTTTATTGCACCGTTTCCTAATGATTAAGCTAAAATCAGCTTAATTAAGGTAGCTAATACGTCATTTGCACAACACGGACGGTTCCTAAAGAAAGTGCAGTACAAAGGAGTCGTGCAACACGTAACTTCCTTCAAGCACCGCTTAAGTTGAGTGCAATATTGACTAAGATAGTGAGATGGTTCAACAACAGAACCATATTCCTTTCGCTTCTCCTGGAGTTGAAATATTTAAGGTCACAGCTACTTTTTTGCTACTCACTCAAGAAATATCAAAACTAAATTTGTCACTGGAAGTTTTCACTGCACAGCTTATCTGTTAGCCTTTATTATCTTAGCTTACCTCTTCCTTTTTCTTTGCCAGGTGAAAGCCTGGCTGAGCTGCATCAGGGCGGTACTCCAGCATACACCATCTCGCCGTGGGTGCTAACAATGACGCTGTGCGTCGTTTTACAAGCCTACTATTAACATTCGTTTATTAATAAATTGTTCGTATTTATTTTGGCTTTTCATTTTTCTAGTACCTTTAGTAAGTGTATATCTGTCTAGCCTTTTCCCAACTATGTTGGGGTCGGCTTCCAGTCTATATAACCGGATGCAGCTGAATACCAGTATTTTAAATGGAGAGACTGCCTATCTGACCTCCACAGCTCAGTAACTGGGTAATACGATTATTTGGTAAGTCTGGTTGTCAGGCTTTCGGGCTGCTGACGACCCAAAACGACTCAAAGATCCACGAATGACCGCCGGGATCAACGGCTTAACGTGCTTTCCGAAGCACGGAAGAGCCTCGGTATGTAAAGATGGTCACCCATCCACGGACCAACCCCGGCAAACGTAGCTTAAACTGATGGATCGACCCGTATGGCTGTTATTACTTAGCAACGAGCTCGACAAGTGCTCTAGTTTAAGCTGGTAAATATCTAAGTTTAACTTAAATGGCAGTGGGCAGGGGCACATTGCTCGCAGAGCAGATGGCCTGATGGGGCCGAAAGGTTCTGGAGTGGCGACCACGTACTTGAAGACTTAGCTTTGGAAGGCTTCCCACAAGGTGGACCGATGACCTGGTGAAGGCCGTAGGAATCCGCTGGATGCGAGAACGAAGAACTGGTCGAAGTCGCGGTGCTTGGGGGTCTATGTCCAGTAGTGGACGTGTTTCAGTTGAAATGATGATGGTGTTAAATGTCTATTACTTACAAATGGGTGGGGATACTTGGAATACACAATCATTCGACGTATGTACAGACGCCAGCAGGTCAATCTACCCGAAACTGTCAAATTTTCCCAATCAACTTCGAACCTTATGCTTTAGTGATAAACTTGAAAATATATTAAAGAAATTTGACAGATTGTAGTAGGTTGATGTGCTGGCGTCTGTACCTTTTAGGAGTAAAATTCAAATTCAAATTCAAAAACCTGGGAGTCTCTAAAGTTTCCTAGAAGTAATTTATTTACTCTTGAGTGAATAGATTACTTCTAGAAAAGTTTAAACCATCATCGATTGCTTTATACATCGTAAGTAAGATGGCAATCAAACGCAATCTTTAACAAAAAAACGTTTTTTCAGAATCCGTCTAGTTTCAGTCATAAATAATATGACTGAAAGTTTTCGGATTCAGAATTTTTCGCTATAAAAACTGACCTGTCAGTTTCCAGGCCATAAACTATCTTTACAAAAATCGACCCATTGCTCCATTGCCGCCAGAAAAATAGACAAAGTAACAAATAAACAAAAAACTTTCGCATTTATAATATTAGTAGGATAGGTGAACGACGTTGGTAAGTATTCTGAGGAAGCAATAGCTTGGTAGCCTGACTTGTAAACTAGGGCGGGAAGGTACAACTTACCTACTGGTCAATATTATCAGGTAACACGCAAACAGTGACCGAAGAGGTTCATGGAAGGCCTGTTTATTATATCTATACGTATATAAGAGAAATACAAAACACTCATTGGGCATAGCGTAGATGAAAACATGAGGTACGATAGTCCCTTTTATAATAGGTTGGGGAAAAAGTCTTTTCGCATTATAGTATGTATGAACTTGTAATAAAATCTCTTTGGCTATACTATGTGTATCTGGCTGGTTTTGGTATCATTGAAAGTTTAAATTTTAAAGAACATAATTCCAAATTCAAATTAGGAAAATGTGTGATTTTTATTTGTTTTTCGTACTGTCAAGATGAGTGAATCTAATGAAGAAATTCGATACATTTTAAAATTTTACTACAAAAAAGGTAAAAATGCAACGCAAGCCGCGAAAAAAATTTGCGATGTTTATGGACCTAGTGCAGTGTCTGTGAGAGTAGCACAAATTTGGTTTAAGCGTTTTCAATCCGGAAATTTTGATGTCAAAGATGCACGTCGCTCTGGTCGCCCTATTACGGATAAAATGGATGCCATTTTTGAAAAAGTGGAGCAAGATCGGCATATTAGTAGTTACGACGTAGCTGAAGAACTGGGAATTGACCACAAAACAGTTTTGGCGCATTTGAAAAAAACTGGGTACACAAAAAAGCTCGATATTTGGGTACCTCACGAGCTCACTGAAAGAAACCTAATGAACCGTGTACTCATTTGTGATTCTTTATTACGACGTAATGAAACCGAACCATTTTTGAAGAAGCTGATAACTGGTGATGAAAAGTGGATCACGTACGACAAGAACGTGCGAAAAAGGTCGTGGTCAAAGGCCGGTCAGGCTTCACAGACTGTGGCAAAACCCGGGTTAACTCGCAACAAGGTGATGCTGTGTGTGTGGTGGGATTGGAAGGGCATTATTCATTATGAGCTGTTACCACCAGGCAGGACCATCGATTCTGAACTCTACTGCGAACAACTGATGAGATTAAAGCAAGAAGTTGAGAGAAAGCGGCCGGAATTAATCAACAGAAGGGGTGTGGTTTTTCATCATGATAACGCTAGACCTCACACATCTTTAGCCACTCAGCAAAAATTAAGAGAGTTTGGCTGGGAGGTGTTAATGCATCCGCCGTATAGTCCTGACCTTGCACCTTCAGATTTCCACCTGTTTCGGTCTCTTCAGAATTCTTTAGGCAGTGTCAGGTTAACATCACGGGAGGACTGCCAAAACCACTTGTCGCGGTATTTTGATCAGAAGTCCCAAAATTTCTATAGCAATGGGATCATGTCCCTACCTACAAGATGGCAAAAAGTTATCGAACAAAATGGTACCTACATACTTTAGTTAAATGTAAACATACTATGTTAAAAAATGTTTTGAATTTTCTTAAAAAATGCGAAGAAACTTTTTCCCCAACCTAATATAAGACATAAGACATCAGTTGAGAAAGTATTTTAGTCATCAGTGCGGGGGATAAAAAGTTTAAGCGAGTTACAACTATAGATTAATTACCAAAAACAGTCAGTAGTAGATAAATATTCTATACTTACAAGGTCGTCGGTTCGAACCCTGACAGGCGCTTTACTTTTTGTAAATTATTTCATCACCACTGCTCTCAAAAAGGTAAAGGAAAACATGGTGAGGAAACTGGCATGTCCTAGAATCAAAAGGTCAAAGACATTTGACATCTACCAACCCACAGTGGTCCTGCGTGGTGGATTACGGCCCACTCACTCTCGCAGAGAGAAGGCCTGTAAGCAGCAGTGGCAACATTATAGGCTGATTGAGTATTCAAATGCAGCCATATGCTGGTCATTTGAACACATTCGTGTCCACATGAAAATAGCTCGTTCTGGCACAAAACTCGTCAAAGTCAAATCATTTATTTCAAATAGACCCTTATAAGGCACTTTTGAACGTCCAAAATTTACAAAAAAATTGAAGTGATTCTAGTCGCCCCTTCCAAAAGGTAGTTTTCGCATGGAGAAGAATGGGCAAGAAACTCCACCGTTACTCTTTTAAAATGTTTTACAATATTTTGTATAAGTACATTAGTTATATAATTATATGTGAGGACGATGCACCTAGAATAAAATTATTATACCACAATAGGTAAAAAGAATTAAGAATTAAAAATGAAGCAACAACAGATAGACTAATTATGTGATAGATACATGGTGCTCACATATTTACAATACAACTCACTCTCGGTACAATGAGACCACCATGCATAATCTGATATGGTACTCACGACCACATATCAACCTATAGTTTCCAGTGTAACCTGACCTCGCAAGGCGTAGGCTTTCCATACCACAAGAGGTCAGCTAATACTGTAATATATAGCTTGTTAAGTCGTCCTGTGTACCAACCTGACAAATAAAACGGTCATTGGACCAGACGGTATCGCTTTTCTCGTATTTCCCGTGCCCATTATACGCGAATGGATTACATAAATAACTGTGATGATGGCCGTAGTGAGAGATTTGGTGTTTTATTACTCGTTTCTTTGGTAATAACTATAAATTGGGGTGAGTTTAAATGTCGGAATATAATGGAAAAATGCAGTGGACTTTGATGCAGAAAACATTTGATGATAATGCTTGAGTTTTTGGAAAAGGGACATTAAAATATTTCAAGTAGAGTAATGGGGCCCGCTATGATCTGCAACGGGGCCAGAGATGCTTGCCATGAGACATAAAGCTGATAATGAACGAGTCAAGTTACATAGCCAGCGAAATGTATTTGGAGAAACTCTTCTATAACTATATCTATGTCATCAAATGGACATTGACCGCTGGTCACATCGTTAAATGGTCTGACCAGATCATTGAATACTCAACTCGTTTTACGATATGAACACTTAAACGCACGACTACTTCATGATGTGGCCAAACAATAGTGATCATATCGTAAAATAGTAAGACTTTCCACCGGTAGAGGCGTTGATGTCGCTTTGTTTTTGTTGTTTATCATGACAGCGGCCTACAATAAATCAAACAAAGTAGGGTTTCCAAATATGATACTATGGAAAGTGATCAACTTAGAAGAGACGCTCGCTGGCCGCTGCCGCGTCGTGAAATGCAACATAGCACTTATAATTAAATTTCTTAAAAATTAAAAATTTACGTCGCTTATGTGGCACCCCGACCAAATGGGTTAGGTTATGTTAAAACTGTGACAAACCGCGCGCCAGCCGAGTGAGTGAAGCGAGCGGTGCCGTGGCAGCGACCGGCGAGCGCTACTTCTAAGTTGGTCGCAGTTACTTAGCAATTTTTACTACACCTTAAATCATGGATACCCTACATTAAAATTATTTATTATTATTAATTTAAATGATATGGTCAATTTTAGCTGACCATTTCATGAAATGGTAAATTCTAAGATCTAGCCACGACATCTATACTAATAATAAAGCTGAAGAGTTTGTTTTTCTGTTTGAAAGCGCTATCTCTGGAAATACCAGTCGAATTTGAAAAAATCTTCTTCTTCTGCATTTTATAGCCCAATTCTTGAGGAAGGTTATAGGCCATCTGACATCACGCCACGGCCCTTAGGAGGCGAGAAAAAAGAAAAAAATAACGAAACAGAAAGCACGCTAAGCGAAAACGATGTAATAGTGCGGTCAGGCGATGGAATGCGACTCGGTGGGTCGCGGGCCGAAACACGCGGACGAAGTAGCGGGTAGATGCTAGTTTTGGATAAAGCCGGTAAGATACTGACATTGCCTTTCGCCTACGTAAGTATGAAAAAACTGTGATTTTTTTATATGTGCAATGCCGCCCATGGGCATGTGACCGCCCGTATTTCTCTGAATATTCATGAAAAGTTATCGAAAATTAACTTTAAAAGAGGATTTTTTTTTTCATTTTATCTTATTTATTTTTTTAAATCCCCCTTTAATTTTATGGACTTACACTTGTGTTTTTTAAATAAAAACTGTTTATTTTTTTTTTAAAGTCTTCGCCTCCGTTTTTTTTCCATAGTCGACAAATTTTAATAAAAAATGTTAGTTAATCCGATAAAGTAACTCATTATCGAATCCAAATCGAGCCAATAACATCGGTGATATGGCAACACTACTCAAAAAATAAAAAACTGAATAACATGAAAAATATTAAAGATACACAGGGCATTTTAAAGCTGTTAATTTTCAAGAATTTTTCATATATTCAGAAAAATACGGGCGGTCACATGCTCATGGGTGACATTCTATACCACAAATGAATCCGATGAGACTAAAAACCTCACTGATAAAAATGAGGTCACACTTTTACAGCATGAAAGCAAATAAACTCACGCCTTCTTGCCATGGGAGTAGGCAGAAACTACAGAACGGCACCTGCCACGATCCTTACATACTCAATCTTTACATCCTTACACTCAAATATTCAAAATATAATCATGTTCAAACCAAGTTCTTTGATGTTACGAAGCTACAAACGTTAATAAAGGCAACATTTTCGCTACATTTTCCGAGAACCCATTAGTATGCGATGTAATTGAAGTGTTACCAATTACTAAAACATACCAAAACTTTACAGTTGAACAATCACTATAAATATGGAGATGGGTATCCATATTTATGAGGGAACTTGCTAAGCTCGTCTGATATCGGATAAACTGGTTGTATGGTAACTATCTAGAGTATCTAGTGGAGTACTTGTAACTGGTCTGAAATGAGCTGTTTCAGGGTGGGACTACATTTGAATTTGCATGCTGGTTAAGTTTTAGTTCTTCGGGATAGGAAAATTCTGCTTGAAATATAGAAAAAGAAAGAAAGAAAAAGCGGTAAATATGACGCAACGAAACACGAGAATAACAAATTGGGAGAAAATATGCGTCACATCCACGCAAAACGGCCATCACTCAGCATAATGCTGCGACGCTATGCGAGACAGAGCCTCAGCGCTGGTTTTCAGCGACAGCCGGCGTTGACGTGATGACATCAACCGGTGCAGCATAAATTGAAATAACAAAATCAAAAATAAAATAAATACAATACTTCCTAAATGATATAATATTTAAAATGGCAACATTTCGTTCCGTCGGCGACTCAAGCGCCGCAGATGCAATCTGTGCACGCAACAGCTGTCGAAACTATGTGTTTCAACGTTTTGACATATTGAATTATAAGTACTGGTTACGTAATAATTATATCATGGCGCATTATGTAATTAAATTAATGTTATGTTATGTATGATGCAAGGCGTAATAACACAGAGGATATATTGGATGATTGTGTAGCTATGGTTTTTGTAAACAGTGTAAATATAGGCTACCGTAGACAGTCGCGACAAGACACCGCTTCCGTGAGGATTTCCTAGAAATTCTCCCACCGGAGTCGCGTTGCGCCGTCGCTTCACGCCTGTCTGCTTAAGATGTTTCAAAAAGAAAGATGAAGATTCTATCAAATATTTTTATCAAAATGTGCTCTTCTATCTTAAATATTTTTCTCTATTGTAGTCACAAATGTCTCTTATGTAGGTACACACAAAACACTAAGTTTAGTTTTTTTTAATTATTCTAAGATAGCCATAGTTAACCATATACAAAAGAGTCAGTGTATCAAACGCATGGTAGTGTGTGCAATGCTTTTTTTTTATTTAATTGATTTCAAACGCATATTATATAAAAATATTACGTTTCTGCACTCTTTCTCCATATAAACTTTAACTGTGCCAAATTTCAAACTCCTCCGTCCGCGTAATTTTCGTAAAAAGGGATAAAAGAATTTTGCTTCACGTATTTTTGCCAATATTTTTTTCAATTTTTATATGACGGAAATATGTTACTGAGTTGTGTACGTTACCCCAGCAGGAAAGTGTCTCCTAGAGTTATATGAGTGGAACGTTTAATTGGTGCCTTAGCTGCTGTAAATGTGCCCCCACATAAAACATGTGTGCCCCCCTGTCGTTTTGGAAAAAAACGGAAAAAACGATTCCTGCTGGGGTAACGTTTTTCTAGCAGGAAAATTCTAAACGAATGATCGGAGAGAGAAAAATTGTGCATGGCCAAAGAGCTTATATGTGTGCCAAAATGTGCCCCCAAAAATAAAATCTGTGCCCCTTCAGGTTTTCGAGATATTGCATTTCCTGCTGGAGTAACGTTTTGCAGAATCGTATATCTCTAAAACCATTGCATGTGCCCCTGTAGAATAAACATACACGAGTAGCTCTTAATGTGTGCCTCTTAGTGCCCTAATTAGATTTAAGAAAATATTTATAATTTTCAAGTTATCGCGGTTTTATGAAAACCCGAAAAAACATCGCAGCGCCTAAATAAGACAAGGTATAAGTTCGCTGAAAACTGTATTCAGTCTTTCTTGACGCTAATAATAACCATACAAAGTTTCAAAACTGTTCATGCATGCGTTTTTGAATAATCTTGCTAAAAGTCAAAACGATGGTGTCATAACTTTGACGGCAAAATACAAGGAACCGGCTCAATCCCAGATGTGCAGGTGTAAACCAAAATCATGTGCCTTTGGTCAAAAATATAATGGTGAAAATATTCAGCTTGGAATGTTTTGCATTAAGTAAATATTAACAAAAAACCAAAATATGTTAACAACGGCTGGTTATCCGACCAAATTCGAATGACTACTAAAAAGCGACGGATTCATACATATCGATAGTTGACAAGTTGTTACAATGATGATGATGATCATATGCACTGAGTTGATGAACACCTATGTGTTAATCAAGTCGGTAAATAAAAAATGTGATGATTAGAAGGTGAAGTATAAAAGCTACTCAAACTCAACTCAAACTCAAAGCATTTATTTCAAATAAACCAATTACAGGCACTTTTGAATTGTCAAGGGGTCGGTCAGACAGAAATATGAAGCTAGTCGCCCATTCCAAAGCGTAGTAGGTACCTATGTAGAAGAATGGGAAAGAAACTCCACGGACACTCTTTTAAATCAAAAAATGGTTACATAATATTGGTTACATCATTCAAGTTGAAGTTATACATGAGAGAACGATACAAAGAAAAAAAATATAAACTAATTCAAACATTAAATTAAATTAAAATCGCCGTGGCAGCTAAGAGATGACCAGTCCCTACTGACGGCGCCCGTTAACGAACATAACGCATGGATTAGCACCATTCAGCTCAACCATTTTGAAGGCAGCTAAATGATCCAACATACGCGCCACCGCCAGCGAGACATTAGAGTGAGCATGACATACTCTCAGCCGCCAGGGCACATTCAAGGCAATGAAAGACATACCCAGTACTAAATGGTAGCTTTATAGTCGGTACATAGTACTCACACATGTGCTATGCAATTATACAATGCTATGACATTGAATTTATACAATGCAAAGATAGTTTTTAAAATCTTCAGCAGCTCCAACGGTATTTTCAAATGCTAATCAATCACTACTGTAATCATACTACAATCTACTGAAACGAAGTTAATAAACACGGCTTGCGATAGGACTAAACTGGCATAAATCGTCATGTATCGAAAAAGCGTTATGCCCGAAAACGTCAGTTTCGAGTGTCAAAATATTTTGTTTTAGTTTTTAAGTACCGAGCCATCTAGTATAACTTTTTAGATTAAATAACAAAAACTTTTGACGCTTGAAACTTGAGACCATACTAGACGACTGTATTTGTACCTATTATATAGCGAAAGAAACTTCGTTCCAACCGGGTGTCCCACGACACCGCCAGACTTTCGGGCGGTGTCGTGTTCCGGGTTCCGTACCTCAAAAGGAAAGAACGGAACCCTTATAGGATCACTCGTGTGTCTGCCTGTCTGTCCGTCTGTCACAACCAATTTATTCCGAATCTAATAGACCGATTAAGTTGAAATTTGGTACACCTATGTATTTCTGTGACCCAAACACGGGCGTGTAACGTAAATAAATGAACTTTTAATATGGGGGTCATTATTGGGAGGCAATTAAGAAATTTAAAAAAATATTTTTGCTAACTGTACCTACCGTATGACATATCAAATGAAAGGGCTTATTGCTAGAATCTCAAATACATTTTTTTTATAATATAAAAATAAATACTTTTAAAGATATTTAAGAAAATAGTTGAAAATTGATCATTCGCTGAAACATTTTGAAAAAAAATCAAAGAGTCGTTCTATATTTATAGATTACAGAAAAAAACCCATAAGAAGTCTATGGTCTTAAAATAACATGGTTCCTCAATATTGTGCGTACAAACTTACATTCGCAGTTGGAATGTATGGAGGAACATGCTTTTCAACTACAATGTTAAGTTTGTTCTTGGGATAAATTCATCCAAACTACGGAACCCTTCATTGTGCGTGGTCTGACACGCACTTAGCCATTTTTTTTAAAGAGAAAGTGACTCTTGTGTTAATTTTTATTCCAAGTTTGTATAGATGTACATTGTACTTCTATATCTTGTTTACCCAAAATCCTCGTGAATTCATGTATTTCATTGAAATCATCTTATACTTTCTGGATCACTACCCCAGCTCATTCATAACAACGGAAGAAAAATAAAAGACTTCATGAATTGAACGTTGTTTATCAAAAGACAGTCCAAATAATAACTTTACTCGTTGAGTAACAAACTTTACTCATCCGTCGTGAATTCTGTGGCTCATTTTGATATCCATAAGATCTGTAGATCTACAACTTAGAACAACTTCTGATGACTTTGGATCTTCAATTAGTTTGTATTATTTAGTATGTTTCTTATTTTCTCATCAAATTTCTAAGTTCTAGACAGCCTGACATACTTACTGTGAAGGAAAATAGTGTGAGGAATCCAAAGTTCAGGAAAGTATAAGCCTGAATCAGAGCAAGCGTGGCGATGAAAGTCCGTACCTTCTCTCTATGAGAAGATGAGATGTATAAGGACTGGTCAACCTGCCTAGCCTTTTCCCAACTATATTGGGGTCGCCTTCCAGTCAGACAGTCACAGGCGCTCCATGTAAAATACTTTACATGGTGCTACTGTCTGTCTGACCTCCACAACCCAGTAACTGGGTAATACGGCACGGTTGGCGCAGTGGTTAAGCGATTGACTGCTGCGCTGCGTGTCGCGGGTTTGATTCCCGCATTTGTATGACCTACAAGTAGTTGTTCCGGGTCTGGTTGTTTGTGTATGTGAGTTTTAATGTTTTTCTTGTCTTTAATTTAATGTTTTTAGTTACAATAACATTCACTCAATCACGAAGAAATCAAGAAAAAGCGAAAGTGATTGAATCTTCATTCAATCATTTTCTTCGGATGATGAACCTAAATCATCAGTTGAGCTATCTTCACTTTTGAATATAATTACTTCTTTTTCAATTTTATTATCAATATTGACGTCTCTATCAAAATCTTCCTTTATTATTTTTCGAGTTTTTTCTACCACTTTTGTCCAGCCTTCTTTAGTAATTTTGGCGCAAGCTTCTTTCAGCAATGTCATCATTTTCTTAGTAGAAAATGGCGGCTTTGTATTGTGGCGAGCTGCGTATCCTTTGACTTGAGCCCAGATCAACTCAATAGCATTGTACTGACAATGGTACGGCGGTGTTTTTATTACTTTGTGTCCATGCTGAAGTGCCAATTCATCGATTTTATATTTTAGTTTCGCAGGTTTATTTTCTTTTACCAGTTCTAACAATTCAGCTTTCAACAATTTCATGTCAGCTTCAACGCCATGTCTTTGTAGCCATGCCACTAAATCAGCCTTTTTGTTTGCTTGAGTTGGTGCTTTATCTATTTGAACTGAATGGTAAAATGCATTGTCTATAATGATTATGCACTATTCGGGGAGGTTTGTTAACAAGTTAGTTAACCACTCTGTGAATTTATTTGCGTCCGTTTCTTCGTGATATCTTTTGTACTTTTAGACTCGAATGCGAGTAAGGCATCATTCACAAAACCCCCCCGGCTGATCCGGCGTGGCAGATTATTAGGCGTCCTCCTATTCCCATTGGCACTTTTGAGCAAGATGCCTTGGTATCGTCTGTCCACGACTGCGGCACGGTATGATTAGAGTTCAGCCAAGTCTCATCGATAAATATGACATTGTCCCAATTTGTCATTTTGTTCATCTCCCTCAAGAATGATAAAGATGGTGCAAAATTAAAAAATATAGTTCCAAAGTAATTTTCATCTTGTCGGTTTTCTTGTATTTGAATCCAATTAGCTTCATAATTGTTATTAAAGAGAGCGTGGCCTGTTTAGTAGCAGTTCCACGAACTGTTACGAAACAGCCGGTCTATTCTGTAATAATCTCACGGTGAAAACTTAGGTGAAGTGAACGTGAAGTGAGCTGTCATTCCACCTGCCGGTCTATTCTGCAACCATCTCACCGTGAAAACTTAGGTGAAGTGAGCTCGGAGTGAGCTGTCAGTCCCTAGCAGCAGGCGGAATGACAGCTCACTTCAAGCTCACTTCACCTAAGTTTTCAAGGTGAGATGGTTACAGAATAGCACTGCTGGCCACACTCTCATAGTGATATCAGCAATTTACTCACAGTTGGGTATTCATTTCTTGTGTAATAAGCATACACGTGGTTTCGAATAGCGTCTGCGTCAAATATGTCAATACCTGTTGCAGGCTTGCTTTTCTTCCTCTTTTTAGGCGTACGTAATACATTTTCTTCAGTACCGGAAGGCCCATACTTTTCCTTCAAGATGCTTCGAATAGATTTTTTGCCGATTCCAAGTGCTTCTGCGACGCGATCTTACACTTGCGTTACGGGCAATAAAGGTCCACCATTAACTGATTCGCGTTCGAAGTATTCAGTTAACTTCACAACCAATTCGCGTGACTGGCTGTTGATTGTACGTCCTCTATTCGACATGTTGAAACAGTTCGTACGATATAACAACAAACACCAAAATCGAGTCCAAATCACTATCTTTAAATCAATGTCCGAAAAGAAGAGCCACGGTCAACGGCGTGATAGTAAACAGAAATACACCAAAAGCAAAGCAGAGTCGGGAAAAAAATATCAAACATAAACAAGCGCACAGTCAACTTCACAAGATAGCGAACGAAAGACTGCGCAGTGTGCGTGTGGATACTTAAGTCACGTGCCGCTTGGTCAAAGACAAGCCATTCTATAGAAGCCAGTGTCACCAATTCAAAATTTTATCGCCAAGCTCAATCTTTTCAGTAAAGATCACTACACAATATTTAATTACTATTAAAATCGAAGAAGATGAAGCTGGTGAAATTCAGTAATTAATTGGTTACAACACTAGTATTAAAAGAAAAAGACTGAGAACGTAACTGTTTTTGAGACGTTTCGTAATAATTAGAAATCGCATGCTACTATAAAGTAAATCCGAAAAGAATACTCGCAATATATTCCATCATATTATTTAACGCGCCAAAAAATGTATGTATTTTTTTTTTAAACTTTATGTTAATAATTGTTATTTTATTGTTTGTTTCAGTTTCGTTCGAACTTACATTCTAGGGTCTTTCTCAAATGTCAAAACGGGTCTTTTATTTTTTGACAAGTTTATAATATAATATTTAAAAATCAATTGCCGTGCGTTACTCTCGAAAAAACTCGAAAATGGGACGACCGTTTTGTTTTTTTAAAGAAACTTTCTTCTTCTTGTAGTAAAAAACCTTCCCTTATATTAGTGGTTCACTATCAACAAAACCACAAAAAGTTTCCTCCAAATAGTTGTGCAAGTAACAACTCAAACAAATGGGCAGACAGCACAGCTTAAAAACTTGGCCCAAGTTTGCCCAGTTTTGCCCAGTTTGGCTAGATGGATTTAGCTGCTCGTATATCTCCTCCGTTTCTCGTGTTAACGGACGGATTTTAAAAGAGCCATTTCGTTGTGTTGCTTTTTAGTAAAAAAATGTGAGATATATCGTTGTTTCGAATGCCTACATTTTGCAGTAAGAATATATTGTGTTCGGTATTTGGTAGAGCTAGGAAAAACAGGGTAGAATCAACGAGGACAACAACATTCAAGGATTTTTCTAAACCAAGGTCAAACCTGTATTAAAAAAGTACCTCCACAGAATACTAATCGGGACTTTGGGTAGAGCTCTGAATGTTAATTAAAATGATACCCAAACAAATAAAATTTACCCGAATATCGAATTCATGATCCTCCCAAACAGTTGTAAGTACTACAACTTTTTACCAATGAAAGGAAATGAAAAGAAAAAGTACATTGGTTTTATGTAGTAAAAAAAACAAACAGTATCATTTATTGCAATTAAACCATTTACAGGCATATTTTAATTGTTAACAAGTTGATCAGTCAAAAATTTTAAGTTAGTTGCTCATTCCAAAGCGTCTTGCCCGTTCTTCTCCATATGTATATTATTATGTAAAATCATTCAAATATACCAGTTTTATTATATTACATTGCTGAAAATTATATAAAAAATGACATGATTAGGTACTTTGTAAAGTATTATATTATTTTTCAACATAGGTACTTTCTGGTAAAGTGGCGCTTATTGAACCGCTTATAGGTTCATAAAGCAGTGTATTAAAAACGCGTGTTTTTACTTTATATTATCAGACTAGTGCGGTAATGTGCGCCACAGATAACTAATCTGGATTTGGTCGCGACTTGCCAAAAGCAATAACATTGAATTTGCCTGGGAATTGAACGCGATATCTACGTGTCACTGATTAAATACGCACTAAATAGGATACACGTGTTATCACACCCACTTTTAAATCCTATGCGTGTTTCTTAATTTTTATAGAAACTATTATATTTAACAATAAAAGCGAAAACTGGGATGGACTCTGAATTTTCACAAACGTCTAACGACCGATCATAGGCGACTGATATCCTTTTTTATCTCGTCTTAATTTATCTTGTTATTGAAATGCCAGTGATTGACATAATAAATATCGACTATTTGTTGAAGGAGTTTTTAATACTCCTTTATTGAAAAATAAACCAATTTAATGTATTTATAATTAATATACCGACAACAATCGTGTTTTTCGGCTAGGATTTTCAAGATGCTGTTGAAGCTAGCCCGCGCTTAAAAATGCTGATGATGAAATAATGTCGTAGGTCTATAAGTAACATAAGGACCCCTGAAGTTTTAGAATATTATACTGCTTTAATACTCAATTTGTTACGATTCATAACGAATACCTTCAAAAACAGCACGTGAATTCGAACCAACGTATTGCCTAACTTCGTCATTCAATACCGAGTGTCAAAAGGAAGTTGGGAATAAAACTTATTGGTGATCCCTGGTGTTTCTGGGAATTGAAACTCCAACCATATCCGCTTCAAGTGATCTTAAATCCTCCGAGCTAACTAGACGAATACAATATATCGTTACCTACTTGTCGAAATATTCATTATAAAATGTTTTTGTCCTTGACATTTAACATGTCCGAGGGAAGAAGGAAGAAGCAAAGAATATGAGCTACACCAGGGATCACCAATAAGTTTTATTTAGGGTTTTATGAAGAATAAAAGATGTCCAAGGACCTTGTGTATTTTTGTGTTTTCTTGGAAATCAATCATTTCGATCTGTACAATAACTACCTAGCTCTATTACACCCGAAAACATTTGCAGCTTGCGTCTCGCGTCGTCCGTTATCGTGTCGTGACGGCAGAAAATACTAAACATGGGCTTAATTCAATTACTCAAAATTATTAGCTTAGATTTTTTTATAAATTTAACTGTTTAGGTACTTAATAAAGTCGTACAAAATAGGTTGGCAATCCGGATCCGGAACGCGGTCCGCCATTTAGTGACTCCTGAGCTACACCATCTGTAAGCTCGTCTCGTATTATTTGTCAGGTAGATATTTGGTTAGCATAAGCAATTGTTTTATAATCTTTGACATACCAAACGTAGGTACCCGTGCGTGCTAATCTTTTTTAAGTCTTCAATATTTTTATCAAAATTATTTCGATTATAGTTTGTAACTACGCGTTTGCAACGAGTGCAAAATTATATTGTATTCATATCTTGTTCGTTTTCACTGTTTAATATAGGAACATATTTCAATGGATTTGTTTTTTATTTGAAAGTTACTTAATAAACAAAATACTGATGAAACACTACTAAAAAAATCGTAACATCGATATCACCAAAACTTAAAGATCATGCAACCGCATCACTAAACTATAGACGATTTCTAGCGGCCATTGTTTTTTTGGAAAATTTTGAAACGCGACATGGCAGTATGGAATTAGTAAGTACTATCGTGGTAGCATGGATTTTTTATTTAATATAAATAGATTTTAAATACTTGGAACTAGTATGAACTATCCTATATTATTAAATGAGCATTCTCTATTTTATAGAACATAGAATTGAAGTTATGAAGTTTGGTTTCCGCATTTAGTCCTTCAAGTGGATCACTGTGCTTGGGTACTTCATGCCTTTTTTATGCCTACTGTGTAAATAAATAAAATATGATAAATTAACATAATATTTCATCAAATTCTATATTTTTCACTAAATAATAATCTTAATTTGCGTATTCAAAATATTATTTTGTGTTTATTATATTTTTTAAATAGGCTGTTCAGCGGTTTTGCCAGTGCCTTTATTTACATCTGCGTGCGCATCGCTAGCGGACAAACAAAATCAGCGCGCCACTTTCCATAAATATTGGTTATCGTTTTCGTTGCGTTTATTATCAAAAATACGAAATTAAAAGTATTGTTACCAACCGACGCGCGACGTAAAAAAGTTTTTAAAAGAAGCTCTGGATAGTCAGTACCTGGCAACAAAGGTCAGTTGAACTTTATAAATCTAAATGTATCATCTCTAAAGTTACGTTATTGTAGCATAAGTTCTTACAACAAGTTTGTTATTTCCTCGCAAGTGTGTTGAAAAACGTCGTATGAAACGCGTGTGCATTGATCATTACACACAAGGCGGTATTATTCGCGCGAGCCATAGGCGAGCGCAGTAATGCAGCCGAGTGAGAATGACCAACACTGCACACTTGTAATCATGTACCATGTGTTGTCATAATGTACTATTAATTATTGTGAATGTGAGGACTATGTGGATATTTCTTTTTTCTTGCTCAGTTAGTTTTACTGATGTTCTGACAGTTTGAGTAGTTTATGCGGCCTACCCAAATGTCCTTTCTTTGGTATTGATCTTCGTGTTGAGCTCCTTAAGTTCTGAGTTGAGCTCCACGATTACTGACAAATGCTTGCACTGACTGGACAGGTCCACTCAAATCTGTGTGGTTCTTTCCTTAAAAGACCATTTCAGACACTAATCTACATGGTCCTCATAAAGCCTGACCAAGATTATGTCTGGACTTTAAAAGAGACCGTGACCTCTGAGTTTGTTTCGGTCGTTCTTCTCAGAGTAGTCAGATAGGAAACGCCGAACTCAACCAGCAATTTTATTTAATTTTTTTATGTGACTTCTAAAAGTGAGTCCAATATCCTATATACAGAATAAACAATTTCTTTTCTTTTTATTTTCTTTTTACACACGTATGGAGAAGAACGGGCAAGAAACTCCATGGACAATCTTTTAAATTACCTATATTGTTACAAAAATATTATTTGCATCATTAATGTTGAATTTATAATTGTATGTGAGAGCGATGTAAAAAAAATACCTACACGTTAAAAGCGTCCAGAGTACAGCAAATGGAAACAAAAAACAAAACAATTCAAAAATAAAATAATTATAACCTTGGAGAGATGACTAGTCCTAATTGACGGCGCCCGTTCACGAACAGGACGCAATGGATCAGCATCATTCAGCTCAACCATTTTGAAGGCTAAATGCTAGCGAAATGATCCAACACACGCGCCACTACCAGCGAGACATCTGAGCGAGCATGACATACCTACTCTCAGCCGCGAGGGCACATTCAAGTCAATGAAAGACATATTACCCGGTAAATGATAGCGCTATATTACATAGAACTCACACCTGTGCTATGCAATTTTATAATACAAAGGAGTATATATAATCCAAAGATAGTCTTACAATCTTCAGCAGCTCCAAACGTATTTTAAAATGTTTATCAATTAGTTGTCATTCCCAAACACAGCGTTTAAAAAAAGAAAGAAAGAAAATACGTTTATTTGCGGTAAACATGACGCAAAAAAAAAGAACACAAAATTAAAAAAGAAACAAGTTTAGGGAAAATCTGCTTCGCATCCACGCAAAACGGCCATCGCTCAGCATAATGCTGCGACCCTATGCAAGCCTCAGCGCTGGTTTTCAGTGACAGTCGGCGTTGACGTAATGACGTCGACCGGTGCAGCATACAATGAAATATTATTATGATATAAAAATAAAATAATTAAACAATAATTCATATTAATTTTAAAATGGACAGAATCCTACTAAAGTTGCACTATATTTCCTGATGAGGTCTTTCGTACGCGCCACAAATGGAATGACCACGAAACGACGGCGCAATATAAGTGGTTGGCAACACTTTAAGAAATACGCTCTACTTCCACTTCAATACCACTCAAAAGTACACTCAATTTTCATACCTTTACCGTAAAAGAGCACATAATTTACAAACAAACATAAAAATAAAACAACTTTTACAGATCGGGATACTCCGATCCGAGGGAAACCTGCAATTTTTCTTTCCGAAGCAATTGCAAAGAAAACCCATTATTTTCCAGTTAGGTATCCCCCAGTGATACGGAAACTTTGTCATTAAAAAATGTGCATGCAATGTATCCTAGGTAGGTACCTACTGGAGGTGGGACAGTGTGCAAACTAATCTAACTTTGTTTTCAAAGTGGCTCCGGTTTTAAACCACACTGTTTTATAAACCGATTCAATTAAATTGTTTAAAGACTTCGAGTAATTAACGTATTTATGTGAACGAGTACGGTTTTGATGAGGACGAAATTTGAGCTCGTTATTTTCGAGTGTATTTGTGATACGGAATTGGATTCAATGAAAATACAGTAAATTAACACTTAAGACAGTTTGCAAACAAAACAATGGGACTTGTAAACTGGTGTCAATATTCATTTTTGGTAATAAAACAAATCAGTACTATTACACTACAGTATATAAGCTACGCTTGCCGCGGTTGGTCCGTGGATGGGTGACCATCTTTACAAATCAAAACCCCTCCGTGCATCGGAAAGCACGTTCAATCGTTGGTTCCGGTTGTCATTCGAAGATCTTTGACAGTCGTTACGTGTTTTCAGAAGCCCAAAAGTCTGACAATCAGTCTTACCGAGTAACTGGATTGTAGAGATCAGATAGGCAGTCGCTCCATGTAAAATACTGGTATTTAGCTGCATCCTGTTAGACTGGAGGCCAACCCCAACTTAAATAGTTCAGCAAAGGCTAGGTAGATGATTGTAAGTTATAAAATATGTTGACGATTTCTATTACAACAACTTGTGCGTCGAAATCCTAACTTATTATTTATTTATTTATTTAATACTTCAAGCACACAAATGTACAGAGGCGGACTTAATGCCATGGGCATTTTCTACCAGTCAACCTTCGGGTGATGCAGAGACAAACAGTGGTAGGTGCAACAGAGAGATTTGAAGATTTTAATATTTAAATATAAAGATATACATATATACCTATTAAAAACTATAAATATAATAAATACACCTAATTATACATAAATATAAGTACAAATAAGACAAACAATGGGAAAAATTACCGTTGTAATGATACTGCCAGCTTCTTGCGAATATGCTCGCGAACTTTAACTCGAAAAGATAACCGGTTGGTCGCCATCCTGATTTCCTGGGGGAGCGCATTCCACAGAGAGATAGACTGAATGAAGAAGGAAGAGTGAATGAAGTCTGTGCGGTGAGTGGGACATTGAAGAAGACGATTGTGAGATGAACGTAGATTTCTATTGTGGTTGGCGCAAATGTACTGAAAGTGGGGGGCCAGATAACTAGGGGAAGAGGGAGAGTTAAGAAATGAAAACAAGGTCAACGCCCTTTGCTCTAACTTTATCGTTGATTTTATAATGTTTTACAGTATTTAACACAATTAACTATTTACACTAGGTACTAAATACAATGATTAACTAACTATACAAATAAATACAATAAACAAACGGACACTTAGGCGTCGAAGTATTCGTCCGCATCGCTGTCATCTGGAAAAGTGCCCAGAAGACTGGCAACATTGTCACGTTGTATAGCAATACTAATTCTTTGGCCGAAGAATGAGCAAGCCCCTCTGTTCACGTGAAATGTCGACCAGTCGGCGAATCCAAATCCTAACTTAATATTATAAATGCGAAAGTGAGTTTGTTTGTTTGGTTATTTGTTTCGCTTTCAGGCTAAAACGCTGAACGGATTTGGACGAAATTTGGCACATGGGTAGACCATGACCTAGATTAAGACATAAGACACTTTTTATCCCGATATTCCCACGGGATCGAGACATATGCGGGTAAAATTGCGGGGCATAGCTAGTCTAAATCTAAAGTAATAATTTTATAAAGAGAAAAGATTTGATTTTTTTGTGTGTTTATTTGTAATGAATAAACTCAAAAACAACAGGGTCAATTAAAAAAAATCCTTTCACCAGTAGAATGCTATATTATCACCGAGTAACATAGGCTATAATTTATAAAGATATCACGCGGGCGAAGCCATTGGTGGAAGCTAGTCTTCAACATATTTAACCCCTTTAGGTCATTCATTTTCATAAATTCTTCCTTTGTGCTAACTTTAATTACATTTATGTAAAACTCTTGTGCAAAATTTGATGCTTTTTGGACCCAGCGGTTTTGGCTCTATGTTGTCTGTCAGCGAATGAATGAATTAATGATTATTTATTTTTTATTTAGAATGTATTTTCAGCAGGTTTGTTCAGTAATTAATCAACACACGTAAGAAAATGTAAGGAATTTCGCAGACTACCTTAGAACATTCACCTTAAAATTTACTCAAGTCAAAATCCATTTTGTATTGCGAAACAATATTTTCTGCAACTGAACACATCAAACTATCGTTATCTCAATCTTTATATCAAAAGTTGAATCTTTCAAATTCTATTTGAACGTTTTAAAGGCCATTGCGAAATAAAACACATTTTACTCGTACATATTTATTTATTTCACAAGAATAAGGCTGCCTTTCCACCAGAGATGTGCGAGGTAGCTTAGCGGTGAAGTCAAGCTACGAAATCTACTTCTACGAGGGCGTTAGTCTGCGGGCCGAAATTAGCCGAGCGATGACGACAGCAGAGCGGCGCGAGGCGGCGGCGACGTAAACAAAAGCATAGCATTTTGAAGTGACGCGTACAAAACGGGCGAGTGCGGTGGCGATGGCGGGGCGGTGACGATGCGCAAGCTACAGGAACAAACTTCTTTGATTTGACCGCTCGATGGCCGCTCGTTCCAGTATGGTGTTGTATTTTAGGCCGCTGTTGGATCGCCCAGCCCGTACCGCGTCCTTCCACTGTCGCAATCGCTCGGCTGGCACTAATTTTTGTGCCCTCAGACACAGTGCAGCGGAGTGGGTAAGATGTTCTAGGCAAGGCGGCCTAAGGACCTGACTCATACCATCCAAATCGGTGATGGATCCAGGATTGTCGTTTCGGAGGGGCTTGACCCCGCTGGAGATTTTACAAGCCTCCTCGGATTACTTTTTGCAAATTCCTCAATGACTTCGTTAGGTTGTAGACTACCAGAGATATCTCGGTGAATATACATGGCGGCCAAACCGGGCAGCGTAGTGCCAGAATGAGTAAGTGGCGCACGGATTCAAAATTCTTCACGTAAACAAAACATCATATACCTTGAAAACATAATATAGGATATTGATGACAATTGTACATATACATTAGGTATTTGGTATACTTGCTAAAAAGTTTAATTAAAATAATATTAAGTTAACTTTAGGATTTGTCACGGAAGTACTCAGACGCCCTTAGCCCCCCTGGATCCGCTACTGATCCGAATAAACTCTAGGTATCCACCATAATATATACAACATCTCCACCAAATAATAATAATCATAAAAATATTGTGTTATAATCATATTACTTATACTGAATTACCTATTACCAGTATGTAAAAATTCAGTATTATTAAATTACGAGTAGTTATACTGATTGTGGGAGAAAATTGTGGTCATAATACAAACCTACGCACGCACACAGTCGCACTCGTCTATGGGTCTAGAGTAGTAGGTACTTCGTCCATTTTGGTTTGTTTTGACTGTACAGCGGAAGTGTGACAGTAATTTACGTAGTTTTTTTTTTTGGATAAAAAAATACCTGTATTAAAAATGACACAAAAATCTATTGATTTACTCAATAGATTTTTTTTTTATTTTTTCTCGATTCCGAATAAACTACTTTCATAATTTGCATTAATTCAGTTACACATTGTATAATATAAAGGCTTCCGCAAACGGGCGCGACGCGACAGCCCGACGCGACTCTAATAAAACAATTTCTAAGAAAAATTCACGGTATAATAATTACTGGACGACACGCCGTAGCGTCGCGTCGCGCTTGTTTGTGGGAGCCTTTAATGTTACATAAGTGAATGATACCAGAGGGAACAGCGTCAGCGAGAAATTTGGAAAATAGGTATTTGAAGAAACTTTTGCCGTCGTTTTACCACAAGTCTGCCTTCGTAAAGTGCGATAGGGACAGCTGCAGCTCAGACCGATTATATCACAAAAAAATTTGACGTTATCGACTTTTCGTATTCCCCTTTTTCCTCCTCGAAAACTGAGCCGATTCAATTATTTTTATACATTAAATTTTTAATAAAGAGTACCTTTGTTCCTATCATTTTCTTTTATACTAAAAACTTTTTGAATTTCTGTGGTAGTCTTCTAACCACGGCGGTAAAAATGGGGCATTTTTATAATTTTCGGAGGGTCATATTTTATTTATCAATAAGTTGCTGAAAAACAGAAAATAACAGGGACTTGTCCACAGCAGACCTTGATAGACCTTGAAAAAAAATAGCTCTAGAGGAAAGCCTCTAGAGCAACATTCAGGAAGAAAAAAGAGAAAAAAAGAGAATCACAGGGCCTTTTTTTCCTTTTAACATTAATCGGTTAAATAATAATAACTCCGGAGGTTGTGAGACACTTTATCCAAAATGGCGATCGTACCCAAGATCCCACTCTCAGAAAATAAAGTCGCGCTTATGACCGGTAGATCAGAGAAGTAGTCAAGTTTTAAAATTATCTAAATTTTCCACTAGACAGAAGCGCCAACAATACAGGTTGTTTCAAAAACTTATATTACACGATCCCTTTGAAAACTACATTTGCTTCCTCCAAGCTCACATAGACAGTGTTAATTTAACTTTTCACAGAACAATCGACAGTGTGGACATAACGTAAATTGTGAACTGAAAGTGTTGTTGTTCTTTAATAGGTGAATCCCACTGCTGGGATCGCAGGGGCAATATTGTCTAGACTCAATTTTGTTTAGTTGTTGTGTGTTTAGTGCGTGGATTTATAATACCGCAATTTTGGAAGTGCGCGGTGTCAAAAAGCTCAGAAGGATCAATCATTATTATCCACGATTGCTCAGTGCGGATTGGCGGTTATATTACATCATCATCATCATAACCAGCCTGTAATGTTTTCACTGCCGGGACACAAGCCTCCTCCTCTGTGAGAGGGAGTGGGCTGTAATCTACCACGCGGGCCCTGTACGGGTTGGTAGATGTCATATGTCTTCGATTTTTTTGTTCTAGGACATGCCGGTTTCCTCGCGATGTTTTCCTTCACCGTTTTAAGAGCAGTGGTGATGTGAATTATTTACACAAAGTGCCTGCCTGGGTTCGAACTCACAACGTACCATCGGAGAAGTTCATATCTAAACACCGTAAGGACTATTTCTGCTTGCTGCGCTCGGCCGCTATAAAACCGGGGCGGTAACAGATGTGGTCATCGTGTTCACGGGATTTTGTTTTCAAATTGCTTAGATGTGAAATTCTTCAATAGTACAACTCGTAAGACGGGGACATTACCGCTGGGCTACCACTGCTCTTTTTATATCACATGCTTTCCTTTAATTCAGTTCTAATTTGAAACCTTTGGATGCCAAAAGCGATATCGGTAACTAACTTAACTTATATCCACTTACAAATAAATCCGGAGTAAAATGCCTAACTTAAACCTTGAAAAATGTATGGTTAAAGTGTTAAGTTATGCAGAGTATACATTTTCGTAGGTTGTTTGCAAATTGTTGCTCTATAAGGTCGTTGTAACCGCTAGGACCGATGCCTGCCGAGGTCGCGGGAAAGTCCGAAAGGGATACCGTGGCCCCTGGCAACGTACAGGCAACTGAAGGAACACGGGTTGGTTTTTGTCAGTAAGAATTTGACACGCCCTCCCGCTCCGCCCAGAGCGGGAGAAGTTATTTGATAATTTCACTCCCAGGTCTTTGTTAACTCGTATATATATCTCATGTACTCGACGTCCGTATGTCACTGCAGGGATTCAGCAGAATATCAGCGTCAGGTGTATTTGCCTGGCACATGCTGAGCTGGACTCCCATTTGGTGCAACCTTGAGACGCATACCGCACTTTTTTATTATATGTTCGTTGTCAATCCATTATTTTAAAGTGTGTCATAGCCAATAGTGTCATCACAATGTCTTGTTTTCTTCCTTTTTTATTTGTTTTCTATATTGGCACCTTGCAGCTATTTCCTAATAGATAATTAGTAATTATTTAATCGTGTTTTTGTATGTTGTGCTGTTTTTTTGTGTGCACTAAATAAACGATTTATCTATCTATCTATCTATCTTTGTAGATCAAACTGCTGCGTGAGAGTAATTTTATTCCACGTTTATTAAAAAAGTGATATTTATAGCTACCATTCTCCCATATTTAAATCAATCCCAATCACTTTCATTCATCTCAATCATTCCGAAAGCCCTTGTAGTCGCGTTAGACACTTATACCTATCTATTTTTCAGTCGCCCACTTGACATCACCTTCATCTCATCTGAGTGGTGTCAAAGACAGGCCTACTTCGTTAGCCTGGACAATGCTGATGGCTGTTGAATGGTTCGATGTGATGGCAGCTGCTGAAGCGCTTTACTTTGGTTTAATTTGCGCTGAACTATTTAGGAACATGAACGGTCTTGAAAGTTTGATTAGAGTCTTATTGTTAACAAAGTAGATATGAACTTTACTTATTACCAAAGGATTCTAAATTAGGTATATCATCTATACAAATAAATAAAAAGTGCCTCGTTGGTCTAGTGGTTGCAAGCGCTACTGCTGAGCATGAGGTCCCGGGTTCAATTCCCGGGTCGGGCTAAGTGTTATTGGGTTTTCCATCAGGAATTTCTCAGTAGCAGCCCGGAGTCCGGATTTGTGCCCGCGTGATGGCAATAGGCTCGCCCCCGATTACATGGGACTTAAACATAACTGGCGAAATTTGGGTGTACTAGAGGTAGACCTCTGCTTTACCCTTTTGGGGAAGTACAGGCGTGATGTTATGTTATGTAAATAAAATCGAAGTGTCTCTTTGTAATGTCAAAATAACAGAGTTTTACGAAGTGTACATATTTATGGTACTTATAACAAAAAAACAAATTTTAACATTTTTGTCTGTCTGTCCCGGCTTATCTCGGAAACGGCTGGACCGATATTGAAGGGACTTTCAATGGCAGTTAGCTGATGTTATGAAGAGTAATTTAGGCAACTTTACTTTTGAAAATAATTAGGGTCTATGTGGACCAAGCCGCGGGTGACAGCTAGTCATGTATATAATCATTTCACAAATCCTAACTAATATTATAAAAGCAAAAGTGAGTTTGTTTGTTTGTTTGCTATGCTGCGGCCGCATCTGCGTCTATCGTGACGAAGCTTCGCACAGTGATCGATCCACGCAGTTGTAACCAACCACTATCGGTTATCGTCGCGATAGTTCGGGCTGCGTAGCACTTATCGCCCGGGTGGTGGTACATAATAAACATGTTAAAGCCGCTAATATGACCACCGCATTAGCGCGATAACTTATTAACGAGCAAAACATATGAAGCTTCGGCAGGTATTGCTTTGTGACGATAGACGCAGATGCGGCCGCAGTATTACGCTTTCACGCTAAAACGGCTATAAAATTTGTCACAGGGCTAGACCTTGACCTGGAGAAGGACATAGGCTACTTTTCATCCTAGATAGCAAACAAAGTCACGAGCAAAAGCTAAGTAGTTTTATATATTTTTTTATTATTTATTTATATCGAACACAAATGATTCATATTGATTTCATATTAATGACGGCACGGTTGGTGACTGCTGCACTGCGTGTCGCGGGTTCGATTCCCGCACGGAACAAATATTTGTATGACCTACAAGTAGTTGTCCCGGGTCTGGCTGTTTGTGTATGTGAGTTTAAATGTTTGTAAACGCACCCACGATACAGGAGAAATTCCTAGTGTGGGGCAACGTTATTAAAAAAAATAAAAAAATAAAAAAAATAATAATTAATATTGTTGTTAGTAAAACTTATGAACTACGTTAGTAATGTATCCCATTGAAATAAAAATTTTAATCAAATTATAACAAATAAAATTAAAACCAAACAAAATAAAACTAATTTAAAAACTGATACTTATAATTAATTCCGCTTCTCGCTGCATCAGACCTGCAGCTGTGCATACAGACATAAGGAAGAAACTTTTGCACCTACAAAGAATTGAAAAACTGAACATTAAAAGAATGATTTTAATTCCTCAGCACAAAAAATAGCAAAAATCAATGTTACACACGACCTCTAATACCTACTCTTATGACTATTCATAAAACATTGCCATCGTTTTCCCAAACAAAAAACGAAACACAACAGAGTCCTATAAACCCGCCGCTCCAAACAAAAAACGGCTCGAAGGGCTGAAAACGGCTCAAAAGGCCAAAACAGCTTCAAAACGGAAACAAAATAAATTATAGTCACATGTTCTAAACTACAGTTTTAGCTGTCAACCGATAATCGGGCTTTTGGTAACCGCTGCGAGATACTTCAACATAAAGAAACCACAAAATGGGACTAGCAATGTTCATAATGGTATAACTTAATGATGAATAATAATGACTGCCCTGGTCTAGTGGTCGCAAGTGCTACTGCTGAGTCCTGCTGTGCTGTGTCCTGGGTTCGATTCCCGAGTCGGGCATAGTGTTATTGGGTTTTTCCATCTGTAATTGCTCAGTAGCAGCCCGGAGTCTGGATTTGTGCCCGGTTTATTAAAAAAAAAAAAAATAATAAAAATGTTTATTTCATGACCATAAATTGTTAACATTTTGTTGTCGAATGGCGCCTCCTTTTAAGCAGATAATGCCTGTGTTAGAAGACGCCGCTCTTTTTTAGGTAGGCTAAAAGGTGATCAAAAAACTTATCATTTACTTATAATTATCTTTTACAAAAAATGTGAGTGATGTGGCTGTTTGTGACGTGTGTGTGTGTAGGGGTGTATGTGGGTGTGTGTGACGTGTGTGTGTGTAGGGGTGTGTGAGGGTGTGTGTGACGTGTGTGTGTTTAGGGGTGTGTGAAGGTGTGTGTGTGGGTGTGTGTTAGTTCATGTGTTGAAGGAGTGACTCAGTATCTGTGTACGTGAATGGTTTTATCCAATCTGTTAGTTTTTTTTTACATTCGCGTAGTTTGTTGGGATATATAAATATTTGTTTGTTTACCCTATTATACAGTTGAGCAGACCGATGTTGATATTGTGTAGCCGCGAACTTCGTTTTAGTCGGTCGTATTTGTGCAATCAAGTCTTTTCTTCTTTTCGATTTATGGCAATAGGCTCGCCCACTATTACATGGGACTTAAACATAACTGGCGAAATGTGGGTGTACTATAGGCATCTGCCTATCCCTTCAAGGAATACAGCCGTCATGTTATGTTATGAATAATAATGCCTGTTTTCACTTACATTAAGCGACATGTAAATAAAAGCGCGCCGTTGGATTTTTAACGCTCGCCTCAGCACCGAATGTCGAAAATTCAACAGCGCGTATTGTTATTGAAAACGGGCATAAACCTACTTACCGATTGCCCCAGGACATGCCTGTTTTATTACTACCGGATTCACAATTTTAATGGCTCACTTAAAGGGATTAAAATCGGGCAATTCATACTGAAATTGTGTCTGTAAAACATTGAAAACGTATTCGATAGTAATTGGTTGATGAATATCAAAGGATGTTTCGAGTAAAACGATATTTTCTTTGTAATGCAATGATCAATTCTTTGTTTATTTTTGCTCGCTGATGAGGTAATAATTAACCAGGTATTTTTGTCTGAATAATTTGATATTATTTAATCCTGCTGAGCATGAGGTTCTGGTTTCAGTCCCCAGGTTGTGTAAAGTGTTGTTTTTCATTATGAATTTCTCAGTAGCAGCCCGGAGTCTGTATTTATGGCAATAGACGGGCGAGTCTATTATATGGAACTTCAACATAATTAGCAAAACGTGTGTACTGATCAACATAGACTAACCCATCGGGGTGTACCTTCAGGCTTGGTATATTTTTTAAATTACATTGTCATTAAAACAGTAGATTTTTATATTTTGTAAGGCGCTGGTTTCTGAGATGCAATATTATTTAGGGTTCCGTACCCAAAGGGTGAAACGGAACCCTATTACTAAGACTCCGCTGTCTGTCTGTCTGTCTTTCACCAGGCTGTATCTCATGAACCGTGATAGTTAGACAGTTGAAATTTTCACAGATGATGTATTTCTATTGCTGCTATAACAACAAACACTAAAAACAGAATAAAATATTTTTTTAAGTGGGGCTCCCATACAACAGACATGATTTTTTTGCCATTTTCATAGACAATGGTACGGAACCCGTCGTGTGCGAGTCGGACTCGCATTTGGCCGGTTTTTCATTAGTACAGGCACCAACGACCAACGATACACTTTTTTCTGTAATGTTCATCTTTTACTTTAAAATTTGATTTTGTGAACCTTTTAAGTGTTTTTTCTGAAATAAAAATGTATTATTATTTGGTTTATTTATTTTCACACTTATTAAATATATTATTAAATATTCTATTTAAAAAGCAATATTATTTATTGTTATAGTTCTAAACCAATGATGTACACACGGCTACACATCAAGCTGTACATGTCCAGTATAAGCTAACCTCGCATTGTACGGAAATCCTATACAATGCGAGATCAGCATAAACTGGAAATAAATAGCTTGATGTGTAGGCGTGTGTACACGAGTAATCATTTCATACGAGATTCTAAACTAGCGTTTTTACGGCATATTTCTCTATCATAATTATGTAAGTTCATAGCGGCAGTGTGCGAACTCGTCCGTGGCAGACCTCTTTGACGGCTGTCACTAACGTGACAGCCTGACATTCATGACAGGACTTACCAAGAGGCCGTTGGTAGGCACGTAAGGGTCAGTTCACACCGAGACGTGACGCGGAGCGACGCAGCGCACACTTTTTAAGATAGCGATAAAAAATATAACTTTATTTACTACTTAAAAAGCTCAGCATTGAATTGTGATAATTCTAAAATGCCTCGCGGCGTCGCGCTGCGCCGCGCTGCGCCTCGAAATGCCTCGCGCCGCAGCGCGACGCATCACGAAGCAGTCACTAACCTCTTAAACCAGTGGCCTCTTCAAGCATCGTCGCGTAGCGTCACATCTCGGTGTAAACTGACTCTTATGTTGTAAAATGTGTGGTAAAAATATTAAATGTAACCCTCTGAAAGCCTTTCTGTTAACCTGACCCACCCCGACCACAAGTTTAATCATTGAATTATACACATAAACCTTCCGGAATTGATTTAGTCAGTGATGATTAAAACCGCATCAAAATCCGTTGCGTAGTTTAGAAGAACTGACGCAGATATCTAAGATCATAGACAAACGAAAAGATACTGTATTTTTTTTTATACTAGCTGCCCCGACAGACGTTTTCCTGTCCAACAAAAATCGCAGAGAAATGCAGTTTCAGTTTCCCAAATTTTCCAATTTGCCCAAGAACTTAAAAAAAAATAGTATTTCCGTAAAAATCCGAGCTATTACGAACATTTTAAAATAAAAAATTGCCGAGTCAGTCCAGCCCGTCTGAAATGATGCACTTTCCAACGAACAGCATTTTTATTATAGGTATAAAAACATGTATGGATAATTATGGATATGGATAGATGCCAGCTTCATTTTGAACTGATAGGAAGCCAAACTGTTTGTTTCTGATTCTTGTTTAACTAACTGGAATTCCCCGAAGTATATAACACTCGACCAGGGTGTATAGGTATTCGCTTACAAGCTGCTAATTAATCTTAACTGGCGCAATTACCTCGGCAATATATCAGCCAATTTGCGTAACATTTCCAACTTCTGACGTCGACTATAATTTCCTATTATACCTACTACAATCGCCAGATAATGTGTAATGATTATGACGGGATTTATAGTCATTACTCGGTCGTAAAGCAGGTCATTGTTAATTAGATCGACCGATGACGACTACAAATTGACGGCAGTGACCTAAAACTTCAAAATATTGATATAACCACTCCATATCGTTGAACAAATCAAACCGTTGACGTGCCTCAAAAGGTTGCCCAACTTAAATAGGACGGGGCGGGGCAGGACTCGTCTACGGCATGCCGAACGAGCTGTGTAAAACACAAGATTGGTGCCCTGAAACGACGACACGGAACGGCGGACCAGACGGCGGGACGACATGGATGTCTTCATTAAGAATTGGAGAGAAGTAGAGCAGAATCAAGACCGGTGAAATGAAAGCCTTTTCCCAGCAGTGGGACAATTTGGGCTAGTAATAATACAATAGTTCATATAAGAAACAGTTATCATAGCTGTGGAGCTAAAGGACAAAGCTAATACCTAATTTGCTCTGAGCATTTGTAGTCACCACATGAATTTGATTCCACTGGTATATTAATATATAATACTTACATAGAAAAGGCTTCATGTATTCATTAAATCAAAAGGGTACGTTCATTCAAAAGCTCCTTAGGAACGACAAACAACTTCTGAAGTTGATTCAGTATTACTTATTGGGACAGTCCTGTTTTGTATGAGTTAGCACTCAGGATGGAAAGTTGAAACGGGCCCTGCGGGGAAAGTATTATCTATAGAGATGCTGCCAAAGCTTACTCAAAGGAAACATTCGATTTTTTCAAAAGTAAGTAAATCTGCATCGATTTTCTTTTTTAAAGGGCCTGCTACTACTTTCCCTGTACCCTGTAAGTTATGTGCCTTTTAACCCACAATAGATGCCATCAGACTAATGCCATGAAAAATAAAATATAATAGTCTTCATAAAGGCAGTAATAGCTACCAACTACCCACCATATATAAAACTCCCCTGAACGTGAGTCTTAGCTTAGTCTGGCGGATTAATCAGTGGCTACTTAGCCTTTTAATACACGAGAATGGTCCTTAAGCGTCCTAGTTTAGTACAAATGAGGCCGCTATTCCCTGTCATGGCCGCCGGGGGCTATTACGGTCATTTTATCGGCCACAAGTGACCTATTACATAAAACGGTCGATCAGGCACGCGGTGGTCCCCAATCTTCTGTGATATTTTAATGGTTTTATGAATTACGATGTTAGATGCCTACCTATGTATTATCCTGCAGGCGCTTAGTAATGTTTGATACTGGTTTTCTACGAGTATATAAATATATCACTATTCATCTTGGGATTTTATCAAAACCTATACTTACAATGGTTTTCTCTCTTTATTTTATTTTTATTTTTTTTACGTACTCCCAGCTACTTTATCTCTGATACTATAATGAGTAGTTTACTTTGAAATTAAACTTAATAAATATATAAACTAAAATAAAGCGTTGATAAATTCATCCAAATCACTGTCAACTGGTAGTGTACCCAAGAGACTGGCCGCATTGCCACGTTGTATGGCAATGCTTAGCGTCTGGCCAAGGTAAAAGCCAGCCCTTGGGTCACGGGAAGTGTCAACCAGTCGTTTGGAGATCTTTTCTCTTTATAGTTCAATTCAAATTTCAATCTTTGTAGTTATTAATAGTTTTTGCAATGGTGGTTTTCCTCGAAGAAAAGTGACAACAAACAATGACAAAGAATAAAATATCAAAAGTAATTTATTCAAATTAGACTGAGATTCAGCACTTTTTGAAACATAATGACTCACATAATATTATAAAAGAAGCGCGTCTCTCTGTCTGAACGCGATAAACTCAAAAACTGTCAAACGGATTTGCATACGGTTTTTACCAATAGACGAAGTGATTCATGAGGAAGGCTATTTAACATCACGCTACGACCCTTAGGAGCCGGGCAAAAAGACAAAAAACTAGCGCGAGCGGGCGATGCGATGCAGTGGGTCGCGGGCCGAGCGAGTTTTATAAAAATGTGGTTGTTATTTGAGTCCACTAGTTTCCTAAACAGCAATGTCCATACTTTGCAAAAATTGAGTTGTCTATGGTTTCAAATTGTAGGTATTAGTAAAATAGCAGTTGATGCACCACTCCGTACGCAACAAAAACAGCAATAACCCACTTAAAATCACATTACAAAATCAATGTGACACAAAAAAAAAAACAAAATTGTACCCTAAACAATTTTAAATAAGGAATATTGTGGACACTTTTACAAAAGTGGACATTGTTATTTTGAAACTAGTAGACTCATTTAAGTATATTGTGTATTTTACGACTTCCACGCGAACGAAGTCGCGGGCTTAATAAATAAATAAGTAAATAAATTGAACGTCAAAATGACACAATTCAGTCCCTCAAAACGTCCGCCCTTCACCACTTCCAAGTGTTTTATGTGAGATGAAGTAGCGCTTCCCAGCAACACATTACACATCTGTGTGAGAACTTAGAAAGTAGATGCTATTTCAACTTTAGTACCTACTTAAACGAACTGGCAAAGATCTTGGAAAGGCCCTTATTTTGTTATGACGAGTCGACACTATAATGTAAAAACAAAAAACCAACCATAATTCATCGTACTTAGATACTAAAGAGCTTCTAAAAAAACGCCGTGCTCATTCTGCCACTCTCATAAAATATTAAATTGAAGAGTTCTTCAAGATGATAGCTTGAATTTAAAAGAAAAACTATGTAAACAAATATTATCAGAACGTTTTCTTTTCCCAAATGGATAAGTAGAGGTGTAATTGTACTTTCTTTATTATTTGTATTATTTATTAATTTATGGTTAACACAAATAGTCTAAACAACAATGTTAGGCAGTTAGTAAAAAATTACAAAAACGACGACGGCAAATTATGTAAGGGTCTATTAACTGCTCCCAAATTACCATGCTTTTTTTTACGTTCTTCCTTGACATGATCATCCTATTATAACTGTATCTCATAAAAATAAATTAATTAAATTTGACATTAATTTTTTTTTTTTTTTTGACCGCGCCATGTATGTCTTCCAGCCAGTCGATGTTAATTACTGCTTAAATTTTTAAACAGGATGATACATTTTCGTTATTTCCGATTGAATTTTTTGTAAGAACATCATTAATTAGATTACCTACACCCACATTTTCCTAGTTTCATTACAGAATATACAAGGTCCCATTAAAATAGATGGACAAATTTTAACACAGCGTTCAGTACGTCTAACCAAAGATATCCAACCAAAAGAAACAGTGATTAAAGCGATTTTATTTTGACCTAAAATAATAAATGGCATTGGATAACCAAAATTTTTTATAGTTTTTCTTATAATTTTTTTACCATTGTCCTTATTTTGGTGGACTGAATGATTTCTAAAAGTTTGTCCATCTATTTTATTGGGACCTTATATTTACAGACGTATTTCGTTTTGTGGTTTACCTGTATATGGCTGTCCCGATGGAAAGTGAGTTATGCACCACATATGTATGATTACTGTGGTCACAGCACACCTTTTGCAAATCGGAAAAGTGCCCAATGCTAGGGACAGAAACAGCGACAAGAAAAAACATGTTTTTTTTTCTTTTTTTTTCTCGTATGTGCCTTTTCATGAATAAAACACCACGGCTGCATTCCCCGAAGGGTTAGACAGAGATGTACCTCTCGTACACCCACTTTCCGCCAGTTATATTTAAGTCTCATGTTATGGGCATATTGCTATCAACTCGGCACAAATCCAGACTGCGGGCTGCTATTGAGAAATTCCAGATAATACTTTGCCCGATTCGGGAATTGAACCCAAGACCTCATATTCAGCAGTAGCGCTTGCGACCACTAGACCAAAGAGGCAGTCATGAATGTTTAATTTAATAAGACAGAAAATTCAAGAGTCAGAATTCGCGGTAGTCAAAATAAATATGAAACTTCGTAAGGGCGAAGAGATGACGAAATTTTGAAACAAGTCACGCACTGTAAGAAATTACGGAATGCTCCCAAGGGATGTAAGTTAACGAGCTGAAAACTTCAGGTTCCCGGAAAATTTCATACACGAAAGGATAAATAAATTATTAAGTATAGAAAACAGGGCATTTTGCTGATGACGTTATCAGAGAGTCGCTGTCTGGAAGCAATTTGTAAATGCGATGATAATGTTGTAGCTTTTTTAGGGTTCCGTACCCGAAAGGGTGCCAAACGGAACCCTATTACTAAGCCACCGCTGTCCGTCTGTCTGTCATCGGGCTATATCTCATGAACCATAATTTGTAGACAGTTGAAATTTTCACAGATTGTATATTTCTATTGCCGCTGTAACAACAAATATTAAAAAGGAACGTGTTTTCTCGGCGTTTTTTTTGCTCGATCTTAATACGGTACGGAACCCTTAGTTTGCGAGGCTGTCTCGCACTTGGCCGGTTTTTTAGTTTAGGTTTTGAGTGGCCGCTAAGCCGACGGATAAGTTAATGAAAATTAGGTTCTAGCAATGGCTATCAGTGTAACCCTATTGTAATCATTGTCTTTACCCTATTGCCAATAACCCCATAATTATAGGGGGTCGGCACATCATTTCCTGGAGGCTTCTGAAGTTGACTTCGAAAGTGAGCTCAAAACGATTGAAAAGATAACTCTTTTGTTTATCAAGTTAAATCATCATAGATTCACGTATTATCTATCACTTTTGGAATTTCGAATTTCATAGCACAATATATTGCCATGCGTTTTCAATTTTAGAGGAAAAGTTGAAAAGTACTTTTCATAGTAAGTACGTAAATGTGCTTGAAAATTCGATCATTATTTTGACAACCTTCTTCGAGATTAATCGAAGATGCTGTATTGGTAAAATACATGCGAGCAGGCGGCCGGAAATGTTAGTATGAAAACTCATATCTGCTGTGCAATTTAAAAATGGAACGTACTTTTTACTTCAACACACATGACAACCAAGGAGGTAACTTATCAAATATTGTATATAAATTTCAATTTGGCTTGCAAATAGAGCTGTTTAAAGTAAAAAATAAACAAATGAACATATAGGCGCGTGAAAAATTATCATTGTTAGTCATTGATTCTGGAATTCATAATAAATTTACTTTGTTTGAAATTCCGTGCATTATTTGAGAAAAGTACTATACAGGCCTTGGCCGCAACAAGTCAAGTTCGTCCATCAATGCCCCTTTTGCAGGCCGTGGCAGTAATGTACTAATGAGCCTGTTTTTTTTTTTTGTTTTAATATGTGTATATGCACTACCGTACTACCTACCCGTTCTTTATACTCATAGATTGAGAGCACCATATACAACGATAGAATTTCCTGTGTTTGTTACAAAGGTTACAAACTCCGTTACAATAGAGCTTTGAAGTAGAAACCGTCGGCCACATTGCATCAAAATGTACCAAATGCTATTATTCGCAGTGGTAGAGGTCTACCAAAAAAAGGTGATTAAATTGAATAGTCGGCCATATTCATGGTCAAATTAAATTATCTAGCAAAACTCAGAAGACGTGATGGGTAGGTAGGTACCAATATCTAAACATCATAAAATAAAAAAAAAGGAATTCGATGATGTTTTTTTTTTGGGTCATCAACCGCCGATAGTGTGTCAAATAAAATAATAATATCAGTTTAAAAATCAGTTTTTTTTTGTATAAACTTCACATACGTGATTGGGTTTCGATATCTCAACACGACAAAACAGATTCTATCAACTCATACTTTTTTTTTTTTTTTTGGGTGGGAAATTATCAAATAACTTCTCCCGCTCTGGGTGGAGCGGGAGGGCGTGTCAGACTCTTACTGACTAAAACCCACCCGTTTTCCTTCCGTTGCCTGTACGGTGCCAGGGGCCACGGTATCCCTTTCGGACTTTCCCGCAACCCCGGCAGGCATCGGTCCTATCCCTTCACTTGCTGACATCTCTTTGAGGCGCGCGTGGAACACAACGCGCCGTCGACCCGGGCCTGGTCCTTATCGGACGGCGAGCTACCCATTGCTCACCGTCCGCAAGCCCGCGCCTACGGTGGCCGGGAATCGGTCTGCGATTCCCGACGCCCAGGGCGTCTCCTGCGGCGGCTAGGGGCGTGAGGACGCGAAATTTGCCTCTCCCTCACGCGTTCTGCCTCCTCCTTCGCGAGCATTACTGCTTCGCAGAAGGAGGTGACGGCCTCCCATGCCCTCTCGCTCCGTACCATGGCCTGGACTAGGGCCGGACGCGAGAGATTCCCGCCGCCGATCGCCTCCACGAGGACACGGCGATGCTCTGCCCAAGCCGGACAGACCTCCACCGTATGCTCAACCGTGTCCTCCGGGCGATCCACGCAGTGATGACACCCGGGCGTTTCCTCCCACCTGATACGAAACAAGAACCTCCCGAAACAACCATGTCCGGTGAGGACCTGCGTCAGGCGGAAGGATCAACTCATACTTCAAGTAACAACACTGGGGTCACAAACTCCAAAAAAAAAAACATCAATTTCTATTTTGTAACAGTCCGATCTGGAAAGGGGCACATAGGTACTGCAATAACATTACCAAAAAGTAATAAAAAATACTTTGTATTGTATAAATTAAAAAGTTATAGCTATTAAAAAATAGAGTTATTGTTACCAAAATTATCCCAATTCCATTAAAAATAAATTTTCAACAGGGGTCATAAGTTATGAGTTGTAGACACCCGCTAAACGACGGCCCCCCGCGCCACATGTAAAATTAATAAAAACCCGGTAAAATTCCCCATTGAAAAAAAAACGCGGAGATTTTTTTTTCTTTTTTCCTTATATTGCCATATAAATAGAGTCTCAGTACGATTCTTAACAATACCCTCAAGGATTAGACAGGGCTTTTGTTACACATTGTATAAACTATCGAGACTCATCACGTCTGCGGAGTTTCGCTAGATAATTTAATTTGACCCTGTATAGCTCTTCGTCCATCAAAACAAACAGATAAAGACAATCGCTGACCTTTGACCCGTAAAAAAAACATGCAGGATGATTACATTGTAACTCCTTAACGTGCAACTGCTAACCAAGGTTTAGTGAGACGGTAATTGGATAACGTACAAACCTAACGTTAAACTGAAGTCTGTTTTCTATTCCCTGGAGTTTGGGTATTGCCTTGTTGCTAGTTGATTGTGTTCGTTGAGTTGAAGAATAAAGCCGGGAACCAATTTGGTTTGCGGTTTTGGAACAAAACCTCTTTGAATCGAAGTTTTGGTGCGATTGCTTTGCGGGAACCAAAATGTGCTGTGAAATTGGTGAAGAAGAAATCTACCAACACAGTGGTTTAAGATGGAAAAATGTTGTTTTGTTCGACTTCAAAAAAGAGGAGTCAGTATATGGAATCCATTACATTTTTGCGAAATGTCACCTCATATCGCTTTATAATGATTTTGTTGTAGGAATCGGGTCTGTAGGAATACAGTTAAGCAAAAAATCTTTAGGAATTCACTTCACATTTTTCTTCATTATTTTCCTTCGCAACTTTATTTAAAACCTTTAATACACAAAGTTCAGTCTTTACTTTGCTTAAAACAAAACTTGGGATCGCTGAATAAGATCATCTTTGCGAGTATTCCTGAATTATTGATAAAATCTTTGCAACTTTGTGTTGACTGCGGTGTTATTAAAGATCGCTTCTTTGTAAGTATTATAGGCCTGTGTAAAGTTTTCTTTTGTTTTGTTAGGATCTCGAAGAGTTTTCCAACAAATTATAAATACCACACTCTCTAGGGTTTGGTGAAAAGCGATTAACGAGCCGGGAGTGTTATATTATGGTCGTGACCGCAAAAGTCACTCCTTTATTTGGATCATTTAAAATATAAGTTAAAAAAGATGGATCGTTTGTGAAGGGAGTGAAAGATACCGTGACGGTTGACAGGAGAGAGTGGTAGAAGAAAACGTGTAACGCCAAATAAGGCATGCTCGATATACCTGGTACCGAAAGCTCACCAAGCGCCTATATTTCAATGAGAGTTTCCTGATTGGCTCGCTATGCGCGGGAGCGGGACGGGATCAGTTCGGTTTACCGCGTCTCGGTACACGTCGGTATACGTCACGCATTTTAATTTAATATTATATAATATTTTTTTCAATTTACGGATGTTGCCAATAGCGCTTTTGTTTTTTTCGTAAACGGAGATAAATATAACACGCCACAACATCGTCATCACTCGAAGACGACATTTTCTCGCGAGGATTTAAGCGGTACTGCACAAATTATGCCCAAAACATAACAGGTCCATAAACGAAAGCAGTGCGGTATCGTTTCGGTATACAGAGCATACTATACCGCCCCCTGCGGCTTACCAACCAATGAGGAAAGGGCAAAAAGATTATGATAAAAAAAAATATAGGCACCTATCTACACACATCTTAAGTCGAGAAACCCTGGTCTACATCTAAAGTTTAGGGATCAAGTACGTTTTAGAGTATCGCCGCAATTGAGGATTATTATTACAACTTTTTTGGATCGTTATTGATTCTTTTTAGGGAATTTCACTTTTTGAATAAAGAATTCTCTTTAAATTTGGATTCAAAATATTAAATAACCGTCAATCAGGATTCCTATATAAGTGTGTAATAGCGTTTTTACAAAACCATTACAATGTCTATATCTTAACTGAAAAAGATTGCATAGATATGGAGCGACGACATCATTTGATACGAGAAGAGATGATGAGAGCCGTTGGAATGTTGCTAATTAGTTCCAGGTAACGTACTATGGCTGCCGCTCTTGGCACTACAGAGAGCGTCATAAGCCGCCTCTGGACACGTTATCGTATCACGGGTAGCATGGCTGAGCGACATGGAGGACGATCTCACAACACTATCGCAGACAGGACCGGTACATCCAAAATACTGCTCGAAGGAATCGTACCATGACCATCATGATGTTGTCTACGAGGCTCCACAGCCCTTTAGGCTTGCTGATAAGCGATCAAACCATCCGAAATCGTTAACGTGAAGTGGGTCTGCGTTCCCGAAGGCCGCTGAGAATTCCACCTATAGCACCCCGCAATCGTAGGGCCCGTTTACAATGGGCTTGCGAACACAGAAATTGGGACGAAGAAGACTGGCGTTGTGTTTGCTTTTCCGATGAATCTCGTTTCGGTATGAGGCCAGATACAAGACGTACTCGAGTTTGGAGGACCTCTGGACGTCAAGAACGTTTAAAATTTTGACAGGAAGTTCATTCATAGGATGGAGGGGGAACAATAACCGATCTCATTTGGATCAGGAGCGACCTCAACCTCAATACTCAGATTTATGCGGAGAGGATTGTTTCAGACGTGATCATCCACTTGCGAAGCCGGTTGGGTAATTCGATTCGACTAATGCACGACAATGCATGTCCACACACGGCTAGAGTCGTAACACGCACTGTTGCCGATGCTCGCATTAACGTTCTACCGTGGCCTGCTCAATCGCCAGACCTGAACCCAATTGAGCACGCATAGGATATGCTCCAAAAAAGAGCTCTGCCGAGTATGGATGCCGTGCATACCCCACAACAACTTTTTGACTCGTTAGAAAGAACGTGGATGGCCATTCCTCAAAGTGATTTTAAGCATGCCAAATCGCTGTGATTGTGTGATTCGTTTCAATGGTGGAAACTCCGTTATTTTATCTGCAAAATAAAAATTTTAATTATATCATATTTGTCTTTTTTTCCCATTTAAATGACGATATTAACTTAGGATAAATTCCCACAACTAGCAAAAATTTAAAATTTTCTTTATTTTACAAAATATAGGGTTAAGCTGTTAATTTAAACATAGGAATTAAAGAAAAGGCGAGTCTGGAAGACTAGATTTGGTAAATATTAATTGGATAACTTTTTATAGTAAAAAGTGTATTTGATCCCTAGATACTTTTCATGTGTGTTCTTTAAAATTAAAACAAAACTATTTCGGGGTTTTCAAATTAAACAAATCAATATCATGGTCGTCTGAAAGCGATCTTTGACCGTACTAGATCGTGTTTTTTAACCGACTTCGAAAAAGGAGGAGGTTCTATGTTCGTCTGTATATATATTTTTAAATGTATTTTCATCGATTTATCCGTGATTATTGGGCCGATTTACGTGATTCTTTTATTATTTTTCTTTTCGTACAGGAAACTCACGACGATATACATTTTATAGCTTTTGAGTAAGATTAAATAATACGTATTTAATTCCAGTGTGTGCGTATTGGTGATGTTATAAAACCTTCTGTCAATATTGTTTACATAGTAATTAGTAAAGTTCAAAATCGATTAAAGAAATTTGACAGATTGTAGTAGGTTGATGGCTGGCGTCTGTACAACAACAATAAAAATGTAAAGAAAAATAACTTTATTTTCGGAAGTAGGTGGCAAAAAACGAAAATACTTTTTTATTAACATGTATAATTGGAAAAAAGTATCCTATGTATTAATCCAGGTTATAAACTATCTGTGTGCCAAATTTCATCTAAATCAGTTCAGCCGTTTTTGCGTATTTGAGTAACAAACATCCAAACATACAAACTTTCACATTAATAATATTAGTAGGATAGTATTTTTTGTAGGCCATAAAGTCTTCGGCAAAGGCCACTATCGAAATTATGATCGAATTGAAAATACCAAAATCTCATCCTCCCAATTTAAACTTACTTACTTCGAAAACCAGAATGAATAATCAACTGACTCCGGGAATAAGTTCTCGCATATATTTCCAACGTACACTCTAACACAGCTACACATAGTACCTACCACTAAATACTACCCTCGTAAAGTTATCCGTTAATATATACGGGAAGGATCTTCCCTTCGAGAGTTTCATCTGAAATAAAATCACTCGTGCGAGGCTGAACTCCTTCGGAGTGATCCTTCAGGCCTTAACTGTACGCGCTGAAAGATGGGAATTAATTAAAGCTAATACGCATTCATGATGAAACATGTTAGCAATCTAAAATCCACTTATTTGTAAAAAGAACACTCTACAAAATTATAAAAAAAAAAAGGCAAATATTTCTTTCGAGACCAGCACTCCAATTACAGAACACACTTTCCATCACTATGCGGACGAAAGGAAATTCATTATCCATTACTTCACAGGTTTAAAAAAAAATTGTCTGTTCGTCGACGAAAATAACGCAGTGAAAATGGTTGAATAGCCAAAATGAATGGTATTGGCATTATGAGTGTGTTACATAATTACCCCGCAGAAAAACCAGAATTTGACAAGAGAGGAATTTAAGAAGACGCATGCTGTGAACCCACGCCTTTTCCACATTTTTCAGTATATTCAAATTCAAAATATTTTATTTACAAGGGCCCTTATGAAACATCAGAAGCTGCACGAGAGGTGCACGGTTCCAATTGATCGTTTCCTATGGAGAAGAGCCGGCAAGAAACTCCACGGATACACTTTTAAAGGTTAATGGTATTTACAATGTTTTCAAATTACAGTGTTAATAGGTATGAGAGGACTATTTTAGCAGTGTAGGTAGTGCACATTGCTCGCGGAACAGATGGCCGATGGGGCCGAAAAATTCTGGAGTAGCGACCGCGTACCGGAAGACGTAGCGTTGGAAGGCCTCCCACAGGTGGACCGATGACCTTTTCACGGCCGCAGGAAGCAGCTGGATGCGAGAAGAACAGAACCGGTCGAAGTGGCGGTGCTTGGGGGAGGCCTATGTCCAGCAGTGGACGTCTGTCGGCTGAAATGATGATGAGGTAGTGGAAGCTCGCACTAATTTCACGTTTACATTATAAATTGGTTTTTATTACGAAATAATATGTATAATATCAAATGTTACTCGCATTTACGCCAGTAGCACCCCTCCGCCGCGAAACCGTAGCAGCGATACCGCAGAAGTTCAATTCAACTGGCTCGCATCATGTTCCGCTACTCGAGTTCCGTTAGTCGAATTTCGAGTTGCGGAATAGGATGCGAGCCAGTTGAATTGAACTACTGAGGTTTCGCTGCTATGGTTTCACGGTGGAGGTGTTTTACCGGCGTTAGATAAGCCCTGAATTCTCATTTATTACACTGGATTATAATTCCAAGAAAACTGACTATCTATGTAATTTCGTTTAAATCTTTTGTTAGATATGAATAAAGTAATAACGACCCTACTATTTATGTTTGGAAGGCTCCATATATCTGCAGATTGGGTCAAACCGGACAGTTTTATTGTAGGGAAGTGCCTACAATAAAACTGTCCGGTTTGACCCAATCTAGAGACTTTAATATTTGATATCCCTAATCTGAACCTAGTTTAAGTATCGTAAATATGACGGATTACTTAAGACGCAAATATATGCCAGTGACCTTGAGTGGTTAGCTTAAGTGTTCTGTACTGATCTCACGCAACGCGTCGTACTTCCAGCCAGTAATAGGACTCGCCCATCAAGGAGCGCTGTACCAAATTAGACAAATTATTAATTTATTATACATAAAACAAAAGGTATTTTAATAAAATACGTATACTAAAAGATATCTTTAAAATGGTCAATGTTTCAGAAAAATACACTTGACTAATTTTGCGTGAATATCAGTTTTTTGTCCTTGTTAGACATAACTTTACAAATAAATTTCACTATGTAATATAAACATAATCTAAAATATTCATATATTATTTTAAAAAATTCTCTAATTTAACATATATTTTTTTCCAAATCATTAACACTACTCGTACGTGATCTTAAGTATAAAATCATTAAATTAAAAGTCGGTTATCATCGCCTTAAAGCGAAAAATATAGTTTGAGAAGAAAAACAACTCGCTATCAAACAAGACAATAAATATAGCTCTATGTATTTATTTATGTATAAATGTTAATTTATTACGTTAAACGTGTAGGTTTATTTCAATATTTTCGTTTAAGACTTCGCATATTTGTATTTTTCTCTTCTTGTTCTCACACACTATTGTCTACATTTTTTTCTCATTTCTCCTATAGCAGGTCTGCTGGAAGAAATTTCTTAAGAAATAAGCTTGTAATTGTACTCATAATAATTATGATTATGTCTTATCTGTATCTATTTTTCCGTATGTACATAAATAATAAATAAATAAAGTGTCCAGGGGAGAATATTACACCAGTAAACAGAGAGTCCACAATCATCATCATAACTTCAACCGAAAGATGTCCACTGCTGGTCATAGATCAGGTACCCTAAACACCGCCACTTCGACCGGTTCGATGCTTCTCGCATCCAGCAAATGCCTGCGGCCTTCACAAGGAAATGAATGTTGGTGAAATGTGTTCAAAGAGAGAAATAAAGATTAGTTTTAGTAACTAGGTTATCAACAATCTTTCATCACAGTTATCAGTTTTGTAAAGTCAGGAAAATTAATTAAAATAATAATAAATAATAAAATATCCATATTTCCAGTTTTACAATTTTACATTGACCACTTGGTACAGCATAATTAACTTTGTCATATTATAAATTGTAGGTTAATACAGAGTTATAAACCTCTGACACACACGCTAAGATTAAACTTGTGCACTCCTAACAGAAGTTTAATCTTAGCAGGGCTCTAACACCAGTTAGACAAATAAAAATTCTGAATTTCTCTGTGTAGTACTATTGACAAAATTAAAGATTTTGAGCACCAGATTCCATGGACACATTAGCGTTTTTTACGTGCCGGATAACTAAATACCATTTTTTTTATCATTTGCCGCGCCATTTTGTAAACGACGTTTGAATTGGCCATCAAATTTTAATGTTGTGGCATATTATATAGTGACAAGGCAATTTTAATTTTGCCTTCACCATATTTAATAACTTCGAGCATTTGCGAACGGGCGACGCCGTTTGTAAAAAAGCGAATCCTACAAATTGCCTGCTGATATAACACGACTTTAATTTACGTAGGGTATCAAAAAACGGATCTGTTATGACAAACCCTTAAGTAAGTAAAGGTATGTTAAAGTCAAAATTAAGGAGTTTATTTCACGATAATGAGGATTCTGCCTGTACCGAGACAAAAATTAATTAACACCATAAAGTGCAATTACATTATTGAGTAATCTGTGATTCACACTTTGGTTGGGCCGGCTTGAGCGGGTTGCGGACGCGGCTCCGGACACGGACACCTCCAGACGGATACGTACTTAGAATCAATCAGTGTCCGGTGTCCGCGGCTTGTCCGCAATCTGTCCGTTCCGGTGTGATTGATCCGTGACCGGAATTAGTGCATAGTTGGTAGTTTTAAGGTTAATTTTACTAGATTATTTGTGTATACCCATTTACAAGTGCTTCTCGTCATCAAACTGGAAAGTTTGGCGAATAAAAATGTAAAAGCAACAAATTATGTACCAATGTTCGAAAAAAAAAAATATTTTATCAATTAATTTCCCTGACTGAACAAGACTTTTCTCTTCTTCATTTATTTAACTCACGTTACCATTACGCTATACACATGTTACAGCTGGCAGCAGGCTAAAACCCTTAAATACGTGACAAAAATAAAGCACGTCATTGTTAACGTACGCTTTCAAAGTGCAATCACCGCGAAACATTTTAACGTAATCAGCACAAAATGGCCGCCTTACGTCACATTCACCCGAAAAAACCGTTCTCAAAGAAATGACGAATGTAACACGCATCCATTCCTCGTATTTCGTTATTTACATTTCGAGGTTTTTCACCATAAAAGGTAATACTGCAAATGTATTTTCGTTTTCTGTCTACCCTCTGGAGAATTGGTGTAAAAACCTGCATGCTACGTCGAAAGAAAAGCCCTTGGGAGGCGTGCATGTACACGCCAAAAAAATATAATGTAAAATAATTCCCCTTTCGAATGATGAACTTTTCCGAGAACTAACGTTTCTTTTTCCATAGTAATTCATATTGGTATGGAGCCATCTAATGTAGGCGTTCCGTGAACGTATACGCTGCGTAAACGCGACGCTCACGCAGTGGCTACGCGGCGTCGAAGAACAACGCTGAGTATGAGTGTCCTAATGGATTACAGTAAGTAATCAATTCTCATTTCCAGCAAATTAATGTCATTTTTTAAAATTTGAACACAGGACTCACCACTCTTTGTTATACGAGTACAAGATAATATGGAAACAAAAAAATAGAATAAAGATAATGTAACTGGCACGAGAGCTTTTGTATGTAAATATTTTATAAAGAAAATGCGGGATGTCTGACGGTAATTAAAACGAATTGGGTTTACGAGTTTTATTTAGTATTTATGTTTATGTATCTTTCTGTCCGTGACATCACTGCAGGCCCTATCAGAATACCAGCGCTGCGACATTTATTTATTTTTATTTTATTTGCTGAGATAGGAGCCTTTTGGCCCCGCACAGGACTTTCCATTTTATTTTTATTTTTAGTGAGTGTGTGTTTAGTTTAATTAAGATCTCCTGTGCTTGTCCCAATAAATACTTTTTCTTTCTTTCTTCTTTCTTTCTTTCTAGATGAAAAATGAATAAATTCAGTCTCATATTGTGCTCGAATCATTTTAGAAAACTGTGTTTCTCGCAATTAATAAACAATTTTTTTTCTGTCACTTAGCCATAGAGGATAAGTCTGTAAGTTTCTGCAATTTTACAGATCCAGGGGAGATACTGGGGAGTGAGATTGTTGCGCCAATTTTTATTCCCAGCTAGATCACTAGGAAGTCGTGAAGGGGGGCACTTTTAGAGGAATGTCTTATGTAATTTTGACATTCAAAAAGAGCTGATTTTCAGCCTAGTTTGAATAAATGACTTTTGTTATTTCTTTCAGTTAAGGTACCATTCCGTAGCCGACTTCAGGCGGCAGCAGCAGGTGACGTGTCGCTGCGACACAACCTGGTTTCTATGTATTTCTATGAAATACCTTCCGTAGCTAACGACACGTCGGTTTCATTACTGGTATTCAGCTGCATCCGGTTAGACTGGAAGCCAACCCCAAAGGAAAAGGCAGGCACATAATGATGACATACACACATAAACTTACGACTTCTTCCCATGGAGTTAGGCAGAAACTACAGAACGCCACCTACTATTCTTAGTAACTCCTTTTGTTTCATTTACGTTCATACATCTTAGCAAAAAATCCTAAGTAATATTATAAATGCGAAAGTTAGTTAGTTTGTTTGTTACGCTTACACGCAAAAACGGCTGAACGGATTTGGATGAAATTTGACGCATGGGTAGACCATGACCTGGAAAAGGACATAGGATATTTTTTATCCCGATATTCCCACGGAATCGACACTTATGCGGGTAAAACCGCGGGGCGCAGCTAGTCTTCAAACAAAGAATCTACTATAGCTCGCAGAACACATAATCTTTAATACTGAAACAACTGTAGATAAGGGCAACATAAGCCGTGGTCCCACACACTTTTATACAAAAATATCTGAACAATTGCCTGAATTTCATCTAGCGACAAAATTACCTCGTGGCTTTGTTGAAAAATAAAAAAATAACATATGCCAAGCTCGGAGATTGCTTAACATACATAATAAATGTAAGGTAAATTTACACTTACATATGAAAGAATAGAGGTAATTTTTAGATAACATTTGCTCGTAGATTATGCAGAATAATACTTTTTCCGAGCGATGTTTGTATGACTGAATTTTATGAGGAACACTATTCGGGTAAAATGAAATTGGTTTTGTGCAGTGGTCTTCTTCTTTTTGCTGTAAGTGATTCCCTCTAATGGACCTCTTTTCATAGAAAAAAACAGGACTAAGTCTATTTTTTTATTTATTTATATCTATTTAATTTAATTTTTAAGGTATAATTTGTAATCACATAATAATATATCACATATTAAAATGTGCTGTTATTTATTTTAAATTGATCAGCTTTTTAATGATAACTTTTTTAATTATGACGTTGGTACGTAGAATTAATTTATATTTACTTAAAGATTTAAAGCATATTTCTATTCATATCGTATTTAATTGTTGGACCCGAGTCCATGTGTACTTTGAACTATTATTAAGATTGTGTAAAGCACATGAGCTATGCAATAAAGATTTGAATTTAAATTTGAATTTGACTATTAAAATATACTTGCTCAAGTCCAGGTTTCCTCACGATATTTTACTTAATTTTTAGTCATTTTAAGCATAATTTTTAATTAAAGTGATCTTTTACACACTACTTAAATGATTAGAAGTATACGCCGAAAAGTATTAACGTTCAAAGTAAATAACGTTCAAACGTCAAAAATGTATGACTAAACAGTCCCAAATCATTGCTTAACTTTAAACAACGTTTATAAATAAACCCCAATATATACAAATGACTGAGTTTATCCATCTCCTACACAAATACTCCCTATAGGCTATTTAGTCTTATTCAGGGCACATTATTCATGGCAGTTAAGTCCCAAAGGCGCGAATTAGTTTTTTGTTTCTATGTTCAAGAGCTAAACTTCATGAATTAAATTGAGATTTGTATTTTGAAGGAATACTTTATCGCTTATAACGCTTCTTTTGGTCTCTTTAAAAGTCCATTATACAGGTACTAAGCATTGCAATGCATACTACATTATAACATTATATTAAAGTACTATTTATGTAATTTTATTTTCTTACCTATTTATGTATAATTCATTAAACCTGACTTGGTTTCCGTACGTCTTTTTCGGGTGACCACTGAAAATCAGCGCTGTGCTGTGGGTCCCCATAGCACAGCATTATGCTGAGTGGAAGCCTTCTTGTCACTGTCATGACGTGCTAGCAGCTGCCGACTATTTCTGTTTTATGCTCGTGATTACGAGTATATTTAAATCTATCGTGTTTTATTTTATTGTTTGTTCTACTCGAGTTAATTATCTTTTTTTTATGCACGTGTTTCTGTGACAAATAAACTTATTTTTCTTTCTTTCTTTATTTCTTACTAAGGAGATTATTTTTACAGCTTTTTTCTCAAAAGAACAATTCTCAGTCGTATTATATATACATACTAGGTACTATTTACAGCCCCACAGAGAACCAAAGTTGTCGACATAGCTCACAGAATAAGCAAGCTAAAGTGATAATGGGTCGGCCATATTAGCCGTAGAACCGATGGCCGCTGGGGTAGACGTGTTCTTGAGTGGAGACCGCGAATCGCCAAACATAAGGTAAGACCCTCAGGCTAGGTCACAGTATAAATATGGCATGTTTATACTGTGGCTCGGTGGAGCGACAACCGAGCCGAGAATCGAGCTGAGTGGCGTGTAATTGAGGAGGCCTACGTCCGACAAATGTCTTTTGACAGTATTTTTTTAAAAATGTTGTCTATTGAGATACATATTTAATTATGATAAGTGAAGAGAGTAAGTAAATTATTATAATAAGTAAAATTATTATATAGAATAAGAAAGGAGATCGGGCATTTTAGTATAGACTTTGGTTCAAGTGGCGTCGGATGATGAAACCTAGTCCATGTATATCTTTAATTCAGTACCATTTAAATCCACTATTTACGTACCCAATCATGTAACAACGGTCTTGTCTATGTTACTCGATAGGTATTTTCGGTAGATCGAGTTCCGAATATTCCTTTGCGGCTTTCCAACTAATATTGTCACCATCACGAAACATAAAATGGACTTAAAATGGCGGACTTTTTTTATCAAACGTACAATACAGGATGGTTATTTTTGACGAGGCCACAGATGAATAGAGATGGTTCACTCCGCATTTTAGGTATGAAGCTACAAGTGCGCGGCAGGCCAATTCAGTGAGTGTAACGTAGTCAGAAGATATAAGAGTTACGCGATAGAAAGAGAGGCAACTTCTAGGTGATTATAACTGTAGGTAATTAGCGCTGTGCGACCTGAATTGCACTTTATTGTGTCGTAAGATTCGCTTTTTAATTTAATAATTTTATCTATATACATCTGTGACGGGGCATTCATTCATTCATTCATTCATTAACATCTGTGACGGGGCAGTAAGCTTACTATCCCGACTCAAAAATCTACGATGTAGGCTAGTCTATCCAACATAAAAAAATAGGTCTCATTTCCTACCAAATGTAGGGGAAAAGTTTTTCTGAGTCCCCACTGCTGGAACACAGGTCTTTTCTCTGTAAGAGGGAGTTAGCCGTAAGTCAAAGTCAAAGTCAAATCATTTATTTCAAATAGGCCCTTATAAGGCACTTTTGAACGTAAAAAAATTACAAAAAAAAAATTTATTGATTCTAGTCGCCCCTTCCAAAATGTAGTTTTCGCATGAAGAAGAATGGGCAAGAATCTCCAACGTTACTCTTTTAAAATGTTTTACATTATGTTGTATAAGTACATTAGTTATATAATTATATGTGAGGACGATGCACCTAGAATAAAACTATTATACCATAATAGGTAAAAAGAATTAAGAATTAAAAATGAAGCAACAACAGATAAACTAAATAAGTGATAGATACACGGTGCTCATATATTTACAAACATTGTAAAATAGACGGTTTTCCTAAAATTTTACAATTAATAAGTCAGTGTGCGAGGAATTGATCACAGAATGTAAAATCAATGTCATATAATAAAATAATAAAAATAAAATATACAATTAAATTTGCAACCAGTTTGATTTTGTCTTGATTCTAAATTATCCTATGGAGCAGAACCAGCATGTTTCCAAGCATATAATCCTCTAATCGCAATACACCACCCAGACCCAGTACAGGTTGGTAAACAAACATTTGTCTACGAGTTTTTGGTTCTAGAACAGGCCGATTTCCTCACAATTGTTTGCCTTTACCGTTTTGAATAGGTACTATAGGAGAACTTCATATTTAAGCAGTTTGAAAACAAAATCCCGTGAACACGGTGACCACACTGTTACCACCCCGGTTCTATAGCCGCCGATCGCTGCAAGCAGAAATAGTCCTACATGATAAATCCGTATACTGCACAGTGCACCTATTAGGTATCGATGCTTAATTTAATTATACTGTTAATCTGCTTTATTTTACAATGTTAATTAAGTTAATTAGATTAACAATGGATTTTCCGTAGTGGGTTCATATAAAATGCGCAATATACAGAAATATTTTCATCGTACCTATTTCGTTAAAAAGCGAATGTAAATTCACAGTTTTTTAAGATACTAGTTGTACTAGGTTAAGGTTTCTATGGGCTTATGCCACCCAAAATAAAGTTTTATATTATTATTATTTATTATTAAAGAGCGTTTTAGACTCGTGCACTAAGATTCACCCCAAAAGTATTTTGGTTTACCTACTTTTAATGCATAAAACGGCGCCGGATAGCCTTTAACATGAGTGGTTGATCAGCTTCAATATCATCAGGATTGTGCCAGAATATAGCAGTTCGTCGTGGACGTGGTACGACAGCAGCTCCCCTGTTATCGCCGCCACGCAACCATCGATGCGACGCTCAGACGCTTTGCTAGAGTGTCTATCACCACTCTTAGCTGACCTCTTCGGTGATTCCACTGTAACTTCGTAGCTAGATGCATCTTGTTGCGCCACAACAACTAATCAGTACATTTTTCGCAAGCGACACAATAAGATCTGTGACAATTAGTATCATATATTTGACATTTATTATTCTGTACCTATAAAATTTTTAGGGGTCCATAGCCATGATATAATTATTACGTAACCAGTACTAAGTCAAAACATTGAAACAAATAGTTTTGACAGCTGTGCGCACAGATTGCATCTGCGGCGCTTGAGTCGCCGACGGAACGAAATGTTGCCATTTTAAATATATATCATTAAGAAGTATTGTATTTATTTTATTTTATTTTCATTTTTGATTTTGTTATTTCACTATAATATGCTGCACCGGTTGACGTCATCACGTCAACGCCGGCTGTCACTGAAAACCAGCGCTGGGGCTCGCATAGGGTCGCAGCATTATGCTGAGCGATGGCCGTTTTGCGTGGATGTGACGCATATTTTCCCCCAATTTGTTAAACTCGTGTTTTTTTCTTTGCGTCATATTTACCACAAATAAACGTATTTTCTTTCTTTCTTTTTTTCTTTAGCCAATGGCAAAAACAGAACCCTTACAATTTCGTCATGTCCGGTCTATCTGTCAGTCTGGCCGTCCACAGTTAGTCTGTCCATCCGGATGCTACCACCCATTTTTCTCAAACACTATTTGCAATATATTGATGAAACTTGGAAAATTGTTTGAGCACAGAATACATCTTGTATTTGTATTATATGCATTGAGCACCGCTAAACAATGGTGCAGTGAAATTAGGTACGAAAAAAACAATTAGGATTAACTCTCCCCATATTTGCACCAAGAGATGAATAATAAATAAATCATGCAAATAAACGTGGGATATCGTTGGTTCCCATAATTAAGGATCCGTGCACGAAAAAAACCCTTTTTCGTCGATAACTTATCTAATTGTAAGAAAGTTTGAAATAATTGAAACATTAAGTCTGTGTAAGTATAAAAGTACAGTTTTCGTGGTGCTAAGCCATTCGTGTCAGTCACAGCACCTGATAATAGTTGTTACTTAATGAAGATTGTATAATCATAAAATAAAATTTTAATTTATTTCAAGGATAGCTTAAGACTAATGTGAGATTTTTTAAATTTCTTGATATGGTTTGCTAAATAATAGAAAAATACATTACTGACAGAGTTTAAAAACAAAAAAGTATTTTTCAACATTATTTTTTTGTGAAAAATATATTATATTTTGTATGAAAGTTGAAAAAAGTGCTTTAGCCACATACAAGTAGACCATATAAAAATGTTGATGATATTTTTAAATGTTCAAAATCAAAAGTAGTTTCTTGTAAAAAAAACTCGGGAAACTTGCGGACATTTGTGATTTTCCATGCAAAACAAAGAACTTGACTTTTCAAATCACAAAGTTGTGAGAAAGAGAAAAAGAATTTAAGCATGTTTCATTAAATTCTTTTATGAACAAAATTTATATTTTCGTGCATGGCCTCTTAAAAAGATTATGAGGTACCTAAATGACTTTTTTAATCAAGTCAAGAATTTTTGGGATATAGGATCTTTTCGTTTACAACCGCAAATATAGTTTTCACCTTTGTTTTTCATAGTTTTTCGAAAAATACTTTGAATTAGGCAGGTAGAGGTGTACCCTTAGTAGGTACATAAAAATCTCGCCAGTTATGTTTAAGTACCATGTAATAGAGGGTGATCCTATTGCCATCAACCGGGCAAATGTGGGCGTTCCTACTGGGAAACAGGGCGTGGTGTTATGAAATATTACCGCTACTTCTCGAGTAAGTGGTGGACACAGCGCCTATGCAACGAGTCGTACAGGTACTTGATTTATAGGTTTCTGTTTCTCCTGAATTTTCGTTTCGCGATTATGTATCTAAGATCTGCAAAAGGGCGTTCAGAAATTCGGGATTGGTGCTGAGACAGACACGAGACCTCAACAATATAGCAGCAGTCAGGGTTTTGTATGACGCACTAGTCAGGAGTCTTCTGGAACATAGTGCTATCATGTGGGCTCCACATGAAGCCAAATACTCTGTTATTTTGGAGCTCTGTTAACTGCCCTGTTGGTCTCGTGGTCGCAAGTGAAACTGCTGAGCGTTGGCTCCTAGGTTCGATTCCCGGGTCGGGCAAAGTGTTTTTGGGATTTTCCATTAGGAATTTCTTAGTAACAGCCCGGAGTTTGGAAGTTGGCGGTGTGATACCCCCGTGCCTCGGAAAGCACGTTAAGCCGTTGGTCCTGCGCCTGATCTCTCTCCGGTTGTGTCGGATTGCCAGTTTTTTTTTAATAACTATATTTTCCTGTAGTGGTGTTAAACGAATCAATAAATGACTTATTTTGCTAGATATTTGTAGTTCTAAACCTAAGTACCAATCCGGCTACGAGAAACCAAAGTCACACAGAATTCCAAAGTGATTGAGGGTAGGTTCTCGGTTCAATAGTAGATCAACTTGATTCACAGTCGAGCGGCTTGTGCAATCAAAGGAGGCATACGAAACCAAAGAGATATCATCGTACGTACACTGTGGGAGGTAGATTCCTACTACATGAAGCGACAAAGTGTGTGAATTCGATTTTCTCTGTTGGTAAATTGTTGTTCTATTTCTTTTGTATTACTAGCTTCTGCCCGCGGGGATGTTAAAACAAGACATTCCACGTCGCGTCGTAAAGTAAAGCGCGTAAAGCATCGCATCGCCCACCTTCTAACTTCGTTTTCACTTAGCGTTCTTTCTGCCTTTTTTGTTTTTACTCGGCTCCTAAGGGACGTAGCGTGATGTTAAATAGCCTGCGACCTTCCTCAAGAATTGGTCTATCAAATGTAAAAAGATAAAGATAGACTTTTTTAAACCGACCGGTAGTTCCAGAGATTAACGCGTACAAACCAACTCTTCTGCTTTATTATATTAAGAAGGATTTGTTAATTCCCTGTGCAAGTTCAATATTTGATTGTTTGCCTAGGGAGCAAACAACTATTTTAAAGGCGAGAGTGATTCTTTGAATCCAGAGCGGAGCGAAGGATTCTAGAGTAGAATCCCGATTGTAGGGAGGGATTCTTAAGTTGAATCCTGAGCGCAGCAAGGGATTCAAAGTACCTCACTCGAACTTAAAATAGTGTTGCTCCCGAAGTGGACACTCTACTTTTTATCACCCTATATGAGAAAATAATCAAGTGCAACTTACTCGTATGAATAAGAATATTACCTACGTTTATTTATTTCATTCTCACTACCTGAGGAAGACACACGCATTTTGTATAAAACTGAGTAAAATCCGAATATAAGTAAACAATTACGAACGAAGGAAGGAAGGGTTCCCTCTATCTGGCAGAATTTTGATGCTCCGAAATTTATTTGGCATAACACACTTGGTATAATCTTCTTTAAACGAATATATATATGGCATAAAAATCATTTAATATAATTATTGTTTGGCCGAATGTTTATATGTCCGAATTTACAAAGGCATACTTTTAAGATGGCAGAATTTTATTTGGCATAATTTACTTTTGGCAAAGCTTAATTTCGCATATTTTCGTTTCACATAACGTTTATTTAGGACGACGATTATTTGGAATAATTTCACTTGGCATATTAAGAAGATGGCAGAATTTCATTTGGAATAATTTTATTAGGCATAATTATTGTCATTTCTATAAAATGTAATCATATTCTTAACCTTAAATTAAAATTAGAATATTGTCTTAAAAAGTCAATAAGTTGTACTACAAAAGTTAGTGAAGTGACAGAACCGAATCGCTGCAAAACCGACTGCACGTAGTCTTGTCTGCCCTACCCCTAGAGTGTAATTTAAGCCCGCGTAGGCGCGGAGGGGTGAGGTGGCCCGCAAGCTGAGGAGCAGGTGGTTTTAACGCTCGCTGTTTTAAGCTGCTGTGGTGAGCGTTACAACCATCTGCGACGAGAAGCTTGCGTGGGATCGCCGGAGCCCCGCAGCGCCGGAGCCGTGACAGAAACCATGCCTGCTGCATGTTGCATGCTTGCTTGCATGCTGCATGTTTGCTTGCATGCTGCATGCTTGCTTGCATGCTGCATGCATGGTGTAAGCTTGTTTGCATGTTTGCATGCAAACAAGCTTACACCATGCATGAACTATGAATTTTCCGTAATGTGATAGATGAGTCTTTCAATTATTATGGATATGAAAAGTATGCCAAAAGATGATTCTAACTGTAAACTTTCTGAGATATGATAGTTCTACCTTTTAATGATTATCGATATGAAATGTATGTATGCCAAAAGACTATTCTGACAGTGAACTTTCTGCAATATGATGGTTCTACTTTTTAATTATTATGGATATGAAGTTTATGCCAAAAGACGATTCTGACAGTGAACTTTCTGCAATATGATGGTTCTACTTTTTAATTATTATGGATATGAAATTTATGCCTAAAGATGATTCTGACTTACAAAATTATTCGTTTTTAATGTATTATAAATGAGTGTATGCCAAACGATTTTCTGCGAAATGAAGTTTATGCTATGCGCTGTTATGCAAAATAATATTATGACATAAAAAGTTCTGCTATAAAGGGGGGACCCAGGAAGGAAGGCATTTTGCGCGTTTTTTTTATTTCACAAACTTTTTTTTTAATTTGGATTGCACTCTGTTTACTTTATCATACTTCCTGTTACTTGTTCATACAATGTTCGGGATTGATCTCTTTGGTGATTGGCACTTTTTCTAACAATATCCACATTCCAAATTCAAATCACTTTTAGTCCCTAAGGATTAAAGAGCTATTTTAGTCCCTGTTTACGAAGAATAAACTATCTCTTTTTGAATAGATATGATAAAAACACAATATTTTTCTTTTCTTGAAATAAGAGGAATAGGATTTGATATTTAAATGCTTTGTTTCTGACCATCTGTTGAACTACGCTAACTTTAAACTTTTGTGAAATTGGATGGGTATCCTTGCTTCTAGCAGAGTTGCTCTTGGTCCTCCTTGCTTAAGCTCTAAATCAAATCAGCGTTGGCAAAATTGGCTACCAGACACCTTATAGAAAGAAATATAAATCCTATTGAATATAGTAATTATATTCTATCCTGCGTTTGCAATTTATTTTCCAAAAAAAAAAGTCGTAGTTTGGTTTTAGTTTTTATAGCTTTTATTTTTATCTAATTTTTAATTTTTTATTTAAGCCCTTCCATTTGATACCCAACATGGCATCTATAAAAAAAAACATTTTTAATTACACATTAAATATGAAATATGACGCCATCGGTCATCGGTCATAAAATCATGAACTATTTTTTTTGTCCATGTAAGTTGGTTATCAATTATAATGCCTAAGAACTTAGCCTTATTAGCTTCTTCAATATCACAGCCCTTGTACAAAATACTAACGTTTTGGGTTTTTACGGCGTTGCTAAAAATGCATGACTTTTGTTTTGCTCAGGTTTATAACCAAATTATTATTATCTAACCAATTTATAATGTCACTTAAGCAAGTATTAATGTCATTCCTATAATTATTTGAACATACATACATACATACCGGTCAAAATCATAACCCGCCTTTTTGCTTCACCGCAGTCGGGAAAAAATTTAAGCAATTTGATGTTTTTGGCAAAATAACTTTAATAACCACACAAAAAGTTCAATTTGCTCTACAACTTCAAAATAAGTAGTAAGTAATATTGAAAAAAAAAGACTTTAAGACATTTTGAAAACAACTTAATTTACACTACCATAATATTGATATTTGTTTAAGTGGAAATAATATCAATTGGCAACAAGGCTTTAAATATGGAATAGGTACCATCGCGGACACTGCTGGTTGACCACTTTTCGACCTTATTACTTTGGCAATACGGTCGAAAAGTGGTAAATCACCAGTGTCCGGGATGGTACATTGTCTTCACATAATAATATAATTATAATTAATTTATGTGTCACCGTATGATTACCGTATAAGTATAAGTTTATGATCAAGGTTCTTATATTGGAAAGGGCGCCTGGAATCAATTCTATTTTCTTGTAATTTTTGACGTTCAAAAGTGTCTTTGAATGGCCTATGAAATAAACATGGAATTATTATGTACCTACTATGAAATAAATTATTTGACTTTGACTACTTCACCATACCAGAGCTACCAAAAACGTTTAAGCAAATTAAAACAACCAATAATAACATATTATTATGATCTAAAGTAGCCAAGCAATTAAATAGAATTACCTTACCCGCCAAGCATTTGAAATCGCAGCTAATTTTGCATACTTATCGCGTCATGTCCCTAGAAAATTAAGTCATAAAAAAATTCGTGAGGAATTGTCGACCCTCGACCATCGCTAGACAAAACGACTATTCGCACTCTATTGCGCTTTTTGTGAGAAAATTCCGAATTTGACAGCTGATGAAACAAAGGAAACGCGCAATGTATGCCGAAAAATTTTTGAAGACATTATCGTCGTTTGCTTAGATTAGAAGCTTTTTTATGCCAGGAAGTCAGTTTTAAGTGGGACATTACCCTTAAACGTCAAGATTCTTCATGTCGTTTAAGAGTTGGGAGTGGAATCTATAAACCTTCTAACCCAAGGGCGATTTTTATTCGCGCACTTGATTTTCAACGCTCTGCTTAGAGCTGAGAGTTGAAAATCCAACATTGATATTTTTTGACGCTGTGGGATGCAGTTTGTTGGATTGTCAATTCTCGGCCTAACACCGAGAGCTGAAAATCCAGTGCGCGATATAAAATCGTCGCCCGTGCGTACCTGATCTAATAGTGACAATGGGTCGCTTCCGTTTAGCTGCGTCAAGGGCCGAAGGAATATGGCATAACTTTATTAAGTTGACCCTTCAGTAACTTTTTATTATTATTTTTATTTCCTTTTATTTCATTATAACATTAAATATAAAAACATTAAAATATATAAAAAATAGTAGCCCACTGGTATCAGCAACAGGGTCCAAGCTACTGGCTGTCAGGGCTCCAGACAGAGGAACCTCCTAACAATGCGAGCCGTGTCCAGGAGTACCGCTTTCTTAATCAAGCCCTTGATCCAGCTGCTCAACGAAAGCCTCCTTAGGTGTTGGTCGAGGCTCTTGGCAATTAAGCCATTGGCTGATACGACTATCAGCACAATGATCGCTGAGTCCACATCCCACCCGTCGACAACCTCGCGAGCCAAGTCAAGATACTTCATTTGTTTATCTTTCTCGGCTTTCACGAGCTTTTCCTTTATGTCAATAATCTTGCGCGCCGCTCTACTCGATCCACCACCACTATATCAGCTTTATTGGCAACAATAGTCCTGTCAGTGATGATGGATCGATCCCAGTACAATGCGATATTTCTATTTTAGAAAACTGGGTCGGGCACATACCTGTAGTACGGCGCTTCCGATTCCACAAGGCTGTATTTCAGAGCAATTTGCTGATGGATAATCCTCGCTACAAGGTTGTGTCTATGCAAGTACTCTTCATTAGCTAGATGAGAACACCCGGATATAATGTGTTGGATTGATTCTCCCGGACGGTGGTATGCCCGACATGTGTCAACCATGCCGTCCTTCACAATAAATCTACGGTAATTGTTCGTCATGATAACTTCACCCATAATTGCACAGACAAAACCTTCGGTTTCCCCAATGAGATCACCAAAACGCTGCCAAGCTTTAAGTCTTTGACATTTCTCGGGACATGTCCCGGGTCTTTGGAAGGCGTACGAGGGGTCGAAGCCAACTCGCAGAGGCCCGTTAGACGTGTTTATTGAAACGAGGCACCAACCGCGTATTATCCCTGTACGCACTATGCTAGTGCACCCAAAGACAACCCCCGGTTGGTGCGATATATGTTATTGTTGTAATAAATAATATAATTCAATAGCTACAGTAACAATAAATAATAATTATTCTATTTTATTGATTTGAACCATGTTTTATTGTAAAAATGACACTTGATGAAAAATGTAATGTATTGTAATGTAATTTATCAATTTTCTTTTGTTTTGCAGTAACTTTACAGGGTGCGTATTTGAAACTTGTTATCGTATTCCAACCTCTGTACAACATGTTTGCAATAAACTGATTTGATTTGATATCATTTACAATATACCAAGCTTATGAATGACTGTTTCACTGACTAGTAACTTGGTCTAGTGGTGGCAAGCGCGACTGCTCAGCATGAGGTCCTGGGTTCGATTCCCTGGTCAAAGTGTTATTTGGTTTTCCCATCTGGAATTTCTCAGTAGCAGCCCGGAGTCTAGATTTGTGTCCGGTTGATGTCAATAGCCTCGCCCCCTATTACATGGGACTTAAACATAACTAACAAAATGTTTCAGTGACAGAGAAGGCACAGTTTACACCACTTGTAATAAATCTGGAAATATAATTAAAGGGTGTACAACCATACCATTTTATTTCTTTCCTATCACACAGCACTATTTAATTATCTATAATTGTTTTTAAACAAATATCTAATCGAGTTTAATAATAGTTGCTACACATCTATCTATTTTTATTTAAATATAAAACACTTACACACTATGAAACTAATTTACATCCGTAAGACGTCCTCGTAACATAAGGTCCCGTTGAAAACCAGCGTCTGACACTAGTTGTCTGGCATTTATGCTGAACTGGGCCTATTTGGCACAGCCGTGAGGCACACGGTGCTATTCTAAGTTATTTTTATTTTTTCGTTTTTGTGTAAATATTGTGTGCCTTGACCTGAGTCAAATAAATTTATTTTCTTTCTTTCTAAATTAGGTAGCCATACCTTTTGTAAATGCTATAGAAAATAATAAAACCATGCTATCTAATGCCTGAACGGTTTTTTACCAATGAAGGAATAACTTACATCTAAAAGAGCGTCATGCCGTTTGCCGTCACATACTAGTCTGTTTTACTCCCAAGCTAAATTCATAAGGCGGACAGTGCTCTCACGATCATGATTTCGTATTAAACTGCTCGTAACATTCCATTACCCCTTAAGAAAGGGCAAGGTATGATCCTATGAGAAAATATAAATCTAGAACCTTGGACCGATTTACTTACAGAACACGGATACGCCGCGCGTCATCGACAGCGTCTAGAGAGACGGCAATACCACAGATGAGTAGAGATGGGTTCTTCCGCAAAATCATTTAAATAAAAGGTGACTCTTGCTACAACACAATAAAGTGCAATTCAGGTCGCACATCGCCAATAACCTACAGTTATATCCCTAGAAATTGCCTCTTTTTCTATCGCGTAACTCTTATACTACGCTACGCCCACTGAATTCGACAAGTCGAGCCCGCTGCGTACCTACCTGTACTTTCATACCTTAAATGCGGGAGTGACCTTTTTTTTTTTTTTTGATGGTAAATTATCAAATAACTTCTCCCGCTCTAGGTGGAGCGGGAGGGCGTGTCAGACTCTTACAGACTAAAACCCACCCGTGTTCCTTCCGTTGCCTGTACGTTGCCAGGGGCCACGGTATCCCTTTCGGACTTTCCCGCAACCCCGGCAGTCATCGGTCCTATTGGACCCCTTCACTTGCTGACAACTCTTTGAGGCGCGCGTGGAACACAACGCGCCGTCGACCCGGGCCTGGTCCTTATCGGACGGCGAGCTAACGCGCAGTGACACTTCTGTATTAATCTGTGGCAACAGTAATAAAAGGAGACTGGGCTTTGTGGCACCGAAAGTGCGTTGAAAGCACAACTCCTATCATGGACCACTATCATGAAATTACTAAATCACAAAAACCACTATCATCAAAATCAAAGCCGTCAGTTTTATACGCCATTTTGTCTCATAGTACGAGAAAACGGAGCCACGGTTGCTTTGTACGGACAATGTTTACAATGCCGCTTCTAGCAGCAATCGCCGAGGCTTCTCGGTGCGCTGTGGATTTTCCATTTGTATTCACAGCCACGTTTCCTCTAACAATTCATGAAAATCTGTAAAAAGCTGTTCAGTGTAATTCAGTAATAGTCTTGCGAACTGAAAACGTTGTGTTAGTGGGGACTTGAAAATGATGGCCACTAAAATTCTGTAACAATATCCCCGTTTACGATGTTTGCCGTAAAGAAGATATTTCGCCCGTTTTGTTTGGAAGCATTTTTTTCTTTTTAAGACCGTTTTTAGTTAGTGGTGTGTTAACTAGTGTTTGACGGGATGTTTTAGGGGTTTGTTAATGACTTCATAAAATTTAAAAATGACACGAATGTAGAATCGGTTTCATCTCTAACTGTATGAGAACGTGCGCTTTTATAAGTTCTAACGTGACGATATTATTGAGGACTTCCACGACCATGTCCATAAAATGCCATAGATTTTAGAACGAGACGGTTTTAAATTTGGTTCCACGATAACGTTATCGTGGACCCAAATTTAAAACCGTCTTCATATATTTCCATAAATTTTTATTCCGTGTTATCGTGATGCTGTGGACGTCCACGATATTAATATGGTGATGCGTGGACGTCCACGGCAAAATGTTAGCTAATCAGTTACGCCGCTAGTAGAATCAGGGCCATAATTATGGGCGCTTAATTTTATGAAGATACTAAATAAATAAATTAATACAATATAGTTAAAGACATGCCCCTTTATTCATAAACGTTGCTTAAAGTTAAGGAAGATAAGATAAGATAAGATAAGATTTCTTTATTTGTTAAACATTGTATACATACAAGAGCATGCAAGATATTACAGTCATCGTTTTAATGTCCAATCATGTTTAGCCTTAATTAAGTATCGGCGTACAAATATTTCCATTACATTGAAATTATTAAATATAGCAAAAAATTACCTAAAACAGGCACTTACAAAGTTTACTTAATAAATTAGAAATTATTTTAAATTATAATGTCAAAATTCCATATTCTTAATTTAGTATTAGTCTCATAATTGTATTATTAGTAATTAGTATTATTAATGTCAAGAAAAAGATAAAATCATTCACTTAAACAAAAAAATCCAACAAATATTTTTTTTAAAATTTCAACCAAATATTTCCATAACATTGAAAATAATTAACAATAGCCAAAAATTACCTAGAATAGGCACTTACAAAGTTTAAAATTTAGAAACTTAATAAATTTGAAATTATTTTAAATTATAATGTCAAAATATGAATATTCTTAATTTAATATTAGTGTCATATTTTATTATTAGTAATTAGTATTATTAGTGTTAGGAAAAATATAAAATCATTCACTCAAACAAAAAATCCTTTTCAACTAAAAATTCGGAGACACTATAATATGCCTTTTGCGAAAGAAAAATTTTTAATTGTCGCTTGAATGCGTTACCATTTAGCTCCTTCCAACTTTTAGGCAGTATGTTAAATATAGTAGGCGCCATGCAGACGATACTTTTGCGCATGAGTGCCGTTTTTGCTGGATAGACTCGAAGAATGGTCATATCCCGTCTGTTACGCGGTACAACGTCCTGTAGACGTGGAAACAAATTGGGGTTTGTTTTAACAAACATTACGGTTTCTAGGATATACATACAAGGAAGAGTTAATATATTGTACCTTTTAAAATATGGTTTACATGTATCAACCGTTTTTAGCCCAAACATTGATCTAATGCATCTCTTTTGAGCCTTAAATGCCGTGCCAGCGTTGGTAGAATTTCCCCAAAATATGATGCCGTATCTTAGATGAGACGCAACTAAGCCATGGTAGGCCAAAATCAGGGTATCTTCATTCACAACTGCAGCTAGAGAGTGCAATGCAAATGCAGAACTACAAATTTTTTTGCAGAGGTTCTCGATTTGTGATTTCCAGTCAAGTCTTTGGTCAATTGTTAGTCCTAGGAATTTAGTAGTATTTACGATTTCAACAAATTTATTATCTATATTTATGTCCATATTTTCTATAGTCAATCGTTGGCTAAAATGTATGATTTTAGTTTTATCTAAATTAATCTTTAAATTATTATTGTTTAACCATTCTATTATAGATGTCAAGGTATTGTGAATGTCAAGTTTATATTGGATCATGTCATTGCTATTACTAGAAATTGTCACCGTGCTATCATCAGCAAATAAAGTCATAGGGTGTGGAATTGATTTTGGCAAGTCGTTAATATATAGTGTAAAAAGTGGAGGTCCCAATACACTACCCTGTGGAACACCAAAAGTAGTTTGACGTTCATCTGATAAGTATATTTCTTCCTTTTTAGTGGTTATATTTATTCTAGTGATTTCTGTCTTCTGCTTTCTATTGTCTAAATAGGATTTAATTAAATTAAGAACATTACCTCTTATACCATATGCGTCAAGTTTTTTTATTAAAATGTCATGATTTACGTAGTCAAATGCTTGAGTCATATCGCAGAAGATAGCGCAGGTATAGGAATAGGATAGGCATAGGAATGATTAGCGACTGTTTGACAATACATTTTTGATGTTTAAACATCTCTTAATTTTAATCATCGTTTATCCTGTATTTAAACTTAAACCTACTGACAGTTGTACCCTTATTTAAAAAAAAAATAACTGCTGACATTTCCTTGTATGTACATTTTTCAAATCATTCAGTACTATTTGTCAAATCCAACTTTCATATATTTAATACACTAAAATCTAAACGTCGCAACAGAGAGATATGTACTATTCCACAGTTTGGAGTTTCTTGCCGGCTCTTCTCCATAGGAAACGACCAATTGGAACCGTGCATCTAGCTTCTGACGTTTCATAAGTGCCTTTGTAGGTTTATCTGAAATAAAATATTTTGAATGTTGACACAACACGGCATTATTTTCGAAGTCTTCTTGGAATGGCCCCTAAAATCTATAATAAGCTTCCTATTGAAATCAAAGATTTAAATGAAATATTTGATTTAAAAAAAAGCTTTATTAAAACTATTGTATAAGAAGGTATATTACTCTGTTAATTAAATTTATTGTAATCGTTAGTAGTTCCAGTTTTTAATTTTTTTATTATATCATTTTTTTTTTGTTGTATAACTGTTAGTAGTCACTATATTAAATATTATTAAATTATTGCCTATTGTTCTAAATATTAACAAATTACTGACTACTATATCAATTACTATTAAATTAAATTATTGTCTCTTTTAAATCATTGATTATTATTATTATTTCTTATTATTGACTTATATATTGATTAATACTAAATTAGTGACTACTGCTATGATGTTGCAAAAGACTTTAAATATTGTACGCCTAAAGACGGGTCATAGATGTTTTTCACTTTATAAACTGAAACACCATAATTTTACCTGTGTACCACAATAAACAATTTGAATTTGAATTTGAATAAACCCCTTACTGAGCATCAATCGCTTATGGTACAATTTAAAGTTGTTGTAAAGTGTCTTTTCACAAAAGGCAACAAAATTCCTGTTGAATCCTCTTTCGTAATCGACTTTTGACAGGGATCGCATAGGATTTATTTTGTATTGTGAGTGCATATAAAGCAATTTGTAAAAAACAAACAAACATCAAACATTTTAATTAATCAGGCTGTAATCATTTCTTCGAATTTGGAATATCTGGGAATATTTTGGAATATCTCCAAAATGGTAAAAAAGTAAAACGGAAAAATTATTTTCTACAATACCTACTACAAAAACACATAATGCTGAAAAATATAGTTAAGGTAACGAGATTTTTTTCTTAGTAATGATAAATATTTTTGCAGACACAAATTATATAGGGTGACTTGTAATTTGACGTATTCCTACTAGGACGTGACCCATTTGCAACAGTTAAATAAAACATTGATGGGATTCAAAAAAACCCAAGTATTATGTATTTTTGAAAATATCCCAGAATTCGTCACTAAATATCACGTTTCTCTAAACTTTCAAATTTATTGCAATTCTAATGGGTAACTATTGCTTTAATAGACCTTTCAATGTAACCAAATTTTTTAAAACATCAGACAGTTGAAAAATAGAGGAAGAAGTTTATTAACTATTTTCAAAAATCATCTAACTTTGACACCAGTTATTTCAAAATTTTACTTGAGCATTACAAAAATCATCTAAGTACTAAAATAGGCTAAGCTATTTTGTTACTACTATTGACCATTGTAGTCTGGTTTAATAAAGATTAATAATAATAATAATTACGCGTACAAATTACGGGACAGACATCTTCATTTAATCAGCTATCTAACCAGGTACAAAAGTATAAAAAATATTTAGAGATGCCGACGAAAATATCGATAATGGATACTGGCAAAGGTAGATTTTAGAAATTATTGAAATATTTTTTAAAAATGGGATAATCGAATTAATTAACTTGTTTTATGTCATCGCACTACTTTCTTGCCCCCCAGCAATCCATCATGACTAGGCCAGGCACCCAGATCACCATGACCATTTCGTGAGTCGTGGAGTGGCTTTTCAGTTTTTAACATGAGTCACGGTCTACTCGCTGGTCACTGTTCAGTCGTCGCTTAGTTTGCGTGTATTTAAACGCGCACGTACTAAATATCTGCATGTACATGCTCTAATAGTTCGACATATATCGCCTGACCTTACTCCTCTACTAGATTTTTATAAATGATCCCATCATTTATGAAAAGTCTAGACACCGGTGCCTTCAGTTGAAATAAGTAAGGTTATTAACGCACACGTTAACACCTCCGATACACACATGCATCATCAAGCAGAGGGGAGCGGGTGGCGTGGTAGCGCAGCGGCTCTACACTCCTTTCAACAACGCGACCACGATCGCATGATTTTCATTTATTTAAATTTTGACCATTGTAGAAAACCTTATATATAACCTTGAAATACAGTGCGCTTTTAATTCCACCTGGGCCTAACTAAAGGTAAATAAATAAATTAAAAAAAACCATAAGAACTAATTTCACTTCAAAAGTTATCTAGACAGAGGATAGAAGAAGAATAATAAGGGCTAACCAACAGCAATCAGGTTCAGGTTTTCAATGATTTCAACAATTGCCAATTATATATTTTTTGGCATCGTCAACTATGGGCCCCTCATTTTCAGGGTTCCATATCTCAAAAGGAAAAAAAACGGTAAAAATCTTCGTTATCCGTCAATCTGTATACTCATACCAAATGACGGTTTTCTAGTACTAAAAGTCTCTAAGCTAAGCAGCGGGCACGGCGAAACTACAAGGGTTCCTTGTTGACTACGGAACCCTAAAAAACCGGACAAGTGCTTGTTGAACTCGCGTGGTGAGGATTCCGTACGATAAATATGTTATCTACCATTTTGTTTTCCCCAAGAACAAACATAACATTGTAGTTGATGGTTTTTTTATATCTGCCGACACAAATAGTACTGCCAGTACCAAGTAGCGACGAAAAACGTTATAAATTACAATTTAAAGAAATCGAGATTTTCATTTTTTTTTTATATTTACTTCTCCATAATATTTTTGTTTGTAATTTTATTAAAGCTGTTTGTAAATCATAAAGGTTGTTTTAATATAGAAATCCTTATCCTTAAAGTCAGGCAGGCCTAATATGACTTTAAATTACAATCTAAAGTAATCGAGATTTTCATTTTTTTTAATATATTTACTTGTCCCATAATATTTTTGTTTGTAATTTTATTAAAGCTGTTTGTAAATCATAAAGGTTGTTTTAATATAGAAATCCTTATCCTTAAAGTCAGGCAGGCCTAATATGGCTTTAAATTACAATCTAAAGTAATCGAGATTTTCATTTTTTTTTTATTATTTACTTCTCCCATAATATTTTTGTTTGTAATTTTATTAAAGCTGTTTGTAAATCATAAAGGTTGTTTTAATATAGAAATCCTTATCCTTAAAGTCAGGCAGGCCTAATCCAGACTTTAGTACGCCCATCCACACATTCCCTTGTGTTAGAGGGTAGTGTTAATAGTGTTTTCAACCTACCTAAGCCTGCTCTAGGGTTAAGAGCGTTTACGTCTAGCGCCGTCGTCAAGTTTAGGTAAAATATTTGCTTTTACTCACACAGAAGCGTATGTCAGAAAGAGAAATGAAAACTAACGTGTAGGTGATATTTCCTTAATTAGCAAGCTGTGTCCGAACGATTAACAGTGAAATGAAATCAAACGATTGTTTATTCTGTAAATAGGATATTACAATCACTTTTACACGTCATATTAAAAGAATTTTGCTAGATGAGTTCGACGATTCCTATCTGACTACTCTGAGAAGAAAGACCGAAACAAACTCAGAGGTCACAGTCTCTTTTAAAGTCCAGACATAATCTTGGTCAGGCCATATGAGGACCATGTAGATTAGTGCCTGAAATGTTCTTTTGAGGAAAAAACCACACAGATTTGAGTGGACCTGTCCTGTCAGTGCAAGCATTTGTCAGTAATCGTGGAGCTCAACTCAGAACTTAAGGAACTCAATACCAAAGAAAGGACATTTGGGTAGGCCGCATAAAGTACTCAAACTGCCAGATCGTCATTAAAACTTACTGAGAAAGAAAAAAAAAAACACATAGTCCTCACATTCACAATAATTAAAACAATATAATACTTTACAAAGTAATCATGTCATTTTGGGTATAATTTTCAATAATTTTAATATGTGTATAAAACTGGTATATTTTAATGATTTTACATAATAATTAAAATGTCAAATTTTATGGTTTTATCACAAGGCTTAGCAGAGCGAGCAGCTCAATCCCACGCTTTTTTATCTTCTAAATAATCTGAAATTTTATAGTAGGTACCCTTTTTACAAAGTTTGGTTTTAATACAGTTTTTAAATCGTTTAATGGGTAAGTTTCGAATATCAATGGGAAGTTTGTTGTAAAAGCGTATACATTGACCCATGAACGATTTGCCTACTCTGTGGAGACGTGTGCGATGTCCATCAAGGTTGAACTTATTCCTGGTATTTAAACTATGAATATCGATAATTTTCTTTATTATTATTATTAGTTATTTACAGTGTACGGAAGTACCTATGAATATGGTGTGTAGGGAAAGGATTATATGAAGAAAAGCACAGAATGACAAGACTAGGCATTTATTTCAATTAGGCTTGTCAGTTAAAAACGGTAATGAGAAACTAGATGTCCGTTCCAAATGTCATGATGGAGAAGAAGGACAAAGAAACATCCATGGCAGCTTGTTTTAAAATATTGTATCAACATATTTTTACATTAGCATAAATCATTGGTGGTCTAACCACGGAACCACAGAGGCGGTTCACACCTTTTTGATACACTATATACCAGTTAAATTGCTCTTGGTTAACTTAGTTATGACCTACCTACCTAGTAGGTATAGATGGTAGATTAGAGTAGTCCCAATTAATTTTTTTAACTAGTTTAACTCACTTAATTTATTCAATAAAATTTACTTTTTAGTACAAATTAAACAGTTTTGAAAGTTTAAACGAATTGTCTCTCGCAGGATTAAGTTAAAACTTTAGAGACATAGCGACTTCATTTAATGTTACCTCTCAATATATTTTAGAGAAACAAGTTAACGAACGAAATACGTGACGAAGAGGTATTTCATAATTAAAAGTTTCGTTCGAAAACGTGTTTCAAGGAGTTTCAATAAAATTTAAAGCTAAATTTATTTGTTCACAAATTTGTATTATATAATATTATATACGCAAAAGTTTATGAGGATGGTTGGAAGTTTGTTACTGTTTCACGCAAAAACGGCTGAACGGACTTAGATGAATTTTGGCACACAGTTTTTATAGGGTGACTAGTAATTAGTGACCGATACATAAACAGGTGTTTTTCCTCATCATTATGAACAACTTATACTATATGAACAAACCTGGAATCACGAAAAAGTTCAATTAAACCATTTACAGGCACTTTTGAACTGTCAAAGAGTCGGTCAGTTAGTCAGAAACTTAAAGCTAGTTGCCCATTCCAAAACGTAGATCTCTATGGAGAAGAACGGGCAAGAAACTCCAAGGACACTCTTTTAAATATAGAAATTAAAAAATCCTGAGTACATTATTTGTTGCTTCTATATGTGAGAACAAGGTAAAAAAAAAAATACAAAAACTATTTAAAATATAAGATTAAAAATAAGTCCTGGCAGATAAGAGACGACCAGTCTCAACCGACGGCGCCCGTTCACGAACATGACGCATGGATCAGCAACATCCAGCTCAACCATTTTGTAGGGTACATATTGACGAGTTAAACCAGCGTCAGACACTAGTTGTCTGGCATTTATGCTGAACTGGGCCTATTTGGCGCAGCCGTGAGGCACACAATACTTTTTTAAGCTTTCTATGTTTTATTTGTTTGTTTTTTGTGTGAATATTGTGTGCCTTGATCTGAGTCAAATAAATTTATTTTCTTTCTTTCTTTCTTTCTTTCTTTAGTTATAATGCGAACGTAAATGTAGGGAACAGCTTATCTGAGATTGAAAAGTTTTTTACGATTTCTGACTTTTCTAGCATTCAAAACTTAGTTGGTCCAATAGAATTTTTTGATCTTTATAAGAAACAGAATCGATTGGCATCAAAAAAAGTTTTTGTAAAAACTGCCCATTTTTTTGCCGACTATTTTTTTTTCAAAGTCTGTGAATGCAGAGCTAGTCTACATATAATATTTTTGTATTGCAAGGGCGCGAGAATGCGAGACTAGCCTTTTTTTTTTTTTTTGGATTGGAAATTATCAAATAACTTATCCCGCTCTGGGTGGAGCGGGAGGGCGTGTCAGACTCTTACTGACTAAAACCCACCCGTGTTCCTTCCATTGCCTGTACGATGCCAGGGGCCACGGTATCCCTTTCGGACTTTCCCGTAACCCCGGCAGGCAACGGTCCTATCGGACCCCTTCATTTTCTGACATCTCTTTGAGGCGCGCGTGGAACACAACGCGCCGTCGACCCGGGCCTGGTCCTTATCGGATGGTGAGCTACCACGCGAGACTACCCTGGAAGTACTTTGCCTATTTTAAACCGACTTTAAAAAAGGAGGAAGTTCTCAATTCGACTGTATATACAACTATGTATTTTGTTTTCTATATAATTATGTTCATCGATATTTTCGTCAATTGTGGACCGATTTTGATAATTATTTATTTCATTTGATAGAAGAAGCTTGCGCAGTGCTCCCATATAATTTATATTAACTATGCTTGGGTAGTTTTGAGTTAGTTTCAATAATACGTATTTTTCTCACTTAGTCCATGTGGATGATGTCATAATAAGTTCCTGTCACTGTATAGGAATATTCAGGAATATTGAAATAAATAATAATATATATTTAAATATTGTACTGTTTCTATATAGCAGGTAGTGCTATTCGAATTTGTGTGGTAGGTGTAGGGTACCCCAGCCAATCTGCTGATCAAGTTCTCAGAGAAGTGAAAGAAATTACAATTAAGGTTTTTATTAGGGTTCCATACTCAAAGAGTGCCAAACGGAACCCTATTAATAAGCCTCCGCTGTCCGTCTGTCCGTATGTCTGCCAGCGGGCTGTATCTCATGAACCGTATTAAGTAGACAGTTGAAATTTTTACCGACTGTGCATTTCTGTTGCCACTATAACAACAAATAAAACAATAAAGCGAATAATTAAAGGGGTCCCATACAAAAAACGTGTTTTTTGTATGGGACCCCATCTTTATACCGTACGGGACCCTTCGTGTGCGAGTGCGACACGCTCTCGTCCGGTTTTTTAAGAGTGAACATGAATTACAACTATTTTCTTTCGTTCTTATACTTAAACCAACTGGGTATCAAACTAAAAGGCTTGAAGAACAAATAAAAAAATAAATAATATATATAGGTATATATGTTATAAAACCAAAAAAACAAGTGCGACAAAAAAGTCATCTATGAATAAAAAATCCGGAGTCGAAAGTTTTACAGCATAAATCGAATAGATTACGTATGACTCCGAATTTTAGTTTTTATAACTTTGATGATCGGCCTGAGGCTACTGGCGGCGACGTCATAAAAAGATCCCATCTATAGATAAATATCACCCGTCTCTCCACTGTTCCATTGCCTACTCTAGGATGCACATCCGGTATGGCTTGCAAATCCTTCCATATCCTAAGGCCACGTCTTTCTTACCATTACAGTGCCCCCCGGTCTACTCCTTGATATGCAATGGCCTCTGTAGCTCCATGAAACATGAGGCTCCAGGGCAAATCTCGGGGTTCATTCGATTTATTTATTTGCGTTTCATTCATTCATTGTGTATATTGGCACCTCTACGCTTTATTTTGAGTACTTTTGTGTATTGTGTACAAATTAATGATTTGGCTATCTATTTGTCTCCACTAACACAGATTATTTTAAAGTAGGTACAAAATTAGACCCAATATCTACTTAATAACTAATTATTGGAAAACCAATTATTGGTAAATTTTAGTCAACACGTTGATTGTTACCATGACATTTAATTTGTTTTGGTAACTGAATATTACAAAATCTATCAGGTACCTATATATTGTTGTGAACATTAGGATTTGGTTGTTTTCTCTAGCTTCGAAAAGCATCTAAAAATCATATTTTTCTTCTTTATCAAGTTGTAAGAAATCATCATCCTAGTCTTTTCCCAACTATGTTGGGGTCGGCTTCCAGTCTAACTGGATGCAGCTGAATACCAGTATTTTACATGGAGCGACTGCCTATTTGACCTTCACATTCCAGTTACTGGGTATACCCCTTGGTAAGACTGGTTGTCAGACTTTCAGGCTTCTGACGACCCGCAACAACTGTCAAAGATCCAGGAATGACAGCCAGGACCAACGGCTTACCGTGTTTTCCGACGCATGGAGGGGTCTTGTTATGTAAAGATGGTCACCCATCCACGGACCAACCGCGGCAAGCGTAGCGTAACCTGATCGATCGACCCGTGCTGCTGGTTGCTGATTGCTGATTACTTGGCCACAAGCCCCTCTCGTAGTAAGAAGTATGATAACAAATATTCGGAAATAGTTTTTTTGTTCGGCGATTAGGCCCACCAGAAAATAGTGGCGTCTATTAATGAAACGCATGTTGATTTGTTCCTTAGGATCTCTAGATTACAGTGGTAGTAATAAATTTACTTTGTCTAACGGGAAGATTGAGAAATACGACCATAACATAAAAAATCCCGTTAAGAGAGCTATTGTTTAGTGAGTAGTATATGGCCTCATCGGTATCATAATTTAGTAAAATAGGGCACTGTTCAGCAATAAATAGTAGGAATTAAGGGTATTTTGAACGGTTCATGAAATAAAAAATCACACAATACGTAACAACACATTTTTATTACTGTAAGTATATCGATTTCAACGTCAGACGCCTTAGAAGTAGATAGTATTTCATCTAAAAAAGATGCAGGTCACTCCACCTCTCATCTTGATACTGTGTCCATGATAAAAATACTTAAATACCGCACGCAGAACATTAAATGTGCCCACCAATCAGTTGCAATTGTATCCAGCAGGTCTAGTACTATAAATTGATGTTCTGCTTAAATAATGCACCTGAAAAAAATTGATATTTTTTTTTATCTCTTTGGTGTGCTGGAATCCACTGCAAAATAATTTTCTTTTCCGCAGAGTCAACAGGCACAGTATGTCCTTATTGTGAAAATCGACATGTAATATAAATATTCCTGTATCCATATCTCCATAATAAATAAACAGTTTCAATCCTTTCTTGCGTTGAAATCTTACTGAAAAATTAACACAACATCGTTCTGTATTCAATGCTGTACTATCTTGAAGATTCTTTATTAATTATAATACTTCAATTACACACAGGAACACAGAAATATATTTTTTTATCACATCTATTCAAAAATAGCTAGTTTAACAGGACTAAAATAGCTTTTTAATCCCTAGGGACGAAAAGTGGTTTGAATTTGGAATGTGGATTTTGTTAGTAAAAGTTCCAATCACCAAAAAGATCAATCACGAACATTGTATGAACAAGTAATAGGCCGGCAAGAGAGAGAAGGTGGGAATTTGGTCACAATGAAAATACAAGATGGCGAATGCGATTTTTTTTTAATTTCTTGTCATTGGTATCGTTTTCGAAGGTGCTTAAGTCGATAGCGAGGACATTGTCCAAGATGGCGGCTGCAATTTATTTTTATTTTTTATATCATACATGAGAAGGAACTTCGTTCCTGATGGGGGTCAGACCGCACACGTTTGTTTTTCTCATAGAAGGTGATAGATAGTAGTCTTCACTTCGGGAGCAATACTATTTTAAGTTCAAGTGACGTACTTTGAATACCTTGCTGCGCTCAGGATTCTACTTTAGAATCCTTCGCTCCGCTCTGGATTCAAAAAAACACTCTTGCCTTAAAAATAGTTGTTTTCTCCTTAGGCAAACAATCTACTATTAATGCAATTGGAAAGAAACGAAAAAATTATATGGATTAAGTGTTGTTGTCACTTGACACTTGTCTTTCTGACAGTATCGGATAGAGATGCGGCTCGATTTTATGTAACTCATTACTCGAATAAATAAAATAAAGGCTCGAGTTCATTTTCGCAGCAGGTTTTCACCAACACTGCCACACACTAGTTAACTGTCATTCGTTATTCGTTATTCGTAATCCAATACGTAGGTAGGAAATAAACCAGGAAAACAACGTCAAAATACTGTAATGTACAGAATCACAGAGTTTTAATAAGAGTGAAAATACATGTTCTGTGGGTTAGTGCTGTCATCGTATCGTCATTGATATTAGATTGACAGTGAAATTTAAGTAGGAGACAACGCTCTTTACAAAGTCGAACAAAGCCGATCTTAGCCGAATGTCACTAACTGAAAGTACCCTCCCTCTAGTACCTACCTTAAATTTACCTTGAATTAAGTTTTCGAATGGGACAATCGAGTGCCTGACCGTTAATGACTGAGTAACATCACTAGAGTCACACTGAGAAGCAACCAATAACTAGAATCCGTTTCACGTTGATTTTAAAACCACTTTACGAGACAGTAAACAAACTTATAAATGGGATTAAACACAGGAGGGCCTGCTGCAGCATCAGTGGTATATTTTATTTTACAGATTTGGTTAATTCGATTTTTTTTGTTAAAAAGTTTTTATTTCTCGCTTTTTAGTGGGTCAGTTTGTTATTTATAAAAGTTACAATAGCCTAATGTCAACTCATCACCTTTTACAAAATATTGCTTTTCCCGATGCAGGGGCGTTAATCGGTGAGGAGTTCTCCTGCTATTTCACCATCAGCTCCACTTCCCCATATGCATTGTCACTACCACATTAAAGTAATCGAATCGCAACCCGTGAAATACTTATTTTTGAGCAGTTCCGGTGGCCATCTGTGGTCTTCGTCATCAGTTCCACTTGACCAAATGGTGCTTTTCAAGAGCAACTACACGAGTTACTATAAAAAATACCGAAATCGCTATATAATATATATATATTTGAAGCCTATAATATTTGAAGAGTTCCCTCGATTTCTCAAGGATCTCATCATCAGATCGTGATTTGATGACAACCGGACCATCTCGGAAATATACCCTTTCAAACAAAAAAAATATTTTGCAAATCCGTCTATACAGGGTGTCCAGTAAATAGTACGACATATTGTAGGAGGTGATAGCTTGGGTCAATACCTTCCAAAAAAACCCAATATATGTTCAGCAATATGTTACTTTTTTTTTTCACCACTGTACGTTTAAAGTTAAGCGATAAGAAAACGGTGTTTTTTTTGTTTAATGGTATTTCTTGAAAAGGTTCTTGTTTTTGATAGAAAAAAGACTTATCATTTATCAATGTGTAGAGTACGAATAATAGGATGTAAAAAAAAAACTAGAATAATAATTTTTCACTACGAAATGCTAAAAAATCTGTTATAAGGTAGAGATTTTTCGATATTTTGGAAAATTTCGTAGAACTCTAAATTCGTAACTTACTGCTGAACATATATTGGGTTTTTTTGGAAGGTATTGACCCAAGCTATCACCCCCTGCAATATGTCGTACTATTTACTGGACACCCTGTATATGACGGAGTAATGATCGAATACATATTAAAAATAAATATACATATATGTAAACATCCAAATTAATAAACCTCCTCCTTTTGGAAGACTATTAAAACCACTTCAATACATGCATTTATGATATCGACAACCATAACTGGAATTGAATTAATTGAGTGCATTGTCAAAATATTTTCTTTTAATTACAATTTCGTGATTCGGTTAGACTTGATAAAAAAAAATCTACCATTTTAAATGATAAATTGGTTACTTTTTTAAGCATAAATAATACGATTAATAGCCGTTACAATACAGGGTGGCCAAAAAAACTACCTCCTTTGAAATATAATACGGAATCTTTGTAACAAAAATATTATTAATTTCATTGTAAGAATTGGCCAAATGAGTGAATAATAGAAGTAATGACTCGTACTTAATTACATCATACAAGTAGGTACCTATTGTTGGCTGCCAAGAAACTGGAGGCAGATATAACATTCATTCATTATTATAATACTTAGTTATATTTTTACACATTGTTATTGTTTTGTGCCTGCAAGCTAACTAACGTTTAAGATTGTATTCCTATCGATTGTCTCGACAACTTGTTCTTCTAAGACATGTCACGGTCAACACGGTCACACGTCGTGGTTTAACAGAGGTCAACCCTCCTGATCTTTAGATTATAATTGAAGGCTAATGGTGCCGATTCTCTTGTCACAAATGCCTCTAAACTAGACTAAAAATCACTAAAATTTAGTTTATTCCTGTCAAACGATGAATTCCCATTCTGAAATAGACTAAAGTGACACAACTTAACTATATTTTAGTTTGACAGCACTAAGATGGCTCTGAGATTTTAATTTAGTGAAAATGACAATTTTGCTATTCTGAATTTGACGTTTTTCACCTAAAATTTTAATTTTCTATCTAAATCTGACCATTTTTAATCGAGATAAAATATGGTGTGGAATACTATTAGTTGTCATGAACTAAAATTCACACGAACACCTCGACTTCAGATGCAAAAACAGTACTTTATATATATTTTTTTCTTTTCTTTTGCTTATAACTCGAAAATGGTGTGTCCTATCGCAAAAATAATTAAAATTTCGACCCCCTTTATGTAACCCTTATACCCCTAATTATCAACACATAGGTAATATTTTTTTTTATTTTCCATGCAAAACGTGAAAAATTCCATATAAAACACGTCGAGGCTGCCCCCTCTGCGCACCTCCGGCTCTAAAAAAATTCACGGGGTAGGGCAAACAAGTGTGTACCACGTGGAGTCGCGATTGTCAAATTCGATTTAGTTGTGTCAAAATAATTTTTAAGTTTAGAGACTTTTTATTGCAGAATAGCGTTAAGATTCTCATAGTAAAAAGTAAGGAATTTTAGTGATAGTTTAGTTAGTTTAGTTCGGTGTACAAGAGAATCGGCACCAGTGTTTTGCAAAATGTCATACTTGGGTATCATGTGAATTGTCATGCGATTTTGAACCAAGTGCAGTGTAACTATTGTATTCCGTACCTTGACCTCACTTGCGTTTAAACGTCCCTGCATACAGTGATGGTACTGGCCTTGCTACTATGGTAGAACTAATGCCTTAATCACACGTACCGACTAGATGGGCGAGACAGTACTCTCGGCTCAGTGCTTGGCACGTATAAACACATCACCGTGTGCTCGACCGAGCATTCAGACCCCGCACGCTAATTCGTAATACACGATCTATATTTTTCAAACAGATTGCTAATCCATTGCTTCATAAGTTCCAGAAAACAACGTAAATAACGCAATGAATGTTGTTGAACTGTCAAAATGAAACAGATTAGTCGTAATCATTTACAGATATGTGTTACGCAATTAGATAGCTGTTCTATTTACTAGATCGAAGGCCCACCCTCGCGCTTTCCCGCGCTTACTCACTTGCCCACTCGGCAGGTATAAACATACACTCGGTGGGTATTCGCCACTCGATACACCCACTTCGCTCGCAGCACGCTACCGTAAAATTTTTAATTATCTTTTTGCGATCCAGTTCTCGCTAGTCTGCAGCGTCGAAACTAAACTGACTGACTCGGTGCTATGTTAAAAAATACGTGTAAACACCGACTCGGCCACCCAACTCTCTCGGCCTAGTATCATTTTGCTGCCTCGCTCATCAACTCGGTATCAAGGCATAAATGCTGCCCGGGGTGCGCTGGGTCACCCCGTGAAGATTCTTTTATAGCATTTCCTGGGCGGGTACCCAGGAAATGCTATAACATAAACGGCATTCATCGCTTTCCAGTGGCAGTCAAGAGCGGCGGGGTACCTAATTGCGTAAGACACATAAAATTACTCGCAATGGGTTTCATTTTGACAGATCACCCACGTTCATTACGTTATATACGTTGTGGAGCAGACGGATTTTGCAAACCTATGAAGCAATGGATTAGCAATAACCTTCAAAACTCTCGGGTTGTGTTTGAAAGTGTCTTACCCCGCCGTATTCAGCTGCATCCGGTTAGACTGGAAGCCGACCCCAACATAATATAGTTGGAAAACGACTTGGTACATTTTTGAACCAATTCTTCCTCAAGATAAATCAATAATTCAACAAACCTAAATATGTACTTATTTCCTTAATTTGCCGTTTTCAATTAAGGAAAGAATGATTTATTTTTGAAAACACTCAAAACCGCGATTGAACGTAGATAACCAAATTCGACAACAATTTATAGGTACACACGGCTACATATCAAGCTTTACATCTCCAGTATAAGCTGATCTGGCATCGTATAGGATTTCCGTACAATATGAGTTCAGCTTTAACTGGAAATGTATAGCTTGATGTGTAATCGCGTGTACCTAGTCTTATAATTTTATCCTGTTGAATTTTTGACAGTATTTTCCTATTTCAGACGTCAAAAATTGATTCGCAGGACATATAACTGTCAACAGTAAAGTTTGTTGTCCAGTTTAAATATATTAATCAAAGGAAAAGAATTGCGCCAACGCAGATGGTCCAACTATCAAAAGTTCATTACCTAATTCTAATCCTGACTAATATTATAAATGTGAAAGTGAATTTGTTTGTTTATTTATTCGTTTGTTTGTTACGCTTTGACGCTAAAACGGCTGAACAAATTTGGATGTTTGGCACATGGGCCTAACATCATATATCATATTTTTATCCCGATATTCCCAAGGGATCGAGATTTATGCAGGTGCAACCGCGGGCGCAGTTAGTTATAATAGAAAGGCAGGAAAATTAAATTGCTAAGCAAATTAAGACACTAGATAAAGGAGAATGCCCAAAATAAAACGCAGCATCGATTTTAAAAAACTTATATGTCAGTTACATGTCAGCATAGACGTGTAAAAAAGGTCGGACGGATTCTCGCTAACAAAAAACTGTGTCACTCAGAGTCAGCCAGCTCGCTGTACGTACAGCACACATTCACACAATAGTCAGCCATTTACTCGCAAACGTCAACACAGGCGATACGTCTATGCGGCGATATTTTTTTTTTAAGATACAGCATTTCTTGTGTGGTGAAATGGTGTAAAAACGGTAGTAAAAATCCAGAAATCACGTTTCATGGGTAAATGAACAATTCAATCATTTAATTCCCGATTTTATACATCAAAATCAATCTTCATTCGATAAAATTCGTCACAAGGCCAGTGTTGCCAATATTGACGTGTGCAAATTACCCGAAATATGGGAAATTTATATGAACTATAAAGTGTGGAAGATGTATATGATGATGGGTTTGCTATATTGTATTGTAATATTTGTGAACTATTTTATTAGAACGAGAGTAAACTGGTAGAAATCGCGGTGGCGTCGCGGCGACGGGCGTCGTGTCCCTGAGCACTTATGGCCCTCTATGCGACATTCTCTATGAGAAAGTGTGAATTTGGTCAAAATGAAAATCCAAGATGGCTGCTGCGAGCCGTGCTCCCCGGCTCCTTAGCCCAGATTCGCACAGATGTATTTTTATTGCGGCGATCTTCTTTTGTACACTGGATTTTCAACTCTCGTTATTGAGCCGAGCATTGAGAATCCAACAGAGTGCATCCAGCGCGTATCCCAGCGCGTCAAGAAAACACACTGTTGGATATTCAACTCTCGGTGCTAAACAGAGCGTCGAAAATCCAATTCGCGAAAAAAATCGCCGCAATAAAAATACGCCCGTGCGAAAACTGGTTAAAATGTAAAATTTTAAACATTTAAAATATTTTCAATTAACTGTGTTTTATTATCTTTTTTATTTCTTTTATATTTTCATAATAATTGGTTCTTATCATTAGCCTTTTGAAATAGCACGGTATAATTCTGCCTACACACGACTTTTTGTCTTAATAAAACAAAGCAATAATAAATGGGTAAATTTGGCTTACATGGCATCCCTAAATTCACTCACACATAAATTAGTCGCCGCCATTACGGGACACAGTTTTGTCTTAGCGGGAGTTCCGTCCCACCTTTTTTATACGTCTATGCATGTCAAATATCAAATGTGAAACTACTTTCTCACAAAAATCACCATAACCGTCACAGCGTGCACAAAGCGGCCACATTGAATGCGTCGAATAAAGAGTTTACTGTGGTCAAAAAGAGATTGGTAGTGCACCATGCGGTTATGTTGCACATATTCCACCATACAAACAACATAACGAAAGTGAGTGCTATTAAAACTAAAAATAAAATAAATATGATTTCAGAATATTTAAACAAAACAGCGACGAATGTAATGAGTGACTTTAGAATCGCAGCAGCCCTCATCTCAAGGACCCAGTCCAGACAGGGAGACTCATGCACATAAAAAAACAGCCTAACCTTCTCGCAGACTATGTAGATGAGGATAATAAGAACTGGCAAAGTGTAGCGTCTATAAGATAAGTAGCTAGTCACCCTACTTCCGAATTTCATCATAATCTGAATCATTTTGAAGGATATTTATTGCTCATCCATTGCTTCATATGTTCGAAAAATTTACCTGCTGAACGACGGAGATAACGTAATGAATGTTGTTGAACTGTCAAAATGATAAAGATTGTGATTGATTGTGGGTTGCATAATTAGGGTGCTGATCTCATAGAATTTCTAAGAATGGCTCACGAGTCTGAGTTGATACTGTACTCGCGGCATATTAAATCTAGAATATAACTATGTATACGTATATTCTATACACACGTTTTTAAAGAAAGTAAATTCATATTTTTTATCTACAATTAATGCCCTTTTAGAAGGAGGAGCTCGTGGCGAAGTAATAACAGCTGCATGGGTCGATCCATCAGGTTAAGCTATGCTTACCGGGGTTGATCCTTGGATGGGTGACCATCTTTACACATCAAGACTCCATCGTGCCTCGAAAAGCACGTTAAGCCGTTGGTCTCGGCTGTCATTCGTGGTTCTTTGACAGTCTTTACGAGTTATCAGAAGCCCGAAAGTCTGATAACCAGTCTTAACAATGGGTATCGTATTACCCATTTATTGGGTTGTGGAGGTCAGATAGGCAGTCCCTCTATGTAAAATACTGGTATTCAGCTACATCCAGTTAGACTAAAAGCCGACCCCAACATAATTGGGAAAAGGCTAGGCAGATATAATTAATGTCCTTTTACTCCACATAAGTTTATTTTTATCGACTCTGAGATTTTTGGCGCATACAATTTTGAGCATTCTCCTTTGCTGTGTTATAGCCATTCTATACAACTGTCAAAAAGTGACAGTCGTGATTTGAATATATGGACAATTTTAAACGGTTCCCGGTCTCACTGAAGTGGGTACTTTAAAAAAAGACAAATTAACGTAGCTATAAAGAAAGATTCAAAGCGCTTTACCTTATCAAGGCTGTATTGCAGATATTGGTCCTCAATTGCGAGACGGTAGACATTAGCATTACAACATTTACAACACTAAATCATATATACCATATACTTTTGCATATCCTCTTGTCTTCTTAGCTTCATATAATATTAATATTATAATATTTATGTTTACTAACTGTGAATTCCCAATATTAACTTCACCTTGTGTGTTCCTTGTCCCTAAGCTTTCTAAGTCGGGACAAGGCAGTTTAGTTTATGGGAATTCATTTCTTATATCGGTGGGAGTGTGACCAGTCTGGGACGAGCCCTACCGAACTGGGCAGAAAGGAGGGAGTACAGTTCTAACCGACCTTAACAGTAATATTGACATAATTAGAAAAAACTAAAATTTTATCAGCCTAGGGTAATTCAGGTACAGGCGAAATCCTTGCGTCACCATATCGCTGGTAGGTGGAGCTAGCGCGTGATCAGCGTCTAGTTCCCCGGGAATTCGAGGCACGAAGGGCCGAGCTCCGTCAGATCCTCGTGGCTGAATGGAGGGAGCGACTTGCAAAACCCAGGTGGGGCCTCGCCACAACAGTTGCAGTAACTGCCTGTTATGGAGGAATGGCTGGAGAGGCAGCATGGCGCCCTCAGTTTTTGGCTGACGCAAGTGCTTACTGGTCATGGATGTTTCGGGAATTACCTGCGTCGCATAGGTCGGAAGCGGACTCTCGCTTGTCATCACTGTGTGTGGAGTGCTCAGCTTGTGCTCAACAGCGCCCTCGTCGGGACACTTGGTGCGGGTGATCTCTAGCTTCCGGCCGTGGTTCGGTCAGAAGCGAAAACGCGTGGGGATGCTGTCGCCTCTTTTTGCAAAGAGGTGATGCATGCAAAAGAGGCGGCGGAGAGGGAGAAAGAGCATAACTCCCACTCCACCCGCACCAGAAGAGCAGCCGGGCGTCGACAGGCACATTTCCGGCCACCATAAGGAAATTGGGGCTGTGTCGTCGCTCGAGCTATAAGGCTCAAAGATGTGGCACCCAGTTTTGAATGTGCACCTTAATGGGAGAACTTGCAGGTCGTGGAATCAGCCGCACTTGGTGATGGGGCCCGTCAGGCATGGCGGGCTGATACCAGTCGGGGGTGCGGCGAATGGCGAATGTACAAGTATCTACCAGGCCCCCGACTCATGGTACTAGAAGCAACTGTGGGGTTTTAGTCGGTAGGAGTCCGATATAAGCCTCCGTTCTTCCCAGACGGAGGACTCACGGACACTCACGAGGACTTTCGGATGGAAAAAAAAGGTACTTGATTTGCTAACCTTGTTAATTTCCTTGTTTTTTATTTTGCATTCAGTATTTACCTAATAGGAGTTAATAATAACCGGCTTTACAATAGTCCTTTGTGTAGTAGGAATGTAGTGACAGCTAATTACAATACATTTTGATGTTTTTCCTTGATGCTATTAACGTTTCTAACATCATGTATTTTAATTATACATTTCAAGAGAACTATATTCATTGAGGTATGTCTGTCATTGGGTTTTATATTTTCGCGTTTACCTCATCTATGCATATTATAAATAAAAGTCGTTTTTCGTGTTTGTCTGTATGTCCGCGTTATTGTTCTAAACCACGCCACAGATTTTGATGAGGTGTCCACCGTCGTTTAGATCAAATCAAATCAAATCAAAATCAAAAATGTTTATTTGCTAGAAAATACATACTTTATTAAGGAAGGTTTATGTGTATAATACGTTAATATTAAAGTTACATATAACTGTGAAATGTCGATGATTTGTCAAGTCGTAAAAACCGTGCGAAGCAGGGGGTCTACTCCCTAAGCGACATCCGTAGTTTCGGCCAAAGTTACGGATGTTAGCGCGCCGTCTCTCTTATGACATACCGTAAGTGAGACGCGAAGCGACCGTAACTTCGGCTGAAACTGCGGATTTCGCTTAGGGAGTAGACCTCCAGGAGCGGGTCGCTAGTTTGTTCTAATTTTAAACACATATTCTTTATAAATGATATTTTTATTATTAGTTTCCGGAGAGGATGCTAGAACGGCGCGCGCCTCTTTCAAAACAGGCCAATACAAGCCCAGGGGAGCGTACCGGGTAACCCCTTGGCCACAACAGCGTGTCACGAGTCACCGCGTTGCGACTTGCGGAGCGACAGTTTGGAGCGTGTTCCCCGCGCGACAGAAACAAACATTCCGGACCGAACCAGTGAAAACTTAGGTGAAGTGAGACTGAAGTGAGTCGTCAATGGTTCCAATCCCTAGTATCTGGTGGAATGCCAGCTCACTTCACCAAAGTTTTCACGGTTAGGTTTCACCAAAATAGACCGGCAGGTGGGGAGCGAATTGGCGCCAAAGTGAATTAAGTGCGTAGCTTATCCACTTAGACTATCTAGCACTTACAATAGCTTGTCCACTCTGAAATGACGCACCCCACTACCGCATTTCCCATAGAAATCCGCATTACAGTGTACGTAAATGCAGTAGTGGGACGCGTCATTTCAGAGTGGACAAGCATTACTAGGTTACAGAGCGGCGGCTTCGACTCTAGCGCGGATGCTATAGATAATGCCATCCACGAAGACGCGCCCCACTCCATACATAAAGTACAGCTTACAGAACAGTAACCGCGGAGCGGGGCGCGTCTTCGTGGATGGCACTATCTGTACTGGTCGTCGAGCGCGGTCTGACAAGTCGCCGTCGCCAGTCGCCACTGGTCGAGGCATGGCATGAAATCGCTTGACAAAAATGGCGTCTCAAATTGCATCGTCGGAGGTCGTGAACGGGCTTCATAAATTAAATTAATGTAGATACAAAAAAAACTTTTTGCCAAAAAAACAAACACTACAAAGTGAAAAGTAAGTTTAATTTCGGAAGTCGTTGGCTTTGTTTTTTTTTCCTTTTTATTGCCACAGACTTCCGAAATTAAACTTATATTTCACTTTTTAGTTGTGGTAGGTAACCTACCCTACACAAATTCGTACACCACTACTTGCTATGTAAATAACAGTGACAAAGTTAGTGAAGAAGTTTATAACATCAACATTCACAAAGTGGAAAAAATACGTATTATTGAAGCTTACTCAAAAACTACTCAAGCAAAGTTATTAAAATTTAGGAAGTGACGCTAGCGGCACTTTATCCCTATCGGATAAAGTGTCGCTATTTGCGGCATAATAGTGGCGCGGCCTCGGCCCGGCTAAAGTGCCGTAAGCATTACATTGTCATTGTCACTGTCACTGAATCACTGTCACTTGTTATTTTGTTTGATTGTTTAGGCAAAGTGCCGCTATCCTAATTGCGTGATTAGGATAGCGGCACTTTATCCGATAGGGATAAAGTGCCGCTATCCTTATTCGTATCCTTATCGGATAAACTTTTTAGCCGCTAATGCCGCTAACGGCACTCTATACACTGCCTAAATTTATATGGGACCATTTCGCGAGCTTCCTCTACCAAATGAAAGAAGAATCACGTCAATCGGTTCAGTAATCACGGAGAAATCGATGAACACACAAAAAAAAAATATATGCAGACGAACATAAAACCTCCTTATTTTTATTATAAGTATAGTAAATTAGGTATTTAATGATAAAATTCGATCGACCGTAGGAACAAATTCCATACATACAACAGGAAATATTTTAATTTACTCCGTACAACTATACCAGTAACAAAACGAATCGCAGTAGGAATTGCCTGTTTACTTGAATCAGTTGCAATATTCATGTTTTCCTGAACAGTCTGTTTTGAATAACGCGTAGCAAAATATCATAGTATCATGTTTATGTCTAAACATAGATAAGTGATTAACTAATTGATTTAATCAAATATTACGAGGAAAATATGGAAGGTAAGTGATTTATTTTAATTTTAAAGCTGGTTTATAGGTAGTTAGGTAGGTAGGATGTGCCGTAGAGCACCCGTGCGAAGTCGTCCCGGGTAAAGCTAGTTATTATATTATTACAAATTAAAGTCGCTTTTCGTGTCTGATCGCGTTGTTCTTCTAAACTACGCAACGGATTCTGATGTAGTTTTCACCGTCATTTATTGGATTTATTCTGTAATGTTTATGTCGTATATAATACACTAATATTAAACTAAAGTCAAATTTGTTAAGTCATAAAAACCGTGCGAAGTAGGGATGGGTCGCTAGTAGCTTGGTCGATGGTCGCTTATTATAAATTAAGGTCAGTTTGCGTTTCCGTCTGTGTGACCGCTCTTCTACACAACGGATTTTGATGTAGTTTACACCATGATTTAGAGAATTTAATCCGGAAGGTTTATGTATACAGTGTCAAATTAAATTAGCTAACGAGACCCAACAGAAGCGATGGGCTAAGAACTAAGAAATTTCTAATCTAAAAACCTAATAACACTCAAACCCTGGATCCCACGCTCAGCAGTCGCGCTTGCGACCAGGAAACCAACAGGGCAGTCAGACTCTATTAAGATTGCTATCAACACACTAAGAGGAAGGGTGGTACATATAATACTGCTCGATGTAATTATTGTTATGTTGCATTACAGAAAGAAAAATGTTAGCTGTTCTGGCCGTAGTCCAAGCAATACAATGCGCTACTGGTATGTTTTTCCATGAACCTTCAAATGTGGTCATCCAGTCTGGGGAAGCGGAAAATCGTTCAGATTTCGGTTTTGCTATGACCTATAGGAATGAATATAAAACTCTAGGTAAGAAACTTTGTATTTTTCATAAAGCTGACGTTGTGTCCAATGCCTTACAAGCTTAACTTTGGTTAGTCTACAATTTTCCCACTGCTGGGACAGTGTGGGCCGTAAACCATCACGCGGGCCCGGTACGGGTTGGTGGATATCGCCCGCCGCTCATTCGTCAACGCTCCCCTCCACCTGGCCGCGAATTTCTAAGGCGCAGAACAGCGATCGCGGTCAAACTATAGTCTCTAACTTTATTTTGACAGTTGTCGGCGCTCCGAAAGCAGATCTCGTAGGAAAAATATTCAATTGTGAAATGGAAAACGCTCGAGTCTTTAAAAACATTTCTTGTGAAGAGCAAAACATGGATATCACCCCGTCCGAATATAATAATGGTAAGAAAGAAACAAGTACAGACGCCAGCAAGTCAACCTACCCGAAACTGTCAAATTTTCCCAATCAACTTTGAACCATATGATTTAGTGATAAAGTTGTAAATCTATTAAAGAAATTTGACAGATTGTAGTAGGTTGATGTGCTAGCGTCTGTACCTACCCGTTACACCCGATTTTGATATGGATAACTTAATTTAGAGAATTTATTCCGAAAGTTTGATGTGTTTTTATCCTAACTTATTATTATTCATACTAATATTATATATTCGAAAGTAACTATGTTTGCCTGTATGTATGTTACCTTTTCACGCGTAAACCACTGAACAGATTTCAAAAAAATTTAGAGCAACGATGATAGGTGGCATCCTGGGGAAGGACATAGGGTACTTTTTGTTTAAAAAATAATCCTATTAGGGGGTGATATAGGGGATGAAAGTTTGCATGGGAAACCCAGCATTTCTTAAGTTAAAAATTCAAATTTATGCTTTTGGTAAGAAATAAAGAATTATGTCTTACAGCGTTTTTGTAATATCATCCCCCAAGGGGGTAAAATAGACCTGCCGGGGTTGCGGGAAAGTCCGAAAGGGATACCGTGGCCCCTGGCAACGTACAGACAACGGAAGGAACACGGGTGGGTTTTATTCAGTAAGAGTCTGACACGCCCTCCCGCTCCACCCAGAGCGGAAGAAGTTATTTGATAATTTCCCATCCTTCGTGTCCAGTACAACAATGCGTTCAGGATGTTGTTGGGTCTCCCCCGTTACTGCAGCGCCTCGACAATGTTTGCAGAGGCACGCGTAGATTGTTTTTACGCAATGATGCGCAAGAGAGGCACGTCGCTGGTGCGGCGAGTGCGGGGGAGCTCCAACAGCATGCTGGCCGCGCTTTCAGAAAGGCTCGACTGCGCCTACATAAATCATTGCTGCAGGTTGCACATTGGATGCGGGTAATTCATGTTTGTGTTGTCCAATAATTTTAAATTTTTTTTTTTTTTTGCTCAAATAATTTTCCTGATTTGTATTATTCTTATTTTATCAATGTGACTGGTTGTAATAATTAATAATGTGTATATGAGTCTTGGTAACTTGAAATAAATGATTATTTATTTATAAAAAAAAGGCGGTAAAATAGAGGATGACATTAAAATTTACATATTTTTGTATATTTCATTAAAACATATTTAAGAGATGGGAAATATAGTCACAGTCCGTATCTTGAGGTAACATCTCTCGGTCGGTCTCGGTCTTTATTGCATTAAAGTCGGTCCACTGGGTCAAAAATTATTACAATTTATTATCTGTGCATCTGTTACCTTTTCAGTATTTAACGCCTGAACGGATTTGGATATAAGGCATACGGATAGGTCTTGATAGGATATACGATACTTTTACCTCGGTAGTACGTTCCCGTGAGACGATATCCGACATAAACGCGGGCGAAGCCGCCGCGGTCAAAACCTAGTATAATATTATAAATGCGAAAGTGAGTTTGTTCGTTTGTTACTTTCACGCTAAAACGGCTAAGCGGATTTGGATGAAATTTGGCACATGGTTAGACCATGACCTGGGTTAGGATAAAGAATACTTATTATCCCGATATTCCCACGGGATCGAGACTTATGCGGGTGAAACCGCGGGCCGCAGCTAGTACATTAATACAATATGCATTTAACATACGAGTAGATATCATAAAGAAGTTTTGATGTTTGTTGTAAAAACCGTGGAAAGCAGGGGCGGGTCGCTAGTTTTGAATATGTGGGATTATAGGCAACCGTTTGAAATGAAATGAAATAAAATTGTTTATTCTGTAAATTTATACGATATTACAATCACTTTTACACGTCATATTAAAATAATTATGCTAGATGAGTTCGGCGTTTTCTATCTGACTACTCTGAGAAAAAAAACCGAAAAAAAACTCAGAGGTCACAGTCTCTTTTAAAGTCCAGACATAATCTTGGTCAGGCCATATGAGGACCATGTAGATTAGTGTCTGAAATGGTCTTTCGAGGAAAGAACCACACATATTTGAGTGGACCTGTCCAGTCAGTGCAAGCATTTGTCAGTAATCGTGGAGCTCAACTCGAACTTAAGGAGCTCAACTCAACGTTTCTTGTTGATGATAGCAATTTATAGGACTGTATCTACTACTAACAACCCAATGACTTTATAAAGATAGAAATTAATATATTTTCAGATAGGTACCTAGTCGTCATTTCGCTATTATTACTCAAAGCGAATTCGACTAATCTTTTATACTCGTCTGAGTCTTATTCTGTGTTTTTTTTTTAAATTTGTCAATTTTATTCCACGGATAAAATCTATCAGACTTTGATAAAATCGGCCCTTACTGAGTTTACAAATCCTTATTCAACCAAAAACCTACTAATTACGCCAAAGGATTTGTTTTCAGATTTGATCTTTGACGAAGTAATGATTTTTTTTTTCTTTTTTTTCAGCAAAATTTCCTGAGCAGCACTTTCATTTGGGTTCTACGCTAGTTGCAACAGATGGATACTTTTTTGTAAGTATATTTTTACTTTGCTTTTTTAATCAGTTTTTAAATTCATGAAGATTTTTTTCGAAGTTACGTGAAATCGGTAATTATTAGCACAACAAAAACATGATTCCTTGTATCTTTAGTCAATCTTTGGGGTAAGTGTTAAACAGTGTCAGACAATGATCCATGTTTGTGCAGAATTGATTAATATACAGCTTGCATCAGGTATGGTACAGACAATTAAACTGAACAACTTTATCCTTGGGACCAACAACGCAATCGCTAAAAAATAAACATCCTTGACGGTCTGTACCACGCTTCGCTGTACGCTGTATAGCATGCGAAATGTTATTACAGCATTGAAGAGTTTCTCAAAGACAATAGTCGTTCGAACTAATATCTTCTTAATATATATAAATCTCCTGTCACGATGTTTGTCCGCGATGGATTCCTATACTACATAACCGATTTTAAATTAAATTGGCACACCGTGAGCAGTCTGGTCCAACTTGAGATATAGGATAGCTTAGATCTTTAATTATAGTCGCAATTTTATTTTATTGCAAATATTTGTCTAAATAATTAATTAACAGTCACAATTATCTGTTAACTCCAAAAGATTCTAACAGATGTCGATATTTTTCGACTGGATTGAGTAAGTAATCAATAGATGGCACTGCTATGGTAAACCGACAAACGTGTCATATTAAGCTACAATTCAATAGCATGATTACCACGTGTTATTGAGGCTAAAGTATAAATTAAATTTTATTTTGTAGTAAACGAAATACCGAAAAAATTCAATTATTTCTACTTTTTTAATTTTTGGTGTTAGTTTCATGGTTTTTGTTTCGTTGGATTTGTCTCCACCCCGAATAGCAGAATACATCTTAAAAACAATGAAAACTCGACGAATACATAATTATGAAAGATGAATCATTTTAAATAAATGTTCCTTTGTTTCGTACCTGTCAAACATTTGTTGTCTATCCTGTCAAATACTGTATAAGTAATGATTGACATTTATGCGTGCGTTCATAAATTTATTTTGTGTAAATTAAAGTTTCTATTTCCGAAAACAATTTCTAAGATTTATTCTATAGGTTAACGAAAGCGTAAAGGTTGGTAGGGTAGGTAGGGTAGGTATGGTAGGTAGGGTAGGTAGGGTAGGTAGGGTAGGTAGGGTAGGTAGGGTAGGTAGGGTAGGTAGGGTAGGTAGGGTAGGTAGGGTAGGTAGGGTAGGTAGGTAGGTAGGGTTGGTAGGTAGGTAGGGTAGGTAGGGTAGGTAGGGTAGATAGGGTAGGTAGGTAGGGTACGTAGGGTAGGTGCGCCATAAATAAGTACTTCGTGCTACCCGTGCGAAGCCGGGGCGGGCAGCTAGTGTGATTATATTTTAATGACTTTAAGTAATATAACCAACATTCTATCATGACATTACTTACATCTTAATTAATTTTATTGACATACATTTCTTTGAATTGAATTTATATTTATTTTGAATTAATATTAAGTTAAATTATTATTAGACTAATAGTCTTGTGACCAATGTGGAATGTAGTGTTTGATTTTTTTTTCCTGTTTTTACGATGATTGTTTTAATTTAAGTGTTAAATTTATTGTTAAAAACCAATTCGTATATTTGTTGTTAAAACCACTATTGACACAAATGTAAATTTGTTGAAGAATAAAAATAAATAAATAAATAGCATAGCCAAATCTGAAGTATACAACTAGAAACAGATATAAACTGTTTCTTTTTTTTCATAATAATATTATTCAAGATAATAATATCCGCCAAATGTTCCACTTTTTGCTTCTTAAGGGGGATGCGCTAAGGTAGCCGACGATATTCAAATTTTCTTACTTTTTTGCAATTTGCAGATCAGTGTCAAGTTGTATATGTTCATTAGAATATGATTCGCGACAGTAACAAATATGGCTTTAAAGAATTAAAATCATTAGAATCAGCAATACAACTCCTTATGTTAGAATAATCCTAAAATGTCATGATTTCATGAAATAGTCATTCAATAGGATTATATGAACTTAGAGACCTTTATTGATTTTTTTATATTATGATTCTTTTAATAAATATTTGATACGGACGCAAATCATATTTAGATCAAGAAACAGCCTGATACTGTCCTGCAAATTGCAAAAAAACTTAAGAAATTTTGAATTTCGCGGGCTACCGTGATGCTTTGGCCTTAAACATGCGATCGCTTTTCATCGTGTTTTTCGCATACTTTATTGGGTATCCCACTAACAGTCACAAAATATTCAGCTTTTAGTGTTCAAGATTAACAGTGACACGTCCTTTTAAAAATAATCCTACAAAAGATAAAAGAGTCAGTACCTGTCGTGCCCTGGCAAGTACAGGCAACTGGAGGAACACGGGTGAGTTTTAGTCAGTAAGAGTCTGACACGCCCTCCGCCCAGAGCGGGAGAAGTTATTTGATAATATCATATAGAAAAAAAAAAAAACGACCTGTTGTGAAATCATCTGTGATCAAAATGGCATTCATTACTTGTAATGATTTGTTATGGAAAATTGTTTCGTTTTGCAATGTTTAAGAACTTACGGATAAAATTACTGAAGATATAGCAGCGATCATCTATACATATTATAAATTAAAGTTTATTTTCATGTCTGTCTGTGACCACGTTGTTCTTCTATATTTCGCAACAGATGTTGATGTGGTTTTCACCACAATTTTGAGAATTTATTCCGGAAGCTTTATATGTATAATAAATTAAACTAACATATAATAAAGAAATTCCGATGTTCTGTCAAGTCGTAAAAACCATACAGAGTAGGGTCTAGGCGCTAGTGGTCTTATAAATGGTCCATAACGAATTTGTCGTATTTTAACTAAACAATGGATACTAAATTACTGCATTTGTCGCCAAAACAGAATTTTTGGAAAAAAAAGTTGTGTACAATCGAGTTGACCACCCTGTACTATTTTTTTGGTCAGTTTTGGACATCATTAAAATATATGCACATCCAAACTATTTATAGAAATCCTGTAGGTACAGCAAGTTCACGGAAAAACCAAACTAAGTTAGTAAAATATAATATAATGCAAAATTACATTTTATCCTCGTTATTGTTTTCTTTATAATGAACTAGCGGCACCCCGCAGTTTCACCCGCATAAGTTTCGGGATAAAAAGTATTCTTTGTCCTAATTCATGTCGGCTGCGCTACGGAAAAACAAAGTAATTGCAGTCAAGCAAAATTATCAGGAGGAGCAAAAAACAGAAAATCACAAATTTAAAACGTACTGGCGACAACTTCAGTACTTTTGTTATTTCATAATTTGTAAAAGTTCTATCTGTTTCAAAGCAATTTTTTGAGTAATTTTTGGTAACTTTCCTTTAAATTGAAAAAAATATTTTTCTATAGACATAAAATTAATATTAAATAAAAAGAACAATTCAGTAAGAAAGTAACTACAGTCACTTTGTTTTTTAAATAATTTAAAAAGAGATGGACAAGTTAAGTTTTAGTTTTAATAACAAAGCAAATGCATTTAATTGTTTTTAACAAAGACAATGAAGCCATTTAAAAATGAATATGTCTACTATAAGATTTGTTGGCTTTTGCTTTTTATGAATCACATAATTTGTAAGAATTGTAAAAACTAGTTCATCTTAGGATTTATTAAGATATTAAGTGTCACTCAAGGAATAGGGCATGTATATGTATAACGGTTACCTAAAATAAATTCAAAAATCATAGGAATAAGTTGTAATCATTTAATGAAGTATTAAATAAAACAAAAAATAAGATACAAAGTACATAATTAATAAAAAAAAAAGAAATAGGTGTTAATAGTAATTAAACAAACAATTGCTTGAAAACTGTCGTCGGCGCAACTGTCGTCAAAAACGCTACGATCACTATCAAGAAAGCTTCTGGAATCTTCTTCTATTTCGTCCTAGAATTTAAAAAAGTTGGAGTTTAAATTTAAAAAAATAAAAGCTTGTAAAAAGCAACAAAATTCCCTTAAATTCAAGATATACAGGTTGTTAGGCAGAACGTTGAACATATGAAAATGGTGGATAGGTGGGGTCATCTGCTACTTACTCAGCCCTAATTTATTTGACCCTGGCCCCCTGGATATTTTTTTTTTGCTTTCTTCTAGTTTCTTTTTTAACTTTAAAGTGTAATTTTTATTAAAAATGGGTAAAACAAACAATATTTTTGTTTTTTTTTTTAATCTTTAATGTTGGCAGATTCTTATAAAATTGTTGCTTTATTCAAATGTTAGCTAGAAAAAAAGTTATGAGTCCTCAAACTTACAGAAAGATGTAAAAATTATGTAATAACATTTTAAGCTTTTTTTTTATACAAGCAAATTACATACCATTAGAAAGGTCACACACTAGGGATGTTTTGCTAGAATTGGAACTCCTCAATCATTTTTTGTTTTTTTTTTAATGAAAAGTTTGAAGACTCATAACTTTTTTTCTAGCTAACATGTGAATAAAGCAATAATTTTATAAGAATCTGCCAATATTAAAGATTAAAAAAAATATTGCCTGTTTTACCTATTTTCAAAAAAAAAAAATACACTTTAATGTTAAGAAAGTGGTGAAACTAGAAGAAAGCAAAATATATTTTTTTTAAATATCCAGGGGGCCAGGTCCAAATAAGGCTGAGTAAGTAGCAGATGACCCTGCCTATCCACCATTTTCGTATGTTCAACGTTCTGCCAAACACCCTGTATATTCTTTAAAATAATAGATTTTATACCTTTTTTCCTGTGTCAATACCTATATCTTCTGGTGTAATCAAGTCTCTGAAAAAAAAATATTATGATTAAAAATTACTAACATAATGAATAACAAGATAACCGCTCTTTTCGTTCATAATAATAGTAGTACAATATGACAGTTCTTAATAATAAAATCTATAATATTCAATAAACTTTTTAGCTATATTTCATTACTAGAATGACTATAGGTTACTTACAATATTTGTGGGGAAACTTCAGAATCATTCTGGTGGTCTGAGTAGGACGAGAAACAGTTTTTTGAAGTAGATGGTTGAGCAATAATTGTGTGATGCGACGTAAGGTTATCGTCAGGTATGGCCTCAACAGTATTGGTCTCTTCCTGGAGATTCTTAGGTGATTCGGAGGTCCTAAAAGAAATCATACCCTTAGGGCGTTTGTGCACTACAAGGAATTTTACCGTCCGGCAGTCCGATTTCTTACAATTGTCAATGAAATTCAATGAATTTTAAATGAAAGTTGATGTAAATCTGACTGCCGGACGGTAAAATTCTGTGTAGTGCACAAACGCCCTTATTGGTAATACAAATAACACAAATTGATTAGTATTTCTTATAGACAACCAAATCAAAACAGAAAAATAGGTACTACTTCATGTATGCCTACGATATATCTCGTAAATAGGTATTTACGAAATGTAAACACACAATACAAATAATTGGACATTTGGACTTACATTTGTGCTAACTGCACCATAGTTCTCGAACGTAAACTGCGGCTATTTTGCATTTTAAACGTTTTCCAAACAAAACACACAAGAATCACAGCCTCGGCAAACTTATCGACACAAAGTTGTAACTGACAATAAGTTTAATTGCGGGAAAAGTGACATTTGAAAGGTGCGTTCAGAAATGTGTTAAAACCGAGTAATGTCAAATAATTTAGACATTTCAAATTTTGAAATAAACGACAGCATATTAAAAACCAAGTAAATGGGATATAGTAATAGCTTGAATTGATTTACAATAAAGAAACAAAGCAACTGTTAATCAGTTGCTTTGTTTTACATTTGTCATTTTACTTGCTTTATTTTTACGTTAACAAATTTGCCATTTTGGCCATTTTTAACAATTCAAAAACAAAGTAAAGTTGTTTGATTTTCTTATAGCTAGATAAAGGGGCTTAAAAAGAAATATAAATCAAATGAAAAGCCAATTAAATCATTTCACAACGTAAAAACAATGTAATCGACGTGCAATTACTTTGTTTTTGCTTAGACATTGTGGTTTACTTTGTTTTACCGTAGATATGTTAGACAAGTACCTGCAGTTACTTTATTTTACAAACTTTTATCTCGAAAAATAAAGCCTTTTCGATGATTCTGTGAATGTAGCAGTGTCCGTTATAGGCAAAATGTTCCAAATATGTAAAAAAACTGATTTTGAAAAATACGTTAGTTGCTTTGTTTTTCCGTAGCACAGCCGATGGTCATGGTCTACCCATGTGCCAAATTTTATCCAAATCTGATCAGCCTTTTTAGCGTGAAAGCGTAAAAACAAGAAACAAACAAACTTACTTTCGCATTTATAAATATTAGTTTAGAATTAAATATAAAAACTCACTGAATTTTAAATAATCATTGGTTCGTTTCATATCAAGAGGCATTTGGCTTGTTGTCCAGTACGGCCTACGGTGTGGAAATATATCTTTCAAATAGAGTCGGACGGGGTCTGTCATACTTTTATCAACTAACGCCCAAAATTTATAATAAACCCAATCTTTGTGTGTAACCGCTTCTGTGGTCTAATGGTTAGACCACCTGTCTCAGACCCAGAGGTCCCGAGTTCGAATCCCAGTGGCAGCAAAATTTTCTGCTCGGTTTGGTTGATGGTTGGATTTGTTCTAAGTCCGCCTGGCTAGCTACCACCATCTTATCTTAAGTATGTCGCCATAACAACAATGTTAATAGCATTGTTGTGTTTCGGCATTTAGAGGTAAGATAACCAGTTCCTCTGTGGTTGAGGATTCCGGATGAAGCTCGCTTCCACCTTCGGCAGGTAACGAAAGAAAGGAAATAGGTTTATTTGTCACAGAAACACGTGCATACAAAAAGACAAGAGTAGGTAAGCAGTAAACAAAATACATCAATAATATAAATTTAATATAATAAAACATAACAGAAATAGTCGGCAGCTGCACGTCATGACTGTGACAAGAAGGCTTCCACTCAGCATAATATACCATATTGGCCCACTAGATGTAAAAATGGCCTAGCTCTACAAATGTCTTCAACTGATGTACAGAAGTTTATGTTCAACTCCTAAAGATCTACCCACTTAAACCAACAGCTAATGTTAATTGCCCAAGAAAGAGATGGACGACCTGGACGTGTACCACTAGGTCTGCTCCAGGTAGCGCCGGCAAAGAATTCCTGAAAGGATTTGGGGCAGGTCTTTGCCCAGAAGTGGGACAAAACGGGTTAACAAAAAAACTGCCCAAATATTTTGTCGTTTTTAGTTTTAATTGGCTGTTTTTTTTCACAGACATGTGCCCCTTTATGGACGACAAATATAAATGCAACTGACCGAAGTGGTAAAGTTGAAGTAACCGATGCTTTTGGGACATGTTTCGTCCATAATGACGAAGAAAACACAATTCGCTATCAAGGCCTTTTAGAGTATTACCAGAAACCCATCGCAATGAAGACAGGAAACAAATCAATAAAAACCCGTTCAAAAAATGGTAAGTATTTCTGGGTTCTGATGTTAGGGTTCTGTACCCAAAAAGTGCCAACGGGGCCGTCCGTCTGTGACAAGGCTGTATCTTTTGAATCGTAATAAGTAGACACTTCAGATGTACACAGAGTGTGTATGAGTGTCTATGACCACTATAACAACAAATAAAAAAAAAAAAATAAGTATAAAAATAAAGGAATAGGTACATTTATACCCCGTACAAGAAACGTGTTGTCTATAGTTTTAAATATTAATACGATGTGTAGCGAAATGAAAATGCAAATCCCCCACTTTAACACGTATCACAATTTATTATTATTTATAAAAGCTTCGCATCAAAAAATATGAAAAAACCGAACTAAAATATGGTTAAAATAATCGGCGGAACAGATAATTTGACATAAATGAAAAGGAATTACGAGAAAACTTAAGGAACATCCGCTCGTAAATCTTTGTTGTTCATTTATTTTGGGAACCAGGGAATCGATTGCAATCGGTTTTAGGATCGCGACCACTAACACGTGAATATGATCGAATAAAGATGATACTAAGTTATCCTAAAATAAACAGTTTAAGTTTAAAAAAATAACTTCTCGTTCTTCACGACTGGGTTTTTTTTTTCTATAAAAAAACTTACAACCATATTCCAGTCATAAACAAATTTGAAAATCAAAAAGTTAAGAATAAAAAAATTATGACCCGCTAGAAAAGGTAAGCCAAAAAGTTGATCAGATCACGCTGCAGGTGGTAACCCAACCCTTCATGTGCGAGTCCGACTTGCACTTGGCTGTTTTTTTTTATTGGTGAGCATTCTCTTAACATGATTAGATTTTCCTTTGTGATCGATACACGAACAGTTCGTGGTCTGGTTATGAAATATATGGCCAGAAAGAGTATCAGTAAGATTGGTAACGAGGATTATAAACATTTGTGAAGGCCCTTTCTTCCGATCTGATGTAAAAAATCCCTTGAATATTTGTTTACCCCCCCTGTCATGTTATACAAGGTGGAGACGACAAAACAACAATAAATTAAACGAAGTTATATCTAATGAAGTTCCAAAAATTCAAAAATTTAATCGAATATATTCAACAGTTTAATCAATATAGCGACTAGAAGCTCGGCAAAATCCATAGTCGACTCCTAAGCCTACAAATTCCGTTTATCCAACTAGGCCTAGGGTGGATTCTTGGACATAAGTTTCCGAGTATCCACCTTAGGGTGGATTTTTTGGGGTGGATAAACCGAATTACCCGTCAAAAAAGAGTTTTTTCAAACAAACTCGTCGGCTCATCACTACTATTTAGTAGTGATGAGCCGACAAGTTTTTTTGAAAAAACTCTTTTTTCTAATTTTGATGTTACGGTTTATTTGATACACTGACGAGCAATATAAAAAAGCCACTTGCAAAGTGCCACAAAATTCTAAATATCTCATAAACCACACAAGTTATAATTAAATATATTTGAATGTTGCTTTTTACTTCATGAAGCTATCTTGCGTGGTTTCGGAAATATTTCATGATATGTTAATGGCATTTTTATATTGCTCGTCAGTTTAGTTCCAAAATATTTCTATGCATTAGTATTGCCATTGTTCTCATTTGTTGTTGTATTGTAGTTTCCATATTGTATTATATTATTATATTATTAGTAAATGATTAAAATCTTAAATAAAATCTCATTTAGTTGATAGATTTTCTGGTGGAACTGGTTGGTCTACGCTACTTGACAAGGAGAATGATCTGTTGCTGGTAGCGAAAACGTCTTTGAGTGGAGACTTTTTTTCCTTAAGTGCGTCACACCCTGATGAAGATGTCAAATCATTAGCAGAAAAGAAACCGTATAATAATTACTTACCGAGTTTTTGGAACATAGGTAAAGTTAATCCGCACTTTATTATCGTCACTGGAAAGGCAAAATTACTTAAGCGCCAGGTTACCAATTTGGCGGTTAAGTAATTTTGCCTTTCCAGTGACTTTATTATTATTAGCGCTAAGGCTGGGTTGGCACCAGAGCTGAGAGTAGAGAGAGTATTATAAAATTAATATTTACATATCATTGTAACACATTTTAAAATAATTGTGGCGGCATCTACATCGCCACATGCGAAATTCACATCAAAGACTTGACGTCACACAAAATCCTGACGTCACACAAATCCTGCATCGCGCAATTAGAGTTTACCGCGCGATCGGGATTGTATATGACTACCCGATATCAACCATTGAGCAGGATCGGATCCTCCCTTTTCTAAAGAGGATGAGTGAACTATAAGAACTTTTTTTTTTTGTTTTCTTGCTGATTCTTCTCCATGCGAAACTGCCTTTTGGAAGGGGCAACTAGAATCAATTCTAAAGTGCCTTTTCGTGGCCTGGGAAAAACAATTCCGTTCGTAATTGCTTCATTTTGAATATAAAGCTTTGGTGAAAAGCCAGCCTAAATGCGAAAAATAATCTTTATTGGACAAACCTATCAAACCTACTTCAAGTACTAACAATTCTTCGCTAAGCTACTAACAAGGTGGACCGATGACCTGGTGAAGGATACAGGAATCCGTTGGATGCTATGGCCTATAGCCTATGGAAGTCTGCCGGTTTAAATGATGATGATGCTACTGTTCTTTTCATCTCATAGTACGGTAAATCCTATAATTTACCAACGCATATAAAACGGTTTTTTGGGCTTTCACGGATACACTTTGGCACAAGCTAGATTTTACTAATGACGTAAATGCATAATTTGCGAATGTAAAATGCAAATTCAATATATTTTATCGAATTTGAATAGTTATAACCGCCATAATATACGTATTATGTTATGCCCTATTGTATATTTTTTTAATGTAAATTATCGAAAATTAACTTTAAACTGCCATTAAAATTTTTCATGTTATTCAATTTTAGCTAAGCTTATGAGTTAAATTTTTAGGAATAATAAACAGAATCCAAATCGAGCCAATAACATCAGAGATATGATAAAAAATGTAAAACAAGGTACTCAAAAAAAATTAATTCAATAACATGAAAAATATTAAAGATTAAAGTTAGTTTTCGAAAAAAAATCATGAATATTTTGAAAAATACGAGCACTCACATGCCCATGGGCAGCATTGTAGTAATATAACTATGCTTCACTTTACCTGATAGTAAATCAACATGTCCTATCCAAAAGAGCCGCGTGATCCATAAGATTGTGCATTTTATTACCGAGTAGCCTGTAATATTTTAAGATTTTTGATTATTATTTATTCGATTTTATTTCAGGTTTTGGCCTCACTGCCGGAAAATTCTTTTCTTCAGAAAAGACAGTGTACGCATTCAGTATGCTAGACAAAAATATGGAAGGATTTGTAAGTAATAAAATGAGATCCAAAAGTAATAAAATTGGCTCCGAGACTCCTTTCAGTGTTTTTCGCTATTTGTTATAGTATTTATTTATTTAGTTATTTAACAACATACATCTACCATTACAGCTAACTAATGCGGTAAATGTGCCTTAATTAATACTTAACTTAACTGTTACTTATAACTAATACCTATAACTAATTAACTTATAGATAAATTTATTAATCCTGTATAATAACCATTCACAACTCTAAACAATGTCAACAGTCGTAAGATAGTAACTGTAAAGTATTTTTACATTTTTTTTCTTAAATTTGTATGCTTAAAACTTTGAAAAAGATAAGCGACTGTAATAAAACTTGTTTTAATATTTCAAAAAATGGCGAAGTTGTAAGCGCTTTAAAGTCTATTTAGACAGGGTCAGCACTGCTGACTGACGTCAGAAGATAGAAACACAATAGTATACCGAAAAAGTAATCAGTCGTCCCATAAGCCTCATTTACATTCAGCTCCTGCCGCTGCTCTTCGCGCTGCCGGCAATAATTCCCTAAACACTGCCGTAGCAGGATCGAGGGAAGTGTGTTTACATTCTGCCCCTACCACTCACATCGCTTTCGACTTTCGGCAATGGCAGACGTCTAAATAATTACGGCGTCCGCGCTGTCTTCTTGCAATACACAATTATGTTTAATATTTAAAAAAATATCAAATTCGAAAAAAGGAAATTCGTCGTCGTACTTTAATTTGTGGTTTGTGTCGTTTATATCCCATGTTGCTTTTTCGGATTCCAGCAGTTCTAAAAACTTTATAGTGTTTTCATTACCCCAGTGGAAGCGCATTTTGGCAGATCGTAAAAAAACAACGCGGCAAAAAACCGCTCATTTAGGGAGCGCCGGGCAGCGCGAGTAGCAGTGGCAGCAGCATGAGAAGTATCGTGTTTACATATTCGTCCTACCCACTTTCCTGCTCACTGCCGTGGAAGTGAGCTGAGTGGAATACCCCATTTACACTCAACTCACTATACATTCCATACTGTGTCTTCTTGCAATACATTATGTATTGTATTGCAATAAATTATGTATTGCAAGACACAGCGCGGACGCCGTAATTATTTCAACGTCTGCCATTGCCAAAAGTCGAAAGCGATGTGAGTGGCAGGGCTAAATGTAAACACGAACTTCTCTCGATCCTGGGGATCTACTCTCTTAAGGAAATCTGTAGTTTCGGCCGAAGTTACGGGCGCGTCGAACTCCGTCTCACTTATGGACATACCGTGAGTAAGACGGAGAGGGAAGCGCCCGTAACTGCGGCGGAAACTACGGATTTCGCTTAGGGAGTAGACCCCCTGCTACGGCAGGGGCTAAATGTAAATGAGGCATGAATGGGGTAATACATTTGGGTCGAGTAAGCATTGAAGTTTTGTATGAAACGATTGTTTATTTATCGCGCTATTTGATTCGCGCTTACGATGTTTTTCCTTAAGTTGTTCAGTCTGATAGTATTACCACACCCAACGCCTCGACGCGACTCTAACAAAACATTTTCTAAGAAAACTTTACGGTAGAACAATAACCGGTGTCGCGTCGCACTAGTCTCCATGAAGCTTTAATTTTGACCGCACTTTTCTGATATAGATTTATGAAAGTATTATTTAATAATGATATTCATTTACCGATTTATCTTTCACACAGTCCATCCATCGTTTCTTTGGTCTTCTCCTACTCTTATAGCCATCGACATTCATACTCAAAACTTTCCTCTCGATGATATGGCTAGAAAGGGCACCCACTACCGAGATGACAAGTAATAGAGAGACATGTTGCGCCATTTCCAAATAAATTGAATTCATTCATTTACCGATTCAATAACTTTAAAATATGTTTTTTTAGATATCGTTCCTGAGTCAAAAGAAAGATGGTTCGTTATCTATGTTGGCTCGAACACGCGCGGACGAAACACATATGAGATTCATTGAGTTGCACAGTAATGCTGTTGGCACAATGTTCGGGACAACAATGAGCGCTGCAGACCTCAATTTAGATGGCCTAGACGAACTATTAGTGGGTGCGCCTGCGCAGTCTGACGACGAATGCTTCGAGTGCGGTGCTTTACATATTTACATAGGTGGCACTGGAGACATGGTAAGAGATTTTTTTATTTATATTCTTTTTTTTTTCTTTTTTTTTTATGTTTTGCATCGTTCTCACATGTATAACTTCAACATGAATGATGTAACCATATTGATTTAAAAGAGTGTCCGTGGATTTTCTTGCCCGTTCTTCTCCATAGGTACACTACGATTTGGAATGGGCGACTAGCTTCATCTTTCTGACTGACCGACCGCTTGACAATTCAAAAGTGCCTGTAATTGTTTTATTTGAAATAAATGGTTTGAGTTTGTCACAAAAAAGTTTTAATTGGTACATTTTAAAAAAGGGTCGGTAGTTTTATTGCTATACATCATGTATCAGAAAGGTGAGGTCACATTTAAGGCTCCGCGTAAACGGGCCACCGACGACAGCCACCGGTAGCCCAGCGACGAGCAGTTCACAGGTTTTGTGTGTATTCGTCGCACACGTGTGGCCGGTGGCGGCCACCCGCTACAGCAGTACTCCACAACGCAGCAGGAGGCGACAGCCACCAGTAGCTGTGGTCGGTGGCCCGTTCGCGCGGAGCCTAAGGGTGTGGTACAGACCATCAAGCTGAACAGCATTCTTAATGGAACCAACATCGTAGTCACGAAAATATGAGCACAAGTTTCTGATACATGCTGTATCAATCAATCTGCCTAGCCTTTTCCCAACTATATTGGGGTCAGCTTCCAGTCTAACCGAATGCAGCTGAATACCAGTACTTTACATGGAGCGACTACCTATCTGACCTCCACAACCCAGTAACTGAGTAATCCGGTACCCCTTGGTAAGACTGGTTGTAAAATTTTCGAGCTTCTGACGATCCGTAACGACTGTCAAAGATCCACGAATAACAGCCGGGACCTACGGCTTAACGTGTTTTCCGAGGCACGGAGGAGTCTCGTTATGTAAAGATTAAACCCATCCACATACCGACCCCGGCAAGCGTACCTTAACCTGATGGGTCGAGTTATTACTTAGCCACGAGCTCCTCAGATACAAGCTGTATATTAAGCTATAATATTTACTTATCGCCCACTGTTGTCCTCAGAGAGCTATCAGTGAACGGAACAGGCTTCGTTCAATTTTTGCCAGTGCTTGCTTTGGCCGCTTCGGCACAGCCATTACTGCGAAAGACATAGATGGTGACGGCAAACCAGGTTGGTATAATATAATGATATTAGAGAAAGGCCATCAGAAGAAATGGCATAGAAAAACTCTGAAACTAGGTCTCAGTGGCACCATCTAGCATACTATAGCAAAATAACATAATGGCCAAGTTTGACACGAGACATAGAACTAAACTGAGAGAGGTGTGACCTGTAGGGGTGACTATAGGCATCAGCCTATAGTTTGACCCAGACCGCTGTGCCTTAAGAATGCGTGGCGAGGGAGGGGGCATCGTTGATGAATGAACGACGGGCGGGACTGCCGCGCGGCCTGAGCGTTGACAAATGAGTGGCCTGCACAGCACCCACGTCTTGCCACGCACATACCTAACGCGCGGAACAACGGTTCCGGTCAAACTATAATAGATTTATTTTTATTATAAATCCCTAGTATCAGATGGAATGACAGCCCACTTCACCTAAGTTTTCGCGGTGAGATTTTTACAGAACTGCGGTGTTTATCGTCCCACTTAGCTCCATCTATACGAGACGTATAGCACAATCCCCTTTTTGCGGGGTCTTTAACACTTTGCTATAATATATATATGGCACCTGAAAACCCCTGGTGTGATGAAATTATGTAAGGAGTTTCCAAGCCCGAAGTTTTAAATGGCTTTTAACTTTACAGAACTAATAGTAAGCGCGCCATACGAGGACCGTGGGAAAGGAGCTGTTTACATACTGTCCGGTTACGAGGTTTACAATACCCTGATGAAGTCCCAGGACTACAAGGGTATTCAGCTGTCAGACTTGAAACTGACGCAGCGGATCCAGAAGGAGTCTTATAGGACCCTCGGCTTCAGTTTTCAGTTTATTGATGATCTTGACGAGAACGGATGTGATGGTGGGAATAAACACTTTATTAAAAACTTATTTTTAGTAGTACTAGCCTAAAGCTCTTAAGGCAAGATTCATATGAATATGGACTTTATTCTCAGCGCATAATGTTCATAAATTTATAAGCGAATGCAAGCAAACGTTTCATATGAATTTCAAAAATGAAATGAGTTTGTTTAGTTTAGTTTGTAATCTTCCTGTGCTAGTCCCAAGAAATATATTTTATTTTTTTCTTTCTTTCTAAAATTGAACTTATATGAATAAACTTCACATTTGAATGAGACGTTTAAGCTACGGCAAACCCCCAAAGATTTAAATCGCTAGATGTGCCTTCGCCGTACTCAGTCACAAGAAAAAGTGTCCATACTGAGAAGAGTGAGCTCACACATTATTCAATAGCGTTTCCATGACAAACAAGTTTGTCACTGCGTCAGAAACAGAAACGGGACTATCTCTTGACGCGGTAGGATGAATCTAACGATTTAAATCTTTGCCGCTGTCATCATTTTTATGACAGCCGTCACTGCGGCCGTCAAGTGCGGCCGCCACTAATTCTATGAAACCGTAGGTTTACTGTACTTGTCAAAGTAAAGTCAAAGCGGGATCTGTGAATCTTGCTCTTTGTGGAGACGCTCATCAGCAAAAGTACTAACATTATACCAATTTCTGCGATAAAGTAGCAATACTGTGTTCTAATTTTAAAGGGGGGAATGGGTGAGATTGTAGTAACAGGTACACGAGATATCTACTCTGTATTTGGGATGGGACTGTGTTTGCGATGCCTTTGTTTATTATTCATGTTATATACTTTATACAGAGGACAAAAGACTTTAGTATTTTGTGTTTAATGCAACACAATGGTTGGTTTAGTATAAAAATATTTAGTTTCACTGTATACCTACAATATTTTTCAACAGAATTGGCGGCAAGTTCTCCGGGGTCTAGTAAAGTGCTGCTGTTCAAATGCGTGCAGAAGATCAACGTGACACTGTCCAGCCAACTAATTGGCGAACAGGTATGTAGGTCTGTCTTGTTAGTGACGCGACACTTGGACGAGCCAATGAAGGGACCATTCTGATAGACACTGTTTCCTTGTTATAACATACCATCACGCCTCTAATTCCCGAAGGGTTTGGCAGAGGTGTACCTATAGTACACCCACATTTTGCCAGTTATGTTTGAGTCCCATGTAATAGGGGGCGAGCCTATTGCCATCAACCGGACACAAATCTAGACTTCTGGCTGGTACTGAGAAATTCCTAATGGAAAATAATACTTTGCCCGGCCTGGGAATCGAACCCAGGACCTTATGCTAAGTACTATACTTTCCACATACTCCCCACACACACACACACACTTCCCTGCCCACACACACCCTCATATTTATCCATAGTTCCATTGTGACGACTGTTAGCTGCGTATCTACTTGAGCATTGCCAGGACCAGCAGCCTTGACTTAAGAAAGAAAGAAAGAAACTTGAGACTAAGGCCTTGGCTGGATGGTGCTAATCCACGCGTCAAGTTCGTGAACGGGCGCCGTCAGTAGGTCACTAGGGTCACTAGGGTCATCTCTTAGCTGCCACGGCTCATTTTAATTGAATTTTTGAGTTATTTCTTTTTTATCATTTTATTACGGACGGCTGTAACGTTCTGCATCGTTCTCACATGTATAATTTCAATATGAATGATCATAATATATTTTTTATTTGTGTAACCATAGGTAGTGAATACAGTTCTTAAATTAAAGTTGATGTAACATTGGTTACATCAACTTTAATTTAAGAACTCTTTTAAATCAAAATATGGTTACAAATATTGATTTGTAACCATATTTTGATTTAAAAGAGTTTCCGTGGAGTTTCTTGCCCGTTCTTCTCCATATGAACCTACTACGCTTTGGAATGGGCAACTAGCTTCATCTTTCTGACTGACGGACCCCTTGACAATTCAAAAGTGCCTGTAATTGGTTTATTTGAAATAAATGCTAGTTTTGAGTTTTGCATCTTGCACGTCAAATCAATTATTAAGTTCGGCTCCCAAACGAGTTTAAAACACCGTTCTGTTTCTTTGAATCGTTTGAAGATAATTGAGACAGAATGATGTCTTAAATATTATGTGTAGCACTAAACACATTAAGTCATTTTTGAAGTGAAAACTTCTTTAGCGGCGTTGTGCACTTTTTTTGTGATGGGTAAAAAATGTTAAACTCGCGTCAGGACACGTGACCTGATCGAAAATTCGTAAGATTGTCATGTTTGTGTACGATAGCGCAATAAATGAATATTGTGTTTTAACACATAAATGATAGTACTTTTATACTGATAATTAAATAATAAATAATAAATAAAATCATTTTATTTCGGACAACTACGAGATCCATAAATTGTTAGTAACAGGTTTGCACTTAAAACACTATTGTTAGTAACTTAAACTAAAGACGAATTAATGAGAAGACCACCCATCACCTAGACACCGTGAAATGGAAACTAGGGTATAAGTCTTCTCACAAATTGCCTTATTATGGCCGAGGAGGTATCTGCCGCCACAGCCTTCAGGATGCTATTGTGACTGCCCCTTATTCTCCTCAGAAGTGAGGCCGTTTTTTTGCGGAATATGGCATGAAATCCATCAGTGTGGTTAACCGCGAACATTTCTGAGGCACTGCACCAACGAGGCAGTCGCAATAACATCCTAAAAACATTGTTATATTGGACGCGTAGAACATCCAGCGACCTTTTCGAGTAGTTGACCCAAAGATTCCCGGTGTAAAAGCTCTGACAATAAGCTTTAAAAAGCGTAACCTTTACTTGGTCAGTACACCGAGCAAATCTTCGTGCCAACATATTACCCCTGATCGCCAGAGCCCTACGCTCCCTCTCAATGTCACAATGGTCACTGAGGTCGTCTGTAAGAATATGCCCAAGATATTTAAACTTAGTCACTCTGCGTATTGGCGTGCCGTTTATAGCAAGTTCGAGTGTACTCTCTCGGCACTTACCGGCGACCCCAAAGACCATGTATTCACATTTTTTAGCATTGTACACCAGACCATGTGCAGCAGCGTAGGTCTCACACACCTTTAACAGCTCCCGGATCGCTCCCAGCGACGGGCCCAGCAGCACCAAATTAAAGCAATTCGTGCAAAATTTGTTCCCTAACCATTACAAAATATCAAAAATGCACAACGTTAATATTCAAGTTTTCACTTCTGCCGGCACTCCCGGAGCGCAACCCGTTTTTTGTGTTGCAAATGGGCCTAACTGAGTTTTGGCTTTGCATGTAACCTTTACCTATTAAATATTTGTGTTTACTTCCAAAGTTTTAGGGATCTCGTGCACTAGAAGGCCACGACCACGACCAGTGGTCGGCACCGACAAGGTAAATTAAATCGAGCACTTGGCGGCACGTCAACTAGCCGATCAATTGCGTGATTCGTATCGATTTCTACGTTTACCTGGTCGGTGCCGACCATTGGTCGTGGTCGTGGCCCGTCTAGTGCGCGAAATCTTTTAATAGTCTGTAACATTTTTTTTTTTTATGTTTATGACTGAGATACTGCTGAAGTTCGTGATTTAAATGTAGTACCTTTACTTACAGTCCCTGAATTTAACATGAAGTATTTTGTTCACAGATAGTAAGAGAGCAAGATACATTTTTCACTGTTCAAGTGTGCGCTCGAGTGCAGATGCCTGAACTACCAACTGATATGATTGGAAGTAAGTTATCGAGCAGTTTACTCCTCTGACATGCGACAGATGTGGCCAGGCCAGTTAATAATTTCAGCAGCTATTTTGTATATGTTAGGGTTCCATACCCGAAGGGTTCCCTATTACTAAGCCTCTGCTGTCTGTCCGTCCGTCCGTCCGTACGTCCGTCATGAACCGTAATTGGTAGACAATTGATTTTTTTATAGATTGTGAATTTTTATTGTCTTTATAGGTATAATAAATAATAAAAATTAAATAAAGTTCATAAATTAAGGGGTCCTACAATAGAACTTTGTTTTTGAAAAAAAAATCTTACCCTGGCATGTTGGGTGTCATTGTCTAGAGGTCTTCAAGTAGAGCACAACAGTAAAAGTTGTTAGTTTTAGACCGATTTTGTACGAGCTCTATCGCAACAACTAAACAAGTTAGGAATTTGAAACTTCGGCATATAATGTATCATAATATACTGTATTTAATCAACAAATAGTAAAAACGCCGACTCATTAGGTATTTTATTTAAATAGCCCATATTTAAATAAAATACCCAATGAATCGGCGTTTCTGAAACTGCAAAAAATTACTTTGTAATTCACAATATCATTATGAAGTACAAATTTATCTTTGCGATTTTTAAGTTTAAGATTAAAAATATTCTTAGTGTTTCATTTATTTGCTCAATATTGTACGGTGGTACGGAATCCTTCGTGTGCAAATCCAACTCACACTTGGCCGGTTTTTTTGTGATAATTTCACCCGTATACAAGTTGGGATACTTGTTTACAACAAGTCTTGTAACAGACTTGTCATAAACATGTCGTGTATAAAACATGTATAATACTTACACGTATTTAATGACGTTGTTTCAGAGATGTCTTGTTAAATTATTTTTTTTACACTTATTTAACATTTTTGACAAGTTTTCTAAGTTTTGTATAAAACTAGTCTTTACAGCTTATTTTAGGTGTAAACGATGAACGAAAACAGTAGGCATAACGCGAGGTTACAATACTACACTACACTTTTTATCTTGTGGTGGTTGTGGTGAATACGTGGTCTTAATGATGTATTTATTTATAGCCTAACTAATATTTTAATTGTGAAAGTGAGTTTGTTTGTTTGTTACGCTTCCACGCTAAAACGGCAAAACTGATTTGCATAAAATTAGGCACATGGGTAGACCATGACCTGGATTAGGACACAGGATACTTTTTATCCCGATATTCCCACGGGATTGCGACTTATGCGGGTGAAACCGCGGGACTCAGCTAGTAAGAAAATAAATTAGACACTACAAAACACACAATGGCCGGCTTTATTCTGCGATCTCTTCTAGGCTATCTTGGAATGAACAGAAATTGCCTGGACATAAAATGGGATTGTCACAGGTGTAAATAAAAAATACATAGGTGTTTACAATATACTATTATAGATACCTACACTGATATATAATATACATGCTCTGCTTCTAGACCTTACCATCGAAAACAGTATCACCATCGAAAACAGTATTACCAACGAACTGGCCATCGTGCAGCAGCCCAATATTGTCATTGACATGTCTTGCTACACCTGCCACAGAGACAGAAAAAAACTGTGCAAGAATGTCACCGTGGAATTGGTAAACAATTTTTATTATAATTTTTTACTGTTTTGTTATTGTGGTTTTCCATCTAGAATTTCTCAACAGCAGCCCGGATTCTGGACCAGGCTCGCCCCCTATTATACTCGTCGATGCCCCCCTGTCCCTGCCACCCTATATGTCCTCACGATTTTATCTCGAAATGTTAAATGAATTTGATTGATATTTTATAAAATAACGCATCATAAAATACACAATTATCCAACCAACTGGCCCCCCAGTTGGTTGGATAATTGTGTATTTATATAGATCCCACCGAGATCTAGTGTGAATGCGTTGCTCCTGACTAAACCATGTCCCATATGTTGGAGTGTCCAAAGTCTCTATACACCTGCAATTCTGAGGACCTAAATGTCACTGACGCCGCTATTGGCTTGGCCACCTACTGGCTTGGCCACCTACTGAGCCCAACTCATAATAATACATGTATTTACCATCTTCTCGAAAAGAAGAAGAAGTGCCTACAAAACAGCACTTTTCGAACGTCAAAATTACATAAGACAGTCCCCCAAAAACGCCCACCCTTCACCACTTCCTAGTGCTTTAGCTGGAAAGAAGACGTGGCGCAAGAAACTCCCCAGCTGCACAGCTGTCTGAATAGTTAGAAAAACTTGATTCTATACAATAGTACTTACGCAAAATAATTTAGATTACGCAAAACAAAACATTCGATTAAATTATTTTCTAAAAGTCACCTAGCAGACGCCAATATACCAACAAAAAAGTAAAACAGTAGTGTTTATCAACTAGTAGTGTTTAAGCACTATAATTTTATGCGTACCACCTAATATTAAAAGACACACTTTTTATTAACTCTCGGTATCATACCGACTTGTCATAACGAAGGATTTATTCAATTGTTTTCCGATACATTTCTTTTATTGGGAACCTCTTTGAAAGATATCAAATAGTCGTAGAATTAATTTAGGAATTTAAGTGGGATCAATGTGAAGAAATATCTCGATAAGTGAGCCTCGTCAAAAATACCGGGGTGCTCTAACGCATTGTATCTACATATACCAACCTATAGGTTGGTTGGTTAGTTGGTGGGTTGATTGGTTAGTTGGTTGGTTGGCTTCTTTATTTACGCGTTAAGGGAAAAGGTCAATGATATCCTTGGCATCTTAATTGCATCCGTGTTGATCATTTTCTTGTAAATTATGATGGGACAGTGTCGAGTGTCGAACGGACGAGAGTCAGTGCGTGAGTGGCTCATGGTTGAACGATAACTGCCACACGGGTCGATCTAAGGTTAAGCTACGCTTGCCGCGGTCGGTTCGTGGATGGATGACCATCCATTACATATCGAGACCCCTCCGTGCCTCACAGAAACCACATTAAACCGGTTGTGCCAACTGTCATTCGAAGATCTTTGACAGTTTTTATGGGTAGTCAGAAGCCCAAAAGACTGACAGCCAGTCTTACCAAGGGGTATCACTGGTAGCTTAAACAATAGATGTTTTTTTTTATTGAATGTGGGTCCAGTTAACCAATAAAAATACAGAAAATAAATTATGTGGTCAAGTGGAAAAACTGGTAAAATACTTGTATTCAGCTGCATCCGGTAAGACTAGAAGCCGACCTCAACATATATGTAGTTAAGAAAAGGCTAGGCAGATTGATCGAAAATGGAACAGTCCTAGGTTTAGAGAATAGTCCTATTTACCTACTCTAGTAATTGTTAGTAACATCACTTAATAGGGATGATGCCTGGGTCAAAAAAAAAAATTCTATTTAGTCCGTCAGTTAGATAATAAAAAAAAAATATTAGACAGGTATTTTTTGCTTTATCATATAAAAAAAAAAATAGTACATACTAGTGACGTCACGGCACATTGGCTTTGAGTGTAGAAGCTTAAGGCAGCCACACCAAAGTCCGGTTAAGCAGCTACGACCCTCTTCTGAGGTCAACTGCGAGATGCCCAAGGCGAAAAAAAAAAAAAAAAACCTCATGGCACATTTTCAATGTATCGCCGTAATCTTTTGATAACGAAAAAAAAAGAAAAAATTCGTGTACGTAATTTTTTTATAATCTACAAGACGGACAAAAAAAAATTTTTAGTCGTCATCGTTATTGGACTGCCTCAGACTTAAGCATTAATGCGGCTAATGGCAATAGGGATGTTGAATGGGTAAAAAAAAAAAACTATTTAGTCCGTCAGTCAGATAATAAAAAAAATATTAGATACGTATTTCTGCTTTATGTTCTTACCGAAAGAAGAGTATAAATGAAGAAGAGAGAATCAACGACTTGCCATCACTTTATGATGGGTATAATTATATCACTTTCTTAAATTGTTTCCCTTAAACGCGATAAAGAAGAGGAAGAAGGAAATCTAGTACACTATAGGGATGTAGCCTGGGTAAAAAAAAACTATTTAGTCCGTCAGTCAGATAATAAAAAAAATATCAAACACGTATTTTTTGCTGTATTATATTAATAAAAAAATATTTAGATAAAACACATTAAATTTGGAGAGTGGGGGCTCGCTACGTAATAATTCAGTATAAAATCTACCGATCAGTGACGTTATGCTAAGTCAAAGTCAAAGTCAACTGTGACTTTGACTTTGACTATGATTTTGAGAACGGGGGCCCGTTACGTAATAATTCAGTATAAAATCTAACGGTCAGTGACGTCATTCTAAGTCAAAGTCAACTGTGACTTTGACTTTGAGAGTGGGGGCTCGCTACGTAATAATTCAGTGTAAAATCTACCGGTCAGTGACGTCATGCTACATTTTAACTGAATATATTGCCGTAATCTTTTGAACATGTAAAAAAAGAAAAAATACGTGTCCAATATTTTTTAATAATCTATCTGACAGACAAAAAAAAAAAGCCGCACTTACACAGGCAACGATAATTGCGCAATTCTTGCTTATTCCTACATTTTGTTGTATTTAATTGTTCGCAGACAGACAAGGAGCCACGCTATTACACTTTTAAATCGACAGCACAAATACAAAACAATTTTCTGTCCGACAGAAATATGGAAGGTAATTAATTAATTAATTAATTTGGCCAGAATATAAGTGGTCAATCCCAATTATTATTAAACGTATTTTCTTATATACACTGCCTTGTCGCTCACTGCCATATTTCTTCATTTCTTTCGTAATTTCTTACAGTGCGTGACTTGTTTCAAAATTTCGTCATCTCTTCGCCCTTACGAAGTTTTATATTTATTTTGACTACCGCGAATTCTGACTCTAAATTATTATATATTCTGTATTATTAAATTAAACATTAATGACTGCCTCGTTGGTCTTTTAGTGGCAAGCGCTAGCATTGACACGAGGTCCTGGGTTTAATTCCCAGGTAGGGCAAAGGGATATTGGGTTTTTCTATCTAGAATTTCTCAGTAACAACCCGGAGTCTGGATTAGATTCAGGTTGATGGCAATAGACTCACCCCCTATTAAATGAGATTTAACCATAACTGGCAGAATTTCAGTGTACTATACAGGGTTATTGGTCGTGATATGTCGGTGATATGTCGGCAATCCATTATGAGAATGTAGGAGAGGTCATTTACAACCAAATGACCCCTTTTGATTCCTATGGAAATGTCAACAATTTTAGAGTCATTTGACATTTTTATTTCATTGATTTTAAAATATATAATTTCTAATTACTCGAAAATGGTTGGCATAGGGGTCATCGGGGGTAAATCCGTCGCCCCCTACTCCTTAGGACCCGAGATGGCGGTGCGTAGTGTTCCACGCGCGCCTCTCAAAGACGTAAGGGGGGAGTTTAACACCTCACTCCCCCCTAACTCGAGGTGGCCCGCAGAGGCGGGCCGGCACTAGCCGCGGAAGTCGCATTAGATCCCGTGATCCCCGGTGCAAGTGTGAGACGGAACTCCGGGGTGGTTTTAGTCAGTAAGAGTCTGACAGACCCCTCCGCCCTCCTCAGGGCGGAGGACATCCATGAGGATTTCCCCCCGTAATAAAAAAAAAAAAAAAAGGTGTCATCGGGGGTTGCAAATGACCTCTCCTACATCCCCTTAACGGATTGCCAACGTATAACCAATAACCCTATATATATATATTATGTTACGGTAAATCGTGATAAATTGAAAATTATTAATAATTATCCATCATTATTAATAATTACCTCATGATTTGATAAATGTGAATATAAAATTGAAAGTCATCACTTTTAGCAGTTGTTATTAATAATTCACTACTCTTGTCGGTAAAAGTAATAAAATAAAATAAGACTCGAAGTTAATTGTCCAGTAGGTAGGTATTTCTATAAAATACCACAGTACTTACGAGACGTTTCCTTTTGTTTCGGTCTTTCTTCTCAGAGTAGTCATATAGGAAACGCCGAACTCATCAGGCATTTTTTTTTTTTTATATGACTTAAAAGTCATTGCAATATCCTATTTACAGAATAAACAATTTCATTTCATTATTAATAGTAACCAATAAATGTGTAATTTCTTACTTTTACCTCGACTTTCGGTAATTATTAATAATGATAGAAAATTATTAATAATTTTCAATTAATCACACCTACCGTAACATATCCTTTATGTTAATCCCTTTAATAAAACATATTTTTTTAATAACGGAATATTTTAAAATTTAATCAATTGCGTAGAAAACGGAAGAAAGGAAATAACCATAATTATATTTCAACAGAATTCAACAATACGTGGGTTGAGGCAAGCCCGTATAGTAAACTGGACACAAGTCTAGAGGTGTCCCGACATTGTAAAGGCGACGATTGCATACCCGATTTGTCTATGGATATTCTATGGTCTGGCAGGTAAGAGGAACATACATACTTATCTTATCTGACGCCAAGAAACATGAGTTGTCCCATGTTTCTTGGCGTCAGCGCAACACGTTTTCTCTTTCCATTCTCCTCTGGCAACCGTCACGTTATCGTTCACTCCCTCTTTCATATCATTTCTCACACGATCCATCGGATCTCCCTCTCCATCCATCAACAGTTATATTCATCACTCATTTACTCAAACTCAAAGCATTTATTTCAATTAAACCATTTACAGGCACTTTTGTATTGTCAAGAAGTCGGTCAGTCAGAAATAAGTTGCCCATTCCAAATCGTAGTAGGTACCTATGGAGAAGAACGGGCAAGAAACTCCACGGACACTCTATTAAATCAAAAAATTGTTACAAAATATTAGTTACATCATTAATGTTGAAATTATACATGTGAGAACAATGTAGAAAGACGTGCACGTTAAAAGCATCCGTAATAAATATATAAAAAACAAAGAACAATTCAAAAATTAAAATAAGCCATGGCAGCTAAGAGATGACCAGTCCCTACTGACGGCGCCCGTTCACGAACATGACGCATGGATTAGCACCATTCAGCCCAACCATTTGAAGGGAGCTAAATGATCCAACACACGCGCCACCGTCAGCGAGACATCTGAGTGAGCATGACATACTCACAGCCGCAACCATTTATCACATTCACATTCGCCACATTTTTAGTCAACACAAACATACTCAAATAATAATTAATCAGAGCAGAAAATCCTAATCCTAACTATACTGACTATATAATGTGAAACTTTTAGAAATCAGATCACCAAAATAAGGACAATCGTAAAAAAAATATAAGAAAAACGCATTAGATACTTACAAGAAAAATAAATCTGTTAACGAAAATACACGAAAAATGTTGTTTACCCAATGCCATTTATTATTTTAGGTCAAAATAAAATCACTTTTAATCAGTGTTTTTTTTTTGCTTGGATATCTATGGATAGACGTACTGAACGCTGTGTTAAAATTGGTCCATCTATTTTAATGGGACCTTGTATAATATTATATAAATGCGAAAGTGAGTTCGTTTGTTTGTTTGTTACGCTTTCACACTAAAATGGCTGAACGGATTTGGATAAAATTTGGCACATGAGTAGACTATGACCCGGGTTAGGACATAAAATACTTTTTATCTCGATATTCCCACGGGATCGAGATTTATAGGGTAAAACCGCGGGGCGCAGCTATAAATATTATAAATGCGAAAGTGAGTTTGTTTGTTACGCCTTCACGCTTAAATAGCTGAACGGATTGTTATGAAATTTGACAGATAGGTAGCCTGAGACTTGGAAAAGGACATAGGCTACTTTTCATCCTGGATCGCATGTGAAGTCGCGGGCAACAGCTAGTAGCCTTATAAATTTAAGCCTTTTTGAAATATAATAGTTTGTTGTTACATTGATAGTTTAAAGAAAAAAGAAAGAAATAAAACACGTTTATTTGCGGTAAACATGACCCAAAAAAAGAACACAAAATAAAAAAAGAAACAATTTTAGGGAAAATATGCGTCACATCCACGCAAAACGGCCAGCGCTCAGCTAGTTTAGTTTTTTCTAGAAACGCCACATAATTTTAAACGGCTTACATGCTCAAAATAGTTTTTTTGTCGGTACATCTACCTTAAAATAACACATATAACGTTAATGGCACACTTTGAAATAGGCAACTAGCTTCATCTTTCTGACTGAACGACTCCTTGGCTAGTCAAATGTGCCTGTAGGTAATTGGTTTAATTAAAATAAATGCAATAATTTCAGTTTGACGTGACTTAAAAATTCCAAAGTCAAATCATATATACCAAATAGGCACATAAAAGGCACTTTTGAACGTCAAAATTTACAGAAAAATCTCGAGCAGTCGAACCTGGATAACTTAGAGCTCAAGGGACCGCGATCTCTTTTTCACTTATAGAGGTCTCACTTACTCGGGTTTCTTGCTTATAGAGGTACTGGAGTGGCCTTTTCACTTACAGAGGTTGAGGCTGGTTGGAAAATGCTGAGAGGAACAAAAACAATGTTAGTTCCATGAAATTTAAGAATGAGTCATAAATAGCAGAAGTTAAATAACGCTCGACTGTCGCTTATAGAGGTACAGGCAAGTAGCAGTCTCGCTTATAGAGGTCCACGAGTGAACTGTGTCTTGTAGAGGATTCTGTTTCGCACTTATAGAGATTTTAGAGGCCTAAAATGACGGGACCTGGCAATTAATCTCATTTATAGAGTTTTCTCGCTTACCCAGTTCTACTAGTTGCCACTTCAAGAAACAATTTTTCATTCTTTTCATCCACCGTTACTCCACCGTTAAAAAAAGTATTGTACGGTAGCTTAGCTCCATTGACTGAAAATTTTATTACAGCGACCCATACTTGCTGGGTTCTACTGCCAACGAAACAGTGACGATAAAAGTGCAGAACGATGGCAACGCGTCTTATTCAGCGTGTGTTTGGTTGCGCGTGACTGGAGCCCCGCTGTCCCGAGTCGACTGTGAATCTTACAAAGAAGGGTACAGGTGCTATCTACCGAAACCACTGAAGAGAGATACAGAAGTAAATAATTACCATTTTTGAACAAAAACCTTGTAAGCTACGGTTTCCTAGAAAAGCGTCCACAATAATAATTTACCGGCGAATGACGTCAATGAAACGTTATTCAGGAAAGCAAATTGGTGTGTTTTTTTGACACCGTAAATACAAACCTTGCGGCCATCATTTTTATGATAGACTGTGGCTATTACGTAGTGGCCACCGCTCTTCTAAGAAATCGTAGCTTTGAGGTGCAACATAACTTGGGTCAATTGACGTCGACAATATGTCACCTAACTATGCCTTAAGTAAGATATACTGTAAGTGGCGATCCAGACGGCGCTGTACCTACTGTGCGATATTTTACTGTAAAATGTGGATCACACGTCAACATTCCACTGTTCATCTTCTATTCTTTCATTATTCGTTGGAAAACGCGTTAGTCCAGAACGGCTGGACCATTTTTGTTTTTTTTTTTTTTGTTTTAAAATGTTAGTAATATTCAAAATCAGGTTTTTATGAAAGAAAAATTTGAACAGTTGCCGGGAAAATATGGGATTTTGACAGGACAACGTTCGTCGGGTCAGCTAGTAATTATGATAAAAACAATTTAAAAAAAATAGCTCCATAAGTTACTGCCGTGTGGACCTGGGCTAAGTCACAAAACCGTCGATAAACCGCAATTGTCACATTTTCACGACAGGTGTTGTTTAACAGGTAACGCAGAAAACTATTAAAAAAATGGCAGTATATAGAGTGCCGCTAGCGGCACTCTATACACCTCTCGTATAAAGTACTGTTAGCGGCATAATAGTGGAGCTGCCTCGTCTTAGCTAAAGTGCCGTAAGAATTGCATTGTCACTATCACTGTCACTGTCACTTGTTATTTTGTTTGATTGTTGAGGATAGTTCGCTGTAAAACACCACATTCCCAAAACATTACATTTTATTGTGCCTAAACGGACCCTGACGGACGTTGTGTGGTCACAGTTCTAACCTAAACTAAGCTACCTTTCAGCCATTTTCAATTGCTAAGCCAAGCGGTTATGGCTACACTTAAATTTAGCCGGTTATAGATAAAAGAAACGAACATTAGCCTTTCCTCAAAAACAAAATAACAAGTGACAGTGACAATGACAATGCAATGCTCAACAATCAAATAAAATAACAAGTGGCAGTGACAATGATAATCCAATGCTTACGGCACTTTAGCCGGGCCGAGGCAGCGTTAGTAATATGCCGCAAATAGCGGCATTTTATCCGACAGGGATAAAATGCCGCTAGCGGCACTCTATACACTTCCTGATAAAAAACAAATTGTCAGATTGTCGGATTGTCGCCTGTCACCAGCTGTCGCCTGTAGGTTTATTAAAGGCGCTATCAAAGTTACCACAGACGTGCCGTTGATGTACCATCACTCGTGTGGGCTTTTTCAATATGATTATGAAATAAGTGTCTAATGTTATTCTTACAGACCTCCATAGACCTCATGCTGAACATGACAAAACCAACGAACATTGCAGAAAACCTCCTCGTCGACGTGTTTCTGTATGAAAACTGTAATCATGAATTTGATAACAGTAACATGAATCTAACAGTTAAATTTGATTTAAATTTAGAAGGCGTCTTCAATGACGGGTGAGTTAATCAATCAATCAATCAACTCAGCCTATCGTAGCAGTCCACTGCTGGACATACGCCTCTCCCAAGCTGAACCACAACATCCTGTCCTCAGCCTTTCGCAACCAGTCTGTCCCAGACAACTTTTTAAGGCCGTCGGTCCATCTAGCTGGGGAGCGTCCCACACTGCGCCTGCCGATACGCGATCTCCTCTCTAGGACTCGTCGAAGCGGTGAAGTTCAGCGTCATCCCGACGAGTGAGAAAATCGCGGCGATAGTCATGGGCAGCCATCAAATTGTCGTCGCAATGATAATTATCGCCGTGTAGAGATTGATTCGGAGGAGTGTCTGTTTAATTTTATAGCATAGTGTGACGAGACTTCCGCTGCAATTAACTCACCCATGAAGATGGAGCCTAATCCCAACCGGCATAATATTTTTTGGCTCGGATAACAGCAAATGGTTTCGTATGGTAATCTACCATAATCTCAAGCAATTTCAATCTTTGCAGGGAAACTCACAAGCTGAACATCACCGACAAACAGATTTTGGAAAAAGCAACTGTTTATGATCATCACGAATACCAGGTAAGCTTTAAATAAAATAATATTGAATTGCCGCCGTTCTTCTTTAAGATTTCCTTATCCAATGACGACGTGTGACGCTTACTAAGTCTACGCCGTCTGTTTGTCAGTCACAGACCATCTATAGGACCGTAGTAGCTAACTAGTGAAATACACAAAATGCTTGTACTATCATAACGTGCGGCCACTATCATAGCAATAAAAAATTAAAAAAACACACACAATGAAGAATTCCGTAGTTGGAATGAATTTATCCCAAGAACAAACTTAACATTGTAGTTGAAAAACATGTTCTCCCATTGTTTTCCAACTGCAAATTAATGTAAGTTTGTAGGCGCAGTATTGAGAGATTTACCTTGTCATTTTAAGTATACAGGATGGAATTGAAGTCATGGGCAATATTTTAAACTAAGACACTACTCATGATACTATTTGCATTAAGGCTACTATTACGCAAATCAAAAATATTATTAATGCAAGTATGGAAAACCTATAAAATGTACTAAGTCATATAAAGTATCAAATTCGCGCATCGCGATAGCGAGTGCTGCTGTAGGTAGACTACGCCGCGCACCGTATGTGCGGTACTTGTCATTGCGCGTGAACTCCTTGACCCCGCTCGACTCACGTGACATAAGTAAGTTGCTAACGATTTGATTCCTAATTCATTCCAACTTTCCCTTCATACTTTGCCGGCTTAGGACGGTCAAAACTACGATAACTAACACACATAATAAAATAAATGTGTAGTTAAAATTAATTTCCCGTAGTTTTGGCGTATTTACAAAGTTGGAATCACAGTATTTACACTAATTGTTCAGGAATCACGAAGTTTATTTACAATAATTTTAAGTCAGTGGGTCATCTTAGGGGCGTCCGGGTAGCGGCGATGGAACATTTCACGAGCTCGTAATAAACTTGTGCCATTGTAAAGTAAAACCATTTGTAGGTATTGTTGGTTTGTGTACCTACCCTGCACATTACGCGGTCGAGGCATCGTGTTCACAATTAATCCACTAACACTTTATGCACTGCAATCCAAGGGTAAGAAGAGTGAGGCGCGTGCGGCGATTACGTCCGGATTTATCGTAAATCAACTACATGCGTCAACCCGCCTGCGCAGTCGTTATGACACTAGTTTGGGGAGGCTGCCCCCGCGCGGGGGTGATATTCGTATTTTTGAGTGAGGGAGAACGGGACGGGGAGTGCGGGACGGGCGGCTTAGCCTACTCTTTGATGCCGCGTGCCGGCCGGCCGCAATGAACCTAGCTATTAGGATTATTTGATGTTTGTTTACCTACTTTTTTTTCCGCTCTGCAGTGCGCTTTAATATTTTGATACTTCAAAACTTATTGGCGTTTATGAAGTATTTTATTTTTATTATTTTTAGTGTTTATTTGCAATAATAGCCTTTTACAATATGAATTAAGTACTTACTAAATTTTTAAGGTTTTCCATACTTGCATTAATAATATTTTTGATTTGCGTAATAGTAGCCTTAATGCAAATAGTATCATGAGTAGTGTCTTAGTTTAAAATATTGCCCATGACTTCAATTCCACCCTGTATAGACTTCTTATAGGTTTTCCTGTTATCTATAAGTATAGAACAATTTTCAATATTTTTTTTGGTAATTTTTTATCAATAAATTTAAAACTATTGATTTTAAAATGATGATAAAAAAAACTTGAGCCACACTCAAGCCTATCATTTCATATGTCACACGGTACAGTTTGTTTTTGGTACATATTGAAAAACAGTTTTTTTCATTTCAATATTATTTTATTTAAAGCTTACCTTAAATAAAATAATATTGAAATGCAATTCTTTTTTAAGATTTCCTTGTCCAATGACGACGTGTGACGCTTACTAAGTCTACGCCGTCTGTTTGTCAGTCACAGACCATCTATAGGACCGTAGTAGCTAACTAGTGAAATACACAAAATGCTTGTACTATCATAACGTGCGGCCACCATCATAGCAATAAAAAAATAAAAAAACAACCGGCCAAGTGCATGTCGGACCACACACAATGAAGAGTTCCGTAGTTGGAATGAATTTATCCCAAGAACAAACTTAACATTGTAGTTGAAAAACATGTTCTCCCATACATTCCAACTACAAATTAATGTAAATTTGTAGGCGCAGTATTGATAGATTTACCATGTCATTTTAAGTCTATAGACTTCTTATAGGTTTTCCTGTTATCTATAAGTATAGAACAATTTTCAATATTTTTTTTGGTAAATTTTTATCAATAAATTTAAAACTATTTATCATAAAAGTTTGAAAAAAAATACTCAAGCCACACTCAAGCCTATCATTTCATATGTCACACGGTACAGTTTAAAAAACAGTTTTCTTATTTTACATGTGTGTCTCCGAAAAGTGACCCCATTTACAAAATTTATTTATTTTCGAAATAAGTCCGTGTTCATGTCACAGAAATTGAATTAAATGGTCCATTAAATTCGGAGAAAATTACTAGTGACAGACGGACAGACAGACAAACACACGAGTGATCCTATAAGGGTCCCGTTTTTCATTCGGACTTACGGAACCCTAAAAAATAAAGAAAAACTGTCTGTTATTGACATTTATCTGGCCAAAAATCCTAATTACAGATCGTCATTAGTTCCTTTAATATTTATTTACTTTTAGTTTTACAAATTATTTTTACTTTGTGCTACATCTAGATAAGAAACAACGGCAGCATTACTTGGAACCACGTGAAATTCAGTGTTGAAATGCCAATGAAACCATACATTAATTCCTTCAGCGTAAGTAGTTTTTGTATCCTTATAAAATATTTTCTAATATCGAACCTCAATTTATTCAGCTTTCTCAAAGTACTTAAAATTTTAGTTTGCACCACTATTACTAGCGTACGTAACGTGGTACAGACGCTAGCAGGTCAACATACCCGAAACTGTCAAATTTTCCCAATCAACTTTGAACCTTATGCTTTAGTGATAAAGTTGAAAATCTATTATCGAAATTTGACAGATTGTAGTAGGTTGATGTGCTGGCGTCTGTACAAAAACTTGTTATTGCTGAATCTTCCAAAATCTCTTTTGGTCCGTCATCCTGACGCACACCTTTTTTCTTACTCATAAACATATTTTTTAAGAATATGTATTAGCAAAAAATAGATTGTAGTGCGCGCCTATGTTCTTCTGAAGCTAAACGATCATAGCCGAGGCGCAAAACTTAAATGATAGTACTTTATTTTATACATAATAATGTGTTTCTGTATTTAGATTTCAGCGACAGATTTTGGAAATTGCGGAACAACTAACCTAACAGATTCAAGCTTCATCATACACTGCACCATGTACTTACTGCCGAATACGACGCAAACAATCATCGGGACTACGGAAATATTTGCAGGCCGGTTGAGTAAGTAAACATTATTTTATACTATCATTACAATCAATATGCCTAGCCTTTTCCCAACTTAGTTAAGGTCGGCTTCCAGCCTAACCGGATGCGACTGCGACTGCCTATCTGACCTCCACAACCCAATAACTGGGTAATACGATACCCCTTGGTAAGACTGGTTGTCAGACTTTCGGGCTTCTGACGACCCGCAACAACTGTCAAAGATCCCCGAATGACAGCCGGGACAAACGGCTTAACGTACTTCCCGAAGAACAGAAGAGTCTCGGTATGTAAAGATGGTCACCCATTGACGGACCAACCCCGGCAAGTGTAGCTTAACCTGATCGATCAACCCGTGCGGCTGTAATTACTTAGCCACGAGCTCCTGAACACACATGGAACTTAAACATGAAACGTAGATATTGCATCTTTTGACACATATTTTTGAAGCCGAAGCAGGATACAGCATCCTTTAATTCAGCGTCTTCTTTTTTTTTTTTTTTTTGTGTGTGAAGGTTTGCAGTTATCAAATAACATCTCCCGCTCTGGGAGCAGGAAGGCGTGTCAGACTCATACTGACTAAAACCCACCCGTGTTCCTTCAATTGCCTGTACGTTGCTAAGGGCCTCGGTATCCCTTTCGGACTTTCCCGCGACCTTAATTCGGCGTCCTTAGTCTCGTTAAATCGTTTTGGTGTCCCTTCGATGTCATGTATTTGTGCTGCCACTTTTATATGCATTTCCACAAATGATCACATAAATTTGCCGTCATCTTGCCGACAGATATTAATGGATGAATCATGAAATCAGATATTATTGCCGAGTTGTTCAAAGTAACATATTTATGCTCATAACTATACATGGAAAGGCCAAACTGAAAACAGTCGAACCCGCTGCGTTAGTTTAGCCAACAGTCCGATAAGTAAATTATACTTAATAAAGGATCAACAGTTGTTCGGTCATTCTATTGTTTCTGATGAGACTGAACATACGAAAAAAATTAATTAATCGAGAAATATTTTGTATGCGTCAGAATTCCTAATTGTGAAGTTTTTTACAGAAGATTATCTCAAGGGGGGAGACCTGAACATAAGTTCTACGTCACTATTACGTCTATCCGATCGAGTTCCGGTGTTATCTGCCGCGTAAGTTATTTAATTTAACTACATTTTGACTCCAAAAAGAAGCACTTATCGCTTATTTTATTAACGGTAAAAATAATGCACTTTTCGTAAAAGCCCATGCGGGCTTCCTTATCCTGGAATTTATAATGGTCTTAAATTGCCAACTTGTATTTTACAAGCAAGGTGAATAATGGCCGCCTTGCCTCACAATCAATCTATTTACCTACTGCAGCTGGGAAGGTAGGCCTTAACCACCCACCACTCCATTGTCCACACACCTCTTCCTTTTCCACACACTTCTCTCATTTCCACACACCTCTCCCATTTTGCACATACTTCTCACTTTTCCACACACCTATCTATTTTCCACACACCTCTACATTTTCCCAAACTTCTGCGTTTTCACAACACTTATGCATTTTCTACACACCTCTACCATTTTGCACATCTTTCTGTCTCCTTTTTCGTGTGGTTACTGACTAACCTGGTTTTGCACATAACTCTCCCTTTTCCACGCAACTCTCCCTTTTACACTCGCCTCTCCACTGACTTCATTGCAGGCCCGATCTTTCGATCAAGCTCGTCCGAGTGTCTTTGCCTGGGTCTGTCGCGATGTCCGCACTGACCCAGAAATTCCTATAAACCATAGCTCATCTGGCATGCAGCAGACATAATGAAAACGATAGACTACTGAATAATGAAGTTTAATTCGGTGGCACACAGTATGTTTTTGTATAATGAGTTTTATTTTTATTTTTAGATCGTTTACTGAGATAAAAATACAAAAGGAAATCACATTGGCCAATAATAAATGGCTAATTATTTTGATAGCCGTCATAGTCGCGATAATTCTACTGGCTATCTTGACATTTGTTCTTTACAAGGTAAGTTCATACTATCGCCGTCGTACCTTTTTCTACAACGCACCTTTTTTGAGCAGCGTTATTGTGTTCCAATGGGAATGGTATAATCACAGGCACATAAGACAGTTAAAAAGAAAAAGTATTTATAGGGAAAAACAAAAAAGAAAAATGAAAATAAAAACAGAAAATCCAGTATGAGACCAAAAGGTTCGTATCTCATCATAATACTGCGAAATAAAAATAATTGTCACAGCGCTGGTATTCTGATAGGGCCAGTGCAGCGTTGTCTCTGTGATGATCTAACGCATCTGCGATAGTAGCATAACAATTTTACAGGGTTGAGACTCATTACCATAATTTAGGCTGCATTTTTATTTACCCCATAATGTAAAAAAAATATCTGCAACACTCCGGTGTTGCCATAGAATAAATATATCTTTTCCAATTTGTACCTACCACTTTTTGTTAATTTCGATTTTTTTTACTAATTTTCCAGTGCGGATTCTTTAGAAGGAAACAACAGCAAAACCTACTCGTATTGCAAGAGAGCGTGAGACGAAAGAGTGTTGTGAGTATTGACTACTAAACTTTATAAAAAGAAAAATAGAAACTTTTTAATTCAGACTTAGAAATTCATAGAATGTTAGTAGAGTAAAACTTATGAAACTAGTGTTAATAGTTTTAAAAAAACATTATAAATACTTATTTCTTAATGTGGGTATTAACCCAGGACACACACAGCCTATCCACAATAACAGCCAGGATGCTGTTAGTCCTGGCGCGCGACCGGCCGAGCGCCGCAGCGCATCTCTTTCGAAGCACGGCTTGCAAGCCATCAACGTGTGCGTCCTCGAACATGACCGACGCACTACACCAGCTAGGCAGCCCCAACAACGCCCTAAACGCATTGTTATATTGGAAGCGCAGGGCGCTGAATGATCTTTGCGTATAATGAGCCCACAAGCAGCACGTGTTTAATGATGAACAAGGCGCTCTGAACAGTGTTATTTTCACTTGAGCATTACAACGTTTAAACCTCTGTCCAAGTCCTCATCGTCGCGTAGGAGATCAGTGCCTATGGTATAGCTACCTACATATTGATGTAGGTATGTTCTTCGTAATGCAGACCACCCTTTTCGAACGCCTTCAATCCATCTCTATTTATCTGTGGGATACACAACGCCCTTAGAGTTCAGTATAAAAATGCCTTCAGGATGTTATTGGGGCTTCCACGTTACTGCAGTGCATCAGAAATGTTTGCTGAAGCACATACTGATGGTTACAATACCATCCTGCGAAAAAAGGTTGTGTCCATGATGCGTGGGGGCGTCAACGGTATTCTGAAGGTCATCAGTGACAAGCCATGATGCGTCATTACGGCGCATTGGGTATATTTACCATCGAAGAAGTTCATATCTATACACCGTAAGGACTATTTCTGTTTGCAGCGCTCGGCCGCTATACAACCGGGGCGGTAATAGATATGGTCATCGTGTTCACGGGATTTTGTTTTCAAACTGCTTGGATATGAAATTCTTCGATAATACTTACATGTGCATGTGTTCGGTGCGTCAGGTTAGAGTGCAACAGATGTATGAATTGAAATCTTGTAACATATAATAACATACTAACATAATATAATTTTAATTACTAACATCATATGGATCAAAGTCTGAATTAAAGTTTTTTTTATAACCCCTTTTTGGTAATGGGTACAGTCAGTGAGCGCCATGTTTAATGTTTTTTTTTTGTTAACAGAGGCGAAACACTCATGCTTCAGCGATGGATGGACCGATGGAAGGCGTAAGCCCAATTTTCTTAAATCATTAAATACCACTTTTTAACTAGTCCATATTGTCCTCTAAAATATTGCAAACTACTTTCTGCTGCACGGTCATTTTTTGTTGCTTTTAATTTTTTTTAATAGTTCAATAGAGAGGGTGGAAAAAATAAAAATAAAAATTTATTTCTACTCTACAGGCTGACCGGTTAAACGAGGGATATTCTGATGAATGAGGGTAGGTATTTTATTCCCGTTTGAAAGCTCTCGCAGACAGGCGCGACGCGACTCTAGTATTACAATTTCTATAAAAACTTAATGGAAATTGTTCTACCAGAATCGCGTTGCACCTGTCTGCGGGAGCATTAAAATAAACAAAATAGAATCTTAACCTTGACTTCCCAATCCAATACAATACAGGCTCCGTCAATATGGACCCTCGCACTTTTGCCTGTTCTGCCTCATCTAAATTGTAATTTATAATGATCAATGGTTATTTCCCTCTTTTAACCAGTCATAGGTACTACAATATGACTAGGCAGTAATTTGCAGACTAATTAATTAATTACTACCTTTTTGTCACCAATGGATTAGGCTGTGCATAATTGTCTCGTACTCAGAAATCATGAAAGATTTCAAAAGTCTTTACTAAACATCTAATTCAATCAAAAAACCTACAAGCTATATGTTCAGTGTAGAGTCAAGAGCCGACACATACGCAAGATTTAAAAGCAATTTTTAATATTTAAAAAAAAAAAACTCATATCGTTCTGATAGATATTTTACACACCCGCTTGTTGATGTCATGCAAACCTAACCTAAAGCTTTTCATTAACACATTAAACGCCGATTCAAATTTGGTGATGTTCCGTTTGGGCCATGGGGCTCACCGGTGAGCGACAGCAATACTACCCGTTCAGGCCGTGGGGCTCACCGGTGGCCGCGCGACGGGCTCGTGTTTGAACTCATTTTTCTCGCTGGAGGACACAGTGCCGGTACAAAACTATATTGAGCGTGCCCGGCGCGGCCCTGGAGAACAGTTTAGGCATGCTAGCTCGTTTCGACACTAGGTATAAAAAAAGCCTTTGTTGATTTTTTGGCTAAGTACACAAGATGTGGTTTTAAAATAAAAGAAGGTTTAAAGCTCTAGCTGGACAATAATATTGCACTGAATTTCATTATGATCCCGCTAGTGCAAACTGTGATATGAATTTGGAACCTCAACAAACAAGAAATCGTATGAAAACTATTACCATATAAAATATTCTTATACAGCTCGGCCAAAGAGTTCTCACTTCATAGGTTTTAGTGGCCGTTGATGAACAAAATTGTTTAATTACGCAACTTAATAGAGATATTATAGTAGAATAATGGTGCCGATTCTCTTGTCACAAATGCCTCTAAACTAGACTAAAAATCAACAAAATTTTGTTTATTCCTGTCAAACGACGATTTCCTATTCTGAAATAGACTTAAGTGATACAACTTAACTATATTTTAGTTTGACAGCACTAAGATGGCACTGAGTTATATTTTTTTTGAAAATGGCTTTTTTGCTATTCTGAATTTGACGTTTGTCACCAAAAATTTTGATTGTAAAAAACCAAACCTGACTAAACCTGACTACGCGATTAAAAAGGTGTGGGATAAAACTTGTTGTCATGAACTAAAAATTACACCAACACCCACTTCTGGTACATAAACAGCACTGTTTCTTTTTTTTCTTTTCGTTTGCTTATATCTATTGTTAATTCACGAAAAAACTGTAAATTATTTGCTCGTAACTGAACAATCCAAGCTGGTGTGGTACACCACACACCATACCACACCACGCATACTTTCTCATTTTTTGAAGTGTTTTCAAAAGATTTTTTCCTTTTTCAGTTGCAAATAGACGTGGTTGATGACTGCCCATTCGAGGAGGCTCGGCCAGTGACGACCAAAGACAACGTGGGTTTAGTAGTTGACGAAGATCCTTAAGGCATGGTTTTTGAGAACAGTGACCATAGAAAATAGAACAAAAAATCATTTTTTTAAATAAATAAGTACCTACCTTTTAGAATATTTTAAAGTGTTCAAGTTAATAAATAAAATAATTAATAAAATTAAAATTGACTAGATTATTTAAAACTTGTTTAAATATACTCAATGATTTTCTGCTTTAACTTGACTGCATAAAGAGGTCGCCCAGGTAATTATATTGATTGATTGATTATAAAGTTTATTTATTTTATCATAAACAAAACAGATAAATGACATTCAGATCTTATTCTAAAAGCATTCAACAGTATGATTGACTGTTTTGTGCAGACTATGGCGCCTATATAAAACATTTACGAGTACGTATACATGCATTATGTAATGTATAAAACTTCATAGTTGTTATGAATCAGAGGTATCATATTACTTACGTTAAATAAATATTGTACTGTATAGCGCGATGATTACACAAACGCACTTTATAACACTATTTTATAAAAAAATTAAGCAAATATCATTGATAAAATTAAATAGAAGAAAGAAATAAAGAAAGAAAATACGTTTATTTGCGGTAGACATGACGCAAAAAAAGAATTAAAAAATGAAAACAAGTTTAGGGAAAATATGCGTCACATTCACGCAAAACGGCCATCGCTCAGCATGATGCTGCGACCCTATGCAAGACAGAGCCCCAGCGCTGGTTTTCAGCGACAGCCGGCGTTGACGTTATGACGTCGACCGGTGCATCATACCATGAAATATAATTAAGATATAAAAATAAAATAAATATACAATAATTAATTCTACATAAATAAAAAAAGTATAATATTTAAAAATGCCAATATTCCGTTAAGTCGGTAATCGACATACGTAGTATCTCTATGTAGTCTGTGGTAATCGACTCGCGCGCCGTCGGCTTAGAGTAGTTACTTTGACAGAACTATAATACCTAAAATGCAAATGAACTTCGTGTACTGAGTGTGATTCTTGTTGATAATGAAAATGTAAAAATGAAAATGTGGATACGATTGCCAAGCTGGCTACTCGGAATGGGATCGAATCTCATCCGTCTTGTTATCCCCGAGATCTGCAATGTCTTGTTAAACCCGAGATGATGAAGAATTGGAATGATCACTGGCAAAAAACACGAACACTAAAGGGAAAATTTTATGGCTCTATCCAACCATTCATTCCATCTAAATGTTGGTTCAGCAAACTAAAATTTTCTAGTAAAATAGCCACCTCTGTCATAATTAGACTCCGACTTGGGTTCGTTTGCACACCAGTTTTTTTGGCCAAAATACGCGTGAGGGACTCTTCTTTATGTGAATGCGGTCTGGACGAGGGAACTCTGGAACACTTGTTTTTTTCCTGTCCTCGTTTAACCACTCCCCTTTACGACATACTCCCTTCTGATATTCCCCGCCCAATTAACATTCCTTTCCTATTATCTTTAGCCCATACCCCTGCAGTTAAAATCCTTTACAAATTCATTAGTATTAATAAAATCCAGTTGTAGTTGATATGTTCTATTTATTTATTTTAAACCTACTGAATGTTCTAACATTTATATTGTGACGTTTTACATGTACTAACCAAAAATGTTTTGTCCTTTTTTAGCATGGAGATCCATGGATATCACCACTACAAACATTGATCAATAGTTGTGCAACAGTTTACGATCATTAATTTCTCATACCTTGACATTGGCAAAATCATCGAACGTTATCGATGGAGCCAGACCTATAAAAATAGAATAGAATAGAGTGTGATTCGTTGTAAATCTACCTACATACATTAAGAGCGAACGTAAAAAATAAAGTCCGGTCATCTAGTCACGTAGCCTTTGTTATTAGCCCACGTTCGCACGGACGTAAAAATATCGCAGCGGGATTTTATCGCGGACTGGATTTTTAACACTCGGTGTTGAGCCGAGCGTTGAGAATCCAACGCGTTGGGACGCACTCTCGTCCCAGAGCGTTAAAAAAAAACACTTTTGGATTTTCAACTCTAGGCGCTAAGCAGAGCGTTGAATATCCAGTGCACCAAAAAAAAATCGCCGCGATGTTATTATGTCCGTGCGTACGTGGGCTTAGTCGTATAGCAGCAAGTGATGTGGGAGACGGTATCGATGATATGTGTCGATATATTTTAAGTTTATAGATTTAGCGGGTTCGGCCAGTGGTAGAAATAAGTGGGTTATGATGTTGAGGGTTAGTTACCAGATAAAACTTTTTATCGAGTTTTGCAATGAATTGATTTAATTTTGGGAAATTTCATTGATTGTGTAACGTTTTAAGATTTGTCCGTAAGGGTGTCTCAAAGGTGATCGTGGATCGCCGTGTCCTCGTGGAGGCGATCAGTGGTGGTGATCTCTCGCGTCCGGCCGAGCGAGAGGGCATGGGTGGCCGTCACCTTCTTCTGCGAAGCAGTAATGCTCGCGAAGAAGGAGGTGGAACGCGTGAGGGAGAGGCAAATTTCGCTCCCTCACGCCCCTATCCACCTCATGAGACGCCCTGGGCGTCGGGAATTGCAGGCCGATTCCCGGCCACAGTAGGGGCGGGCTTGCGGATGGTGAGCAATGGATAGCTCGCCGTCCGGTAAGGACCAGGCCCGGGTCGACGGCGTGTTGTGTTCCACGCGCGCTTCAAAGAGATGTCAGCAGAACTAGCGGGGTCCGCTAGGACCGATGCCTGCTGGGATCGCGGGAAACTCTGAAAGGGATACCGTGGCCCCTGGTACCCTGGCAGGCAACTGAAGGAACACGGGTTGGTTTTAGTCAGTAATAGTCTGACACGCCCTCCCGCTCCGCTCAGAGCCGGATAAGTTATTCGATAATTTCCGACCCAAAAACAAAAAAACAAAAAAAAGGGTGTCTTGAATGAGATTTCTATTGCTTTTTAAAGTAATTACACTAAGCTACAATTAGTCCAACTACTTGTAGTTTAATGTAATTACTTTCGTATGTGCTACTCCAGACCGCGTAGGAATGCAGGGTCTTACAATGGTTGAGTAATTTTTTTATTTGGTAATTGAGCTGACTTTAGATCGCCGTTGCAAGATTGGATATAGGTGGTTTAGAGCTTTTATTCCTTTAACGTGGAAGTACTCAGTATTTTTGGTCCAGTTCATTTGGTTGTCCAAGGTACTTGGTCGATACATGCCAAATTATAGTCACCTACTTTTATGCGTTTTTAGGGAATGATCGCTTTCGTGTGAACATTATAACTTCAGTTTTTGTGGAATTTAATTTAATTTCCCATAGGGTAAAATATGAAACTAGAAGCTGTCATGATAACTGAAGCCGTTCAACTATCAAATCGGTGTCTTTACTTGAAGTAAATGATGCTGTGTCATCAGCAATGGTCGGAGTAGGTAGATTGAACTGGGGTCAATGATCCGAAACGTATATATTAATATGGACGTTCCTCCGGAATTGGTTGATTATTTTAAAACGGAACTTAGGTAGTAATTGTATTAAAATGAGCAATATTATATTCTTCATAATTTTTTTTAACGGCAAACAGTCACGATTCCAAGCTTTGGTAAGTAATATTTTACTTGTTACAAGGAGTTTAAACCATGTTTGGATGTACTATAACAATATTTTTAGTATTGTGTTTGTTTGCTTAAGCTGTTGAACATACCATCACCAACTTTGAATTGAGTAGTAATAATATCACTACCAACATTAACAATATTTAATTGAATCCGGAAATACCGGAATTGCTTTCCGGAAAAATGGCTTATCCATGTTATTCTTTCTGTGTGCATTTATGATACAAGTACCAAAAATCAATCTACCTACTCTGATCACTGGTCATCAGCCAAACAAGCAAATTAAGTGAGAGCCTGCTTGGGCATGGCGTTCATAAACAGTATGAATAAATGTGGCCCTAGCAAAGAGCCCTGTGGCATCCCCGCAGGAATAGATCTTGGTTTAGACACAATATCTCCGATATGAACACAAAACGACCTATCTGTGAAATACACCTGGATAATTTTTGCAAGTCCAATCGGTACATCACATATAAATAACTAATGTAAAAGGCCTGCATGCCAGACGGCATCAAAAGCTTTTTCTACGTCAAGCAACACCATGGCTGTAGGTTCGCCTAAGCTTAAGTGATGCGTGACATGCTCTGCGACCCTGGCCTGTTGCTGGGCTGTAAAATGAGCCTTTTTGAATCCGAACTGCTCAGGCAATAGCGGGTGGTTTGTAGGTAATTACATTAAAATCCGATGCGGTGAAAGATATCGCGAACGGATGCAGACAGTTCATTAACCCTTCGTATGCCGAACGTGGATCCACGCGAGACTGGCTTTTGATTTTTTTCTGTAATTACCGAATATACCAAGGGTTAAGTATAGGTTGTTTTGATGACCTTTGAGAGCAGCCTATGTATATCCAGTAGTGAAACTATTTCGGCTGATATAACGATGGTGATAATAACCTGATGGAAAAGTATTGACATCTTGCGTTAATATTTATTTCCTATCATGTCATTAGACCATGAACACATTCCGAATCAAGACTAAAGGCTCGTGCTCGTGCGTGTCGGCTACCGCGACTTGTCGCGCGACGAGACAACGGTAATTGTTCTACCGTGTAGTTTTTTAGAAATTGTTTTGTTAGTCGCGGCGCGCCGGTCTGTACGGCGCTTAACCCAATTTAAACTTATTTGTTGTAATCTGTTCAGAAGTGTAGGCTTTTGAACAAACATATACGCATGTTTAGGAATGCAGGTAAAATGACACACCATTTTTTTGTCACATTTTATTTATAAGTTCAGATAAACAAAGAAATCAATAGTTCATTCGACATCAAATCTTTTTCTCACACTATTTCAGAAAATTGTAGTTTTTCCTACAAATAACCCAAATTACGAGCCTCTTTAACAAGCCCGACCATCATTTGGGTGACCTCGTCTCCTTGCTCATGAATCCTGCTGGGAGGCCAGTAGAAGTAAACTCCTCGAAGCTCGTATACGTACACCAGAGGAGTGCCCTGGGTGTGACGCACCCAGTCTATACTGCCTCCTGATGCCTTGTCTGGAAGAAAAAAACAATTGATTAAATTTTACAATCATTAATGCTATTGGTTATTGTATTTTAGAACTACATAGTTTTGACAGGTCGGTGGTTAATTTCGTATGGGTCCAATAGATGTCGCTCACCAACGTAATCCAAAAGAGGATATACAGTCCAAAATACACCAGGAATCATACTAGGTGTCATGATACCTCCCAAACAGGTCCAACCGGATCTACATACCTATGTGCCTATGTTTATCATAGAAGAAGAAGAAGAAGAAGAAGAAATACGTTTATTCTGCACAAACAAAACGCACATTTAAATAAAAAACACAAAATACACAAATACAAAAGTATCCAAAAGCCTCGTATTTAGCCAACAAATAAACGCTATTTATAAAATGTTCTTCATCGGTGTTCATCATAGGTATCGGCTTCGCGGAAGCGGAGGTGGAAAAAAAGATAAAGAACAGAATCGACCTTCTGGTAATCTCAGTTTAGACCAGGTAAACTGTATTTTAATAGTTTTGCTTTCTAGGCGATTTATTAGTGGTTCATAAGTTAAACCGGCTCCACTAGTCAGTTGCTCATTTGGTACTGAACCTGGCGGTGGCGGTGACTGGGAGCAAAATCTTGAACCTTCAAGTTATATCTCCACTGAATAAAAGGACCTTAGTTGGAGCCGAATTTCTTTATTAGACCTCCTGAGGCAGAAGCGAGGTTCCGTTACAACTCTAGTATGTAGGTAATAAGTAAGTATTCATATGTAAATATATCAAGATTTCTTACACAAAATTTCGGCAGCAGTTCCCGGTCCATCGTATTTTGCCTTATTGACGGCATAGCCGTAACGAAGAGATGTCTCACCAATTTTCTTCTGCAAACAGAATAAGTTGCTGAAGTTAGTAATGAATATGAGAGTCTGATTCTAAAGGCGCCTGGAGTATTAGCCTTTACAGTTCAGATTGGAACAATATATCACTGAGTGAGGAGAACACAGGTAATGGTAATATAGTTAAGCGCAAAATCAAATCTTGGATTGTTAATTACAGGCAAATGCTCCTGGTGAGGGAGCGCCTTGAGGCAGAAGTAGAAATAAATTGTCATTGTCAGTAAAGCTACGGTTTCCTAGAAGCACAGTTCCCGCACTAACGGCTGCAGTGACGGCTGTCATGGAAATGATGACAACAGTAAAGATTTAAATCGTTAGATTCGCCTTACCGCGTCAAAGGACAGTCGCGTTTCTGTTTCCATTTGACACCTCTGACACAAAATGACGCAGTGACTATACTTTTTGGTCATTGAAACGCTATTAAATAATGAGTGAGCTCACTCTTCTCAGCATGGACACTTTTTCTTCTGACTGAGTTTAAAATTCTTCAAAATCACTTCACAGTCACGTCACCTAAGTTTTCACGTTCAGAAATTTACAAAATATACCGCCTGGTCTGCGTCGTTCCATTTTGTGACAAGGTCAGAACGCAAGGGTGTGGAACTAATCGAGTATAATACATAATACGCATACGGACTAATCGTGTATAGATTACGACAAATTGTGAACTGGACTTGTTTGCAACGCAATGCAACTTGCGCTAATACTAAATAGCATGTGGCTGCAAGCAACTTGGAAGTAGCGCTCGCCGGCCGCTGCGGCAGTACCACTCGCTTCGCTTGCTTGGCTTACGCGCGTTTGGTCACAGTTCTAACCTAACCTAACGATCATCCAGTTCACTTTTTTTTTTAATTAAAATATTTCTTTAAAAATCTTCGCGCGCGTCCACGTTAAAAAACTATACACGAGCAGTATGCAAAATTCGTGTCTACATTGTAATCACAGATTTAAAAATAGCATAACAATGTATTCGCGAGCAGTTTCCTATAGCTGCCTTCTGGCCTTGTATAGATTGAAATTACGCGGCTGGTCTATTTCTTCTAAATTCTTACCAAATCATCATAATTATCAACATGTTCGCTGGAGTCAGAGTACGGCAGAAGCAAAGTCTGCGCTGTAGAATGGTACGAGATATAACCCAACATGTTCTCTAGTCCAGATATGTACGTAGACAGCGTTCTGGTCTCTATCTCCGAGAATGGTTTCGATCCAGCGTATAACTGGTAGTTGCATGGGTTGTTTGATGAACTGTAATCTGGAATGGATAATGGAATCACAATAAAGAGCCTATTTATATTGTTACACACATAACATCACGCCTGTTTTCCTGAAAGGTTAGGCAGAGGTGTATAGCTATAGTACACCCACATTTAGTCAGTTATGTTTAAGTCGCATGTAATAGGGGGCGAGCCTATTGCCCATCAACCGGCGGGCACAAATTTTGACTCCGGGTTACATTGCAGGGCAAAGATCTGTTTTCACAGAAGAAGCATTCGATTTTGAACCGTCATTCAATTCTGTATTCCTACATTTAAATCTGTATTGGTTTTCACAATTTTTTATTTTGGGTATGATTGTCGGTGTAATTAGAGGCACAATATATGATTTTAGATTTGTTTTTGAAACTTAAACGTATCTGTAATTTATACTTCTGATATTGGACATTGTCTCAAACTCAAAGCATTTATTTCAATTAAACCAATTACAGGCACTTTTGAATCGTCAAAGAGTCGGTCAGTTAGTCAGAAAGTTGAAGCTAGTTACCCATTCCAAAATGTAGATCTCTATGGAGAAGAACGGGCAAGAAACTCCAAGGACACTCTTTTCAATCAATATATTACAAAATCCTGGGTAAATTATTCTTGTTGCTTCTACATGTGAGAACAATAAAAAAAAAACAATTCAAAATATAAGATTAAAAATAGCATTATTTTTAATCAATGGCAATTAAGAGATGACCATTCAACTAACGGCGCCTGTTCACGAACATGACGCGTGGATCAACATCATCCAGCTCAAAATTTTATAGAGATCCGATATCATAGGCACAGTAGTGAGAGTAGAGCTTTTTATGACTGCCTGCTTATTTGTCACCCAATTATATAAAAACTTGCTATTAAGAGTGTTTAATCTGAAAGTTGGCAACGTCGCAAATAGGTGTCAACTATTTCGCTGTTTTGATTAATTTGTCAATACTACTGTATGGAAATATGAAATGTGGCTAACTAGCGAACTAGAATATTAATAGTAAATTGCAATTATAACACTGAATTTGATGTTGTAACCATTTTAGGTGTATAAAAGGCATTTGGAAAGTTTCCAAATACTTATTTTACATCTAAAACGAAATATTCGGTTTTACGATATTTATTATTACATTTCAAAATCAATATTTTAGTTCACTAGTTAACCACATTTCATATTTCCATACAGTAATATTGCCAAATTAATCAAAACCGGTAAATCTGACAGCTATTAGCGACGTTGCCAACTTTTAGGATAAGCACTCTTAAGTAGACACGCGGTCATGTGGTCTCTGGCGTTCATTCGATACAAACGTATTCCTCTGTTATATTCCTGCTTAATGATACTAGTTCAAATATTTTTTTATGAACTAATATGTAGGTCACTGCCATGTCCCTATATTTTCTTTTTTGGCGTAATAAATTTCTAAAATTACTCGATTAGTTGTCATTTACTGGGCAAAAATTTGAGTTGTATTATCTGTCAAAACGGAAGAAAAAGAAATTGGAAGTACATATATAAAATATTTTTCATACTCATCCAGTTATAGTCCCAATTTCGGTTAGGGTCAGCCCCATAGCATCCGTTAGCGGAGGGCGATCTTGTTTTCCTCCACATTCGGTCCTGAAATTCGTAGTATCAAAAATGTTCAATGTGACTTTTAAATTGGCATTTTCCTGTTTCATCATTATTATTTAGATTTATTATTTCCCTATGCAAAGAACGATATAAAGAACTGCAATGAATAATAAGAACTGCTTTTAAAAGCCGCGTGTATCGGACAAAAATGACGAACTTCCATAGAAACTTTAATCCATAGGAGATTAAAGTTTCTATGGAAGTTCGTCATTTTTGTAACCTAACCTAACCCATTGAGAAATGATTAATTTACGAAAATCCTTCCTTAGCGTTCACTTCGTTATTTTAATAATATAAGAAAACCTTGTACAAAATTTCAGGCCTCTAAACCAAGTGGTTTAAGCCCGTCATATTGTGCTATATAAAATATTAAAGCAAGCCACCACACACGCTACACTATAATATATATCATCTGCGGTTTAATATACCATAGTATATTTTAATATGTCTTACTAAATCTATCCACATATTTTGGTGACGTAATAGAATATATATTATAGCTCCGTCTGAGGTCGCTCGAAGATTACTATGGAAACTATATCATAATATGCCCAGCTATGATTTATATTAATATAATATAATAGCTACGTCTGTGATGCATACTATTATATAGATTTTTTTTTTCTAACTGAACAGCTGTACTGCTGGGGAGTTTGTTGAGCCACTTCTTCTTCCCAGCTAAAGCACAGAGACACTCCCACCCCTCACCACTTCCTAAGTGGTGAAGGGTGGGCGTTTTGGGGGACTTTCTTATGTAATTTTGACGTTCGAAAAGTGCTGATTCTCTGCCTAGTTTGAATAAATGACTTTTGATTTTTTTTTAGGCTACGCAGTGAATTTAAGATTTTTATTTAGTAGAAGATATGACATTTCTTGTTTCTGAGGCCATTTACAAGTAGGTATCACTGAATAGTGACCAGTTGAGTTTTAATAAATTACTGTGATACCTAAAAACACACAAAATAATACCTAAATGTATTGTTAAAATTCAAGAATTTTATCAGCTAGCTTATTATGCGACATACGTATTATTGACCACACTTTTAGCCTTTTAGCACAGTATAATCTATACTGTATTGTTAGGTAGAATTTTAATGAGGCATAGGCACATAAGGTTCATGACGGCATAACAGGATATTAATATCCTGGAACAAAGCGGTATGGAAGTTTGATTCATATCCTATTATAATTAGGTACTATTAACGTTTCCATTAACTATTTTATAATGATTAATAATCAACTTACTTTAGTGTAACTGTAGTGGTATCCATCAGGATTAACAGTAGGGAAAATATGCCAATCAAACTGGTCCCTCATTGATGTTATCTCTGGGTCAGTGCTGGTCAGAAGTTCGTTGATAAAGTAGGTCGTCGTGGCTGGAGTAATCCATTCCCTTGCGTGGATGCCTGTAGAATAAAAAAAAATGCTGTGTCAGTTTTCGCGCCTTTTGCGTTATAGTTGGCAATGTTCCAAAGGAAGATGCATAATATAGCGCATATCATTATGATAATGCTGGCTGGATGGTCATGCAAGTAAAGAAAATATATTTGAATTTGGTGTGTTCGTGATCATCTTTTATTTTGGAAGTGGTGAAGTGTTTCATATAGGAGGTATAGTCACGGACTTTTAATTGATAAACCACTTGCCACTGTTCGTATTTTAGCCTCGTAATGCAAATCGGTTTTAGTCGGTTATACTCGTACATCCAGACTCGGAGAGTCATACGTCCTCGTATGATAGAAGAATAAAATTTCATACAATATTAACGGTTGGCTAACCTGAGAGCCAGAACTACAAACTTGACAGCGGAGTGACCACCCAAAGTCTACCAATTGCAGGTCTAGTAACCGTAACCTAGCGACAGTTGTTTTAGCGTAGCGATAGTAACGTTAGCGTACGGAGAAATTATGATTGGTTATTTCGACATCGGAAAGACTCGGACCCACGATTTTATCCGAACGCGTAGCATCCAAGATGATGTTCATGACAATTATGGTAATTGTTGCACACAGACCCTGCTGATGAATTGTAACAATTCTATGGCGAATTTCTTTGGAAATTGCAGCTGGCATTATCGCGTAAGTAACTACGGCTACGATTCACCAAAATTCGAAATGTTCGTCTCTGACATCAGCATTTCCAGTTTTCAATTGTCACCCTTCGGATTTCTTCTTCAACCTTCGGATAGTTTTTCAGAAATAACAAGTATTTAAAGAGCTCTAATTCAAAGGAGGCCAATATCAAATAGATTGGATAAACGTATGCAACATTGTATTGATTTATCATTGGTAACTTATTGGTCAACCTTCAACCTCTATGGATAAGACTATTTCCGATTATTAGTTATTAGTCTTCTTGTTGACGAGCTCCCAAAGTTACCTAGTTTGGGGATCTACGTCCAAATAAACTGATTGTCAAGAGAGTTGCAGATAAAATATTAAATAATAGTTTTATGATCATCTTTATAATAATGAACAAATAAATTCATTCTTCTATATATAATAAATTTAAGCCGCTTTTTGTGTCCGTCTGTGTAAACCAAAAATCATTGATTTCAATCTATTCAAGATCTAGTAAAAACCGGGGCGGGTCGCTAGTATTCTTATCCAAAACTAGTTTGACTAGATATAATTCAGAATTTCAACACCAATACTTGCCTGATTCAATGAACATGACTGGTTTCTCCTCATCAGTCGGGGTGTTTATCCGCAACCCTAAGATCTGCCGACCCTCGTAACTTTGTCCACCGACTACCACCTGCGCCCACTCCGAGTGCTGTTTACTCATGTTGTGAAGGTAGCCATAAATCTGAAATTAGATATTGGACATTACCCAAGATTTTTTATTACATGGCAACATTAAACGTTCAGGTTAGCCAAAAATCATGAAGTCAAGCCAGAAAAAGAAAACTACGCCATGATAATTTTTTAATGTTAATAAACTAGTCAGTTCAGTTTTCAATTATGACGATTTTTTTTCCAAAAAAAAATTAATTAAACTTAAATTAATTTTTAATTAATTTTTTTGGAAAAAAACTTGTAAATTATTTCGTCAGTATCTATCACGGTGACATAAGCAGATGCTTAATATTTCCATCAACAATTTTCTCGCCACGATTCTTTCGACCCAAATTTGCTCTTTTATAATATCTAACGTGACGATATTACCGTGGTCGACCACTTCTATAAAATATATGGAGATACGTGCACGTTGTAACATTATCGTGGACGGAAATTTAAAAGCGTCTTCATATAAATATAAAAAAAAAAAAAGTATTTTCTTTCTTTCTTTTTTTCTTATATATTTCCATACATTTTACTTTCCTGCGTTTGCGTTTTCGTGATGCCGCGACGTGGACGTCCACGATAATATCGTCACGTTACATATTATAAAAGCAGTGGGTTACTAGATTCTAGGTTGTAAAGCCCTGGTTTAGAGGTACGCGGTTGCATCCTCGCAGGCCATGTGACGTTGGTCTGGTCAGGATGACCCCACCAACTTACTCAAGTCCAACTGTCCAATGAAGACGAACAACAGCATTTAGCAGAGTCTTTAGACTTTAAAAAAATAACACACTTCAATAAGGAAGAAAAGGTTGAACATTTTGTATTTTAGCATTCCAGTTCCCACACGTAAACCAAAATCACCACCAGGTAAACCACCACCAGGTAACCAGGTATGAGAACTACATTCTTTACTAAAGCTACAGTTTCCTAGAAGACACGATGGCTGCCACGTAAGGGCTGCAGTGACCCGGCCACCGTAGGCGCGGGCTTGCGGAAGGTGAGCAATGGGTAGCTCGCCGTCCGATAAGGACCAGGCCCGGGTCGACGGCGTGTTGTGTTCCACGCGCGCCTCAAAGAGATGTCAGCAGAACTGAAGGGATCTGATAGGACTGATGCCTGCCGGGGTTGCGGGAAAGTCCGGAAAGGATACCATGGCCCCTGGCAACGTACAGGCAACTGAAGGAACACGGGTGGGTTTTAGACAGTAAGAGTCTGACACGCCCTCCCGCTCCGTCCATAGCGGGAAAAGTTAGTTGATAATTGCACATACAAAAAAAAAAGGGCTTCAGTGACGGCGGTCATGAAACGCTCTCTAGAAAACCACACCAACTTACTTTCATAAATAACTTTTCAGTGAAATCATTCAACAGTAAATTGCAGACACTATGTGCCGGTCCACCGCAGCTCTAGGAATCCCTAGCTTTAGAATTAGTCTTATGAAAAAATATATAAAAAAAATGAATTACTTGAGGTACTCACATCATCAACATCGTAATAAGCAGTCCAGGAGAAACCATAATTGTATAGTCTACTATTTTTTTCGTTGCGAATTAATCTTAAAAAAAATTACATTCCTTATTACTTTTAACCGACTTCTGAGAGCCAAAAGTAGTATTACATGTGTACATACATAAACTATCACTTTCTTTTGATGGGAGTAGGGAGAAACTACAGAACGCCACCTGCTATACACCTGTATGAACGAAAACGATGCAAAAGGAGTATGTTAGGCGCGGAACGTACACAAGAGGTGAGGGGCGCGGTCGAGATGACGTTGCGGCGCGGGCGCTGTGCCGCTTCTTTTATATTTCATAAGTACATATTCGCCCGCGACCCTCGCCTCTTGTGTATGTCCTGCGCCTAACATACTCTTTTTGCATCGTTTACGTTCATACATCTGGTCATACACGCACGCCGGTTGCGTGTACTACGCACCTGACCTTTCTGAACAACACCACCAATAAGGTCACTATATATCCTTCTAGGGCATCCATCCTGGCGTTTCCATTTACGTCTGCCTTATAAATACCTTTTGTTGTTGTTAATTGTTAGTAAACATTAAACTTAATAACTGTGTTAATAAAAATGTAGGTTGGACAAATAATGGACGAACGGGCAATCAAATTTCTCCGCAATAATATTCAGGGGATTGTTCGAGCTGCCTCTGGTGCGTGAAGACAGCCCTGCTTTACAATCTATTGTGAGAATGGCAGTCAATAAATGGTTCTTGGCTGCCAGTCTCTCAATATATTAAGCATCCTTAACATCCCTGGACTGGTCCTGATCCCTTTTTTGTGTGATGGATATTGGTATATCCACTACTTCATACATTTCTTACTTTACATTTCTTACTTTACATTTCATACAGGAGCGTAGATATTGCCACAAAGAATGAGAGGCTTATGCCCAGGAGTGGGTGTAATCGGACTGTGGATGTTAGTGATAATGAGCAGATAAGTGATTCAACATTTTCACAAAAATATAATTTGATATAAAATCAGTAAACTGGACGACTCACTTGTTGTCAAGTGGTTCCACCTATTTTAAATGCATACAAATATCAGTAATTCATATTCTACTTACTCAGAATAATCATCGAGGATCACTTCGGTGGTTAGGCCTTCAGTTTTGGCGAAATCTTCTACAATTGGTACTAAAGATGGCGCCACCAGCATATGACATCCTTTTGCTGTGGTCGAGTGGTATGGCAACTCCTAAACACAAAATTATATTTTTCCAATGGCTTAGGCACGTCGTCCACGACGCTACACTGTGTCAGGTGTCACATCACTAGTATTTCAATGACGGTCCGTACACAACGATTGGTTGCGTTGTATCCAAGAACTATTTAATAAAGCGATTCTAAGTCACGTCTGTTACGGAACAGTATTGAAATACCAACTATACTCCATTTATTATAGCTTTAGAAAAATAACGCCAAAATAACGACAGTTATTGAGTAATATTGTTCAAATTACTGCACTTTAGAGTTCTTTTTTAAAATGTAAATGGTAAATAGTCATGATAAATAACCGAGTTTTTTATATCGGAATAACGAAAGGGTAGTGCTGTAACATTCTGTTTACTCATTGGTGATTTAAGTATGTAACACGTAACTTTTGTGTAGCGTCGTAGACTCGTGGACAATGGACCTTAGATTTCATCTTCCGCAATCGAAAATTATTTTAGCATTATACAACAATATTATACTTTGCGTTGATTTTTTGTACTCATTATCCGCCAAGCTCATTTCCAGTGCATCTCTCATATCTGCCTGTCTGACCTCCGCAACCCAGTTACTGGGTTAGACGCTGAGATGCTGATCGGATACCACATGGTAGTGCATTAAAACCAGTGGCAGCGCTAGACCAAATGTGAACGTCGGTGACATCAGCTTTGCGAGGCCTCTATTTCCCAGTTGAAAACGCAAAATTGAGTGAACAGAATTTTGCTAATCTATTAATGATGACAAAAATTACTTAAACAATCACAAATAAAAAAAGACGTACTTTTCAGTTTTTAGCCTCACTGAATTTTTTCAAGATTACGTATGTCACAGCTAACACCAGCCGCTATTTCTAATGTAGAAAATTTTGAGAAGTAGGATGCAAGAACGAATGATGCGAGCTCGAAAATTTTACCACGCCCGCCGCATCAGATGGTTAAAATTGGGTTGTGTTTTAACCATTCTTACAGAAATAGGAGATATTTTGTTAAATTCTAAAGAAAAGTTTGAGTATTGGGAGAATGCAGGAATTTTAATAACTTGTAAAACTTTCTTACGAGGCCCCCTCAGGCGCGAGGCCTTCAGCGGTTGGCGACGCGACGTCGCCGACGCCGACGCCGCCACTGATTAAAACAACCTATATGAGTGGTGAGACCTACTTAAATGAACGTCTGGCACATCCTAAGTCAGCTCCATTACCACCTCGCTGACCGGCTACTATTTTGACCACAAAATGAGCTATCTTTCACAGTTTGAGCCGATACAAAAGAAAAAGAAGCCACTAAGCAGGTAGACACTTTACGGAGTTTTTCTAAAGCATTCAAACAAGAGTAGGACCTACCTACCATAGTATGGAAAACCTCTGTGACAGATGGACAGATTGTCCATCTGTCACAGAGGTGTCTGTCACAGAGGTGAACTGTTTGTATGCTCACGCATAAAAACAGTTGAGAGGTATCGTTGGACACTCAGTTGGATCGAAATTCCTTTCGCTTTTATATACTTGGCGCATGAAATGGAATTAAATGAAATTGTTTATTCTGTAAATAGGATATCGGAATCACTTTTACACATCATATAAAAAATAAAAATAAATTACTAGATAAGTTCGGTGTTTCCTATCTGACTATTCTGATAAGAAAGGCCGAAACAAACTCGGAGGTCACAGTCTTTTTCATAATCTTGGTTAGGCTTTAAGAAGAACATGTAGATTAGTGTCTGAAATGGTCTTTTGAGGAAAGAACCACACAGTTTGACCAAGCGCAGTGCAAGCATTTGTCAGTAATCGTGGAGCTCAACTCAGAACATAATGAGAGCTAGACTGAATAAAGTGTCGTGACGCTCAAAATGTTACACTTTCTAGGTCTAAATTGTCATTTGCCAACTGCGCAGAGTTTACGTGCGATAAGGAACTTCGTTCCAAAAGGTTCCGATTTCCAGAACCCTAAGAAATACTCACATAGTTCTTCATGAGAAAGTCCACCAGTTTATCCATTCCTTCCTTACTTCCCTGTATATAATACATTTTATGATTGTTATACAAATTAAAATTATCCTCAATCTCCGTTAAACATGTTTGAAGTAAAGAAAAACAAACAAAAAGGTGAAATAATATCATTTTGCTGGTGCAAGTGTTACTAATCGATCGCTGCCCGCATTTATGGCTTATATTTAAAAGATAACACCTGTTTACGTCTAAATAACATTACTATAGAGATTCCTAGAATTGTTTGTTAATGCGACACATAACGATGTGGTAAGTTTTAAATCTTATATATAAAATTCTCGTGTCACAATGTTCGTTCCCGTACTCCTCCGAAACGGCTTGACCGATTCTCATGAAATTTTGTGAGCATATTGAGTAGGTCTGAGAATCGGCTATCATCTATTTATCATACAAAAAAAAAAAAAAATAGAAATTACTAAAAAATTATTTATTTGGCAAAACAACGTTTGCCGGGTCAGCTAGTAAATCTATATAAAAGTTATGGTGAGGTCATATTTTTTTTAATATATTTTAGTAGGTACGCATAATCCTTGATTAATCAAAGTTTTGTCCCATCTATCATCGAATATTGAAGTCATTGCTTTTAATTACAGAATACTGACAAGTTAATTCGTTTTTTCCTCTTCGTAGCTATATTTATAAAATTTTAATAGCTCAACATTATTTTAATTGTTATTTACTTCCCTTTCATTTATTGTAATAATATTTTGCTTGCCGCAATTTTAATAGAACATACCCTAAATGTTCTAAACAGACAGACAGATAGACAGACAAACCGTTTTTTAGGGTTCCGTAGTAAACAAGGAACCCTTATAGTTTCGCCACGTCCGTCTGTCCGTCTGTCCGCGGCTTAGCTCAGAGACTCTTTGTACTAGAAAGCTATAATTAGGCATGGGTAAACATATTAATCACGCCGAAAAGGTGTTTTTTTTTTTCGTCGTTCTATTGTTAATTTTTGAAAACCATTTTTGGATTCAGGGATCCGTTTGTGAAATATTAAGCTTTAAAGTACAATTTTTGGTTAGAGTCAAGTATCGCCTCCCCCCTACCTGCTGGTTGGTGTTGAATATGTGAAAAGATTCACGGCATTAGTTTATATAAATAAATTTATAAGGGAAACTATCACAGCTACTTAGCTGTGTATAATAAATGATAAAAGCCTACTTAGGCTTTACAAATTAACAAGTAATAATCGACCAACTTACATTTGTGGTTGCAAAAACATCTCCCATATATTCCATATGGTAGATCATGTTTTTCAACTACAATGTTAACTTTGTTATTGCGATAAATTCATACCAACTACAGAATCCTTCATTGTGCGTGGTTCGACACTCACTTGGCCGGTTTTATTTTTCCAATTATTGCTGAGTTTTACGGTTATTTTTACTTATAAGTAGTGCCTACTTAATACTTATCAGTTGGTATGTTTAGTTCAAATACCGTGTCTAGGCCATGTTTGCCTTGTTTCAGATAATCTCAAGTGTGCCAACTATTACTCACTATTTACAGTGACACTGTCTGCGGGTTTTCAGGGTAATGTTTCATAAATAAACATCATAGTACATATTTCGCTTATCAATGAGTGAAAGCAAATACAGTATGCCGAAGTCAACAGATGGTAAGGGCACATTTTGTTTGATTAATGGCCGATATTTGAGGTTGGTGTTATATCAACTTAGCCTATCGTAGTCCAAGGCCTCTCCCAGGCCACGCCACAACAACCTGTCCTCCACCATCCGCATCCAGTCAGTCCCAGCCACCTTTTAAAGGTTGTCGGTCCATATAGCTTGGGGGGCGACACTACGCTTGCCGATACGCGGTCTGCACTCAAGGATTCGTCTGCTCCGGTCATCGACCCTTCAGCTAACATGGCCGGCCGACTGCCACTTCAGCTTGCTTACTTTGCAAGCTATGTCGTTTTTTCCTTTTACGTTTTTAGTTTTCTATAATGATTCCGTATAAGTGATCCTATGCCACTTCGTTGTCCGTCTGTCCGTCCGTCTGTGTGTCTGTCAGTCTGTCAAGACCGTTTTTCTCAGGAACGCGTGGTATCAAGTTGAAATGAATCTCAAATACGTAGGTCTATGGTTCCTAAAAAAATCAAGCTTCTAACTCAACGCAATAAAAAAATATGACCATTTATGTGACATATTTCGATACTCGCAAATAAATCAAAACCTACATGGTACTTCTCGTTGCCCTAGAATCATTAAATTTGGCAAGAAGTAACGTCTCACAGCACATCCGAAAATCGTTAATTTGTAGTTTTATCACACAATTTTTTTTAATGCATATCATAGAAATACATTGAAACCAGTCGTGTCGCGATGACACGTCGAGTTGCCTGCTGCAGCTACGGAATTATACCTTTATGACGTGTAATTTACATTCAACCTTAGGGCGATAAAGCAGTAAGAAATTATGATGTCAACTATACATCATCTAATAAAATAGTAACGAAGTCAAAACTACGAACAAAAAAAGTAATTGCTATGGCGAACGAGTCTGATACCGAAAATATAGTTTTTTGAATGTTTGTCCTTTTGTCTGATTGTATGTTCTTGGCACATAGATAGTTTATATCCTAGATTACTGATTATTATTATTATTACAAAGAGTACTTTTAATCACGCTTGTACGTTCCCGCGGGATATTTTCTGACTTCCACGCAAATGGTGAGGAGAAAGACGGCGTCCCTATTGGATAGAGCGCGGTCAAGCCCTAATAGCATTCTGAAGATGTTAGTGGACAAATTTGATTCACCGATAATGAATCACTTCATGCAAGTGTTGGTTAGGCAGAAGTGATGCATTACGAGTACAACCGGTGAATGTGATACATTCACATTTATGTATGTAAATATTGTTTCTTCCATGAGCTTAGTACCTACTTATAATAAACACAGTAACATAGCATTTGAGTTTTTTGTAATTAATTAACTATAAAAGGATCATTGTTCTCAGAAAAAAAAAAATATATCTTTGTATTAATTGATATTTATAGTCTATTTGAGGACCTCAGAAAACAGGTATTTATAAAGCTAGTATTGGATACTGTAGTAGTGTGTATTGTATATGTATATGCGTAGTCTTCTTACTATTCTGTAAAATCCAAAATTAGATTGAACTCAATTGTTCTTGTTCATTTAAATATGGCATGTATTTAATCGAACCTCAAATAATTCCCGTTTTGCGCTCCTAAAAATATTATTGAACACTCTGGTATAATTTATTGCTTTTATTTATAAAAACTTTATGCACAAGTGAAAAATACTGTACAAAGGCGGACTTAATGCCTGAGACATTGTCTACCAGTCAACCTTAGGGTGGAGCAGAGAGAGAACATGGCAGGTGCAACATAAGTGATAGATACCTTAAAAATGAATACCTACTAATACATACATACATACATATAAACCGAATAAACTTTGTCAGGAGAAATAACAATAGCGCCTCTTTTTGTGAACCTCAAATAATGACAATTTTGGGGTTTTAAAAATAGTAAATAGTCAAGTAACTGCGACCAACTTGGATGTAGCCAAGTACCTGCAACCAACGCGATTGGTCGCAGTTCTAACCTAACCGAACCCATTTGGTCGGGGTACCCTAACTTAGTTACTACGACCAATTCGGCTCGCGCGTGGTTGGTCAGAGTTCTGACCTAACCCGTTTGGTCTGGGTACTCCAGTTTAGTTACTGCGAGCAACTGTGAGAAAAGACCAGAAATTTAAAAACAGGCTGATTTATTAAATAAAGCTTGCATCATTACAATGCTAATAAGATAAGAAGTTTAAACTAGTCGCGGGTTCGAACTCACTGGTGGGCCTGGCCAAAAAGTACGCTGTCTCACCTAGCATCGTATCCGACAGAGAAAGTATCAGTGATGAGCAGTAAGAAACTAGTCTACATGCACAACATCTAGTTCGACACGCACACGCAACATCTAGTTCGCACAAACACCGTTCCGATTTTTTTTTGTAAAACAATCGCATAAAAAATTACGAAAAGTCCTTTGGAAAATCGATTTTTATGAAGAAACTACTGCATAAATCAATAACAAATAGTTCGGAAGACAGAGAGAGTTTATTGAACTCTCCGATAATTGAGCTGTTGTTTTGGGATTTTACACGTCTTTTATTACATATTTACGCCCAAAGTTGGGTTAAAATTAGCAAGAAGAACGAATCTTTGTTGGCTCATAACTTTTTAATGGCTTTTTATTTTACTAATATGCACCAGAATGTACTCGTAACAAACTTTTTGAATTCACAATTGCTACTGCTAAAGACATTATAGAATCTTTAAAAGATCTTGATATAAAAAAAAACTGTTGACCTTTGGGGATTATCAGTACATACTTTGTCTTCAATAATTTACCCTTTTGTTATTTCTTTCTTATTTCACCCTTTTTAGCTATTGTTTTTAAATCTTGTGCATCTGGTGTATTTCCTGATCTGATGAAACTTAGCAAAGTGATTCCACTGTACAAGTCTGTCAGTACAACTGATCCCACGAGTGTTCGGCCTATTTCGATATTACCTACACTGAGCAAAATCTTTGAAAAAATAATTTTAAAACATATTTCTATTACATTTCAATGCACATAATTTACTTCAAATGAAACAGTTTGGTTTTACAAGTAAGTAAGTAAGTAAGTATTTATTTGCATAAAACATGGTATACATGGTGTTACAATAATTTACAATAAAGATCTTACATGTTTTGCCAGAATTGTACTTAGCATGCATATTTTCACTTAATACTAACATGAGAATTTGTTATCCATAAATTCTTAAAGCATATAGAAATTTTTCGAGTTTAACCAGTCAAACAATTTTCCCTTGAATAATCTGGAGTTTAAGTTTTTTATGCTACACGTTATGATATTATATTACTAACACAATTACTTATATCAGCAGCTTTTATTATATTTCAAAGGGTCGTTCAATTACAGACGCGGGCGTGGAATTACTGAAGAGCATATTCGAGGACTGGGAGGAGTCGCAAGATGCTCTTGGCATTTTCTGCGACTTGTCCAAGGCCTTCCATTGCGTACATCATGGTACACTCATCAGGAACCTTCTGACTTCTTATCTGAACAACAGAATTCAAAGAATCGATTTTAAACAGAGCTCTGCAGGATCTGCAGTCACCATGGGCGTGCCGCAGGGTTCAATTCTTGGTCCTATCTTATTTTTAATTTATATAAATGACTTACCTTACCGCATATGGGATAATCACAAGATCGTATTATTCGCAGATGACACATTCAGTTAGTCAACTTTGAACAAGTTAATGATGCACTCTCTACTAAAGTTTTGCATTGGTTTAATGTAAATAATCTTCTCCTGAACGAAAAAATACTAAACTCATTAAATTTTCAACGCCAAATGTGAAGCAGCTGTCTTTCGATGTTCAAGTTAATGGAATAGAGTTGAACCCTGTTGAGACGACAGTTTTTCTTGAAATCACTATGTAGAGATATTTTTTCTTAGTTGGTACTGCTGCTCATCAACTACTTGAATCAAGTTTCCTAATTTAAATTAGAACTTAAAGTTTCCTAACTTTAATTAGACCCTAGCGTCATCTAGTTAATTTCGAGGTAAACTTTTACCAAGGTTCTTAATATTTAGTACGAGAGGACTCAAGAGGACGTCAAATTTATGTTGAAAAATCTCCGGAAACAAATTTTTGAAACATAGTTTTTATTTTGAATAAAACTTGATATCTTCCTTAATGACCGAAACCCCAACCCCCGCGCGTACATTTGTACAGAGCCGCACTCTACAAGCCAACGACCCGCATGCAGCTCGCAAGCCGCGGTTAGCCGACCACTGAGCTTTATCTTTGATATCATCGACTCATCTTCCTAATAGTTTTCCTTGCTTTCTTTTTCCCTTGGGTCCTTTTCATACTCAACGGATAGCGCATCAGAATAACGCGTTGAGGATGCTGGTGGGGCTGCCCCGCTTCTGTAGTGCGTCGGGGATGTTCGCGGATGCACATGTAGATTGTTTCTACACAACCATGCGCAAAAGGTGCGCTTTCATGGTGCAGAGTTTGGAGCGGCTCCAACAGTATCCTAAGCATGATTGCAAGTCAGTGTTTTCATGGGTCGCTATTATGCCATCTCACATGGTTTGCCACAACAGTGATCCACTACAATTTGTTGGTTTTTGTGAAGTGTCAGTTCTTACTAATATATTTGTAAGTCTTAATAATTATTTTTGAGTCATATGTTACTTGAATAAAGATAATTACGAGTCATATTCTATTCATACTACGGCACGACTCGTTCACCGGTCATCTTCCATTCTAGCTAGATATCTTGCCTATTTCTACTTTATTTTTATAGAGTGAAGTAGTAAGTCCAATTGTTTTGTTATTTCTCATATCTTGGTGTGGCGTACTTCATTTTTCTTTAGTATTCCTAGAATGGATGTTTTCATCGCTGCTTGACATATTATTATTTTTTTTCTTTTACCAGTTTTGTGTAAGTCCATGTTCGTGAACCGTATGATAGATAGGGAAGGATACCACTGTACATTATTTTCTTTTTCACATAAAGTGGCATGTCCTTTCATTATTTCTCTGTGAGTTGAGTTCCATAAAGTAAAGAGTCATTATTGCACTAAAAAAGTAGAACGTGTAGGTACTAACCAACCTCTACTAACATTCCTCCGCAAACAAGAATAATTATATTTCTGACTGTACTTTCGGCAGTCGACGTTAAGGTCATAAAAAGCGGATTAATCATAAGCATTCCGTAGAGGAAATAAAATCGAGAAAACTGAAAAATCTGTATAACGGAATTGACATAATTATGTACCTAGAGGGAATTATTCATAATATCAGCTTTCTATGTATTTCTCGAAATAAAACAAACCAAGGAGGAACACTGATTTTAAAAAAAGGTTTATTTTATAATTATTGTTAGTTTAATGTTAGGGATGATTTTAATAACGTCACTTTACTTTAATTCTATTCCGTTACACTTTTTTAATATGGCAAACAATGCCGATGTCGACTATTCCGCCAATGTATTAAGTGAATTGGAAAAGCAAGTGTGCAGGATAAAAAACAACAAATGTAATAAAATTCTTCGATTGATACATATGAACACAATGTAGATTACTGTGTTCTCGTTTCAATTATATTTTATCCTTCGAATAAAATTGACGTTTGACCTTTTTGTATGGAAAATTTTCCAAAAATTTAATATTATTCTTCAGAGAGACACATCTGTCATTCATGAAATACCATCCTGTACTAGTAGAACACAATAAATTATAAACCCTACGCTGTGATTAGACCACCAAGACACAGCCTATGCTGTGTCTAGTTTAGGACCCGCTGTTAAATCTTTCGAATAGTCTTCTGTAAACTTCTGTTAGAAAAAAAACTAGAACCGCGACTGCAAAAACACATAACTGAAAAGAGAATAAAAACAAGCATTACCCATGATGTCTGCAACTTAGCTCCGGCCGGTCCGAGCGTTATGTTGTAAGTTGACTAATCGGTACGCCAGCGCCGCCTAGTGGCGCTCGACAGACCCGATTAGTCAACCGTATTTCTGACATATAGATTATAATATATATATATATTTCATTTATATCGGATCATACATAAAGAGTAAGTACATATGTACAATCCATATGGTATTAGTAACAAAGACTTAAAACGATGTTAGTAAAACTTATAAACTAACCTAACATTAACAAATATCTACGTGGCTCAACACATGTTGGCACGTGCCTCCGCATCCAGTGCCTAATAAAGGGGCTGTCCACCTTGCCGAACAATGTTTTTAGGATGCTGTTAGGGCTTCCGCGCAACCTACCCATTATGGACGCCGCCCGCTTTCTCATTATGGCATGAAAATCATCAACACGGCCTTCCGCGAACATCTGCGAAGCGCTGCAGAAGCGCGGAAGCCTCATCAACGTCCTAAACCCATTATTATACTGAACGCGTAGGACGTTACAGGCTCTCTGCGTATACTTCACCCACAAGCTACACGTGTAGAAGGTTTGGCAGTAGGCCTTAAAAAGATACACCTTCACATCCCCACTACAACGTGCAAACCTGCGGGATAACATATTGCACCGAACCGTCAACACCCTACGCTATCTATCCATATCTGCATCATCAGATAAGTCCTCCGTAACCAGATGTCCTAGGTATTTAACTTGAACCACACGCTGCAACGGTGTTCCGCTTATTTACTGGAGGAACGTTACCTAGCGAACCATGTCTGCACTTAAAAATCACCATCTGTGATTTCTTGACATTGTACGTAAGCCCATGCGTCGCCGCATAAGACTCACATACCACAAGTAATTTCCGGAGTGCACTGATTGATGGGCTCAGCAGCACCATATCGTCTGCATAACTCAGATTGTTAACTATCACACCATCTATTGAACATCCGACATTAGTTCTGCTGAGCCCATCAATCAAGTCATTCATATACAGGTTAAACAGAGCAGGCGATGTCAACCCACCCTGTCTAACACCACACTCCAACAAATATGGCTCGGAAGACACATTATTCCATCTAACGCGATTTGTTTGCGAGCTGTACCAGAACTTCAACAAGTTAACTACCTCAGTAGGCAAATTCAAACTATGGAGCTTAGACCATAACTTCTCATAGGATACGAGGTCAAAAGCCTTGGAAAGGTCAAGAAAGGCAGCATAAACTGGCGTCTGTCTGTCCGTATAATACCTCACAGTCTGCTTGAGCACCTCCAGGATAGCACTCTCCGTCGATAGTTTGCTCCTGAAGCCAAACTGCGCATCATTCAATGTTACGTGACTATTAAGCTGACGCTCAAGCAGACCATCAAGTACCTTCCCTACTACCGTAGCTAAGGAGATAGGCCTGTATTTGTTTTTATCGGAGACATCACTGGTTTTATTTTTGATTACAGGTACTACCACACTTTCTGTTATATCTTTAGGGATATACTGGTGCAAATTAAAGTCCGAATAATACATGTACGGAGGTTCTGAGGCAAGAGAGTTTGACAGATGGTCGATTCAAATTTATATAGAAAAAACATCAAACGCCTACGTGACAGTAATAGCAATAAGACGCATTATCGCGTTATGATGTGAAAGTCTGGAAGGTGTCAAGCCTGAACATATTCCCGGCCGTTGAAATATAAATTTCAACAATCGTTGAGCTCTTCGTTCGTGGGAAGTTTACAGAGACGAACCAGAGAACGTCGCACGCTGCCCTTGGTTGTGAGGACGTCTGCTACTCTGGCGATTCCGTCAGGTCCAGTGATGAGATGAAGGACACGCCCAAGCTTCCATGTGAGCGGGGGGGCGTTATCATCTGCGAATAGCACCATGTCACCAACTTCCAGTCTTGATACGCTTTGTCGCCACTTCGTGCGCTGCTGCAACTCGGATAGGTACTCCTTCTGCCATCTTTTCCAAAATTGGCTCCGGATTCTCTCAAGACGTTCATAGCGGCGCATCTGACTCTCCTTGACTTCTGCCAGATTTGAGGTAGGCAGAGCTGTCAGCGGTCTCCCAATGATGAAGTGCCCTGGGGAGAGGGAAAGGAAGTCATCAGGACTGGATGAGAGGGGGCACAAGGGACGGCTATTGAGAATGGCCTCCACTTGCGCAAACAAAGTTGACAGTTCTTCAAAAGTTAAGTGGCTGTCACCAATGACACGCCTTAAAAAGTATTTAGCTGATTTCACCCCAGCTTCCCAGATGCCACCGAAATGAGGAGTGTAAGCCGGAATAAAATTAAAGTCTATTGATTGTTGAGCCGCAAAATCAGATAAAGGTTCGTGATTGCACTTTAAAAATGTTCCTATTTGTTTCGCGGCGGCAACAAAGTTAGTTCCATTATCGCTGAATATCTCCTTTGGTTTACCCCGGCGAGCGATGAAACGTCTGAGTGTCATTATAAACGCCTCCTTCGTTAAGTCGCTCACGGCTTCGAGGTGAATACACTTATAGCGCAAACAAACAAACAGGCACAAATAGCATTTAATTACACGGCAACCACGGCCTTTTCGATTTATTATATAAAAGGGGCCAGCAAAATCCACACCAACGGACAAAAACGGATAGTCTGGAGTTATACGTTGAGGTGGTAAGTTGCCCATCTTGGGTTGTAAAGTCTCACCTCGTACTCGTCTGCAGCGTACGCAATTGTTGACTACGCGTCTCGCAAGATGCCTGCCATTAATTGGCCAAACGCTTTCTCTTACAGATGCGAGTAGCAACTGCGGACCGGCATGTAAATTAATTATGTGTTCTCTTTCAAAATATAATTTAGTTAACCTATGTGACGCGTGAAGCAAAATAGGATGTTTATTTCCGTAGGAATGTGTGGACGCATCTATTCTACCACCGACACGAATTAATTTGTGTTCATCTAAAAACGGTGACAACGATAATATTTTACTTTTATTATCTAATGATTTGCCTTCGAGTAAACGATTGCATTCAATAGGGAACGTCTGACCTTGAGCGATAACGCATAGCGAGTAGAATGACTCACGCAGCTCATTAACGGACAATATACCTGTATATTTATTATGTTTATTTTTAAGGTTATGAGTGAATCTGCGAACATAAGCAAATGATCTTTGCAATTTAGTTAAAGATGAGTATTTATCAAAGTTAATGATGGGTTTGTTTATGATTACCGAATGTACTTTTAATTCAGGTATAATTTCCGGATCTTTAACGTTTAATTTAGGCCATTCATGTTCATTTTTTAATAAGAAGTTAGGCCCAGTCCACCACAGAGTCATTGTTATAAGACGTTTGGCTTCTACTCCCCGTGAAATTAAATCGGCAGGGTTAGAATCCGTGGGGACGTATCGCCATGCGGATGATGAAGTTAATTCGTTAACTTCAGCAATGCGGTTAGCTACAAACACCTTTAGTCTGCTGACGTCACCACGAATCCAATATAGTACCACTGTGGAGTCGCACCAGTGAATCAATTTATCCGGGGTATACCGCAGTGAGCACAGAACAGCCTTAGTGAGCTTGGCAGCGAGTAAGGCCGCACACAGCTCTAGGCGAGGTATTGTGGTAGGCTTCAGCGGTGCTACTTTAGATTTAGCGCACAATAACCTAACCGTGACGTCACCGTTGTGGCTAATTGATCGCATATAAACACATGCGCCATACGCGTATTTTGAGGCGTCACTAAAGGAATGCAACTCAATAAACTTAGGCGATTCGCCTAGAACTAGCCTAGGTATTTGTAGATTGGACAAGTATGCTGCATTGTCAGAAAACTTGATCCAGTCATCTCTTACTTCCTGAGGGACTGGCTGATCCCAGTCCACCTTTCGCTGCCAAAGTTTTTGTAGCATTATTTTAGGTACTACTACAACTGGGCTTAGTATACCCAGTGGGTCAAATATTTTAAATGCGTTTGACATGATAAAGCGTTTAGTTATGATTTGATTATTATTAGGTAGAAATCCTTTTATAGGAAAATGCAATGCATCACTAGAAGGGATCCAGCCCAGTCCTAGCGTACTTGACGACTCACTAAATGTTAAATTATCTTTACCATTTACAACAATGTCATTGAATATAGAAGAACAATTTGTTTTAAATTTTCTTAAATTAAAGCAACCTGACCGTAACGCTTCACAAACAGCTTTGTGTATATATATTAATTGTTGTGAATCGTTCGAACCTGTTATCAAATCGTCAACGTAAAAGTCTTCCTGAATAACTGTTTTAATTAGGTCATCGTTTTGTTCTTGTCCCACCTGCCATAAACAACGCGTACTCAGATAACTTGCACTCGCAGTACCGTATGTCAGTGTATTGAGCATAAGCGACTGAATGGGTTCAGACTCCTCTTCTCTCCACAAAATTAGCTGCAAGTGCCTATCGTCTTCGTGCACAAGTACCTGGCGATACATTTTCTCTATGTCTCCGGTGAGTAAGTATTTATATTGCCTAGAGCGTATCAAAATAGAAAAAAGTGTATCCTGCACGGTTGGGCCGACCGTTAATATGTCATTCAGTGAACAACCGGAAGTGGTGGGAGCGGAACCGTCGAATACTACACGAAGCTTAGTAGATTCGCTTTCCTGTTTTAAGACTGCGTGATGACACAGGTAATAACTCGGACTTGTTCCGTTATTAAAATAATCATTTTTTAGCACCGTTAGATGACCTAATTCTGCATATTCATTTATAAACTTTGTGTATTCTAGCTTCAGTGTACGATTTCGTTTTAATCGTTTTTCAGTGTTAATGAAGCGCCTTCTAGCTAATTTGTAACTATCGCCTAAGCAGTCCGCGGTATCTTTTAGGGGTAATTTTACACAAAATCTACCTGTACTGGTTCTTGTTGTGTGAGTGAGAAAGTGTGTTTCACACTCATTTTCATTCATATTAGCCCTTTTAGGAATCTCCTCCAGGTCCCAGAATTTAGTTAACATTTTTTCTATATTGTCATCACTATTAGTGTAACTAGAAACTGTACTATGGTTACAATGTACGACTTTCCGCTGCGCCACTGACTGAATGGGACCGGATACTATCCAACCTAATTGTGAGTTTCTTAATTTAGGCTCATTTACGCCTAGTGTAATTTGTTTATTGCCTAAAATATCCCAGAATAAGTCTGCACCTATCAAAACATCTATGTCGGCCGGTTGATGAAACATAGGATCAGCCAGCTGAATATTTTTAGGTAACTTCAATGAACCGATATCAATGGGTGTTTTCGGCAATCGACCCGTTAATTCCTTTAGCACAAGGCAGGAACAGGTTATGCTAAATTTATTGTGTACTGATTGTAATTTAATATTACAACTTTCAGTAACATTGTTTGCTAATGTGTTGCCTATACCAATGACCTTTAGAGTGCCAATGGGATGAGACGATAACCTTAATCTGGTCTTTAGGGACTCAGTAATAAAGGATGACTGGCTGCCACAGTCTAATAATGCACGAGCGTTGACCTTTTGGTGGTCAAACGGATTCGATATCACTACCATGGCAGTTGACAATATAATTTGACTTGTATTTTTATTACAAAAGTTTGTAACTATTTCGACTGGTTCTTGAACCGTCGCAAGTTGATTTGTCGAAGTGGTTGAGCGGTGCAACAAGGTATTGTGCCTCTCATTGCAGTCAGGCTCTAGGCATGATCTGAATCGACAGTCCTTTACGGCATGGCCCTGTCTTAAACAATTTAAGCAGAGTTTATATCTTGTCACATCCGACATTCTTTCATCGATACTTTTAGATTTGAAAGTTGGACAATCATAGATTCTGTGACGATCGTCGCAAACAATACAAGAAAATCCTTTCGGAACTTTATGCTTATTATTATTATCTGTACTCGCGAACGACTTAACTATATTATTTTGACCCTTTCGTTGGACATGGTTATGATTTTGTTGACTATTGTTTGAGCCAGGACGTTCATGAGTCTTCGAAGACATACCGCTGTCAGTACTGTTGCTATTGCGATTGGTAGCCTCGAGTACATTTGCGCGATTTATGATAAATTTACAAAATTGATCTAAGCTCGGCGACTCGCTGGCTATACTATTGCGATGTTCCTCCCACTTTAGTACGGTTTGACTATCTAACTTAGCTGACAAAAGAAATATTATTAACACATCCCAATTATCCGTTGGTTGTCCTAAGCTGGCCAATGCACGTAAATTTATAGTAATGTGATCGACTAAATACCTTAAAGATTTTTCTGAATCGCGAGGAAGTGGCTTTATATTTAATAATGAGTTAAGATGGTGATTTATTAATATTCGATTATTATTGTAGCGTTGGCACAGCAACTTCCAAGCGTCAGCGTAATTTTTAGAGGAAACTTCAAGGTTAGAAACTATTCTGGCCGCGTTGCCTTCCAAATAAGAGTTTAGATAATAAAATTTATTTATATCGGAAATGCGGTCATTGTTGTGAATTAAACTTTCGAAGGTATCTCGAAATTCTAACCAACGGAAATATTCACCGTTAAATTTAGCGATTTGGATTTGTGGGAGTCTTAATCCTATACTGTGGTGATCATCCGTACAACATGAAGCGTTGTGAACGGAGTTGCGTCTTTGTTCAGCCTCATTTTTGCGAGAAAACATTTCCAACAAATTCTTAGCAGAAGCCATGTTAATAATAATATCCTTCTCAATATTGTCGCGCTCATCGATTTCAGCCGCAATATTATCAGGATTTAGAACCTCTATATCACTTTGCAACTCATCAACCCTAACGGATAATGCCTCAAATTTAGTAAGCCTCAAGTTTAATTCTGTTAATTGAATGTTACTCAACTCATCCTCTTTAGAGATATTATTTAAATAATTTTTGAACTTAGTGATCTGTCCCTTGGCAGACACCCTTTTTGTTATTAGTTCCTTATAGCGCTGCTTATTCGTTTCCATTGTGAATAAACAGGCGTACAACAGTTACCTTGCAATTACCGTTAGGAATGAGTTCTAGAACAAAGGCAAATGAATTGAATAAGCTCACGTTCCTCGTTTCGATGTCACCTGCCAGTTAGGAAGCCGGGGTCACACGATCAACTGATCGCCAATCGCTGGTCAGGAGTTCGGACAGCACTGGCAGCTGGTAGGCACCACTCCAGCAGAGAAGTGTGCTCGGAGCTTGTTAGTTGAAGTTGACCTGCAATAGTCGGCAACCTACGCTAAATATCTAATGTAAAAATCGACCACGAATCGGGTAGGTAGGTACTGAATGGTACGAAGAACGGTGGACTTTCAAGTTGAACGAGAATTTACCAAATTTTCTGTAATTGAATTGAATTTAAATAAGAAATAGAATAAAGAAAAGTATCATTTACTAGCGAGGATCGCTACAACTAAAAGAACTGTTGCAAAATTATTCAAATTCTCAACGAAATTTATGGAGGTAGAAGGAAAAATATCTGATGCAATTCGCAATTTATGGAAATTTCGGCGATAATATGCACGAAATTACTTCAATTTACACAAATGGATTACCACACTCAATATTTTATAGGATATTTTGGATATTGGATAGAATTTCAACGAAGGAACGGCACTTAACTTTGAGATGACCTTGACGCTCGGCTCGATGCGATGCTTTAGCGGCATCGCTGCTCGAAACCTGGCTCCCTTGGTTGTCCAGGCGACAGTCCACCATACGCTGGAACCACTGCAAGGCTTCCAATCTTGATGTTCTTTGTCTCCGCGCACTCGTTGTCCTCGTGGCGGTTCGATCGAAGAACTCCGTAGTTTTTTATTTATATTTTCGTGAATTACGATTATTTATTATTAGTTCCCCTCATGGGCCACCATGTTATATCTTTAGGGATATACTGGTGCAAATTAAAATCCGAATAAAAGGCGAATTACAATATATTTAAAAAAGGTTGTTACATGTACGGAGGTTCTGAGGCAAGAGAGTTTGACAGATGGTCGATTCAAATTTATATAGAAAAAACATCAAACGCCTACGTGACAGTAATAGCAATAAGACGCATTATCGCGTTATGATGTGAAAGTCTGGAAGGTGTCAAGCCTGAACACTTTCCATTAAATTCGCAGGAAGATAGGTATAATGCAATACAGAAATAGTCAAGGTAAAACCGTGGTCGTATACCTGTATACCATGTGAGTGCCAGAAACACCTATAAAATCATAATGGCATGCGGCGTCGGCTTTACCTTGACCATTTTTCTACTTAATGTCTTGATTTATGTCTGAAATATTTTCTTGTTTCGTAAGTTTTAGATCACTTTTATTTAACCGTAGTCGGGCTACGGTTATGCTTTTGTTACTTAAAATCTAATTCTGTAATTCTGACCAGGAAAAACTAAGGACAACTATAATCCCAGAATAAAAATGAGTACATATCTCTATTGTTATAATGTTCATTTTCGATGTGTAATAATAATTATGATGTGCACGTGAAGAGAGGAAAATTGATACTTTTATATAAGCCTACCTAAAAGGATAAATTATAAAAGCGATCATTAATTTGCTAAGCAATTCCCCTGACTTTACCTATAATGTCAGGGGAATTGCTTAGCAATTAATGTGACCTTCTATAATTTCTAACATGACGATATTATTGTGGACGTCCACGTCAACATCCATCAAATGTATGGAAATACGTGCACGTTATCGTGGACGGGAATGTAAAAGCGTCTTCATATATTTCCATATATTTTACTTTCCTGTATTATCATGATGCTGTGGACGTCCACAATGATGTCGTCACTTTAGAAGATATAAAAGCGCACATTAATGGACAGTATTTTCAAATCACAACTGTCATTCTTTGACAGTTATATGAAACTAGCTTTTGCCCGCGGTATCTATTTATTAAAACTTTATGCACAAGTAAAAAAATACTGTACAAAGGCGGACTTAATGCCTGAGGCATTTTCTACCAGTCAACCTAAGGGTGATGCAGAAACAAAACATGGCAGGTGCAACATAATTGTTAGATAACTTGAAAAAGAAATAAAAACTTTTTTACAAAAAAAAAAACAACCGACTTCCAAAAAAAGCACTTAAAAGAGAAAAATAACTTGAATTTCGGAAGTCGGTGGCAAAAACAATAGTATTTTATTAGATACATATATAGTGAAATATACCTACCGTAATATATATGAAAGCAATTCATAACTATTTCCCTAGGGATATAACTATATCACGGCTTCAACTATGCGACCTGCGAACCATCTTAAAATATAACTATATGGATCTGTATTTTCGCTTTTGCCACCGACTTCCGAAATTCAAGTTATTTTTCTCTTTTAAGTGTTTTTTTTGGAAGTCGGTTGTTTTTTTTTTTGTAAAAAAGTTTTTATTTTTCACTTTTTAGTTGTGTTTATACCTACCCCGCACAAATTCGTATACCAGTCGAATAATGGAAACATAACAAAAGATTTTTCAAAAATTAACGAATCATTCCAAGCGCCCCGCTGGTGGGGCAAAGAGGAATGCCTAAAAATTTTCAGTGGAATATGCCCCACTAGTTCGACTTGGTGGGGCAGATTCCACTAGTCTAAAATCTTTATGGATTCTGCCCCACTAGGGTTGGCACCTTAGAAATGTGTAGGTAGGTATGCTTGTATTTTATATTTGTTTGGAAAAGAAAGAAATGTATAGTTAAGTAAAATATATATTTTTTGGTAATTTAATATGTTATGATGGCCCAGAGGTTAAGGCCTCGCCTCTCATGCATGAGGTTGTGGGTTCTAATGTGACTTTTTCAATTCATATGAACTTTTTGAGTTTATCTTGGACATTATTGATATCAGGGAAGGAAAACATCGTGAGGAAACATGGACTTATAGTTAATATTAGTCTGAAATCACCAATCCGTTTTGAGCAAGCGTGATGATCAGTGCTCGTGCCTTCTCTGTATGAGACGAGGCCTTTGCCCTGCAGTGGGACAGTAATAGGCTGGTATTATTATTTTATTATTAATTTTTATTTGCTAGTTGTTTCTGGAAGGAATCGGGTTGTAAATCATACGTTAATTACACGATTTGTTACAAATAAAATAAAATCTAACTAAATACAAGTCCTAGTTACATTTTACTTACATATAAATTTCTTTCTTTTCCAATCAAATATTAAATACGAGCATACCTACTTACACAAATTCTAAGGTGCCAACCCTTGTGGGGAAGAATCCATGCCATGGGGCAGAATGCATTTGCCCCACCAGTGGGGCGACTTGATGGGGCAAAGTGGAATGATTGAAATTAACCCCTTTGTGGGTGAAAAGGGGGGATACGGTTTGTATGAAAGATATTATTATTCATTTGGTTTAGAAAACGTGGTATAAACTTATCTAAGTAATAATAAAGATGGAATCATACATTTTTCAAAACTGGCTTGAAAGTGTAGAAAGGGCGTTACAATTTTTTTTGCATCTCAATGACATCTATTGGCCCAAAATGGTACACATTTTGGAATACATTTTTCTACATTCCATTTAACAGAAATAACATTTTTGAAATTTAATTACAGTCCTATTAAAATTGTAAATATAATATTATCACGACGTAACATTTAGTTTTTGTTTCATTGCAATCGTCTCAAACAATAAAAAGATATGCTATTTAAAGTTTTCAAAGTGAGACCCATACCACCAACAAGCACTACGTTCCGGGCGGCAAGGGGTAACGGAGATGTGGAGCGTATGCTGCCTCTAATATTAAGCTGGGCGGTCACAGTCCATAAATTACAGGCTACCACCCCCCAAAAGAGCTGTGATCGACTTTGGTAAAAAAAACTTTGCAAAATTGCAAATATACGTCGCGCTTAGTCGTGTCAGAAGTTTGGAAGGCATAGTTTTATCAGAGTTGGACGCCAACAAATTATTAAAGCGACTATTAAAGCGATTAAAGCGGCCACAGATCATTGACGGAAATAACGAGTCTACAAAATCTGTCTTCTGACAATCAAGGCCACACATAACATACGACTCAAGTACCGCAATTTGATGCCGGGATATTACCATTAAAATCATTTATAGCCAGAGTACATCTCATGGCAATTCGAATAAGCCCAAACACGGCTAGGATACATTGTTTTATGACGGAGTTCCGGTGCCGTCCTTCCGGCTTCATCTTCAGATCAGTTCGATGGTCATCAGAATTATTTATTTAAACGTGCTTCATTGTCGCTTAACTATCTTAATCGAGATAATCTTATCGCCACCCGTGAAATACTTATCATTGAGTAGTTCCGGTGGCCATCTGTCTTCTTCATCAGTTCCATTTCACCAAATGATACTTTCTGAATGCAAATGCTTAATTTGTTGCTGAAAATACCTAAATCGCTATGTGTGTGCCTATAATATTTGAGGAGTTCCCTCAATTCGTCATGGATTCCAACATCAGAACTAAATTTTGATAAAAATGGGACCAATCGGAAAGTGTATCCTTACAAATAAAAAAATAATTTTCAAAATCGGTTCATAAATGACGGAGGTATGAGGTAACATACAATAAAAAAAAAAAAAAAAATACAACCGAATTGATAACCTCCTCCTTTTTGGGAAGTCGGTTAAAAATACTAATACATAGATACATTTCATACGTGCATACCATAGAAATTTAAGATATATATCTATGATACATATATATAAACAAAATATACTTAGTCAGGAGAAATAACGATAGGTAGAGGAGAAAACGAATCCAGCAAATCAGCGCGGGGATGATTCAGCCAACTTCTTACGAATATGCTCACGAGCCCTCACTTTAAAAGATCACCGATCGGTTGCCGTCCTGATGTTTAGAGGGACCGCATTCCAAAGAACTGAGAACTGACACAGACAGAACAGACAGCCTGGACGATGAATGGAACCAGAGCGGTGAGAAGGACGTCGTAGAAGACGATTGTTGGTGGAACGAAGATTTTTACTATGGCAGAGCAGGAAGTCAGGTAAGAAGTAGGTTTGTCGAGTATAGTAAACAACATAGACAGAGCCCTCAACTCTCTGCGCTGACGAATGCAATCGATGCGCGGATAAATGATCATACTTCTCCGCCCTGATGAGTCCTGCGAACCGTTTTTTAAAAAGCTAGGTTTATTACCACTTTCCTCACTTTAAATATTTGAAATCTGTAAATTTGTGTACAGTAATAAGGGATTGTTCAAAAAAGCGTATGAATTTATCGAACCGTTTTTTAAAAAGCTAGGTTTATTACCACTTTCCTCACTTTAAATATTTGAAATCTGTAAATTTGTGTACAGTAATAAGGGATTGTTCAAAAAAGCGTATGAATTTATCTCTCGACCAACAAGGGATCCACACAGACTTGTATTAAAGGATAATCCCAAGTCAGCCAAGTATGCTAAAAGCTGCCTTGTAATGTGTGTACGTATACACAATAAAAACCAAAAGCACTCAAATGATTAAATAATCATAACTCATCCAGAAACAAATTATATAAATTCCTGAATGGACATAATTTTTATGACATTAATGATTTCTTTAACATGAAAATATAAAATTTGTATGTAAAGATATTAATGAAAATGTTTGTGATGTATAATCTAAATGACTATTATTATATAACCAATTAATCTGTGAGATTCTATTTTTTACCTTTAACCCGTTACCTATTAATTATTGTGCTAAACATGTGGACATTATATCAAAACCAGACTGTAGCAACTTTATACCATGTTTAAGGCAAATAAAGACTTATCTTATCTTATCTACTTATGAAGATTGAAAACGAATAGAACGCTTATTGAGAAGGCAGTCTAGTTTATTGAGGATCTCATTCAGGTCATAGTAACACACATCACTATAGTCAATTATGGGAAATATTAAGGACTCTACAAGCATTGCCTTGTGATGGGAGAAGGTTTTTCAACCGATAACATGTAGCGACCGACCGCAACGTACGGTGACTTGTTTACTTAACAGTCGTGACCTGCTTTCGGCTGTCAAGACAAGTGTCGACATGCATGCCGCCCGCGTGGAGGTCGGAAATCATCCCACGGAAACATACTACCGAGATAAAAAGCATTTTATGTCCTGGCTCAGGTCATGGTCTACCCATGTGCCAAATTTCATCCAAATCCGTTCAAACGTTTTAGCGTTAAATCGTAACAAACAAACAAACTCACTTTCGCTTTTATAATATTATATACTAGCTGCGCCCTTCGATTTCAGCCACATAAATCTCGATCCCCTATTAATATCGGGATCAAAGGTATTATGTACTTCTCCAGGTCATAGCCTACCCATGTGTCAAATTTCATCCAAATCTGTTCAGCCGTTTTAGCGTGAAAGCGTAACAAACAAACAAACTCACTTTCGCATTTATAATAAAAATAATAAAAAAAATGCATAAATAACGTTTCGTATTGGTTCAATTATTATTTCAATTACAAAGTCGACAGCGATGCGGATGAATTTATCGATGCTATATTTTAGTTTTTCAATAGTTTTAGTTAAGTTAGTATATAATTTTGCTATTTTTATTAATTAATTAGATAAAAGATATTATATAATCATTCCATACTTTGTCATTTATAATATTAGTTAACATGCTACAACGATGGTACCCCGCTGGCAAAAATAGATATACCGGATGACTTTTTTACAGTCTCAAAAAAAATTGGGTGAACAGAGTAGAAGCCTATGGCATAGTTTTTTAAATCAAATCATACGCATGATTGTATGATTTGAATTACGATATTTCTTATCGATTTTTTTTTCTTTTTGTTATTGTTCTAGTATGAAAAGTTTAATTCAAATGTGGAATTGTGAATTGTGTGTGGGTAATTATCAATAGAAAAATTTAATACAAGGTTACTAAAAAAAAAAAAAAAGTATTTACCTAATTATACCCAAATTAAAATGAAAGCCATTGCTACTGCTAGTGTGTTACGTAATTAAACCACTGATCTCCTTAACATGAAGGCAGCTTGATGTAAATGGAAACGCTTGGACGCGTATTAGTGATGTTTATGTTAAAGATCACGTGTGTAGTACTTTTAACCAGCGCGCGAGTACAACTTACATGATCGTTAAAGTCAAAGTCAAAGTCAAATCATTTATTTCAAGTAGGCCCGTATAAGGCACTTTTGAACGTCAAAAATTTACAAAAAAAATTAATTGATTCTAGTTGCCCCTTCCAAAAGGTAGTTTTCGTATGGAGAAGAATGGGCAAGAAACTCCACCGTTACTCTTTTAAAATGTTTTACAATATTTGTATAAGTACATTAGTTATATAATTATATGTGAGGACGATGCACCTAGAATAAAATTATTATACCACAATAGGTAAAAAGAATTAAGAATTAAAAATGAAGCAACAACAGATAAACTAATTATATGATAGATACATGGTGCTCACATATTTACAAACATTGTAAAAGTAGACGATCCTCCTAAGATTCCACAATTTATAAGTCAGTGTGCGAGGAATTGGTCACAGAATGTAAAATCAATGTCATATAATAAAAAATAATAATAAAATATACACTTAAATTTGCAACCAGTTTGATTTTGTCTTGATTCTAAATTATCCTATGGAGCAGGACCAGCATGTTTCCAAGCATTCTTATCTTGGATATAATCCTCTAATTTGTAATATGCTTGTTTACAAAGTGTACTTTTAATATGAGCTTTAAATTTTCTTTCATTTAATTGCAAAATATCACAAGGTATTTTGTTGTAACATTTAACACAGTACCCCATAAAAGATGTATGTACTTTAGATAATCTGAAAAATGGTTGATCTATTTTATCTTTATTTCTAGTATTAAAATTATGTCTATCACTTATTTTATTAAAAAGATGTCGATTTTTTCTAACATACAAAATATTTTCATAAATGAACTGGCAAGGTACCGTCATAATATTAATCCTTTTAAATAGTTCCCTGAGAGATTCGCGGTGACGTAGATTATAAATGGCTCTGACAGCTCTCTTTTGCAAAATAAAGATGGATTCAATGTCAGCAGCCCGACCCCACAGTAAAATGCCATACGACATAATACTGTGGAAGTAACTAAAATAGACCAATCGCGCGGTTTCTACGTCTGTTAACTGTCTTATCTTTCTAACAGCATAAGCGGCTGAGCTTAGCCGCCCCGCAAGAGATGTTATGTGAGGTCCCCATTGTAATTTCTCGTCTAATGTGATTCCCAGGAAAACAGTTTGATTAATAAATTCCAGTTTTTCTCCGTTCAATATGATGTCACATTCGCTACTTCTAACATTAGGTAATTTAAATCTCAGTGCCGCGTTGACGACTGAGACGTGCGGACGTCTTACTTATTTTTTCGTGCCACTTATTTTTACATCCACCCTCATGTTACTCAATAATCCAGATAATGGATAGTTTTGGAAGATCTTCGAGTACGGTGTCTAGTATATCAGACGAAGGTGTTAAAATAAATGAAGAGATGGTGGAGAATATCACGGAAGAATCAACTGTTGAAAGAAGTACGATGAATATAGACAATGAAAGACAGAGAAATGTTGAAAAAAGGTTGCGAGAAGATAACGAAGAAATTATTGAAGAAGATGATGGGTTTACCACCGTGAATAGAAAGGCGAAAAGGATATTACGCAGTAATTCACACAATTACTATAGTAAGGACAATGTGGGTAGTTGTGAAAGTAATACACAGCAAACAGAATATTTTGAGGTATGTCTTACATCTAAGACAGTACTTCCTAAAATGATTGGTATGGCCAAATTATTTAAATCTCAAAATATAAACGATATCCTTAAAATAAAATATAAAAGTCCCTATAAAATAATTATTATATTAAAAAATATTGAAGATACAAATAAAATACTTGATTGCCAGAAGTTTAAAGAATTAGAATTTAGATGTCAAAGAACAGACAAATTAAGCATTATCTATGGAATCGTCAGAAATATTGACCTTGAGATAGCGGAGAACGAACTCGTGGAATTATTTGAAAGTGAAGCAGATATTTGTGCGGTTAAAAGACTTAAAAGACTAACTGACGATGGGCAGTGGATAAATAGTGAAGCTATTCGCATCGCTTTTAAGGGAGCAATATTACCATCATATATATTTGGATATGGGTGTCGCTTTAAGGTTGAATCATATCTGTTCCCTGTTACCCAATGTTCAGGATGTTGGAAATATGGCCATATGAAACGTTTTTGTCCTACTCAAAAAATCAAATGCCCTAAGTGTGGAAAAGAACATGACAATTGCGCAACTGAGGAGTTCTCGTGTATTAACTGCAAAGGCCCGCACATGGCATTAAGCAAAAGTTGTCCAGTGTATCTCAAAGAGAGAATGATTAGGGATATAATGAGTAAAAACAGTTGTTCTTATAAGATTGCACTGGACTTATATTTGAAACAATTTAAAAAAAGTAATGAAGTTATTCCCGTCAATGTTGAAGTTAGTGAAATACCACCTCCTTCCTCTTCTTCACATAGTAGAAGTTACAAGAATACGCTCACATCGCTAGAACCATTAATTAATCTGGTAAATACCTGCATGGATTCAAGTGTTTCTCTTGAAGAAGGCAGTGAAAGCGAAGAGGAAGCTAACGAAAAAAGCACAACATCAAACCAAAATCAGAAGAAAAAGGAAAAACAAAATGAGAAGAAAAAGGAGAAAGAACAAACAAAACGCTTTACAAAAAAAAAAGAACAAGAAGGTCAGAAGGAAAAAAACCATAAAGATATAGTAGAAGAAATTCCCAATAAAAGCGAAAAATTATCTAAATTGAGAAAGTTCTACAACAAGGTTAAAGAAATATGGTTTGCAGATTATTCATCAGAAGAAAAGGTGAAGAAGAGTATAAGATTAGTACTTGAAGAAATTATGGTGTTTGTTGCTTCATATTTTAAGGATTCGGATTTGATTAGTAAATTGTGTAGGTTATTTATTAATGGATAGTGATAACATTACTACTAATATCAACATATACCAGTGGAACGCACAGAGTCTGAAGCCTAAATTAATTGATTTAGAACTACTACTGAATCGAGAAAATATTCATGTAGCAATTTTAAGCGAAACGTGGTTGGATGCATACAGCTACATAAATATAAGTGGATATAATGTTTATAGAAAGGACAGATATGACTCGTACGGAGGAGTAGCGATTGTTTCACATAAATCACTAAAAACCTTTATTGTTCCGGTAAGTGTGGCTAATTCAGGTATAGAAATAATACATATTAAAATTCTTAATTGTAAATTAATCTGTAATATAATTTCGGTCTACTGTCCCTCCTCTGTGAGAACGTCTCAATTGGACTGGGAGCATATTTTTTCAAAATTTCCGAATAATACTGTCATTGCTGGCGATTTTAATGGGCATCACGTCTGCTGGTCAAATAAAAATGATACTAGGGGTAAACAATTGTTTGATGCTGCAATTGAAAACAATTATATCTCATTAAATAATGGTGATCCTACGAGAATGAAGCTCGTGAATGGTTTTTTGCAAAAAACCTCCCCTGACGTTTCTTTTTGTACCACAGACATAGCTATTAATGGTTGTTGGAGTGTTAGTAGTGAAAGCCTGGGTAGTGACCATCTAATTATAAAAATTTGTTTTAAATATCAAGACTCAGTTAATATTACCTTGAAGCGAAATCTAAAAAAAGATAATTGGCCTGGCTACCGGCAAATTATTACCAGTTTTTTCTTAGAGGATCCTCCGGCAACCAAAAACGCTCAATGTATGTATGACGTTCTTACTACGCAAATTAATAAAGCTGCAGATTTAACAATTCCATTCATAAAACTATGTCATAACCCAATGAGCAAGTTCATACCAAAAAAATATTGGAACCCACAACTTTCTAAAGTGGTAGCCGAGCGACGCTTAGCCTTAACAATATTCAGGAAAAACCCTATACCTCAAAATCTAGATTTACTATATGCTAAAATTTATGAAAGTCAAAGGATTACAAGGCAAGCTAAATCTAAGTCTTGGTACAATTTCTGTGACAGTATTGATGAGACTACAACTTCATCAACCATGTGGAAGAAAATGCGTTGGGTGAAGGGTTTCGGGCAGACGAGTTCTTATTCATCGGACCGAAAAAAAGAAGAACTATTGAGTTCATTGGCTCCAGATTTTGTGATGACTCCAGCTCCTGTTTTTGATGATAATGAATCACCTTTAAATTGTGAATTTTCGGAACAGGAGTTGGAATCCTGCTATAGAACCAAGGATACATCTCCCGGTATCGACAATATTACCTATTCAATGGTCATTAATTTGCCTATGATTGCAAAAAAATATCTACTAGAATTATATAATTTAATTTTTAAAACATCAACGGTTCCCTTTCAATGGCGAGATATTTACATAGTACCGATTCCTAAAACTAGCAGCGGCTCCGATACCAAACTTCGTCCAATCGCATTGATATCTTGTCTGTGTAAAATGTTTCACTCCATGATCCAGAAACGACTGGAATGGTTTATAGAATACAATAAAATGCTATCTCCTAGTACAACTGGTTTTAGAAAAGATCACTCATGTCACGATAGTTTGGCACGCCTAGTTACCACAATACAAATAGGTTTTACCAAGAATACTCCAACTTTAGGGGTTTTTTTGGATGTAGAAGGAGCATATAACAACGTTCTAGTTGACCGGGTTATATGTATCCTAAATGATCTGAAGGTTGGGAAATATGTTTGTTCGTATATTTGGGAATTTTTAAAGGAAAGACATCTCACTATAAAAGCTGACGAAAGCAACAGACAATATGTAAGATGGACTGGTAAGGGAATTGCACAGGGTGATCCTTTATCCCCCCTTCTCTTTAACATAATTACTGCCAATATTTGTCAAAATATTAATAACGTTAGTATCAGTCAATATGCTGATGATTTCGTGCTATATTGTAATTACAATAAATTGCAAGATAGTGTAGATAATATGCAGCGAGTTTTGGATTTTTTTGTTTCCACTATAGGCAAGCTAGGGTTGGAATTATCAACTAATAAATCAAAATTATGTATATTTACCAGAGGCCGTAAAAGACTTTCAGTTGATATTAAAGTAAACAACAATGCTTTAGAAGCTGTCGACAACATTAAATACCTGGGAATGTGGCTGGACAAATGCTTAAGATGGGGGAAGCATATTAACGAAGTGTGTGAGAGTTCACAAAAAAAAATTCAGTTACTCAAAGTTCTGGTAGGGTCGTCATGGGGTATTCATCCTACATATATGCGAAGACTTTATATGGCCGTTATTAGGAGTAGAATTGATTACGGATGTTTTTTGTATGATAACTCTGCAATTAGTCACACTTATAAATTGGACAAGTTACAAAATCTAGCATTAAGAATAATTGGCGGTTTTATTAAAACGACTCCGATACACGTCATGGAGAGTGAGTTGAGTATACCTCCTCTGCAAATTAGAAGACGATTTCTTTCTTTAAAATTTTGTTTAAAGCTGCAATCCAGGACTAATGACGTTTCTACAAGTTTGGTTTCAGACCTGAGTAGTATGATTGAGAATAGATACTGGAATGGGAAGAGGAAACCTCTACTAGTTGCTTCACACAGTATGGTGGGAGCGGAAGAGATTGCGTCTTCGTATCCAGCTTTAATGTTTACTTTGGAGACATGGATGTCTAAAATAGATATTAGGGATATTATTAAGTGTAATTTAGTTAGTGTCACTGCTCCGAAATCACATTATAACATTTATTCCTTAAAATATAATACCCTCAATGAACTACGGGAAAGGTACGCTGGCTGGCATGTTATATACACAGATGGGTCCAAAACATCAGACGGAGTGGGTGCAGCATATTGTGATTTAGCAAATAAGTGTTACAGAACTTATAAAATGAATAGTCATATTTCCATTATGACAGCTGAACTATTTGCCATCTCTGAGGCCTTGAAGTATGTGTTAGAGCGAACTATGAATAAAGTGGTGATATGCACCGACAGTAAGTGCGCTTTACAGCATATTTCTAAATGTGGTCGTAACGGTTCAAAGGGTTTAGCTATAGCATACACAATATTGAAACAAATGGAATATTTTAACCAGAGTGGCAAAAATATTGTCATCCAGTGGGTACCGTCCCATGTTGGACTTTCGGGTAATGAGGAGGCTGACAGACTAGCCAAAAAAGCAGTACTTTTAGGCATACAAACACCGGGTGTATTACCAAGTTATTCGGAAGTATTAAGTAAATTTAGAAAAATAATCAATTTATCTTGGAAGGAACATTTTGACGAAAGATCAAAAGCGAAAGGAATTTGGTATAAAAGTATACAGAGTGAGCCTCCTCATATACCCTGGTTCTCCGGGTCGAAACTGAGTCGCCGTCAAATTGTTGCTGCGCATCGTTTGAGGTCAGGACATATTCCACTAAACAATTTTGCTTATCTCATGAGAAAATCGGACTCTCCTAACTGTGAGGTGTGTGGAAAAACAGAGGATGCACAGCATGTGTTGGTGGAATGTGTCCGATATACAAGCAAAAGAAACTCACTTCTCAATTCGATGAAATTGTCGGTAATGGACGTTGGAATGTTTCATGGTATTTTAGCTAAGCCTACGTCTGAAGCAGCAAAAATATTATATACTTTTTTAGATAAGAAATTAGATTAAGTTTTGTGTGACTAAGATTAGTTATTTTTGTTGAGGAGTTAGTCGTTATTTGTAAAAGCACGATGGGATTGACATCGTCGCATATGTGTACAAAAATCCCTTAAATAAAAAAGAAAAAAAAAAAAAAAAAAAAAAAAAAAAAAGGTAATTTAAATCTAATGCATTTGGTTTTTTTTTATTTAGTACCAAATTATTTACCGTAAACCAATGTTGGACCTGAAGAATAGAGCTATTCACGTCGTCAAGATTTTGTGACCGTCGATTGATTTTAAAGATCAATGATGTGTCATCTGCAAATAACACCATCTTCGGTTGATTTTGAAGTAATTGAGGTAAATCATTAATGTAAACTAAAAAGAGGAATGGACCCAATATTGAACCTTGAGGAACGCCCATTGCCATTTCAGACCCCAATGAGTTTACGCCGTTTACTTGAACTTTAACCTTTCTATCTTTCAGGTATGATCTTAATAAATCAAGAGCTGTACTTCTAATCCCATAGTGCTCCAGTTTCAGCAGAAGTGTCTCATGGTCTACGCAATCGAACGCCTTCGAGAGGTCGCAAAAGATACCAATGGCATCTTGTGCTTCTTCCCAGGCATTAAAAATGTTCTTTATTAGGGTGACACCGGCGTCAGTGGTACAACGCCCTTTGGTGAAACCGTACTGATGTTCATGAAAGATGGAATTTTTATTAAAGTGACGTAACATTTGATTGAGCATCAACCTTTCAAACACCTTACTGAGAACTGGTAGAATTGATACAGGCCTATAATTGTTGGGTTCTTTACTATCACCGGATTTGAACAATGGAACTACTTTACTGTGTTTCATGAGATCCGGAAAGACTCCTTGGTCTACACTGGTGTTAAATATGAAAGCTAAATAGGGCGCAATGGTTTCGATAATAGATCTACAGACTTTTACAGACATTCCCCAGAGATCTTCTGTTGATTTAATTTTAAGATCTTTAAAAGCTTTTATAACAGCCTGGGGGTTTGTATGCTGAAACCTGAACTCCAAAGAGCATGCCTTCACATTCTGTCTAAGTAAGGCAGCAGAAAGCGCTGGTGAGGAATCTAAAGCTTCAGTAGTTTTAAGGGGAATATTAGCAAAAAAGTTTTCAAATTCCTGAGCTATTTCTACATCTGAGTTGATAGTGCCATGTGCAGTCTCTAAATTAAATTCAGTATTTCGCTGTTTTTTCCTACCTGTTTCATTATTTATTATTTGCCAGGTAATTTTGTTTCATTATTTATTATTTGCCAGGTAAGTTGATAGAGGAATAAGTATGAAACATAGCAAGTGGCATTTTATAGTTTCTGCTTACCCCCATGGGAAAAAGGCGTGATTCTATGTATATGTATGGTTAATTAGTATAGAGCGATTTTCCTGTATCGCCATTGTTGTATTGTTGGACTCCATAAGTATCCTCCAATGACATCAAGATGAATAATTTAAAATAAACTATATGACCTCATTATTTTCAAACAAGGATAATTAATAACTATTTCATATATAGGAAAACTAAATTGTCGTGATTGAGAGCCATAACTATGTGGACTAGTGTTTGGTAAAAGGAATCATGAATTGTAAGTATTAAAAAAAACTTTCTTTTCTTAATTTTATTTTATTGAAATATATTTTTTACTCTCTGTTATTTTTTTCGCGTCGCAGTAGTTTCATTGGAAACTCAATTAACCGAAATATAAATAAAAAAAAATATTAAAAAAAAAATACACACAATAAATAAATTTTGCATTGCATGCATCTAAATTAAAGGTAAGCACAACATTTTATTTATATCTCACTATACAATAATAATTCATATAAAGATGGATACCAAATCAATAATCAATATCAATAATCTTTTTATAACAAACTAAAAACATAACAAAATACATACACAAAAAATATATCTATATTATTGAACAAAAATTCAATATTATTGAGCACAGCTCTTAAACTTAGTGATGCTGCCTAAAAATTGAAAATAATGTCGAAGTCATAATCGTGAAAAATGTCGTTACATTTTTTACGCTGAGATTATAGGAAAGGGGGGCATTACTCCCATACTTGGTTTTGCGGCCACCGGGAGCAAAAGGCTCATAATTATGAAGTCTAGCTGACGACCGGGGCGTATTAATATTAATTGATGATAGAAGCTGTGAGCTATCTGCTGGGGAGTTTGTTGCGCCACTTCTTCTTCCCAGCTAAAGCACTAGGAAGTGGTGAAGGGTGGGCGTTTGAATAAATGACTTTTGAATTTCGAATCTACGGCGGATTCAAAATTCAAAAGTCATTTATTCAAACTAGGCTGACAATCAGCACTTTTCGAACGTCAAAATTACATAAGACAGTCCAATAAAAATATATTATTTTCTGTGCTTAATTGCCCTTGATCTGTTTCTATTGGTGTTCTGCCTAATCCTTCAGCTTATGCTATGTGTAATTGAAAAATATAACAGTTAATATTTCACGATCTCTTTCTGTCCTTTTACCATTTTCGCTACTTATCAACAACCAAGTGTATTTGGGTGTGGCAAAACGTTATCAATGCTGTGAACATTAATTTCTTGCATAATGTGTATCTAGTGAACTAGAATATTAATAATGAATTTCAATTATAACACTGTATTTGATTTTGTAACCGTTTTAGGTATAAAAATGACATTTGGAAAGTTTTCAAATACTTTTTTTTCAGCTAAAGCTAAATATTTTGTGTTAGCATACTAATTATTGCATTTCATCTATATCTTTACTGTAATAAACAGGGTGTTCAGCAGACGGTTAAACCTACGAAAATGGCGGACCCTTGGGGCCGTCTGCTACGTGTTTAGGCCCAATAACAAGACCCAGGCCCCATTTTTAAATTTTTTTCGTAGTTCGTCTTTGCTCAAACTACATTTAAAAATAACAAAACTGGCAACATTTTACTTTTGTTTTCTTCTAGAAATCTAGAGTAACTCTAGAATCTTATAAAGTTCGTATTTGACTCAGATGATTGCAAGAAAATTAAATACGAGTCCTTAAACTACAAACAAATAAAAAATACGAAGCCGCGGGCCGAAGCTATAATCAATATTTTAGTTCACTAGTTACCCATATTTCATATTTCCATACAGTAATATTGCCAAATTAATCAAAACAGGTAAATATTTGACAACTATTTGCGACGTTGCCAACTTTTAGAGTGAATGCTCCTAACTTTAGAGACCAGTAGATTAGCAGTGATGATTCATGTTATATGATATTTATTTCTGTAAGTAGGTATTTAAGTACCTACAAACGCGACAAAAATAACTCTACGTTCCTCAGAGGGGTTGCATTCTGATCTGTCTAAATTTGTCAAAACTAACTCCAAAGCCCTATTTACACGATGCACGTTTACACGGCTTTTGTTTTGCGATAAGGCCTAGCCAAATCTCATTTGACGCCGTTCACGAACATGACGCGTGGATCAGCTCCACAGGTCAATCATTTTGAATTCACAAATACCCTTAAAATTTTACACATAATCTTTTTTCTTCTAGTACTAATTTGGGTGTGCCTGGCTCTGGCGGCATGGCCAAGCGCGTTTGCACTCTACTACACAGGAATAAAGGAGGTTTTTGAACCACCAACAAAAGATAATCGGAACAATTCGTATTTCGGCTACAGCGTCACTTACGATGAATCTAATAAAAAGTAAGTAGTATTCTTAAACAGTTAAGTTTGTATATATTCGACCTCGTATCTACGTTACCACCTTTTAAAGGCTCGGCAGAAAGGCGCGACGCGACTGGTGGAATAATTTCTATGAAAACTTCACGGAAATCGTTGTCGCGTCGTACCGTCGCATTGCGCCTGTCTGCAGGAGCCCTAAGGTTGAAAGGCACATGAAAATCATAAAAAATTACATATTTTTATGTGTGTTACAGTAAGATAAGATATGATTCAAACTGAGTGAAATTTAAATTTACAGGGAATTGTTGTCAAAGGTGGTAACGCAATAACGAGGTCGACTAAACATATTATTGAAAAGAGATACGATATTCCAGTTGTTTTAAAATCCCTTACAAAAATATCTAAATTGAAACAGAACATGCCTCGAGGTCATGTTAAATTGTCGGCATTTAAAATATTATAATGATGATGAACGCACCTACTGTTTACCTCTAGGTTTATATTATATTTGTTTAACTCTACAATACCTAATATTATTCCGTAACAGAACAATAATACAATTGAAGGAAAATCTATTTCGGTAATTCCAGATTGGTAATAAGTGCGCCGAGGATATCTGACGTTGGAGAAGTATATGACTGCAATATCGAAAACAAAAAATGCGCCAAAATTTCAAGTGATATAATTAAAAGGGAAAAGCCAACAGGTAAGAATTTCTTCAAAAAAAAAACAACGGGTTGCACTCTGGGAGTGCCGGCAGAAGTGAAAACTTGAATATTAACGTTGCGGTCTACTCTCCCTCCGTATTACGAATTTTCGATCAGGTCACGTGTCCTGACGCGAGTTTAACATGTTTTACCCATCACAAAAAATGTGCACAACGCCGCTAAAGAAGTTTTAATTTCAACAAAAGAGATTTTTTTATTTCCACTTCGATAAATATGCACACTCGAATCAATCTGCCTAGCCTTTTCTCAACTACGTTGGGGTCGGCTTCGAGTCTAGCCTGATGCAGCTGAATGCCAGTATTTTACATGGAACGACTGCCTATCTGACCTCCACAACACAGTTACTGAGTAACACGTTACCCCTTGATAAGACCCATAACGACTGTCAACGACCTACGAATAGCAGACGGGACCAACATTCCGAGGCTCGGAGGGGGTCTCGATATGTAATGGATTGAATGAATGAATCCACGAACTGACCGCGGCAAGCGTAACATAACATTCGATCGACTCGTGCGACTGCTATTATTTAACCAAGAGCTCCTCTAAAATATGCACACTCACAGTATAGTAAATAATATGAATATTTCAGGTAACAAAAATTATACCCATGACTTCTGGTTCGGAGCGACTGTCAAGGCCGGCCGAGACTACGTTTTGGTAAGTTTTTTGGTATACGTTGATTTACGGTAAACATGACGCAAAGAAAGAAAACAAACACAAAGAAGAACAAATTGGGGGAAAATACACATAAACGCAAAACGGCCATCGCTCAGCATAATGCTGCGGCCCTATTCCAAACAGAGCCCCAGCGCTGGTTTTCAGCGACAGCGGCGTTGACGTGATGACGTCGACTGGTGATCCAATGAGATATAAATCAGCGTGTCTTTGTACACTTGGTTAACACAAGTAAAGCGCGCGTCGCTTCCTGAGATAAAAATACTGTATCAGAAATTTGTGGTTGGTGAAATAATAATCAGCTGTCCCATACATTTGGATCGAGTAATATTGAAGTTTTGTATGGGACAAATGATATTTTTTTCACCATTAAAATGTTGGTCCCGTGGAGAAAGTTGTTGGAAAAGAAAGAAAGAAAATACGTTTATTTGCAGTAAACATGACGCAAAAAAAGAACACAAAATTACAAAAGAAACAAGTTTAGGGAAAATATGCGTCACATCCACGCAAAACGGCCATCGCTCAGCATAATGCTGCGACCCTATGCAAGACAGAGCCCCAGCGTTGGTTATCAGCGACAGCCGGCAGTTCACTTGGTGTCTTTAACACACCCTAAATTATGATCACACATTTCTGATATACGTTGAATGTTGCTGTACCTCTGTCTTCCTCTGCCTAATTATTATTTTATATTGTAATTACAGATGTGCGCACCAAGATATACTGAATATACTTTTCGTAAGTCAAAAAACTACGGTAAGATTACATTTTTATTTTGTAACATCTTAAAAGGTGTTAAATGTGGCAAGAAGACGCAAAGGTCACTGTGACGGGACTTGTCCGGGGAAGAACTAAATAAACTAGAATCCCTGTTTTTGCTATATAACTTCGCTTGTTCATTTATTAATCAACCTAATCAAAAACGCTTCCTCTCTTCTTAATCTCTCATTATTTTGTATATGTCGTAGCCAGATCTTAAAAATGATCATTTCATGAAATGAACATCGACCACTGGTCACATCATGATGTGGCTTGGCCGGATCATGGAATACTCAACTTTTAACGATATGAACAGTAAAACGCACGACTACTTCATGATGTGGCCAAATATTAGTGATCATATCGTAAAATAGTTACATTATCCACCGGTAGAGGCGTTGATGTCGCTTTGTTTTTGTTGTATATCATGGCAGCGGCATGAACAAATCTAACATAATAGGGTGACCACGCAAAAAAGTCGAAGGACTTTATTGGGTTTCCAAATATGATATTATGGAAAGAGATCAACTTGGAAGTAGCGCTCGCCGTCTGCTGCCGCGTCGTGAAATACAACAGAGCACTTAAAATTAATTAAAAAAAAAAAAAAAAATCTTCTCTTATGTGGCACCCCGACTAAGTGAGTTAGGTTAGGTTAGAACTGTGACCAACCGAGCGCGAGCCGAGCGAGCGAAGCAAGCGGTGCCGCGGCAGCGGCCGGCGAGCGTTGCTTCCAAGTTGATCGCAGTTACTTGGTTATTTTTACTACACCTTACACAATGGATACCCTACATTAATGATATGGCCAAACATCGACTGACATATCATTAAACGTTGACGTTTAAACGATATGGCAAATGTTAGCTGGCCATTTCATGAAATGATCAATTCTAAGATCTAGCCACGACATAAATATACAATGTGAAATTTAATTCGTTTGCATCCTCTTATGGGGTCATTGTACTCATCATTATGAGCAACTTTCACTGTGAGACCAAAACTGAAATCGCAAAAAGGGCTGTGTCCCAGCAGTGGTAACATTATAGGCTGATCATGTTGTATTAAAATAAACAAGACAGCAGCGTTTGTTCCGTTTTTGGCTACATGCCAAAAGATCCTTATACAACTATAGGTATGTAGATTCAAATATCAATTATCAGATTTGACCGTAGGTGATCCGTCCATCTCAGTACAGTGAATGCGGCACGTTGCGGCAGAACCTATCGCCTAAAAAAATCTCAAGGTTGTTTTGCTATCTTCAAAAACTTTGGCCTACGCTAGAATAACTCATCATCGCCCATAACTATGTTTGGCATCTACATCGCCACATGCAAACTACGCTTCTCACTGACGTCACGCAAAATCTTGCATCGCACAAGCAGGATTTTCCGTGCGACTAGCATATGTACAACGTCCCGACAACAATCGTCGGGCAGTAGCCCACCAGACACAACACCTGGCTGGCGGGAGAATCCTCCCCTTTCTATAGAGGATGAGTGAACTTTACACCCTGTTCCTCTATATGTTTATAAACACAATCCGAATATATAAAGAAGGAAAAGTTAATTAATACTCAAAATATCAACGATTATAACTCGTAACGTACACAAACACTAGTCAAAATAAATTAAATAGCCTTCGATTAACCGGTTTTTCCTTACAGGTTTCAACGCTTATGTAACACACGGCAGATGCTATTCACACAAGCAAAATGTTCTTACCGAAAGAAGAATTATAAGTGAAGAAGAGAGAATCAAGGACTCACCATCACCGATGGGTAAGTAATAATATCACTTTTTTCAACCGTTTCCCTTAAACGCGAGAAGGAAGAGGAAGAAAGAAATTAAGTACAGATGCCAGCACATCAACCTACTACATTCTGTCAAATTTATTTAATAGATTTTCAACTTTATCACTAAAGTATTAGGTTCAAAGTTGATTAGGGAAATTTGACAGTTTCGGGTAGGTTGACCTGCTAGCGTCTGTACACTATAGGGATGCTGCCTGGGTAAAAGGACCACTATTAAGTCCGTCAGTCAGATACTAAAAGGATATCAGACACTTACTTTTTGCTTTATCATATTAATAAAAAATATTTAGATAAAACGCATTAAAGTTGGGGAGGGGGGCTCACTACGTCACAATAATTTTGTATAAAATGTATCGAAGAGTGACGTAATGCCACATTTTAACTTAATGTATTGCCGTAATGTTTTGATTACGTAAAAAAAGAAAAAATATACAATATTTTTTTAATAATTTATCTGACGGACTAAAAGAATTCTTTTTGTCATCATCTCTACTGTTGAAAGACAACATCATATGCCACTCAGACCAAATAAAAAACCAAGACAGAGCGCTGTCAACAGTGAAGTGAAGCCGGTTTCGTTAAACATTTGTGCACTTTGTGTGGTGTACTTTGATTATAATTAGTGTCATTGTAAAAGGTTGTAAATGTGGGCGTGTGAGCGTGTATACACAGAGCGGTGCTGTAGTTTTGGCATGCTTCACTGTATTGTTCGGAGCGCTCTGTCTTGATTTTTTATTTGGTCTGAGATCTGCCTATACTCTTTTCCCAAGTATAATAATTATATTGGGGTGATCTTCTAGTCTAACCAGATGCACCTGTATTTATAGTCTACAAGGAACGACTATATCTTATCTGCTATCCACAACATACATAGTAACTGCATAACACGATACCCTATGGTAAGACTAGTTGCCCGACTTTTGGCTTCTGTCTACCCGTAAAGACGACGGTCAAAGACAACGGTGACCAACGTTCGTGCAAAGATAATTTAAAAAAATAACCGGTCAAGTGCGTGTTGGACCACGCACAGTGAAAGGTTTCGTAGTTGGGATGAATTTATTCCAAGAACAAACTTAACATTGTAGATAGTTGAAAAACATGTTCTCCTATATCTGATAACATAGTTATGCATACCACGGGCGGCAGTCTCGACATAGATAGCGATCGCTATACGATCGAATTCCGTCGCAAAGCCCTAATGGCATCCCTAGGCGATCAAAATTGGTTGTAAGCACGAAAAAATCACGTGCTTGTCGCGCGCACGAGTTTAGGAGTTTGCGACCGAATTCGGTCGTATAGCGGTCGCTATATATGACAGGACTGCCGCCCCAAGCATTAGCTCCCATAGTAGTGAATCACTCGACACCCTAAGCTGTTTCTAACCTCTTGTATTAATTATTTAGTTATAATAGCTAAATAATTAATATGTTGACATCACCGATTGCAGTTATTTATTATACATTCCTTTCACCACGACACCTTTTTCTAACACTTAAATTAACGTTGATCTGAAGTGACCTGGTGGTCCATTCCAGAAATAATGTTTTTTTAGATTAACAATTTTTTTATAAATATGTAAGTACCAATATTTCGTATATTTTGCCCGATGAAGCGCCAGCCCGCGCCGCAGCTGAGCGCGTAGCTTTAAATTCCCCGAATAATAATAATGATCTATCCTTGATCAAGCCTGTCCCATCTTGCTGTCCTCCCCCCAGCGACGCCCTAAGCCATGGTTCGTACCCCACAGCTACAGGGGTGCCCTTAGCGAGCGCTCGCCTAGTTTTAATTTAGAATAGTTTGTGCCCCTGGCTGGAGGCTTTGATTGTAGAAGCTTAAGGCAGTTAAGCAGCCATGACCTTAGTGGTCACCTGCGATAAGGGTGTTTTTTTTTTTTCTATTTTTTTTTGTTCTTTTTCCCCCGAAAAGTGACCCTCGTATTCAAAATTCATTAATTTGCATTTCACATCCATGCTTGGGTACCAAATTTCAACTTAAGCAATCCAGCATATACAGAGCAAATGTGCTGTGACAGACGGACAGACAGAAAGACAGACAAACGATCGATCCTATCAAACTCAAACTCAAAGCATTTATTTCAAATAAACCAATTACAGGCACTTTTGAATTGTCAAGGGGTCGGTCAGTCAGAAATATGAAGCTAGTCGCCCATTCCAAAGCGTAGTAGGTACCTATGGAGAAGAACGGGCAAGAAACTCCACGGACACTCTTTTAAATAAAATAAAATGGTTACATAATATTGGTAATATTGTTGGTTAACTATTTATTCGAACGTAGGTACGGACCCCTATTAAAACAACAAAAGCTAGATTATTAAAAAAAAATTGTTTAGGTGCGCTAAAAAAGCCCAGTTCAGCAAAAAATTAGATAAAGATAAAGATATATTTATTGCATAAGTTCTTATTCTAAACGTAAAAAAAATTAAGCTCAACAGGCTACCCATGTCGGATAAGCAATAGGCAAGGCAAATAAATTAATAGATTACAAAATAAATAACATAGGTACGAACATTATTTTTCTCAAAAATACTTATGCAGATTATAAAATACATTATCAATTAACAGTTTTTTTTTTAATTTTGTTTTAAATATATTTCCATTTAATTGCTTAATAGCTGGCGGTAGCTGGTTATATACACGAATAGCAGTTACGTAGGTACTTATATAGTAAATCATATTATTAATAACAGGTGAATTAATGTCATATTTATATTCCCGCGAATGTTTCTCTTAGACTCAAATTTGAAATTAAAATATTGCATATTATTATTAACAAATAAAAATAATTCGAGTATAAATGCCAGTCAGTGTTAGGAAACCCTCCGTTCTGGAAACTTCTCTTAACGATTCTGTGCTATGCATGTTATACATATATTGTCCTAAAAATTTTTTCAGAAAAAATAAATCATGCTCCAGAAAAAATGTCTTCGTCGCGTTTCCTCAGTATATAATACAATAAATTAGCAGTGGATAGACATTACCAAAATAGGTATTTCTAGTAACACGGGTATTTGTAGTTTCTGCTAGGATTGCCAATGCGTAGCAAGCACTGGATATTTTTTTATTAATCTTTTCAATATGTGCCTTACAGTTTAAATGTTGATCTATTGTATCACGTATGAGGTGTTGTCGATCACCGATTATACACCTTTCGACACAACAAAAACATAATAAACATACCTCAATCCCGACCCAAAATGCACTCAACCAGCCCTTTAGTTATGTCCATAAAAATGTATAATTATTTGCCAAATGATATCGGAGAAGTAAGTAAAACAAATACATTTATTCATAAATTGATTTCTGGAATCCAAGTCGTACTACTCAGTATAGGAGTTTTTAGGAGACAAATCGATTCCAAAATAAAATAAAAAATCTCTCTCTAATACACCAAACATTATGAAATATATATAATATATGGAATAATGGAATATAGAAAATCAAATATAAATATGAAAATATGAATACATAAATAATAACATAATTTAATAATAATTACCTACATTATTCATATTCAATACATAATTTCAAAATTACACCGATATAGTCAAACCTAATAATATGTAATAAGAATGTATAATTATGTATATATAAATAATTATACACCCAATAAAAAAACAAATATAATACTTAATTTATAATAATATTAATTGTTTGAATTGTTACTTAATCCTCTTCCTCTCTCCTAATGTTGCTGTGCCCGACAGGGTCCATAATGATCTTTTACTTGTCTATACCATCTATGTAATACTATGGAATGCAATAAAGAATTGAGTATTGAGTATTGATGTAAGACGGTAAATTTTATAAATGTTATTAAAAATCGTTCCTGTGTGTTTCGCAGAGGCAACTATGGATTCATTTGGTTGGAGTATTGACGTCGCTAGCGATGACTCGGTTATAGTTGGCGGCCCCGGCATGTTCCACGGTAAGTATAATGGCTGGGACATACAAGGCCTAGGGACATAATTATCTAAAAGCAAAAAAACGCGGCAAGATTCGCGCGTGTAATTCCGGATGCACGATTTTTCTCTTACATATTGTACTTTCGGAACATTCTGATATTTTGCTATGACGGAGTGGAATTACCGCGCGGGCCGAATTTAGCAGAACGCGTAGCATGACCACCCTAGAAACGGGTTTTGTCTACGGAAGAACAGATAAAATGACCGATTCACAATCTGTCATTTTGTCTATTCTTCCGTGGACAAAACTCGTTCCGTCGACAAAACTCACTCGTACTCTATTGTGGTCGTGCTACGCGTGCTGGTGTCCGACTATGAGGTTTTAAATTCATCCCAGTCCTTAGTATGTTTTCTACTATATCTGTAATACTGCCGATGTATTTATTATATATTCATACTTTTCTATTCATTTCAAGGTCGAGCAATGGTTTATTATCCCTCTCAGGCACAAAGTGTTCCGAACTTTATCAGGAAAAGTAAAAATACTCCTAAATTTAATTTTGGTAAGACTTTTTTTATTTTTTCTTACTTTTCATTTTCATTGTCATCAATCATCAACCTAGTTGTCCCAACTATGTTGGGTTCAATTTCCAGACTAACCGGATGCAGATCAATACCAGTATTTTTATTTATTTATTTATCCCTTATAAGTAACTATCATCACATGTTCATGCGATAGCGCAGTCTCTTATTATTATACTGTTTTTATATAATACAAATTATTAACAATTAAAAACTATTATGAACTTTAAATTCTATAACATATAGTTAAAGAAACTATAACATTACTCCCAACAAATAATATAAAATATAACTTTGAAAAAAAAAAAACATATTTGAGAAACTTTAACAATAACAGCAACCTTTAATTCAATAACTTTCTATAAAATTTACAATAACATATATGTTACCACACAATAATATGATAGCTGACCGGTTCAGTCCCAGCGGCTCCCGGAGGGGTCGGTTACCGCGCGCAACCGTTAGGGACCGGTGGCGCCACCGGGTGCCAGCGTGCGACGGCCGGAAGCGTCACCGTTAAAATATTATTTTTGCATAAAATATGTAACTAAATCGAAACCGACCCCTCCGGGTGCCGCTGGGACAGAATCGGTTAAAATACATCGGTCCAAATACTCTGCGTGCTGTCCGCAACCTGTGTGCGCCGACCCTACAAGCTCCATGTCTGAACCTTTACATGCTTGCGTACATTACGATTGCATGCGCCTTAAGTTATCTTAACACATTTGACTTCAATCACATTTCATAGAGCTCAAGCCACTCCAGTGGACCCTTCTTGGGATTAGGTTTGAAACAGTGTTATAAAAGACTGTAAAACGTAGTAAAATCTTGTCAACATACTTAGTATCTCTGGGTATTTTCTTGTACTACGTGCAATAAAAAACAATAAAAAAAAAATTGGTTGCCTGTAAAGTCGGTATACGGGCGAAAGTTTTACGTGACAACGACTTTGCGTGCCTTTCACTTTTTATGTCTGTCTCTCTCGCTCTTAGGCGGGCTAACCATGACGCGTGCCTCTCACTCGCTCTCATTGTGAGCGCATAACGTGAGCGGAGCGTAACGCAGTTTCTTGAAGTGTCACCCGGCAAACCAATTTATAAGACGTTGTCACGTCAAAACAAATTCTGTCGCTCTGATTCCGTGAACGTGGCGATCAATCTTTTGCCAACTGTTCAAGCAAACTAATAATTAAAATTTTTGATGTGTAATAAACATCTTTCCTCTCGCTTTTTGTGCCTTCTTCGGTCAGGACCGAGCCGAAATCGTAATTTGAAATTTAAAATTAAACTGTTATTCCAGGGTACGCCGTCGCCTCTGGGGCATTTGTCCACAATGACTTGTGTTACGCCGTGGGTTCGCCGTATGGTCCTGGAGAGGTAAACTTATCAAATGCAATCTTTATTGCTTGGATCTTATTATTATAGAAAAGAGATGATTTTAAACATCCTTCTTCATCGCAGGTAGCATTCTACAAACGCGTTAACACACCTTATGGCTTTATATTCCTACGTAAATTGGTCAAGGAAGTTGACAAAGAAATAATTGGTTCGATGTTCGGAGCGGTGCTATGTGCTGCCACGTTGGTTGGCCAAAGGACTGATCTGCTCGTGGGAGCACCTACTTATGCCGAAAAAGATACATATAATAAGGGAGCTGTTTATGTTTATCTTGCCCTAACGCTTAAAGTAAGTATTCAATTATATTAACTTCAAAGTTTTGATAGAAATAACAGTAGAAGTAATAGTTGATGATTATTAATGTGCAATAAAGAGCCGACAAGGGATTCGTGGCTAAATAATAACAGTCGCACGTCTCGATCTAAGGTTAAACTACGCTTGCCGAGGCCAGTCCGTGGATGGGTGACTATCCTTACATATCGAGACCCCTCCGTGCCTCGGAACGTTGGTCCCGTCTACCATACGTAGATCGTTGACTGTCGTTACTGGTCAGCTGTTGCCTACCCTTAACGACTGTCAGATCTACAAATGACAGCCGAGACCAAGTTTAGTCTGTCCAAGATACGGAGGGGTGTCTGTAGAGTGGGTGATTGATGATCTTTGTCAGTCGTTAGGTGTAGTCAGAAGCTCGAAAGTCTGACAACCAGTCTTACTAAGGGGTATCGTACTACGTTGTGTACTGGTTATAACTGGGTTGTGGAGGTCAGATAGGCAGTCTCTCCATGTAAAATACTGGTATTCAGCTGCATCCAGTTAGACTGGAAGCCGACCCAAACATAGTTGGAAAAGGCTAGACAGATGATGAACACATCACGTGAGTTGACGCCACCTTTAACTTCCTCTTCATTATTGACTATGAAGAATTTTGTTATATTGACCAGCCTTTTATTTCTTGCAGCAAGCGCCTAAGTTTCATACAAGAATTATTGGTGAAACATCTGGATCGATGTTTGGTAGTGCAATTGTGAACTTGGGCGACTTAAATGGCGACAGGAAACATGGTAAGACTTTTAATTTGAAAAGGAGATAGCTTTTTTTCTTCGGAGATTAGGCCCACAAAAATTGTGGCGTGCATTTATGAAACGCATGTTGATTTTTCCCTTATGATCGATTGATTACAGTGGTAGTAATCATTATACTGAGGAATACGATCTGCATAACCAAAAATTCATTAAGAGAAATAGCTCTTGATGAATTTTTGGTAGGTTTTGTGAGTAGGTTGGTCCCATCAGTGTTATACGAGTAAGTTAGTAAAATTGTGCACTACTCAGTAACCAATAGCAGGCACCTAGGATGTTGTAAATTGTTCACTTTTTTTACCGACTTCAAAAAGGAGAAGGTTCTCAATTCGAGTGAATGCTTTTTGACAATTACGAAATGATGTTGATGATTCTTTTTTGTTTGGTAGGTCATACTTTAGAAATGGTCCCATATAAATTGTATTAACTTTGCTTGGGTCGTTTTTGAGTTGGCTTCAATAATACGTATTTTTCCCACGTCTATATGGTTGATATGATAAGTTCCTGTCACTGTTATTTACATAGCAGGTAGTGGTATTCTAATTTGTGTGGGGTAGATACCACAGCTAAAAAGAAAAAAAAAAAAATTTTACAAAAATATTGACTATACTGGATCAAAAAAAAATCAACAAAAAAAATCATCGGGCTTAAAAAAAACTGAAAAGTGCAAAATAACTTTTATTTCGGTAGTCGGTGGCAAAAAACGAAAATATAGAACCAAAGACACCGACTTCCGAAATTAAAGTTATTTTGCACGTTTTAGTGTTTTTTTAGTCGGTTTTTTTTTTTGTAAAAAGTTTTTTTCGTGTATGTGTACGTGAAAACCACCTAAAAAAACGACCCAAAATCTGCTTTAAATAATGAAAGAAAATCCGTTTATTTGCGTTAAACATGACTCAAAGAAAGAACACAAACACAGAAAAGAACAAGTTGGGGGGGAAAATGCGTCACATCCACACAAAACGGCCATCGCTCGGCATAATGCTGCGTGTGACCCTATGCGAGACAGAGCCCCAGAGCGTGGTTTTAAAAATAAAACACTCGAGCCTACATACCTTTAAACAAAATAGTAACGATTCTTGTACAGTCTTAAGCTGTCAATTTTTTGCTGACGCAATGTATTGCACCAGACGTGTGTCATTTTATTACTATATTAAACAACATTGAATAAAATAAATCAGTGAGTGCAATTACTGCTACGCGGTGACTAACATTAGAGAAAGGAATAATCAACAGTTTTACTTCTAACCAAATATATAAACCAATCTCAAAGGAGACTAGCCTTCGGCGCGGGAGATATTATAGTGCACAAGTGTGTGCGCAGACACAGGTGCACTCGCTCTTCCCTCACTCTCATAGTCCGATGGGACGGCAATCCGACACAACCGGAGAGAGATCAGGCGCAGGACCAACGGCTTAACGTGCTTTCCGAGGCACGGGGGTATCACACCGCCAACTTCCAAACTCCGGGCTGTTACTAAGAAATTCCTAATGGAAAAACCAAATAACACTGTCCAACCCGGGAATTGAACCCAGGACCCCACGCTCAGCAGTCGCGCTTGCGAAGACGAGACCAACGGTGCAGTTTCTAACCATAAAGTGTGTGTAGCGCAACTTTTACAAAACTAGTGTTAGTAAGCAACAACGGATAATAAAAAATATTGAGTAAACTTAAAATAAAAGTTACAGAAAGTTATTTAATGTTATCATGACGCAAAATGTTGCTTTACAAAAAGTAACTTCGGTATGGATGTACTATCGAAGAACTTCATATTTAAGCAGTTTGAAAACCAAATCCCGCGAACACGATGACCACATCTGTTACCGCCCCGGTTCTATAGCGGCCGAGCGCGGCAAGCAGAAATAGAAGGTCTATTTCTGCTTGCCGCGCTCGGCCGATGTATAGATATAAACTTCTTTGATAGTACCATAACATATCCTATCCTAACTAGAATATAATAATAATAATTATTATAAATGCGAAAGTAAGTTTGTTTGTTTTTTGCTTTGTTTGTTTGTGTGTTACGCTTTCACGTTAAAACGGCTGAACGGATTTGTATGAAATTTGACACATGGGTAGACCATAACCTGAGTTAGGGCCAAAGATACTTTTTATCCCGATATTCCTACGGGATCGAGACTTATGCGTAACTTAATCTAACTTGAACTATGTGATCTTTTCTCTACGCTTTTCAATCTGAACAACAACCCCGTCAAAAACAATACAAACCGTAACATTCTACTTATAAAAGTCACGATTTCGATATACCTATCTCTATATATAAACCAGCTCTGGGGCTCTGTCTCGCATATGGTCGCAGCGTTATGCTGAGCGATGGCCGTTTTGCGTGGATGTGACGCATATTTTCCCCCAATTTGTTATTCTCGTGTTTACAAAACAAAACACGTTTACTGCAAATATGTAACGTATTTTCTTTATTTATCTAATGACGATTCATACATGTGTGAGTCCGTTGTAAAGAATACAGTTAATAATGCCAAATTTTTATGTTTATGATCATCACGCTAAAATGAACCATTTATTATCTTTTTTATACAAGAATCCTTAATATTTGCAACAACAGATTTGTACATTATCTATACTCTATACATATACTCGTACATACATAGAAAAAAATTGAAGTGTCTATTTGTAATTATCAAAATAACAGCTTTTTACTAAATACATAATAGGATATAATTAAGGTACCTACTTACTGTTTGTTCCGGCTAATCTCCAAAATGGCTCGACCAATTTTGACGGGACTTTCACGAGTAGATAGCTGATGTTATACGGGAGTTACTTACTACTACTTAAGCTACTTTTATTTTAAGAAAAAGAATTTGGATCCACGCAGGTGATGCCTCGGGCAGCGGCTAGTAACATACACACATATATAATACATATAATAACATATACAATCTATATATTCTATTCTTCAGAAATTGCAATTGGAGCTCCATTTGAGAAAAACGGCCGTGGTGTCGTCTATATATACAGTGGCGCCGACCTCATCAGTAAGCAGGCAGAAAGGGACTTAAAATGGCTGCAAAAGATCGAGCCTGAACCTAGTTACGGCGAGTCTTTCGGCATGAGTCTCACGCCATTATTAGATTATGACGAGAATGGATGCAATGGTACGATACATCATTTTGTTTTTAGCTATCTGTTGTAGATGCTCTTAGAAATTAAATTTCATGTTTTACGAAGCGGCATTGATAACTGCTGTAGCTACAGGAAAACATTCTTCCCTTAATTCTTAAGAGTAGGTACTAAAAATGATGGAGGAATGATCACGTCTGGACGAATATGAAGATACTCATGTTAATAGAAACCGCGCGGGTTCCATGTGGTGCCAGAAACGCGCGGGATCCGCGCGGTTTCCGTTTTGTGGGAATACATGCTTTACAACCCGACAAATGCTTCTAACACCTCTCTTATAAATATTATTATTTCTTTATTTATTGAATTTCTATCGTGTTTTTTTTATATAGAATTAGCAATCGGTTCGCCTTACAAAGACAGAGTAGTGCTCTTAAGGTGCATAGCAGCAGTAGTTGTGGAAACATCAACGAAATTCCCCAAGTTACAGGTATATAATATTTTAAAAGTACACCCATTCAATCAAAGTAGTTATTAAATAAGATTTAACACCTCTTTCACTAAGACAAGCTCACCTCCCAACCACTGCAACTTCTTGAAACGACGAACGATGCTTATTACGTCTTGTAAGAAAGAGCGTTTATTGGAATTTAATTTTAAGCAAAATAAAACACTTTGAAACTTAAATAACAGAAAGAAAAAATGCTTTTTGTGCAAAAAAAGCCTCGGCTCAGCATAATGTTAGATGACAGCACAAGGTCACCACCTGACACTGATTTTCAGCTGCAGTCCACGAGTGCCGTACATTAGAATAATAAACACACTGGGAAGTGCATGCTATAGCTCCGTATTTCTCTATTTGCATAGCTTGGAAGTCATCCAACTAACATTTTTACCAAAATTGACTTATGTGAATTATGGCTTTTAAGGGTGCGCTAGTTGGTCATTCTTCGATACAAACGTAGTATGGTGATTACTCGTCTGCTTGACGGTGTACGTTACAAACTAAAAATTTATATCAATTTGTCTTGTCATTATCTAGCCCTGTATGCAAGCAGAATTGGAAAAAAAGTATTGGTTTGGAAGTTATGAGCGTCGAAACTTCCATATTTCAACACTAATTTTAACTCGTCTTCGGGCGTAAATAAATAACTAATGTAGTATAAAAATTGCAAAATAGAAACCGTGCAGGGATATATAATTTATTCAAAGGTTCAAATAATTTTATTTTGAGTAAATATATCCAGTAGTTTTTCCATAATATCTATACGCCCAAAGGTCTGTTCATGGAATTTTACGCCATTGTAAACCATTGTCTATTTTACTAAATAAATTAATAAATAAATAAATAAAACTAGACATATAAATAAACAAATAATTAGACTAATTAGCATGCATATTAGTCACACCCAGCAACGAGTTCGAGCCATCGACTAGTGAACCCTTAAGAAACCATTATAAATGCCAAAATGCACCCCAATGCGACCCAGGAATCGAATCCAGGACCTTATGCTGAGCAGTAGCAGTAATGTTTAATATTAACTTGTTATTTTCAGGGTCGCACTAGTTCTGGAAAAGAAGACTTTGAATTCGAAGTTTATTTACATGTAACATATCCGACGTTGCCGAAATTAGTCACAGCGCGTAAGTATACGCCATACGATGTATTATGGTACCTCAAATTTTATAACAAGTTCGGGTTTTTAGAGCGTCGTCTCTCTCACTCATTCCTGTTCGACAATCTCTTTCTTAAACTCGACTTGCCTTAACAACTCCTGCCGGTCTATTTTGTTAAAAACTCGCCATGATAACTTAGGTCAGTAATCGGCAAACCGCGGCTCGCGAGCCACATGCGGCTCTATAGAGTGCGGCTCTGTACAATGTTGATAAGTGCGAGCGTACATACATGCGGCGGTCGGAGATTCGGTCATTATTAAGCATGATTATCAAGTTTTATTCAAAATGTATTTTATTTTCGAAGTATTTTCACCAAAAACTAACAGGACATCGAAAATTATTTAAATTGTTTTCCAATGATAACTTGTTAAAATAAGTAAGATGCCTTCATAATATTATTATCAGCCGATATGATGATGATGAAGGCATCCTACTTCTTAGCATGGTAATTTTAGGAAGCGTTGTAGAGTGAAAGAGGATGGGAGTTTTAAGGAATAAGAAAAGTGTGTTGAAACTGTTTAGACACACAGAAAGGATTGGCTCTCATAGGAAATCTTAGTCATTATAGTATTGATATTTGGCTCAATTGACTAAGCTTGCCGACCACTGACTTAAGTGAAGTGAGCTGTCATTGGACCTGCAGTGCTATTCTATAAAAATCTCACGGTGAAAACTTAGGTGAAGTGAGCTGTCAATATTGTCCATCCCTAAATGACAGCTCACTTCAAGCCCACTTCACCTAAGTTTTCACCGTGAGATTATTACAAAATAGACCGGCTGATGCTAAAGGTTGACCCTATTGCCAGCTATTTTTTTTGAGATTTTAAGTGATTAGGTAGCTACTGGTATATAATAATAATAATAAATATTTATTCAGTATTAAAATTCGTAACATATTAACATAAAATCTTGAAATAATTTACAAAGGTATTATAATGTTAGATGCCGGTACTAGGATAAACCTGTATCACAGGCGGCATGAGCTGTCACTTTATGGTGATTGAAGGACAATAAAATTCTTAACAATATTTAACATTAGAAGTCTTGATATAATGACAAAATGTAATTACCTAATTCATTATTTTATACCTAGTTTACTTAAATACTATTTTCTATTTATATGAGTCCTTAGTAATGTTTTGTTCATGTCAGGTATATCAACCACGGTGGAGATGAGCCACGCCTATGCTAAGCTGGTCAACACCGATGGCAATGGCCGCGTTACATTCAACACGTCACTGGATGATAAAAAATTGGAATACTCCAATAAAGTTCGGTTTATTTTGCCTTTAGTGAGTACATTTTTTGCAACAATAAATAGAAAATCTGCATGTTTTTTTTCTTCACTTAATTGTAGCAATAAATATAAACCCAAGAAAAAGCTTTATTGCTTGTTGCTCAAAGAAGAAAATTGTACTCAAACAATTTCCTAATACAGTTCAAACGTCAGTTACTGTTGCGGCGCGCGGCGCCGCCATGATTTGACGTCATTATCCACAATACTGCTGCTTGGTTACATAGTTTTTTTAGCCTCAAATCATATACATAAATTAAATTATTTTTTGTGCATTTTTCAAGCAGATATAAAATACTTACCTTAGTGAGAATTCCAGCGTTCCGTTCCACCAGAAAAACGCAATAATAATTAATTATCAAATAAGTAATAGACAAAAAAAAAAAATTTCTTGACTCTTATACAATGTACAAACCTTTAAATCATGAAAAAGTTTTGAATTACTTGTATATATGTTTGTATGGACAATCTGTAACCTAACTCTTTGAACTTCACTCCTCTCTCTGGTATGTTGTCAAGATAAGACTAGGTACTGAGACCAGCTTAATAATACTAATAATATTTTCTTCAAAGGAAGGCAAATACGGGACGGAAATACGCTACACGATATCTTCGAAGCTGCTAAACGATCCCAGGAACCTTAAGGATTATAATCGCTCTCGTGTGATCCTAAGCGACCGCAGTGTTTTGACTATCCAGGGATCGGTGTGGGCAGCGGAGTGCGCTGGGAACAAGACTTGTGTGCCGAAGTTGCAGTTAACACCTTATATCAGTTTCCTGTAAGCACCCTTTACCTTAAAGAATCTTCAACAATCGTCTCCCCTTTCTTTGGATCGAATTTCGGATCGAATGTATTTTTTCGGTATATAGAACTATTTTATACATAATTACAAATACACATCTTCCATCTTCACTTACTGGCACCAGATAGCAGGGTTAACCTGCAATAGCTGAACTAAATGATGCGACCAAAATTAAAGACTTATAGGTCATCAAAATGCTACTATACATAATAATATTTTAGAACTTCAGCCAACCTTATCGGCCAAAACCAGGCTGATCAGCGGCAAGAGTGGCTCTGAAAGAACGTCAGAAAATAATCTTAAAGGTTAACTAACATTTCATGTTCAATAATTGACGCCTAATTGTAAGCTATTTCGTGATTACAGTAATAATGTCCACCCTTACATAATTGGCTCGAGTATAAATGAATTTATGCACATCACTATGGACAACGACGGGGAGGTGGCGTATGATTCGTGCGTGCGCGTGCACGTTTACGGTGCTAACGTGCTCAAGCCGGGGGGCTGTGTGTACGAGTCCTCGACTGATGGAAACATACTGCGTTGCGAGCCGCCGAAGCCCCTCTGGAACAAAAAAAGTTGGGTACGTTCGTTATCTTCATCATTGCATTACGAATCATCTAACATTTATCCAATGGAAGTATTATGATCGTAGTCAAACGTGCACTTTAAGGCATTGAGGTTCTGTAAGAGGATGTATATTATGTGTATAAATTCTCTGCGTAGCCTTTCGGCGAATCTAAGCGTGATGATATATGTAATCTACTGTAATATTCACAGAATACCGGTCCAATTGAACTGGAGATGAAGTATCTTACAAACCTGGACAAAAGTATAAACATCACTATGGTTTCATATAATCGCTGTAACGATAACGATACAATCTCCCAGAACAAGACGATTTCGATTCCTGTCAGAGCTGATCCCAGCGGAATTACCGTCAAGGGGTTCGTATTGCTATCATATTATTTTATTTTGGTTGTTTTTCTCAAAATCAACTAAAACTAAAGGAGTCCATTATTTAAAATTATTTATATTCTTTTTTCTTCGCTTTCAGAGAGACTGATATTGGTACCGTTGTTAAAATGGTGGAAGAGGAAATAAAAAAAACTGGCAAAAAATTAATGCACACTTATATGGTGAGCAATTTAAAAACTTTTCTGTATTAATCCGTCTCGGTAGAAATGGGGAGATATTGTTTCCGAAAAATATCAGGGTATATATAATATATAATATAATAGTAGACCACGAGGTGACAGGAGCCTGGAAAATACGGGTAGATGGTAAGACCTAATTTGGGCTGGCGAAAAGATTGAAAATATCGTGTAAATTTTAGTGTAAGTATGAACTATGTTTTTAAATAGCCTTGCTGTGCTCCTTAAACCGAGCAATGATAATGATCATCACATAATTAGTCTATCTGTTGTTGCTTCATTTTTAATTCTTAATTCTTTTTACCTATTGTGGTATAATAGTTTTATTCTAGGTGCATCGTCCTCACATATAATTGTATAACTAATATACTTATACAAAATATTGTAAAATATTTTAAAAGAGTAACGGTGGAGTTTCTTGCCCATTCTTCTCCATGCGAAAACTACCTTTTGGAAGGGGCGACTAGAATCATTTAATTTTTTTTGTAAATTTTTGACGTTTCAAAAGTGCCTTATAAGGCCCTATTTGAAATAAATGATTTGACTTTGACTTTGACTTTTGACTTTGACTTTTGACTTTGACTTTGACCAACATGGAAACCTGGTGCAATCGAACCATGGTTCTTTGAGTTAAAGAGTGGTTGCAGGGTATTTGGTAGAGAGGACATGATGTTGTAGCCACGATCGTTTCTGAGCGACGGATCCTGAATTTAAGTATGCACATAATGTACAATCAATCAATCGTATCAATCTCAACAGATTGATATGAAAACGCAATAAAAAATATGATCTCCCGCAGTTTAATAAAAGTTGGTTTTCTTTTATTGTAGATCACAAACAGTGGCCTGACCAACTGGGTGGGGCTTTCAGTTTATGTAACATTGCAGACACAACCGTTCATCAAATACGATTCAGTAAGTTACTACATAATCTAAATTAAAAAAAAACTACCTATATGTTTTCCTTTTGAGGCACGGAACCCTTTCATGTAAGTAAAACGGTTCAACTAAATTTAAAAAATTAAAGATGATTGCAGTCATCGCCAGCTGTGGGAAGGCTCATCAGGCTGCATATTGCCTGATGAATTTTTGTATTTTAAATTTATTTTCAATTGTTACATTTTAGCTCAATTTTATTTTATTTTCAATTATTTATTTTGACTTTTGTTTAATTTAATTCATTTTCGATTATTTAATTTAATTATATTGTAATTTATTTTCAATTATATTATATTACCTAAATGTAATAATTGATCTCGTCAGTACTAACATAGTTTTAAGATAATGTACTAACAAAATATGGACAAAAATTGTCTGAATTAAATTAATTTTATTTATTTAACTTTTTCGTTTCACTTTTATTGAAATTCTTTTGAAATTATGCTAACGTAATTCAATTCAATTCATTTATTAATTTTGTGAACATAGCGATTGAATTTGTTTCATCCACTACTGATTATACCTCCTCCCTTGTTTTGTGCCATGCTTGCCTGGACTCATCCAGGTCTAAACAGCGATATTTTATGGGTCGTTTCCATCTGGGTGTTGGTCTGCCAACGTAAGTTGATTAGTATCGAATTTCAACATTATTGACATATAATATATATATATTCATTTATTTTCAGGTATACATTTCCACACAGAAGGTGAGCTCTCTGTGGTCGTATCCGATTGCCTGCTCATTTAAATTACAAAATGCAACGGCAATGACTTACATCTGTCTGGTAGAAAGTTTGATGAAAAATGTGGAATCTGCTAAGATCCTCATACCGATGGATATTTTACCCGGAACTCTTGGTAAGAATTCCACAGTAAAATAATTTAAACTACCGGCTGTTGCTAAAAAAAACAATACTTTTGGAAAAACCCAGTCAGTCCAATAGAATCCTAGTAAGCAAGCCGGTTACTGAAAGTCTGAACAAGTTTAACTAACAAATTCAGAGTAATAGACACTACGATTAGTTTCTATTACTCTGAATTAACAAATTCAGAGTACTACTCTGAACGATCAAATTCAGAGTACTACTCTGAACTAACAAATTCAGAGTAATAGAAACTAATCGTAGTTTATATTACTCTGAATTTGTTAGTTTACGATTACTCAATAGTAATCGCCCCTGTTACATTGAACTTAAACATAACTGGGGGCATGTCTGGAGATACATGCCTCTGCCTAACCCCTCGGGGAATATAGGCGTTATGTTATGTGATATGTGAAACTAATATAAATATGTGAAACTAATATATTAAAATTAAATATAGGAAAGTTGATGTTGTGTGCTTTTCCTTATTCTGATACTTTATCTTATGATGAAAATAACAATATTTTTAAGTTGAATAATGCTATTCACAGGCTGACATGTTGTCATAGTGACAAATTATTGTATTTTGACACTAACAAGTTTGTTAGTGGTTTTAAGTTAACTCAGAGAACTTTATCTCTGTTTTGGGAATGTAGACATCTGATTGCTATGTTGATAGCATATAATATTAATGAGGTTATAGCTAATATAACAAAGTGTAGTATTAGTGACGAGTCTATGTTGTCTAGTTTTACAAACAACATAGTGAGTGATGTGACATGTTGTACGAAGGAGGATCCACCTACAATGCCAACATACTTGGAGGCCTCTACCAGTCAGACAGGGTATTCTCTTCCTGCTGGAACTCATATGGGCACTTTAGACTCTTCGCTTGTAGTTGTGGATGGTGCTCCGTATAACTCTTTAAACTAGGCAGTAAGACAACAGAAGTTACCCCTTCAATTAACCAATTATTATTAGAGAATAATAAAAAGGTATCTTCTGGCAATATAACTCATAATATTAAATCAAAGGGAGTGCAACATACTTTAAAATTATTTAATCAAAACATCCAAGGTTGCTCTTCCAAATTACTCGAAATAGAATTGTTTTTGGAAAATACCAAGTTTGATATCATTTGTTTAACAGAACATTGGTTAAAAGATCATCAAGTGATGTCAATTAATTATGAAAATTATTGTGTAGTCAGCCATTTCAGCCGAAAACGTATGATACATGGCGGGTCATTAATATTAATTAAAAATTCTATTAAATCGAAAGAAAGAAAAGACATCATCGAACTGTCTGTTGAACACAACATTGAATTGTCCTGTGTTGAGCTCGATAAGCATGTTGTAGTATGCGTATATAGACCTCCAAGTTACCAGAATCTATCTGTGTTTGATTCTGTAATGGAAGATGTATTAAAGAAACTTAGTACTAGTAGTAAGTCAATAATCATATGTGGTGACTTTAATATTAACTTGTTAGAAAATAACTCGAATACTGTCAGATTATTAAGTCTTTTTAGGTCATTTGATTTGTCAAATGTTTTTATTGAACCAACCCGAGTGACAGCTTCTTCTGCCACCTGTATAGATAATATTTTTTGTAATTGTGATTACTTACACAAACAAATTGTAAACAAGTTGCCATCAGATCACAGTGGACAAACAATAACATTTTGCTCCTACATACCTTTACAAAAAATTCAAATAAGGTTTAGGGCAATTACATGTAAAAGTTTAGAGAAATTGAATAATTCTTTGGCCAGTAGATTATGTGTTCAGAGTTTTAATAATATAGGTGACCCAAATGAGTTCTACGCCGAGTTCTTTTCACTATTAAACACGCAATTTAATGACACTTTTCCACTAAAGACTAAAAATATTTACACAAAGTTCTTATTTAGTGATTGGGCGACTGCAGGTATTCGTAAAAGCAGGGAAAAACTATTTGAACTTTATGGCCTAAAGCAACATACGAATAATACAAGCTTTCATAAGTATGTTGCAAAATATTCAAAAACTTTTAAAAGTGTGTGCAAAATAGCCAAAGCTCTTTATATTAGCAATAAAATAAAATCAGCTGATGATAAAATAAAAATTACCTGGCAAATAATAAATAATGAAACAGGTAGGAAAAAACAGCGAAATACTGAATTTAATTTAGAGACTGCACATGGCACTATCAACTCAGATGTAGAAATAGCTCAGGAATTTGAAAACTTTTTTGCTAATATTCCCCTTAAAACTACTGAAGCTTTAAATTCCTCACCAGCGCTTTCTGCTGCCTTACTTAGACAGAATGTGAAGGCATGCTCTTTGGAGTTCAGGTTTCAGCATACAAACCCCCAGGCTGTTATAAAAGCTTTTAAAGATCTTAAAATTAAATCAACAGAAGATCTCTGGGGAATGTCTGTAAAATTCTGTAGATCTATTATCGAAACCATTGCGCCCTATTTAGCTTTCATATTTAACACCAGTGTAGACCAAGGAGTCTTTCCGGATCTCATGAAACACAGTAAAGTAGTTCCATTATTCAAATCCGGTGATAGTAAAGAACCCAACAATTATAGGCCTGTATCAATTCTACCAGTTCTCAGTAAGGTGTTTGAAAGGTTGATGCTCAATCAAATGTTACGTCACTTTAATAAAAATTCCATCTTTCATGAACATCAGTACGGTTTCACCAAAGGGCGTTGTACCACTGACGCCGGTGTCACCCTAATAAAGAACATTTTTAATGCCTGGGAAGAAGCACAAGATGCCATTGGTATCTTTTGCGACCTCTCGAAGGCGTTCGATTGCGTTGACCATGAGACACTTCTGCTGAAACTGGAGCACTATGGGATTAGAAATACAGCTCTTGATTTACTAAGATCATACCTGAAAGATAGAAAGGTTAAAGTTCAAGTAAACGGCGTAAACTCATTGGGGTCTGAAATGGCAATGGGCGTTCCTCAAGGTTCAATATTGGGTCCATTCCTCTTTTTAGTTTACATTAATGATTTACCCCAATTACTTCAAAATCAACCGAAGATGGTGTTATTTGCAGATGACACATCATTGATCTTTAAAATCAATCGACGGTCACAAAATCTTGACGACGTGAATAGCTCTATTCTTCAGGTCCAACATTGGTTTACGGTAAATAATTTGGTACTAAATAAAAAAAAAACCAAATGCATTAGATTTAAATTACCTAATGTTAGAAGTAGCGAATGTGATATCATATTGAACGGAGAAAAACTGGAATTTATCAATCAAACTGTTTTCCTGGGAATCACATTAGACGAGAAATTACAATGGGGACCTCACATAACATCTCTTGCGGGGCGGTTAAGCTCAGCCGCTTATGCTGTTAGAAAGATAAGACAGTTAACAGACGTAGAAACCGCGCGATTGGTCTATTTTAGTTACTTCCACAGTATTATGTCATATGGCATTTTACTGTGGGGTCGGGCTGCTGACATTGAATCCATCTTTATTTTGCAAAAGAGAGCTGTCAGAGCCATTTATAATCTACGTCACCGCGAATCTCTCAGGGAACTATTTAAAAGGATTAATATTATGACGGTACCTTGCCAGTTCATTTATGAAAATATTATGTATGTTAGAAAAAATCGACATCTTTTTAATAAAATAAGTGATAGACATAATTTTAATACTAGAAATAAAGATAAAATAGATCAACCATTTTTCAGATTATCTAAAGTACATACATCTTTTATGGGGTACTGTGTTAAATGTTACAACAAAATACCTTGTGATATTTTGCAATTAAATGAAAGAAAATTTAAAGCTCATATTAAAAGTACACTTTGTAAACAAGCATATTACAAATTAGAGGATTATATCCAAGATATAATCATATAGTCAAGATAGAAACATGCTGGTCCTGCTCCATAGGATAATTTAGAATCAAGACAAAATCAAACTGGTTGCAAATTTAAGTGTATATTTTTTTTTTTTTTTTTATTATATGACATTGATTTTACTTTCTATGACCAATTCCTCGCACACTGACTTATTAATTGTGGAATCTTAGGAGGATCGTCTACTTTTACAATGTTTGTAAATATGTGAGCACCATGTATCTATCACATAATTAGTTTATCTGTTGTTGCTTCATTTTTAATTCTTAATTCTTTTTACCTATTGTGGTATAATAATTTTATTCTAGGTGCATCGTCCTCACATATAATTATATAACTAATGTACTTATACAAAATATTGTAACACATTTTAAAAGAGTAACGGTGGAGTTTCTTGCCCATTCTTCTCCATACGAAAACTACCTTTTGGAAGGGGCAACTAGAATCAATTAATTTTTTTTTTTGTAAATTTTTGACGTTCAAAAGTGCCTTATACGGGCCTACTTGAAATAAATGATTTGACTTTGACTTTGACTTTAATCCTGTAGACTAGATTCACTTAGTGAAATTCTTGTTGCTCTCGATCTTAACCTCATTTAATGCTTTGTTTTAGCCTTAATCATCCCACAAGGGGAAAACGATATTTCCCCTTGATTTCCACATTGCACGGTGTTACGTCAAAGATAAGGCTGTACTCTGATGTTCATAATTTGATGTTTCTTTTACTTATTTCATTCGCAGACGGAGTTCTCGATAGTGATAAAAATGCTACGATAATGTCTACTATTAAACTAGAATTGACTGATGTCGACTATAAAATTGAAAGGTAAATAAATTATATAAATAATTAACAGGAGGAATGACGTGATAAGGGAACTGTGCGGTTAAAAATAAGACGTACTGACAAAAAATTAAAATAGTATGCTTAGATGGTTTGGTCATGTTGAGAGGATTAGTGAAAGGCGACTAACAAAAGGCATTTGCAGGAGTTTGTTGTAAGTTCGGGGTACGGTTTTCTCCCTGCGCCGAACTTACCCCTACATACCTTAAATTTCGCTAAGTTTTTTAGCTGCGTTGATAATACAAGATGTTTTTTTTTGTTTTTAGCGTTACCTCCACCATAGCGCTGCAAGAGGGGGAAATATCGTTTGAGACGATAATAATAGCAATTGTTGTCGGCCTCTGCATTTTAATCATAATTGCGTTGATACTCTACAGGGTACGTACTATAATTTCTAACATTTTTACCTTATTTCGTATCGGAATGAAATATATAGCTTACTGTAGTAGGTGCCTAGTTAGTTCGAAGATGTGCCGGACCCACCATGCAGGGATGACAATAAATGTAAACACTAGCAACACTAGTGCGTAGGAGTATTTTGAAATAAAAAAAAAAATCTAAATGACTGCCTTGTTGGTCCAGTGGTCGCAAGCGCTAATGCTGAGCATTAGGTCCTGGGTTCGATGTCCAGGTCGCGCAAAGTGTTATCGGGTTTTTCCATCAGGAATTTCTCAGTAGCACCCTGGAGTCTGGATTTGTGCTCGGTTGATGGCGATAGGCTCGCCCTTTATTAAATGGGACTTAAACATAACTGGCGAAATGTGGTTGTACTATAGGCACACCTCTGCCTCACCCTTCGAGGAATTACAGGCGTGATGAATGTGAAACACAAACATTGAAAGAAAAAATAAACAATCTGAATATCTTTGGGCAAACTGTGGGTTTTGCCTATCAGCCAACTATGTAATGAATTAGATATTAAGTATTTGATTGTAGACGAGTTTGATTAACTAATTTATTGTCGTTTTGACGTTCTCAACCCCTACATATTATAGTACCCGTTGTATCAGTCGCCCCTCCAACTGCCATAGTTAGTAGCCAACGCTCAGAATATACCAGCAAAATGAGACCACACGGGTCACATGGAAACTCCACATTAAAGAAGGACTAGAATTTCTTAGCAAAAGTTTACTTTTTCATCAACTACCTTATTTCTTTCAGATTGGTTTCCTGCAGCGTAAGAAGAGGGAGGAATTGCAAAAATTACAGAAAAGTGTTAAGCGCCAAACTATTGTAAGTTTTCATAATACTTATAAATCATGAGCACCTGTCTAAATTAAAAAATATTGACATAGTAAATTGTGAAATGCAATTGTTATTGAAATGAAACGTATTATATTGTTTGTTTTGTAAACAGGACATCGGAATCTCTTTAACACGCAAAAATACTAAGCTAGATGTAGTAATTTCAGCGATCAGTCCTGGGACTATGAGCAGATGTGATGTATTGGCTGTTCGCATGAAGAGTGTACTCTCCTCGCTCATATTTAGTAGCCTGGTGCTACTGTCGATTTTACAGCTTTATTACATTACGTCGTTTGAGCCGGTTGACATAGACTTGGATAGTCAACTGGCGTGCCAGTTCATTAGGATAATTTATCAGCCGTTTCTTATATTCTGCTGAGGCATCACATATTTCCTCCTTAACTGTATTGACTGACAGATTTTGGTGCAGTTCAGCATTGGTGACATACCGTGGTACATTTGCTATTGACCTCAGTATCTTGTTTTGTACTCTTTGTGTGATATTAATATTGGAGCCTTTTGCGTTGCACCACAACTGTATACAGTACGATACAACTTAGATGTAGCATCAGCAAAATTCGTAAAACCGATCACCATCCGAACTGATTGCGCCTTCAAAATCACCAAATCTTTATGATCTTTACGAAAACGCAATATCTTATAAAGTCATATAACCAAATACAATCGTAAAATAGAAATGAATGAAAGAAATTTTTTAATTTATGCTACATCTAAGTTATGTCGTACTGTGCCATACATCCAGGTTGGTTTTTATATTGCTTGATATATCAGAGGCCCTAGTGTGATTTTTTTTAACCATCTCGACTTTACGCATCGACCGCGATCTGCGCTCCGATTAGCCCTTCACTGGTGAAGGCCGGCCGGCTGCCAATTGGAGTGCCGAACGCGGTCGATGCGTAAAGTCGAGATGGTTAAAAGAAACTCACACTATGGCCTCTGAAGCGAGTTGTCTAATGATAGTTTTGAGTTTCGTCCCAACATCCAATAAAGGTTTCTGTGTCTGATTGATTCTCATCTCTTTTGGTTTGAATATACCATGTCCATGTTAGGCAGCGAGCAAAGTGCAGTCCGAGGTACTTGACACGGTCACTTTAACCGGTGGACAGTCGCCTTGGCGAAGGGTGAATGTGAAAGGGTGAGAAGAAATGGCGAAACAAATTCAGGGGTCAAAGTCTCTTTAAACACGTTCAGTGCCGGGAACCCTTCTAGAGGCTTTGCTCGCATATGGGATGCCGGGAGCCCTCGCGGAGTCATTTTAAATGTAGGTTTTTCTTAGCGAATTCGGCATTATAAACTGTGAAAATAAAATCAGTTGTATATTTTAACAAGATTTCAATCCTAATGGCGGTGACACTCCTCGAGGGTTGACTTTAGCGCAAACGTAATACCGGTGCCCTTCCTGGAGTCAACTTACAATATGTATGGCGGCATGGCGTATGGGCTCTATGAAAAATGGGTGGAGTCGAAAGTGTTAAAGTCCAGACATAATATTGGTCAGATGTGAGGTCATGTGAGGACCAGGTAGATTAGTGTCTGAAATGGTTTTTTGAGCATACTGCAAAAGCAGGATAACTAGGTGTCCTGTAAATTAAAACTGACGGCTTAAAATAATTAATATTTCTTTCTCCAGCTGAGGCGTTCAACGATGCCGTCTCAGACTTCGACAGCCGAAGACCGGAGGCAAATCCTGGAAGGCATGAAAGAAGCAGACGAACATGATCCCCCCCAAGCCTAATATAAACGTACCACCAAATAAAACTGTTGGTTACAATAGAATTTGAACTTTGTTTTGGATGACATTGAGTTTATTGTTTCAAAACATGATAATTATCTCGGATTCTAAATTCAAAACATTAGTGACGTCACAACATGGCTTAAGGTTCTGCCATGACCTTAAGGGTCAATCTAATTTTTTTGGTAAATTTCTTAGCTTATAAAAATGCATAATATTTAGAACGTGAAAACTCTATAGTTTTTGCCATGTTTCTTACGAAAGTAAGTTACAATCTTAATACAATAAATAATAGAAGAGTATGGAGCTTTCATTATCATGAAATATTTTAAAATATTAGTAAGTTTAAAAAAAAGTTTATTTGTTATTATAGAACAGATAACCGCATGTCAGTGGAAACACTTTGACCATAAGCTGGCCTAGCGTGGTACGGTTTCAATAGAATAAAAGACCAGCTTATACTAGTTTCCACTGAAATACGGCCTACCAAACCTACATTACCTAGAAAATGTACTTCTTACGTAGAAAATTCAAATATTGTAATAATGTTAACAAAGGGGCAACATTCTATGTAATATAATATTTTTTTTAAAGGCTACACTCCAATATGCATTGTCCTTATCACCTATTTGAGGAACTGTGATTGGTGATAGTAGCTTGGGGTAGGTAAACAGGAGGATACTTCTCGCCTTCTCGTTTTTTTAACTGTATAGTATAAGGTATTGCTAATTTTAAGGTTGAAATAAAAGTCTTGTACATAATTATGCAGTATTTAATTATTACATACTCACTATAACCACAGTATAATAAAGTAATAGTATTATATCTCGGCAGTGACCTTGAAATAATTACCTACGGCCGTTCGGTAGATAAACCTTCCGCGTCCGTCCGTAATGCCACGCACAAAAGACTGTTACGTATTCACTGAGATTTCGAAGCGCATCGTTTTCTATGAAGACATAATACTGTTACTTATTTATACTGTGCAATTACGTACCACTAGACATTAATTTTATTATTACAACAAAAAAAAATACTTACCTACATACAAAAGGTAGGAAGGAATAAAAACTAGAATCAAGTTCTTCAAACTGAAATGATAAAATGAAATTGTTTATTCTGTTATAAAACTTGAAAACTGAACAGACAGCTGTGCTGCTAGGGAGTTTGTTGCCCCACTTATTTAATTCTTCCCAGCTAAAGCACTGGGAAGTGGTGAAGGGCGCGTTTTGGAGGAATGTCTTATGTAATTTTGACGTTCAATAAGTGCTGATTCTCAACCTAGTCTGAATAAATAACGACCTAGCAATCTCACATATTGTCACTTATATCAAAGAATACTGGATATCTCCGCCTTATGAGATCAGAATTCAGTGGTTTTTTTTTATTTGAAAGGTACCTAGTAACTTTGAGTTGGTCTCAAAAAGTTGGTGAAGATCTGATGAAGATTTTCGGCATGATAAGCATGATAGTTCCTCAGAATGCAGTAAATTGCTCACTTTTATTTCTACCAGTGGAATCGGCCCTATAGCTACTAGGTAGGGATTGATGTAGCACCTAGGACCACCTTCTCATCACAAAACTAGAGAATTATGAAAATAATAAGGTCACTAGATGGCGCTACTGTGCACCGCTAGATCGCGCTGTTATTGTCGCTCGCCAAATGGTTAGGTCTCGTCGAACATTTTGTTGACTGAGTTTTGTTAGGTGTAAAGTAGCTTCAAAAGTAAAGTCTCGTATTTAACAGATAATAGTTGGATAGTTGTGGGTTAGTTTATTTCTGTTTAATTATCGTCTTGCCACCATATGCTTTTTAGTAACGTACAGCCATAGTCGGATTTTCTTTTTCAAGTTGGATAGGTATATTTAATTATAGGATTTTAAACTGACATTGAGTTATTTATTTTATGAGTTATTTTCACTACTAAAGTTATTAAAAACAGGAATATACCGATGTTTTTTTTTAAATAACCATGCCAATAATATTAATTATCGCAAAAAAAATTGAGCTCGCGAGGTCTACTGTTGGCAGAACTACTAGTTCTTATCTGTCTACATATAAGCAATACGTCACTGACCGAGTGCAGCCGAGTATACCCGATTTCAGCGTCACCGACCCGAGCGTAACGGTTCAGTTTCGTTTACTGTTCAGAAAGAGCGCAAAGTTCGTCTAAAGAAGTTTCCACTTCATAAATATAATAATAAATAATAATAATAATAAATACACGCTTATGATAACAAACAAACGACTGCCTATAGGATATTTGAACGGTTCGCGCGCCAAAAGCAAAACAAATATGCACAGCGAGTTTAAAATTGTGTATAAAAATCTACAACGTCAACGGTAGCTCAGTTTGTATTCTGTTGTTTGTGAGTGAAATCTGATTTATATAGAAATTGCACCTAGTTATGCTTTTATATTCATTGTTAGGTAGTGTTCTAACAGTTTATCATAAATATGTATATTCTTTTGACCGTGTTTCTTTTTTTTCTTTTGAGAATCGATCTTTGGCTTCCTTTCTTGTTTAAATTGACAGATTAACAGAAAGAAAAATATTTTGTCTGGGACACTGGAAATACAAACAATAAAAAAGACAAAAAATGAAACTATGTTTTGTCGAATTGACAAAAAAAAATCGTCACTTACACACCATTTTCTATAAATTTTCAAATTGAATAGCCTTCATTGCTATCCCGTCCCATACTTAGTACCTTTTGATATTTCTAAAACATAAAACACTTAAAAGTTAGGCATGTATAAAGTCTTCCCGTGTTCGTCCTCGGGGACTTCAATGCCAAAAATGTGGCTTGGGGTTCCCGATATACGGACACACGGGGCAGGATGGTGGAGGACTGGGCTCTGGAGACAGGCCTGGTCGTCCTGAACCGGGGTTCTGTCCCCACGTGTGTGCGGATGCGGGGTGAATCAGTGGTGGACATTTCGTTCGCCAGCCCCGCTCTGTCGCCGCGTGTAATTGACTGGCGCGTCATGGAGGGGGTGGAGACCTATTCCGATCACCGGTACATCCGGTTTGACGTCTCCACCCAGACCTCGAGCGCGCCGGTCCGACAGGCCCCGAGTGGTCCGCGGTGGGCGCTGAAGCAGCTGGACCGGGAGCTCCTCCTGGAAGCCTCGATCGTGCAGGCCTGGGTTTCACCACCGGACAGGCCTGCCGACATCAACGACGAGGCGGAGTGGTTCCGGGAGGCCATGTCCGAAATATGTGACGTGGCAATGCCCCGGGTCCAGCCCGGACGTGCTTCGCGCCAGGTGTACTGGTGGTCGCAACAGCTGACGACACTGCGCAATGCGTGCGTTGCTGCGCGACGCCGGTACACCAGGCACCGCAGGCTCCGTATTCGTCCTCCGGATACGGAAGCCATTCAGGCGGAGCTGTACGAGGGGTACAGAGCGGCGAAGACCGCCCTCCAAGCGGAGATCCTGCGGGCCAGGGGAGTGGCCCGCGAGGAGTCGCTGGAGACTCTGAACAGGGACCCGTGGGGACGCCCATACAAGATGGTGCGGGAGAAACTCCGCCCATGGGCTCCCCCGCTGACGCAGAGTCTCCGGCCGCAGCTTGTGGGGGACGTGGTGAGCGCTCTGTTCCCTTCGAGAGGGGAACATGCCTCCCCGCCCATGGCTCCGCCTACTGCGGTGCCCGATGCGGATCACACCGCCGACGACGACGACGATGCTCCGGAGGTGACCGAGGTAGAGATGAGAGTGGCGGTACGTAGGCTGAATGCCAAAAATACCGCCCCAAGACCCGACGGCTTACCTGGGAAAGCCTGGGTCCTGGCCTTGGAGGCTCTCGGGCCTCGACTAAGGGGGCTCCTAAGCGCATGCTTGGAGAGGGGCCAGTTCCCACTTCGCTGGAAAACGGGGAAACTGGTCCTCATTAAGAAGCCGGGGCGCCCTGCAGACTCTCCGTCCGCTTACCGGCCCATCGTGCTGCTCGATGAGGTGGGCAAGCTCTTTGAAAGAGTCATTGCAGACCGCCTCGTCGGGCGGCTGGTGCGGGTGGGGCCGGATTTGGCGGAGAGTCAGTTTGGTTTCCGCAGGGGGCGCTCCACGGTTGACGCCATCATGCGCGTGCGAGCCCTCACGACGGGGGACGCTGTGTCCCGGGGTGGGGTCGTCTTGGCGGTGTCTCTAGACATCGCCAATGCCTTCAATACCCTGCCCTGGAGTTGCATCAGGGAGGCACTCCGGTATCACCGGATGCCGACCTACCTCTGTCGTGTGGTCGAGGCCTATTTGACGGACAGGGCCGTCATCTACCCCGGTCACCGGGGAGAATGGAACCGGCGAGAGATGTCGTGCGGTGTCCCACAGGGATCGGTCCTGGGGCCGCATCTGTGGGACATCGGATACGACTGGGTGCTGCGCGCTGACCTCCCTAGCGGCGTCAGCGTCGTTTGCTACGCTGACGACACGTTGGTCCTGGCGCAGGGGAGGTCGCACCAGGCGGCGGCCGAACTAGCGACACACGGGGTTGCGACAATCGTGGGCAGAATCCGGCAATTGGGACTCGAGGTGGCCCTGCACAAGTCCGAGGCCATGTGTTTTCATGGTCCTCGGAACGCGCCACCGTCGGGTTCCCAAATAACGGTAGGAGGAGTTCACATCGGCGTCGAGTCGACGATGAAGTACCTAGGACTCGTCCTCGACAGCCGGTGGAACTTCGTGGAGCACTTCCGACGTTTGGCTCCCAGACTGGAGCGGGCCGGGGCTGCTTTGAAGCGGCTCCTGCCCAATCTAGGGGGTCCAAACGCCTCCTGCCGGAGGCTATACGCGGGGGTCGTGCGGTCCATGGCCCTTTACGGGGCACCGGTTTGGGCGCGTTCATTGAGGCGGCGGCCAGCCCGCCGGTTGAACGCGTCCCAGAGGGTCATGGCCACCCGGCTGGTCCGGGGATACCGTACGGTCTCCGGTGAGGCGGCGAGCCTCCTTGCCGGATTACCGCCATGGGATCTGGAGGCAAAAGTCCTCGCGCACATTTGGGAGTGGCGCGAGGAGGCGAAACGCCGGGGCGTTACTCCGCTGCCGCGAGAAATCGCGGCACAGCGGACAGAGCTCCGGCGGGATCTCATGGCGTCATGGAGAGTGCGATTGTCGCAACCCAGTGCTGGGCACGCCACTATTGCGGCGATAAGTCCCCTCTTTGAGGAGTGGCTAGAGAGGCGCCACGGCGTCCTCACCTTCCGCCTAACGCAGGTCCTCACCGGACACGGTTGTTTCGGGAGGTTCCTGTTCCATATCAGGCGGGAGGAAACGCCCGGGTGTCATCACTGCGTGGATCGCCCGGAGGACACGGTTGAGCATACGGTGGAGGTCTGTCCGGCTTGGGCAGAGCATCGCCGTGTCCTCGTGGAGGCGATCGGCGGCGGGGATCTCTCGCGTCCGGCCCTAGTCCAGGCCATGGTACGGAGCGAGAGGGCATGGGAGGCCGTCACCTCCTTCTGCGAAGCAGTAATGCTCGCGAAGGAGGAGGCAGAACGCGTGAGGGAGAGGCAAATTTCGCGCCCTCACGCCCCTAGCCGCCGCAGGAGACGCCCTGGGCGTCGGGAATCGCAGGCCGATTCCCGGCCACCGTAGGCGCGGGCTTGCGGACGGTGAGCAATGGGTAGCTCGCCGTCCGATAAGGACCAGGCCCGGGTCGACGGCGCGTTGTGTTCCACGCGCGCCTCAAAGAGATGTCAGCAAGTGAAGGGGTCCGATAGGACCAATGCCTGCCGGGGTTGCGGGAAAGTCCGAAAGGGATACCGTGGCCCCTGGCAACGTAAAGGCAACGGAAGGAACACGGGTGGGATTTAGTCAGTAAGAGTCTGACACGCCCTCCCGCTCCACCCAGAGCGGGAGAAGTTATTTGATAATTTCCCACCCAAAAAAAAAAAAAAAAAAAAAGGCATGTATAAAGTGCCGCTAGCGGTACTCTGTCCCTATCGTATAAAGTTCCGCTAGCGGCATAATAGTGGTGCTGCCTCGGCCCGGTTAAAGTGCCATAAGCATTGCATTGTCATTGTGAGTGCCACTGAGTCTCTGTTACTTGTTATTTTGTTTGATTGTTGAAGTTAGTTCGCTGTAAAACACCACATTCCCAAAACATTACATTCTCTTGTGCCTAAATGGGCCCTGGCACTCGCCGGCCGCTGACGCGGCACTGCTCGCTTCACTCGCTCGGTTCTTGCATTGTGTGGTCACAGTTCTAACCTAACCTAAACTACCTTTCAGCCATTTCCATTTGCTACAAAATTTTTCGTAAATTCAGTAATTGTAGTGACTTTGATATAATTATTTAAAACAAATACGATCAATCAATACAAAGAGCGGCGAACTAACCTCAACAATAAAACAAAATAACAAGGAACAGTGACAATGACAATGCAATGGTTACGGCACTTTAGCGGGCCGAGGCAGCGCCACTATTATGCCGTAAATAGCGGCACTTCCTAAAATTTTAAGGAAAAAGTTTATTAACCGTTTAAAAAATCATATACGTACATGAACTTTGGCACCAGTTATCTCATTATTTTTCTATGACATTAAGCGTACAAATTACAGGTTACATTAGGTACAAAAGTTACAAAAATATTTAGAGGTGCCGATGATACTGTCGGTAATGCTGCCAAAGACCGTATTTGCACGTGCATGTACAGACGCCAGCAGGTCAACCTACCCGAAACTATCAAATTTTCCCAATCAACTTTGAACCTTATGCTTTAGTTATAAAGGTGAAAATCTATTAAAGAAATTTGACAGATTGTACTAGGTTGATGTGCTGGCGTCTGTACGTAGATATTTTTGGTGATTAGTAATGATTAGTAAACTTTTTCCTTTAAATTTACCTTTCTTTTTTTTTAAATTTGGTTACATCGAAAGGTTTGTTAGAGTATTATTAGGTACCCCATGGACTTTCTGATGACAGATATTATATTCAAGGTCCAATTTTTTTAATGATTTGCCGAAAACTAGTTTTTAAACGTTATAACTAAACTTTAACTACTCCCATGATCCCTGTACTGTTACATGGATCCATAAGCATATAAGTCTTGCGTGCATTTCGCAAACTTTATAAACAGTGAATTTTCAAACCAAAGATAAAAGTTCCCCAGTAATTATTTTTGCACAAAGCTACTTAGCTTGATGTACAGAATACGTAGGTGACGGCATCGTGATAGTTCTTTTTACTCCCAATATAACCTCTTTTCTTAGACGTTCACGATAAAACCTCCAGCATAACTGTACAAAAGAGTCCAAACAATAATAAACGGGATATTCGCGCCTGCAGGGGGCGCCACAATAGTCACAACTTTAGGGTCCTTGGTCATGATTGATGGCCCAAGTTTGGGTCACAGTACGGTTGGGCTACTGTATTGTCTTCTTAGTGACGCAAGGGATCTGGTAGGCTTCGAAATACTGTAGTCAATGTTGCGTTCTTGGAACATTCAACAATAGTGTACGTCGTACTTACTGTTGAGCTGTTTCTAAGTAGGGCAGATCAATTTTTTGTCCCACCATTAAGAGCGTGGATTTATTTACTTATTGTGGACAAAAACAATCAGAAGCTCTCGAAAACACTTTGCTTTTAACAGACTTGGAAAGTTTAATAGAATATAACAGCTACTTTTCACTCAATATCGTTTAAAGAGAACCTTTTTCATAAAATTGACTATCACAAAAGTCCTCGAGTTTAGCCGCGCGGTTCATTTCATAGCCAACCAGGCAACCGAGCGTAGCGTAGCCGAGGGTAGCAATGGAACTGAACTAAAAGAGTGAAGTTATACAAAGCAAAATCTTACAAGTACAGATAGTGCCATCCACGAAGACGCGCCTCTCTTCGCGATGACTCTACTGTAAACTGTACTTAAGTACGGAGTGGAGTGGAGTGCGCGTCTTTGTGGATGGCACTATATATATATCTACATACGTTTAATATAAGAAAAGATATACCTAACTCAAGCAAGATCGAATAACTTTTCTATGTGTACAACCTACTCAAGCTATTCTTATCAGAATGGATCAATCTGCCTAGCCTTTTCTCAACCATGTTGGGGTCGGCTTCCCGTCTAATCGAATGCAGCTAAATACTAGAATTCTACTTAATGCGATTGTCTACCTAACCTCCAGAACCCAGTTACTGGGTAACACAATAATACCCCTTGGTAAGACTGGTTATCAAACTTTTGAGCTCCTGACTACCTGAAACGACTGTCAAAGATCTACGAATGAAAATAGCCGGGACCAATGGCTTAACGTGCTTTCCTAGGCACGGAGAGGTCTCGATATGTAATGGATGGTCACCCATCCACAAACCGACCGTGGCAAGCTGAGCTTAACCTTCAATCGACCCGTACGGCCGTTATCATTTAACCTCGAGCCCCTCTTAGCAAAATGGATACCTAGATCTTTTGGAACAATCGCGCCAAAAATTGTTGACATCAAAACAGCTTCAATTACAAAAGAACCCATCTGATTCTGATTGCCATATCTTCGACCCTCCTTTTCTGCAAGGTTGGTATTACGGTTCGTAGGTACGATTTTTACTCTGATGTTGGAGAATTGTTGTTGATACCTACATATTTTTAAAGGAAATTGACTTCTGAAAAAGGTTGTGTAAAATTTCAGCTTCATCAGCTTTTCTTTTCAGTCAATTCCAGATACATGTCAAGCAAAATCTCTTCCATTTTCAACATGTTGCCTTATTTTGTCAAAGTCATTTATTTGCTTTAAATGCGGTTACAAAGATGTTAAATAAATAAGTATTCTTGTGCGATGACACATTTCGCCATATTTTGGCATGCAAATATTAATTAAATTAAATTAAAATTAAATTAAGATTTATTTATTGTTTACAAGGACCAGATTATAGTACAGATACATTGGGACATGAGAATAATACACAGTCTGGTAAGCGGGTGAAGCGCTGTACTCCTATATAGGCTACTGAGTAGCCTGTGTTTAGGAGAGACAGGACTGATCTCGTTTATACAATATACATATAGGGGTCTCATGACGTAGCACATTTTATAATTAGGTATAATTAGGTATAATTATCCCGGTAACAATAACATGCATGCAAAAATAAAGGTAAATGAAAGCCATTGTAAATATGTAGATTTAGTGTGTAGGTATGTGAGTGTGTGTGTGAGTGCGTGCGTGTGTGTGTGTGTGTGAGTGCGTGCGTGTGTGTGTGTGTGTGTGTGTGTGTGTGTGTGTGTGTGTGTGTGAGGGTGTTTTATTAGTGAGGGTGGTTACCTCAGGAAGTCTTCGGTTTCTTCATAATTTAGAGTAGATAGGAACAAGCGGACGGTCCTCTTGCAGTTAAATATAGTAGATCCGTAAATTGTTTGTTTTTCATTGATTTTATTATAAAGTGACGGACCAAGGTAGGGGAAGAATTTTTTTATAAACTTTTTTCGGACCGGCGCGGCGGCGGAGAAGGGCAGATATTATTTTTGCGGCGTCTATTTATTTTTATATAGGGTGTTTTTAGTGTTGCAATAAAATTGTGTGTAAGATAAACTGCTGTCTTACATTGAGTAGGTTGCAGGTTTTGTACAATTCGGTAGTAGGGAAACGTATAGGCCTAAAGGTTGCAACTTTAAGTATAGATCTGTGGGCGATCTCTAGAGGTTTTAGTGTAAGTAATTGTAGGTAAGGCTTATTAAAATAAGCAATTATCACTAATTATTTAAAGTAAATCAATCTTCAATTTACACAACACAAGTAATTAAAAAATAAAATATATATATACTTACCTAATATATTTGTCACAACATAAAAAATAACAGAACATATACAACATTTGTCACAACATAAAAAATAACAGAATCTTGCTGACCATGGTTTTTGTTGTTGTTATTAGTAATTAACTGTTTATTTATTTTACTTCGATTGTTAGCTAGTTCGCTAGTTTATCATTTGTGATTTCCGAGTTACAGCTTTAATTGCTATGTGTAAACGGGCACGCCCTTTATGTCTGGAGGCTTTCATTCGGGTATTAAGTTCTTTTTACTTTTTTGTTGTTGTTATATTGGCGTGTGCTAGGTGACATAATTATAGAAAATAATTTAATTTAATGTTTTGTGTTGCGTAAAGTAAATTATTTTGCATAAGTACTATTGTATAGAATCATGTTTTTCTAACTATTCAGACAGCTGTGCTGCTGGGGAGTTTGTTGCGCCACTTCTTCTTCCCAGCTAAAGCACTAGGAAGTGGTGAATGGCGGGCGTTCTTGGGGGACTGTCTTATGTAATTTTGACGTTCGAAAAGTGCTGATTTTCAGCCTAGTTTGAATAAATGACTTTTGAATTTGAACAAATTTATATCTACAATCACAGATTTTAATATATTCTAAGTCTAGTGTACAATTCATTCCTGTAATAATATGACAAACAAGTTTTAAGTTTTTTTTTTAAATTCACGTATTGAATAATAACTATCTGAAATGAGCCATGTTTTTAAGTACCACGCAGAACTTTCTGTAAGGAAGATCAGTTATAAAATTTGGAATTGAATATAAATAAGTGGCGCCATATATACGCAACTGCGTCGGAATATTTTTCCAGTCCATATTGAAAATAACTCGATAACAGATAATAAGATTATGATGGCAACGTAAGAAGAAACTTATGATGATTATGAAGGAACTATAAGCTTTTGATACAAAAATTATGTATCGTCGGCCCCTACGTATTTAAAGGGAGTGAGGGAAGAGAGAGTGCACCTGTGTCTGCTGCTCACGCTTTGTGCACTATACTAACTCCCGCGTCGAAGGCTGGTCTCCGCTGAGATTGGTCGCCACGACCATGACCGATATTCGGTCTGCAGGACTATTATTAAAGACACGTAAAAAATGAATTTTATTTTTATATCTTCTGTTTATCGATACACAATTATTATACTTATTTTTTTTTTATATAATGTTTATTTCTCTGGATGTACAAAACGGTCAGATGCTATCTGTCCGAATTATAATCAACTTCGCAAAAAAATACTAACTCAAAAATTATTTATTCGCTCGTTTAAATTTAATAACTAAAGTTTATTACTAACCACACAGTTCAACAGCTAAATTGCAGGCGATTGTAATAAATTGGCTTATTTTAGTACCCCGGTAAGTTGAGAAACGTGCTCCATTACCTACACAGGTCGTGGTCACCAACTTTATGAAGGGCATCGACCTCTGAACAGCCAATAAATACGTACCTACGGCTCGTTTTATTTATTGGTTTCACTAAAAATAAAATAAGGAATATTTAGACACGTTCATTTCAATGATTACATAACAGTTTAAAGGACAATTCAATAAATTGGTATTTAAAAAAGTTCTTCTGGAACTGTAAGAGACAATTTATTCTAAATAGTACAATTTATTCTAGATCTAAAATTCTCTGAAAATACGGGAATACCAACAATAAAAGAAAGCTTACAAACAAAAACTAAACAGAATTTTAATACCATTACTATTTTAAAGAAAGCAGACAAAGCAAAGAAAGAAAAAAACCTTTATTCAATAACAACAGAACCAATCCATTTTCCAATTTTAAGAGCAAAACGTTTGACAAGACAATCCTATTCGAGGAAAATGGCGACGTTTTCGAACGATTGTTTTGATTAAAAATATGTCAAAATGGCCACTAAACGGTTGGACCACTTAGCTAACAAGAAAGATGTGAAAAGTGTTCGTTCCTCCCCACACTTCTGTATTCCTCTTCACACCCACACGTTCCTCCATTTCGTTCCTACCTCCTCCTTGCTTTTTAAGAAGTATAGGATTGCTTATATAAACTGTTAGTAGGACTCAAGTGTTAGGTCCTCAGTAATTTGTCTTTATGTCTGTCCTTATCAATAGTATTGAGTGAATGAGGTTATTTTGGAGTTTCATAAAGAGTTTCACCAGAAAAACTAAACGAAAAAATAAATTTTGTGGATATTACCGATACTACTCAAATCTTATTACACCATCTACATAGTTGGCACATATTTCCCAAAAAAGAATTTGTTAAGTAACTTGCTGCGACTCGCTGTTTCACCCGAATAAGTCTCGATCCCGTCGTCCTAACTCAGGTCATGGTCTACTCATGTGCCAAATTGCATCCAATTCTATTAAAGATATATCACTTCTATGTACACTGGCTACTGGCTAGATAGGGAACTGTCTAATTTGAAATAGCCAGATATTGTTTTTGTACGGTGCTCCATTTTTACGGTAATTATTATACCTTCCTATATTATACCTTCTATTAAAACATACTTATCAATATTCCATGTGTTTATCGCTCTGTACACCACCCCAACCAGATCTGTTTAGCCGTGTTAGCGTGAAAGTGTTACAAACAAACAAACTAACTTTCGCATTTATAATATTAGTTAGGATGTTGGCAACACAAGCATTTGCCAGATTTAAAACGACTACAAAAGAAACGGATCTTAACATCTACTTAAAATTAAGATAACTACCAAAAAAAAACACTCGGATAGTAATGAAAAACAACCTCTCCACACACCTGGGCAATGTGTATCAGCCCTAACAACGTGTACCTAAGTACACATAGCTACATTACAAACTGTAAATCTGACCTCTCATTGTACGGAAATCCTATACAATGCGACATCAGCTTATACTGGAAATATATAGCTTGATATATTATAGCCGTGTGTACCCACATTATGATGTCCTTGCAACAAACACCAGGTGTCGGTAATAAGTATTTATGTTACGACCAGAACATTTTTACAATGAACTGGGTTTTATGGCAGCCTTGCCAATTTACTCCATCAAGTTATTGCAGTGTCTTGTGATGACATTATAATAAATAAAGGAACGCAGTGGCTATAAAAATGATTGGCTTGACGTGTTATGGTGGATCCGCAGTGGTAATCCGCGAAATTCAATTGAAATTGAGAGTTAAAAAAAATAAAAATATCGTTGTTTGTAATTTGCAGGACAGTGTCCGGCTGTGTAACAAATATTTAGTATTTAAATTATAATTATAATCATGAATACATCTCTCAAAGTTAGATTTGTTCCTTATCAACAAATCTCATACGGAGAAGTTCTTATACTCTGGAACTTCGGACCTCGGTCAATTTCGGCCGGAAACTTCATCGAAGCATTTCGCGAGTAGTGTAGTGCAGGCTTTAGAGTAAGGTTCGTGGTGCATAAAAGAATGTCAGAAAGCCTAAAGAAATTATAAACTAAGAATAATCTTTATATATAAAAGAAAGTCGTGTTAGTTACACCATTTATAACTCAAGAACGGCTGGACCGATTTTTATGATTTTTGATTTGTTGGATTTGTCTCCGCCCTGAATAGCAGATATAACTACTAAAACATTGGAAAAATTCAAGTAAAAAAAAAAGACAGATAAATCATGTCTTTATAATTTTGCACTTATCATATCCATATATACCATAAATCATATCCAAAAAGTACTAGGCTTACATGAATTCATGACAGTATTTAAATTTTTGGAAAATCCACTGGAACAGTAGATATTTAATCTCTGACTTCCACGCGAGAAAAGCCGCGGGAAAAAGCTAGTAATATAATAAAATTATGTGTAGAAATAATGGCCCATAATATAAATCAAGCGGGCTTAGATAAAGTGACATAACCCAGCGATCACGATGATGGAAATGTAAAAAAAATATCATAGATAGTTTTAAATAATACATCTATGAACATCAAGATGATCTTAAAGTCAATTAATTACCTATAATGATAAATGATTTTATTTCTGTAAGTAGGTTTGTAATATCAGTATTACACGTCAATCATATTTTCAAAACTAGATGAGTTCGGCGTTTCCTATTTGAATATTTTGAGAAGAAAGGCCGTAACAAACTCTCTGTAGAAACACAGAATAGTACCGAATGCGCACTCCGCATTCTAGGTATGAAGCTACAAGTGCGCGGCAGGCCAATTCAGTGAGTATAACGTAGTCAGAAGATATAACAGATACGCGATAGAAAGAGAAGCAACTTCTAGGTGAATATAACTGTTGGTAAGAAGCGCCGTGCTACCGGAATTGCACTTTATTGTGTCGCAGCAAGAGTCGCTTTTTATTTAAATGATTTTGCGGAGTGAACCATCTGTATTAATCTGTGGTAGAAATAAGAAATGGTTTGAAAGCGGTTGCCGCTTGTCCCTTAGGTCTCATCTTGGTCGTTAGAATTATAATTCGTTATATATAAGCTTTCCATCGTAGCAAGCATGTGTTTATGAAGTCAAAAGGGTGGTATACCAACGTCTGCCTAGTTATTATTACCTATCATTGCCAAGGTCAAATAAACATCAGTAATTCCATTCAATACAAAATATATACATATATATACAGGGTGTCCCTGGAAGTATGGATCAAACCGAATAGGGACGTGGGCAAGGTCATTTTCAAACTTTTTAACCCTGAGAATGTCGGTGCAATTTTTTACGGTTCAAAAGTTATGACCAATTTTTGTTTTTTTTTCAATCGCTTCGCGTAGTTCTCAAAGAAAAAAATCACAGAAAAAAACTATCAAGGCTGTCAATTTAATTTATTTTTCAAGACCTTGCAGAAGAGTGGGCCTTTTTTATGGTAATACTTTTACGTAGCTAGAACTGCTATAAACCTGACCTTTCTGAAGAACATCTCCAATAAGGTCACTATATGATCTCCTAGGGCGTCCCCTTCCGGCGATTCCACTCGCATCTGCCTTGTAAATCTATCTTTTGTTAGTCGCCTTTCACTCATCCTCTCAACATAAACTAACTATCAAATACTCTTTAAAAAAATTGTCACTATATGTTTTTATACCTATCCTACACATTTATTCTATTCTACTATATACGTCTATTATGTATTCTATTCATTCTCATTCATACCTCACACTACAAGTACTCACCCACAAACTAAACTCTTTATCTCAGATAAGAGCAACGTGCAAAGAAAACAGACTGGCACAATAGGGTTGTACAATCGCAGAATAGTGCTGTCCTCAATTCCGTATTTGCACAACAATTGAACTGTAGAATTTCATCACGGGAGCGCACGCGATGTTTGTCGGTCGTGCTAGCCCAGTCCTGAAGTTGAGCGACTTTTGTTTTAGCTTAAAGTGCATTTATTTGAGTTAGATTTATTCTCAACACGATATCAATGTTGTCTCTATAAACGAAAATTATAGGTATGGTTTAATTCCGTCCTTACTAGGATTATAACATAATATATCTGTTTTAATACGGGGTGCGATTTAGTGAGATTATTACCGTCTAAAATTTACTACGCTAGGGCTCTAGAATCATGTGCTGAATATTATAATAAAGCTGAAGACTTTGTACGCGCTAATCTCTGGAACTAACAGTCGGATTTGAAAAAAAAAATTGATTTGGTAGTCATGAAGGGCCGAGTAAAATGAAAAAGTCAGAAAGAATGCTAAGCGAAAACGAAGTAACAGCGCGGGCGGGCGATACGATGCGATGCGACGCGGTGGGTCGGGGAACAAGAAATCACGCAGACAAAGTCGCGGGCAGAAGCTAGTAATTATATGAGTTTATATAATTGTTTATAATAAGTCAATTTATTTTATTTTAATTTATTGTTGACATAATCTACTCATTACAATGTTTTTTTTTTATGAGTTGTATTGCAATATGTGGGTTAGCTAGCGACCTCGATATTTTTTTAATTTACCTCGATGGTCCTAGCTTATCAATTATAACTTCTAGTTACAGCTATTTGTAAGCGGGCACGCCCTTTATGCCTGGAGGCTTTTATTTAGATATTGTTTTCGTTAAGTTATTTTTATTTCTGCTTGAGTATAGTTCTCGATGTTTTTGGTTGGTATATTGGCGTGTGCTAGCTGTCATATGGCTATTAATTTTATAATTTAAATTATGTTTTGTGTTGCGTAATGTAAATATCATTTTGCATACTATTATATAGATTCTTTTTTTTCTAACTGAACAGACAGCTGTGCTGCTGGGGAGTTTGTTGCGCCACTTCTTCTTCCCAGCTAAAGCACTAGGAAGTGGTGAAGGGTGGGCGTTTTGGGGGACTGTCTTATGTAATTTTGACGTTCAAAAAGTGCTGATTCTCAGCCTAGTTTGAATAAATGACTTTTGAATTTAATATTATAAATGCAAGACTAACTCTTTCTGTTTGTCTGTTGCACCAAACACTGAACCGATCGTTATAAAATTTGAGCGATAGCTACGTAGCCTGGGACCCTTGGAGAAAGGCATAAGCTACTTTTAATCATAGATTGCAGACGAAGTCACGGGCAAACAGCTAGTGCTTTCATATATTTTAGTTAGAAAACTAATATCCAGTACTCAGGATATTGCGAACGAATTATTTACTTAGTTTATTTACATAGCTGTTAGATTTTTACATCATGGAGGCAGTTAATCAAACAGAATTTTGTTTACTGACTAAACAGGATGCAGTTTGAGTAATAAAACTTTATTTATCAATTCGTTATCGTTATTTATAAAATACTTTGATTGGGCGGAATGCTCGCTTAATTTTTTTTTAGATTATGATTTGTATGTTTGTTTGTAATTAATAAACTCAAAAACTACTGGATTCATTTTAAAAATATATCATTAGTAGAATGTTATATTATCATTGAGTAACATAAACTAAAATTTATAAAGATAGTAGCTGCGCCCCGCGATTTCACCCGCGTAAGTCTCGATCCCGTGGGAATATCGAGATTAAAAGTATTCTACGTCCTAATCCAGGTCATGGTCTACTCATGTGCCAATTTTCATCCAAATCCGTTCAGCCATTTTAGCGTGAAAGCGTAACAAAAAAACAAACTCACTTTCGCATTTATAATATGACCTATATATTTAGGTTAGGTTAGCGCACTGGCGGAAAATAGTTTGAAATATAAAAGAACTAACGACCTACCCCTGCTTCGCACGGTTTTTACGACTGGAAAAAACATCGAAATTTTTTTTATATGTAAGTTTAAAATGAATGAATTATACACATAAAGCTTCCGGAATATATTCTCTAAATGATGGTGAAAAACGAAGCGGCTTTTCACCATCATTTAGAGAATATATTCCGAAATGCTCACACAACATTCTAAAATCCGTTGCGTAGTAACCCTTTAATTGGCAATGTGTAGTATAATATACATATTTGCCCACACGATAATGAACCTTGTTGAATAAACATAAGTTGGTTTTTATTTCAAACCTTGTTTTTTTTATCCTTTAATTTCTTAAAATAAAATTAATAGTATAGATAAGCTTTAACTTGCTAAATTTAAAGCTTATCTATACTACTTATAGGTTGCAAGAATATCAATGAGAATCTAAAAGATGCCTTATCCGTCTTGCGGAAAAGATGATCATGCTCGATCTTCTAGTTCTAAATGTTTAAAACGTCGTATACGAGAAACTGATCTAGATTCCGATCAAGAGGTTTCAGTCTATAATGTTAAGAAGGGGCTAACCTCTGTGTTGTGTCCGTTGAGTGATTGCAAAGAAGCAATTGTTTGCACCATACGTGATGATGTACGGGAAATGTCAAGATTATCCATAGAGTTATCGTATCTAATAAACTTTTTCTACAAACACTACAGCACTCGTGATGATTTTCATCTTCTGTTTCCTAAATTTGATGCATTACAATTTACATATGCATTGAAGGGAGCAAAGCACAAATTAAACGATCCAGACAATGTAATCTCTACATATACATCTTTGCGAAAAAATAATACATTTTACGATGGTCGATTGAGATCATTCACAATTATGCAAATTGCAAAACAATACAGCACAATTTTAGAGACAAATATACAAACTCATGCTTTCAAAAGACTCAAAAGATACATGTATCATAAATTTGGTGAAGATATGGATAAATCTGAAGTACATTCTTCAACTTATGATGCGTACTATAACGTGATGTGTAAATCTAATAAAATCGGAGAGTGGTTTACTGAGAATAAAATAAATTCTAAAGAACTAAAGAAAGACTTTTGGAAATGTATTCCACTATTATTGAGGATTCAGCACGAGTTGTATGAAATGAAAAAACCATCATTCAATATATTTCCAATATATTCACATGGATTAAAATTTATAACATACGATTCAAGATTATTGTATTGTATTCATGAATTGCTAAGAAGAGTTGATCAAAAGAACACACCTTCTGTTTGGTCTGTATTTTCTGAGAACACTACCATGTATTGGAACCGACACTTCACATTACCCCGTAAGTTTGGGTATAGTTTCTCCACAGATGGAGTGAGTGTGTGTCTATCCATGAATCGGGTTATAAAAAAGGATCAAAAGTTTAAATCAAAGAAGGTTAAAAAGTGTGAAGAATCACTAGAGAACACCGCCGTTGGTAGTAAACGAAACTATTCCAAAGTCATAGCAGTTGATCCTGGATCCAAAACACCTATAGTTACATGCACTCGTAATGGAGATGATTTCACGTACAAGGTCTTGAAAAAGGAACGTGTGATGTATGAATCAAAAGAGTGTCATAGAGTTCGGAAAAGATTGCGCTTCATCAAAGACATAGAGGATCGTATACAAGTGGATAGAGAGTCTGTCGAAAAAGAGACGGGTGTTGAATTAACTAGAAAATCTAAAAACGCTGAAATCTACACCAGATTTCAACTAAAATGGTTCGATGAAAAACAGAGTGTACGAGCAGAGAAGAGTTCAACGTTTAAAATTCGACAAATACATCAATGATCAAAAGATGTTGAATAAACTCGTAGATGAGTATTTCGGAAACGAACCCGACACTCTGGTGGTTTACGGTGCCGGATTCGATTTCATGAATAAAGGAACCTTCAAGGGTCACAGGAAGTTTCGACATAATGAAGTGCTCAAGATTGCAAAACAGCGGAAGAATTTGTCAGTGTTTGTGATCAACGAAGCTTTCGCCACAAAAAAATGTAGTTAATGCTACGAATCTGGTGCAAAGAATACTTTAAGTGTATCATAGTCTCCACACCGTTACGTATACTGCAGTGTCGACAACTAAAGTCCTAAGTTTAGTGTGCAACCTTTAGTGTCTTTGTTGTCGTAAAGGTATTCACCGAGACAAAAATGGTGCAAAAAATATTTTATTAAAATTCCGATAAATAAGTTGCCGATTAGTCTTTCGTCTGTCGGTACTGATATGAATCTTACTAATGGTGGAAGTTTATAAGGTTCATTATCGTAACTCTGAATTTGTCATTGGGGTAAATAAAGGGAGAATAACACAGTCACAGACAGACATGAAAAGCGACTTTAATTTCTAGTATGTAGGTATAGATTATTCGACAAATACATATATACAACTGAACGTTAGAAAACATATTTTTTCTTTTTATAAATTGTTAACAAAATAATTTTGTCTTAAAAGTTAATTATGAAAACAAAATATTACAAACCGGTCATGTGCGTGTCGGACCACGCACAATGAAGGGTTCCGTAGTTGGGATGAATTTATCCCAAGAACAAACTTAGCATTGTAGTTGAAAAACGTGTTCCCCCATACTGAATATATGGGAGATCATGTTTTTGCAACCGCAAATGTAAGTTGGTCGATTATTACTCGTTAACTTGTAAAGACTACTCAGCTGCGATAGTTTTCTTTTAATTTCGTTATATATACTAATAAATGTTTTCAACAAACTCAAATATGGTTTCGACAAACTCACAATATTTTTGAACGACCTTTCCAACGACACCCCACACCATGGGATAGATGAGAAAAAAAAAACATCCCACTTTACATGTAGGGGAGGTACCAAAGGAGGTAATTTTTTTTTTTCAAAGATTGTATTTTACCACTTTTTCTGCATGATTAATATGTATACCCATGCTAAATTAAGCCAGCAAGCGTAGTGAGTGGACGTGCCTACTGATTTGCTTTAATAAATACTTAATACGATCGTTCAAGTTATAACTTAATTACCATATAAAGACAGTTGATTTTTCAAAGTGCTCAGAAAGTGTACGCAATTAGCTAATCACCGACACATAAGTGTGAAAGAGATAGTTCGCGGCACGCGAAGCGGTGGTGTTATTATAAAGGTGCACGCAGTGCATAAGCGGAGCGATAACCAGAGTAATTGTGTGTTGACACATCTTTTTTCAACATTGTTATTAACATCAACATGAAGCCTTTCCGCTCGCCTACTAAAAATCCTACTACGACGAAAACAACATTTTCGGGAAAAACCAGTACTTCTCAGCCTGATTTGTCAAAAATAAACGAGCTGTACTCAGAAAATGTATCTTACCGGAAAAATCTGTCGGAAATCAGTTCACTGAATTTAAAAATGAAATAATGAAAGAGATTGTTGGAATACTACAGGATTCTTGTACAAAGCAGAACCAAAATATAAAAACAATATGTGATAATATTTCTTCCATTAACGAAACATTACAAGACATGAAGATTACAAACGAAGAGCTGATAGCAGAAAATAAAAGTCTTAAAACACAAATTAGTACACTATCGGTCAACGTTAAAGAAAACGAAGAAAAAATAACATCCCTCCGAACTGACGTCCAGCAGTTAAAATCTGTTTCTTCAGCACCAGCACATACACAGGCAACACAACAGACTATTTATGAAGATCTCTTTGAGGAATTTCAAGACCGAGCTGAACGTAGTAAGAACATTATCATTGTAGGTGTTCCTGAGAGACATATAAGTAACAGCGAAGAGAGACGTGAAACGGAAAGGAATGAAGCAGCAAAAATTATAAACACTATATACCCGGATTGTCCTGAAGCAGTAAAAGTGTTACGCGTTGGAAAATATGATGGCAAGAAAATACGACCACTTAAGTTATCTTTTTCATCCAAGGAAATTGCGAAGACTATACTGCGAAATAAGGCTAACCTGAAAGTAGATGGTATGAGAATTTACTCTGATCAGACTCCTCAACAACAAAAGTTCATGAAAAACCTTAGAGACGAATTACAACAGAGAAAAGATAACGGAGAAAAGGATTTAATAATAAAATTCTCAAAGGGAACACCAAAGATAGTTAAAGAACAGTCAAAAAACTAAGTGACTTAGGAAAACTTGTAACAAAGCAAAACTCAATTACATACGAACTAACAAATAACTATGCAAATATCACAACTAAAACTAAATCCATAAGCTTCCTTTACGCAAATGTTCGTAGTATTGTTGCACCAGGGAAACTTGATGAAATACAGTGTATCATACAAACATTTAAGTGCACTATACATGTAATATTACTGGTCGAAACCTGGATAAAGGATGAAAATGAAGCCTTAAGGCAAAAATTACCAAACTATACACACTATTACAACTATAGAACGTCTTCAAGGGGTGGTGTAGTGTCAATATATGTGCATAACGAACTTAAACATGAATTAATGGAAGAGCTTTGCGAAGACAACAATCATTTTTTATGGATACACCTGGACAAACTTTCTTTAGATATTGGAGTGGTCTATAAACAGCCTGCAGCAAACGTACAAAAGTTTCTTGAAACATATACAAATCACTTAATGAAAAGGAAAAGAATTATCATTTTTGGAGATTTCAACTTGAATCTACTAAGTAAACGAAAACGGGCTTAGAATACTAAATAAAATTGATAAAACGTACTGCACCCGCATCACTAAAACTACTAAGACAATATTAGATCATGTATGTACAACTCTAAAAGATAATACTTTTCATATGGCTTTAGTGGAAAGCGCCATGTCAGATCACAAACAAATTTACTTTGAGGTAAAGAAAGAAAGAAAGAAAGAAAGAATAATATTTATTTGGACACAGTTCGTGAAACACATAGTACAAAAATAAAAAAATAAAAAGTGAAAATAATCATAAAGCGACAATTGTGTGCCTCACGGCTGCGCCAAAAAGGTTCATTTCAGCATTAATGCCAGACAAATGCTGTCTGACGCTGGTTTTCTAATGAACCCTTATGGACAAGTGACGGGGAGTACCAACAGTTTCAACATACCTAATACATACTTTTTATACCTCTAAATAAATAAATAAACTACATAAGGTCTATTTAAATAATTGTTTCGAATCAATGTTATTTCCACCCAAACAAACATCAACTTAAACACTTAGGTAAACAGAATAACACCGGAAAGACCCAAAAAAGTAACATACGAAGCTATTAATTATAATAATCTATATAAAACTATAAAAGATCATACTTTTTCTGACACGCACAATGATTTCACAACGTTAGAAAAATACCTATTGGATGCTATTTCTAAAAATAAAACAAAAAAGACCAAAATACTAAACAGGCCAAAACAAGACTGGATCGATAATCACCTTATAACATCCATAAACAAAAGAAATATTCTTTGGCATAAATTGAAACACTCCTCACCTGAAGACAAAGAGGTAGAAGACGAGTTCCTACAGCAGAAGAACAATGTGTATAAAGAAATCCAATCAACAAAGAATCAATACTATTACAAAGCCTTCAAAGATTGTGAAAAAAATCCTCTAATGTGGTAACTTATTAATAGTCTGGCTAGCAACAAAATAAAACATAGCTCTACTCTTGTAAAATTAGATACGCCAACAGGCCAAATTAGTGACACAAAGGAAATCTGTGAGTGTTTTAACTTATTCTTCTCAAATATAGGTACAGAGCTTGCTAGTAAAATTCCAAAATCGTATCATAATAATCAAGCTTTACAAATACCCGCTAGCATAATAGACAGTACGACTAATCTATCACAGTTTGAACCTGCAACTATTGCAGAGGTACTCAAAATAATTGAAAATTTAGATGCAAACACAAGCGCCGGTATTGATGGAATTAGTACAAAAATGATAAAATGTATTAAAGATCAAATAGTGGAAAACTTAACTCTTTGTATTAATAGCTGTCTAACAGAAGGAAAATTTCCAGAATCCCTGAAAGTTGCAAAAGTCAGCCCCATATATAAGTCGGGAAACAAATCAGATCCAGGTAATTACCGACCGATATCTGTATTACCAATATTATCAAAGGTGTTTGAAAAAATATTACACAACCGACTTAGTGCATTTCTAAAATCAAAACAGTTCTTATATGAGAAACAATATGGGTTTCGGCCAAAGTCAAACACGGTTACAGCTGCAACCGATCTAGTGACAAAAATCAAAACCAATATTGATAGTAAGAAAATAACACTGGGAGTATTTGTTGATTTAAAAAAAGCTTTTGATACTGTTAGTCACGATATCCTACTGTTAAAACTAAATCATCTAGGTATCTCGGGATCCGCTTTTAAAATGTTAAAATCATACCTTAGTAACAGATATCAAATTGTGAGAATCGGTGAAGTCCAAAGTGGACCTCGACAAATCACCTACGGAGTCCCCCAGGGCTCAATCCTCGGGCCATTATTATTTCTGATCTACATAAATAGCATCCATGAAATCGGTCTAAGGGGTCTAGCACTGTACGCTGACGACACGAGCTTATTTTACTCAGGTACCTCAGTATGCTCAATTATAGAACAAGCTCAACATGATCTAAACCTCTTACATACTTGGCTTAAATCAAACTTACTGACATTAAATATTTCTAAAACCAATTATATTATATTCGCAGCAAAAAACAAAAAGATCGGTCAGCACAGTAACTTACATATTGATGGCCAAATGCTAAAGAGAGTTCATCAAGAAAAATATCTTGGTCTTATACTTGATGATCAATTAACGTGGAAACCACATATAGAGAGTATTAAAAACAAGCTCACATCACTAACAGGTGCGCTCCGTGGTATAGTGCGATGTCTTCCTGAATATGTGCGTTATACTATATATAACTCAATGGTTAAATCGCATTTGGACTACTTGATTGAGGTCTGGGGAACGGCTGCCAAATCAAACCTAAAAATACTCCAAATTGCCCAAAATAGAATAATCAAAACACTATTTAGATACAACTATTTAACTCCTACAGAAAAAGTCTACAAAGAAACACAACTTATGAATCTCCTTCAAATATATAAGTACAACACATGCATGCTCGTAAGAAAAATTCTAAATAAAGATATACATTCTCAGATAACATTTGCAAAAAGGGCACAAACTTATAAAATTTCAACAAGACAAGCTAATGACATCTGCTTAACCCAGCCTAGGACTAAATATGGAAAGAGGAATATTATGTATGAAGGAGCCAACTTCTATAACAAACTACCTAAAGACATAAAAGAAATCAAATCGTCATACATTTACAAGAAAACTTAAAAAAAATATATATTAAAAGATTTTTCCCAGCGTTTCGATTAGTCAAAAATAAATAGATAATGACAGGCTACATAAATATATAAAATCATTATGTACAAATATTAAACGAAATAATAAAATACATAAAACAATTTGATAAATCGCTTATGTTCTGCACTGTGTCGTGGGCCTTAGTAAATACGCAACGACTGTTAAATTGCACCGTACCCTCATCGCACAAAATTGTGTTGTTTCTTGTGTGTAGCCTACCTTCTTCTGATTTGTTTATTTTGTATTTCCTAAAACGATGTATGTATGTTAAGTCAAAGTTTTATTGTAATGTTAGTTTTAAGATGCATTTTTTGTTTATTTTTTTATCTACGCTTACTGGCAGATAACTTTGTTCTAAACCTATCTATGTTTTCTCTGTAAGTGAATTGTAATTCTTTTGAGAAAATAAATATCTTTAACCGTAAATTACAACCTTCTAGTACAAAGATTCTCTGAGCTAAGCCGCGAACAAACGGACAGACAGACAGACGGACATGGCGAAACTGTGAGGATTCTTTATTTACTACGGAACCCTAAAAACGGGCTTAATAATAAGTCTTAATTAAGAGTGACCCCCTAAGAATTTCATCAGGACCAATAAATTAAAGCAATAACGTGATTAAAATTGACAGAAATAATTTCATAAAGCACGTTTTAATTTTCATGAAAAATTCAAACATAACGTCGTTAAGAAATTATATTTTCGCGTCGAAGGACGAAACGCGACCTGTTTCATACTTTATCGTATTTTTTTTTAACATCGTCGTCGTCGTTGACTATCGATATTATTTCATCGATACTTGCTAGTGGTGAAAAACCTAAGTCCCATTCCTCTGATTTATGACTTCTGGCAGTGCTAATAAGATTTTCTGTGACGAAATTATTTGTAGCAGCCCGAGGTTCCTTTCGAAGTGCTTGGTCAGTGGTATTAAACTTGGGGCTAAAATAAATGTATAAAATACGATCCTAGACCACAGTATTAGGTCTGAATAAGATGAAAGGATGACCATCGCCAACTTCATTGGACGGTGAAATTAAATCTCGACATCTTAACAAAAACGCCTAAAATTGGCCCACTTGCACCTTTAGTCGGGTTAATTAAATACATTTAGAGTTTGTAAACTCGGAGTCAAGTAATTAACATTTTAACTCTTATTACGAGTTGCGCCACTAAAAAGTATTACCGGGTTATCTGACCAAAATATGAATAAACGAACAATGAAGGGAATTTATTACCCATCTCTTTTACACTACATTACGATACGTAATACTTTCTTGTCTTTGAATTTTATAACATGACATTTAATTTTAATCGTATTGTATGTGGTTTCCATGGAGATTTAGTTTTTTGATTAACAAAAACGTTAAATGAGGAAACATATTATGTTATATGTTTTTTTTATAAGTTTTTATGTACTCATTTTGATATTAGTTAATGAATATATTGCCTGCTGATATAGTACCGATTTTTCACCTACTATAACGTCGAACAATATCAAATAGAAAATAAGTTATCAGCGGTACCACATAATCACTACTCGTTAAATATTTAAAAGCTTAAACCTAGGTTTACCTCTAACTCTTGGTGGCGCAAGATTAATTATTTGCGGTTAACTTTTTTTTTTTTTTTTTGTTTGTTGCAAAAATTTCTGTACATAATTATATGTAACCCTGCCTCTTAAACTAGGCTAACCTGTATTTTAAGAGACAGTGTCTAGCTTATATAAATTCACCATTTTTATACAACAGTGGACAGTGTCGATCTACCATTTAAGCTTGACAGCAGTGGTGCGTGTACGAGTAACATGTGGAGGGGATGTGTAGTGGTGTGATGTGTTATGTGCTTGTTGTGGATTTGTATGTGTGAATGAATATAGGGTGAATGTGTGTGAATATGTTTGTGAGTGTGCGTTTTTTTCATTTAGGCGATGTAAGTGAGTAACGACTCCGTGTATGTGTAGTCTTTCTGTAGTAGCCACTCTGTTAATGTTTTTTTTTAATGTGTTTGAATTTAAATCTATAATTTTTATATGTTTATGAACTTTTTTGTAAATGTGCCCACTTAGAAGTACTCCGAGTTATTTAAGATAACCCATGAACGTGCAAGTGGAACTTATGAAATAAAAATTATATAATTCTATATCTTTCGTCGACTGCCTCATTCATCAAGTGGTCGCAAGCGCTACTGCTGAGCATGAGTTCCTGGGTTCAATTCCCGGGTCAAGCAAAGAGTTACGGGGTGAGTTATTCCATCTGGAATTTCTCAGTAGCAGCCCGGAGTCTGGATTTGTGCTCGGTTTGATGGCAATAGGCTCGCCCCCTATTACATGAGACTAACATAACTGGCGAAATGTGGATGTACTATAGGTACTATTATACCTTTGCCTACATTTTAAAATACTTGTTTTGCACCAAATTCATACATCTGTCTATACACGCGCGCCGACACCGTGTAGGTATAGTTCGATTCAAAGTTAATGGCGGCTCGGAAGTAAGCTGCTTGCTGCGCAGTACCGCACCCCTCACCCCCGCTGACCCATGAATTTGTTACTGCCCAGCGACTCGCCTGATGTTCCGAGCTGCCATTAAGTTAGAATCGGGTTGTACTACCACGCACCTGACCTCAAATAATGACCATAAAAACACTCCTGCCATAAACTCAACTCTTATTAAATTCAAGCCAGATAACATGAACCAGCCACAAGATGTTGTCACATGAAAAACACCACCCACTTATCATTACGACCGACGGCGGCACACTCCACATTTGTCAATGTAATTATGTTACTCCACAGCCAAAATATATGGAGGAGTATGTGTGTTTATCTCCACAAATTGCACTATTTACATTAACTTGACAGGTAGATCAAAAATTTATAATTTGTGGGGAGATCTGGAGTCTAAACTAAACCTTCATAGCCCTGTATTTTAGAACTTAAGAAAGAAAAGAAAGAAAAAAAGAATAATATTTATTTGGACACAGTTCGTGAAACACATAATAACAAAATAAAAAGTGAAAATAATCATAAAGCAATAATAGTGTGTGCCTCGGGTCCACCCTTTATAGCAGAACTTTTTATGTCATAATATTATTTTGCATAACAGCGCATAGCATAAACTTCATTTCGCAGAAAATCGTTTGGCATACACTCATTTATAATACATTAAAAACGCATAATTTTGTAAGTCAGAATCATCTTTAGGCATAAATTTCATATCCATAATAATTAAAAAGTAGAATCATCATATTGCAGAAAGTTCACTGTCAGAATCGTCTTTTGGCATAAACTTCATCTCCATAATAATTAAAAAGTAGAACCATCATATTGCAGAAAGTTCACTGTCAGAATAGTCTTTTGGCATACCTACATACATTTCATATCGATAATCATTAAAAGGTAGAACTATCATAACTCAGAAAGTTTACAGTTAGAATCATCTTTTGGCATACTTTTCATATCCATAATAATTGAAAGACTCATCTATCACATTACGGAAAATTCATAGTTCATGCATGTAGCATGCAAATATGCAAAAAAGCACACACCATGCATGTATGCATCAAGCATGTAGAATGCAAACATGCAAAAAAGCACACACCATGCATGCAGCATGCAAGCAAGCATGCAGCATGCAAGCAAGCATGCAGCATGCAAGCAAGCATGCAACATGCAGCAGGCATGGTTTCTGTCACGGCTCCGGCGCTGCGGGGCTCCGGCGGTCCCACGCAAGCTTCTCGTCGCAGATGGTTGTAACGCTCACCACAGCAGCTTCAGCTTGCTGGCCGGCTTCGCCGGCCAGCCTCAGCCGCGGCGGCGAGCGTTAAAACCACCTGCTCCTCAGCTCGCGGGCCGCCTCGCCCCTCCGCGCCTACGCGGGCTTAAATTACACTCTAGGGGTAGGGCAGACAAGACTACGTGCAGTCGGTTTTGCAGCGATTCGGTTCTGTCACTTCACTAACTTTTGTAGTACAACTTATTGACTTTTTAAAACAATATTTTAATTTTAATTTAAGGTTAAGAATATGATTACATTTTATAGAAGTGACAATAATTATGCCTTATAAAATTATTCCAAATGAAATTCTGCCATCTTCTTAATATGCCAAGTGAAATTATTCCAAATAATCGTCGCTCTAAATAAACGTTATGTGAAACGAAAATATGCGAAATTAAGCTTTGCCAAAAGTAATTATGCCAAATAAAATTCTGCCATCTTAAAAGTATGCCTTTGTAAATTCGGACATATAAACATTCGGCCAAACAATAATTATATTAAATGTTTTTTATGCCATATATATATTCGTTTAAAGAAGATTATGCCAAGTGTGTTATGCCAAATAAATTTCGGAGCATCAAAATTCTGCCAGATAGAGGGAACCCGTGTGCCTCACGGCTGCGCCAAAAAGGTTCATTTCAGCATTAATGCCCGACAAATGCTGTCTGACGCTGGTTTTTTAATGAACCCTTACAAGTGACGGGGAGTACCAACAGTTTCAACACACCTAATACATCATTTATATACCTCTAAATAAATAAATAAACTACATAAGGTCTATTTAAATAATTGTTTCCAATTGATGTTATTTTCACTTAAACAAACATCAACTTTATGAAAGTGTAAATAATATTGATTTCAGACTGACTAGTACTGTTGACAAAGTAACTTCAGGTCCTCCCATTATATCACAAAGTAAAGGTTGTCAACGTACGGTACAATTGATTAATGGTGTGTGTATAAGGGTGTGTGTGTGTGTTTGTGTGTATACCTACATTTATTGTAAATAGAATATTTTATAAATATATAATATAATTTTATGAAAAATATCACCCACTTATCATTGCGACCGACGGCGGCACATTCCGCATTTGTCAATGAAATTCTGTTCCTCCCCGGCCGAAATTGCCCTTGAAATATGTACGCATATTATGAAGCTGGGTCCATTTTATAACGATTAGTTTGCGGTTTGTGTCATAAATGAAGTCCCCAAAAGGTCCAGATGGCTTCCTGCAGTTTTTACCCCCATTGTGGCATGGTGTTAGTGTATGGTGTGTAGATTTTAAATATATTTATATGGTTCTGTATTTTAGTTTTCGCCACCGACTTCCGAAATTAAACTTATTTTTCACGAATTCAGTGGTTTTTGTTTTGTAAAAAAGTTATTTTATTGTTTTTTTGGAAGACAGTTGTTTTTTTTTATAAAAAAAGTTTTCCTTTATAGAAAAACTAGCTGCGCTCCGCGGTTTCACCCTCTTAAGTCTCGATCCCGTCGAAATATCGGGATAAAAAGTCCTAACTATCCTATGTCTTAATCCAGGTCATCAATTTTCATCATCATCATTCAAAGTGTAATAAACCAACCAACAAACTCACTTTCACATTTACAATATTACTAGCTGTTGCGCGCGACTTCGTCTGCGATCCAGGATGAAAAATAGGCTATGTACTTCTCCAGATTAAGGTTTACCCCTGTGACAAATTTCATCCAAATCCGTTCAGCCGTTTTAACGTGAAAGGGACCACAAACAAAGAAACAAACAAACTTACGTTCGCATTTATAATATTAGGATATATATTATTATAGTTAGCCTTGGCTCTGGGGAAAAAAAAAGGTTAGTTTAAAAATGTTTCTATAAAATAAAGCGTACCTATAAGGCTAGCTGGTCGTCATGTTGCTAATGTAAAAAGGGTGAAAATATGCAAAACATCTTTATGATTTGTCAATTGCTAGCAATTGAGAGCACGATATTTTGAATTTGAAATTATGTAGAAAGTAAATTGGTAAATAAAATTAAATAATTTTATTTTAGACCCTCCATAAGTTCGATTCACGCACGGAACAAATATTTGTATGACCTACAATTAGTTGTTCCGGGTCTGGCTGTTTGTGTATGTGAGTTTAAATTACCCACGACACAGGAGAAATTCCTAGTGTGAGGCAACGTTTTATAAAAAAGAAAGAAAAAAAGAGTTGTTAGTCATGAATTAGTAACAGATTATACTTTTAGGCTATGTTAGTGTTAGTATTAGTACCTAGTTAATGTAAAAAAAAGAGTACTTACAGCAGATAGCCGGTCATGTAAACGAAGCTAAATCAGCTAACTAGATAACATTTAATTAGCACTAACTGGCAGTATACCCATTCACGTAGTACGTGGGTAATGCTAAATAGTCTTCGTAAAAGGGCACTATTATTTTAGTCTGTGGTTCAAAGACGCGAGGTACGCCACAATATATTAGGGTACGGTTTTTGTGCAAAGTAATTAATGGACCCGTATAATGATTACCTACTGAGATTCCAACGTACTTTTAAGTATACTGTGTAGAACATTAAGTTCTAACGAACCTGTGTTAAACTGATAAGGACTGATTTACATTATCTAATCTACTTTGGTGATTTACTTGGTATAAGGTGATTTGTCGGTAACATTGCTCGTTTCGAATAACGCAACACTCAAAGGGATCTGTTCACAGTCCGACAACTAGTTGGAGCACTCAGCACGCTGCACTGACTCTACACCCGCTAGTCTCGCGTTCAACACTTCCTCACCTGATGATAACGGATGATGCGGCCGGCAATGATGCAAGCCTTCCCGGATTTACGTAATCATTCGAGACGTGAAAAGGTCCCAGGTTATATAACTGTCCATAAACACAACAAGAAGTTCCAGTCCTTAGTAGTACGCACATTAAATGTGTTGTAAGTGCGTGGAATATAGGTATCGTATGTAGCGGTACTCGATAGTACCATATGATCGTAAGAAAGGGCTGGAGCAGCTGAATGGAATTTAATTGAGCCATTTGAGCACACTCTCCGAAATGTATCCGATAAAATAGCGATGGGCTGGCGGTAAATTTCAACTCTAAGTTGATACCATGTAAACATCGCTGGTTTCGTATATCCTTACTAGTGATGGGTCGACTATGACTGGCCGACTAGACGGATACAAAAGGGCGACCAGTCATTGGCCAAGCCAAACATTGATGTCGGTAGTTTGGGTGGTTTCAAAAAGGTTTAAGGTTAATTTCTATTGTTAACCTAAAAGATCTCTTCTTGATTTAAGTTCAATTATTGACTGCCAAACGAAGATTTTCAATTCCTAGATTATATTACAAACTGTAAGGCTGATTCTAAAATAGATTAAAGATTATAAACAATAAGCAAGGATCACAATTGTATTTAAATCACCCTATTTTTTAAGCATAAAAATATGAATAAAGCAAAGAGTCGACTAGTCGGCGTTTTTTGCCGACTAGTTGCCGACTAATCACCGATTACAAATATGGCCGGATAGTCGGTTTTCCCCACTAGCCAGTACATCTCTAATCCCTATGTCACCCAAAAAGTAGACTTTGTTTTGATTTATATCCAAATAGAAACGTAATTTCCATTTTAGTATTTGTGTTTACACAGTTTTAATCGAATTTTAGTATAAAAGACAGTCGTTAGTCGCCACTGCAGTACTGTCATAGCTTGATAACGTGCTGTAATTGAAAGTAATTAGTGCGTTTAACTCGGTTATAGCCAAAACATAATTTTAATTCTCAGCGCTACAGTCACAGCGGACATTATGATAATGTGGTATGTCTTGTTTGAATAAAACTTTTACTGTTGTTTGGTTTTATGGGAAATTCCCAGACTTAATTGGCGGCAAACAATTTTTTACGGTTCTGTTTGTATTTTTAGGTCACCTTATTAAGGATAAAAATATAACAATAATTACTCGTAAATTACTTGCCCTACCATGAATTTACTTTGTTGGGAATGCCACTTTCTGTGACTAATTTCAATCTGATCATTTAAAACTCACACTTAGAAGCAGCTAGGGAATGCAATCTCGAGATCTCGAGCTCGAGTGGGACGACAATCTTATTCTTAAAATCTTCTTCTTGACCAATACGGTCGAGATCTCGAATGAGATTTCGAGACAGTGCGCGACTCAGCTCACGATGCTTCTAGACGCCATTTTCAATATAATAATTAATGGGTTTATAGTGTGCTGATGTGTGTATGCTGATTTTTTGCGTTATGTAACTACCTATTATAATTCTATACCTACGTATTGCATATGATTATTACTTAAATAAACGTTGATTTTTACAGGATTACAGGATACAAAGATACAAAACAAATTATACAGATTTTGTATTCAATTATACAAACTGCCAGCCCTGAGCCTAATGGCCGGCGACGCTGCGTGGCCCTAGCGTCTCCACAGCGTCTACTTTGGAAAGACATATTATGTCAATGGCGTCCTGTTTCATGGCGTAACTCACGTTTTTATCCTCTCTCTACTTTGGTCTATACAACGTGTTCCTTATGATATCTCATAACTCTAGGGTATTAATGAGACCATATCAAAGAATCAACTGGCATAGGTTTTTTTGTTTTTATTTTTTATTCAATATCATTCGACAAATTCACGATTATTTATGTAAAACACCTAAAAGTGAAAGAAAAAAAAAAATACTGACTAAATATTTTTGTCCATAAAAAAAATGATTACGACGTCACATTTTCTTAGCTTTAGATATGAATGAAAATGATTTGCTCGTACTTATCAATGAAACTTAGAACGAACGTACGCCTTTTTTTTTGGCGGGAAATTATCAAATAACTTCTCCCGCTCTGGGTGGAGCGGGAGGGCGTGTCAGACTCTTACTGACTAAAACCCACCCGTGTTCCTTCCGTTGCCTGTACGTTGCCAAGGGCCACGGTATCCCTTTCGGACTTTCCCGCAACTCCGGCAGGCATCGGTCCTATCGGACCCCTTCACTTGCTGACATCTCTTTGAGGCGCGCGTGTAACACAACGCGCCGTTGACCCGGGCCTGGTCCTTATCGGACAGCGAGCTACCCATTGCTCACCGTCCGCAAGCCCGCGCCTACGGTGGCCGGGAATCGGCCTGCGATTCCAGGGCGTCTCCTGCGGTGGCTAGGGGCGTGAGGGCGCGAAATTTGCCTCTCCCTCACGCGTTCTGCCTCCTCCTTCGCGAGCATTACTGCTTCGCAGAAGACTAGAGCCGGACGCGAGAGATCCCCGCCGCCGACTAACGTACGCCTTAAAGTTGACGTTCCGGTGCGATTCTAGTAACTGCACCCCCGGCGTTTACCTCGTCTTTAGGCGCACGTACTCCAAGATGTCCTCCGCCGTAGTGGTGTAGTGCAGGTGGGAGATGTACATCGGTGTGTTCGGCTTTGTGGCACGCAGACTCACTTCGGGCTCTGTAGGAGCTTTGCCGCAGCGGTTCTTATTCGTTCGCGATCGGCGCTTCATCCTTTGCACCGCCACGAAACCGTCATCATTATCAAGCCTATTCGGCGCCTTTTCTGGCATGGGCTCGATACTAAGAGCGCCAGGGGCACTCGCGGTGATGCTAGCGAAATTCCTTTGTAGCGCTCGGGCAGCGCTGCGTGAAGCAGCCGCGGTGACGAGCAAGGGGCTGCGGGCATTTGGGCATTTTTTTCTATTTGCCACCCATTTGGCCTTTCGGGGTATTATACTATACGATTAACTGAATATGACCCAGACGACGACGGAATGGCTGATTGTGACAAGTGGCTGCCACGAGAGTGCCATTTTATTTGCATACGAAATACAAACGATCGCAAGACGATGGCATCCGGTACAATTTTGGTGTCAGATGAGAAGTTATTCGGTGTGGGTAGTTTCTTGTTATTCAGAGGGTAAGAAAGCATACTGGTATTCACATTCGTGAGACCTTATTACAACAACATTTTGAATACCTGCACATATGTTGATTCCGAGGACCACCCGAGCCTTTTTCGGACAATAAAGAATTGTATACATTATATAATACCAGCCTATTATTTTCCCACTACAGGGCACAGGACTCTTCTGATATAGAGAAGGCACGAGCTTTGATCACCACGCTTGCTCGAGACGGGTTGAAGATTTTAGACTTATATTAACTATAAGTACAGGTTTCCTCACGACAATTTATTTTAATATCAAAGATAATCGGTAATATCCAAGATAAACTTAGAAAGTACATATGAATTGAAACGGTCATATTAGTACTTGCCCGCATTTGAACACACAACCTCGTGCATAAGATCTCAAAAGGAATAAAAAGCAAAAATCTTCCTTTATATTATCAGCACACGGCAATAGCCATCATCCCAGCCAATATACGATTATTTGTCCACAAAAGTGCTTTACAGTTTCAGAAAAACACTATCCATCTAGTTATCTTTAACGACAGCCATATTGTGTCACCTATAAAGGAGCGTGTACACGTGTTATACCAAGTCTTCCAGAATACGCAAAGAAATTCAAGCTATAAGTAACCTTTTCACTTCATTAGCTTCTGTCAGATGCTCGTGGAAGCTTAACAAACTTTATATTTCTTTTTAACTTTCTTTTCTCGGAAGACTAGTATTACGAGAATACCTTTGTATCGTGTTCTTTTGTAATATAATTATATTTATTATGAATGGGTACTGTTAGCACTGGACGCACTAACCGTATGGGCGTGTACGCACGAACGAACAAAATATAGTGAACACGGACATCGAACACGGAACATTTGGTTCGTACGTGTGGACGTAAATTAGCAAAGCGAACACGAACACAGTTCGACATTGTTCGCGCTCAACTGCTCGAAATTGGATCGCTAGCCATGGATTCGAAATTGGATCGCCTCGAACACTTTTGATTAACACGGTGGTTGATGTTCGTTAGTGGTGCGCAAACGCGATTCAAGTGTTCGATGTTCGTTCACCATGTTCTTGTTCGTTCGTGCGTACACGCCTTACCAGGTCGAACTGAACATGTAATAATTTAAAACAAATCAATAAATTTATTTTACGCGATGACGCGCTGCGACAGCTTTCCAAGCAGTCTCTATTATTTTCTAATATTCTGAATACGAAACAGTGTTTATCTCATAATATTATACCATAAACTTAGAAAATACTCGCGGAGGTTGCATGGAATCGCCAGCCAGGCTAAAGTCTCTAAAATTCCTACTAACCATAATATTATTGTTTTCGAAATCCAAGAAATGTCAAGACATGTCATGGATTTTGATTTAACACAAAATCTCTAGAAAAGGATAAGTTAACGTTATTTTACTTAAAACCTGATTTCTTTTAGTATGACGCTCAAAATGTAGTTCATTTTGCAGATAAAATAATACATAAATAATAGATAAGTGCAATGGTATCTTATTTGCGATCTCCTGACTTTGATTATTATAATATGTAAGTTAAAACTTGTTCCCACAAAAACAACTTAATTATCTCGTAAAACAGGACTTCCTCTCTTCCACCCTTTTGCTGTGCCCTACAGGGTCCATAATGATCTAAATTATATAGTTACCACCTAAGTACACATTATGGTAAAGCAATAAAGATAATGAGTATTAATGATAAACAAATCCTTAAATGTCAACCTATCCTTAGTATTCTCCTTTTTATATAAATGACACTTTTTACACATTTTACCGATGTACTAAATTTTCAATATTAGCGCTTATTACTAAGTAAGTTAGCTTATTTGTCTGCTTCATTGTTTTATGCATGTGGTGTTTACCTATAAGTAACTGATGCACTGTTATTTTACTTTAAAACATGTATTATGTGTTTGTATCAGTGTAATCAATTGTTGGTGAACCTAATAACAACATTTAATAAAAAAAACCCATCGAGACATACCTAATTACTTTAACAACCATTGTTATAAACATTGCACAATAACTTAAACTAATCCCTATTTGTACGGTAACGTACCGTTATCGTCACGACCCAGGAGCTCGCAATTAACATCCAAATGTCCTTCGGAAAGTTCTCGAAGTCTCGTTCGCACGACACTTTCGCGGTAATAAAATCACGGGCTGTCTACAATGAAACTCTGGTACTTTAAAAAGTAACAAAGTTTAGAGCGCGACACCGGCTGCCAGAAGAACGTGAGATGCAACATAAAACCGTCACGTTTTAAAATCGGAACGGTCCAGTAGATACGGTTCTTTAAAGGGAATTTTGAACTTTTTGTTCGTAATAAAATCGGACCGCTAATCTCTTCGAGCCGTGATGTGAGGCTACGCGTAGGCGCTACGTGCTTCGTGCTACGAGCTACGAGCCACGTGGGTGCTACGCAGTGTTTTTTGGTCTGACTTCCAGTCAAACGTACTGTTAATAATTCATGAGAAAATATATCTGTTAGCAGTCTTACTTTTCATATGAAAAAGGCTTTGATATAACGTAAAAAAATATCAAGCAATAGTTCTCACGCCTAATGTTTTGCCACTTGGCTAAAAAGGCAAATAGTCATACGCTGAACGGGAACTTTAAGGGATTCCGTATGAATTAAAATCAGGATGCTCGATGCAAGTAAATTAACTTTTAATTAGGTGTTAACAACATGGGTTATAAAAGACAAGTGAGTAGTGTCATCAAGACCGGCACATTGCACGACGTATGTGCTAATTAGGTAATTTTGCTATGCGATATTGATTAGGCTCCAACATTTCCCCGGGCGTTGAAACCAACGGTTTCAACCAGATTCCGTGGTCACAGGCAGTGGACAGATTCTGTTAAATGCCCGCCGAACGACTCCAGTGGACGTCCGAATGTCAGCTACACGGGCGATGCCATCTGTTCCTGGGTGAACTGCCACAATTCGTCCAAGTCTCCACTTCAGAGGAGGAAGATTATCCTCCTTAATCACGACTAAGGAGTTTAACTTCAAACCATCCTTGCAGGAACGCCATTTTGAACGAAGTTGTAATTCTGCTACATATTCTTTGCTCCATCTGCTCCAGAAATGCTGGCGGAGTTGCTCAATCCTTTGGTAGCGAGACAGATGGTTGGCAGAGAGATCCTGGTAGTCAGGTTGAGGCAAGGAAGTCAGAGGCCGCCCAACAAGAAAATGACCCGGCGTGAGCGGTGTATAATCTGCAGGATCTGAAGACAACGGCGTCAGTGGACGAGAGTTCAATATGGCTTCGATCTTGGTTAGTGCGGTGTACAGCTCCTCGAAGGTCAAATTACAATTACCCAACACTCTTTGAAGATGGTACTTTGTTGACTTCACACCCGCCTCCCAGAGTCCACCGAAATGCGGGGTGTATGCGGGTATAAAATGAAACTTTATTCCATCGTTCGCTGCACTTTCACCCAAGGACGAACTATGAATTTTTAAGAATTTGGATAGGTCGTTGTACGCACCGACAAATGAGGTACCGTTATCGGAAAAAATATCAACGGGCTTACCTCTCCGAGCAATAAATCGGTACAAAGCCAGTAAGTAACTATTACTAGTTAAATCGCCAACGAGCTCCAAATGAATGGCCTTGGTTGTAAAGCAAATAAAAATAGCGACATACACCTTTACTAACCTACATCCACGACCTTGACGACTTGCACACATAATCGGGCCGGCATAATCAACGCCTGTGCTCTCAAAGGGATTACCTGGACGAAGGCGTTCTTGTGGTAAGTTACCCATTAAGGGAGGTACAATCTTACCCCTCATACGGTGACACAGAACACACTTATGATAACAGACCTTCGCCAAGTTGCGACCTCCTAATGGCCAATAAGATTCCCTAATAGAAGCTAGTAATAATTGTGGGCCAGCGTGCATCAGCCTTTTATGCTCAAAGTTAAATAATAATTTTGTAAATTCATGAGTGGACTGTAATAAAATCGGGTGCTTTTTGCTATAAGCAAAACTAGAATTATCGAGACGTCCTCCTACTCGCATTATATTTTTATCGTCCAAATAAACATTGAACTTGAGAAGGGCGCTCTTTTGAGGTAAACTCTTCTTATTTAAAAGTAATTGGTACTCGGGAAATGACTGAATCTGACTTTTAATAATAACAACAGTGAGTGCATCTTGTATTTCATCATTTGACAAATAATTGGTTATTGGATAATGTTTTCTACACGACTTAATAAATCGCAATAGGTAAGCAACAGAACGTACAAGCCGTGAGTAGTTAGAATAACGACTAAAATCGATTAAAATTTCAGTTTTAGATTCGTTGATAACAGTGTGTAACACAACATTAGTTCGAATCTCCGGTAATGACTGTAGTCCTCGACTCGTAACTTGAGCAGGCCATTCAGACGGGTCTAGTCGTAAAAACTCTGGTCCATGCCACCACAGATCTGAACCCTGCAGATCACTAATATCCATACCACGAGATATTAGGTCTGCTGGATTTTGATCCGTTGGGACGTGCCTCCAAGTGCAGTTACCCGCCTTATCCAATACTTCAGCAACGCGGTTGCGTACAAAAGGCTGAAGTTTGGTAGGCATCGTCTGTAGCCATCCCAACACGATGGTCGAATCAGTCCAACAATAGACCCGACTGATCTTCGCTCGAAGTGAGCTCATCACCTTCTCATGAAGACGAGAACCAATTACCGCACCACACAACTCCAGTCGCGGGATTGTTGTAGGCTTGATGGGAGCGACTCGACTCTTGGCCATTAACAATCGAGTCATATACTCACCCTTACCATTAACACTGCGAATGTAGACGCAAGCACCGTATGCGGACTCAGACGCATCCGTGAAAATATGGAGTTCTAGCTCCGTATATAAATTGCAAACTATAATTCGCGGAATGCGAATATGATTCAAAAGAGGCAAAGACTTAATTATAATGTCCCATTGTTTACTAATCTCATTAGGTAATGGTTGATCCCATGATAATTTGTTTAACCACATTCTCTGTAGCAATACCTTCATAGTGATAACAATAGGACCCAATAGACCTAAGGGGTCGAAAATGCGCGCAATCACGGATAACAAATCACGCTTTGTGTGCCCCGTCGAAGACTTCGTCAGACTTATAGGAAACCCTAGCTCATCAGTGCTAATATACCAACCGAGACCAAGCAACTTGTCAGGCTCATTAGGTCCAATGTTTAAGTCGAATGACGCTGGAACGGTATCGGACACTAATTGAGGGTCATTTGATTTCCATTTTCTCAATGGCATACATGCCGATGCAAGCGCCTTGGTGACTTCACTGCGAATGAATTTTGCTTCGTCTAAGTCATTTTCACCGGTCAGCAGGTCATCGACGTAGAAGTCATGTCTGATGATCTCAGATATTTTAGGGTTCCTACAGTCGAGTCCTATTTGGTTAAGGCATCGTGTCGCAAGGAACGGCGCACTAGCAGTACCGTACGTGACGGTGTTTAATTCATAAACACTAATAGGCTCACTAATATTATCACGCCAAACAATTTGTTGCAAATACCTATCCGACGGGTGGACAACTATTTGCCTATACATCTTTTCCACATCTGCAGATAAAACATACTTGTGGAATCTAAAGCGAATAAGTATAGCTAATAGATCGTCCTGTACAGTTGGCCCAACCATCTGTATTTCATTAGAGGACAGTCCCGTCGAAGTAGGACAACTTGCGTTGAAAACAACACGGAGTTTGGTCGTGCTACTCGACTCACGTAGAATTCCATGATGCGGGATAAAATAACCAAAACACAAATTAGGTTTATTAATTTTTGTCATATGACCAAGTGACTCGTATTCTAATAAAAAATCATGATACAGTCTACTAAATTCTGGCTTAACCTTTAATCTACGCTCTAAAGACTGTAAACAATGTGTAGCTCTCTTAAAAGAATTTCCTAGATTTGAAGGATCTTTTTTAAGGGGTATGCGAACACAAAAACGACCATCAGATAATCGTATCGTATTTTTAACAAAATTATCCTCACACGCCTTCTCTTCCGGCATATAAGAATTATACGATTTCGCATTCACCTCCTCTAATTGCCAAAACTTTGTCAATTCTATCTTAAGTTTTTCCCAGTCACTATCGTTATCGGAAACCATTTTAGAAAAATTACATTTTACGTCATTTGACAGCAGTGAAATATTATTCTGAGTAATTGGACCGGAAACTATCCAACCTAAACGAGTTTCAAATAATACTGGTTTTCCGGTGCCTAACTTTAGTCTTTGTGATCCTAACAACTCCCAAAACAGGTCAGCGCCGATTAAAATATCTATATCAGCTGGGCTATAAAATGTAGGATCAGCTAAAGTAATATTCGAGGGTATGTCGAAATCAGAAATATTTATTTCACGGCACGGTACGTTACTTGTAATGTATGGCAGTACAAAACAATGAAGTTCGAAAACAAAACTATCGTCTAATGACGTAATCTTAACCCGACATATTTTATCTATGTGCGAAGTGACATTGTTGATGCCAAGAATCGACCTATTTACTTGGCTAGTTATTAAATTAAGTTTTTTGCACAACCTGTCCGTTATGAATGACGACGTGCTACCGCTATCAAGAACCGCACGAACGAGATGCACACGACCATTGTGGTCCCGCAGTTTGATCAAGGCGGTTGATAACAACACATCTCGCTGCGTATGACTACAGTCAGATGCAATGTTAGCTGACAAAGCTACGTTATTCGTATCAGTGGCAGATGTCAATGAAGACGGTGCAGACAAGTTGTTACTCGAATTGCCACTAAGTGTATTCGCAATAGTGCTTTTAGAATCTACGTGAATTAGTGTGTTATGCCTACGTTTGCATAGTTTGCAACCTGGTTTTTTACATTTGTTAGCATAGTGCCCCGAACGAAAACAGTTGAAACATACCTTATAATTGGGTAGTAATTTGAGACGATCGTCATTATTTAATGCGAGGAACTGTGGACAGTTATTTAAAGTGTGATCGTTGTTATTACATTTAGGACATGGTTTATGAGCTATTTCAGTGCTAGAACTATTAGGAGATTGTGTTGCTACCATTGACTTGATCTTAGGGCCTGATTTACCTATCGTTTGGGAATAATTATTACGTACTAGTTCTAAGGTCTCGATAAGATCAGCTCGATTACGTAAGAATTGCATAAAAGCGTCAAAAGTAATCGCGCTGTCTTTGTTCATTCTACCTTTGTACTCCTCCCACTCACGATAGGTCTTTTGATCAAGCTTGCGAGTAACAATATAAATTAAAAGTGTGTCCCAGTGTTTAACAGGCTCCCCTAACGACTCTAATGCTCGCAAATCTTTATTCAATTGATCGATTAAACCTTTCAATGCAACAGAAGATTCCTTTGAGATAGACTCGATATTGAATAATGCGTATACGTGATTCTGTGTTAATAATCTTTTGTTGTCAAATCGATCACATAACAACGACCATGCCACAGAGTAATTACTTGAAGAAAACTCAATGGATTTGATTACTATTGCAGCTGTTCCCTCAAGTGATGCTCTCAAGTAATGAAACTTATTGATTGCGTCTATGTCATCGCTACAATGAATTAGGCTAGTAAAGGTGTCTCGGAATTCAAGCCAATTACAATACAAACCACTAAATTTCGGCAACTGAATCGTTGGCAATTTAACCGGCTTTTGCATGCTAACATGTGTACTTTTACAGCTTTCCATCGATTTGTTATCTTTATTAATTTCACTCACAATATTTTGGGCTCTGGATATGGACTTATAATAAAGAGACTCGAATTCAGATCGCTCAGAGTATTGTAATTTGAGATCATCTACAATGCATTCTAGACCTAACTGTACCTCATCATACTGTTCATACAACGACTCCATCTTGCCCATGCGCAACTGCAATTCGGACACCTCACAGCTTGATAACTCTTTGTCCTTGAGTGAGTCCAGAAAATTGATGAAAGCAGTCAAACGGCCTTTGAAGCTGCCTCGCCTTTTAATTAAATCCTTTTCCTGAGACATACTGGGAGACGAGTGTTGTCAACCTGAAATTGATACAGGAATACAATTATAAAAACGAACAATACAATTTTAATACACGCCTAACTGTATTTTATATACTTTCTAAATGCTGTAGCAAACAATACAACTAAATTTAACTACCAAGTTTACAAACCTAAAATACTGTATAAGTACAATACAACTGATATTATCTTTTATTGCAAAACTTTAACATGAACTAAGTAATTATAGGCTCAACTAACACTAATTATGTTGACTACATAAATGATTCTAAATGCTAATAATGTTCAATGACTTGCCCTAATATCTAACACTCAAATTATATGTATTATGTTAAGATACCTGTTACCAATGAACACCACTAGTTGGTAGATAAGTGAATTAGTTACAGCTTTATGAATTAAGTTTAATTAATGTAGCTAATAAGCTAACTAGACCATAATCAGTTTGATTTTAAAAACTTAACCTTGCTGTTGAATAATTAATACTAATCACAATGCAACAAGTACCTAATGATTTTAATCTAACACAATACAATATGTAATACAATAAAATAATACTGACCTTTAATATGACTATTTAATTATACTACCTGAGTGTTGGGTGACGATATTAGATTAATATTATAAATGCTGTACACCGCTAAATAGCTTGCTTGAAATCCATCCAATTCACCGGCATATAACCTCCACTGCACGTGGGTGATAGTAATCCTTAATTCTTCTTTAAATCCGCTGATATCCTATATCTTAATACGTTATCCGGCTCGTTACGGACCATGAACGGGAACTTTAAGGGATTCCGTATGAATTAAAATCAGGATGCTCGATGCAAGTAAATTAACTTTTAATTAGGTGTTAACAACATGGGTTATAAAAGACAAGTGAGTAGTGTCATCAAGACCGGCACATTGCACGACGTATGTGCTAATTAGGTGATTTTGCTATGCGATATTGATTAGGCTCCAACATACGCCAACAAAAACTAACAAACCCTCCATTTTCCCACTAAAATACAGAAATCATCCTCCTAAATCTTCTCTACAAAAGGTCGATTTTAAACACTCCGCAGACCAAAAAAAGGCCATTTCTAAAAGGCCACTGTATAATAATTTACGAACAAATGCCGCGGACGGTTGGTCAGCAAGAAACAATTGAAATGTTAAGGGTAGGGTCACACTATCTGTGGACCACGCTTCGCCGGGTTCACACGACGGGAAATTAGGGCTCGAACCCATTAGCTGGTTGATGATGGTGTTAATGAGAATGTCCATTGAAAGTGGACGGCTTTGGACGTGTGTAGTTAGTTTATATGGCCGGGGATGGGTCGAATGGATGGTTTAATAGTGGTTGGGATAGAGCAAGTTTAGGTATGTAATGCTTTTGATTAAGTTATTAATTTATTTATTATGTAGTTTTTGGTAAACTGGACATAAAACGTTCAGTTAAGAGGCTGTCAATAGCTAAATCGTGGTCACTGTCGAACTGCATAGAAAAGAAAGAGAAGAGCCAAGACACAACGCTGGTAATTAATTCATTGCAAAATATGAAGCAATTATCTATTTACTTTGCATTGATTGGACTAAAAAATTACAACACTTGTAGAATAATCTGACAAAAAAATTGAATGATTGCATGTATATTATATGGTTTGTAACCGTTAAAAGAAATTATTCGTGATATTTTTCTATCAAATCATATTCGTTGTATTATGTTTTCAACGCAATAGCTAACTATAATGGATCATATATTTTTAGGCATTATAAAACTTGCGTTTAGCTCCTATAGTCCCCTTAGAATGCAAAGGTTTTTGGCCATGTCGTCATTTTATACACGTAAATTAAATAAACATCAACAGAAATATTTACAAATTAAGGAGATAGGGGTTTCCGAAAGTCAATTTTAATTTATAACATACATGCTTAACATTAGATAGTGCCTGGATTCCCCGAAAGATGGGGCTGAGGTAAACTACCCATATTATACCCACACTTAACCGGTATGTTTAAGTCCCATGTAATAGGGGGCAAGCATATTGCCACCTACCGGGAATAAATCCAGATTCCGGGCCAGTAGCAGGCCGGAGTCTGGATTTTAATTTTTGTGTGACGAAATCTACGAGTGTAGTTACGCGTTTTTACCGGCTTTTATTATTTTTGACAACCAATTAAAACATCCAGACCGGGCAGGTCCACTCAAATCTGTGTGGTTCTTTCCTCAAGAGACCATTTCAGACACTAATCTACACGGTCCTGACCAAGATTATGTCTGGACTTTAAAATAGACTGTGATCTCTGAGTTTGTTTCGGTCTTTCTTCTCAGAGTAGTCAGATAGGAAACGCCGAACTCATCTAGCTAATTTTTTTATATATTTTTAATATGACGTGTAAATGTGATTTCTATAATTATCATATTTACAGAATTAACAATTTCATTTCATTTCATTAACTTGAATCTTAATCAGCCTTGTAGGACCAGAGAAAGAAAAATATTTTATTTGGGACACGTACAAAAAATAGAAACCGTTAACAAAAGGAATCCTTAAAACTAACAAAATTAACTTTAAAAAATAATAACGAACTGTGCGAGGCCAAAAAGGAGCATAATCACCATCTTTATCCAACGAACGGATAATTACAGGACAGCTAACCTCTTTGTACCCTACACCTTATAATTATTCTATTTGCCTCCTTCCTTAGATAAACTAAACTCCCTATAAATTGAGTACAAATCGAATTCCTCGACTCTTTCGATTGTATCGATCCATTTGATTTATAGCTCGTTGATGTAGTCACGTCCCTATAAGGGTCCGGCAGTCCCTGAAAAAACAAACGGGCCCCTTCCTGAATCCATTAATCTAATCATACTTTTGGAAAATAAAGTTAGTACGAAATTACTTGTTTGGACACGTTTTGTATTTTTGTGTCTTTATTATTCGATTAAAATCATTGTTTGCTGAAGGTTTTTTTGGTGAGGATTAAGTTTTCTAATTCTCCAAAAATATGGAAAAATTATCTGGTGCCTTCAGGAAAGTTAACAATAAGATCGGTATGTATTCCTGTTTCGAATCCAAATTAGAATGTTTATATTAATCGCCTTGAAAGTACACAAAGGCGATTTTTAAGGTACGCTCAATACCGTTAAAATACTTATTTTCCAAGCTATACTAATCGGTGTAAGAAATTTCATATTCTTCCTTTATGCACACGAAGCCAAGAAAAATTGCAGATCTTGCTTTTCTATTTAGTATGATGAACGGGTCTACTGACGTCCCTGAGTTGGTGGCCAAGATTGGGCTTCGTGTACCGTCTGTGTTTCTTCGGAGACCTCATCTCCTTTATGTACCTATTTTTAAAACTATCTATAGGCAAAATACATATATTTTAAGAACATGTCGAATGTTTAATAAGGTGTACGAAAAATATTCAGAAATTTAAAAAAATATAAGAAACTTTTTCTTTGAAGAGAAATATTGTTGCGTAATGTATTTTGTTTTTGTTTATTCTCTTTATTTTTATTTTTAACTCTCACGCTGTTTGTACGTTTTGTCAATTTTATACATAAGTTTATATAAGTGGAAACTTGTAATTGGCTTTCTTCTACATATTACTACTGACTACTCGAATGTATTAGCTGTACGAGTAAGTTTTCTTAAAATTAATAAAATAAAACAAAACTTTTTGCCCGGCTTCAGCATCATGACCTACTTGTATTTCAACTCCGGTTTGTGGCTTGATAAGTAAGTCTATAATAATATTTAATATAAATTCATAGAAATAACCTATCTAACAGAAATAATACTATTATATTCAAGTAAATAAGCACTTCAAGTATTTTGCTGAAAAACAATTAAATCATTCTGATAAATGACACAAAGGATGCATCGTGTGTTTACGTTAGCAAATCGATGGCGTATGAATGACAACAAGTAAGATATTCCACTGCACAACTCGAAAAATTCAACAACACAGTGACACACAGTCAGCAAGGAAAGTGTTTGACACAGGTAAACAGTTTTGGAAGAGATTTAGGACTGAAATCTAGCATCTGACCTAATGTTACAACAAATTATTGAAGAGTACAGATTAAATGTAGACTATTGTGTTATGATTTATTTAAAACGATAATGATGACATTAATAATCTAAATTCCGAAACTCTAGGAAAACTCCGAGAAAAAAAAGAGAACTTGCTGATCGTGGTCGATCATTATATGTGCAGTCCTTTCACAGTTAAATTACTTCTGATTTTGCATCGCTGTTAATATCACAGGGATCTTTATTCTCGTTATAACAAGGTTGCTGTTGGATTGCTGCCAGTAACAAGTTTGTCAGAATCACAGTGATCTTTATTCTCGTTATAACAAGGTTGTTGTTGGATTGCTGCCAGTAACAAGTTTGTCAGAATCACAGTGATCTTTATTCTCGTTATAACAAGGTTGCTGTTGGGTTGCTGCCACCGACAAGTTTGTCAAAATCACAGTGATCTTTTTTCTCGTCATAACAACGTTAGTGTGGGGTTGCAGCTGCTGTCACAGGTAAAATATCTGTGAAAGGTCTGTAGAGTGGCTCAGCAATTGTAGCTGACTGTACCACGCCGGTAAGGTTGTCACTAACACACAATATATCACACTGTCATGTCGACAGTCGCCACTTTGCATTGTGCGACGACTCAAGTACCCTCCTTCTAGTTAGGTACAGACGCCAGCACATCAACCTACTACAATCTATCAAATTTCTTTAATAGATTTTCAAGTTTATCACTAAAGCATAAGGTTCAAAGTTGATTGAGAAAATTTGACAGTTTCGGGTAGGTTGACCTGCTGGGGTCTGTACTTAGATTGAGCTAGATATTGTCGAGGAACTTCGTATTCCTGATACATATTTAGTTTTTAATTTTAAAGATTATATTCTAGGTGTGCATTTTGTATTTAAAGCTCGACCGTCAAGCGTCATTATCATGAACTACTTGAACAGTTTGATATACCCGCAATATGAAAGAAAGAAAGAAAGAAAAAAAGGTTTATTTGTCACAGAGACACGTGCATACAAATAACAAAAATATAAAGAACATAAATATTTGGCAGCTGCACGTCATGACTGTGACAAGAAGGCTTCCACTCAGCATAATTCTGTGCTATGAGTGACCCACAGCACAGCGCTGATTTTCAGTGGTCATATGGACTAGAGTAAAGCGGTAAGTACTACGGAAAATAATAAAGGACTCCAAATGATTGATTAGCTTTTCACCTTAAATACCTGTCGTAAATAGCAATATATTTGGTCGAAATAGCTTTTTATTTTTATTATTTGATTTTGCTTTTATATATATTCTTTTCTTTTAGATTTTGTGAATGTGAGAACGTTGTAGGCTTAACAGACTGTAGATCTGTCGACCATTTTCTATCTTGCTAAGTACCTGGTACTTGTTGATAGGCCTACACTGTCCTCTCATACCTATTAACACTGTAATTTGAAAACGTTGTAAATACCATTTACTTTTAAAGAGTAACCGTGGAGTTTCTTGCCGGCTCTTCTCATAGGAAACGAACAATTGGAACCGTGCACCTAGCTTTTGACGTTTCATAAGTGCCCTTGTAGGTTTAAGTGAAATAAAATATTTTGAATTTGAATACTTTATAATGTACTAGCTTTTGCCCGCGGCGTCGTCCCACAGGGACGTAGGTACTACCGGGATTCGCAGTATCCTATGCCTTAACCCAGGTCATGGTCTGTCCTATGCCTTTTAACTAAATCCGTTCAGCCGTTACGGCATGAAAAGGTAACAATCAGATTTTTGGGTTGTGATCAAAAATTCATAGGCCGTGTCTTGAAGTAACATTTACTCTATGCCTAATTCATTCAAATCAGTACATTCCAATCTATTGAAAGTTCTTTTTCAATTGAAAAGTTTAGTTTGTCCTTCGAGCAGCACAGCTTTGAGACGGAACCCTCAGGGTGCAAGTCCTACACACACTTGTCCGGTTTTTTCATATAAATAAAACAGGTTTATATGATTCTAAATTCCTTAAAATACTAATTATTCATTTTACTATTATTATCAGCTTTAAGTTGTAATACCTACTCAGTGCCGCCATATTAGAAAGTTTAGTTTATGACTTTAAATTGTAATAACTTTGAACAGAGTGGGCTGATTTTAATTAACTAAAAACGAGTCATAGTCCGTATCTTGAATTAACATTTAGTTAATTCAAGATATGGACCATGACTATATTTCCATTCCCTTAAATCTCTTAAAAATACGACGCAGAAAGAAACAATATTAAATGTGAATTTTACAAAAACGCTGAAACGCGTAATTCTTTATTTCTTACCAAAAGCATAGATTTGAATTTTCATATCCCTAACTTAAGAAATGCTGGGTTTTCCATACAAAATTTCATCCCCTATTATTTTTGAGACAAAAAGTAACCTATATACTTCTCCAGGGTGCAATCTATCTCCATGCCACCATTTTATCGAAATCCGTTCTGTCGTTTAGCCGTGGAAAGGTAACATACAAACAGACAGACAGACAGATTTACTTTCGAATTTATAATATTAGTATGGATAAACAGCTATGCGATGTGTAGCTATACGTATCAATATATCTTCATTAAAAACGAACTGACAACGCCAAATGTTCAACTCAAAAAAGATAAACAAAATACAATAAATAATTCCTTATATCACACAAAGTAGTTAGACGAAATTCAGAGCCACCTACTTCGAATAAATCTCCAACCAAATTAATAGGACAGAATGAAATCAGGTTTACTTCAAAATATTCGCCCCAAATGCGAATTGTTTAGTGTATCAATTACAACTAAGGGTCTAATCAATGTAGAACATTCGTCTGTTAGGAAAAGGTCTGATGAATTAATATTCTCATGACTACTACCGGTGTATTCTGTACAAATCTCATCGTTATAAACATAAAAGTCATAAAAACTAAAAGCCAACTACGACAAAAAAGTCAACTAAAAAGGTATAAACAAGACATCACAGATTGTAATAAAAAATCCGGAATCTCACGTGTTAGGGCTTAAATTTAACAAATTACGTGTGACTTCGGACTTTTAAATTTGTTTGTCTGTATTCCATATTCCTATAACCAACGGACAATCAAGACATTTTCAACGATACCTCATTTGTCAATTATCATGAGTAGTTTAGAAGTTATGCGGGAATAGATGAACCTACAAATGTACTGAGGAACTACATACGTACCGGTGAAATTCATAACCCTCCTTTTTGCTTCCCCGTAGTCGGGTAAAAACTGAAGTGACCTGTCATTTTACCTGATGCAAAAAATAAATAAGTAAGAAAAATATTTTATTTGGGACATGCACAGGAAATACAAACAGTAATAAAAACAAAAAGGAGCATCTGAAACATTTTTTTTTTTTTTTAGAATAAACGAAAAGAAAAATAACGATTGTTTTGAATTGTTCTCACACACTATTGTCTACATTTCTTTCTCATTTCTCCTGTCGCAGATCTGCTGGAAGAAATTTCTTAAGAAATAAGCAGTACCTTTGTACTCACATTTATGATTATGTGTATCTGTATCTATTTTTCTGTGTGTACATAAATAATAAAATAAATAAATAAATAACGATCTGTGCAAGGCCAAAAAGGGTACCGAGTTGCTTATAAACGGGTCACTAATTAATAGGATGTCAACTTTTAAATACTTAGGGCATTGTCTTGCCGCTGACCTCAGGGACGATGTAGTCATTGAGAGGGAGCGCAGGGCTCTAGCGGTCCGGAGCAATATGTTGTCCCGTAGATTTGCGCGGTGTACAGACCAAGTAAAAGTAACACTTTTTAAGGCTTACTGCCAAAGTTTGTACACGGGCAATCTATGGATAAATTATACTAAGAGGTCGCTGGATGTCCTGCGCGTGCTTTCAGGTGTTGAGGCTGCCTCGATACTGTAGCGTGTCGAATATGTTTGCGCAAGCACCGGCGGCTTCTATGCAATTATACGCAAAAAAACTGCGTCGCTTCTGAGGAGAGTGAGGGGCAGTCAAAACAGCATCCTGAAAACTGTAGCCGAGAGCTTCGGCTCTCCGATTGTACAGCAGTTTGTGCGGAGGTTGATTGTTACTAACACTAGGCAATAATTTATTTTTTGTATGTTACTAACACCATGTGGATATTTGTGTGTCCGAAATAAAGAGATTCTATTCTATTCTATTCTAAAAAGGCTATCCTCCTATCTCAGCATATGCTGCGATATTTAAAAAAAAAATACCACAGCGCTCGTATTCTGATAGGACACGGTATGATGCCACCGGTACACTTACGGACACAAAATCCCACTAGGGGATTACAAAATAAATTAACAATGATTTGATGCAAGCGATTAAACAATAATTTTATAGCGACTATTGATAGCTCACTTCACTTTAGTTTTCACGGTGGGATTTTTACAGAATTGGTATATTATATAGGGATGATTTTCAAATAGTTTTACGCCAACTTTATTTTAATAAACATATAGTATTTCATGGCTTTGTTGGTTGTGGCACATCAGCCCTGTAATTGCGTGACTGTTAAATAACGTGTCATCAACATTTAATTGATAAATAAATATCAATAGGTTTTTACTGGTTTCTGAAACGATTCAAATAAGCTCAAAAGTGACACAAAATTTCACTAGGACATTCTATAATTTCTTAACAGTTTTTGAAATAGAATGATTGAATTCGTAGCACACCATTCTTTCAACCAGCGCTATGCTATGGATCCCCCATAGCACAGCATTATGCTGAGTGGAAGACTCTTTGTCACAGTCACGACGTGCAGGTGCCGACTATTTCTGTTATGTGCTCGTAGATCTATTTCGTTTTAATTTTTTTATTTGAAAATTTCCTTTCCACCATACATTGCAAAGAGGTGCTTTTTCTGGTACACGTCCAGTTTGATGACTTTTCAGTTTTCAGAAACTCAAAGTAACGTCCTTTTGAGCTTGCCAGTACATGTATAATCGCGCAGTAAAGTGCGCAATTTGAGCTCAAAAGCCATGGCACTCTATCGGCGTCGAACAGTGGGAGGTTTAACGCAATTTACCGGTTTAATCCGGATCACGTACCGCCCGCTGGCGCATTGTTCACCACTGTACCGAAGAAATGCAGATATTTCACCCTAGGTATGCGAATTATTACGTTATTTGGAATACTGTCGCCTTTGAGGGGATCGTGGCTAAATAATAATAGCTGCACGGGTCAATAGAAGATTAAGCTACGCTTGCTGCTGTCGGTTTGCAGATTGGTGACCATGCATTACATATCGAGACCCCTGCGTGTCTCGGAAAGCACTTTAAGCCGTTGGTCCCGGCTGTCATTCGAATATAATACATACACCCACATCACACACACACCCACACCGGACACACCCAAACTTACACCCACACCACACACATCCACACCACACATACACCCACACCACACACAACCATTTAATTACAAAGTGAACCATGAATCAAAAATTCATTCCAAAGTGCAGCAAATTGTTAATGAATGAACTGTAAGAGGAAGGCGCCTGTGTCTGTAACACAGTTTTTTGATTATAGTGGCGTTTGCATATTTTGGTTGAGATGGACGAATTGTATTTGGCTTTTTGAATAAAGATTATGATATGTATATATGATATATATATATATATATATGTAGATCTTACTATCTTTGACAGTCGTTACGGGTAGTCAGAAGCCAAAGTCTGAGAACCAGTCTTACTAAGGGGTATCGTGTTACCCAGTAACTGAGTTGTGGAGGTCCAATAGAAAGTCGCTCCATGTAAAATACAGATATTCAGCTGCATCCAGTTAGAATATTTTATACTGTCGCCTTTGTGCACGACTGTACTGTGAATAATTGAGTTTGCTCGTGTTTTTTCCTTTTAATTAAATTGGTGACGATAAAATTAAATATGGTGGAACAGTAATTAAATTTTGTGTCTTTGTACTTTTTATGTGATGTACTTCCCTAGATTAGGGGCGCTAATTATTTGTGTAGGATGGAAACATTTTTACTTTTTACGCGTGTATTTAATATAGAAATGTGTAATTGGGTTAGGTTTTCAATTAATTTAAAATTTTATAACTAGGACGGAAGTCAAATATAACAACTTTGAAAGCCTCTACAAAACCAAACTAAACTAACTACAATTAAAATACCCTGACGTACATTGAAGTCAAAGTCAAAGAAGAGATAAAATCAGAAGATCTCAGAAATTAAGAAATTTTTTTATTTTTATTATTTATGTACACACAGAAAAATAGATACAGATAAGACATAATCATAATTATGAGTACAAAGGTACTGCTTATTTCTTAAGAAATTTCTTCCAGCAGACCTGCGATAGGAGAAATGAGAAAGAAATGTAGACAATAGTGTGTGAGAACAAGAAGAGAAAAATATAAATATGCGAAGTCTTAAACTAAAATATTGAAATAAACCTACACGTATAAAGTAATAAATGAATATATACTTAAATAAATACATAGAGCTTAAATATATAAACATACATACTATAGGTATATAAATACTCACAGTTGAGAGGAAAGGTTTTTCCAATTTTTCGTTTAGGATCTTGTTCGTTCTATGTGTACAGCTTGTTCTTGTAATCGTCATGGATTCGTTCATTTATATAAAAAACCATCATGAGCCACCCAAACTTTATTGATCTAAAATTGTCAATATGTAGTATTGTAGAGGCTTTAACATAACTTTGTTTTAGAATAAAACCTCCGTGAATTTATTATAATTATGTAAATGGCTGATTGGAGTCGGAAAAGTTTTGACAGTCGGCTCCCTGAACTGACAAGCAAATGTCATGAAAAACAAAAATGTTAAAAATATCTTTATTCTAAATAATTATTCGAGTTATATCACAAACAAAGTGTTTGATTTACGATCCGGTACCATAATAAAATAATAATAATAATAAAAATATTTATTGCAGACCACATAGTCCATAAAAAACACATAAATTTAAAATTTATATTAAAATCAACATTAAAATCAAATTTAAAATTAATAATCTACATTAAAAATATTTAAAAAAAATTGAAATCCTCGCAACAAGACCTTTCATTTGATATGTCACACGGTACATTTTGCAAATCTTTTTTTTTTATTTTCTTATTTTCCCCCCAATATTCAAAAATAATTTATTTACGTTACATGTGTTTGGGTCAGAAATACATGTGTACCAAATTTCAACTTAATCCATTAGATTCGGAGCAAATTGGCTGTGACAGACGAACAGACAGACAGACATCCTATAAGGGTCCTATAAGGGGATCCTGTAAGGGTTTCGTTTTTTCCTTTTGAGGTGCGGAACCCTACAAATGAAATGATGCTCGTTGGTAAGCGCATAACTTGAGAACGGCTGGCCTTTTTATTTTATTTTTTAGGTGGAAAATTATCAACAAACTTCTCCCGCTCTGGGCGGAGCCGGAGGGCGTGTCAGACTCTTACTGACTAAAACCCACCCGTGTTCCTTCAGTTGCGTGTACGTTGCCAGGGGCCACGGTATCCCTTTCGGACTTTGAACGAACGGCTGGCCTGTTTTGGCTATTTATTGTTTTAAAATGTTCGTAATATAGTCCAAATCAGGTTCTTACTGAAAGTTTTTTTTTTTTTAATGACGGAAAAATTGGTAAATTCACGAAAACTGAAAGCGCAGTTTTTATAGTTGTATTTATTATTGAAATTTGGACCGGACCGCGTCTGCCTGGTCAGCTAATATCAGCAATAATAAAATAATTTCGTTGTTATGTCAAGTCGCAAAAGGTAATTATGATAAACGGGTATAAATGTTCAAAACTATGAAACAAATGTAGTTCTGCGTGTTGAACGCAAAACTCCAAGTTCATTAAGCAGCCGTAGCGAGCTTGAAGTACCGCTTGTAAATTCCTGCCAGTGTTAAACCTTTGATAATAAAACTATTAAAACGGTTGTATACTGAGTTAAGGCTCCCGCAGACAAGCGCAATGCGACACCGGTAGAACAATTTCCGTGAAGTTTTCATAGAAATCGTTCCACCAGAGTCGCGTCGTGCCGTCACGTCACGCGGGAGCCTTAACTCGTGATTTTGTTTAAAATTAAAATTTTCCATGGCCGTGTACCTACGTACAAGTAGGTACGGCAAATGGCTAGAGAGCACTTTTTTTTCTCTATCTGAAATCCCTATCGCACCGTTCTTCCTATATTTTTAATGAGTAATGTTGCATAAATGAAGAAACGAAAATATCACTTTGTCGGGGTCACGTAGCGGACTCATTTATCTATACATATCATAAAACAAAGTCGCTTTTCGCGTTTGTCTGTATGTCCACGTTGTTCTTCTAAAATACGCAACGGATTTTAATGAGGTTTTCAACACAATTTAGTGAATGTATTCCGGAAGGTTTTAGTGTATAATACATTAATATTAAACTTATAGATAATTAAGAAATCTAGATGTTTTGTCAAAATCCTTGCGAAGCAGGGGCGGGCCGCTAGTTTATTTATATAATAACAATTGCTTTCTGCACTTACAGTAAACGTCAAAGCGCGCAATATAATATGTCAATTTTTCGTAGAGGTAGAGATTGGAGTACCTAGTCATACTACGAGAAGGCAGTACCTACGAAGGTAGACCCACACCAAACGAATGCGTAAGTTTTATAGCCAACCATCTCCTCGTTTTAATCTCCCTAATTCATATTTCACCCTCGACATTTACTGCCATTAAATAGTCACAAATCCCGAGGCACCAATAAAATAGTTTGAATAACCATAAAGTCCTGTAACTCACTTCAAAATACCGCTGTAAAATCAGGCCAAACTCGCCTACTTAATATTCAAGCAAAGTCAGCTGTTTTTGAAAGTTTTCATAGAAAATACGTAATGGCCGCAGAAATTAGTTAGCGGCCACTGTACATTGATGAAACAGTAAAAGAACTTTGAATTATGATGGAATCATCGTTCGCTGTTTACACATAAACTAATCTAGACTTGCTAAATATTTGAGGAAGGGCTCCTGGTTTTTTTTTTTTTTTTTTTTTTTTTTTTAAAAAAACGTTGCCCCACACTAGGATTTTCTCCTGTATCGTGGGTGCGTTTACAAACATTTATACTCACATACACAAACAGCCAGACCCGGAACAACTACTTGCAGGTCATACAAATATTTGTTCCGTGCGGGAATCGAACCCGCGACACGCAGTGCAGCAGTCAATCGCTCAACCACTGCGCCAACCGTGCCGTCAAATTAAACAAAAACAAATAACATATAACAAAACAAACAAGGTTAAATAATAACAGCCGCTAAGGGTCGATTGAAGGTTAAGCTACGATTGCCGAGGTCACTCCGTGAATGGGTGACCATCCGTTACATATCGAGATCCCTCCGAGCCTCGGAAAGCACGTTAAGCCGTTGTTCCCGGCTGTCATTGGTATTTTCTTCGTCTTTGAGAGTCGTTACGGGTCGTCAGAAGCCCGAAAGTCTGACAACCAGTCTTACCAATGGGGTATCGTATTACCCAATAGCTGGGTTGCGGAGGTCAGATAGGCAGTCGCTCTATGGCAAATAATGGTATTCTGCTGTATCCGGTTAGATTGGAAGCTGACCCCAACATAGGCAAAAGACTAGGCAGATGAAGACTGGCTAAATCGTTATTTTAACTATCTAAAAACAGAGTACAGTTAAACCCTTTTAAAAATTATTTTTCTCAAGTAAATACGACATGCCATCTACAATCATCTACAATGCCTCGTTGGTCTCGTAGTCGAAAGCACTACTGCTGAGCATAAGGTCCAGGGGCCGTATTATGAAGTATTAATTCCATCATTATTCCACTGCGAAAAAAGGATGGTGCTATCGGCCTTGTATAGCTCTGTCTCTCACTCACACTGGAAAAATGGTGACATTAATATGTAATAATACGGCCCCTGGATTCAATTCCCAAGTCGGGCAAAGTGTTATTAGGATTTTCTACGAGGAATTCCTCAGTAGCAGCCCGGAGTCTGAATTTGTGGCTCGCCCCTATTACATGGCACTTTAACATAACTGGTGAAATGTGGGTGTACTATCGGTACACCTCTGCCTAACCCTTCGGAGGAAACAGGCGTGATGTTATGTCTACAATGCTAAATTTTATTACCTGGAAACGGCCAATTCCCTACTACTGAACTTACCCCTCTACCCGCTTGTATTAATACACAGCCTCAGTCCAACCAAGCGAAAATAATCCGCAAATATGGGCTAGTTATGCTACTGTTTTCCACACTGTACTTCGGCCCACTTACAATCTCTTTATCGAGTTCCTGCCGCAGGATGTAATCGGTTTAACCCTATCGCCACAAAACAGATACATACAGAAGCTCAGCTTTTTACAACGAGCGGAAAATAGTCGCACGCAGACAAAGAGGAAACGCGCACGTCAGTTTTAGCAAAACCAGTATAAGCTGGCCTCTTAACAACACATAACATCTGCACGACTGTAATCCCCGGAGAGTAAGGATCAGGTATACCTACCAGTACCTACATTTCGCCAGTTTTGTTTAAGACCCATGTAATAGGGGGCAAGTCTATTGCCATCAACCGGGCCTCTTATTTTATTGAAACTCCATACTTACGCTAAGCCAGCGTTATATACCACCGACGTGCGATCGACTTACGAAGATCTTGGTCTATCTCGATCAAATGATAGTTGCGTGTGCGCCCGCCCCGATCCTAGCTCGAGCCTAATCTAAATCCGATCCAGCTTGTCCATTTCTGCTCTCTCCCCCAGTGACGCCCGAAGTCGAGGTCCATACCCCACAGAGGGTGTGCCATGCCCTGGCTGGAGACCTTAATATATTGAGGCACTCACAGGAACGTCCAGTTAAGTAGCCGACAACCTCTTAGGTTGACCTGCGAGATGCAAAAAAATAATTAAAAACCCCTGTGTGCGCTTGCACTCACTGTACGTGAAGCATGTCTATGTGTGAGTGCTTTTTCACCTTCTGTTCCTATCTATTTTGTGCTCTCGCTGCGGATGGCACAAGCAAGCGACAAAACTTTAAGTCATTTGCTTCATTGCAGGCGAAATTTTGCAGATCAAATTACGTTGTTAACATATTTTTATCTGGGGACGTTGTTGTCTTGACTTCTGACAGGTCTGTCTGAAGTTTGGCTTTAATACTCCTTTGAATGGAAGATTATTTAGGTCACGTCAATTTTATAAGCTTACTGTCGTCTGTCTTAAGTGAACACTGCAGAACCGAAAACTAGAAATAAATTATTTAAGTTAAAAACGCAAAAGTTATAACATTGCGTCGAATTAAAACTGTTACACGTTTTCCTCTCGTCAAGGCTATCTTTGTAACAATCAAAATACAACTTTCACATGAAATACACTACTGATAAGTACTCGATGCTAATGACGTCACGTTAAGTACACCTACTTGAAACTAGGGCACAATACGAATTATGTCAATCGACCTGCTAAGGCAAGAAATAAATGCTTGAAAATACTGTTTAGGTAACCATCAATACAAAAGTAAAAGCCACGTTTAAGTCTCAAAACGAATGACCCATTTTAAGTTAAGTTACACTTAAATTATTTCGCTTGCAATAAATCCTGTAATATATCAACGTATTTAACAAACAATTTATCCAATTTTATAGCGAATAAATATTTTACGAACAATAATGCAGCCATTTGCTGCAATGTTTTGTATTGCTAGTCACACTCTTTGGGAGCAGCGGGCACTGGGTTGAACGCGACTTGGTGCAATCAGTTTTTATGTAGTATTTTCAATACTCCAACAAAGTTGTTGGAAGTTATACCAGGCTATTTGATGTAGAGGGTTTTTTTTCACACTCAGGGAGAGTGTCTCTTCAAACTTCCCCGATTTACTAGTTTATGATCAGAGCTGGATATAGAGCATGTGCTCTACTCAAGAGAGGTCTTCATTTGGGAATAGTTCAACAAAGGCCTTTTTAATCGACTACAAAAAAGGAGGAGGTTATAATGTTCGTCTATATGTTTTTTTAAATTTATGTTCATCGATATTTTCATCAATTGTTGACTGATTTTGAAATTGTTTTTTTTCATTTGGCTTGCGCGGTGGTCCTATACATATTTTATTAACTTTGCTTGCGTAGTTTTTGAGTTAGCTGCGATAATACCTATTTAATCCACTTTGTGTATCTTGATGATGTAATAATAAAAAGTGAAAAAAAAACTATTTTCAAAAAATAAAGCAACCGTATTCCAAAAAAAATACACTAAAAAGTGAAAAATTACTTTAAATTTGAAAGTATGTGGCACAAAACTAAAATACAGATCCAAAGACACCGAATTCCGAAATTAATGTAGTGTTTTTTTTTTGGAAGTTGGTTGGTTTTCTTATCTTAACTGACCATGCAAAACAAACGCCTAACACAATTTAATGCAGCGCGGTTTCCCGCACAATGTACGTTACCCCTAAACTGGTGTCATTAGTGCAGCCCAGGTTGGAATGCACCTCTCGCCCACCGAGAACTTACTTTGGCCGGTCGCCAAACAACTACGTACTATCAGTTTTTACTAGTTCATCTCGTTACGAACTCGCTTTGCACTCTATATTTTTGTCACAGTGGAATTGGTACTTATTTGCTTGCAGTTTGTACTTTCTCTGTTTGCATAAAACTGCAATGCGGTGCAACAGTTGTACACGATAAACAACACGTAGAGAGTGTCAAACTATCTGTTTGCACCCAGAATTGACCACCAACGAACAATAACTTCCTAGAGAACACTATTTTCTGACGAATGCAAACCTCGCAACTGGTGACAATTAAATCATACCGATGGATCAATAATTGATTTTACTAAGAACAAGATCTTAACCCGAAGAATTGCCAAACTTAAGTCGCAATGGGCAGGGCACATTGCTCGCAGAACAGATGGCCGATGGGGCCGAAAGGTTCTGGAGTGACGATCGCGTACCAGAAGGCGTAGCGTTGGAAGGTCTCCCACAAGGTAGACCGAAGACCTTGTGAAGGGCGCAGGAATCCGCTGGGTGCGGGAAGCACAGAAGCGGTCGAAGTGCCTGGGAATACGTCCACTGCTGGATATATGCCTCATGTCCAGCAGTGGACGTCTTTCGGCTGAATGATGATGAATATCTACACCTTATCATATCTTAAAACCGAACGTAGAATCAAAAGAATGATGAAGTCTCTTGCTCTTATCCCAATTTATTCGTGGTTGGCGTAACATGTCCTTGTCTTCCATACTTCTCTGTTAGTCGTCATCTCGGTAGTCACCCCCTTTCTAGTCATATCATCTTTCACACAGCCCATCCATCATTTAGTAGTCCATCGTTTCTATGGTCTCCCCCCCACTTTCCCATCCACATTCATACCGAAAATGTACATGTCGTTGTAAATGTATCTATCGTTTCTAAAAGCCTGGCACACAATTTTTTGATGCGGAATTCATCCATGCGAATTGGTAAATAAAATGGCCACGACAACTCGAAAACCAACTATCTCCCATAGTAAGAACCAAAGAGATCACGAATTCTCGCCAGTTAATTGTGGTGGACAAAGTTGGCGGGCCAACATCCAGTGCAGGCTTACCTTCGAACTTGTGACCCGATTGCCAAGACAACTTGAACATGCGACCGAGTTTTATGTAGTAGGTACTAGCTTTTGCTTAAGGCTTCGCTCGCGTAAACACAGAAACGTACTACCGGGATTCAGAGTATCATTTATGTCCTTACCCAGGTCATGGCCTATACGTATGCCATTCATCTAAATCTGTTCAGCCGTTACGGCATTAAAAGTTGTCAGGCAGATAATAAAGGGTTCCGTACCTCAAAATGAAATATTTAAACCCTTAAAGGATGACTTCGTTGTCTGTCAGGACCCTTTTTCTCAGGAACGCGTGGAGGCATCAAGTTGAAATAGATACCAAAAAGTTAGGCCAAGCAAGCACTATTTTTTTATCGAAATCCGTTTAGTGGTTTAGCCGTGGAAAGGTAACATACAGACAGACGGACAGAGTTACTTTTGAATTTATAATATTATTAGTATGGATGAATGAAGATTCGGCAGTTTTTGAAGTTGATAACAAACTGACAGATTTTCATTTGAGTGAATTTTGATAAATTCTTGGATTGTTTTTTTTTGCCTGGTCACAAATTAATACAGATGTGACACTCCGCAGTTTATGTAGGTATGAAGCTACAAGTACGCGGCAGGCTCGACTTGTTGGGCCAATTCAGTGAGTGTAACGTAGTCAGAAGATAAGAGTTATGCGATAGAAAGAGAGGCAACTTCTAGATGAATATACCTGTAGGTAATTAGCGCTGTGCGACCTGCACACTGAATTGCACTTTATTGTGTCGTAGCAAGAGTCACTTTTTATTTTAATGACTGCGGAGTGTCGAATCTGTATTAATCTGTGAAAAGTTGACACTTAACTTCTGAATTCACAACAAATTACTGTAGGTAATAAAATACATTATTTTGGGTTCTTTTCTAAATTAAATATCGTGAAAATCAGTAAAGGTGTACTTGTAGAATACCCACATATGCTCAGTTATGTATATGCGTAGGTAGGTAAATAAAACAGCCTATTGCCATCAACCGGGCACAAATCCAGACTCCGGGCTGCTACAGAGTCAAATTCCTAAGGTTTGTAAGTTATGACAATTCAAATAAAACAGGATACCAATCCAAATAGAAAGTTTGAATCCTAAATATTTATGTTACTTGATAACTGTAGACCAAGTCCACCGTCGGTACTCATAAACCGCAATGTAAAATAACTCCAACACCAGTAACAACTTTATACACCCTTGTGTTAAAGGAAGCACAAACTTTAATAAAATAGTTGCTTAACAAATACAACCAGTAACTAGTATCGGATAAACTTCACTTTACTGATATTATAAATTCGAAAAAGTGTGTAGTTCAGTATTGGCTGCTACTCATATTGGCAGTAAAACTTGTTTTTTTAAAATATTATTGATACGATCGCTACTAACTTCCTTGTCTTCGCCGTTTTGAGAGCAGTGATGAAATGCTTGCGAATAAAATCACAAAATAACTTGGTTTATTGAAATATGACGAGTAACTTGATATCTAAAATAGAACAGAATTCTTTTATCTTGGAAAATAAGAACAATTTCAGCTTTAGGCGACAGGTGGAAGCGAATTCTAATATAAAACCAGAATATTTCAGGAATATCATACGTAACATGCTCGCTTTGGTTAGGAACATATTGAGCTATTTATTTGTACCTATTTGAGATCCACAGACAGATGATCGTGCAAGAAGAGACAATCTTAGCTCAAACACTAGGAAGTGGTGAAGGGCCTTTTGGGATCTGTCTTTTGTTAGTTTGACGTTAAAAGTGCTGATTCTTAGACCCACTTCCACCGCAAACCACTCAATTAATTGAACGCTAAACGTATGTAATGTATTTAGAACATCATTATATTTCTGAAAACCGAAAACCTTTAAAAACCGTTCTATTTCTGTAAATTTTTTGAAGATGACAGATGTTTCTGTCATCTTCTGTTTTGTATAGCGTATAGAAGTATGAGGATTAGGGTGTTAAGTTCACTCATCCTCTATAGAAAAGGGAGGATCCTCCGACCAGCCGGGTGTTGTATCTGGTGGGCAACTGCCCGACGATTCATGTCGGGACGTTGTATATATGCTAGTCACTCGGTAAACTCTGCTTACGCAATGCATAATTTTGTGTGCAGTCATGACAAGCGCTAAATGTATTGAGTGATATGTGGTGCTAATGGGCCTTAGATTTGTATAAATTAAGTTTGAATTATAATTCAGTTGAACAATGATAATAGAATGTGATCCTGCAAACCTTTTACATAAATAAATACGCAACACATTAGAGACCTAGTCACCAAATATTTATAGCATAACTATGTATAATTATAGCAAAAACATCAATCAACCCGGGCGACCCTCCGTCCGACAATAGGCGAATAAACAAGCAATTTACGCCACGTCTTAATCACGGCAAAGTCCGCAATAGCCCGTGCAAGGAATTCAATTAGGTGACACGTTGGACCAGGGCCGTTAATGGAATCGACCCTTATAACGCCTAGGGCTGCCCTACGTGTGTTTTTAACTACTGGCAATGCAGAAGGTAATTTTGCAAACGGTGGGCTGCTTAAACTGGATATAGAAAGCAAATAAATTGCGTGTAAGAGCAACAAAAAAGTTACTTTTATATTTACAGTTTGCAACATATATTCGAGTTATCGGTCAATACTAGTAAACATAATATAAGTTAAATTATATATAAAACGTTCAACAGACAGACAAAGACAGATAGATAATCTATGGTGTTAGAAACATAGAACCATACTATTATGAAATAAGGCATCATCATTGGCCATCTTGTTCCACTCATTGCTGAGTATAGACCTCCTACCTTTTGTGCCATGCTTCCCTGGTCTGTGCGAGTCTCATCCAGGACCTCCCCGCGATCTTCTGTAGGTCATCGCTGTACCTGCCGAGTAATTGCGTAACATTGTCTTTCATTGCGTCATTTGCGTTGTTGAGCGGCCAAATTTTTCGAACATATAAAGAAATGAATTAGGAATATTCTTCAAAATATTTCAGATTGTGATTGAAAGTATGTAACGCAATTAGAGTGCTGGCTTTAAGTCTGCCAATGCTCCTTCTACCGTATCTCGGCAACCATTGCGTTAAAATACCTTACTGCTATGCAAAATTACCGTTTTCCGTGGTGTAGGCAGGTGGAGCCTGTGCTCCCCCGCACAGGCTCCACCTGCCAACACCACGAAAGTAGTCCAAATCCCCTGCAAGTTGATTCCAAAATATTTATCTTTAGAGACAACCCTACCACTGAAAATTAATCATGAATCAACATGAACGGTATAAGCTCTATATTTAAAATGAATGGTACTACTATTGTTATTATTTGTATAAGATATATTTGCCACACAATTGGTGCTTAAATAACGTATCAAAAGCACTGTGATCTCACGTCTACGATTCTAGGCAATTGTTTCATGTTTCATAAGCTCGGTTGTTGAAGCACAATTAAGAAATCACAGAGTAACATAAAGTTTTAATTTAAGCCTCTTTTTAATAAACGCGGGGTAAAGCGACAATCAGTATTAAAAGAGTGACCATGAAGTTTCTTGTCTGACATAACACTTTCAATTACAATCCGATGGATTTTGAAGGAAATTTCTAATCTATGGCATTATAAGTTTGAAAAATTCGTCTGCAATTACACCGCCCGCGCACCGTTCTCCATAGGAACCTACAAAGCTTTGGAATGGGCAACTAGCTTCAGCTTTCTGACTGACCGACTCTTTTGACAATTCAAAAGTGCCCGTAGATGATTTAATTGAATTAAATGCCTTGATTTCGAATTAAAAAGAATGTTTTCGAGGTTTCAGTTTGATTAAACTTTACTAGGGGAATCGAGTTTGATCTTTGTCCAACGTAGAAATACTGCCGATTCTCTTTAGCTAATGCTTAATTAATTATCTTTTAAACTGCCTCGTTCGTCTAGTAGTCGCAAGCGCTACTGCTGAGCTGAGATGAGGTCCTGGGTTCAATTCCCGGGTGGGGCAGTTTTGTAGGGTTTTCCATCTGGAATCTCTCATTAGCAGCCCGCCGTGTGGATTTATGTCCGGCTGATGGCAATAGGCTCGCCCCTTGTTTCATGCAAACTAGCGAAATGTGGGATGTAGTATAGGCATACCTCTGCCTATATTTTCGAGGAATACAGGCGTGATGTTATTAATTATCTTCTGTAAATGGACCACTCACCTTATACTCTGTGTTTCCAACAACTAAACCAATGTAGCTCTGACGGCCTTTGTCTTGAAAATAGAGCATTTAAAATGGCCGCGTTGTAAGAACACAATAGAGTGGCCATTTATTTTAATTTATAATACTAGTTACCTGGCCAACTAGTTGCAAGGCTCTAATCCTTTCTTTGATATTAATATTCACCACCACCACCACACACCACCGCACCACCACATTACCTTTGTACGTAATTTTCTGTTTTTTTCTTCTTGTCCGTTTATATAAATGTGTAATAAATAAATATTCATATGTATTTTATTGGCCAGCAAGTTTATTAGTAGAGCAGTGGTGGCCCAGTGGTAACGGCCCCGACTTACGGTCATGGGTTTGAACCCAGGCAGGCGCTTTACTTTGTGTAAATCATTTCATCACCACTGCTCTTAAAACGGTGAAGGAAAACATCGTGAGGAAACCGGCATGTCCTAGACCAAAAATTTGAAGACATGTGACATCTACCAACCCGCACTGGGCCCGCGTGGTGGATTACAGCCCACTCCCTCTTACAGAGAGGAGGCCTATGTCCCAGCAGTGGGCTGATTACGACGAAGATGTGTCCGTGGCATCACAGTGGGCCCTATCAGAATACCAGCTCGGTGGTATTTATTATCGCCGTATTATGCTTAGATAGGAGCCTTTTTGGCCTCGCACAGGTCGTTATTATTTTGTTAGTTTTTTTTTATAATTAAGCTCCTTTTTTATTTTTTTTATATAATTTTGTTTTTTTTTTTTACTGTTTGTATTTCCTGTGAGTGTCCCAAATAAAATATATTTCTTTCTTTTATTCTTTCTTTCTATCTTTCTTTCTTTCTTTCTTTCATTATGATTATGATGTATTTTATTCTTGGCTCATGGGTAACATGCCGCTCGGGTCGATCGAAGGTTAAGCTACGCTTGCCGCGGTCGGTTCCTTGATGGGTGACCATCCATTATATATTGAGACCCCTCCGTGCCTCGGAAAGCTCGTTAAGCCGTGGATCCCGACTGTCATTCGTAGATCTTTGACAGCCGTTACGGGTGGTCAGAAGCTTAATAGTAGGACAACCAGTCTTGCCAAGGGATATCGTGTTACCCAAAAACTGGGTTGTTTAGGTCAGATAAGCAGTCGCTTCACGTAAAATACTGGTATTTAGCGACGGACGTCGCTAAATACCAGTATTTTACATGAAGCTAGCTGAGACTGGAAGCTAACCCCAATTACTCTGCCAATTACGAAATGATTTTGATGATTCTTTTTTTGTTTGGTAGGTCATACTTCAGAGGTGATCCCATATAAATTTTATTAACTTTGCTTGAGTAGTTTTTGAGTTACCTTCAATAATACGTATTTTACCCATTTAGTATATATGGATGATATGATAAGTTCCTGTCACTGTTATTTACATAGCAGGTAGTGGTATTAGAATTTGTGTGGGGTAGGTACCACAACTAAAAAGTGAAAAATAAAAAAAAATTACAAAAAATTTAACCGACTTAAATAATGACCAAAAACGTGCAAAATAACTTTAATTTCCGAAGTCGGTGGCAAAAAACGAAAATATAGAATCAAAGACACCGATTTCCGAAAACAGTAACTAAGCTTGGGCACTCCAACCAAATGGTTTAGGTTAGATTAGAACTGTGGTAAACCGCGCGCGAGCTGAGCGAGTTCGTTGCAGTTACTTGGCTATTTCGTATTTTTAGGACCCCAGAGTAGGAATTATTTGAGGCTCAAAAAAAGAGGCGGTATCATTAAAATAAATAATAATAATATTGTTTATTTTAAGAAACTTAGACATAGATTACAAAGTATTTTAACAGGCAAATTTAGGTCAGAAAAAGCGGTGTAGTCATCTGTAGCCGAACTAGGCAGAGCCTGTAATTCAGCTATCAGTGCCAAACCCCTCGAGTATTATACAAATTTATAAAAGCCATAACATGATTTCATTTGTATCTTCTACATAATCACTTTAACAGTTTATAATGTATTTACTTAGGTATTAGAAAGAGTACATAAAGAGAAAAAAGAAAAAAAATTGTGTGGTGTTTGCATGCAGGTCCTCTTGAGTGAGATGGGAAGGTACGTGTCTGATGTATAAGAGGATCTGTGTCGTGTTTTATAGTGTTCTGCTGTGTGTTGTGGTGTGAGTGTGATCGTTTGTGTGTATGTTATGAGAATTGTATGTAATTACATAGGATTTTTATTAGGATGCTATATACAGAAGAAGTTCAATCTGTTCATAGGTAAGACTTTTCAGGTATTCGGTAAGTTTCTTCTTGCATTGCATTGCGGGTATATGTTTAGGGTTCTGTTTTATCTATTGTACATTAATGGACCAATGGAGTGGGCAAAGCGTTGACTAAATTTAGTTTTAAACAGCTCAGTTCTTTCGCATACTATATCTTTTCTTCGTTTTTGGAGGTGTTTTGGATTGTAGCTAAGTTGGCTGTCTTGTAGGAGGACAATGCTTATTATGTATAGCTGTCTCACGGTCATGACTTCCCATTTTTCACATAGCGTTGTTGTCGTGGCATTATATTAGAGTGTTCAATACAATAATATTATTAGGAAAGCAAAATGGGAATTATTTGACGTGTGATTTCATACATGCCCAACTAAAATAATAGTTACAATCACTTTATGATCATTGGTTACTCGACCATACCGAAAACAATATTGTTGTTTTAAACACAGAACCACAAATAAAACCACAAACACGCTAAACTCTAACATCAAACAAAACAAGTTACCTACCTTTTAAATTATATTCAGCAAATAACGATATCAATGTACAGGCTGGGATACATTTGGGTCGAGTAATAATAATAATAACATAATTTATATGTAAATAAAGGATAAAGGATAAAGGATAATAATAATAATGTATATTTTGCCAAAAATAGTGCTTTACATTTCCTTATAGTCTACTTTTATAGCTAGGTTTACATTCTTTAATGAAATAAGACGCAAAGAAAATACTTTGCTTATGAACTCCACACTAGGACGAGCCTGTCTCGTGGAGTCCTTGGTTGGTATTTCCATATGAAAATGCGTATTACATAATTCATTATTGTTACAATCGAGAAGCACATGAAAAAGTGTTATTATTTTATAGCAATCAAATCATTGTCTAGACTAAGAAAAGTTAAATAAGAAAAAAAAATATATGCACCAGCGGGTCATAATTAAATTCGATACACAATATAGTTTACAATATTATTGCCCGGCTAGAGCCTAGTGCTTTAATGACTTGCTTTAGGTTTGCATGACATTAGCGAGCAGATGGTGTGAAAAATAATATTAATATTCCTCTTGGCCTCTACTATCTATTGTTTTAAACATCAAAGTCTCTACATTGATATCACTGACAGTAAATGACAAATTACAGCTGGGGCCGTAAATTACACGCATGTCATTTCAAGGTGACAAAGTTTACGTTAATGATCTCCGAGATACGGAACCACAGTGTTTTGTTGTGTAACTGTTGCTAATACGACTAATAGTTATTTATGTCACTCTTGTTATGTGTTTACTCATCAGCAGGATTTTTTATTTTAATGGAAAACATCAGTAGCTCAAACGAAAGGCCTTAAAACAATGTGGTTACAGATAATGCTTTAGAATCGCCCCCTAATGAAAGAAAGAAAGAAAGATTCTTTTTTTAATGTTAACTTTCGTGTTCGTTTGTTGGCCAAAAGAACAGATAAAGTTCTAGTGGATATAATCGCATCAAAAACTAACTTGGTTCTGGTAAAAAAAGCACGGCTGCCGCTAAAATCACATGAAAGTATAGAACTTTTGTTAGGGTGTGTTATAAGTTTTATAGTAGATGATATGAAATTGATCATTCAGTATTACACAATGAATTTAATAATGAAGTTACTATAACTAAACACGGTTTATAAACAAGTAACTAAAGGTTAATATAACATCTGCCGGGGTTGCAGGAATGTCCGAATGGGATACCGTGGCCTCTGGCAACGTACAGGCAATTGAAAGAACACGGGTGGGTTTTAGTCAGCAAGAGTCTGACACGCCCTCCCGCTCCACAATATTATAATATACGTTATTATAATATCACGCGAGATGACGCGAACAGCAGTTAGTGACTGACTGTGTGCATGTATGTCGTATTTGATTGCTGAATTCGAACTGTGTCTGAACAATTTTTTTTTTTTTATCGTATCTCGTAGCTGACCTCTGAGGTCATGACTACTTAACCGGGCTTTTCTTTCTCGTGGCTGCCTTAAGCTACTACACTCAAAGCCTCCAGCCAGGGCAAAAACTATTCGAATTAAAACTAGGCGAGCACTCGCTAAGGGCACCCCCTGTGGGGTACGAACCTCGGCTTAGGGCGTTGCTGGGGGGAGGACAGCAAGATGGGACAGGCTGAATCAAGTATATATCATTATTATTAGTCGGAGATTTCAAAACTACTGGCTCAGCATCGACGCGGGTTGGTGCATCGGCGAGCAAGGTGCTCGGGAGGGTCGCGATCGCGGAGGACGTCTGCGGCGAGGTCAGAATGCGGGTCGGTGTGTATGTTTGTGCACTGTACTTATTCCCCTATTGCTCTCTTGGAGGAGGGTTATGGGGTCATCAGGGTCGGTAAGGATTTGCCTCGGGCGGCGGATCTGACTGATTCTACTAGGGACATAATTGGCGGCCTCGACAACCAGAGGGTTGCGATGTTTGGCTGCGGAATCAAAGAAAGGCTTGCAATTGCGTTTTAAAAATTGGTCTGAACTCACAGACGAGCGACGTCTTAAGTACTTGAGTTCGCAGGTTGTGTGCATATGCGGGTTACATACCACTACAAAAGCAATGAAATGTTGCAGGCTTGTCTAAAGTACTTCAAATGTAGACAACCTTTGAAGTATTTAATTGCAGTTACAAAACGCAGAAGCATCATTTTAATTAAGCGAATCCTCCACCAGTCTGTCACTTAGATAAATAAAAAGTACCAACTTGAAAGGCCACAAAGAACCTTCGTCATCTTTCTCAACATCCCTCCAGTATATTTACAATACACAGCTACCGCGGATGACTCTCATTATTTCGGAAATCTAATCTCTTTGCCTCTAATCTGCCTAAGGCTGCCTTTCCACCGGAGATGTGCCAAGCTGCGTATGGCCTGTTCCAAAAGTATCCAATGAAAATGAAAACAAACGATCAAAAAACATACCTGTGTATCACAATCAAATCAAAACATTCAATTAGTGACGCTATACGTCACTTACAAATTGAATGTTTAGATTTTTTTTACACAAACGTATTTAAATGATTTAAAAACTATCAGACTTAAAATAATAATAATAATATGTACAAGTATATAAAAAGGGGGGGGGATAATTATAGGGCATCAAAAAATTCGTCCGCATCGCTGTCAATAGAAAAAGTGCCCAAAAAATTGATTTGATTTGATTATTTATGATGATTTTTTTAATCACCATAAAGATGTTTTTCATTCGATAATTGAGGTTAATTTTAGAACCTCAATTTCCGTTGATGATTTTTCGATAACAATTTAATTATATTATTCAAACAATAATAATTATTGTTGTTAAAAGTGGTGATATATTAAAATAAAACCTTCTAAATACAGATAAATGGGTTACTAATTACCTTTAGTGATTGATTGTGTAAGAATTTAACCTGACGGTTTGTTTACACTTATATTAGACATTTTTGAAACACACTATAATGATGGATGAGTATGATGTCAACCAATACAATCGTTTGATTTTCATAGCGAAGCTTGGCTGGGGTGGAAAAGGGTTCAACGTAGCTCAGTTTTTAACAAAGAGCATCATCATAGCACATCTTACCCGCACCATTTAGTTCTGGTAGAAATAGACACATAATTTCGTAACTTAACTTCACCGCTTCGTTACCACATCTCCGTGGAACGGCAGCCTAAAGGGGTCGGGTGGTAAGCAAGTTTGCACGATAAGGGGATTCTCTAAAAGCTACTTAAATTGCGATTAACAAATTTGCAGGCGCAACCCTATCTCAGAGGCTGGCATTACCGAACGATTAGTGACAACACTGGCGTCTACGTCATCTGTTTTATGAGTGAGAACCTGTCGGCTTTGTGTACAGGGTGACGATAAATTCCTTGTCTGTGATCCTTTTAAGGCGTTTTCAATTGTATCATTTCGAATACTACGTTTTCCGGGTTCGGAAAAGCTTGAAAATTGTTAGTAGCAGCTCTTCTTTTAGATTTGTGCCCGGTTTATGGCAAATAGCTCGCCCTCTAAATGTTACATGTGACTGAAAAGATCCTAAAGATATGATTGTATCTGCTTACCCTCTTTAGTCTCAAGGCATCTTCAGATATGATGTTGTGTGAGTGTCTTTTTCTTTACCATTAAGTACAACAAATCCGAAACATTGCCAAATCACAACACAACCCAAGCTCAGAATACAACAACTTCCTTGGTATGTACCTATGTATATTCTGACGAAAAGGCTTCACAGACGCCCAAAAGGAAATTTGTTGTCACCCATAAAAATGCGTAAAATATCGTAAAGGTCCTGTCATATACAAAACCCGACATCGCAGAATATCGGGCTAAGGGTGCTTCTAGACGACATGTGCGTCGTATACACCGTCGTACGCAGGGATAAGTTATGTTCTCGTCTGGACTAGTGCTCGAATGGATGGATATAATGTTATATCCTATCTGCTGTTTATAGGGCTGTTGTAGTGATGTTTATTTTCTTACTTATAATAGATTTTTCTGGTATTTTAGAAGGGACTATGTCGAGCAATTAAAATAGCACAATTATGTAAATAGCCGACGTTAAATAGCAAGTTGGTTAGATGCTAATCTTTTAACCCTCAACATTTCTAAAACAAACTTTATCTGTTTCACTCCAAACATGAGCACACAGCCAGCTGCTGATTTTGGGATCGTGATCCATGAGTGTTCAAACTCCAATTATCCTTGCAATTGTCAAGGCATACAGCAAGTTAGATTCACCAAATATCTTGGTATAACAGTAGACCAGAGACTGTCCTGGCACAATCATATCGAAAATACCATGGCCAGGGTCAGAAAACTTATATGGATCTTTAAAACGTTGCGGCATGTGATGCCACCGTCGCTACTTAATAAAATCTATACTGCTCTGGCACAATCAATCATCACATACTGTATACCGATCTGGGGAGGGGCTACCAAGACAAAATTTTTAGATCTAGAAAGGGCTCAAAGGTCTCTCATCAAAGTCATGTATTTTAAACCCTTTCGGTATCCTACTGACACCCTTTACAAAATTAGCAAGCTGCTATCTGTTAGGAAATTATATATACTGAACACAACTTTAAATATGCACAAGACCCTCTCTTTTGATCCATCAAAACTTGACAAAAGACGTAAAGATATTGTGGCTCTTTCCACTCGAGTCCGTACTGTTTTCGCCAGGCGTCAGTATAACACACAATCTTCTTATATTTATAATAAATTAAACCTCAAATTGAATATTTATCCCATGCTATGGTATAAATGTAAGATTACTCTAACGGAATGGTTAATGTCACAAACGTACGACGATATTGAACTGATATTAACCAGAATATGCTAATCAATAACCTGAACCCAATCTTAACTCACACACGCACACACACACGCACACACACACACACACACACACACACACACACACACACACACACATACCTGAATATGCCAAAAAAAAAAAAAAAATGTAGCTTATTAAATTAACGCCTTCTTTTTCTTTTAATCAGTCTCAACATTGTTTATGTATAACCCATGGGAAGTTGCGAGGTAACCCCATCACAAGTATCCTCATAACTTACCGGGGCTGCCTCACTTTTGTGCTGTAGAACAATTGTATGAGAAACAATAAAAACTTTTTATTTTTTTTTATTTATTTTATTAGAGACGTAACTGTGGATAGTATGTCGGTAGCCATTATCTAGCTAGCGGCTCGCCATTAAGTATGTAAGTACTTAACCTTGGTCAATGCTAACTGGTAACATTGAACAAAATTCAAATAATATACTAATATTATTGTTTTCTTCGTAGATTCAAGACGATACAGCTGATGTACAAACGCCAGCACATCAACCTACTACAATCTGTCAAATTTCTTTAATAGATTTTCAACTTTATTACTACAGCGTAAGGTTCAAAGTTGATTGGGAAAATTTGACAGTTTCGGGTAGGTTGACCTGCTGGCGTCTGTACATGGTGTGTCTCAACCAGTTGTCAGCAAAACGTAAAAAGGTAGCGTATATTTTGTCACGTCGTTTTTTCCAAGAGAAACGTCACTCACATTTATTCAGTCAACTTGACAGCTTTGTGACGACTAACGTTTCATTCACAAAAGAAACCTCAACAGAGGTGTTAAAAAGTAAAGACAACTTGATTATAAAAAGCGCGTCTAAAGTACAAGTTGCGCTTGATCAATATATTGTAACCTAAACAAATGTAATGTTTTTATGTATTTTTTTTTCTGTATTTCCTGTGCGTGTCCCAAATAAAATATTTTTTTCTTTTTTCTTTCTTTCTTTCTTTCAAAGAACAATTTATGACATATTTTTATATTGATAAATTATTATTTAAGCATTTTAAGTGTTAATATAGATTTAGAGAAACAGAACGTTGCTTGAAATAAAGCCTGCGTGAACGTATGAAAGAATGACATTTTTGTTTCATATCTGTGGATATTATTTGAACCATGAACCTTCTTTGGTACTAACTGATCCTCGAATAGTCTTCGTTTTGTAATTAGAACACATTTTGCGCCTAATACTAGCTTTATTACCGTAACAATCCTAGACCTTTTAGTCTTGGTTTAATTAAACCATCACTTATGCAGTATTTTGTAATAAGATGGCAAAGGTTCTAAATAGATAGAGTTCAAAATGGCGAATGACAGAACCGACTACTCAATATCCAAAAGCATTTAGTGGCCATGTATTTTGTAGTACCTTAACACTAACCTTGCAACTAGGAGTCAAAAATTGCCTACAAAGCTAATAAATAAATACATACAAACTTTTAACTCTTATATATAATTTCGGACTGAGTTTAGAGATATGCATGTCAAATAAGTTTCTTTTGTTACACTGTTCTGTACTAGAAAAACAAGATTCGGTTGATGGCCGCGTGAAAAAAAAAAGACGCAACCTTCCATACTAAAATTGTCATTTTCCTTTGCATCACCTTGTTAATACGTAGGTCATTAAGACAGCGGTAGAAAACAACTGTTTTAAATTAAAGGTACCATCCCGTAACCGACCGCAAGAGGCAAGTAAAGGCGATGTGTCGCCGCGACGCGACTGGTTTCTATGAATTTCTATGAAATACCTTCCGTAGCGACACGTCGTTGGCAGCTACGGGCGAGTGACAGGCGACACGTGTAGGTCGACTGCAGACCAGTAGTGCCGCCAACGCTCGAGCGATAACACGTTTTTCTATCTTCTATCTACCGACTAGAATACGTGCTGCTGCCGCCCGCGGTCTGGTTCGGAATCATGACTGCAGCGATATGACGCCGCAACGTGTCGCCGAGACATGACGCTGCGACACGTCGCCTGCAGTTGTCGCCTGTGGTCGGGTACGGAATAGTCTCTTTAGATGAGTATGCTACACAGGCTTACTGTAATGCTAAGCAAACGCCATCATGCATATTCAATATATCAAACACTAACGATTATGATGCCATCCATGAACACCACACACAACATCATCACATTAAATTGTCCAAATTGATATCACTGTGATAATAGCGTCATTTGATAACCGAATACCGACCACAAACAATAGTTTGTTAATTCGTGAACGCGCAGCAATAACTGCGGTGCAAATTACACATAGTTGGAGCGATGTTCCAACTATTCCAATAGCGTTCGAATCAAATTCGTATGATGTCACTGTACGTGGATATGAGCAGTAATATAAAGTGACATATGTCAAGCTTGTATGAACATGCTTACGTATCCTCACGCCTTTTCCTTCAAAGGGATAGGCACAGGTAAAATTTACACCTAAATTTCGGCAGTTGTGTTCAAGTCACATGTTAATAGGGGGCAGTTCATTGCCATCAACTGGGCCTTAATCTAGACTCCGGGCTGCTAATGAAAGATTCTAGATTTAAAAAAAAAAGAACTAAAACTACGGAGGTATGATTCGGTTACATATTTTTGGGTGGGTGTGAGTGTGGAGTTAAGTGTGGTGTATGTGTATAGTATGGTGTGATGGTAGGGGAGATGATAGGTATGTTTGAGTTTATGAGATGTATGTCAGTAGATTTTCTGTTGTGTCCTGCTGAAGTAGCCACTGAGTAATTTTATGTTTTAGCGCGCGTCTTATCTTTGATAAGTTACCTCCTCGGTTGCCATGTGTTGAGTATATAGTTCGTAATACAACAGTTATGAGTTTTCATTGTAATTTATTTGGCTGTTAAATACGACAGATCTGAATTTTCATACAAACATTGCTGGCCGGGCGCTCGCATGTATTCGGCCAGTACAGCAATTTCGATCTATCTGGAAGAAGGTTGTCAAAATAATGTTTGAGAAAACGTTATTGTATTCGCTCCAGACGATGGGCAAACAATAAGATAAACATTGTAATTGCAATTACTAGAGTACTAACATAAAGTGAACAAAAGCTTAATTGCAGAAAGATTTTATCAATGTATCGGTAACACTCTGCCCAACCCTTCGGGGAATAGGCGTGATATTATGTTATGTTACACATTACTTTATTATTTTACCCAAAACGGTTTCCGAGTATCATCAACGACTGTCTGCAAAGAGTCTAAATGTCCCATTTCCAAGTTAGCAGAACAGTCGCAAAACCCCAAACGCTAGCAATAAATAAACCGCGAAGATAAAATGTCTGCCGTAAAAATACAAACGAAACAGGTTATGTACCAAATTGTGGGGAAACGTGGAAATTAATCTCACTATCTCATCTCCGCTTGTTGACAGCCAGCTTAATCTATTTCTCTGTAGATAATCCGGGTCTTAAACGTAATTTATCTTTCTAATAAAAATACCTGAAAGATCCAATACTTAGTGAATATATTCTGTGACGAAAAAAATGTGAATTGGCTGTAAAGCGTTGGTTTCCCAGGAAAGCGGTTTCGTCATATTTTAGCTGACGTCATGATAATCTATCTTTTTCAGTGTTTGACACTAACACTTTCGAGTCCACCCAGTTTTCTTAGAGCTCATACGTCATGCCTCCAAAATACAAACATCAAAAAAAGTTTGCGATCAAATACAAAAATTCAAATTCAAAATATTTTATTTCACATAAACCTACAAGGGCACTTATAAACCGTCAGAAGGTGCACGGTTCCAATTGGTCGTTTCCTATGGAGAAGAGCCAGCAAGAAACTCCACGGTTACTCTTTTAAAAGTAAATGGTATTTACAATATTTTCAAATTACAGTGTTAATAGGTATGAGAGGACGGTGTAGACCTATCAACAAGTACCAGGTGCTTAGCAAGATAGAAAATGGTCGACAGATCTACAGTCTGTTAAGTCTACAACGTTCTCACATTCACAAAATCTAAAAGAAAAGAATCTATATAAAAACAAAATTAAATAATAAAAATAAAAAGCTATTTAGACCAAATGACATGATTGCCATTACAGCTGTAACAAATCTAATTTATTATAAAAAATATAATATTTTAGATATTATAATGTCAAATAATGAAATCATCAATCAGTTTGAAAAATCGTAATCGTTTTTGTTACGGTAGACTATATCATAATTTCTACTTCTTTTAAGATTCTTTACTTAAAAGTATAGAATTATAATATAAAACAAAAAACAAATTCTTTTTTTTTCATATAAAAAGAAATTCAATCCAAGCTTACTCATTCAAAAACCTGACTTAGCCAATTTTAACGGATTTATAATATTTTTTCGAGGGATTATCAGAAGTTTTACGAGCAGGAATTGTAACTTTGAGGGAAGAAGCATATTCCACGAGAGAAATAGCACGCAGAGTTGCTGTATCCCAATCCTGTGTCGTGGTCACGTTGCAGAGGTACCACGGCATGGATAATTTACCTGACAGACCAGAAAACATTTTGCAAAACTGTTTCTTCATTGACGAATAGCGAATCAGTACTCACCCAGATAACCGACGTGTCCCTGTCTGGATGAGACCCAAAGACTCTGAAACCCAAAGAACTGCCACTGGAACCATTCATCAAGGCGGGAAATCGTGTCTTTTTGGGATGGAATTATGATTGGAGCTAGAACGCCTTTGATTCCGTTTTGAGGCTCCATGACGGCAGATAGGTACAAAAAAAAAATATTCCTCAATTTCTCGTAATTGCACCTACCACTGTTTGTCTCTGCATCACCCAAAGGTTGACTGGTAGAAAATGCCTATGGCATTAAGTCCGCCTCTGTACATTTCTGTGCTTGAAGTATTAAATAAATAAATACAAAACAGTCGCTATTGATGGAATTGTCAGACCTTCCCAGTTAATCATGGGCACCAATTCATACTGATCGACGATAATGCGCCCGCACATCGAGTTCAACGAGTCAATGCTGCTTTCCGAGAATACGACATCACAAAGTTAGACTGGCCTACCGGCTCGCCTGACTTAAACGCAATAGAGGACGCGTGGGATGCCCTTAAGCGAGCTGTTTGGAACCATCAGCCACCTCCCCAGACAGTGTCAGAGATCAGGGAAGCCGCTATTCAAGAATGGGACTGGTTACCGCGAGAAATGCTGGATAAATTGATCCTCAGCATGCCCAAGAGGATCTCCGCATATGTGCGAGCCAGGAGAGGAGTTATATTGTATCTAAATAAAAACCTTCTATTAATAAATTGTTGTATAAATTTGGTTAAACGATCTTTTTCTTTCCATCCAATTTCTGTTACAATTACATTAGGATTGAATTACTCAATTTTTGTTATTAAAAAGAGTTTAATTTTTTAATTGTAAACAGAATTTTAAAAAAGATATGACGACGTAAACACTTTTTCTTGATAAAGTTAAATTAAAAAAAAAAAAAACAGCTTTTGCTAGTGATCACAAACTTTTTTTGATGTGTGTACATATTGCAAGTTGACCTCCTGGAACGGTCACCCGTTTGCGGTAAGATGACGAGACGGGGGTATCCCAAATTTTGTGATTTTTTTTTGGGCAATGTATTTATTTAAATTTTTGTTGAAATCTTGTTATATTTTTAATTTACAAAACGTTATTATTTTGTAACAGCTTAGTAACGTGTTCTATATTATTGATATTTAAATGATCGATATTGGAGAAACTACGTATGTTAAAATAATAAAAAAATAAACTTCGATTGAGATAAGAACTGATTTATGTTATAACTACTTTTATTTGTAGCTTCGCTCCCGTGCTTCTTCTGTTTCCCTTTACTTTAAGTAATTCCAGCTATAAACTATGTCTACAAACATCACGTAGTCGCATCGATCCGTAGCTTCGTTGCGTGAAAGAAGTACAAACGGAAATCATACATTACCTATCCGTGTACTACACATACATGAATAGGTATGTTAGTGTCTCACTCACTCCATTCGGCATGTTCGTGAACGGGCGCCGTCAGTAGGGATTGGTCATCTCTTAGCTGCCACGGCTTATTTTAATTTTTGAATTGTTTTTGTTTTTATATTTTTATTACGGACGCTTTTAACGCGCACGTCTTTCTACATTGTTCTCACATGTATAATTTCAACATAAATGATGTAACCAATATTTTGTAACAATATTCTGATTTAAAAGAGTGTCCGTGGAGTTTCTTGCCCATTCTTCTCCATAGGAACCTAATACGCTTTGGAATAGACAACTAGCCTTATTTTTCTGACTGACCGTCCCTTGACAATTCAAAATTACCTGTAGTTGGTTTATTTAAAATAAATGCTTTGAGTTTGAGTTTGAGTAAGGTTATTTCCTCAGAAATTATGGAACCAATTTCGATTAGGTTTTTGCTTTACATAGTATAAGTATCACTATAGAGCAGGTTCGTTTACGATTATAGGCTATCAGGAGCTGGACTAATATATTTTTTATAAAGTATTGAACTAAATAAAATAAGAAATAGTTCTATTTTTATGTTAGTTTAATTTAGTTTCAAAGGATAGATATTTATTAGGAGACAAATGGTATGTAAAAAATACATTTTATGTACTATGTTTAACAAAATTTTAAAACAATTAATAATTATGATAAGGACTGAAACAATTTAGACAGAGCCCCAGCTTTTCGTTGCATTGGTTGCAATACAAAATAGAGCGTAAGTCCCCTTTTTTTTCGGTGGTCCAGCATTTGACGCATCTTTTTCGCAGGATACGCCTATCAGCAGCACATCTTAGCAAAAGGGATTTTGACAACAAAAAAACATTTTGTCCGTCAGATAGATTATTAAATAATATCGGACAAGTATTTTTCTTTTTTTACGTAATCAAAATATCCCGGCGATACATTGAGTTAAAATGACCGCGGAGGTCAGGACTACTTAACCGGGCTTTCCTGTGGCTGCTTTAAGCTAGTACAATCAAACCCTCCAGCCAGGGTGTAGCATGACGTCACTCCGGTAGATTTTATACCAACTTGTGACGAAGCGAGCCCCTAAATATTTTTTTATTAATATGATAAAGCAAAAAATACATGTCTAATATTTTTTTATTATATGACTGACTAAATAGCTTTTTTTCCCAGTCAACATTCCAGCTCCAAATAGCAGGTCTGGCACTAAATTTTCAAGAACCACGAGACTTTTAATTAAGCTCAGTTTATCGTCCTTAATAATAAAAATGCATTTACCGTCATTACCTCCATGAGGTTTATAATTACTTTCTTAAATCACCTCAAGCTTTTATACTCGCAAGTATAGTATGCCAGCATTTGGTCATGGTTGTCAATCGGCTTCATATGTTTTGTGTACATCTAAGGCCTCGGTTTGGTATTAATGTACCCTCTACTGTTTCTGGCTACAATCATTTCTGCACTGTACTTGTTTGAAAGAGATTTTGATTTGGCGTTTGTCTTTCCATGCAATGACATAAAGGTCATCCTTTTGCATGATTGCCAACTCGCCTCCTTTATTTAATTGGCATTTTTTATTTGTATTCGTGTACATTTTCTTTTCAAACTTAATGTCCTCGTGCTGTAAATCTGGAAAGTTGTTTACTTTTCGGCTAACTCCACGCCGGTATATATGACCTACATATCGGAACTTCCGCATTAGGTGTAGCATTACTTCGTCTACATGTTTTGCACTTTCTACTTTTATATCAGCAGCACCTGCATATAAATATAGTAATAGTAATAGTTGCCAATCCCAATTGATCGGCAAGAACATAAAATTTAAAACTATATTGGTGGCGTTTCCCTTTTACATATTGCCTGACCTTATGGCGACCACCCCTGAGCATCATCGAGTCATCCACCGCAATATGCTCGGTCGGATATTATTTCCAGCATTCTTTTATTTAAAAAGTCAATCATATATTTCACCTTGTCGTAGATATTATTACATGGCAGATTTTGTACATTCATAATTCTTAATATTTGTGAAAATCGGTTACGTAACATTTTTGTAGAATATATATTTTGTTGAAAAAATATATTTTTCTTCCAGTAATCTATTACTCTATTCATTTTCACGAACCCCTTATGGAAAAAGAGTCGTAAAAACAACGATAACTCTTCCATATCTAAATCTTTCCAGGCAACGGCTCCTTTGAGCTTATTGCCGCACTCGTTTGTGCACTTTAGCAACGTTTCAAGAAAACTATTGGTCATTATTCCTCTGAAGTAGTCAATTGGTAAATGACCTAAGCTTACTTTAAGTCCCGGGTTCCCAATAAATGGAAATGGGTTTTGGTTTTCCGGAGACGGATTACCCATTCTCCAAGCCATTTGTTCATGCCCATGTTCAACGTCACTTCCAAAATCAGGGCTTGCTGGCAGCCCTAAAGTATAGTCAAGTCACTTCTTCATCCGAATCTTCTATGGCACGATAGTCTCCTTGCAACATCCCAATAAGTTCCGCATCAGACATCAGATCATTTTCTATCTCGTCTTCATAAACAGGACTTAACCGCGAGCCCTCCAACATCATTTAATAAGATAATTTTCTATCTTGTCTTCATAAACAGAACTTACCGGCAAGTCCTTCAACATCATAAGGTCATTTTCTATGTCGTCTTCATAAACAGAACTTAACGGCGAGTCCTCCAACATCATGAGAATATTTTCTATATAAATAAATTCATTTATTTCAGGTAAATTCATAGAAATCATCAAATAAAACCAAATAAGCTCAAATAAATTAAAATCAAATCAAACATCAAATGAAATTAAATCAAAATAAATCAAACAAAATTAAATCAAATTAAATTAAAATAAATACTTAATCAAAACAATCAAATTAATACCTTTTCTACGACACTGGTACAGCAACATGTCTGCTGGAACAATGCCGGATGAAGGGGCAGTCCAGCCTTCCCGGAATCATCGCCAGTACGATGTTGGGGCTAACCCGTAACCTGCGCATCAAGGATGTGGCGCGCTTGCGCATGGTCGCGTGAAAGCAATCGGTACGCCCCATCACCGCCCTGAACGCGTTATTGTACTGGACGTGGATGACGCTGTAGCTTGTATTAGAGTAGTGAACCCACAGACTGCACGAGTACAGCGAAGTACAGTACGCTCTAAAGAGCGCAGCCTCAACCTCAGTAGAGCAGCGCGCAAATCTGCGGGCGATCATGTTAGCTCTAACAGACAACGCTCCCCGATCCCGTTCCATATCTGCGTGATCTTTGACGTCGACAATCAAAACATGCCCCAAGTATGTAAACTGGTCAACCCTTTCCAAAGGAATTCCATTATCCTTAATAAACGTAGACGTTGAAGGTATGGGTTCTTTAAACGGTTTCATATTACTCTAAAAGAAAAATAAAATACTTATGAGTAACGGGTTTCTTCGACTCGTCCTATTCGTCGATCGTCACGGCGAATCAACCGTAGTTTTTTCGCGGAAAAACCGTCGTTTTTCACGGCAAAAAAAACGTGTGGGTATAAAGGGCCGGGAGGGTGTGTCAGACTCTTACTGACTAAAACCCACCCGTGTTCCTTCAGTTGCCTTTACGTTGCCAGGGGCCACGGTATCCCTTTCGGACTTTCCCGCAACCCCAGCAGGCATCGGTCCTATCAGACTCCTTCAGATCTCTTTGAGGCGCGCGTGGAGCACAACGCGCCATTGAGCCGGGCCTGGTCCTTATCGGACGGCGAGCTACCCATTGCTCACCATCCGCAAGCCTGCGCCTACGGTGGCCGGGAATCTGCCTGCGATTCCCGACGCCCAGGGCGTCTCCTGCGGCGGCTAGGGGCGTGAGGGCGCGAAGTTTGCCTCTCCCTCACGCGTTCTGTCTCCTCCTTCGGGTACAAAGGGCCATTTGTATAATTTAATTTACTTACTTTATTTTGTTTACTTTGTTGGTTTATTATTTCTTAATAATCATATATTCGTATTTGTTCGCTTGTTCACATTCGAATATTAATCTTATTTAGGGCTACCGACTTTTCAACGACGGACACACGACAGTGCACATAAATGGATAAATTGGGTAAAATTTGCCGCCGGATTCAATATTAAATTTAATTTCATGTACATAATCTCGAAATAAATATTTTTATTTTAACTAAATATTTGTAATCTTAAAATGGTTTATCACCCGTGAAATACGAAAATCCTGTCACCCAAAAAAAACCAACGAGTATAAATTAACAAATCCTGTTAAAATATACAACTGATTTTATTTTAAGTCCTGTGTATAACCCCTGTATAAGTGTCAGTACTCGGACTCGTTACTTGGGACTTGTTAATTGATTATCCATGTTAATCAACAGATATAAATTTGAACCCTGTCAGTCAAAATAGGACAGTTTAAAAAGACTTCATTTTTGTTGGTTTGGGAAATTGTTGTATTGGGTTCCTACCTGTAAAAACAAATGTAAGTGGTGATAGTAAATAAATAAATTTTCAAATTGTATATTGCTGTATTCGCATTGAAAAATGCGAGGGCTCCCGGAATGCCTATAGCGACTTGAGTGAACCCTCCAGGAGGGCTCCCGGCACTGAACGTGTTAAGGACACCTTAAAACGCTCTGTATTTGGACAGCTGTTATTGTGTGACTGCTCACCACTTTCATATGAAACCAAAGCTTTAGAAAACAAGCAGTTCAAATATTAAAAAAAAAATACTTTCGTGGATATTGATTAATAGAGAAATAGAAGAAACAAAGAAAATATGCTGTCTCATGGAAAAAAATAAAAAGCAGACAGACGCGTGATATAATTGAAAGGAGCCTAGAAAGTTCCTGGTAAAAAGTCACGAAATCATTCTGCAACTTATCCCTTTCCAATATAATTTTGATGATTTAATTGCCAACCCGACAGAGACGGCACGAGCACTGATCACCATGCAAAGTGACAATGACAACGCAACGCTTACGGCACTTTAGCTGGGCCGAGGCAGCGCCACTATTATGCCGCTAGTGGCACTTTATCTCACTGGATTAAAGTGCCGCTAGCGGTACTCTATACACTGCCAAAAAAAAACTATTGATTCAAGTCTTCCTTTCCAAAATGTAGTTTCCGTTTTGAGAAAAATGGGCAAGAAACTCCACCGTTACTCTTTTAAAATGTTTTACAATATTTTACAACGCTCACTTGGTGGTAAATGCTCGTTCCGTCTCTTTGTGAGAAGTAATGGCGGTTAATAAAACATAAAGCGCCAAAACATAACACGTTATGTGTACAAAGCACGTAGCGTTTGCTAGATCGACTCTGACTTTGCGCTAGAATATACATAACACTTCAAAAAATTGTAAAAGTCTAAAAGTCTTAAAACGTGCACAGTGGAGCCAGAACGGGATAGCAATACAATTTTATAGTCTTACACAGCACGTCGGGTTAACTCGGGCGGCAGTCGGCCCGCGTCGTCTGTTATTACATAACGCGTATGATGTAAATAGTTTTTTTTTTTTTTAATAAATACAATCAATGAACTTTTCAATACGAATATAATAAATTGGTGCCGATTATCTTGTCACAAAAGCCTCAAAAGTAGACTAAAAATCACCATTTTTTTTATTCCTGTCACACGACTATTGCCCATTCTGAAATAGACTAAAGTGACACAACTTAACTATATTTTAGTTTGACAGCACTAAGATGCCACTAATTTAATAAAAATGGCAATTTTGCTATTCTGGATTTGACGTTTTTCACCTAAAATTTGATTGTCTAACTAAATCTGACTATTTTTAAGCGCGATTAAAAAGGTGTGGAATGAAATTATTTGTCATGAACTAAAATTCACACCAACACCTCGACTTTAGGTGCAAAAACAGTTCTGTGTCTTTTTTTCTTTTGTTTTGCTTATATCTCGAAATGTCCTATCGCAAAAATATTGACAATTTCGACCCCCTTAATAAAATCCATAAAACGATAAAATTCAACATTTAGGTAATCATTTTTCATAAATGTCATACAAAAAGTGAAAAATTCCATATAAAACACGTCGAGGCTGACCTACACACCTTCGGCTCTAAAAAAATTCACGGGGTAGGGCAAATAAGAACCACGTGGAGTCACGATTATCAAACTCGATTTTAGTTGTGTCAAAATTATTTTTAAATTTAGTTTTTTTTTTTGGAGAATAGCATTAAAAGTAAGGAATTTTAGTGATAGTTTAGTTCGGTGTACAAGAGAATCGACACCAATGTCTCACAAAACTTTTATAATAACATTTAATCAATTTTATTATAGACAGTCCTAAGTCTGGAAAGTATGAAGGAAAGTTCATTGATTTCTAACGCTTCATGAGATATTATTCTTTCGTGTACAGCGCGTTGCGAGATAACATTTACCGCGCATCATTAAGTCCGACTAGCGTGTTGCCAAATAAAATGATAGCGTTACCGCGTTTAGACTGCGGCCAAGTTTTGTAACAACGTGTTATAATTATAGCGTATAAAAACACGCGTTTATAGCGGTTTTGAACATCACTAAATTGAGAAGTACGCCTTGGCCCTACAGTGAGCTAGTCTTTATTATACTATTCAAGATCTCAGTTTTAAAATAATTCTAAGTATTACGAATTCAGCCCAACCTTTTTCTTGAACATCCCGCCTCCCATTTATTATACCAAACCCCAAAAAGTAATAAAAACAAATTGACCTCAGAAAATCAAAATTATTATTTTTATTCAGCCACAAAGTTTTCTCAACTGAATTCTTAAACTCTTACTTTGTATAAACATCTTGAACGAAACGTTATCTTGTTACTAGGCCCCAGAGAGAAATTATAACTCCACAGTTTAGTTCAGAACTCAAGTCAAATATCTTGACCGTGACCTGCTAAGGGGAGTCTACACTAGAGCATTTTGTCGAGCATTTCTATGTATCATTCTTACGAATGGTACAATGCAAGCAAAAGCTCAATTTAAAAAAGCCTTTCCATAATGTAACGTTCCTGCGAATGTTCGACGCTGCGTTCGACGTAATGCTCACACATTACATTTCTTTCTACCTTCCATTCACTGTAATAACCTGTCCTCGGCCCGCGTACTTTACTGTGCCTTTGCTCGATAAAATGTTACACCAATATGCTCGTTGGTTATTATAATCAGGTTGTAACAAATCATCGAGCGTCGTATTCGAAGTGCGGTTCCATAAAATTAAAAACGGCGAATGCTCGACGTTTTGTTATAAGTAAATGCTCTAGTATATACTCACCTTTAGGGAAAGTTTTTCTTTGTAAAAGTATACTGAATATAATTTTGAATGTGTTTTTTGGTCCTTTTACGGAGTGTGACGAAGCTTACGAAGTGAAAATGTCTTCACTTTGAGAAACTTTTGGTACGCAACCTACTGACTAAATTAAAACAGTATTTCTTACATAACGATTCATTAAGTATTTACCAACCTAAGCTTCTGTAGGTTTTAAGAATGTCTAACGTCTATTTCTGAATACCACAAATGCCACCCACCAGCGCCTGATCTCTCTCCGGCCGTGTCGGATTGCCATGCCATCGGCCTATGAAAGTTAGGGAAGAGAGAGTGCACCAGCGTCTGCGGTGCGCACACATTAGTGCACTACAATATCTCCCGCATCAATGGCTAGTCTCCACTGAGATCGGAAATTCGGTCTGAAGGACGAAAAAATAAAAAATAGGACGGCCGATTTAAAAGGATTATTTGAAAGGGGGCTTCAGAATTCTCGGTCGAAGACGTCTTCCAAGCTATAGCTAACCCGTATCAACCACAAATTGTTCATTATCACGCCATTTCTCACAAAACGAAAAAACAAGGAAAAAAGAAACACACAACAGAAATAAACATCAGTCAGTTAGCACCGCGGACACATTATTACTTTCTGAAACGAATAGTTTGCCCACTCCTGACAGATCTGGTCGCGTGCAATCGGACGGCCGGTCGCGCTGGACGAGGGTCAGACACCAGACAGCTGTGTGCGGTGATCCGGACGCTATTATTGACATGTGTAGTGATGTTTTGTCTGAATATATCCGATAATAAGGTTTGTGTGGCGGTCTTGTGTCGTTATTTTGGGAATACGAAGATTGTAAAGTAATAGGTACAGTACGGTAGAAAACATTATCTTAACTAAATGCGAAAGTGAGTTTGTTTGAACTTACGCTTTCACGCTAAAACGGCTAGTTTTTATTAAATAGCTACGCTATAAGCTGCAACTACAAGTAGAATACGTCACTAAGACAAAATGGCTACTATATTTGATCATCATTCCTATTTTAAATTAAGTCAAGCAAGACAAATAATTAAACTTAAACTTTCAAAACGAGAGCAATCAGCTTCGACAGTTAAAATAAACGCGTGAAAATTAAAAATTAAAATGTAAAGGACACATTAATCCAGTGCGGTAACACAAGGCTGAATTATGCCATTTATCGCAAACCGCAACGCAAAAATATCATTACGTTGTTGACCGCAACAAACAGTCGCGTTTTCAGCCAATTATGTAGGTACCTACACCGGATACAAAGCTCAGTAACAGTCAACAACATACGTCTGGAGGGAACAATGACAAATTTTAAATTGGACGTTTTGAGCGAAACGGGAAGTAGGTAATCGTATTTTTGGAGAAATATCAAAATAACAAAATATTGTACCTTTGGGACGTGCGGGATCGTGACAAAGCCTCTTTGATGTCGGATTCGGCTCCAACTGTAACACAAAGTGGTGGACGCTTAATAAAAATGACTTTTTGAGTAAAATTGCTGAAAAGCGTGGTTTACTTTTCCATGTCTGAAAATCGTATATATTCGATGTAACATGAAAATTATACACAAGCAACCATTAACATATTAGAAGGTATCGTAATATTTTTTTATCAGAACTTTACCACATCATGAATTTATTTGCATTCCACCATTTTCTTATGTTTTCCACATTTATATTTCTTGGTATTTTTGGAGACATTAAGAACGTTTATTCTAAAAGTTGGCAACGTCGCAAATAGAAGTCAAAGATTTCGCTGTTTTGATTAATTTGGCAATATTACTGTATGGAAATATGAAATGTGGCTAACTAGCGAACTAGAATATTAATAATGAATTGAAATTATAACACTGAATTTGATGTTGTAACCGTTTTTGGTGTAAAAAAGGCATTTGGAAAGTTTCCAAATACTTTTTTTACATCTAAAACTAAATATCCGGTGTTACGATATTAATTATTGCATTTCATAATCAATATTTCAGTTCGCTAGTTAGCCACATTTCATATTTCCCTACAGTAATATTGCCAAATTAATCAAAACAAGTAAATGTTTGACAGCTATTTGCGATGTTGCCAACCTTCAGGATAAAGGAAAGTTCATTTTCATTAGAGAATTACTCAAAATCGAGTATATCACAAACTTTTACGGTAGGGTAGATTACTAAATCTAGCCTACCACACAGCTGTTTTAGTTGCTAATACTTAGAATAAGCATTAAGATAGACATAAGCTTCGGTTCAGATTTAATGGAAGCATTAACGACGCTGTTTACAAGACTGTAGAGTGAAGACTACTAAGTCTAGTCTAGTAAAAATGTGATTCCAGTCTAGGGTTGCCAACTATACTATATGATTATAGTATACTACTATATTAGAGGCCTAAATACTGAGGACTAAATACTAAATATGAGGTCTAAATAATAGGCCTAATTTCTCTTTCAAAACAAAATGGCGAGATTATCGCAATAGGGCCAATATTAATCTCATAAAAGCTGAATTAATGGTATTTTGTAACCTTAATAAAGAGAGTAAAAATAGTGATGCTCAGTAGCAGGTTTTACACAATTAAACACGAACTATAATTCACACTCAGTCTGTATTCGGGCAGAGTAACGTTCTTATTACTAGTTCACTATATAATGAATGTTAAAAATGATTTGCCTCCCTTTTATACACTTAACAGCCATATTCAAATCAACTGTCAATTAATTACTCGATATGTTTTGAAATACTAAATTATTATTACAAAAATCAAATAAATGACTTATTATGGACAAATAAATACAAAGAATATTATTTAGATATTAATGAGAATATTTGAAAGTAATTTGGGAATAATTAAGCAACTACTACGTCATAACCGTCGAGTATCTATTTGGTAGTTGTTAACAATAGATTTGAAACATAAAAAAAACCTGTTAAAAAAGGTTCATAGTAGCTACTACCTACAATTATTTTTTTTCGCCATCTTCTAAATTTTTACAGGCAATGGCTTCGATAAGACTATATTTGATATACAAAATGTTGGCAACCCTATTCCAGTCACACACACCTAAGCTAGCTTGACGCCGTTAATGCTTCTATTAAATCTGAACCGAAGCGTATGTCTATCTTAATGCTTACTCCAGGTATTAGCAACTAAAACAGCTATATTATGCACCTTATCCCCGAGTTTCCTTATCACTGAGTTCCCTTATCATTGTAATGCTCTAGATAATAAGATTCCACGAAAATCCGTGTAATGTAACGACTCCCAAAGCGCTTAATGTTCGTTTTGATAAAAACGGGATTAAAGAGAAATTCAAATGTTACCTGGAGCGATAAGCGCTTCTGGTAAAATATTGTAGGTACATACTGCTGAAGAGTATGTCTTGCTAATTATGCTAATATGTTTTTAAACCAGATTTTACTCGGGCAGGTAAGATAACAGTAAAATAAAGGACATCGCTCATTATAACAGCCCTGCTCGGACACGGCAAATAACTTGTCATTCAAATTAGGATTTTAAATCAAACGCATTAAAGTCTATGTTAGGTACGTGTGCGGGCGGGGAGCGGCCGGCGAGCCGTCCATTATTCTGTATAGCCATTGTAAAATAGACTTTAAATCGTTCGATTTAAAATCCTAACTTGAATGACAAGTTATTTGCCGTATCGGAGCGTTGCTGTTACTTATAATTAGCGATGTCCTTAACACTTACAGGTTCCTTTACAACCAACTTCAAAAAAAGTTGGTTCTTAATTCCTCTGTATTTGTTTTCTCTTCATATGATGATGATTATGGTCATCGATATTTTCTTCAATAGTGGACAGATTTTGAAAATTCATTTTGTAGAGGAAGCTTGCTTGGAGGTCCATAATAATAACTTTGCTTTGATAGTTTGTATTTTTTAAAGAGTAACCGTGGAGTTTCTTGCCGGCTCTTCTCCATAGGAAACAACTAATTGGAACCGTGCACCTAGCTTCTGACGTTTCATAAGTGCCCTTGTAGGTTTATGTGAAATAAAATATTTTAAATTTGAATTTCAATTAGCTTCATTAGAACTTATTTTAATTCACTACTTGGTGCATGTTGATAATGTTATAAAACTTCCTGACACTGTTGTTTACATAGTAAATAGTGGTGAATTTTTGTAGGGTAGGTATCACAACTTAAAAGTGAAATGTAAAAAAAAACTGTTTTAAGCGTTTGTCGCCAACATAATAAATAACTTTAATTTCGGAAGTCGATCGGTATTTTCATTTTTTCCACCGACTTCCGAAATAAAGGTTATTTTTCAATTTGTAGTGTTTTGTTTTGGAAGTCGGTTGTCTTTTTATTAAGTTACCAGGTGAAAAACAAGATACAAGTTCCGCTGGATGCGGAAAGCACAGAACCGGTCGAAGTGGCGGTGCTTGGGGGAGGCCTATGTCCAGCAGTGGACGTCTTTGGGCTGAAATGATGATGATAATGATGACAAACAAGTAAGCGGCCCACATTATGGCAACTAAGTGGCCACCACAGCCTTTGGATGTCTACTACACAGACTTTACGCAGGTGAGGTGTGTGCATTCCAGAGACCAAGCTACATAAGATGTATCCTGTACACTAATTACGTAATACACGATCAATCGGAATTTGAATAGTTTTAAAACAAATTGCTAATCCATTGCTTCATAAGTTCGAAAAAAAAACTGCTCAAGAACCGAAATAGCGCAATGAATGTTGTTGAACTGTCAAAATCAAACAAATTTATAGTAATCGTTTACGAAAATGTGTTGCGTAATTAGATAGCTGTAACTTACAATAGTTACAATGGAGAGATTTTAGGTAATTAATTTTGCCCTTACTCCTCAAACAGAGGCGACATGAATAGACTAGTCTTAGTTTTAATAAATTGGTAGCAGTCGTAATTGTACAGACGCCAGCAGGTCAACCTATCCGAAACTGTCAAATTTTCCCAATCCACTTTGAACCTAAACTTTATACTTAAAGCATACTTTAAGTATAAAGTTGAAAAAAAAAATTGACAGATTGTAGTAGGTTGATGTGCTGGCGTCTGTACAATCCATATCTCACTTTATGTCACGGGCATTGTTGATCAACATACCTATAAATAGAGCAGCGGTGGTGGCCTTACGAGTTTTAGGTCGTAAGATCGTACCCCGACAGGCTTTGTGTAAATTATTTCATCACCACTGCTCTCAAAAAGGTTAAGGAAAACATCGTGAGGAATGTGTGTCCTAGAAACAAAAATTCAAAGACATGTGACATCTATCAACCCGCACTGGGCCCGCGTGGAAGATTATAGCCCAGTCCTTCTCGAGGAGACGAGGTCTGTGTCCCAGTAGTGGAACATTATAGAGGATTACGAATAGCTGAACAAAATGATGGAGGATTCCTTGGAGGAAAAACCATTGAAAAAAACATCATCTTTCCACAGATTCAAACCATGTATCCGCCATTACTTTAAGGAAAGCGTGTGAATGAAAGGCCACAGCCTGCCTTTTGTTCAAATACACAACGATTGCTAATATCAACACGCTTTTATTCGCAAAAATATTCAATTTTAGCATAAAAGAGGATTCTTCTTGTTCAGAGGAATGGGGAATTCTTGCGTAGGATTTTAAATGTGTCTTGGAGTAGCAATGTATCAAAATTTGTAATATAATACGTTATTTGAATGAAGATTTGGATGGAATTGTGCTCATTGGGGTTTGTTGAACGTTGTTTTGTAACACGATTATGAATGTATTGTTTGTTATGAACAGTTATTTTTGGCTAACTATGTTCAATCGGTATGATTTCTTTATTTTTTATTTCTGTAAATCTATTTATTATTTAAATCTGTAGAACTATTCGTTGTTTTATAATATTTAACGCAAGTAACTATTTACACTGGGTACTAAATTAAATTACTAACTAACTAACTATGCAAAAACAAACGGACAGGCGTCGAAGTATTCGTCCGCATCGCTGTCATCTGGAAACGTGCCCAGAAGACTGGCAACATTGCCACGTTGCATGGGAATGCTAATTCTTTGGCCAAAGAACGAGCCAGCCCGGTAGTCGAAGGAAAGTTATTAAAAATATAATGGTGCCTAAATTTACCATAGCAAAGCATTGTTCACGTTACCAAGCAGTAGAGTTATTTAACAAATTACCTACTGATTTAAAAACTTTGGTCTATAACACCAACTTATTTAAGGCAAAGCTGAAAGCCTTCCTATTAGAAAAATGTTTATATTCTGTATCCGATTTGATGTTGAATGATTCCAGATAATTTGTGTATGAATTATTTTATATGGTATTGACATTTAATTTATTTGACATTTAATTTAATTGGCATTTATTTTGATTGACAAATGATTTACTTGACATTTAATTTGATGGACCTTTTATTTTCATTTAATTGACATTTGGTCTCCCTTTAATTAACATTTATTTAATTTTGACTGACATTTAATTTACATTTAATTCTTTTTTAAATTACGCAATGTGGAATAGACATGGTTGTTTTTGAGCTTATGTGGTTGGATAATTATGTAAATGGTAATTTAATTGACATTTAATTTACATCTATTTGCCATAATGGTTGGACAGGGTTGTGATTGAGCTTTTTATGGTTGGACATACAAACAGTAATTTTAATGACATTTAATCTCAGTTGATTTAAGTAAAATTTAATAATTAAGGTGGTTTTTGTGCTTTTCTGGTTTGACATGTAACGGTTTTTGATTGATGACATAGTAATATTTTTATTTTTGTTTGCGATAATATGTTTGATTATTGTTTAGCTGTTATGATTTAAAATGTAATTATTTTGTAAAATTCGAACACAATGTAAATTGTTTGATGAATAAATAAATGACAAATGAAAAAATGAGTCAAACGCGACGATTCACCTTCCTTTTTTATTTTTTTTTGTTTGCTAACATTTTTTTTTAACTTGTACAGATAATACATTAAAAAAAGAAAAATAACAGTGCAACAATTACGTATAAGTAGGATAACACCCGTTACACCACATGCATAAAACAATATAATAAGCGTTAATATTTTAAATTTGGTAGCATCGAAATTGTAATTAAAAATTATAAAATCGAAACCCTTTGAAAAGCGAGTCAAAATATTCCTACAAATATTCAATCAACACTTTTTACTTTAAAAACAGCTGTATCTATGCAACCAAAGACACAGTGGCAACATTCGTTCATTCATTCATTCATTAACACGTCAGTAATGTCACATTCACCGCGAAGCGAGCGCGTAGAGATGTTATCACATCAGCGCGGAACACTCCAGAATAATAATTATCGTCTGCAGCCTGTTAAACGCATTAACATTGAATAAAATTATTCGTAAATGTGTAATGTCATATGTCTTTGTCTGATACCATGTTGAGGATGGCTTTTAGTCTTGCCAAACTCCACTAAAAGCATTGAAGACGTTTTAGAAATGACTAGATCGCTTTACGTATGGGGCACTCTTCGTTTATGTTTTGATTCTTAATAAATAGTCCCCCAACCACAACACGAATGGCTGCATGACTACCAGATTTTATGCACCTTATGGGGGCGAAAAGGGGTGATTTCGTTTGTTTCATACAAACGAAATCTTATTATTCCTTGAGTTAATTAATTAAACTTTAAACTTGTCACAAAAAGTACTAGGCTTGCATGAATTCAAGATAGTATTTCAATCATTAGACATTGTGACAATTTGTGAGCAGTAAGTAAGCTAACAAAAAGTACCTACTAGGCTTGCATGAATTCACGATAGTATTAAATCATTATGTTATGCTACTAATAGGATTTGGATGTGGCAGAGAGATAGTTTATAACCTGGATTAACACACAGGATACTTTTTATTCCGGTAGTACGTTTCCATGGGATAATTTCCGACCTCCACGCGAGCGAAACCGAGGGAAAAAGCTAGTCATACTTTAGATGACACGTGGAAGCAGGACGGCATTTCATAATTAATTCAGGAGCGAAAAATAGTCACTAATATTATATCGCTACACGCTTCCTTTGACGCCGGAGTTCAGGTTTGCTAACTAGCCAAGTCTAAGGCGCCATCTCCACGGACGAGAGAATCGCGGCGATAGTCACGCTGTGCCTTCAAATTATCGCTGCGATGATATCGTCGTGTGGAGATTGGTTCATAGAGTTTCTATTGAATTTAATGGCACGACGATAATATCGCCGCGATTCTCTCGCTCGTGGAGGCAGCCCCTTAACGTGCCACTTGCGGAACGCGTATATCCTATCTAGCTCTTTTTAGTTATAATAATATCTGCAAACCCGCCCTTGCTTCGCACAGTTTTTATGACAAGACAACACATAATTTTATAATAATGTAATACCTTCCGGAATAAATTCTCCAAATAATGGTGAAAACCAAAGCAAAATCCGTTGCATAGTTTAGAAATTTGTTGTAGGCCTAGAAGACTGTAGATTTGTTGACCATTTTCTATTTTATTAAGTACCTGGTACTTGTTGAAAGGCTTACACTGTCCTCCCATACCTATTAACACTGTTATTTGAAAATATTGTAAATGCCACTATAAGAGTAACCGTGGAGTTTCTTGCCGGCTCTTCTCCATAGGAAGCGACCAATTGGAACCGTGCACCTAGCTTCTGACGTTTCATAAGTGCCCGTGTAGGTTTATGTGAAATAAAATATTTTGATTTGATTTTGATTTTAGAATCAACGCGGTCACACAAACAGACACGAATTTAAAGCGACTTTAATTTATAATAATACTTGCTGTTCGTGCCAGACAATGCGTGTCGTGAACAGAATGCCGTCTTATATAGGTAACGATAACTTTTTTTTACAACATCCGATTTTAATGAAACAAAGCATATAGACGTTGTTTCATTAATATCAATCTTAATTCTCTTCCAAATTAATCTATGTCTACCTGTGAAAACTACATGAAAATCCGTGCAGTAGTATTGGAGATGTACGCGAACAAACAAACAGACAGACATCGAATTCTACTGTTTTTCTGTAGTGTAGATTATTATCTACAGAAAAAACAGCAGAATTCGATGTCTCATGTGTTCATGCCGAAACGAGAAGAGAAGAAAATTCACAATAAGCCATTATTTCTCTTTAACTTTCATCCTGGGAGTACTTGAAACTAAGTGCCGACGAAACTTGAATATTTTTGTTACAGTAAAAAATATTGAAAAACTACGAGATGAAAATGTTTAATTAAAAGAAGGAATGATTTAAGAGTCCGTGCTAAGAGGTCACGTTGAGGGCCTCTTTCTCTTAAGTGCCTGTTTTTGGTCTGCCTCAGGTAGAAATTCTTGAAATCTTGACTTTGCAGGAACCTTGAGTTCTTGGAAATAATTCATTTCACAAAATGAAATGAATTATTTGTTTGTTGTTTTGTGGTTCAGTTTGACAGGGATTAGTAGAACTATTTGTAAGAAAAACAAAAACAACATTTAATTAAAAAACCTTAGCTGGTATTTTCATCGCCTGTCATTCGTGTGCCTGCAGCAAATCAGAACTGTCATCTTAAACTCAACCTCAAACTCAAAGCATTTATTTCAATTAAACCATGTATAGGCACTTTTGAATTGTCAGGCGTCGGTCAGTCAGAAATATGAGGCTAGTTGCCCATTCCAAAGCGTAGTAGGTACCTATGGAGAAGAACGGGCAAGAAACTCCACGGACACTCAAGTATGACCTATCAAACAAAAAATAATCATCAAAATCATTTCATAATTGGCGGAGTAGTCGCGTAAAAACCTTAAAAAAACAGCAGTCGTATTGAAAACCTATTCCTTTTTGAATTCGGTAAAAAAAAGTAACCCACCGGTATCGGGAACAGATTCTAAGCTACGGCGGTCAGGGCTCCAGAGAAAGGAACCTGACAATGCGAGCTGTGTCCAGGAGTACCGCTTTCTGAATCAAGCCCTTAATCCATCTGCCCAACGCGAGCCTCCTTAAGTGTTGGTCGAGGCTCTTGGTAATTAAGCCATTGGCACAGTGATCGCTGGGTCCACATCCCACCTGACGACAACCTCTCGAGCCAAGTCAAGATACTTGATTTGTTTATCTTTCTCGGCTTTCACAAAGTTCGCGTCATGCGGGACCGTTATGCAATAATCATTGCGCGCCGCTCTCCTCGATCCACCACCACTATGTCCTTGACAGTGATGATATAATAATAATTATTAAATACTTACTGACCCAACTCATAATTAAATGAAATAGTGAACATAAGCCACACTTTCTGAGCCACCTAAACCACACTGAAAATGTTATTGTTTTACCTTGTGGGTCACCATTGTATTCCAAGCCTGTCCAAGCAAGTGACCTTAGTCACCTACATCTTAAGAAAAATTAGTACCTACACTCTTACAGAATTTACCTACCTACACTACACAATTCTTTGAAACAATGTCACCGTACTTGAGGGTTGTTCTGAAGAGAAAAACAAACAGTAGGGTATGCCATAGAACAAAAAAACTGTAGAGAAGCGACGTACTTTCCTTTGTGGCGCGATCCGACATTAGTAATTACCTACCTACTGCTACCCACGCCCACCACGACTATGACCCAGCCCAAAGTAGCAAGCGTAAACTGTGCCGATACAATCCTCTCTGCGTTGAACATTTCTTTCGTCCCAAACTATAGACAAATAGTCCTCCAGACAGAATTTCGCCAAACTCATCGGAGACTAGCCATTGATTCGGGAGATATTATAGTGCACAGGTGTGATATAGGAGCACACTCTCTTCCCACACTCTCATTGTCCTATTGGACGGCAATCCGACACGACCGGAGAGAGATCAGGTGCCGTGCAGGACCAACGGATTAACGTGCTTTCCTCGGCAGGATCACGCCGCCAACTTACAAACCCCGGCCTGTTATGTTAAGTACTAAGAAATTCCTTCTGGAAAACCCCAATAACACTTTGCCCGACCTGAATCGAATCCAATGCACAGCAGTCGTCAGACCACCAGACCAGCGGGCACCTTTTTTTTTTGGTTTGGAAATTATCAAATAACTTCTCACGCTCTGGGCGGAGCGGGAGGGCGTGTCAGACTCTTACTGACTAAAACCCACCCGTGTTCCTTCAGTTGCCTGTATGTTGCCAGAGGCCACGGTACCTCTTTCGGACTTTCCCGCGACTCCGGCAAGCATCGGCCCTAACGGACCCCGTCAGTTGTGCTGACATCTCTTTGAGGCGCGCGTGGAACACAACTCGCCGTCGACCCGGGCCTGGTCTTTATCGGACGGCGAGCTAGACCAGCGGGCCTCTCAGAACGCATTTAGAACGCTTTCGAAATGAAAGTGTCGCTTCTATAGTTACTTCTTCTATGGTAGCAGGTACCTAAACAAACACACTGGAAGGAACAAAATGTGTTTGTTCTCAACGACTCTGCATTTATAATGGGTATAAATTATACAGCGTGTATGAACGTAAGAAAGGTTAAGTGAGCCTAAAATAATTATGAATGAGGAAACTAAGCAGGCCTAAATAAATTATTATTATTTCTTTTTTTTTACCCAAGGTCAAGGTGGCGACGTAGTTATTAATAGTTTATTCGAGCTCGACTTGATGAGCACCTTATGGCTGATTTTTTAACTTAATTATATGTTTTGAATATTAATGATGAAAAATGCTTAAATTTTCTTATTTATCAGTTTTTTTACAAACATCATTGTAACAGTTATCAACATGAAAATAAATGCGTACCTATAAAAAAGTTAAGCTGTTAAACAGTGATTATCAAAGGAGAAATAAAAAAAAATAAACAAGTGTACAGGTACATACATTTCTGAGTTCAATGTCTGAAACACGTGTAGTCGTCGGAGCCTTTGATCCACTAAATTGAAGGAATATTATTTACAAACACATTTCTGTACCAATAAAAATGAAAAAAAAAAAATATTCACTTTGAACATTTTATACCGTTCTGAAAGGTTTCTGAAAAAAAGACATGGAGTATTGTGTGTGTAAACAAGCCACTGACAAATACAATATCCTTTGCAAAATTAGCTTCGATTTTCATCAAAAATAGCTTGTTCGTTACACATGTCTGGGTTCTCAAATATTACGACCACAGTACTTTAACGTACGCACATCAAAAAAAGTTTGTGATCACTAGCAAAAGCTGATATATTTTTTATATTTAACTTTATCAAGAAAAAGCGTTTACGTTATATATTTAAAAAAATAGAAATACACTGTTTGTAACTAAAAAATAAAAATGTTATTTTCTTTTTTAATAACAAAAATTAATGTAAACAGAAATTTGATGGAAAGAAAAAGATCGTTTAACCAAACTTATACAACAATTTATTAATAGAAGGTTTTTATTTAATACAATATAACTCCTCCCCTGGCACACATGTGAAGATCCTCCTGGGCATGCTGTGTCCCATTCTTGAATAGCGGCTTCCCTGATCTCTGGCAGTCTTGGAAGGTGTCTGACGGTTCCAAAAAGCTCGCTTAAGAGCATCCCACGCATGCTCTGTTGGGTTTAAGTCAAGCGAGCCAGCAGGCCAGTCTAACCTTGTGATGTCGTATTCTCGAAGAGCAGCATTGACTCGTTGAGCTCGATGTGCGAGCGCATTATCATCGAACAGTATGAATTGGTGCCCATGGGCTACTCGGAAGGTCTGACCATTCCATTGTTTTGTACCTATCTGCCGTCTTTAGCATAAGCTTTGATTGAATTTCTTTTTATATGAAAAAATAATTGTTTTTTTTTTTGTTGTATTTTGTAATTCTATACTTTTAAGTAAAGAATCTAAAAAGAAGAAGAAATTTTCAATATAGTCTACCGTAACAAAAAACAAACGATTTTTCAAACCGACCGCAAACTTTTTTTGATGTGTGTATAGCATCTCATAATATCAAGTCCTTAAATAAAACCTAGACTTGATACCCTCTCAAAACCTAAGTCTCCTATATTTTTATAAGAAACCCGTCCCTACTTCATCACCATTTCATATATCGATGGTCATTCTGTAGTTAAGTCACCATTTTATGTAGACCCCCAAATAGTCGCCATCCTGATTGAATTATGAAGATTGGAAGGGTCAGTGTAAGCTGGCCGGTATTAGGTGTAGGCTTAGAGCTAACTTCGGACAGTCATATGACATAATATCGGGCTCTTTTGTTAGAAAATCGCGTCCATTTCTCAAGGGGATGGCAACGTAGGGGTGAATGCAGTGCACGGTTTTACGACAACATGTCGACCGACATTATTCTCATTGTGAAATGGAGATGCTCTTGAAAACACAATGTAGGAACCTTATAGTTATTTTCAGATTATTTTTTGTGTTTGTAGTTGTAGTTATTTGCTCCTTACCTATTTCTGGAGCATAGCCACTTATAGAATTATTGCAAAAAGATATTTGATGTGAAATTTAACGTCTACTTTTTCAGAGATTAGTACAGTAAAGCTTCAGCCAAACCTGAGCGACCACAACGTGGGACGTGGGACCGCGAAGCGGGAGCGTCTACCGCGCGTTGCACGCTTGACGCTGCTCGTGTTATTTTAAGGCACCTTGCAGAACTACGTGACCGTATCGCGGGAACACCGTGTTGGCAAAGCGAGACTGAGTTCGCGGTTCGCGCTATAGTCGCCTACAGCGCGAACATTCCCGCTTGCACGGTTAAATCTCACGTTGTTGATGCCCCCGCTTCGCGCCCCGCGTCCCGCGTTTTGGTCGCGCAGGTTTGGCCGAAACTTAACAGAACAAGTATAAGCTGGCCTCTTATTTTATTGAAATACCGTACTACGTTGGGTCAGCTCAAGCTCAAAGTGTTACCACTGGCGTGCGGCCCACTTTACACAAAGCTGCGCAATAGGCTCCTGCAGAAAGCGGCGAGAATTCAATCCCGTTTTAATTAACTCAACAGAGACCGTCCCAGGCCAGGGTACTAGTGCTTATAAGTAAAAGAAATCCACGTATAAGAGAAAGGGCAAAGTTTAATTTAAAAATCCAACAAAGTAAACAAATTAAACGAACACTACCGTAACACTGCACAATGTTCAATTTCCGAACTTTGCCGAGCCAACACGAGCGCAAACATGCATTTTACGGAATTAAACGAGTAGCATAGACGGTGCCAATGGGCCATTCACTTCAATGTATTTCGAAGGAGACTTTCAAAAACTGCTTTCTTATCTAAATCGAATATTCGGAACACCTGTGCTTATTGCCCATTGCTCTGTATATTGCATAATCAGCCAATGTTTCCACTGCTGGGACACAGACAGGCCTACACTCTTCGAGAGGGAGTGGGCTGTAATCCACCACGCGGGCCCAGTGCGGGTTGGTAGATGTCACATGTCTTCGAATTTTTGGTTCTAGGACACGCCTGGTTTCCTCACGATGTTTTCCTTCACCGTTTTGAGAGCAGTGGTAATGAAATTATTTACACAAAGTAAAACGCCTGCCTGGGCCCACGACCTACACCTGGTAAGTCGAGGCCGAGGTTACAACTGGGCTACCACTGCTCACTGCTCTGTATATTGCTGAATGACAACCATAGCACCTATTTCTAAATTAAATTAAAAATGTCTAAATTTATGTCTGTAATTTTTATGGTGTACAATAAAGAGTATTCTATCTATCTATCTATTATTTGTGGATTGCTTTTGTTTGAGAATGGTCACAAATTTTTGACAATATTTTTCTTTCAACATACATACATATCATGTCGCCTATATTCCTCGAAGGGTGATGCAGAGGTGCCCTTACAAAAACAACTTAACAATAGATTTTTTTTTAGTTCATGACTTTATGTCCTCTAGAGAGCGCCATATTCAATTTAATGAGATCACATTAATAACTAGCGGACGATTCCAACGATACCTCAGTTATCAAATTATGATAACCAGTTTAGAAGTTATGAGGGAACAGATGAACATACATACCTACATTATACATACCATACATTCCGGTCAAAATCATGAACCTCCATTTTGCTTCGCCACTTAGTCAGGTAAATACCCTCCTTTTTGCTTCGCCGCTTAGTCGGGTAAAAATCATGAGCGACTTTCTACCTGAAACACGCAGTAATTTTGTACCTACCAGTACTTGTCTAAAAACTATAAGGGACAATCAAAAGACTAAATTCCTTTCACGTAGCCTTGTGCCGTTATCGCGTCTTTTATGTCTGCATGTGATATTGTTACAAAAGATACCGCCAGCCAATATCAAAGGTGTCACAGCCAATGTCACTGGGTCATAATGACCTTTTTATGTCTAAAGTATTTTTGTATGAATATATTTGAACATTTTATATTGGCTGATATTTTTCACATGTTATTATGTTTGCACTTCAAAATATATGAACATTTCAATATATTTTAGAATAAATAATTTATAATAACAACACATAACATCACGCATTGTTTTCCCGAAGGCTTGGGCAGAGGTCTACGTATAGTACACCCTCATTTCGCCAGTTATGTTTAAGTCCCATGTAATAGGGGGCGAGCCTATTGCCATCAACCGGGCAGACATCCAGATCTCCGGTATGTTACTGAGAAACCCAATAAGAAAGAAAGAAAGTAAAATGGGTTTATTTGTCACAGAAACACGTGCATACAAACAAAACATAACAAAAATATTCGGCAGCTGCACGGCATGACTGTGACAAGAAGGCTTCCACTCAGCATAATGCTGTGCTATGAGGGACCCACAGCGCTGATTTTCAGTGGTCACCCGAAAAATACAAATAACACTGCCCGACCCGGGGAACGAACCCAAGACCTCATGGTCAGCCGTAGCGCTTGCGACCACCAGACCAACGAGACAACTAGAATAAATAATGTCTAATATTTGTATTAATGTCCGTAATATTTTGATGACAAAAAAAAAGAAAAAATACGTGGAGGTACGTAATTTTTTTATAATCTACAAGAAGGACAAAACATTTTTTGTCATCTTCCCTATTACTATCATATCGCTAACACTAGAAGAATGTACACGTATCGTCACTATGTTAGAAGAAGGCAGAAGTCAGCGAAGTACAGCAAGAACAATAGGCGTGTGCAGCGAGTCGTCCAACATTTCCGAGAAACTGGGCAGAAAATAAGAAGACCAGGAACCGGCTGACCAAGATGTACTACGGCTCGAGAGGATCGATTTATTGTTACGGCCATGCACCGAAATCGGCCCCACACGGCAGTTGAAGTAACAAATCAACTTCGGGAGACCCGTAGAGACGACGTAAGCGAGCGGTCTGCAAAGCGGCGGCTCCTTGAAGCTAATTTGACCTCACACAGACCCGTAAATGGTCCAAAACTTGAAAGGGAACATCGGGTAGCAAGATTACGTTACGCCCGCGAACACGCACATTGAGGAGACGAAGAATGGGCAAGAGTAATGTTTTCTGACGAATCCAGATTTATGCTGTATGCACATGATGGGCGGCGAAGAGTCTACCGAAGGCCAGAGGAACGTTTTATTCCAGCTTGGTTTGAGGGAAAAGTGCCGTTCGGCGGTGGATCTGTAATGATTTGGGCTGGAATATCTTCAGAGAGTCGCACGGAGTTAGTGCTGATAGAAAATGGTATGCTAACTAGTGCAAGATCTGCGGAAGAAATTCTTAATGAGCATATCGGCCCATATTTAATTAATATGGGTGAAAATTCAATATTCATGCATGGCAACGCCAGGCCACATACAGCTCAAATTATAAATGAGTATTTTTAGGACGTTGGCATCAATCGCATGGACTGGCTCGCGAAAAGCCTGGACCTAAATCCAGTTGAACACGGTTAGGACGAGCTTGGGAGGTGTGTAAGAAATCGAAACCCCGCCCCAGCTACACTCCGAGACCTGAAACATGCATTAGTGGAAGAATGGACCAATATTCCGCAACATCGCATAAGAAACTTAATAAATAGCATGCTCAATCGCCTGGCAGCTGTGAGAAGAGCCCGTGGAGGCAATACGAGTACAAACTATTAATTTTATTTTGTTTTGAAGTTCGTTTTTGTGTTGTATGTGAGGTGTCAACCATTTTTTTTTAAGTTATTGATATTTTGTTTTTTTATGTAATTTTGACATTTAAACTAATAATGTTTCCAATACTTGGTGTTTTTTTATTAACTGGTAAATTATCTACAATATACAGTTTCATTCATGCCGCTAGCTCTATTATTTTAAGAGTAATTTGAGTTTTTCATACTGACCCCTTTGTCTGCGAGTGTAGGTATTCGCAGCATTTACAGCGTAGGACTTACAAGTGCACAGAAATTTTGATCCATGACCCCCATGCTACGTAGAACCTGTGTTACAGGGGTCATCCATCCGTCCATTATACAAGACTACAGGTAAGTAAATAGTACTTATTTTTAGTGACCGACCGAAGCTTCGTTTTCGTTTTCGACCATTTTCTGACAAACATCATGATTCGGCCATATTTTCGTTTTTGGCCAACCAGCCGAAGCTTCGGCCAAGCCGAAAATCAGAAGTTCGTGAATTGTCCCGTGTCACTCGACCTATTTCGTAAAGCTCGGCAATATCAGGTGAATCAATACAACAAAAATACACGAAATTTGGTTTCCTCTAATAGAATGATCATGTTTTATTTCTTTTAAAGCCTATTTGCTCTTTCCCTAGGTGTAAAAAAAACAAACAAGATTAAGAGGTACAGCGGAACAATTTATATTTTTTCATTGCTAAATCGTTTTTGTTTTCGGTTTCGTTTCCGGCCGAAAACAAGACTATAAATAAGATAATATAAGATAATATTTATTTTGTAAAACATGAGTACAGTATGAAGGTCTATTAAATACTGTTAAGGTAATTAATATGTGGTGGCTACATGTTTTGCCATTTATGGCGTAAAAAATTAGCTGTACTAGACAAACAATACAAAAATAAAATTAAAATATTTACAATGTCAAAATTTTAATTAAATTAATATTACAATGCCAAAATTTAACTTTCATTCGAAATTACAATATTAAAATATAAATTCAATTCAAAATCACAATGTTAAAATTTTAATTCAATTTGAGTAAGAAAGAAACAAATTAATACGCACAATCAGAATTCTATACAAGCAAAATATCGTTTAAAAAATCATATACTCTGTAATGGCACTTCTCTAGTAATAACCCCTGAAGAGCTTCTTTTTTTTTTAGATGCATACATATAATAATATCTGGTATTTTATTATAAATATTTGGAGCAATACCAAAGAAACTTTTTTTCAATAAAGCAGTTTTACACTTGTTTTGACATAACAAATTCTCATATTGGGCACGAATTGGGGTTCTCTTAACTGCTGAAATTTTTTGAAATAATTGTTGTTTCGCTTTAACAAATAATGCAGTTTCCAATACGTACAAAGAAGAAGATAGTATTTTTATTTTTTTTAAGTATGGAACGCAACTATCCGTTGTCTTAAACACACATTGATCGTGTACATCTTTTTTGCATCCTGAATATAAGTTCTCTATTAGTTGACTGTCCCCAAAAAACTACACCATATCTTTAAATAGAAGCGATCAATCCATAATAGGCTGTTAATAGTGTTATCAGTATTTACTTTCTTGGATAATTGGAATGATAAATATGCAGATTTACTCAGACGCTTGCCGATTTCCTCTAAGTGAGGTTTCCAGGTTAGTTTCTTCTGTGTGTTAGTTCTTCTAGTATACAGTTATTATAGGCAATATTAACTGGTGGATACTTACGGCGCTGGTGGAAATGTATAACTTTTGCTTTATTTAAATTAATTACAAGATTATTTTTGTCAAGCCAATTTATAATGTCATTCAGAGAGTCATTTATGTCATTTTGATAATTATTAGAATAAATTAGTATATCCCACAATAGCCGTGCTGTCGTCTGCAAATAGTAAAATTTTATGATCTATGGTTTTTGGGAGATCATTAATATATATTAAGAAAAGGGGTGGCCCTATTACACTACCTTGAAGTACACCATATTTTATAAGCCTTGATTTAGATATGTATTTTATCACCATTTTAGTAATAGGACAAATTCTAGTGATTTCAGTACATTGAGTTCGGTCACTCAAATATGATTCTAGGAGTTTCAAGATTTTTCCTCTTATGCCATACCCATGTAATTTTAATCTTATGATTCACAAAATCGAACGCTTTCGTCATATCTGTTAGTATAGCATACACAGGATTACCTTTATCTACAGGTGTCATTACTACTAGATAGCAGGTCAAATAGAGCCATATTAATAACTGAATTCTTTCTGAAACCTTTTTGTTCATTCCAAAAAAGTTTGAATTTTTCGAAATAAGAATATCTAGAATTATAAATTACCATCTCAAATGTTTTTGAGAATACTGATATTTTGGCAATAGGTCTATAATTTTGAACATCACTTTTATCCTTTTTTTATAAAGTGGTTTAATGGTTATTTTTTTAGGCTATTTGGGAATAATATCAGAAATGCAAAGATTAATTATAGGTGATAGTAGGGGCGCTATAATTTCCTTTACGTATTTTATTACTTTAGTTGATATCCTCAAATATCAAATCCTACTGTATTTCTATTTTTCAGGCTGCAAATTATTTAGATTTTATCAGAATCCGAAACAGGTAGCATAAATAGTGATTGCGAATTCGAATGTTCAACAACGTAATTATTTGTTAAAGTTCTTTTAGTTTTAATATTATTTTCAATGACCTCTATCGTTTATATATAAACGTTGTTAAATTAATTTGCAATATTCATATGATATATTATTTTTGTTTATTGACAGTATAGGTTCTTGTGATAAGTTGAATTTGGACTTTTTAATGACTTGCTAAGCAGCTATATTTTGATTTATTTTTTGACGTATTAATGTAGTTGTTATTTTGGGCTTTTTGAGTTAATTTTATTATTTTTCTATTAATTGAAGAGTATTTTTTAAACGCGAGTAATTTTTTTTATTAGGATTGAATCTTTATGCCCAAAGTAACTGCCTTTGCTTTTGACTAAAGATTTTTATTCCACGAGATATCCACTTATTTTTTTGATTAGTATATAAAGTGAAAATTATATTTGGAAAGCATAATTTGTACAATAATGAAAAATCATCCATAAAATCTTCATAGGATTTATTCGCATCTTTGGCTTTGTATATTTGTGTGAAAGATAAGCATTATAGACGATTTTTGAAAATTTCTAAGCTATCTACCGAGATATCCTGTTTTTTAGTTTTCCAATATTTCAGTGTACAAGTTTTTTTAATAGGATTCTGGAGTAATTGAGACGTACGATCTGAAAGAACTAAGTCCATTATTTCAGCTTTACATTTTTTTCGGTAAATGTGAGAAAAATTATCTATGCAGGAATTACTACTCAATCTAGTCGGTTTATGAAGTTCGAATTGTAGGTTTTGCAAAAGACAGTGTTCGAATTCTAATGTTATTTATTCCTTTTTAAGATATCTAAATCTCCAGCTAAGATAATATTTTTATATCTGAATGAGCAAAATTTTCGTAAAATATAGTCCAGTGTCTCATAAAATATGTTGTAATTATATTTAAGTATTCTATACTGATAATACTAGAAGATATCAATTCTTTACCACAACACTCAAAAACGCCTGTCACTGATCGTTTGGCAACATCCAATAACTCTCGATACTGCAGTCCTGCTGTAGCTAAAATGCAAATGCCACCACGTCTTACATTTCTAGTGAAGAAAGCTGCTGGGCAGAAATTAGAAATATGTAATATATTCTCGTAGCCTGTTTCAATAAAACGCTCAGTTATACAGATTACATCTATACTAATTCCGTTACTATGAAGCTCTTCTAATTTACAATCAGCGAATCCTTTTTATTCATAAGTCCTGCAATATATGGAGAATATTAAGATAATAATCATAGAAAAAAACTAATCAAATTTCCTTCTGGGAACAATCAACTATTGGTTGTACGGTGTTTATGTTATCTAGGTCTAGGAGGTCTTGCAAGTCAGATATTATGATATTAAAGCCTTTATTATTGAGATTACCATACCAGTGGCTGTAAGTATCCTGTGTGTAAGAAAGATTTCGATTCGAGTCTAAGATAAACGCATAGCTGTATGTCTGAACGTCCATATAAATTAAATTATTAAACGTCTCAATCCGGCAATTAAACATAATATTAGAATTATCTATGTATTTAAAAGTAGGTAGACATATAATATAATCATTAAATTGTGATTAAATTGTAATAGTTTCTCACAAATTAATGTCACTAATTCTATATACTTATTTGTTTTTTGAAATCCTCCTCACCAATAAAAATAATACAATAATCTGAGCAAGTAAAATAATGACGAACTTTGTTTTCAATATAAGATATATAAGACACATATTAAAATTACGTAGAAAAATGTCTTCACTCATTGTATACATTCTATTTGACAATTCACTGCTTATGACACATATATTACGTTTCAAAGGAGGGGATGATGTATTGTTTTTGTTATTACAATTGTGTGACGGGATGTCTTAAGTATGTACTTCCAATACCAACATCAATTTAAGGTATTCTTTGTATATTTTTAATATTTTCCAACGTTGGAGTCTGTTTTGTTTTTATGTGGTTAGTGTTTGTATTCTTCCTTAGAGTTTTGATTTTGTTCCTGACTGGACTTTTATAAATGTGTGTGTGTGTTATTAATTTCTAATAATTCAGCATTACATTACTTCAAGTTTCTATTCTCTGGAGACAATTGAGCTTTGTAAATTAGTTTTTAGACTTTCTATCTCTTTTTTTAATATGTTTATTTGTTCTTCATCTTTATTTTCAGAAATATCTGGCAGGGAATTTGTGGTACAGTCCAACGTTTGCGAAGTCATATCACTGCTATTGTCAACATTGGATTCCGATTGAGTGCGTGTTCGTCGAAATGTAATATTTTCTCAGTAACTCATGTTGTTGGATGGTTTAAATTATTAGAATAATGAAATGAAATCAAAATAAATCCTAAAAGTATTTTTCTTGGCAGGATTCGAACGCTCCTCACGACAGTTGAAGGTGCATTTTTGCAGACCGACACCGAGAGGCCAACCGCCCAATTTCTTACTTAACAAAAGTAGTGATCTTATACTCTTAGAGCCACATTAGTTCGTAGTATAGTTAATAGATGTCAATTTCATCAATAATAAAGTAATTACAGCAAATTTAATAGTCTGACAACACTATTAGAGGTTTAGCAACACTAATTGTCTCATTGTTTTTATTATATGCGCTAGATGGTGCTGTACGCAATATTTTTCAAATGATGTGATGGAAAAAACTATTTTTTTGCGGTCAATGTTCGTAGAAAATCACTCGCAGTAAAATATAATATTCCTAATTATGAGTGTTTTGCACGTAAACTTGGATTATATGCAGAGGGAACACATGTCACTCACTAAAGGTAATGAGTAATAAAATGTCATGGTTTTGAAATTCACTGTTCACTTAATTTTTTAAAGTACGTTTTTTCAGTAGTCTCTCACTGAAATTCGCTTATAACACCGTCACTATTATTTTGCAAGTCAAGCTTAATAATTATATACTGTACACGCCAAAAAACGTATTTTTTATATTTAATTTTAGTAGGAGCACAACTGATTGCAATATTTACTGACCCAGGTACCTAATCAAAGCCGATTCTTCTTTTCGTTTTCGGCTGAAAATCCATTTTCGATCGGACACTACTTATTTTTTATGGTTAGGTACAGTTGACCATACATCTACAAAAATATTTAAAACAGCATTTAATCCATTTAAATCCTGCAATAAATTACTTAAGCACGAACACAATTTATCTAATACATCGTTCTCGAGTTATAATTTGTTGATCTCATCGTGTATTCATCTCCTAAACACTTTAAATTACTTATGTGGTGTAATAACAAAGATTTAAATCACTAGATTTGCCCTCACCGTACTTATTTACGCAAAAAAGTGTCCATACAGAGAAGAGCGAGCTCACACATGATTAAATAGCATTTCCTTGACAATCAAGTCAAGACAGACGTCTTTGGCGTTTTAACGCGACTATCTATTGACGCGGTAGGGCAAATCTAACGATTTAAATCTTTGGTGTGTAACACAATTTAGTATTCATGTTATGGCTGCTAATATAATTTGTGTTTTATGTGACAGACTCTGCAATCCATCAGCATTTAGAGGCTTTATATTTTGTTTAGAATTTACTACTAATGGTGAAGCATACGTTATGATCAAGCTATGAGACTTTAAATTGAAAATGAGAGGGATTTTATGCAGTAAGAGACATTGACTCACAAACTATTACCATGAATTCAGTAAATGATTCTATACCCACCAGCGTTAAAATTTTAACAGTTTTTTTTAAATTACCGACGAAAATATTTACTCGTAGTAGTTTAGCGCAGTAAACTCTGCTTGCGCGATGCAGGATTTTGCGTGACTTCAGTGTGATGCGTAGGTCGCATTATTACAATTTTTTAATTAAAAGTAGCTGTTTAGTCCCTTTCGGACAAACCTTTTTGCTGATTTCACATAATTCGTTTAGAATCTGGCAATTTGTTATATTATATGATGACAAATATCTAATTATATAATATAATTATACATATATCCAATGACTATTAAACATTCATAAAAATAAAAATTTGATTATATATGAACATTTGAATAATTTGTATTATGACGCATAACGTAGTTTGAAACACCCTGTTGCGAGTGCGTTCAAGGGCAGCGCAGATTGGAGGAATAATGAAGCGGCGACATCTTTAACAGAGTTCATTCAAACGGATTGGCTTGGCTTGCGCCGCACTACTCGAACGATAGCTTTAGAGCATCTCATTGGATGAAAGTCCACGTGGTATGCCAGAATGGCTAACGATATTTTGTCTCATAGAAAATGGAGATGGAATGATCTACTCGTCGTGCGCTGAGTAGGTATGCTCTACCGTTTGATACGTAATGCCAGAATGGCTAACGATATTTTGTCTCATAGAAAATGGAGATGGAATGATCTATTCGTAGTGCGCTGAGTAGGTATGTTCTACCGTTTGATACGTAAACATTATTAACAGGATGTTTCATAATTCTAATGCATTATTTATTTTTCTTTGTAACTATTTTCTTAATGAATGGTAACAATTTTTTAATCGCTCCTAGCGGTATTTTATGTCGGTAAAATGTCACGGTGTATACAGTATGTTAACTAACGAACTGAACGTTCTCGTTAACCCACAATGGTATAGCATCCAGACATGCAAAATTGACTACCATTTAATTTTTGTTTTTTTTTTTGTCCTGAAATATTCACAAAAAGTATTAAATTGATACGTAAAAGAAGCACTCTATACACATGCACTTGTCTTAATACATATACATACGTGAGTCTTCATACTAATTTATTTGGCCACTAAACACGAAAGATATGGATTTTCATACAAACATTGCCAGCCGAGCGCTCGCATGAATCACTCGAAGATCTCGAAGAAGGATTTCAAAATAATGCTCAAATTTCCAATAGAAAATTTACTTTATTCTTAAATCTTACTTATGCTTAACTAAAATTCTCCCCTTTTTTTAACTCCTCTGATTTTTAAGTGCCTTAATGAAATAAAGTCATTTTCAGTGCGCCGGAAGGTCACCGGACCAATGGATTTTTTGATCGGAAAACCGGAAAGCTCCCTCTGTCGGCGCAACCACGCGTTCAATTTCACCGAACAAAAAGTTCGAACGATCGTGTATTCGTGCGATGATCGCTTTTAAATAGGACGCGGGGTACGGCATTCTACCTTTGCACAAAGAAACTCAGTAAATCCAAATGATTTAAAATAAAACAAACTATCGTTAGCAATCCTTGCCTCGTTCAGTTAATTAATCAGTTTTTTAATTAAGTTTCAGTACTCCAGCAGAATTTTAAAAAATACATCTGTCTTGAGAATCTGTGGGCATAAGTTAATATAACACTTAATTAAGTTTTTTCGACTTTCAGAACGAGGAGTATCAATTGCAGCTTCTTCCTAATATCCACACAGCTGATGTCTGTAAGTAGGTTCTTTTAAACTTCATATGCATAACCGGCTTATAACGTTCCCATTGCTGGTACATAGGCAGGTAACTCTTCCTTCGTTGCTTTTCTTATGTGTGACCTAACTGACATCGAGTATATTGTTCGGGAGAAGCTTTTTTCGGTGTCGTGCTCAACACTAAAGCAAATAAAGCTCTGCAGCTTGCTCAAATAAAGGATTATTAAAATAAAATAAATACTGTTATAATATCTGTAATTCAAGGCCGTTTTGTAAATGTAGATTATTCAATTTAAGAGTTCGTATTCATTAAAATAATAATATGTAAAACAGATACGACACTTCGTAAGAATATTGTATTTCTGAATAAATACTGTTATAATATCTGTAATTCAAGGCCGTTTTGTAAATGTAGATTATTCAATTTAAGAGTTCGTATTCAATAATAAATGTAAAACAGATACGACACTTCGTAAGAATATTGTATTTCTGAAGTGGTTTCCGTAACAGATACGACTGTATTTTTAACAGTACAGACAAGTAAATAAAACACATTCATCATGCTTTTCTTTTGATATTTTGGGCCAACTCTCATTAAGAGGGCCAACCTCATATTGCAAAAAAGATGAAACATTTATTTTCAATGTAATTGATCGAGAAATTATTTCAGAGTGACTTGTTTTAAAGAAAAAAGACGTGGGTTCCGTTTTTCACTACTGAAAACTCAGTCATTTCTGTACACGGATATTCGCCTCTTATGGAAAACTGCATTTTCGTTAAATATCGGTAAATTGATGACTTGCTGTAAGTCGTACGTAGCACAGGCTTCAGGGGGTATTCTTCGATTCTTTTTTGCATATACGTCACTTAGTAAGATTTATTTTTTGCAAATGAGCATATACGCCATCTTGATAGCTAGTAAATGGTAGAAGATATCAATACCCCTATTCGACTGATCGATAGAGCTTTAAAAATACATTTTTATGGTATTTTAAGTGCAGTTACGTCAAAAATGTCAGGTCACTTTCTAAGAAAAGCGATGCTTTGTGAGAGGGATGTAATCCACCACGCGGGCTCGACTACTTCCTTTTATTTTAACTATTTATACGTTATTGTGATCATCTTTAGTGGTGGTCATAATTCAGAATCATCGAAAATTATTCATATGTTTCGGTTTGAAAGGTTTAGGTAGCCAGTTTTGTAGATAACAGTCACTTGCGATATTTCAGGTTCCTTGCTGTTTATATTGAAAATCGAACGTGAAGCTAGTTTAGTACGTTTGGTCAGAAAATGACGACTGTTTGTTCCTTTTCGGAAAATGAAACTAAAGGTACAATTCCGTAGCTGACCGCAGGCGGCAACTGTAGGCGATGCGTCGTCGCTGCGACACGACTGGTTTCTATGTATTCTTAAGGTACCATTCCGTAGCCAACCTCAGGCGGTAGCAGCAGGTGACCTGTCGCCGCGACACGACTGGTTTCTATGTATATCTATGACACGTCGCCTGCAATTGTCGCCCGCGGTCGGCTACGGAATGGTACCTTTAAAGTCACCGAAACTCCTTATTATTTGAAGGATAGCACTTGGTTACTTCTGTTTACATAATATACTAGACATCTAAAGAACGTGTACAATGTACGCATATCACGTAGTTTCTTACTTTCGTGACCTTAAACGATTTCCAGTTATGTGCTTTGTTCTCAGTTCTAAGGCCAAAGCTTTAGAACTGGCTGTTCGTTTTTTCAAAGTGTGTACTTGTAGGCCTACATCTAAGAGCGAAGCCAAGTACCTAAGTAACATTTTATTTTAACTTGTACCTATGTTATTTATTAAAGCACAGCTTTCCTTAACATGACGTAAACTCTGAAGTTATAGAGGTATTAGGGTCAGGGTGTAAAGTTCACTCATCAGGTCCAGTTGAAAACCAGCGTCAGGCACTAGTTGTCTGCCATTTTTGCTGAACTGGGTCTATTCGGTGCAGCCGCGAGGCACACATTCCTGCTAGTATCTTACAACGCGCTTTACACTTTTTATTTTGTATTCTTTCTTTTACTTGATCTTTTTTTACTTGTGTGCCTTTTAGTCTGTGCTAAATAAATGTATTTTCTTTCTTTCTTTTCATCCCCTATAGAAAAGAGCGAATGCTCTGACCAGACGGGTGTTGTGTCTGGTGAGCTAGTATCTAACGATTGATGTCGGGACGTTGTATATATGCTAGTCGCGCGGCAAACCCTGCTCGCGCGATGCAGGATTTTGCGTGACGTCAGGTTGTCGTAGTTCACATGTGGCGATATAGACGCCGCCACAAACTAATAAACACTTACTACATTGTGAAATTATTTCATTGATTTCAGCTACTTTAATACACACATCAACACGGTCTAGGGATATTTTTAAAAAAGCGAATTACTATCAATGTGTTAATTATTTATATGACATGTATATATTTAAAAGATACGTTATTTAATATTCTACCATTTTTTAATAATGGTTAAGGTACTTCGATTAAAATTTCAGGATTTTATGGAAAAAAAATGAAGCATAGACGGAAACCGTATATGAATTAACTTTTAATTTATGAGTAAAAACTGAAAAAAATAGAAAAATCATTTAATTTGTGTTTATAAACTTGAAGTTAGTAGTCTGAGAAAGCGCCCATGATGTTCATAACACATCGGCAACGATTCGGCATGCTCAGAACAAGGTTGTCAATGTCTTGCTGCGGAATATTGTCCCATGTCCTTCTGAGGTGCGCAAAAAGTTGATCTTCTGTAGCCAGATTTTCAGGAACTTCCTTCAGAGCTCTTCTTTGCAGCATATCCCACGCATGCTCAATGGGATTTAGATCTGGCGATTGAGCAGGCCAGTCTAAGGCCCTAACATTGTGTGTATGTAACCAAGCTGCTACTGTACTCGCCGTGTGTGCCCGGGCATTGTCGTGCATGAGCAGGAAATCTTGCCCCATTTGTGTTTTGTGGGGCAAGATTACGGGCCCCAGCACCTGTTGGACGTATCGTTCTGCCGTCATATTGCCCCGCACCCAAACGAGATCCGTCCGTCCTCCAAGACGAATTCCTGCCCAAACCATAATTGTTCCTCCTTGGTATGGGTGAACTTCCTGAGGGTTCTGAAGACGGCTCCATCGTCCAGGAACTCGCCAAACACGCGTCCTTCGTGAATCTGGATGGAAGCCGAACCTGGATTCATCCGTGAACAGCACATTGGACCATTGCTCACGGCCCCAGTCCACGTGGTTCCGAACCCATTCTAATCGTCGTCCACGATTGCCTCTCCGTAAAGGTGGGACCCGGAGTGGTCTACGAGAGCGTAAATTGCTTTCATGCAGTCGCCTTCTTATAGTTTGGTCACTCACAAGCACTTGGTGTTCCACTCGCAGCCTTTGGACCAATTGAGTCGCCGTTGCATTTGGTTGAGCTCGCGCAGTAATTTGCAAAAATCGATCTTGTCTGGGGGTAGTGATGCGACTTGGCCCCCGGTGCCTCTCCGCTACTTCACCTGTGACACGATAGCGTGTCCACAATCTTGAAATTACATTTTGGTGGGTCCCTATGGCCTCAGCAACATTACGCTGAACAGACCCAGCTTCCAGCATTCCCACAGCTCGTAACATCTCCGCCCTCGTCAAATGTTGGCGTTGCATGGCTACAATACCTCAATTTTAACTTTATCTTTATTTTAAAAATGAAAAAAAACTGTAACTAAACGTAATTCGTATTGTTTTCTAAATTTCGCACAAATGAAAATTCCCTCTCCTACACATCAAGACATTTTTATGCCACCGAAACAAAAGAATTTTCAAAAATTTGAATTTGGAATTAGTCTGAGATAAATTACAAACAAATCGGTGTATGAAAGATTACAATGCGGCCAGTACTTTTCGAGTTATTTAATTGAGTATGAAATATCCCTAGACCGTGTTGATGTGTGTAATTGATTACTGCTAATGTTAGTATAACCAACTATTTACCCAATTAAACCTTATTTTAGAACAGTTATTCTCGTCCAGGCTCGACAAAGCTATTTGTTTGTTTGTAAACAGTAATAATTTTATATTCTCGAGTGTCATTTTTAGGATCCTTTTTATCCCGATAAAATACACGATTCTTGTGCGATAGTTCGTGATTAATCATTTCTTAAGGTCTCTCTCCCTTATATCTGAGTCGTCTATTTCTGTGCTAAGCTTCAAATTTGCAACCGGTTTCTCGAAACATATTATTCGCCAAATAAACATTAACCTTTAGTTAATAAATAATATCGACATGACGATATATTCGTTCAGTGAACAGTAGTGATTTAGTTACATAAATAAATATAGGTATTTCGGCGTAGCGTTGGAAAGCCTCGCACAAGGTGAACCGATAACCTTGTGAAGACCGCAGGAATCTGCTGGATGCGAGAAGGAAGGCTCTTACTGACTAAAACCCACCCGTGTTCCTTCAGTTGCCTGTACGGTGCCAGGGGGCACGGTATCCGTTTCGGACTTTCCCGCAACCCCGGCAGGCATCGGTCCTATCGGACCCCTTCAGTCGTGCTGACATCTCTTTGGAATCCTTAACTACTTATAATATTATAAATGCAAAAAACGCTTTCACGCTAAAATGGCTGAACGGATTTGGATGAAATTTGACACATGGATAAACCATGACCTGTGTTAGACATATAATACTTTTTATCCTGGTAGTACGTTTCCGTGGGACAATTTATGAACTCCATGCGCTCGTCCGCAACGGAAAAAAACTAGTCAATCAATCTGCCTAGCCTTTTCCCAACTATATTGGAGTCGGCTTCCAGTCTAACCGGATGCAGCTGAATAACAGTATTTTATACGTGGAGTGACGAAAACAAAACACAAAAACTACGCAGACGGACAAAAACTAGTAACACATAAAAATCCATTATTTAATCTTTTTTATGTTCGTGATCCATTATTTTAAAGTGTGTCATAGCCAATAGTGTCATCACAATGTCTTGTTTTCTTCCTTTTTTATTTGTTTTTATATTGGCACCTTGCAGCTATTTCCTAATAGCTTATTAGTCATTATTTAATCGTGTTTTTGTATGTTGTGCTGTTTTTTGTGTGCACTAAATAAACGATTTATCTATCTATCTAATACAATAAACACAAAACATTTCTCCCAACTAATCAATCAACAACTTGACAAACGCAATCGAAAATCAAAAGAAAAATAATCCTTGAAAAAATAGAGCTTAGTTTCGGTCTCGGCTTAGTTCAATATTCGGCAGTTCCCGAATGCCGGCTGCCGAGGTATTGATCAAACTTATCCGGTGATAATCATCGGCCCGGCCGAAACACGACCTTCTATTCTTTCTCTAGGGTTCCGTGGTTATTAATGGCTTTAACTTGCGTAGAATATTTAATTAGGTGCCTTTTTTTGTTTATTTTTTAGGGAAATGTTGCTACTTTAAATTTAGTGTTAAACTGGATTGGAGAGGTGGAAATTGAACATTTTTTTTTTATTTTTATTTGTGGACTCTAGAATATAAACCAGCTTGAATTTTAAACGGATGGTTATGGATAAAACTTAAATGTTTAATCTTGAACTAATCAACCGAGTCACGCCTGTCGTCAATAGCCTAGAAGTTTTTTAGACCACATTTAATTAAGATTTTTGTGTTACTCTTAATTTATATTGAAAATAGTCTTTCTGTCTTTTCGATGACCCTTAAATTGACAATATTAGAGCTGGCGACTTAAAATTTACTTGCTTTTATATTCGGCCGCTAGTCACTTACATATTATGTATATACCGTGCTAGCTTCTGCCTTCGACAACGTGCCCCTCGTGTATTATAAACACTTAGTGAAAGAATTTTCGGAATCGGAGGTCCCGAAGAGTACCTATCTTTATAAAAACTCACAAATCTTATCTCTTTATAATATTAAGAAAATATTTGTAAATATAACCGTCCCCCTTTTAGTGGGTCAGCTAAAAGTTCCACAAAAATAGAAAAAAAACTTTGCTTCTAAAGAGCACATAAATATTCTTCTTCAAAATGGCTAACTGATTGTTAGAAGCAGTCGTATTCAGTTACCCACGTCCGCTGAATCGCATTAGTTATTCAAGGCACGACTGTAACTTGGAGGCACGAGGATATCAGGACTTACATACTTTTTATTCGTAATTGCTTACAAATTCCCACGTAAAGGCGAGTGTCTTAGATACGGTTCTTCGGATAGTAAGAGGCCGAATTAAATGAAAATTGACAGATGTCAGTTTGACATTAAGTAAAACAGTTTTTTTTTAAATTCCGCGTTCCATTTGGCTGTTATAATAAGTTAAAGTGTGTTTCCTTAGACAACTGTTATTATGGTAGTGAAAAGACACAATGAATTCCCATAAATGATCATTAAAACTTAGTCCTTTTTGCATTGGAGTAATGTCGAATGTCGTATCATAATATAAAACATATTTCCCTGTCAGCGTTGCATCGTGTTACCTATGTATACCAAATAATGTTTTAGTTTGAAACTCAACTATACGGAACCCAACCTTTTTCTTTCCGTAAAAATTGGTGAGGCGAGTTTTCCTTCAGTTCGCTCCCTTCGGATGATGGATAGGGGCTTTGTCTTTACAAATTGAGATCTCGTTGAGCCCGGCTTTACTCACAGAAAACACGTATAAATATCGCTACTTTAGGGAAATACATAATACAGGCGTTTTATTAAAATTATGATTGACGCCCTCTTGTATTACGTGGTTATTTCTATTTGGCTGTGTTACACGTATTTAATTTACTGTAGAATTTTTCTGTAAAGGTTAGGATTTATTTACATACCTATACGTCTCTCAAGATCTTCATCACCTCAGGCCAGAATTACCTACTAGGTACTTGGTATATACCTCCTTTCTTGGATACAGAACATTTAAAAAAAAAACCTTATTATCATAAATAGGCTGAATTTAATTTTTGTTACAAAATGTTTTTTATTGTTTATGTGGTTTGTTTTCTCTTGATACCAGGGAATACGTAATAGGTACGCGCGTGGATCCCACGCGCGTAAGTACCTACTTAGAGGAGACGCTCGTGCGTATGAAATCCGTCAACCATGATAAACGAGTTTCTGGTTTCACTCGTAATATCAGAATAACATACTATTGTTATTGTTCTACTTACCGAAAAGTTTTTGTTATTCCGACCTGGCTGTTACGAAAATCCTGGAAATAAATAAAATATTTAATGCGGAATTCAGCTCCGAGCACAACGAACAATTTCAAAATACGAACGCATCAAAATTTCAACGAAAGCAATAAAAAAAATGACTTATTAAAAAAAAATATATTTAAAAATGGAACAAAAGTAACATGGCGTTCTTTCTCCCGTCGAGTCGAGTCGTGTTCGTCCACATTTTAAAGTTATTCATATAAGTGCACTTGCCGCACCACATTTGCACAGGATGAAAAACGTATTATCTTTGTCCGGACTAGAAAAATAAATGTAAGTTGTAATGGAGTAACATTTTGGCAAACGACGACAAGATTACTGTTTGTGGCAGCTGTTGTATTATAATATGTTGTCACATTTTGCAGATAAGTGTCAATTTGCTTTATTTAGCTTACAAGATACTAACTTCCGCAAGCGGCTTCGCTCGCGTGATATCTTTATAAATTATAGCCTATGTTATTCAGTGATAATATAGCATATTACTGGTGTTTTTTTTTAAATCGGTCCGGTTTTTTTTGAGTTTATTCATTCCAAACAAATATACAAAAAATCAAATCTCATATAATATAATATTAGTTTAGATAAGTTAGATTTCGGAGTGCCTAGTTTGTTTTTTGGTCGCATTTTTTTTAGAGGAATGCGAAACCCTGCTATAGAATGAAAAATATAAAATAATTTGGTTTTGTATTGCGTACCAAATAGTTGAACATAGCACAAAAAATCCAGTCAAAATAGTAGTAAAATCAACATAGCCATTTTTGAACCCGCGCCTAAAAACCCGTGTCAAACAAACGTCAGTTTTTATCTGGCACCAGATTTAAAAGTCAACACAAGCCTCTTTGTTTTTATTTTTCGGCCTCACCATTGTCAAAATACAGATTTACGGTGGTTGGTCATGCGTTTATTTCACAGCTGGCCGTTTTGAATTTTGAACTACATTCGATTCCAACCTCCTCGGTACGCAAAACTTTTTGATAAATAAAACCTAGTACATATCTAAAATATGTCAGTGACACCCGACGCGATAAAAACTTTTTGTTCTTTTTTTTCCTATGCACATGCGTCGTTACGCGAGACATATGAAACCGGCAATCGGTTGTTTATATCAGTTTTGTTCCAGGAAAATATTTACTAGTTGCTACGGAAGCTTTTCAAACTTGCATTTTGTTCTTTCATTTATATTTTATTTTTTATGGATTTTTCTTTATTGCTGACTGAAAACGGATGAATAGTAACTACAGCGTTATCATAATACAACATATAAAGTAAAATCATGACTGTATTCCCCGAAGACTTAGGCAGAGGTATACCTAAATTACACCCACAATTCGCCAGTTTTTTTAAGGCCCATTTAGTAGGAACAATAAAGGGTAAGGGTAAGGGTAGGGTAAGGATGGGGTAAGAAGTGCAAACGAAATATTATTCTTCGTATTCCGTCCTCCCACCTGATAAAACATTGGTATGTCCTATTTATCAATGACAATTAATCGGTCTCTCGTATCGACACGAGCGATGCGACATTAGCTCGTGACTCATGTCATACTAAATAATACTGATTAAATTTACAGCACGGAAGTGACGTAAGGCAATTACCAACCGGCATTATCAGGGAGATTTCTTTGCTGTATACAGCAAAGAAATCTCCCTGATTTATATCCCGATTTAAGTTCCACAAAATCGTCGTAAAACTTCGAAGTGGAACCAATAATGCCGGGAGCTGGCAGACTTTCCGAACACTCCATAAGAAACCCATCGGGTTTTTAATTTAAAGGGAAAATGTGATACTTAGACAGAGATGTGCATTCATGTGAAATTAAGTTGAATTTACCCATTCATTTGCTAACTATATCTGACGACAAATACCACATTTTTGCTCCGAATGTATAATATTATAAACAAGCTATTTTATAGTTACCATCACCAAAAAAAATAACCTAAAACAAAATATTTGGCCAGACCACACTGTTTCACGTGAAAAGCTGTTTCATATTTGTAAACTTTTTTCATTACTGAGTATGCAAACACCCTTTTTCTCAGTATTGTAAAAAAATTATGTGCTTAAAAAGTTTTTACAATATAAAACAAAGATCTGTTGGTTTATATAAATTAGTTTTGTTTCTTATTATTGGATTATTTATGTGATACTGGGATGAAAGCAAAACCTGATTTTGATTTGAATTTTCTCACATAATGTAGTCATTATACCGGCGGCTCTCTCCGGTCGTGTCGGATTGCCGCCCCATCAGACTAATATGAGAGTGAGGGAAGACTGAGTGCACCTGTGTCTGCGCACACACTTGTGCACTATAATATCCCCCGCGTAGATGGCTAATCTCCGCTGAGATTGGCTGGCATGGCCGTTATTCGGTCTGGAGGACTATTAGGGAATATACAATATGTAAAAAAAACCCGATCCGAAAAGGGCACATAAGTACTGCAACAATATTACGAAAAAGTAATAAAAAACCTATTATTATTGAAAATTAAAAAGTTATTGCTGTTTAAAATTCACATTTTTAGTACCAAAATTACCCAACTTCGGTCGGCTAAAATAAGAAGTATACAAAAACCTTCACGAACACGAAAATATAACGAGCCGTTTTAGCAAAGAGAGCAATGTGGTAGCGGGCCCAACGTGGACGTAACTACATAATAACTATCATCACTCTTTGAGGCTTTTTAACCACCTTTAGATACTAATTCCCAACCTAAATGTTCTCCTAAATGTCCTGACACCAACAACTTACATATAAAAAACATCACGCTTGTATTCCTCAAAGGTTTAGGCAGAGGTGTACCTCCTACAACCCCACAAACAACTAAGTAGCTACTTAATAACAAAATCACCCAAGTAGATAAATTCAGCCCCAATAAGATTTATTTATTTATTTACGCAAATCTTACCTTCAACTACCATTACAGATCTGCGATCCAATGCGATAGAGAGGCCTTACATGCTAAATACTTAAAGTACATCCTATAAAATAAAAATAAAGATGTATCCACGGACAAATAACCATTTCATTGTCAACAAATTTGTTCCATAACATTATATCCCCCGGTCATAGGATGTACTTGTAGATGTTTTGGGACAAAATGTTTCCTATGTTTTGGTAAAATAAACTGTATACTATGTTTTCTACCTGTACGGTGGATACAATGTAACGAAACAATGGTTGTAGACAATAAGGTTCTATAAGTAATGAGGCACTTAGACTTAAGTTTGCAATGTACAAATTGTAAAGTAATAGTGTACTCATTGTTGAAGAGCCTAATAATAATAAATAAGTAAATAAAATGGTTCCTTGTCCGTGTATATTTCTTTTTGGGGCTGACTGTACCTACATATTACTTAGTAATTATTCTCTTTACTTATATCACACTTACTCAATTCCTAGAACTAGGGTTATTTAGTTCAAACAAAGCAAGTTACAGAGTTGCTAATACCCCTAAACTTGACGAGGCAAAACTTCACTCTTGCTATCGAGTAAAATTTTGTTTAAAACCTTCTTGGTGAAACTCCAATGTGCTTAAAATTGAGTTCCGTACAAATTATGTTTTGAGGAAGCTTGAGTTATGTTGAAGGAGTTTGAATAGGGATCGGAAGACTTTATGTGAGTGTAATTTGATCAGCACGGTCGACGCTTGTTATCATTTTTGGATAGGAAGTAAGGATTGGGTAAGAGAGTAAGCGATGAACGATCGCGTTATCGCTACCAGTTATGCTGCTTTCTACAAGGCCTTACCCCTTGATCACGACATTACCCCTCGCTCGATCTGCGTCTTGCGTCTGCGACCGCGGTGAGAAACATTTTTAGAAGTAATTTAGATCGTGCTATGAGTCACCGCGGTGCGACTTGCGGAGAGGAGAGCGGCGCGGGAACATTCGAGCGCCGCCCCGCGCCTCAAGACGCACCGCAAGACGCACCACCCTATGTCGTGGCCCTGGCCTTAGATACACCACTCCCTACCGATCCTAAAATAAATCGGTAGCGATCATTTTACAATGCCAAATAAAAACAAAATTTCTGTGACAAACGGGCTTAATTTTTGACATAAATTAAAGGTTTCCGTTCAAAGAAAATCAAATAACAAAATTCCTTGAATCCAAGTCTTTAATAAAACTTCATATAAATATTATTTGAAACAATTTCTACCATTGTATGACAGCCAACACGATGAAAAAACTACGAATTTACATGTTGTTCTGATTAAAACGTTCTAGTTAGTCACGTCGGGAACGAAACGCGTAAAAACGTGATAGAATTGAAATACCTACCAGAACACTACAAAACCTTAAAACGAGCTCGTAAAGAATCTTGAACCTTACGCCTTCACAATAAGAGTTGTGAAATTATTATTTGAGTGCAAGTAATAAGTTGGTAAAGTACAAAAGTAGAGCCATCCAAACAGCGACTTCTGCCTTCGACAAGCAGTTTGTATAACAAGAGAAACGTAGATTTACGAGGATTCTAACTTTTCTATTAAAAAAACTAATACAAAACAGACGGATGAAATACGTCTTGTGGGTAACATAGTAAGAAACGTTCACACTGTATTGTATGTTCGCACAGCTCATATTTACAACATAAAATAACATCGCGCCTGAAATCCCCGAAAGGTTAGGCAGAGGTGTACCTAGAGTACTGCTATTGCTGGTTCTGCTCCACAAGCACAACTAATTGATTAACATTTAAAATACTGTTGGAGCTGCTAAAGATTGTAAGACCATCTTTGTATTGTATAAACTCAATCCCTTTTGTATTATATAATTGCATAGCACAGGTGTGAGTACTATGTACTAAAGAGCTACCATTTACCATGTAATGTGTATATCATTGACTTGAATGTACTCTGGCGGCTGCGAGTATGTCATGCTCACTCAGATGTCTCGCTGATGGTGGCGTTTATCATTTAGCTCCCTTCAAAATGGTTGAGGTGAATGGTGCTGATCCATGCGTCATATTCGTGAACGAGCGCTGTCAGTTGAGACTGGTTATCTATCTCTTAGCTGCCATGACTTATTTAAATTTTTGAATCGTTCTTTGTTTTTATCTTTTTATTACGTACGCTTTTAACCTGCACGACGTTCAGCCTGAATGATGTAACCAAAATTTTGTTACAAATTTTTTATTTAAAAATGTCCATGGAGTTTCTTGCCCGTTCTTCTCCATAGGTACCTACTACGCTTTTTAATGGGCAACTAGCTTTATATTTCTGTCTGAACGACTCCTTGACAATTCAAAAGTGTCTGTAAATGGTTTAATTGAAATAAATGCTTTGAGTTTTGAGTTTGAGTACACGCACTTTTCGACAGTTATGTTTTGCGAACCTGTTGCCATCTACCGGGCACAAAGCCAGACTCCGGGCTGTTACTGAGGAATTCCCGATGGAAAAGCCCAATAACAGGCTTTGCCCGACCTGGGAATTGAACCCAAGAACTCTTGCTCAGCATTAGCGCTTGCGACCACTAGACAAACGAGGCAGTCATATTTATGAAACCGAAATAGCTCAGCGCAGACAGCAGATGTTTTCTCATATCATTTCACACTAAGTCACGCAAGAAACTGCACGGCAGCTCATTTACAAAGTTTTTTAAATAAAAAAATTATGGTGTTATGTTTGGGTCAGTGACAGCTCGGTTCGAGTCAACTGGGCCCGAATAATAATAATTCAGAAGGCAGTACTCCTCGATACGGCTCGTATTGTGAGGAGGCTCCTGTCTCTGCAGCCCTAACCACGGTAAAAACAATCTTATATAATTTTGATATGTTTTTATATAGTTTAAAAAAAATATATAAAAAAAATATTTTATATGTTAAAATGTTGAATAAACATACAGCGATCTGCGCGTCCAATATAATAACGCGTTTAGGATACTGTTGGGGCTGTCGTGGCGTTGTAGTGCGTCCACTATGTTTGCGGAGGCGCGCACAGACGATTTTTACGCCATTATAAGAAAAAGGACCGCCTCCATAGCCGGCCGGCTACGCACCGCCACCAATAGTCTCCTGAGCGTGTTCTCAGATAGGTGGGACTCCCCTCTGCTGCGCCACTGGGTGAGGATCCATACCAATTGATATTGTTTTCTATTATCTCCTCCTTATTACTAACACTAGTCATTAAGTTATTTTGTTGCTACTAACACTATGGACTTACGTCTGAAATAAAGAATTTGAATTTTAATAAACAAAATAATAATAATACCAGATCAGATACTACGTCGTCAACCTAAAAAAGTGGTGTGTACTTGGGCTTGAAAAGTATCGACCTCTTAAAATTTGGGTTTTTTATGTTTGTCTAGGGCAACATCTAGCTTTTTCCCATTCTCAGGTCGTGCAAAGTGTTATTGGGCTTTTTCATCTTTAAAAATAAATTACACATAACTGGCAAAATGTAGGTGTTAGGTACACCTCTGCCCAACCTTTTGAGGAAACAAGGCGTGATGTTATGTTTACATCTAGCTTTTTAAAAGGTCATATGTCTGGACAGATGGTACGCATACACCAATCATTGTTGAGCTCACCCCTACCTTAGGGACCTCAACGATATCAATCAATCTATTCGCCATACAGTGAGCCACTTGCTTGGTCCCTGCATCACATAGGTATTGATCCGTTGTGTCTTGATTGAGTGGGAAAGCAGTCATAATTCATTCTATCCCTTAGGGTATACCTTGAGGGGTAAACAATCTCAATTTTCCGTTATGCAACCTTACTGTGATCGATATCCTATATTTATTATACTATTAAATGAGCAATATTTGTAAATATATATTTGTAATCACGTTCTTGAAAACGGCTCTAATGATTTCGATGAAAGTTGCAATATAGGGATTTACGGGGGCGAAAATCGATTAAGCTAAGTCTCATATTTGGAAAAATTCGTTTTCTCCGTAATTTACACCTGAACAGAGCTCGTTCACCCAAAGTTTAGAACAAGCTACCTTAGAATAATGACATGGCAGGATGGAATTACTAAGTACTTACTATTATGGCAGCATGGAATTAGTATGAACCATCCTATACTATTCAATGAGCATTCTCTATGATCACCAGAGCAGAGCTCGGTCGGAGTAATAAGGTTAGTTTATTTATTTATTTAGAGATATAAAAATGATGTATTAGGTATGTTGAAGCTGTTGGTACTCCCCGTCACTTGTACATAAGGGTTCATTAGAAAACCAGCGTCAGACAGCATTTGTCGGGCATTAATGCTGAAATGAACCTTTTTGGCGCAGCCGTGAGGCACACACTATTATTGCTTTATGATTATTTTCACTTTTTATTTTTGTATTATGTGTTTCACGAACTGTGTCCAAATAAATATTATTCTTTCTTTTTATTTCTATGTCATTCTGGCTACTAATAAAACCAACTGTGGTGTTGGTAACACACACAACATAACATTACCCCTTGTTTCCCCGAAGGGTTGGGCAGAGGTGTTCCTGGTGTTCTTGGAGTGGTGGTATTGGGAGGTGTTGTATGGTCGGTGTGGTGTTCGTGTGCTACAAATACGTGGCTTCCATAAAGGTTATGCAGATCAATTAGCAGTCGCTTTGCTGGAAAGCCAGAACTATTACTAAAGATCAACAATATACCGTTTTTTTTAACCCTATTTATAAGCAGTTGAATTTTGAAGTGGGATCCCAACTTTTGACCGTAAAATATCGTACTTACGAGTATTATCGCCCTGTCCACGGGGCTACATTTTCAGTACTAACTGACTTATTAGTACCTATTACTTGTAAAAATGTTAGAAATATCGTATAATTTTACAATGTTTGTAAATATGTGAGCACCATGCATCTGTCACATGATTAATTTATCTGTAATTCCTTAATCTTTCATTATTTTTACCTAACGTGGTATAGTAATCTTATTCTAGGTGCATCGTCTTCACATATAATTATATAATTGATGTATACAAGATATTGTGAAAACATTTTAAAAGAGTAACGGTGGAGTTTCTTGCCCGTTCTTCTCCATACGAAAACTACCTTTTGGAAGGGGCGACTAGAATCAATTATTATGGTTCTGTAAATGTTGACGTTCAAAAGTGCCTTTTTTGTGCCTAATTAAGATAAATTATAAAAAATAAAAGTACTGAGACCGCCATTTTGCATTTAATCTTCTACAAACTCAAAACTAAACCTAATGGAAAAAGTGCCCAAAAGTCTGGCAACGTGGCAACACGTTGTATGGCAATGCTATTTTTTGATACCCTATGTTTATTACCCCTCCCTTTTTTATATATTAAAATTATTATTTTAGGCCTATCAGCTTTTAAATTATGTAAATATAATCTTGGAAATTAAAATGTTTGTTAAGGCTTGATTGCGCTAACTTAATTAAAAAGCTTTAATTCGGGCATAAATTCAATGTTGATTCACCCAAGAGTCTCACGAACCAAACATGAAATAAAATCAAATACATTCAAGAGCTTCTTAATCAAGAGGCTTGTAAGAGGACCTTTGATCAATACCCCCTTAATTTATGAAGTCCCGTACACATTAATTTGGTCCGTAGCAAGTTGCTCGATCCGATAAATGAGACTGGATCAAAATTTCTCTCACGAAACGTTCTGGGCGGAGTTACGACTTCCAAGACCTGATTAAGAAGGCTTGTATGCTTCGAAAACTTGAGAAATTGAGATGAGGTCGGGATTAAAAATGAAGGCGTAATTTTAATCCTTTTAGCTGTTAAGGTTACATAATAATCGGAAAAGATAAGTTAAAAGTGTGTTTGACTACTTAATATTGATACAAGTCACATCACATTATCCTTAGTTATTACTACCTATAATAGGTAAACTGCGGAGGAGCTCGTGGCTAAGTAATAACGGCCGCACGGGTCGATCCATCAGGTTAAGCTACGCTTGTCGGGGTTGGTCCATGGATGGGTGACCATCTTTACATATCGAGACTCCTCGTGCTTCGGAAATCACGTTAAGCTGTTGATCCCGGCTGTCATTCTTGGATCTCTGACAGTCGTTACGGGTCGTCAGAAGCCCGAAAGTCTGACAAACAGTCTTACTAAGGGGTATCTATGGGTATTTATGTCTGTAATTTTTATGGTGTACAATAAAGAGTATTCTATCTATCTATCGTATTACCCAGTTACTGGGTTGTGGAGGTCAGATAGGCAGTCGCTCCATGTAAAATACTGGTATTCAGTTGCATCCAGTTAGACTGGAAACCGACCCGAACATAGTTGGGAAAAGGCTAGGCAGATTGATAGAATAGGTAAACTGCGGGGTAATTTCGTAACACACTTACAATGGCCTTTCATTTTGACAGTTCAAAAACATTCGTTATTAACGTTGTTGAGCAGACTTTCAAACATGAAGTAATGGATTAGCAATTTCCTTCAAAAGCTTTCGGATTCTGATTGCATTTTTTTTTACGAAATTAGACTGCTGAGCAGCCTAAAATTAGCTTACCTTTAGTGTGGAACCAACATAGTCAACAGAAATCTATTATACATTGTAATAGCGAATCAATTTTCACCCTTAAGACCTAGGCTAAATATTTTTTTGATATTCGCATAGCCAAAGTATGTCTGCCTGTCAGTATGTTACGTTTACAGCTGCTTTACCTTAAATATTTTGATATATTTTGACAGACAGATAGGTTGCTTGACTTCTACAAAAGGATTAAAATAAATAAAAAAGAAAATAAAATAAATTTAATTCAGATATATAAATCCATACAATTCGATTGAACAACAGTGAAGAGACCCTGTCAGCTACAGTCTTCAGAATTCCGTTGCAGCTGCCACGCATTCTGCGGATCAGGGATACCGTTTTCTTGCGGATGACGGCATGAAAGCCATCAGTCCGATACAGTGCAAACATCCCCGATGCACTACAGAAGCGAGGCAGCCCCAACATCATCTTAAAGATGTTATTATACTGGACGCGCAGGACATCCAGTGACCTTTTGGTGTGGCTGACCTACAGATTCCCCGTATAAAAGCTTTGACAATATGCCTTAAACAACGTTACCTTCACTTGTTTAGAGCAGTGGTAGAACCTGCGGGCCAGCATGTTACCTCTGACCGGCATTAAGATTCACCTAAGAAAATAACACGCCGATGAAACCACGAGAACAGTTAGTATCCCGTAACTCGGTAAAGTTAATAAAGTAATATTAGGTTGGGGAAAAAGTCTTTTCGCATTATAGTATGTATGAACTTGTAATAAAATCTCTTTGGCTATACTATGTGTATCTGGCTGGTTTTGGTATCATTGAAAGTTTAAATTTTAAAGAACATAATTCCAAATTCAAATTAGGAAAATGTGTGATTTTTATTTGTTTTTCGTACTGTCAAGATGAGTGAATCTAATGAAGAAATTCGATACATTTTAAAATTTTACTACAAAAAAGGTAAAAATGCAACGCAAGCCGCGAAAAAAATTTGCGATGTTTATGGACCTAGTGCAGTGTCTGTGAGAGTAGCACAAATTTGGTTTAAGCGTTTTCAATCCGGAAATTTTGATGTCAAAGATGCACGTCGCTCTGGTCGCCCTATTACGGATAAAATGGATGCCATTTTTGAAAAAGTGGAGCAAGATCGGCATATTAGTAGTTACGACGTAGCTGAAGAACTGGGAATTGACCACAAAACAGTTTTGGCGCATTTGAAAAAAACTGGGTACACAAAAAAGCTCGATATTTGGGTACCTCACGAGCTCACTGAAAGAAACCTAATGAACCGTGTACTCATTTGTGATTCTTTATTACGACGTAATGAAACCGAACCATTTTTGAAGAAGCTGATAACTGGTGATGAAAAGTGGATCACGTACGACAAGAACGTGCGAAAAAGGTCGTGGTCAAAGGCCGGTCAGGCTTCACAGACTGTGGCAAAACCCGGGTTAACTCGCAACAAGGTGATGCTGTGTGTGTGGTGGGATTGGAAGGGCATTATTCATTATGAGCTGTTACCACCAGGCAGGACCATCGATTCTGAACTCTACTGCGAACAACTGATGAGATTAAAGCAAGAAGTTGAGAGAAAGCGGCCGGAATTAATCAACAGAAGGGGTGTGGTTTTTCATCATGATAACGCTAGACCTCACACATCTTTAGCCACTCAGCAAAAATTAAGAGAGTTTGGCTGGGAGGTGTTAATGCATCCGCCGTATAGTCCTGACCTTGCACCTTCAGATTTCCACCTGTTTCGGTCTCTTCAGAATTCTTTAGGCAGTGTCAGGTTAACATCACGGGAGGACTGCCAAAACCACTTGTCGCGGTATTTTGATCAGAAGTCCCAAAATTTCTATAGCAATGGGATCATGTCCCTACCTACAAGATGGCAAAAAGTTATCGAACAAAATGGTACCTACATACTTTAGTTAAATGTAAACATACTATGTTAAAAAATGTTTTGAATTTTCTTAAAAAATGCGAAGAAACTTTTTCCCCAACCTATTATAACGCACTTACTAAATCGAATTAGTTGCCTCGCTTCCTAACTTGAAACAAAGTTAAAAAGGATAACTTCGCAGAAGAAATTACATTTTTATACTGACTACGTAATACGAACGACCATAAATCTTAATCCGGTTTAATTAAAACCTTACGTTTATTAAAGTTGATTATGTTTTTTAGCTGAAATGGCGGATGTTCCGCGTTGAAAAAGTTTACACGAATGAACAGATAAAGATAGACATTATATTTAAAACCATTATGAATAAATAGCTTTTGCTTGTATTTAATTGACTTTATGATTATGACGACTTGAAACTTTCAAGGTAATTCTGTCTTTTACCCTGCGGATTCATTATTCAACGAATCTTCGTTATTTTTTACTCTTTCCAACGCTACAATACACTTAAAATGACGGAGTCAGCCTGAGAGCATCTTTAAACTGAGATTTCAGCCGTATACATAAATTAATTAAATTAAACAAGACATTCATTAAATAAAACAGCCCTTAAAAAAAAACAAATAAATCATTCCATATTCATATTTTATTTAGGACATCCACGTCTGTCGAATTATGTTTACAGTACATAATTACTTATTTATTGTTGTACCACGGAACATGACGAAATAAAACAGGGAATCAAAAGCTTCTGTGGACCTGATTACTCGAAGAGTACAATAATAAACGATATTATCAACCCAGGAATAAAAAGCTTTTTATAATTAACTTGGACCGTGTTAAAATACTCCTTGTAATAAATCCAAAAAAAAAGAAACATTTTATACGAATGTAATTAAAATAAATAAAATCGGCTCGCAGATAAAAGCTTTGTACATATAATAATTAAGTCCTTGCACAAAAGGTTGTATTTACTTATTTATCTGTTAGGTACAATTAAAGGTTATTACAGCTTCTACCATCATGTCTCATATAAAGCCGAATTCACATTATTGTGTTGTGTCCTGACGACGACTCGTTGCTGTATGACGCACTCCTAAACTTTGTTTGCTTGGTCTATCCCGCGTCACGACACAAATCGACACAATAATGTGCCGCTCGCTTCAGAAATCTTGGAATGAAATGTAAAACATTAAAACCAATAGTTATGTTCTGAAATGAAATGAGGATATAAACGTAAAAAATACAATAGCATAATCAACCTATAATGTTCCCACTTCTGGGACACAGACTGCCTCTCTGTTACAGGGAGTGGGCCGTAATCCAGCACGCGGGCCCAGTGCCGGTTGGTAGATGTCACATGTCTTCGAATTTTTGGTTCTAGGACATGCCGGTTTCCTCACGAGTTTTGAGAGCAGTGGTGATGAAATTATTTACACAGAGTAAAACGCCTGAAGAAAACAAATAATTAAATGACATGGTTGAACTGCAGCATAACAATGAGATAGTTGACAGTTAACGTGAAAACAACTGGCAGCATGTACATCCCAGCAGGAATCTTGGTCGAAAGCTTAATCTCTAATGGATTCTTCTTGAGCAGGCGTAAAAAGTCCTGTATCAATTTTGCGTCAGCTTCGCTTGAATCTGAAACAAAATCTCAAAGGGTTTTACACAAGTAAACCTTAATTTTAGAAAACCTTTAACAATAGCCTTACCAATAATCACTGAGTTGTAAAGTCGAACCAATACCCGGTGGAACTTCACTCCTTGGTTTTTCATCATTTGTCCGGCAACTAATGGCATTATCGTCACTGTGATGTAACAAAATAGAACAATAGCAATTCTAGCAGCGTCACGGGTGGGCCCCACCTATATTAAACAAATAAGACTATAGTTTTTTCCTCCAAATAAACTCAGCCTTCCACTGCTAAGGTGGTAACATTTCAATATTTGCCAAAGATGTAAACAACAATGGCAGCTCAAAATTGTCTATGGTTTAGTGATGCGGTAGTATGATCTTTAGGTTTTGGTGCTATCGATGTTACGATTTTTTTAGTAGTGTTTCATCAGTATTTTTTATATTGAGTAACTTTCAAATCAAAAGCAATTCCATTGAAATATATGTTGCTATGTTAAACCGTGAAAACAAACAAGATATAAATACAATCTACAATGACCTATAAACCTACAACATCATTTAATAAGGAAAAACAGACCGCATATTTAACCGCGGATTAGCTCCAACAGCATCTTGAAAATCCTAACCGAAAAACACGATTGTAGGCAAGTTCAATGTTAATGCTTTCGGCGAGACGCGACCAAATCCAGATTACGTAGACTGTGCATGGAGAGGATTGTCACGTTAGCTGCGTGGCTCATTCGTTTGCCAGCCAAATGAACCGCTAAGCTGACGAACGCATCCGTGCGTAGCGGGTGTGTAAAAAATGCAGACGGGATCGTCCACCGCGGAACGATGCCGCCTACATTTTCGTACAAAGTAAAATTAAGTGTACGCTTCGTACGTACGTACGCTTAGCCATGGGCCACTGTGGAGCAACGCCTTTATACTTTCTAAATTACAAACGTAATTGTAACATACATTACTTACATTAAAAACATACGTATAAAGTATTTGGTACGCCACCAAAATATACTGAGATATTGACATGATCAGAGAATAGAAATACTGAAACATAAAATTATTAAATAATTTCTAATGAATAAATATTCGTTATAAGGAATTTATAAATAAAAATACCTGGCGTCCAAAACAAAGCGTTACTTTTTCACAACAGTTCACTAATTCCTGATACAGTTTAACCCATTCTTGAATCTGCTCCCTTGTGATATCACATTGCTCATCCGACCTAATATCACGGTTCCCTACTCTCTCCTGAACAGACGATATCAACAAACTCAGGCACTTGGTTAAATGAACAACAATTATAATAACAAAAAACAACATGACGTGCAGAAACACTCCAGCAATCCTTATAATTGTTTGTGATACCAAAATGGGAATCAAACTTATCAACTGATCTGACGGTGAGAATGATATTAAAGCTTCCGTAGACCTGAAGGCAGAAAACAAGAAAGAAAATAAAATAAAGGAAATTCCGGAGTAGCATATTTTCTTTAGAGAATTCGTTAATTTTTTATCATCTTTAAAACATTCGGAAACACGAATGATACTTCTCAAATATGATTGGAAGGTGCGGCTGTAACAGATGCCAAACAATACTGATGACACATAGATAATATACGTTACAACACCAAACGAAAGAAAAATTAACTTCATTTGATTATAATCATCTTTTCCTAGCACCAAATAAAGTTCATATATTGCAAGTATAGTGTGCACCATTATCTGGACGAATATTTGTAGCCTGATAAAATATTTCTTTATCTTGTTCTGACTGCAATAATTTCTGTATATGCCTAAGAAATTCTCCATAATCAATAGATTGTTCAGCCACTTTAATAGAGTCATTTCGTTACTAGTGGTGTGTGTTCCAGCAACAGCGACACGTAAATGATAGTTCAAGTGGACTGAAGAAAAACGTTTTGTTATTTTAATTTAATAGTAAGTACTCACTAGATTGATTGACTGTCAATCATTTTGACGATAAAACATATTATTCTTTTAAGTAATATTAGTGATTTCAGTCAAATGTCATTTGGTTAATAATATCGATCTTATGAAGCCATGTATAATAATAATAATAAAAAAAGTCTTTTATTTCCATATCCATTATTACTTTTTTTCTAGATATTAGTACAGATAGGTAATTTTAAGCTGTGTGTCATTATTCTGGTTTTAGTAGCATTAATTCCTAATCCCACTTTTGAGCTTGCTCGATCAAATTAGCATAATATTTCTTGTAGACCTTCTGATGTTTCGGATAGTATAACTATGTCGTCAGTGAATCTGAGATGATTTAAATAACAGTTGTTTATTTTTATACCTCTGGTTTTCCAGTCTTTGTTTTAGAATATGTTTTTTAACACAGCAATAAACAGTTTAGGTGACAGTAGGTCACCCTGTCTGACTCCTCATTCAATACTTATTGCTTCGCCTCTAGATTCCAGTCTGACATTACTTGCGCTGTCGTGTATATATATTTTATAATATTTATATATTTTAAATTGATGTTGAGATTACTTAGTGACTTCCATATGGAACTGTGACTTATCAGTCGGCGAGCTACCCATTGCTCACCGTCCGCAAGCCCGCGCCTACGGTGGCCGGGAATCGGCCTGCGATTCCCGACACCCAGGGCTTCTCCTGCGGCGGCTAGGGGCGTGAGGGCGCGAAGTTTGCCTCTCCCTCACGCGTTCCGCCTCCTCCTTCGCGAGCATTACTGCTTCGCAGAAAGAGGTGACAGCCTCCCATGGCCTGTCGCTCCGGGCCATGGCCTGGACCAAGGCCGGACGCGAGATGATGCCAGGGAACTCACATTATAGGTACCCACTTTATTTTTATTTTTTTTAACCAGTTTATTGGACACATTTTTCTTGCAATGTTGTGTGTCTCGGTAACGACGGCAAAGTAGGTAAGAGTTAATAGTTAGGAAGTTAAAAAAAATTGTTCACTAAATAAGTAGAAAGTAGATCATTATTTATTAAAGTATAAAATTATTGACATTGTTGTTACGACATTAATGTACTCGCTTAACATACAGGGTGTAAAAAGTTCCATTATATAGCCGTTAGCTACTCATTCTGTACATCAAACTAAGTCGACACCTGATAAGAACAACATTGTATATATTTTTGCTAGGTTTACAGGAGTGATTTTTTATTATTTTGGTTTGAATATCATCCGTCTCTTAAATAAAACACTATAAGTATTAAACTAAACGTTTCGTAGATATTTTTTGCGTTCTTTAAAAAGAAAATAACCATGTTTACGTACATCAAACAGATCTGTCATTGGTCAGGTTACAATGTTAGAATAATTGATTATTTTAAAACAACAACAGTGTATGTAGGTATAGTTATGGTCGTGTGAGTAATTTTTTTTTATATTTTTCTATATTTCGCTATGAGTTTATTTAAGTCAATAACATGGTATTTATTTTTACAATTTTACTAAATCCAATATGATGGCAACAAGCTTTTTTTATATGAAAAAAATATTTCGAATTATAATGTCTTTTTTGCCATTCAAAAATCGCTCTAACGTGTGTAGGAATACAGCTCTCGGACTGAAAGATACCTTTTTTTCAATTAATGCATTTATGGTATAGTTAGAATACATTGCAAAATGACTTACAATGTTGTTCAATCAGGTGTCGAAGTAACATCTGAGCAAAAATTATTGCTTTGAAAAGACTTTTGTTTTTGGAGTGAAAAATCACTGTTTACGGCAGCACGCAATGTAACGTGCGCAAAACATTATGGTTTTGAGTGCACGCACCGGTACAGAGTCGTGGAGGTACTTTAAGTTATCTAATTACATACCTTAAATATCTTCATAACCAGACGGTTCCCAGGTAAGTACCAGCAAAAAAAAAACAGAATATCGCAGAACAAGTGACTCTCGGCTTCTTTAAACGTGTTTTTAAAGGCAATTCTGCGCAAATTTCGGTAATTAAAGGAATCATCCTAAATTAATCGAATAAAAACCTTTTAAAAACCTACTGGTGAGTAAGTTCATTCGGTTTCAATCTCCTATCTAATCTGTGTGGAGTTTCACCAATTTCCAATACTTGGACGAAAGGCACATAGGCCCCTTGTAATTGAGTTTGTCGAACGTAATGTAATTTGGGTAATGGTTGTTACTTCAGGTGCCTTGGCAGTTATTATATCGATAACCATATATTATGTTATGTTTAAAATGTAATCTTAGAGAATTCTGGTTATTTATAGTGCAAAATTTCGTGGTTTTTAACCATATTATTGATAGCTTAAGCTCGAAAATATTTTTTTATTAACGAACTCAATTATCATATTATTTTCGATGCAGTACGGGTGTAGTTGCTACGCCACGCTACGCTCTCTGGCAACCATGTTTACGTGCTACGAGCCATGGCTACGAGTTACGGCTACGAGCCGTAGTAGCAGGTACTCATAAGTCAATTGATGGTCATGTAATAAGTGAGGTACACCCACAAACAACACTCAATATAATCGTTTATACCCCTAATAAAACTTTCCTACCATTTACTTATTGCTTCATACATTACTCAGCAAAAATTCACAAAAAAAAACATTTCAAAAATTAATTCACTTCTTTGCCCCCAAACAAACTTTGTTTGAAACCGTAAAAATTCTCTTTAACATTTTCCACGAATAATAAAAGTATAAATAATAAATAACTCTTATAAATAAATAACAAGGGAAAAATTCAAGTTCAATGAAGCTTAAAACATGGCTTTCTTTTCATAGTGCGATTTATTCCAGTTTGCTCCCGAGAGAGCCGCAACAGTATAAAGAACGGGGAGGTATTACAAATTAAAACATTATGGAGGACCAGATTGGCAGGTTTCTAAGTAGGTATCTTGGATATAAGATGTAACAAAAGGGTACATCAACATTCTCTCCATAACAAGTTAAGGCGAAAAAAACAAGCATTTGTACCTATAACAATAGCTGCACCCCGCGGTTTCGCCCGCATAAGTCTCGATCCCGTGAGAATATCGGGATAAAAGGTATTCTATGACCTTTTCCAGGTTATGGTCTACCCATGTGCCAAATTTCATCTAAATCCATTAAGCACTTTTAGCGTGAAAGCGTAACAAAAAAACTTAGTTTCGCATTTTTAATATTAGTTAGGATTGGGATTACTTGAAGAATGTTTGATCGTTGTGGTCTTGTGATTCATAGTTCAACACAGAGTGTGGACGTTCTGTCTTTTTCTTTACTGATTTCAAAAGCACCGTTTATGTCTGCCCAATTGTATCACGTAGACAAAATCAAACTTGTTGCTAATTTAATTGTATTTTTTTTAAATATATGAATGACATTGATTTTACATTCTGTGATTACTTCCACACACTGACTTATTAATTGTTAAAGTTTAGGAAAATCGTCTACTTTTACAATGTTTTTAAATATGTGAGCACCATGTTTCTATCACTTAATTAATTTATCTGTCGTTGCTTCATTTTTAATTCTTTATAATTATTGTGGTATAGTAATTTTATTCTAGGTGCATCGTCTTCACATAATATGATTATACAACGTGTAACGTTAAATGCGCAAAACCTCAGACACCCCAACAGATTTTTAATTCAATTGACATTGAATTTGCGAGAGAAAAAAGAACATTAAAAAAATTGTAAAGGTTTTATGTACTGTTTTAGTTTTACTGGCTATTCTGATCTTTACTTGCGTCTGCGACGACGCTCTTGTCTTATTCATGGTACTGTATAGAAGATTCGTATTTGCATTGAAATAAAAGCTATAATAATCCCGCGTATGAGAAAATTTAAATTGGTCGACAACAATTTGTGATTGCTTACCTATTTTGGCGGGTTTGCGCATGTGATGGCTTGACCTATAAATAAATAGACACGGCAACGTTTTTAATGATGATTTTTTGAAAAATATGACCTATATTAAAAAATGGTTCAATTGATTCTGCTCGTTATTTTGATCAAACTATTTTCAGGTTTTGCGCATTTAACGTTACACGTTGTATAACCAATGTACTTATACAAAATATTGTAAAACATTTTAAAAGAGTAACGGTGGAGTTTCTAGCCCATTCTTCTCCATACGAAAACTACCTTTTGGAAGGGGCAACTAGGATCAATTCAATTTTTTTGTAAATTTTGACGTTCAAAAGTGCCTTGAATTTGAAATGAATGATTATACTTTAACTTTGAAGTACACGCCGCGTGGGTCCATCACGTCCGCGTACCGTACACGGTACCGGTACACGCGCCCCTGTCTCTTTCTACCATTTCTAACTTCATGGACCTGTGAGTTAAGTTGTTCTATTTGTCAAGACTTGTCAACACGTCTTTGAGACAAAATATTACAAAAAAATTGGTTGCCTGTAAAGTCGGTATACGGGCGAAAGTTTTACGTGACAACGACTTTGCGTGCCTTTCACTTTTTATGTCTGTCTCTCTCGCTCTTAGGCGGGCTAACCATGCCCGAGTGGAAGGGACGCGTGCCTCTCACTCGCTCTCATTGTGAGCGCATAACGTGAGCGGAGCGTAACGCAGTTTCTTGAAGTGTCACCCGGCAAACCAATTTATAAGACGTTGTCACGTCAAAAATGTACATATAGGGTTATCGAAAAATTTTGTGTGGGGATAGTTAACGAGTTAGATCTAACTAGTCTATGCCCTCGGCTTCTCCGACGTGGATGTCGGAAATTATCCCACGGGATCGTACTACAGGAAAAGATAACACAGACATATGGACAGAGTAATTTTCACATCTATTGTAATATAATACAGCTGAAGAGTTTGTTTGTGAACTCGCTAATCTCTGGAACGTGTTTGAATCGGACTCTGCAAAAATATTTTTGCATTGGATGACCCAATTCTTGAGAAAGGTTATACGTATTTAACATTACGATACGACCCTTAGGAGAGCAGCTAGTTTAGAATATTAGTATGAATATGGATGTTTGCGCAGATAATCGCCACGTGCCCGAAAATAGGCGTGCCCAATAAACGTGACGAGTCGGCCAACACTGGTTTTATGAATTCGATTACATTGGATAACTTAATCCGTGTTCGGAACTAGTGGTTCGTTACTGATTGCTACAGGTTCCACGTGATTGACCAGATGAGAGGATTTTTTGAGATTGATTGCTAGTTCAAACGTAGTGGGGTTTATTGGAGAGAAATGTAGGCTAGTTTTAAAAGCGAAAATGTTTCTGTTTCAATTGTAATAGCTCTTTTTAAAGATAACTCAATTGGTATAACAAGAATAGGATGCAGCATAGTTAAAATCAATCTGCCTAGCTATTGGGGTCGGCTTCCAGTCCTGACCTCATCAACTCAGTTACTGAGTCCCTCTTGGACACTCCATGTCAGACTTTTGGGCTTCCGACTGCCCGTAACGACTGTCAAAGATCTACGAATGACAGCCGGGACCAACGGCTTAACGTGCTGTCCGAGGCATGGAGGGGTTTCGATATGTAACGGATGGTCACCCATCCACGAATAGAACGCGGAAAGAATAGCTTAACCTTCGATCTATCCGTGCGGCTGTTATCATTTAGTCACGAGCCCTTCAGGATGCAGCATAGTCTCGACAAATATTTGGAGTTTAATTAACTATTTATTAATCTTCTTCTACAATCATTCCTGTGTCTAAGAGATTCTGAACAAATGTGTTCAACCGCTTTATTGGAGACATTTTTATTGACAATGTTGTGTGTTTCGGCGACGGCGATACGATTACATCATGAACGGAAGCAAAACATTTTGTTATTTCAATTTACAAAGAATGTTATTTCCATTTACAAATAATATTATTTCAATTTACAAAGAATGTTATTTCAATTTACAAAGAAGTTTTACTGAAGTAATTGACTGAGTGATTATGACAACACGATTTTAATTTACAGCGTCAAAATAAATTATCTAGAAACTCCGCAGACGTGATGGGTATCGATATCTAAGGCAGAAAAAAATAATTTAAAAATAAATTATCCGACTGCGGCGAATCCAAAAAAGGAGGAGGTTATGTGTTTGATCTGTATGTATGTATGTGTGTCCGTCTCTATGTTCCCTCGTAACTACTAGACGGCTGAACCGATTTAAATTAATAATATGTCGCTAGATTCGTCTTTATTGCGCGTGTGTTATATGAAAAAAAAACTAATATTGCGGGTTGTTAGTTTTTTTTTTTATGTAGTCTTTGACCCCTTTTTAGTCTTTATTAATTATTAAAATAAAGATTTAATGTTTTGTTGGGGATCAATGACCGCTGGTAGTGTTATTACTTGAAATATCTGTTAGGAAAATTTGTTTTCAAGTGACTGCAAGCAAAACTCGGCAGACGTCATAGATTTCGATATCTAAATATGATATCTGCCGAGTTTTGCTAGCTAATTTAATGTAACCGTATACACGCGTCCGTTTTCATGATCGCTACGATCAATACTCCTGATGTCATGTTACTAAAGATATCAAGATATAGGAACAGTGTTTATTCCACGATTACCAGTTTTTGTGTTAATTAGCTCTGCCTCGTTAGTTTAGTGGTCACAAGCACTACTGCTGTACATCAAGTCCTGGCTTCGATTCCAAGGTTATGTTCTTTAAAACAGGTGACAATAGTTTGTTGCTGAACTATGGATCTCCTTGTTACGAGACTTGACGAGTTTCAACCACCAGTACAAGTCGTATAATAATATCAAATAACGACTTACTCATTTTGCTCGTGAGAGTAAAATGACTAAGTCGTTAAAGAAGTCGTTAAAGCTTATAGATACTTACAAATAAAATGATCTGATTAAAAAAAATTACGACATCAAAATGTAGTGTAATATGTCTGTCTAAACTGAAACAGAAGAATACTGTTATGTAACAAATATAAGGACTAAATGGTACATGAATGTAAAATAAATTCATAAATATTTATGACTAGAAGTCAATATTATGAATATTATGATTAGGTATCATATTATGTTATAAATAGGTTTTTTTTAGGTTGGCGAATTATCAAATAACATCTCCCGGCGGAGCGGGAGGGCGTGTCAGAGTCTTACTGGCTAAAACCCACCCGTGTTTCTTCAGTTACCTATACGTTGCCAGGGGCCACGGTATCCCTTTCGGACTTTCCCGCAACCCCGGCAGGCATCGGTCCTATCGGACCCCTTCAGTTGCTGACATCTCTTAGGCGCGCGTGGAATTCAACGCGCCTTCGACTTGGGCCTGGTCCTTATCGGACGGCGAGCTACCCATTGCTCACCGTCCGCAAGCCCACGCCTGAGATGTTATAAATACCTGGCGTCCAAAGCAAAGCATTACTTTCATCCTTGAATCTATTCCCTTGTTATATTACATTGTTCATCCGAACTAATATCACAGCTTCCTACCTTCTCCTCAACGGCTGATACAAACGAAGTCAAGCATTTCAAGAAATGAACCAATATCATAACAACAACATACAACATTAGGGGCTGAAGTACTATTGAAATTCTTGTCATTGTTAGTGATACCAAAACTGGAACCAAAATTAATGGACTCAACTGTGACAACTTTACAAAAGTGTCCACAGATCTGAAGACAACATACGCGATAGAATATAAAATAAAGCGAATACTGACCCAGTATGTTTTCTTTAGAGAGTTCATAAGTTTCTTGTCATATTTAAAACATTCAGAGACACTACTGGTGCTATTATAATATGACATGAAGACGCGACTGTAAAAGATGCGGTCATGACAGATGACACAGAGGATAAATAGGCTGATCCTGAAAAACAGCAAAAAATAAGAAAGAAAAATTGTTTATTCTGCACAAACAAAACGCACATTCAACAAAATGACAAAAAATACACACATACATAGTAGCCAAAAGCCTCGTATTCAAGCAGTATAAGTTTGACAATTTCATGTATGTAAATTAATCGATTTGATTGTATCAGCCTCTCCTAACGCCAAATATAATTCATAAACAAAGATTATAGTTTGCAACATAGTCTGGATGAATCTTACGAAGATAATAAAAAAATTCTTAGACTTCTTATGGCTACAACAACATTCACATATTCCGAAAAAATTCTCCATTAATAACATTTTTTTAAAGAACTTTACAGACACCTTTTTGTTTCTAATGTTATGTGCCTCGACAACGATAATTTTCTGTCTAAATAACTAGTGGATACTAAGTAATGGACTGTCAATAATTTTGATAACACGACACTATTAAACATGCTCGTTTAAATATAATCGCTTCGATCAATACCACTAAACTATGGCATATTACTGAAATAGAAATTTTTAGTATATATTATGTAAATAGTTTTTTTTATGAAGAGTTGCCGTGCGCGTGGATTTGTAAGGCCCAGGGCCACGGTTATGCGGTGAGTCTTGCGGCGCCGGGCGGCGCTCGAATGTTCCCACGCCGCTCTCCTCTCTGCAAGTTGCACCGCGGCGACTTGATGATACACTCTAAATAGCTTCTATCATTTGTTCTCGCCGCGGTCGCAGACGCAAGACGCAGGTCGCGCGAGGGGTAATGTCATGGCCAAGGGATAAATTAACGTGTAAATTGAGGCTTCGTGAGTCAAAACATCTCGAACAGGAAACAACGTATTGTTCAAGATTCACGTTATTTTACTGGCACATTGCAATCAACTGGTCTTCTGATAATTTATCTTTAGTCTTATCATAGTACAATGTGAATGAATTGCATACTTTCTGGTTGAACTGAACGTAAATATTGCATGGGTTAGGAGTCATTTAATTGTTTTAAGAGCTTTCAATAAAAATCTGCCGGTCTATTCGGTAATAATCTCACGGTGATAACTTAGGTGAAGTGAACGTGAAGTGAGCGGTCATTCCACCTACTGCTAGGGACTGACAGCTCACTCTGAGCTCACTTCACCTAAGTTCTCACGGTGAGATGGTTACAGAATACCACTGCTGGTACGGATCCCTGATCGAACCGAGTGCGAGCTAGAATAAGGTTTTTTGCGAAATCATAACTGCCAGTAAACAATTAAAATCTCTATGAACTTATAATTATATAATTGAATAAAGTTAACACAAAATTAAATCCACTCATAAATATGATAGGTAATATAAATATATCTACACTTTAAAAGTACTCGTGAAATGTGGGTGTACTATAGGTACACCTCTGCCTAACTCTTCGAGGAATACCGGCGTTATGTTATGTTACATATGTTTATAAAATAATTTTATGAAATCTACTACATAATAGTTAAATGATATGGTTAAACTGCAACATAACTATGAGATAGTTGACAGCCAACGTAAGTATAACAGGCAGCATGTACATCCCAGCAGGAATGTTGGACAATAGCCTGATTTCTATTGGACTCTTCTTTATCAAACGTATAAAGTCTTTTATCAGTTTCGCTTCAGTTTCACCTGAATCTGTAACAAAAGGTAAATACATTTTACGCGAATTTTTGACGTCTAACATCATTCCTCTCGCTTTCCTGCAATCAAAATTTAAATCTGTGGGAGTGATTCCGTGAAAAGGGACGGAAGTGTGTAACAGGAAGCTGGAGAAGCGCGCGCTATTTGATTTGACCAATGACAACGCGCAGTGCTTGAATTGGCCGTCAGATGGTACCAACCCATTTTCCGAGAGATTGTTAACAGGATGATGATGATAATGACAATGACGGTGACGGTGATGACGATAAGTATTGTTTATATCATATAAACGTCAGCCGAGATGTCAAATATTACACATCATATACGACTACTGTACGGTTCGCTCGTTTTTTTTTTTAATTCACAAAACATTTATAGAAATAGACTTACCAATAATCATTTTATTGTAAAGTTGAACCAACACCCGTCGAAACTTCACTCCTTGGTTACTCGCCATCTGCCCAGCAACTAATGGCATGATCATCACTGATACGTAACCAAATAGAACAATAAGGACTCTCGTATACTCTTCGGTGTTCCCAATCTGTAATTTCAAAAACTATCGTCACGCGACTGACAACTTGATCTGAGCGAGTAGCTCAAGTCGGGTCAGTGGTATTCAGCTACATCCGGCTAGACTGAACACCGACACCAACAAAGTTGAGAAATGGCTAGGCAAATGAAAAAGGTTTTACTTTAAAAAAAAAAAACAAATAATGTGGAGCAGAATCGTGTTGAGCAAAGTAATGTCACCTATTTTAAAGAACAACCTCTTCAAAATAACACTTAGCTGTAGAGTTATGGATCTCTTTGTTAACAGACTTGATGATATCCAACCACCAAAATGTGTCAAGCCTGAATAAAGATGTAGTCATTTTGCTCGTAAAAGTTAAAGAATTTTTTGCAGTATGTATGTAGGTACTTACTTTTAAAACATTCTTGTAAAAAATATAGTACAACATCAAAATGTAGTGTGATGTTGACAATATGATCGAAAAGAAAAACTGAAACATAAGAATACCATTGTGTAACAAATGATGAAAATATAGTTAAATATGTATCATAATTATCTATGACCTCTAGGTATAATTATTATGTTATAAATACCTGGCGTCCAAAGCAAAGCATTACTTTGTCACAGCAGTCAGCTAAACCCCGATACAGTTCAACCCATCCTTGAATCTGTTCCCTTGTGATATCACATTGTTCATCCAAACTAATATCACATTTCCCTAAACTCTCCTGAACGGCTGATACCAACGAAGTCAAGCATTTGAACAAATGAACCACTATCATAACAACAACATACAACATTAGGTGCTGAAATACTATAGTAATTCTTGTCATTGTTTGTGATATCAAAATTGGTACCAAAATTAACGGACTTAACTGTGAGAACTTTAGGAAAGTGTCCACAGATCTGAAGACAGCAAACGCTATGGAATATAAAATAAACCCAATGCTGACCCAGTATGTTTTCTTTAAAGAGTTTATAAGTTTCTTGTCATCTTTAAAGCGTTCAGAGATACGACTGATACTGCTATTATATGAGGCGAAGGCGCAGCTGTAATAAATACCAGTCATGACGGACGTCACAGAGGATAAATAGGCTGAAGCTGAAAAACCAGCAAAAATTAAATTGATTTGATTGTAATCGACCTCCCCTAACAACAAATATAATTCATTAATAACAATTATAGTGTGCAACATAGTCTGGACGAGTATTAGGAAGATTATAAAACATTTCATTGTCTTCTTCTGGTTACAATAATTTCTGTATATTCCGAAAAAGTTCTCCATTAACAGTAAATTGTTGAAGTTCTTTATTGGAGACATTTTTGTTTCTTATGTTATATGCTTCGGTGACAACGATGAAGTAATACTTTTAATTGATGAAAGCAAAACATTTTATTGCTTTTAATTTCCCAGCGAGTAGTTTCTTATTAAGTAATTGTAACCTGAGTGTCGTTTTGATGACGCTACAAATTAATCATTTTCTGTTTAAATAACTAGTTGATGTTGTCAAGTCAGGTATTACTCAAATTACTTTAAACAGTTGTTCCTGTTTGGTTCAGTTTCAGGATTTTTTAATTGTTTCGTTTCTTTTTGAGCTAGCTATTGCAATCAATAAGCCCTTTCCCCCCAATTTCACAATAAATTAGGAGACAATTTCACGAATACGCATGAAATCTTGTAGCTTGGTAGCCATCTAAAAAAGTACTTTGTTTATATTCTTTAGACCGTCAAATTAGTATTTCTACACGCCATAAGCCAGTAACTATTCCGATTTATTACCTTGACGTTAAGTCCCGCCACGTCGAGTCGCCTTGACGTCGAGTCCCGCCACGTCTACTTGTTCTTTTGTATGATGTTTCCAACTACGATGAAAAATTTCTGCTTGGTGCCGCCACGTCAAATATGACGAAAGGTACAGTCAATGAAATAAATTATTCAAACCATAATATTTTTATTTATCTTGACAAAAAAAGAAATATAACTTTAATTCTATTAATTTGATCACAGTAAATCACAGATCAGTTACATATGCAATAAGTATACGACGAAGTTCCCTTTAGAGGATTAAAACAATTAGTTACATAAAGGTATCACGCCCTAGATCACACAGGTTAATAGGTACTTATGTATATCTAGAAATGTATAATCAAATATGTTGGGGTTGTAATGCCCAACAGTGAAAATTGTATGTACTTGTTATGTAAATTTATTAGGAATGTTATGTTATGTAAATGAATAAACGAACAATTCCCTTGATGGATTTATTACTACTGAATACAATTACACAATTACTCCACTTAAATGCTATGCTTGAGAAATGCACACCTAAACAATATCGATGTGCATTATTGAGTATGACGTACAAACTACCACAAAGGTACAGCGTAGCTCGTACATATTGCCCACTCACAATAGGTAACTGTGAACAATGAAATGTTATGTTACATAATAAAATGTTAAAAAAGGAGATAAATGTAAAAGAAAATAATCTAATCCGAGCCTTAAACAATTAAATCACAACGGGGCGCTGGATTGGGAACAGGTGGTGCTTCAGGTTTCTTCTGACAAGTGCAATGTTTGCGAAGTCGGTGGTAACCATATATTGCGCCTGCTGTCGCTGCTACTGTTGCCAATACGTATATGACAAGATATTGGTGGACGTCATGGTATGTTGCCCGATCTGATATGATGTCTTCGGCGGCCGCGGCTTTCATGTTCTATCTGTTTTCCCAGATCTATCAGTAATGTGTTTTGTTCCATTACCGTCTCATTCTCGGGTTCATATTTCAAAATCAGTACCGATCGGGTGCTGATCCGATTAATTGGAGGGATTTCCAGCGTAGTTCTTCAACCTGGGCATGCATTCTATGGGTTCCCTCTATCTGGCAGAATCTTGATACTTCGAAATTTATTTGGCTTAACACAATTGGCATAATCTTCTTTAAAGGCATAAAAATTATTTTATATAACTATTGTTTGGCCGAATGTTTATATGTCCGAATTTACAACTTTTAAGATGGCAGAATTTTATTTGGAATTATTTATTATTAGGCATATTGCCATTTTTATTAAATAGCATTTTAAACTTTAAATTAAATATTGTTTTAAAAAGTCAATATCGCACACCGGGTGCAATAACGTCATAAATGCTAAAATTGGTAAAATGAGTTCTTGATCACAAATGATGTCAAACATGCATCTACATCCGGTGCAGAAATATCATAAATGTAACTCTCAAAATGACCAACTGAGGGTTTTTGTAAGCGCTAGTGCGAGAACGTCCTAATAGGGATGATGAATAAATTTTCTTTCTTTTTTTCAATCTGTAAAAAACGTCATTTGTTACTTATGACGTTGTAGCACCCGTTGTGCGACATGTTGTGCTACAAAAGCTAGTGACAGAAACGAATCGCTGCAAAACCGATTCCACGTAGTCTTGTCTGCCCTACCTCTTTTTTTTTGGGTGGAAAATTATCAAATAACTTCTCCCACTCTGGGCGGAGCGGGAGGGCGTCTCAGACTCTTACTGACTAAAACCCACCCGTGTTCCTTCAGTTGCCCTACCCCTAGAGTGTAATTTAAGCCCGCGTAGGCGCGGAGGGCTGAGGCGGCCCGCAAGCTGAGTAGCGGGTGGTTATAACGCTCACCGCCGTGGCTGAGGCTGGCCGGCGATTATTCGGCCAGCAAGCCGAAGCTGTGGTCAAGGATAAGCTCGCGTGGGACCACCGCAGCCGAGCTGAAATTAATCATTGTAAATAACTAGTCAAATTTTCTAGTGTTTTTAAATTAGGAATGAATAATTATGACCAGAACATATATTTATTTCTAATTACTAATTTAATTATTATTTACCTATTTCATTTAACATTTAAAAAAAAACAATCTTTGATTATTAATTTCTAGATATACATAAGTACCTATTAAACTGTGTGATCTAGGACGTGATACCTTTATGTAACTAATTGTAATAATCCTCTAAAGGGACTTCGTCGTATACTTATTACCTACGTAATTGATCTATGATTTAATGTGCTCAAATTAAAAGATTTAATGTTATATTTCATTTTATTTAAAGATATTACAATGATTGTCAAAATAAATAAAATATTATGATTTGGATAATTTGTTTCATTGACTGTGTACCCTTCGTCACATTTGACGTGGCGGCACCAGGCAGAAAATTTTCATCGTAGTAATAAACATCATACAAAAGAACAAGTAGACGTGGCAGCGACTCGACGTGGCGGGACTCGACGTCAAGGCGACTCGACGTGGCGGGACTCCACGTCAAGGTAATAAATCCTATTCCATAAATTTGTCCTACCTAAACGGATTCTGTGAAAAACGCCAAAAACAGATCCATACATTTCCGTATCCGTTTATTGCAATTTTTGTTGTGAACAGACGTGTCGAACATTTATTAAAATAACTAAATAATTATTTGCCGAATCGTGACCTGGTTTTACCAAATAGCCGGTACTAAAGCAAACTGTGTCATACGTAAGCATAACATGTATTTTAAATCGTTTCTGTGAAAATGTGTATGTGATTAACAAGTAAATAACTTGTATCACAATGGCAACCAGTCCCTTTAGCAGGGGTGGCAGATGTGCTCGGAGCCCACCTCCTACACCTGTGCCTGCACCAGCACCTGCAACTGCACCTGTACCCGAGCCCGCACCTCACCCTCAACCACCCAGCCAAAGAGAAGATGTCATGATGGAAGTGATACCTACGCCGGAAATCCAGAACTGGATGTCATCCATTGAGCAGTGCCTAAGTGAAGTGTGCTCTATTGTAACAGAGGGCAAATTAAACATGGAGCAAAAACTGCGTATAAGTGCCCTATGCCGAAAAGTTAGTCACGGCACATCGCAGATGGCCGTTCAGTATCAGTCCCTTAAGATGAGAGCCGTCCGGGCCCACTCCACCGTCCAAACACTCGAAGACCAAATTGATTTGTCGCAGCAACTGCAAGACCTTAAGCTGTCAATCGGAGCTTCAATGAAACCAGTAACGGGAACTTCTTTTGCTGAGATGGTTAAAAAAGGTACCAACAATTTTATACAGCCCATAAATTTAAGCTCAGTGGCCATATACCCTAACGACAAACTGAAGTCGAGTGAGGAGACAAAAACACTTGTCCAAAAAATTATATGCCCCGAGCAAATGAAACTTCAGGTAAGAGGACTACGTAAGACGAAAAATGGCGGTGTCATTATCAGCACTGAAACAAAGGAAGATATTGAGAAGGTGAAAAAATCGATGCATTTATCAAATTCAGGCCTAACAGTAGACGAACCCCCAAAAAGGAAGCCTAGAATAGTAGTTATCGGAGTGCCCTCATCCATGCAAGAGAAGGAAGTTTTTACTTGTTTATTCCACCAGAATCTAGCAGAGACCCTTCAGGATTGCAGCCTCGAGACCTTTTTATCCTCCATTAAGTTAAGCCATAAGTCAGGTAAGAAGGACGCTGAAACCTGTAATTATATAATAGAAGTATCTGCAGACATACGTAAAGCCCTGATATCAAAAGCAAGAGTGTTTGTAAATTGGTCGTCATGCCCTGTGAGAGACTTTACCCTAGTCACACGCTGTTTTAAGTGCCAGCAGTACGGACATGCGGCCAAGTCATGTCGTGAAACCACCATTACCTGTGGCCACTGTGGTGATCTGGGTCACTCCATTAAAGAATGCACAAAGAAGGCCGAGGAACCAAAATGTGCTACTTGCTTGTACTTCAAAAAGCCGAGCAATCACAAGACAAACGCTTCTGACTGCCCTGCGAAAATAATGGCTGAAAAAAGGTACATCAATTCTGTTGATTATGGAGGCGCCTAAGAGCGTCGTTAATTACGTATTTTTTTAGCCCTTGTTTTTGTTTTTATAATTATGATTAATAATTTAATTAATGACATCGATAATTTCTCTGTATCTGAATCCCACATTTGTGACGTTGAACACTGTAAACAATATCTCTCCTCCCACACTAGTCCACTAACCATACTAAACCAAAATATTCGCAGTATTTTCAAAAATTTCGACAATTTTAGCATTTTTCTACAACGTCTAGACATAAACTGTGACGTTATTGTATTAACCGAATGTTGGCTTTCCAAACAATATAACATACCACTAATACCGGGATATAATATGTATAAAAGTAACATAAACTACAATCAGAACGATGGGGTGATAGTTTATGCAAAAAATCATCTCAATGTGTCTGTCGAGGAACCAAATATGCACGACTGTAACAGATTGTTAATTACAATTGGGTCAGAATTAGCGATACTTGCCTTATATCGACCCCCCTCTTTTAGAAATATAAACAATTTCACTGACTCCCTAAACAACACCTTGCAGAACCTGTCGTCTTTCAAAAATACTGTTTTAATTGGAGATATTAATATCAATATTCTTCCAGAAAGCGCTGACGCATTCGCTGAGGAATACCTTAACGTATGCGCCTTCCATGGTTTGCTTCCTGCTCACACGTTTCCTACACATCAAAGTGGCTCCTGTTTGGACCATATTATGCTCAAGTCAAACTTCCCTGCACTTACCCTTGTAATTAATTCTACAATAACCGATCACAATGCTACCCTACTCATTTTAAATTGTAAAATACCTAAAGTAGTCAATCGCACAATTTCTAGGTTAATTGTAAGTAAACTTGAAGATGACTTACGCAATATCGACTTTGACCCAGTCTACGATTCCGCTGATCCGCAGTTTTGTATGTTGTACCTAATCAAAAATGTACAACATGCAATTCAGAAAAACACGGTCATATCTCGGCGAAATAACAAAAACTACAACATAAAACCATGGATCACGCCAGGACTCATTCGCTGTATGAAAAATAGAGATAAACTGCATATAAAAGCTAAATCTAATCCAGATAATTTAATTTTGCAACTGTCGTATAAACGATATCGTAACTTCTGTAATAATCTTCTAAAAAAAGTAAAAAGCAACTACGATAAAATTGCACTAGAAAAAGCTGGTACAAATAGTAAAAAAATATGGAATTTTATTAAAAATGTAACCTATACCTCTAAAGAAAATCAGTCATCTTCAGGTCTATTACAAGCACACTCATCAAAGTTAGCATCTGCCAACAGTGCGAATAGTTTCTTTGTCAATGTTGGTAAATGTCTGGCTGAAAATGTTCAGGGCCAATCACAATATCTAACAAGCACACCATTTACATGTAACACTATTCCATCATCCTTTGTGTTGCATGACACTGACGAGACTGAGGTGGAAACGATAATTATGAGTTTGAAGGACGACTGTGCAGTTGGCTGGGATAACATATCAAATAAAATTATTAAACAGTTCAGGCACATTTTGGGACCGCCACTAACTTATATTTTCCAAAAATGTTTGTCGACAGGTATTTTTCCTGAGTGCCTAAAAAAAGCTGTTGTTGTCCCCGTTTACAAATCAGGCAGTAAAGATCAAGTGACAAATTATAGACCTATTTCCTTACTGCCTACTATTTCTAAAATATTAGAAAAAATTATGAATAAAAGGCTCTACAAATACTTGGAGGATAAATCAATTTTATCTAAACGGCAGTTTGGATTTAGGCCTAAAATGTCAACAGACGATGCTGTGCACCATCTGACTGACTATCTAGCACAAGAACTTGATAATGGTAACCACACAGTAGGAATCTTCCTGGACCTCGCCAAAGCTTTTGATACGGTTTCTGTTCAGATTCTGTTGCGCAAGCTTGAAGCCATAGGTATCAGAGGCGCCCAGCTGAAACTATTTAAGAGCTATTTAGAAGACCGCACCCAATGTGTACGGATTGATAATGTTCTCAGCGATAGTAAAAAAAACACGTCCTTCGGAGTTCCCCAAGGAAGTATTTTAGGGCCGACACTATTTTTAATATACATAAACGAACTCTGTAACCTAAATCTAGATCACGGCCAAATTGTTTCTTATGCTGACGACACTGCCCTTCTATTTTCGGCTGACTCAGAAAAAAATGTCTACGAGTTTGCGCAAAATGGCTTCGATATTGTTAATAAATGGCTTCAACATAATTTACTAACACTAAATGCAGACAAGACAAATTATATTAAGTTTTCAATGCGCAAGCAAACGTCAACAAGCACTGTCTCGACATTATATGCTCATCATTGCACAATTCCTACGGATAACCAATGTGTTTGTCCCAAAATTAATATGGCAAATACAACAAAATACCTTGGTGTTATAATAGATGAAATACTTTCGTTTAAACAACATATTCAAGCTTTAAATAATAGAATTCGCAAATTAATATTTGTTTTTAAAAAATTAAGATATATATTGCTGATCCAAAACTAGTTAGACAAGTTTACTTTGCACTGTGTCAATCAATATTAACTTATTGTATTACCACATGGGGTGGAGTGGGTAAAACAATGTTACTAACCATCGAGAGAGCTCAAAGGGCGATTCTCAAAGTCTCTACTTTCCGCCCTTTTCTTTTTCCTACTAACCTCCTGTATAAATCTTGTCAAGTATTAACAGTTCGTCAGCTATTTATAATGGGTATTGTATTAAAACAACACACAGCGCTACCATACAGCACTGCATATACTAATAAAAGACGTAGAGATATAGTTTGTCCACAAAATTCAACAAAACATGCTTTTGTATCCAAATTTTATCTATACCTCGGTCCTCTTCTCTATAATAGACTAAACTCGAAAGCAAACATTTATTCCCTGAACTACACAAATTGTAAGAGAATTCTCAAGGATGCTCTCCAAAGTATGTCTTACGAAGATACAGAGAATTTACTAACTGTACTACAGTGAATATTATGTACAAATTTCACCTATGTTAAGTATTTATCAAATTTAGAAACTAAGTTAAGCTACTCAACATATAATTAGTGATCTATTGTCAACCTTTTGATTTTTTTTTTTTTTTATAAGTCTATTTAAGCTCTTCCCGCCTGAAACACAGGATTACCTAGTTCAGGCACGTAAGTCTTAGGAATATAATTTACATTTAAGCAAATCTGTAAAGAATGATGCCTTGTAATTTTTTGAATAAATATTATTATTATTATTATTATTTATATAAGGTCTCCTGTCATTCATTTAAAAAATTTACTTATAATTTTCAACATTAAACAACAACAAGTTTGCCAAATAATTCACTTTAGAAAATAATTAACCGATGATTTTTTTTTAATAACGTATTATTTGACAAACAATTTATTTTTTTAACATGTTATTTCATAAAACAACGTTTGGAATAAAAACATTTTACATATTGCATTATTACGCAATTTCCTAAAAATGAAACTCATTATAATGTCAAAAGGGGTAGTTTTAATTTATTTAGTAACAAAAATTCTATTATTTATAAAAAATAATGCCCGAAACGACTTATGCTAATAGAAAAAAATATATTAGACTACCCGGAAATTAACTAGTTAGGTCAAATATGTTAACTCGCAAAAACAGGGTAGGTCAGGTTACGTTAGAACTACGACCCCCTACGCACGAGCCGAGCAAGCGAAGCGAGCGGTGCCGCGGCAGCGACCGGCGAGTGTCAAAAACGACTAGAATATATATTAAAAAATTACTTTAGTAGGTTTAAAGAACTTCAGTACTTGGCAGTAAATTATTTAACCCAAATGGAAATTGCAACCATGGTCACTTTAGAAAATATATAACAAAATTATATTTAGTATAAACGTGATTTATCCAAAAAAATATAAATATTAAATGAATAAATGATAAAATATAATACGAAACATTTATAAAGAGAAGCATTTGCTAAATAAATGTTTGTAAAGCGAGTGTTTATAAAATAAAACATTTACGGAATAAGTTGTTTGTGAAATAAATAGTATACGAAACGTTAGTTGTATACAAAAAATTGTCAACGGTTTATTGGTAAATCGAAGATACCTCCACGCGGCTTAGATACGATACCGTTTCGCATTAGAGGCTTAAGGAACCTTAAACGATTAATACTGTTTGCGTATGCTTCAGACGGTTCCAATTTCTTAGATCGATTTAAACACGTAGTTAGCAATACCTAAACGTGATATACAGCATGTATCAAAACGTATGGTCAAATTTGAAGGGTATGGTACAGACCAACAAACTGAACAACTTTTTCCATGGGACCAACAACGTAATCGCGAAAAAATAATCAAGTGTATACAAAACTTCAGTACCCAAATATATGGGACAGCTGACAATTTTTTTTTTCACGTCCTTAAATTTGACCACACCTTTTTAATACATATTGAATGTGACACGAGGCTACATTTACATGAGCTCATTCAATATATCTAGACGTATATTGTGTTTATACAGGGTGTAAGCTTAATCATATAAAAAGTACCTACGTTGTAATAATATTTGTAAAGTCGACGGCGCTATGGCATGTTTTAATCTAGTTAAACCTGTAAAACCCTCCGGTTTTACAGGTTTTTCGGACTACCTGATCTAGTAAATGTAAGTGGGACTGCTAAGGTTATGAGCACAATTCCTGGTCAGGTAAAATATCGCTAATTGGGATTTTTGATAAGGAAATTCTCAATAGCCGCCCGGAATCTAGGCTAGAGTGCAGCAAGGGATATAAAAACGAATACTCATACCTACTAACAGCTTATAGAAGTATAAGGACCTGGTTTTAAAGGTCTCCATTATCCATAGAAAAGCTATCCGCCGACCAGAGACAGACTCCTGCCCAACAGTTGTTGTCGGATTTCTGGATATACCTATGCCAACCGCGCGGAAAACTCTGCTTGCGCGATGCCGAATTTTGCGTGACGTCGTACGATGCGTAGTTCACATGTGCCGTTTTACGACGAATGCCGCCACAAACTAAACGTAACGCACATTGTTAAATGATTTATATTTTGACATGTTCACGATCCATCCGTGATCGTGTGACAATAATTAATACAAGGTGCAGTTTTGAACCTGCAAAACATTTCAGGAGGTTGTTATGAGACTCGTAAATAATCATATAACAATACGATACCAAGTCAATAATCAATAATACTTTTTCTTTTCGATTTTTCAATTTTATTGTTTTTCAGAATAACTCTCTTAATAACCCTCTTCAAAAAAACAGAATCACCCATTGCGATGTATCGCGCGTCATGTCACTGTGTGCGTGAATGCGATGACCAGTGATGTCAGCCTGTACGAGTCTCCGCCCACATTTCTATGAAACGAACGCGGCACGTACGTTAAACTAAAATGAAGGTCGTTGCTATGGTTACGGGGAGCCCCCGCGATGCTCGTCATACCGCATTTCGATTAAGACTCGAAATTTATCAATTATTCGATTTCATTCGTTTTGAAGTACCAACTTCAAAAGGATCTTTAATAATTTAAAACAATTTTTTTTACACGATACAGATCATCAGTATTTCCGCTCTTTTGTCCAATACAAATATTCAAATGATGCTGTAACAACGGCTGTCAATGGCTTCGTAATGATTTCCAATCAATCTGATAATTAACGATGTATTCAGAACATGTCCACAATACATGTGACTAATTAAATAGTTTGCTTTGGGTTCAGAATTAAATTACTCTGGTATACAGTAAAGCCTTCGACACACTAAGTGGGTCTGGCTGTGTCAGAAAATACGCACCTTTCATGACCTACGTTTTAGGTTAATAGGTTGCCAGAAACTGGTAACCTATTAAACTTACATCAGAAATACAATTAAGAGGGAACAGGGCCTGCGATTCTCCATACAAATGTATTCCCCTTTTTTCTTCCTGAATAATGCCTCTAGAGAAATCTTTTTTTTAATAAAATCAAGGTCTGCTGTAGACACGTCCATGTTATTTCCTTTTTTCAGAAACTATTTGGTAAAGAAAATTACAAAATTGCCTAATTTTTACCACTGTAATTAGAGAACTACCAGACAAATTTGAAAAGATTTTAACATAAAATAAAATGATAGGAACCTAGACATACTCTTTCTTAAAATTTTAATGTAAAAAAAATAATTGAATCGGCTCAGTTTTCGAGGAGAAAAAAGGGGAATACGAAACGTCGATCTCGTCAATTTTTTTTGTGATATAATCGGTCTGAGCTGCAGCTGTCCCTATCGCACTTTACGGAAGCAGACTTGAGGTAAGACGACGGCAATAGTTTCTTCAAATACCTATTTTTAAAATTCCGCGCAGGCCCTGTTCCCTCTTAATACCCTAGAAAGTTACTTCACATCCTTAACATCTGCCTAGCCGTTTATCAACTAATTGGGGTCGGGTTCCAGTCTAATGACACAGCTGAATACCAGTATTTTACATGGAACGACTGCTTCTGACCTCCACAACCCAGTTACTGGGAATCACATCCTAAATCCTAATACTTCTGTGAAATTGATTTTGGTTTGTCAGTTTGTTCGTCCTACTTTCATACCTAAGCCGATTCTCATGTTCAGCTCACGAATATGTAGGTATTCGTGAGCTGAACATCAGAATCGGCTGCAGTGTTTAAAATAGTTTTAACACTAAAAGAAAGAAAATAAAGAAAGAAAAATAGGTTTATTTGTCACAGAAACACGTACATACAAAAAAACAACAATATAAACATAACATAAATATTCGGCAGCTGCACGTCATGACTGTGACAAGAAGGCTTCCACTCAGCATAATGCTGTGCTATGGGGGACCCACAGCACAGCGCACCACTGAATATTGATTATTCCTCATTAGTTTCTTCTTGCTCCAATTTTTAAGTATCTACTTATATGGTGTTTCTTTTTTTAATCACAGCGGCCACATAACGGCCCCAGTATCGACCGTCATGAAATGGTGGCACCGGGGTTTGATTTTACGTTGTCAAAAAACCCTTAAAACGATTGTCAATAGATTTCTTTTCAAAGCCGCTTCATTTCTCAATAGTTTCGACGTATTCGCCCACTTGCCCCAAGTTAGTGAAACAATCACAGCAAACTAAGTGATAGTTCAGAAGTGTATCGCGATTTATGAATATTGGGGCGACGCAACGCGACCGCAACGTACCGCTGTCCATTTTTAGTGAGTTTGGGCAGTCAGCCGCGAAATCAAGGGTTTTAGATCCGACAAACTACATCAACAGTTCACGAAACTTATAACAAACCTTAACAAGGATTAAATAGAGTGCAGAGTGGGATAATCCAGCAGCAAAATAATTTGTAAAACGGAATTTTCTTTATAAATTATGATACAAACTAGAAGACTGTAAAATAATGCTTCGAAAAAATCTTTATGTTATCTTTTGTGGTTGCTTGTTCGGGGAATTTCATTGACTGGTTTTATACTAAACTTGAAGGGAATACAAAAATGATAGTCTTTAAGACGCACATATATGCCAGTGACCTTGAGTGGTTAGCTTGCGTGTTCTGTACTGAGCTCATGCAACACGTCGTTTGTCCAACCAATAATAGGACTCGCCCATCAAGGAGCGCTGTCCCAAATTAGACGCATTATTAATTTATTATACATAAAATAAAAGGTATTTTAATAAAAAACGTATACTAAAAGATTATTAATTATATTATCTTTAAAATGGTGTAGGTTTTAGAAAAATACGCTTGATACATTTTGCATCATTATCAGTTTTTTATCCGTGTTAGACATAACTTTACAAATTAATTTCACTACGTAATATAAACATAACCTAAAAGATTCATATATTAAGTTATTAAGAAAATGCACTATTTTTACATATATTTTTTACAAATCATTAACACTACTTGTTTAGACGTGATCTTCAGTATAAAATCATTAAAAGTCGGTTATCGTTGCCTTAACGAGCTTTCTTTGATGTCGATGTTAAAAATGTCCAATATCCGGGACGGTGAAAATGGTTCGATTTTAATTTATATTACTGGCTGTAACGTCTTTAAGTATTATGTTTATAAGGTAACTAATTCACATATTTAGCAGCTTTTACCTTAATTCGTAATAGTTTATAATTAGGTACCTAAATAGTGAAAACCACTAAATCACGAAGTCAAACCCAGCATCTTTCTGATTTCAATTTAAGATAATATATTGTAAAAGATACATCTATATAGACTTAACATTAAAAACTTTCCAACAGCTAATAAAACAGCTTACTACTTCATGTATCACATAACAACTACAAACAAAACCACTTTGTCGTATCTCCACAAAACTAAAACAAACTACGCTCACGTTGATATCTACTTCTATCGCTATCCTCTTTCTTCACGTTGATATCTATCTATCGACATTTATTTTTAAATATCGCAGCATCATGCTGAGATAGGAGCCTTTTGGCCACGTACACGACTTTCTGCTTTTGTTTTTATGTTACTTTGTTTTAAAAAAAAAAGTTTTTTTTTATGTATGTTTCTATGAGTGTGTTTAAGTTTAATTTGTGATCTCCTGTGCGGGTCTCAATAAATACTTTTCTTTTTATTTATTAATACTTTCATTAGGAATGGAACTCACATGTAGGGGGAAGCCGATTTAGAGTATAGAATAGAGCTGTATTTTTACTTCGTAGTATGAGCATTCTATGCGGCCTCTTGTAAGATTAATCAGTCTTTCTGTGGGCTTGCAGGAACGCGCGGGGTAAACGTTATTCATATCTATGGGTGACACTCATTATGGTTGTTGCAAAAATGTTAACCAAAATGCTATAAAATGTCGATAAAAAAAATCAACGGATTGCACTCCGGGAGTGCCGGCAGAAGTGAAAACTTGAATATTAACGTTGTGCATTTTTGATATTTTGGAATGGTTAGGGAATAATTTTGCACGAATTGCTTTAATTATCAGTATAAAAGTAATATAATTTATGTGGTAAAATACAATATTCATTTATTGCGCTAACGTACACAAACATGACAATTTATATTACATTAAAAATTTAATACTTCAGAACTATTACAATTATTTTACATTAAAAAGTTTATCTCAGAAAAATCAACTTCCATCCATAATAAAAGTGAAGTGATGTTCTTTTATTTTTATACGTCTTACGAATTTTGGATCAGGTCACGTGTCCTGACGCGAGTTTAATTTTTTTTACCCATCAGCCCATCACAAAAAAAGTGCACAGCGCCACTAAAGAAGTTTTCACTTCAAAAAAAATTGTTTGAGTTCACGGTGCAGTTACGACGCGCGTTCAAGCTAGGACGTAAGGTTTTTTTCTATGCACTAGAGTGCGCAACTATCTTGGGAAAAGCTTCTACTCATAGAAATGTTGGTTTGGTTTTTGGAAGAAAACCACTCCAAATCAAATCAAATCATTTATTTGCTTATAATGTAGATTTACAGATAAGATCTAGTTTTTATCAATGGTCCCGATACATTTTACCTTACGGCATGCAAAATTTTCAATCATTAGAAACACTTTTACAATTTTTTATTTCGTAAAAAAAACAGTGGGTAACTGAATTTACACATATAAGAATCTGACACATAACACAGCAATAGAATATTAATAATCAAAAATATTATGAAAATACCATAAACATTCACCTTTAATATTAACATATTTGCAAAATTGCTGTTTGTGTATGTGAGATTAAATGTTTGTAAACGCACCCACATTACAGGAGAAATTCCTAGTGTGGAGCAACGTTTTATAAAAAAAAGAAAAAAAAAATTATTACAACTATCTGATCATTCCAAATGACCGTGAATGTGCTACTTTAAAATACCGGATTATGACGTTTAAAAAAATAGATAAATTATGAAATTGTGAGTTTTATATCATTTCATCACTTTCCTTTTCATTTAATTAATTATTTCCGGACAGACTAACAACAATTTGACTTTAACAAAAGTTTAATTAAAAAGCAAACAAATTCCACCTCCAAAATGAAACTAAGACAACAAAACTTATTAAACTAGGCAGCCGAACAGCGTCACCTCTGAAACAAAACAAGCTGTATCACGTAGCCGGTAGCCGGGACAGCTTGCACCGAAACAGCTCGGAATAACTCGGAACAGCTCGTTCTCGCTTCAGACATGCTTCGCAACTGACAGAGGCGATGTGCTTCTATTTTGGGATGAGGCTGCGATGTCTTTTACGTTGGACTATAATAGGAAAGACGAAACTTATGTCCTTTTCCTTACAGATTATTGTGAACTCTCTGTCTGTCTGTCCGTTAACGTGCTTATACAGAATGTATCAGAAAGTTGTGGTGATATAAAGGTGTGGTACATGCCATCAAACTAAAAACCTTCGACAGCGGTTTTTTTTAATAAGGTGTTAAAAAAAAAATTGTAATAATAAATAAAAAATAAGCGTGTTACGTAACGTGTCCCTTTCCCTTTCTTTCTTTGACGAACAATTTAATCTAATTTTATGTGTAAATTTAATTTAATTTAATTTGTGTTTTAATTTTGATTTTATTTTATTTGCAAATGTTATGCCTATGTTATTATGAGTCTATGTTACTTGAATTAAATGATTTGAATTTCGATTGTCCATCATTTGGGTCGAGTAGGTAGTGAAATTTTGTATGCGACAGTTGATATTTATTTCTCGCTTACGATTTTGGCCCCATGGAGAAAGTTGTTCAGTTCGGTGGTCTCTACCACACCCTTAAATATGACCACACCTTTCTGATACATGCTGTATATCGAGAACCACTTACCCCCGTTAGGCCCTTTGTACAAGAGATGTCAGCAACTGAAGGGGTCCGATAGGACTGATGCCTGACGGGGTTGCGGGAATGTCCGAAAGGGATACCGCGGCCCCTGGCAACGTACAGGCAACTGAAGGAGCACGGGTGGGTTTTAGTCAGTATGAGTCTGACATGCCCTCCCGCTCCGCCCAGAGCGGGAGAAGTTATTTGATAATTTGCAACGCAAAAAAAAAAAGGCCCTTTGTTATGCTCACACGCATTTTTCTTGCCATACAAAACTACGGTTTATTCGCTGTATGTAGGCACAGTCGTCAGTGTTGTATGGATCACTATGAAAGCTTGTTGATACACACGTTTTTTCTACGGCGAGGTTTATACGCCTTTTGTAGACACGATCGTCAATGTTGTATGGATCACTATGGAAGCTTGTTGACAGACAAGTTTTTTCTACGGCGAGGTTTACGCCGTGTGTAGGCACGGTCGTCAGTGTTATATGGATCACTATAGAAGCTTCTTGATAGACACGTTTTTTCTACGGCGAGGTTTATACGCCTTTTGTAGACACGATCGTCAATGTTGTATGGATCACTATGGAAGCTTGTTGACAGACAAGCTTTTTCTACGGCGAGGTTTACGCCGTGTGTAGGCACGGTCGTCAGTGTTATATGGATCACTATAGAAGCTTCTTGATAGACACGTTTTTTCTACGGCGAGGTTTATACGCCTTGTGTAGACACGGTCGTCAGTGTTATATGGATCACTATGGAGGCTTGTTGGCAGACATGTTTTTTTCTAAGGCGCGCTTTATATACCGTAAAGAAACCGTGACGTGTACAAAGGGCCTATCACAAACCACATATCTGGTATAAGCGTTTCTTTAATAAACAGGTACCCGGTCCTAAATATGACACATCGAGTTTTAAACTGCCGCACAGTGTAACTACCAGAGACAACGTTCTAGGTTTACACTTTGCGAACATCTTCTAAATTCATATGTGCCATAATGTATTAAATGTTCTCTGGCCTGGCCATAAAATTATGGGTACGAATTTTGTTACGTTAGGTAGCGGTAGCTACTATAGTTATAATAACATAATGTTATCATAGTTATAGCTGACCATTCGCTTGGCAGACGGGTTGATAATCACAGTTTACTGTTATCACTAAAGGCCGTTGCTGCTTGCCCTTTATAATATGATAATAATCATATATTCTTTATTTCGGACTACACATATAAGTACATACAATCCATATATTGTTTGTAACAATGAATTAAAAACTATGTTAGTAAACTTTTACAAACTAAAACTGACGTGGCCCAACACGCGTTGGCACGTGCCTCCGTACCCAGTGCCTTATTAAGGGACTGTCTACTTTGTCTGATAATGTTTTTAGGATGCTGTTGGAGCTTCCGCGCAACCTACCCATTATTGACGCTGTTCTTTTCCTGATAATGGCATGAAAATCGTCAACACGGGCTTCCGCGAACATCTGCAAAGCGCTGCAGAAGCGCGGAAGCCCCATCAACATCTTAAATCCATTATTATATTGTACGCGCAGGACGTTGTAGGCTCTGTAAGTATACTGGCCTTTATAATCTGTTACGCGACCCGTATTGGGGATGGTAACGACATCATAAATTATTGTTATAACTAATTAGGTACTCTATAACCGTTTTGAAATTCCTCATGAGATAAATAAAATGCGAAGAAATATTTCAGATAAGACTTTCTGCTGTAACTGAGAATGTAAAAAGACAGAATTATTGATTATTAAGAGGGAACAGGGGCTGCGAGGAATTTGAAAAATAGGTATTTGAAGAAACTATTGACGTCACCTTACCTCAAGTCCGCCTCCGTAGAGTTTGATAGGGACAACTGCAGCTCAGACCGATTATATCACAAATAAAATTGACGTTTCGTATTCCCCTTTTATCTCCTCGAAAACTGAGCCTTTTCAATTATTTTTTAAGAAAGAATATGTCTAGGTTCCTATTATTTTCTTTTATGTTAAAATCTTTTCAAATTTGTCAGATAGTCCTTCCCCTAATCACGGCGGTAAAAATGGGGCATTTTTGTAATTTTTGGAGGGCCATTCTTTACCAATAAGCAGACCTCGATTTTATGAAAAAAAAAAGATTGTTCTAGAGGCATTATTCAGGATGAAAAAAGGGGAATACATTTGTATGGAAAATCGCAGGCCCTGCTCCCTCTTAATAGACATACTATGTTACGGTGACTCCATCAATGTACTCGTAGCCCACGAATTTCTAAATTTCTACATTTTTTCTGCAAATTGCGGCGTGGTTTTACGTTGTAGGAGGTTGTAGGTATGTTGAGTAAAATTCAGTTCTCGGCAATTATGATAATGATGATACAGCAATATTCTCTTGCTCTCGAAATGATATTTGCTACTTGAAAAGTCGTTATATTTTTAACCGACTTCCAAAAGGAGGAGGTTATCAATTCGGAGGTTTTTTTTTTTCGGACCTAATTCCGTCAACTATAAACGGATTTGCATAATTCTTTTTTTGTTTGAAAGGGTATACTTCCGAGGTGGTCACATTGTCATCAGGTCAGCATCTGGTGATGGGATCCTGGAGAAATCGAGGGAACTCTTCGAATATTATAGGCACGCCTATAGCGATTTGGGTATTTTTTATAGTAACTTGTGCAGTTGCTCTCGGTAAGCATCATTTGGGGATGTGGAACTGATGATGAACACAGATGGCCACCGGAACTAATCAATAATATGTATTTCACGGGTTGCGAGTCGATTACTTTAATATGGTTGCCAAGCAATTTAGAAATAAAAACATTTTTACAAAAAAAAAACAACTGACTTCCTAAAAAGCACTACAAAGTGAAAAATAACTAAATTTCGAAAGTCGCTGGCATATAACAACAATACAAAACCAAAGACACCGACTTCCGAAATTTAAGTCATATTTCACTAGTGTTTTTTTCACGAAATAGTTTAATTTCCATCAAATCCTCTTTGGAGAACTATGTTTTAAATTAACTATTGCAATTGTTGCAAAATTAATTTGCAATAAAACATAAAACACTTTAAATTTTGAAAGAAAAACAGATCAAAAGCACCGTAAATACTTAGGCTATATTAGCACCATTCCGTAGTGGCCTCTTATGACAAAATATAATCTCACGCTTGTCGCTTTCCTAATGAATCGCGAATTAAACATAATGACAGAAAACCATTGCTTAGCAACATTACATTCGTAATTACAGCCTGAAGTACATAATATATTGGGAAGGTATTCCAGCATAATGTACATTACTTACTACTGGCTTTTGTACCTTTAAAGTGATACTTCCAAATCAAGAAGCATCATAGCCATCATTGGTCTTTTGAGGAAATAGGATGGAGATATTCGTAAAAAAAAAATTTTTATCACTTTATAGGGGTTTACGGGGATAAATGGATTTAGCTAGGTCTCATATCTAAGAAAATTCGTTTTCTCCGTATTTTCACCCGAATAGAGGTCGGTCGCCCAAAGTTTACAACAAGATGGCTCCCTTAGAATGTCATTACATGGCAACATGGCATTAGTAAGTACCTACTAACATGGCAGCATGGAATTAGTATGTACTATGCATGGAATTAATATAAACTATCCTGTACCATTAAATGAGCATTCTCTATTTTAATCTGAGCAGAGCTCAGTAGTCCAGGTACAACAAAATAAAATGAGCAATGTTTATAGTTTGTAAATATATTTGTAATCAGGTTCTCGAAAACGACTAACGATTTCGATGAAAGTTGGAATATAGGGTTTTACGGGGGCGAAAAATCAATCTAGCTAGGTCTCATAACTGGGAACATTCGTTTTCCCTATTTTCACCCGGGCAGAGATCGGTCGCCCAGGTACTAATACAAATATAACATAACACGACGGCTGTATTCCCCAAAGGGTTCAGCACATATTTCGCCAGTTACGTTTAAGTCCCTTGTAATGGAGAGGAATTTCTTAGTAACAGCCCGGAGTTTGGAAGTTGGAGGTGTGACACCCCCGTGCCTCCGAAAGCACGTTAAGCCGTTGGTCCTGCGCCTGATCTCTCTCCGGTCGTGTCGGATTGCCGTCCCATCGGACTATGAGAGTGAGGGAAGAGAGAGTGCACCTGTGTCTGCGCACACACTTGTGCACTATAATATATCCCGCGCCGAAGGCTAGTCTCCGTTGAGATTGACCGCCGTGGCCGAAACACGGTCCGGAGGACTATAATGTAGATAAATAAATCATTCATTTAGTGCACACAGAATAAATAACATATATATATATAACATGTATAGTATGCAATAGGGGAGGAGCCTATTGACATCAACGGGGCACAAATCCAGACTCCGGGCTGCTACTGAGAAATTCCTGATGGAAAAATCCAATAACGCTGCTTGACCTGGGAATCGAACCCAGAACCTCAAACTCAGCAGTAGCACCAGCACTTGACCAATGAATTAGCAACTTCCTTCCTCATACGACTGCTGAAAAATGATTGTAAAAGGCCATGATTGAAAACATACGTTTTTCTTAAATGCCAATGTTACTGCTAAACCGATTAGGCGTTCCAGCATGTCATGACCCATAAGGTCTGTTGTTCGTAAACTTTTCAATTTATCGTCAATGTCAGGGCAAGATTGATTGCCGTAAAAATCCGTATGACCGTATAGTTCCACGTATCAACCAAGGCTCGTGATTTCGTTCTAACTACTATGTTGCTTCGTCAAACTTAGCAATAATTTTGAGACCAAAATACCTAAATGTAAAGACAACCTAGCGTCAGTATGGCCTGTAGGCGGCTCTACGTGGGGATCGTGCGATCAATGGCCCTGTATGGGGCCCAGATCTGGGCGGCTGACCTGACGGCCGGCAGCATCGCTATCCTGCGGAAGCCGCAGCGAGCGATGGCCGTCAGAGTCATCAGGGGGTATCGCACGATCTCCTACAAGGCGGCTTGTGTACTGGCCGGATCCCCGCCCTTGGACCTCGAGGCGAAGGTACTCGCGTCACTGTATCGATGGCGCGAGGACTCGAGGGCGCGAGGCGAGAGGCTGACGCAGCGACATTTGGAGCTGCGTCGGTCACAGCTTCGCGCAGCCCTGGTGGCGGAATGGCGGGATAGGCTTTCACGCCCTACCGCCGGCCCCGTCACCATCGGAGCGGTCCGGCCGGTGCTCGAGCGCTGGCTCGGGAGGAGGCACGGCTCCCTGTCGTTTCGGGTGACGCAGGTGCTCTCGGGGCATGGTTGCTTCGGGAAGTATCTGTGTCGCATAAACAGGGAGCCGGACGCTCGGTGTCACTGCCACTGCCACTGCGTCGACTGTCGGGAGGACACGGCTCGGCACACGCTGGCAGAGTGTGCCGCTTGGGAGGATCCGCGCCGTGCCCTCATCTCAGGTGTCGGCAGTGACCTGTCGCTGCCGGCCGTTGTCAACTCAATGGTCGGCAGCGAGGAGTCCTGGGACGCGGTGGTATCCTTATGCGAAACAGTTATTTCGCAGAAGGAGACTGCGGAAAGGGAGCGGGAGATTGCTTCCGCTAACCCGATCCGCAGCAGACGCACCGGGCGTCGGCGGAGGGCGGATAACGCCCTCTTCCAGCCCCCCTAAATGGGTCCAGGGGCGACGGATCTGGGGAAATCCGTCGCCCCCTACTCCTTAGGACCCGAGATGGTGGCGCGTAGTGTTCCACGCGCGCCTCTCTATGACGTAAGGGGGGAGTTTAACACCTCACTCCCCCCTAACTGGCCGCGACTTTAATTTCGAAGATGTGTCATCTACCAACCCGAACTGGGCGCGCGTGGTGGATAAAAAAAAACAATTTTATCAGTTTTAATTTTTATTTGTTAATTATTATTATCATATTATACTCTAAATGAAAATAAAAATCGCACCGTGTTGTAGTTTAGAAGAACAACGCAGTCACACGATTTTGTCTTGAAGGTACTTTCTATTATAGATGATAGATTTATTATTATAATGTAGGAAATACACAGATATTGGGTATTTAGTTGAGTTGCTCATTAATCATGACCAATGATCGGAGTAGGTAGATTGATTTTTGGTACTTGTATCATAAATGCACACAGAAAGAATAACATGGATAAGCCATTTTTCCGGAAAGCAATTCCGGTATTTCCGGATTCAATTAAATATTGTTAATGTTGGTAGTGATATTATTACTACTCAATTCAAAGTTGGTGATGGTATGTTCAACAGCTTAAGCAAACAAACACAATACTAAAAATATTATTATAGTACATCGGTTTAAACTCCTTGTAACAAGTAAAATATTACTTACCAAAGCTTGGAATCGTGACTGTTTGCCGTTAAAAAAATATGAAGAATATAATATTGCTCATTTTAATACAATTCCTACCTAAGGTTTTTTTTAATAATCAACCAATTCCGGAGGAATGTCCATATTAATATATACGTTTCGGATCAATGACCCCAATTCAATCTACCTACTCCGATCATTGATCATGACACAACACACACACACATGTACCTATGTCACAACATTTTATTTGATTTTGTATGAATTTGTTTTATTTTATATTAATTTTTAATTTAATTTATTAATTTATTTATTTATTATAACGGACAGACACTTCCCTATGTTTATTATTCTAGCGCATGGCACTCGTGGGTTGCAGCTGAAAATCAGCGTCACGTGGCACACTTTGTGTTGTCATCTGACATTATGCTGAGCTGAGGCACTTTTGGCATTACAGTAATTTGTTTTCTGTTTTTATAGTTTTAATGTGTATTCTTTGTAATACCAATAAACGCATTTTCTTTCTTTTTCTTTCTTTCTTTTCTTTCTTTCTTTTCTTTCTTTCTTTTCTTTCTTTCTTTTCTTTCTTTCTTTTCTTTATTACGGGCCACTCCCTCTCACAGAGAGGAGGCCTATGTCCCAGCAATAGGATCATTACCTATAGGCTATATTATGTGTTCATACTGACTGTAAAGACTATAAACTACTCAATATTATGTTCAGCTTTAAAACTGTATTTCACGTTACGGAATTTCAAGACCGCAAAACCCCCATAATTCCCATCGTTTATTAGCTTCATAATTCATTTAAAATTCACTGTGCTGTATTGACAAGCGACGAGACTGCCAAAGGTTGGCAGTAATTAGATGTCCGATTAATGGCACCACTGACGCCGTTACAGGGTTCAGTGCCAATACCAGGCTTTTGAGCCAACGGGCGATGCCAAACTACGGCATAATAGATGGCGGGATTTAGTTTAGATTATGTTGTTCGTTAATGTTAATGTCTGGTGTGGTAACTGGGGTAACTGTGGGATATTGTGACAGGGACAATGTCCAGTTGTTTGGTACATTTTGAGAGCCGGACTTTAATATAATGTGGAGGTCAAATAGCCATAATTGATTGAAAAATAGGTATAGATAGCTTTTTTTATTTTCGGTTTTAACTAACTCCAGGTGTCTATTATTTCCTATGTTGCAGGTTTTCCCTTAGTTCCCTATATGTGAACTCAAAGTGGAGCGGCTGTACCAACCGATGGCGAGGCGAACAAGGTCAAACACACCCTATTTTCAACAAAAACTTCAGAGATAAAAATAGACAAAAACAACCGACAGAATGCCATCCAAGCCTTAACGGACTTCGCTCCTCTTTCCGGAACCCCAGTTGACGTGTGTATTGTGTTCAAACCCCCCGGGACCCCAGGGATTCTTCACATTGTTACACATACGACCTTATGTAAATACGAGGGATTTCACAACTTTTTGTGTCAATCTGAACAATTGGAGATACTTCGGTCATTGTTCGAATGAATGCATTTGGTATGCGAAACAAAGTCGGGGACACAATAGTAAGAGTTTTAGCAAATTCCATTCATTGACATTTTCTTTGCCGATTGAAACCTTTTACAATATTTTTGTGTGTTTTGCTTTTAATTTAGTTACTCTCAATTTGTACCTCAATTATCGTATTTGGATATTTGTAAACATAATTGGCACGCACCAAACCACAACAAACGCAAAGCATTTATTCAATTAAAACATTTGTAGGCGCTTTTTAATTGTCAAGGAGTCGGTCAGTCAGAAAGAAGAAGCTAGTTGCCCATTCCAAAGTGTAGTAGGTTCTTATAGAGAAGAACGGAGAGGAAACTCCAAGGACACTCTTTTAAATCAAAAATATTGGTTACATCATCCATGTTGAAATCTTCTATCTATCTATATCTATATATATAAAAGAAAGACGGGTTTGTTACAACACTTATAACTCGAGATCTACTGGACCAATTTTCATGGTTTTTGATTCGTTGGATTTGTCTCCGCCCCGAATAGCAGAATACATCTTAAAAACAATGAAAACTCGACGAATACATAATTATGAAAGATGAATCATCTATATATATAAAAGAAAGACGGGTTTGTTACAACACTTATAACTCGAGATCTACTGGACCAATTTTCATGGTTTTTGATTCGTTGGATTTGTCTCCGCCCCGAATAGCAGAATACATCTTAAAAACAATGAAAACTCGACGAATACATAATTATGAAAGATGAATCATTTTAAATAAATGCTCCTTTATTTCGTACCTGCCAAACATTTGTTGTCTATCCTGTCAAATACTGTATAAGTAATGATTGACATTTATGCGTGCGTTCAGAAATAATGACAAATGATTAACATTTACGCGTGCGTTCATAAATTTATTTTGTGTAAATATTTCCGAAAACAATTTCTAAGATTTATTCTATAGGTTAACGAAAGCGTAAATGTCTTTTTATGTTGTCTATGATTTTTCTAAGATGAATAATTACAAAGGTAAAAAGTGCACTATCCAAATAATAGTCTATGATCTAAACTATTGTCTATGTCTCGAAACTTCAGTTACTGTTATATTTGTTTGTTTTGTGTGGTTTTTTGCGAATACATATTCAGTATTACTACTAATAACAATGCCGCGTCCTAGAAGATCTAATCTTTCCCAGCGAAGCCGTAATGCAATTAGGCAACGGAACATCGCGATTCAATTATCTGATGAAGAACGAGAAATTGCACGAGAAGAGCGCCGCGTTAGTATGGAGCGAAGAAGGGCCTTAAGCTTCTCAAACACAAGAGGAAAGAGAGGCAGCCCGTGAAACGGCTAGGTTAGAAACGAGAAATCGTCGAGCTTATCGTACAGATCAACAGAGGGATAATCTTCGAAGTGCAAGAAGAAATGGTTCAAGTGTTGATTTGAATCGAGCAGCGTTTTTATATGATTGCACCATCGACTACAGCTTGCATCGTTTAGTTTGCATTGGTCCAATGGACGTTGTTTGCTAGCATTGTGGCGCATTGAAGTTTGCTGGTGAAACGCCTGATTTGTGCTGCCTTAGTGGTAAAATTTCGACATGCTTCCCATCGAACCCACGTGACCTGTGGAACAAATACAAAGATCGAATTCGTGTCAGCAGATAGAGCATGAAATCCCGATCTTGAGGCAAATGAGGAGATGCATAACCAGACTTTACTCTTGATCGAAGATATGTGTTACCTCATGTGCGGCAGTTTGTTAGTCAGGTTAGGAATGCCAGCGCCAGATCGCGGAATGAATGACGCATTTAATAGAGAATTGGAACGTGAACGTGAATATGATCCACATGCATTAGTCCAATCAGTTCAAACGAACGTACCACTGTTGAATCCTAAGCAGAGGGAAGTCTATGATACATTGATTAATGCAATTGATGATGGAACTGGTGGCTTATTTTTTCTGGATGCCGCCGGTGGAACTGGGAAGACATTCCTCATGTCATTGATTTTGGCCACTGTACGTGCGAGATCCGCAATTGCGGTAGCAGTTGCTTCTTCTGGAATAGCGGCCACATTGTTAGACGGATGCCGTACGGCTCACTCAGCGTTAAAATTGCCATTAAACCTTCAAACTACTGAACAACCGAAATGTAACATTTCGAAACACTTCGCAATGGCCAAAGTTTTAGTAGCATCAAAAATAATCATATGGGACGAATGCACAATGCGCACAAACTCGCATTGGAAGCACTTGACCGAACATTAAAAGATCTGCGCAATGACTCGAGACGTTTTGGTGGTGCAATAATTTTACTATCTGGCGATTTCCGACAAACACTACCAGTCATTCCAAGATCTTCTGCTGCCGACGAAATAAACGCTTGCCTCAAAGCATCAAATCTGTGGCGATATGTGAAGAAACTTCAACTGTTAGTAAATATGAGAGTTGCATTGTTGAACAACGATCTATCTGCTGATGATTTCTCCAAGCAATTGCTGACTATCGGTAATGGCCGTGTTCCTGTTGACGAATCGAGCGGATTGATTTAATTTCCTCCAAATTTTTGCAATTTCGTCTCATCGAAAGACGAGCTTATCAACAAAGTATTCCCGGATATCATTGCTAACCACAAAAATACTAAATGGTTAAGGGAGCGAGCAATTTTGGCGGCTAAAAATAAAGATGTAGATGACCTAAATTTTATAATTCAGAATCAAATCGTAGGTACTCTGTATTCATTCAAATCTATTGACTGTGTAAGAAACGAAGATGAAGCCACTAATTATCCAACTGAATTTTTAAACTCCTTGGATGTGCCTGGTTTACCACCGCACAATTTACAACTGAAGGTTGGCTCGGTAGTCATCATGCTTAGAAATTTAAACCAACCAAAACTGTGCAATGGAACGCGTTTGGTGATAAGAAAACTGATGAGCAATGTGATTCACGCGTCGATACTCAAAGGAAAATTTAAAGATGAGGAAGTTCTCATTCCAAGGATTCCGATGATCCCAACATCCGATGAGTTTCCCTTTGAGTTTAAACGAATTCAATTCCCGATTCGTCTTGCCTTCGCCATGACGATTAACAAATCACAAGGCCAATCCTTGACTATTTGTGGCCTCAATCTAGAAAATGCATGTTTTTCTCACGTGTCGGCAAACCATCCGCTTTATTTGTTCTTGCGCCTGACAGAAAAACAAAGAATGTCGTTTACCACAAGGTGCTTGAATGAAAAGAGTTAATCTGAGTGCATCCCATGCTGCACAACATAGTTTAATTCTATAATTTTTTTCTGAGACGTGTTTTAAGTAGTTAATTTTTGTTTTTTTTTTATTTTTATTCTCTTTCTGTATGTATTATTCATTATAATGAAATACTTTTATATATCTATCTATATTAATATTTATTTTGTATCATTGTATTACGTTCATCAAAGCCTAAATTAGTTCAGCTAAAAGGTAACACGGCATTCATTGACTGTTAGGCGGTACGAAGTTCGCCGGGTCAGCTAGTTTTAAATAAATGCTCCTTTATTTCGTACCTGCCAAACATTTGTTGTCTATCCTGTCAAATACTGTATAAGTAATGATTGACATTTATGCGTGCGTTCAGAAATAATGACAAATGATTAACATTTACGCGTGCGTTCATAAATTTATTTTGTGTAAATATTTCCGAAAACAATTTCTAAGATTTATTCTATAGGTTAACGAAAGCGTAAATGTCTTTTTATGTTGTCTATGATTTTTCTAAGATGAATAATTACAAAGGTAAAAAGTGCACTATCCAAATAATAGTCTATGATCTAAACTATTGTCTATGTCTCGAAACTTCAGTTACTGTTATATTTGTTTGTTTTGTGTGGTTTTTTGCGAATACATATTCAGTATTACTACTAATAACAATGCCGCGTCCTAGAAGATCTAATCTTTCCCAGCGAAGCCGTAATGCAATTAGGCAACGGAACATCGCGATTCAATTATCTGATGAAGAACGAGAAATTGCACGAGAAGAGCGCCGCGTTAGTATGGAGCGAAGAAGGGCCTTAAGCTTCTCAAACACAAGAGGAAAGAGAGGCAGCCCGTGAAACGGCTAGGTTAGAAACGAGAAATCGTCGAGCTTATCGTACAGATCAACAGAGGGATAATCTTCGAAGTGCAAGAAGAAATGGTTCAAGTGTTGATTTGAATCGAGCAGCGTTTTTATATGATTGCACCATCGACTACAGCTTGCATCGTTTAGTTTGCATTGGTCCAATGGACGTTGTTTGCTAGCATTGTGGCGCATTGAAGTTTGCTGGTGAAACGCCTGATTTGTGCTGCCTTAGTGGTAAAATTTCGACATGCTTCCCATCGAACCCACGTGACCTGTGGAACAAATACAAAGATCGAATTCGTGTCAGCAGATAGAGCATGAAATCCCGATCTTGAGGCAAATGAGGAGATGCATAACCAGACTTTACTCTTGATCGAAGATATGTGTTACCTCATGTGCGGCAGTTTGTTAGTCAGGTTAGGAATGCCAGCGCCAGATCGCGGAATGAATGACGCATTTAATAGAGAATTGGAACGTGAACGTGAATATGATCCACATGCATTAGTCCAATCAGTTCAAACGAACGTACCACTGTTGAATCCTAAGCAGAGGGAAGTCTATGATACATTGATTAATGCAATTGATGATGGAACTGGTGGCTTATTTTTTCTGGATGCCGCCGGTGGAACTGGGAAGACATTCCTCATGTCATTGATTTTGGCCACTGTACGTGCGAGATCCGCAATTGCGGTAGCAGTTGCTTCTTCTGGAATAGCGGCCACATTGTTAGACGGATGCCGTACGGCTCACTCAGCGTTAAAATTGCCATTAAACCTTCAAACTACTGAACAACCGAAATGTAACATTTCGAAACACTTCGCAATGGCCAAAGTTTTAGTAGCATCAAAAATAATCATATGGGACGAATGCACAATGCGCACAAACTCGCATTGGAAGCACTTGACCGAACATTAAAAGATCTGCGCAATGACTCGAGACGTTTTGGTGGTGCAATAATTTTACTATCTGGCGATTTCCGACAAACACTACCAGTCATTCCAAGATCTTCTGCTGCCGACGAAATAAACGCTTGCCTCAAAGCATCAAATCTGTGGCGATATGTGAAGAAACTTCAACTGTTAGTAAATATGAGAGTTGCATTGTTGAACAACGATCTATCTGCTGATGATTTCTCCAAGCAATTGCTGACTATCGGTAATGGCCGTGTTCCTGTTGACGAATCGAGCGGATTGATTTAATTTCCTCCAAATTTTTGCAATTTCGTCTCATCGAAAGACGAGCTTATCAACAAAGTATTCCCGGATATCATTGCTAACCACAAAAATACTAAATGGTTAAGGGAGCGAGCAATTTTGGCGGCTAAAAATAAAGATGTAGATGACCTAAATTTTATAATTCAGAATCAAATCGTAGGTACTCTGTATTCATTCAAATCTATTGACTGTGTAAGAAACGAAGATGAAGCCACTAATTATCCAACTGAATTTTTAAACTCCTTGGATGTGCCTGGTTTACCACCGCACAATTTACAACTGAAGGTTGGCTCGGTAGTCATCATGCTTAGAAATTTAAACCAACCAAAACTGTGCAATGGAACGCGTTTGGTGATAAGAAAACTGATGAGCAATGTGATTCACGCGTCGATACTCAAAGGAAAATTTAAAGATGAGGAAGTTCTCATTCCAAGGATTCCGATGATCCCAACATCCGATGAGTTTCCCTTTGAGTTTAAACGAATTCAATTCCCGATTCGTCTTGCCTTCGCCATGACGATTAACAAATCACAAGGCCAATCCTTGACTATTTGTGGCCTCAATCTAGAAAATGCATGTTTTTCTCACGTGTCGGCAAACCATCCGCTTTATTTGTTCTTGCGCCTGACAGAAAAACAAAGAATGTCGTTTACCACAAGGTGCTTGAATGAAAAGAGTTAATCTGAGTGCATCCCATGCTGCACAACATAGTTTAATTCTATAATTTTTTTCTGAGACGTGTTTTAAGTAGTTAATTTTTGTTTTTTTTTTATTTTTATTCTCTTTCTGTATGTATTATTCATTATAATGAAATACTTTTATATATCTATCTATATTAATATTTATTTTGTATCATTGTATTACGTTCATCAAAGCCTAAATTAGTTCAGCTAAAAGGTAACACGGCATTCATTGACTGTTAGGCGGTACGAAGTTCGCCGGGTCAGCTAGTATTATATAAATCAATTGCCGTGCGCTAGTCTCGCTAAAACTCGATAATGGTTCGACCGAATTGCTTATTTTTTTTGTCTCCCCTCTTTACTGGGATGGTATAGAAAAAAGAAAATTAGGAAAAAGCCATAAGAACAGCAGAAAATTGAAAAAATCAAGGCATGCGTGGTACGAACATCACCGGGGCATCAAATCATATCTACGTTTAAATCTATCAGAAAGCTTCTTAAAATCTTCAGTGAATGTCAAAACCATTGAACCACTGCAAATAGCACACACACATGCTTTTCTCTTAAACAGAAATCTTCGCTAAATCCAATAGATATTACTACGCTCATAAAGTTAGGTACTGTATAATAGAATTCTAGCAATGTACCTCGCAGTCTTACCTCCTATGAGCTACATGTATCGACTTCCTCGGATGCAACCTCTAAGATTCCACGGTCAACGTATCGGAAACATGCCCGGTTTAGTACCCGGTTCACTTGGTACGCAAAGCAACATTGTTAATAAGGAGATATGTATGTAGACACGTACGTAAATTACAGTGGCGCATCCGGGAAATTCGGTTTTAATGAAAATCCGGAATTATTTCAGATCGAAACGTAGAAAACTTGCATCTAATAATTATATTTTGGAAAATGATATTACAAAAGGATTTAAAGAAGATACTTCAATTTAAATTGACTTTTATAACTTGATATGCTTGAATAGTAGATTATTCACTAAGGGGATAAAGCAGTGTCTTAATGCCGCGGGCAATATTTTGAATCCCGAACGTAACGAAGGATTCTAGGGCTGCGAGTTAACTCCTGAGTGAAGCGAGGGATTTAAGACTAGAATCCTGAGTGCAGCGAGGGATTCAAGCTCGCCCGAGACGAAGACACCTTTATCCCCTAGGAGAATTCGCACCTACTGCGAGGTAATAAAAACCAATTTGATTGTTGGATTAGTAGTTCATGAAACTATTCAATAACCGGGAAATACCTAGTTATGTGCAGTTTTATACACTATTTTAAATTCTACTCATGCAATTTCATCAAAAACACTATCGTAAATATGAAGCCCAAATTCAATATTCTAACGCGGGCCGTATAGTACAGTACTATAGTATACTGTGGCGGGGGTACGCGCCACAGCAACCGATCAGCTTTTGCGATGACATGCCGCCATTACCGCCACGGATCATCACAGATGGTAAAAGTTTTCATACAAATTATTTAGTTGACATTCCATATTCAAATCACTTTATGCACCAACGGGTCATAATGAAATTCAGTACAATATTACTGCCCGGCCTGGGTCTTTAATGACTTGCTTTAGGTTACGTTTGCATGACATATAATTTGACATTAGCGAGCAGGTGGTGTGAAAATACTCTTTTTACTATGCCACATTTGATTCTGGACTGTTGTCTCTAATGTTTAAATAATGGTTCTTTCCCAACACGTTATCAAACCTAACGCACAAATCATAAACAATTCAGAAAACCATAAACAACCCAAAAGATATTTTGATTGCGTTCAAAAATAGAACCGTTTCCATCGCAGGGGTGTCACGTTCGTCCTATACATTTTTCTAAAGCGACGGAACCCGCTGGCGTCCACATGGGCTTGAACGTGATTCAACTCCCAAACAACATTTGGACTCTTTCTGTTTTTAAATACATCGCGGTTTTCGATTCGCCATTTCGGGATATTAATTTTCCCTCACGTGGCTTTTCTTAATTGGTTTCTTAGAATTTTATGTTTACTACAAATTGTAGCAGCAGCTGAGCCATTTCTCGAGACATTTTTTTTTTTATTTGAGTATAATAACGAGTTTCAAGATAACAAGTTACTTGTTTTCCCTACTTTCTTGTACTAATAATCCTAGACGGAATAAGCTTTCGCCTGGAAATATGGTTTCAACGAAAACTGCGGTTCCCTTGCGGCAAATTCAACAAAAGTCTTTTAGTTTATAAAAAACGAGCAGTTTTTAGGGTTCCGTACCCCAAAGGTAAAAACGGAACCCTTATAGGATCACTTCGTTGTCCGTCCGTCTGTCTGTCTGTCAGTCTGTCAATACCCTTTTTCTCAGGAACACGTGGAGATATCAAGTTGAAATTAATTTTAAATACGTAGGTATGTGGTCCATGGAAGCTCTAAAAAAATCAAGCTACTAAGAAATGCAATAAAAAAAAATACGGCCATTCAAGCGAAATACATATTTTGATACTCAAAAATAAATTAAAACCTACAGGATACTTCCCGTTGACCTAGAATCATGAAATTTGGTAGGAAGCAAGGTCTCACAGCACTGATAAGGGAAAAGTCTGAAAATAGTTAATTTGTAGTTTTATCACTTTTTTTTTACAGCCTTTACAAACTTACATTTGTCGTTGGACCGTAACGTAAGATGTATGGGAGAACATGTTTTTCAACTACAAAGTTAAGTTTGTTTTTGGGATAAATTCATCCCAATTACGGAACCCTTCATTGTGCGTGGTCCGACACGCACTTGGCCGGTTTTTGCTCACTTCCTAGCTCTTAGATTAGACCATGAACCAAAAATTTATTTTTTCATACGAACCTCGATTTTGTCTAACTTTAGATCTAGATCTACGCCACAGTAATGAAATATCTTTCCCAGTAAAATATGTTCACTGATCATTCACCTGGCGCCGTGAAAACAGTGCGCATTCTGCTCGTCTTCCGTCCTCTTGCAGGTTTACCTAGTAACGTAGTACCCTATAGAGCTAATTGTGTAGAAGCTATATTTCAGTACCTATTCAAATTATACTGTACTATACCCAAACATTTGACTTTATCGCTAAAGTCATCGCATTAACATACCATTAACGTTAAAGCTGGGTCTAAGAGATTTAAGCGGCGTTAACCGCTTTCCGTCACATGAACCGTCGTATTTACCAATAACAACATATTGCTCAAAAACACACGTCAAATTCTCTCCAAGTCCCAAATAAACGTGTCTACATTATCCAATCTCTTAAGCCTTCACAGTTTTGACTCAAATATAACTTCTTAATCAATTACAGAGCTATGAAAGTTGATTGAAGTGTCACTTCGGGGGAGCATATACAACGTAATTTCGTCTCGGCCAGCATCTGTCGTGTGACATATGGCTCGTTCGACCAACCCATTACTTAGATTGGATCTCGCTCAGAAATCTTGAGGACATAAGTGTCGGGCAAAGTTTCTTGACAACCCATCTTGGTATTAGATGAGATAGATTTCTAACAAGTTTTTTTTTAGGTTTTTTTTCAGCTCCACGATTTTTTTTTTTTGGGTTTCGAAATTTGAACTAATTTGATGGTATTCATTATTCCAAAAATGCACCATAAAAGAAGGCGCACAAAGAAAGTCTAGTTACTTATTTATTTTTTGTAGGTATTACTTTTATTCACACCTATTAAATAAACACTTATTTACCTACTACATTGACCACAAACAACATTAAGAGCGTGCATTCTGAAAGTGGGCAACGTCGCAAATAGATGTCAAATATTTCGCTGTTTTGATTAATTTGGCAATATGAAATATGGCTAACTAGTGAACTGAAATATTGATTATGAAATATGCAATAATTAATATCGTAACACCGAATATTTCGTTTTAGATGTAAAAAAAACTATTTGGAAACTTTCCAAATGCCTTTTTTACACCTAAAACGGTTACAACATGAAATTCAGTGTTATAATTGAAATTCATTATTAATATTCTAATTCACTAGTTAGCGATATTTCGTACTGGCTGTGCCCCGTGGTTTCACCCGCATAAGTCTCGATCTCGTGGAAATATCGGGATAAAAGTATCCTATGTCCTAACCTAGGTCATGGTCTAACCATGTGCCAAATTTCATACAAATCCGTTCAGCCGTTTTAGCGTGAAAGCGTAAGAAACAAACAAACTCGCTTTCGCATTTATTATATTAATATTAAAGTTAGGATTTCCATACATTAATATTGCCAAATTAATCAAAACAGATATTTTGATAGCTATTTGCAACTTTCCCAACTTTTAGATTTAACGCTCTTAAAACAGGATAAAAAATACGAATGCATAATAACCTCCCCCTTTTTTTGAAGTTAACTAATTTCCATTACGGGTCGTATAGTTAACAAAGAATTTTTGAATTTGAATTTTTGAATTTGAATTTGAATTTGAAAGGAACCACACCGACTAAGGTAAATCAATTCGCTCCAAAGAACTATTTGACTTCTCCGCGGTAAAATCACAGTGAAGGATGAACTATAAAACCAATGCATAGAAAATGTATTGAACAGCAATCTCGCTGCTGAAGTTAATGAAAACACGTAGCTCTGTTCTCGTTCCGACTGAAACTAATCATGGCGCCGAAATGTCGAGGGAATAGAGAATTAAGCACATTCTTTTAAACGAAAAAGCGATGAAACGTTTCTTTGACATACGGGTTTTGTAAGGCTTTTATTTTTTTTGGTGGGAAATGATCAAATAAGTCCACCCGCTCTGGGCGGAGCTGGAGGGCGTGTCAGACTCTTACTGACTAAAACCCACCCGTGTTCCTTCAGTTGCCTGTACGTTGCCAGGGGCATGGTATCCCTTTCGGGTTTTGTTAGGCGGTAACATGCATGACATGAAAATCATCATCTGCACACCAGTTATTACACACTGTCAATCACAATCTCAATAATTTTGAAGCATATTGCTTATACATTGCTTCAAATGTTCGAAAAAGTTGGCTGTTCAACAACGAAAATAACGCAATGAATGTTATTGAACTGTCAAAATAGAAGTCATTGCTACTGTAAGTGTGTTACGTAATGACGGCGCTGTAGGATTTAGTGAAAGGTAACCTTGGATCCTACACGTAATCATTTCCAAATTGTTTCGTACTTCTTTAACGACTTTCAACAGGATTGACATAATAGTCCAGTCATTTGGTAGTTTTACCTGAAAAGATCTCCGGGAGTTTTGAAAATTGGTGATTTTATTGATTTCTACATCCCCTTTTTCGCTTCGCCACCTCGTATCTTCGCCGCTCGCGTTGCCATCTTGCCATGTCAAAGAGTCTGAAAGGAGATACTGTGTACTGTGTTAAATGTTACAACAAAAAATACCTTGTGATTAAATGAAGGAAAATTTAAAACACATATTCAAAGTTCACTTTGTTAGCAAGCATATTACAAATTAGAGGATTATATCCAAGATTAAAATGCTTGGAAACATGGTCCTGCTTCATAGGACAATCTAGAGTCTAGACAAAATCAAACTGGTTGCTTTAATTTAATTGTATAATGTATTATCTTTATGACATTGATTTTAGATTCTGTGATTTTTTGAAGTAACACACTGACTTATTATTATTACTTGTTAAAATTTTAGGAATATCGTATACTTCTACAATGTTTGTAAATATGCGAGCACCATGTATCTATATTATATAATTAGTTTATCTGTCATAGCTTCATTTTTAATTCTTTTTACATATTTTAGTATAGTAATTTTATTCTATATAGGTGCATCGTCTTCACATAACTATATAATTAATATATACAAAATATTTTAAAAAATTTCAAAATTGCTCTTTATGTGCCTGGTTGAAATATATTACTTGAATTGAAAAAAAAAATTACAATATAGACTTTCAATAAAATCTCCCATTTTTATTTCCTTCCATTTTTTTATTTTTATATCGTGGGTCAATTTGTCACTAAACTTCCCAAAGAGTATATTTCTATTTTCATAAATAAGGGCCAAAATGGTAAGTTTCTTTTGCATTTCCATTTAACACGCGATCAAAACAAACAATCGAAGTTGCACTAGTGATTGATTTATTCTTTAACTTTGTTAATATTTTTTCTATTATACCCTCATTTAGCTTCATAAAACAAAATTATTTGCAAATATGTCAAAAGTCGACATAATTGTCACGACAATCCGACAATTGTCAGAAATAATTTAACTGTCTTTTTTTTTTACTTATGTCCAGTTTCACTAAACGCGTTTTTAAATAACAAATATGTCAAGATTTTGACACCTGTCGATTTTTGACATATTTGTCACTTTTATTAAACAGCCTAAGCGCGACAATTCTACAATTTTTTTTCAGCACTAGCAGACTGCACTATAAGCTTTTAGGTAGCATATGTCAATCCAATACATTTTTGACGTTTTCCTCATCGTTAACGATGACAAAATTTCCCTCCCTCTTGCTCTCTTGACTCTTTCCGCGGTGTGTTGTAAAAATGGCAATTTTTTGCCACTTTGCGGGTACAATATCTGACCTTATCTAATTTTAAAACATAATTTATTGTTGACTTGTAATAGTGGTGTCTATGTCACCGTAAGATTGTGAGAACCGTTAGATTATAAACTGACGAAAAATTGTGAACTGGGTGAAATGGCATAGGTTAGGTTAGAAATGTGACCAACCGCGCGCGAGCCGAGCGAGCGCTACTTCCAACATGATTGCAGCCAATCAGGCTATTTAGTATTAGCGCAAGGTGCGTTACGTCACAAGCAAGTTTGACTCCAGTTCGCAATTTGACGGTGTCCCATGGATCGATTATAAACTATCAAAAAATAATGCAATTAATCGTAAATGGTTTGTTGCAGTTCACAATTTTTCGACGGTTTATAATCTAACGGAAATATAAACAACGATTATAAACTAACGAAGTTCATAAATATACGGTGATATTTATAACACAAATAAAAACCATTTATCAAGTGCCCACTATTATCCACACCTGAATGTCAGCTCCAACACAATCGTAAACTCCAATATCACAGCAACACTCACCACCACGACACAAAGAGCATTAATAACATGACGATCCCGTGACGTCACAATACAGTAAACTAATCTAATCCCGCGAACATGCAATAATAGGCTAATGCACGGCGAATAGAGCTGCCGCCCATCTGCGCACACACATGAATATTATAATACGACATAATATCTTGAACGGCAAACGCCGCAGTAAAGCTCGCTAAGGATCCGCACAGCTATCATCATTATGCTACAAATTGTGCCATCCATATTAGGCCAGGAGACAGATGTGATTTTGGAATGAGAGATTCTGGAAGTAAATTGCATGTTATGTTGTGTATATCTAGTGGCTTGATGACACACATATGACAAAGATCGATTTGTGTGTAATAGCTACTGTTCCTGTCGCTAACCGACGAGACTAGGTATCCAAACTGCCTGAAGTCGATTTGCTCTTAAGAATTTCTTTGTTACTCCTTTTTAAACGATTTTAGGATAGATATTTAGCCGCGTCTGACTATCCCGGGAATCTAAAATAATTAAATTTTTCGGCTACTATTCCATTTCAAGTTTTAATTGATTATGATTTTGTTTTCAGAGCATTTTCTACGCCAAAGGCATATTGGAGACTCTGCGCCAAGTTATATTTACAAAAATAATCTTTAATTAATAACATGCCACAAACACGACTTTCAAACAATATTACGTCAAAGAAGAATTCCTTAAGCTACGGTTCCATAAAAGAGCGGTAGCCGCCACATAATGGCAGCAGTGACAGCTGTCATAAAAACGTTGACAGCAGGGTTTGACTTTACGGTGTAAAAAAACGCTATCTATGGAAACATAATTGTAAACTATAATTAATATATAATTGTAATAATTGATAAACTATTTTAACTTTAGGCCTAGCCAACGTAGTAAGCGTCATCATCATGTTTTTGAATTACCTACATCCACCTTGAATACTACATTTAATAGCCCCCTTACACGTATGGCAAGGCAATATAATGAAAGGTCGAACTTGACGGATTGCCCTATTGATATTTTCTCCATGACTTTCGCTTCATACAGACGCTCCCTATTTAAACAGTGTGATGAGCGCCCGTCTATCTAGCTCACATTAGTTTGTTTTTGTAGTGTTGTAGATTTATGTCTACTAGACACACTTTATATTGTTCTCCTTTGTCTCTAAATTTCATATTTGAATGTCATGCATACCTGTCATTTGCATGGTTACTGAAATGCTAATTTTAGATGCTATTTAATTTGAATTGTAAGTGACTGTGCTGTTGGTGTGCTTATGATAAATAAATAAATAAATAAATACCAACTTACTTTCCTGAATAACGTTTCAGTGACGTCATTCAACGGTAAATTGCGGACACTATATAGCGGCCACCGCAGTCTTAGGAAACCATAGGGCGTAGCTTTGTAAAAAAAATGTGTCACAACGGTCAAAAACACTATCTCCCAACCTACATTTAGTACGTTATGTCAGACAATGTTTTCTAATATGACACTTTAGGTGTTGATAGTACAGCGGTCGTTTTCTTAACTACCGCTCTGCGTTCTTCACATTATATACCAACATATGTAGATGTATTCCTTAATTATTTATATAGTTAAAGTGTCCAAGGACGCCCGAGGGTCCCCGTAAAGTTTAAGAAGTTAGGGCAGAAAAGTTCGGAGACATAATTGTGTGTGGTTGGGTCCTACAGTAAAGTTTTTTGTTAGCAGGAATGTACTAGAATCTGCTAACATATGAACAGTGTTAACCCCTGTAAAGTTCAGGGTTTATGACGTGTTTGATAAGATTTTTTTTTTGTGGTTATGAAAGTATAAATACATTTGTAAGACTACATATTTTTGTTAACTTGTCTTATCAAAACGACAAAAAACATTCTTTAAGAAAAAAGCCATTATGAGAAAATGTAAAACTTCCGACATTTTAATTCTCAAAAAAGAAAACAAGGAACGTTACTATTTCGCTTGCTTTTCATTATAAGTGTTAACTAAAAGATGGACTTAAACTCGGCACCGGGTTTGTAAACAGCTCTATGCTATGTAGGTAGCATAGAATGATAATAAAATTTAAAAAATATATATCGAGCCTGATATGGAAGAACATCATAAGCGACAAAATGTAGGTATTTCACTTTTTCACTGTAACGTACTGCTAAAGTAATTTTGGGTTCTAATGCAAAAATCCTTAGATTCATAATTGCATAAACTTCAAAATAATAACTAAAAATAAATTTTATCGCAAACGACAAACTAAAACTTTCATATAAACGAACAATCAGAATTATCGTATCCGACTTATCGTAAGTAACGTTTGTCACTTACGATAAAACATAGTTTTAAGATCTGTTCAAAACCTGTGATGCGTTAAGTTAATAATAATGACTAATTTATACAGAAAAACGAGCGTAGGTGACGATTTTTGAAAAACAATATGAAATCATGAACTTCTCTTTTATCGTAAGCGAAAATAGTAATAATTATTCAACTCTTTTTGCTATTATTTAATTGACGATAATTAAAGCCTAACGTGTTTTGCAATATATACAAAAATTGGAGTTCTATAAGTAAACTATAAAAAATAATCAATAAAATACGTCTCCTGTAAAATTTACTTTTTGTCGCTTACGATGTAGTTCCTTATCAGGCTCGATATATATTTTACGCACAAACGTGACTAAAGATCTACACATTAAGACATTAATCTTTAAAATTGAGTTTTCACCGTTTACCTTGTGTAACCAAACAAATGCCAACCAATTGTGTACTTTATAACTAACTAGCTTTTGCCCGTGGCTTCGTACTCAAAACTCAACTCAAACTCAAACTCAAAGCATTAATTTCAAATAAACCAATTACAGGCACTTTTGAATTGTCAAGGGGTCGGTCAGTCAGAACTATGAAGCTAGTCGCCCATTCCAAAGCGTAGTAGGTACCTATGGAGAAGAATGGGCAAGAAACTCCACGGACACTCTTTTAAGTCAAAAAAATGGGTACATAATATTGGTTACATCATTCAAGTTGAAGTTATACATGTGAGAACGATGCAAAACATTAAAAGCGTCCGTTAGAAATAAAAATATAAATTAAATTAAAATCGCCGTGGCAGCTAAGAGATGACCAGTCCCTACTGACGGCGCCCGGTCACGAACATGACGCATGGATTAGCACCATTCAGCTCAAGCATTTTGAAGGGAGCTAAATGATCCAACACACGCGCCACCGCTAGCGAGACATTAGAGTGAGCATGACATACTCTCAGCCGCCAGGGCACATTCAAGTCAATTCAAAGACATACCCAGTACCTAAATGGTAGCTTTAAAGTCGGTACATAGTACTCACACATGTGCTATGCAATTATAAAATGCTAAGATATTGAATTTATACAATGCAAAGATAGTTTTTAAAATCTTCAGCAGCTCCAACGGTATTTTCAAATGCTAATCAATTAATTTATGCTTGTGGAGCAGGGCCAGCGTTGAGCCAAGCATTTTTATCAGCGATGTAATCCCCCAACTTATAATATGCTTGGCTGCATAGTGTGCGTTTAATATAAGATTTAAATTTCGTTTAATTCAGTTGAAGTATGTGGGGAGGTATTTTATTGTAACATTTTAAACAGTACCCCATGAAAGATGAGTCCACTTTAGCCAGCCTGAAACCTGATTGAACTAATTGGTCCCTATTCCTAGTGATATAATTGTGTTTTGCACCTCTTTCACTAAAAGGATGTATATTTTTTCTTACGTACATGATGTTTCCATAAATATAGTGATAAGGTACCGTCATGATGTTAATATCTTTAAACTGTTCCCTTAGAGAGTCGCGCCTGCGGAGGCCAAAGATGGCTCTAATGGCTCTTTTCTGCAGAATAAAAATAGACTCGATGTCTGCAGCCCGTCCCCATAGTAGAATACGTTAATACTATGAAAGTAACTAAAATAGACTAGTCTCGCGTTATCTACATCAGTAAATTGACGGATTTTTCTCACAGCAAATGCTGCTGAACTTAGCCGTCCTGAAAGGGATGTTAAATGAGGACCCTATTGAAGTCTTGAGTCGAGCGTGATCCCCAGGAAAACAGTTTTATCGACGAATTCTCTTTCTCTCTTGATTCAATACTATCTCACAATTACTACTTTTGACATTTGGTAAAGAAAATCTTATGCACTTAGTTTTTTTCCCATTTAATACTAAATTATTAGCAGTGAACCATTTATAGACCTGCTGTAGGGCGTTATTTACGTCGTCAAGATTTGATGCACGTCTATTAATTTTAAAAATTAAGGAAGTATCATCAGCAAATAACACCATTTGTGGTTGAGATTTTAACAAATGGGGTACCTATCATTAATATATACTAAAAAGAGGAAAGGACCCAATATTGATCCTTGTGGTACACCCATTTCTACTTTTAAACCAAGTGAATTAACACCATTTATTTGAACTTGCTGTTGTCTATCATTTAAATACTATTTTACTAAACTGAGTGCAAGTTTCCCAAGTCGGTAATGCTCAAGTTTCAAGATTAAGGTTTCGTGGTCGACGCAGTCAAATGCCTTGGAGAGGTCACAAAAAATTCCTATGGCGTCTTGGGCCTCTTCCCACGCCGTAAATATGTGTTTTAATAACGTGACACCGGCGTCAGTCGTGCAACGTCCCTTGGTGAAACCATACTGTTAATCATGTAAGATTTTATTGGTGTTAAAATGATTGAGCAGTTGGTTAAGCATTACCTTTTCAAACACCTTGCTTAAAACCGGCAACACGGATACGGGTCTATAATTATTGGTGTCTTTACTGTCCCCGGATTTGAAAAGTGTTATTACCTTACTATATTTCATTAGATCAGGGAAGATTCCTTGATCCACACACAAATTAAATATTAAGGCTAAGTACGGCGCTATAGTCTCAATAATGGAGGTACAAACTTTGATTGACATTCCCCATAGATCTTCGGTTAATTTGATCTTGATTTGCTTGAAAGCTTTTAGTACTATTAAGGGGTTTATATGCTTGAATTTAAATTCAATCGGGCAGGATGAAACATTTGCTCTTAATAAATCAATAGAACGCGAGGGCGGGGAATTTAAGAATTCAGTAGTTTTAACTGGGATACTGGTAAAGAAATTTACAAATTCTTGAGCAACTTCTTTGTTAGTGCTTATGAGACCACGTGAAGTTTCTAGTGTGAAATCATTATTATGTCTTTTATTCCTGTTTGTTTCGTCATTGATAATTTTCCAAACCGTCTTTATTTTATTATCGGCCGATTTGATATTGTTGCTAATGTACAAGGCTTTAGCTACCTTGCCAGTATTGCGCTGCGCCCGCGTTGTCGTTGTCGTCAACCATAATTATTTTGTTACGCGTAATTTTGAATCTGTGATATCTTTTAAAGTATTCATTTTAATGATATGACGACAAGGCATACCTATTTCAATCTAAATGTTTTTTTTTTTTTATGTTTCCCCACACTAGGAATTTCTTCTGTGTCGTGGGTGCGTTTACAAACATTTAAACTCACATACACAAACAGCCAGACCCGGAACAACTAATTGTAGGTCATACAAATATTTGTTCCGTGCGGGAATCGAACCCGCGACACGCAGCGCAGCAGTCAATTGCTTAACCACTGCGCCAACCGTGCCGTCAAACTTTGTTTGATACAACTTTGTTGTATAATATGTAATAAGGATCTTCAAATTGTTTTAGTTTACCTAATGCAGGTCACACACGTTACGGTATACTTGCGAAAAATTGGACTTGCACAAGTACACATTAACGTGTGTGACATGAGTTAGCACAAGTATCCAAACTATTCAGTGTCACGCAGCTTATGCAAGTGTAAACTTGCGCAAGTAAATTATTACGTGTGTTGCTCGGTGTTCGAGAGGCTTCAAAATAACCCTGTTTAGGGCATTTTGTACGTCCTTTTATACTGGCAGTCTGTGGATGGATTACACGCAGAAACAGTACAGCGCTCTAAGCGTCCAATACAACAAGGCGTTCAGGGTGCTCTTGTCTCGCTTCTGTAGCGCGTCGGGGATGTTTGCCGAGGCGCATGTGGATTGTTTCCACACAATCATGCGCAAGTGGTGCACGTCCCTGGTGCGTAAGGTGCGGGGCAGCCGCAACGGTATCCTCAACGCTTTTGCTGAACGTGTCAGTACATGAACCATGCAGCAGTGGTTCACGTACTGACTAATGTTAAGATATTATTTTTATTTTATTTATCCATTCATTTTCTTTTTTTTTAAGTATTAATCTATAATTTTCAATCTAAATGTAATTATTTAATTAAATTTGATTAATAATTTTTAATTTAATTAATTTTTAATTTTATTTTTATTTTTTAGTTGTATTGTATGATCCAAAGTTGATTGAAATAAATAATTAAGTAATAATAATAATAATTAAAACATTCCGAAACAATGTAAAAAATTATGAATGAATGAATGAATGAATGAACATCAACCCACAATCACACATCACACCTAAGATTCCGCCATCTTAAATAAGACGGAGACCGTCCTGTCATTTACTTTAATTAAACGCCAGGACGCGATGCACTGGACAATGGACACTAGAGGGCATCACGAGCGGTCATTGCGCATTACATTCTCTTTATTAAACGTCCTTCGTCCGTGCTGCGATCCACCTATACAAATAAAACTGGAACATACGAGGGGTTATTGCGTCGAACTTGTCGGTTTAGAATAGTATACGTGAAGAACGGGTTTATTTAGGCTAGAATTTTTCACTGCAGTGCAAAGATCTACCCGTTTCTCTTTTATCTGCATGCTATTTCTTTAGGTCCAGTTCATCCAGCTATCGCCTTCTGTGTGGTTGATATCCACATAGCTCATCCAGCGTTATATGACATAAAAAAATATCTCATATGCATATTATATAATTAAATGAGTTTTATGTTAAACAAAATTAAATTATGCTCTTGCATGCACGCAGTCAAACAGTCATTAAAATATTTTAGCCTGAAATCACGGTGAAATTTCGTTAAAAATAAAGAAAGAATAAACGTTTATTTGGACACAGTTAGTGAAACACAAAATATAAGTAACAAAATAAAAAAGTGAAAATAATGTTTTTTGAACTTCGGTTAGTTTGTTTAATTATTATTTTTCTAACGGTCATAATTTTTCTCAATAGTAGGTACACTTTAAATATTGACACTGATTTAAAGCGCCAGTTCTGTTGTTTATTTTAGTTTTAGGCAATTAAAAATTACAAAATGCATGTTTATTAACAGTTCTAAAACAAGTAGAAAAGCTAGACGATCTCCAGCTTACTCTCTTATTAATACATATAATAAAGTCTGCAAACTCTGTGAAATCAGAAATACTACCTCATTCAGTTGTAAAAAAATAATAAAGGAAATGTTGCAAAACTCTGGTTATGATGACTCGGAACAATTCAACTAGATACCCTGACCTGTCACTAAATCAAACGATACACAATGGAAACAAATACGCACACACACACACACATGCACACACACACACACACACACACACACACTCACATCACACGTACACAAACACACCAGATATACAATACAACACCTGAAATCGCCTCTCAAGTCTCCACTTTGGAATTCGTACCCCGAGCCCCAAGATACAGACTGACTGTCTAGTTTGGGGTTCACTGGCAAATAATATGTTGTATAATAGCTATAGGTAATATTTCAAGCTACTCATGTCGTCTCAATTTGGTGTTAACTTGTAAACCTGCTTACTGTACCTATTACCTGGACAATAAACTATGTCTATTTCTAAGTACTAAATAAAAATCAGTCAAAACAAATATTTAAATGGATAATTTAAAAAATAACTAAGCAGTAAAATGACTGAACGGGTAGTTACGTTTGGGCAGATAACAAATTGGAATTAGTCGGTAAGAAACGCAACTTGGAAACAGCGCTCGCTCGACTCGTGCGTGGTTTGTCACAGTTCTAACCTAACCTAACCCATTAGGTCGGGGTGCCCTGGCTTAGTTTCTACGACCAATTCGGCTCGCACGTGGTTGTTCACAGTTCCAACCTAACCTATGAACTGTTGAACTATTTATCTAACTGCCCATTCATTTATTACACATTCTAGAGTATTTTTTATACTGACATTGTAGGATGAAATAACCGACTAATTTTCTTCTTAATTTGTGTGTAATTTACCAACCGCCGAAAAATTAAATAACTGCCCGTTATTTTTATCAACTGATTATAATAACCTCCCTAATGTTTAAATAACAGTTGCAAAACTTATTACCCAATTTTATTTATCAGCAGGCCTTAAAATAACACACACGAATGACATGCTATTAGGACTATCCCTATTGCAAAGATCATAGAGTATATTATAGTACATTCATTGCATAAGTATACGAATGCGCCATGCTAATTGTTTTGTAACCAGATGTCAAAACGTCATACAAATAGTTTTCTGACAGCTGCGCGCACAGATTACTCTAAGCCGACGGCGCGCGAGTCGATTGCCGACTTAACGGAATGTTGCCATTTTTGAATATTATACTTTATTTATGTAGAATTAATTATTGTATATTTATTTTATTTTTATATCTTAATTCGACGTCATAACGTCAACGCCGGCTGTCGCTGAAAACCAGCGCTGGGGCTCTGTTTTGCTCTGACTTGCATAGGGTCGCAGCATTATGCTGAGCGATGGCCGTTTTGCGTGGATGTGATGCATATTTTCCCTAAACTTGTTTCTTTTTTAATTTTGTACTTTTTTTGCGTCATGTTAACCGCAAATAAACGTATTTTCTTTATTCTTTCTTTCTTTTACCTATTATAAGGCATGTATCAGAAATGCGTAGTCATATTTCCTTAAATATGACAGTACATATATGGTGTGGATATGGCGTGGTACCAAGCTGGTATGTGCAATATGGTATCAAGCTGAACAACTTTTTCCATGGGGCCAACATCAGAAAAAATTATCAGTCGACCCATACAATTTAAATTCTATTCTATAAAAGCCCGGTCCAACGGAATACTTCTCCAGGTTCTAGACAGATATGCAAATACAAAGGATTTTCACAGCAAACAATCCACTTTCGCATCTAAATTACGAACGGAACGAATGGATTAAAATGTCAGTTTATCGACAGGGTTATCGCATCACACTTTTATATTTTATATATATTTCAGTTGCACAAATCGCCTGGATTTTCCAAATAAATGTTATCACTCGGATACGGTTGGCGAGATAAGCGATATTAATATTGCTATAAATTGCCGATAGCTTTGACAGGATTAACTGTACCTCCTATTGTTTGGTAAACAATAAAATATTGAATAATTTAAAGTTGTTTCTGTTTTAATATTTATTGGTTAAGTTTTAAGCGGCTCGTTTAAGAAATAAGTACCATAAATGTTTATAAAATTAAGGTTTCCTCCATGTTTGATTACTCCGAGTTTCGGCATTTATTCTCAGGGACCAGTCAGCTAGGAAGAGCCGGCGCCATCTAGTTTTAAAATATTGACCAATAAATTGAAGTGTAATAGTACTTAGTTTATGAAACTGTTACATAATGAGGGGTATTAAAACGCGAGTGTTTTAAATTAAAACACTCGCGTTTTAATACCCCTCATTATGTGTGTACATAACTATGTATTAAAACTTTTAATACATAGTTATGTGCAGTTTCATACACTACTTTATCTACTCCCATACATTGGGATTGAACTTACTAAATAAAAGATCAAAGTTAAAGATCAAGAATTGTAAAATCCCACGAAATTCAGTACAACAAAACGTATGAATGGCGCCTGCACCCAGCACATTACCGCGCATGCGCTAAAGCGGGCGCTGCTTCCCCCGCTTTTACAAAAAAAGAATTGATGAAAACTCCTTGGTGCTATTTCTTGGATTTGTCCTATATCGTAATGGTAACAAAAAAAATTAATAGAATTATTTTGTTAGAGAAAAAGTGTTATAATATGATTCTATTTTTAAATTTCGGTATTGTGTTAATAAAGTATTGCAATATAAAATCGTTTTGAAGTTTATAATTTGAATTTTACGATATGAGAGTAGATAAAAGTGTCTTAAAAGATCTACTTACAGAAATAAACATAATTTTCATTTCATTTCTTACAAGCAATCTCATCTGAAGTAAACCTTACATATTTTAAACGTATCATTTTTTATATGTTGTACATTTTAAAGACCTGTATGTTTTCATCAAACAGCGTCTCAGGAATTCAAATATACACTAAGACAATATTAAATTATCCCTAACATCAAACCTTTTTAAAAATTATTACGATGGCACCATTTAAGTGTGCCACTACTAAATAAATACAGCTTTTACTGAAAGTTTGTTATGCCATAAATATTTTTAAGCAGTAGAAAATAAATAAATATATAAATAAATTCGTGTCTTATATTTTTTTTTTTTTATAGCTGAGTATTTTTGAGCAGTGGTGGCCCAGTCGTAACGGCCCCAACTTACGAGTTGTAAGTCGTGGGTTCGAACACAGGCAGGCGCTTTACTTTGTGTAAATAATTTCATCACCACTGCAAAACGGCGAAGGAAAACATCGTGAGGAAACCGGCATGTCCTAGAACCAAAAATTCGAAGACATGTGACATCTACCAACCCACACTGGGCCCGCGTGGTAGATTCCCACAGCCCAATACGTACAAATGGCCAATATGGTACAGCCCATTCCCTCTTCAAGAGAGGTGGTCTGTGTCCGAGCAGTGGGAAAATTATAGGCTGATTATGCTTAAGAGTATAGACATGTAGTCTTACAACCTAATTGCGTAATACACAATCAATCACAATCTGAATCATTTTGAAGATATCGCTAATCCATTGCTTCATATGTTCGAAAAGTTGTACGCAATGAATGTAGTTGAACTGTCAAAATGAAACAGATTGTGATAGATCGTGTGTTCCGCAATTATGTTGCTGAAGTTCAAAACTAGTGTACAGAAGACTTCGCAAACATTTGTCCTCGTCTACACTCATTAGGTATCTCTTTGAAAACGTAATGAAGTTAGTTTCTAATCACCCACAAATGCTCCTTCAGCGCTGAATTATATTGTCTTAACCTTTCAGTACGACGCATCTTTTAATTGAATCGTTTTCAACACGAAGTATGAACACCTGCCTTCCTACACAAAATTCCTCTTTCTAAGTGAAAAATAAGGGCGGCATCCACGACATTTCTCAACGAGACAACGATTTTACGCTGACAAAGTACCCTTTAGACTGCTATAAGTTAAATAAGCCCGTCTTTCGCCATTTTAGGGAAAGCATGGAAAAAATTGTTTCATATTTCCAGCGTAGCGTCAATATTTAATTTGACGAAAAGCCACTTCGTATTTATTTATCGTGTACTTTAGTTACAAAGAGTTTTGTTGGTACAAACAATATTGTCTGACAAACTGACTTCACAGCGTCCACTTATACAAATATTGGCGTACTTGAAACAGTTAAACCAACACTGCTGTTTGTTGGACACATGGTTCTATTAACAGCTGAACTCGTAACGCAATGGAGCGCGTTCATTGAAAAAGATCAGAGCGTGAAAAATGCGGTAAAGGGATCGGTTTGTAAGTCGGTCACGTCCGAACTCATTCAAGCAGATCGAACAAGTCATTGCGTGAACATTATTCGTATCCTTTTCTTATTCAAAACTTGACACCTACGAGTACTTTTACCTCTTTATCACAAATAACAGTTGAGTTAGCTACTTTGGTATTGATAACGTAATGTTTTTGGATCGGGTTATTTGGGCTAAAAATGTGTACGTGCGTATTTGAAACGATTGAGGCTAGACGTGGTAGGTTTTTTTATTTTTCTGATCTAGTCTGAAATGTAGGTTACATGTAAAATGGCTTGAACGAGTTTTATTTCGTCTTCTCGTTCCTTTATCGACGCTTTGTGACTGAAAAGCGTTTAGGTTGAGTTATATGTAGTATGTGTTTTGACATTATTTTCAGATTGAAAAGTTCTTTGTCCAGAGAAACACTTTAAAAGAGTAACAGTGGAGTTTCTTGCTCTTTCTCCTCCATACGAAAATACCTTTTAACTAGAATCAATTCTATTTTCTTGATAATTTTGACCTTTAGAAGTGCCTTTTTGAAATAAATGATTTAACTTTGACATTGAGAAAACTGCGCTTACTTAATAATTCGTTTCTACAATTTAATTCGATTAAACTAGTGCGTAACATTAGACCCTTACCTTATCTCTCCTCCAACACGCAATGATAAATAATAAGTAAATGGTTCACATATTCTCTCAATTACATTTAATTAACAAAACAGCTCATATTGTAGTGCTTTTCAACTAAAATTAACATCAACTTGAGTCACCCTCAAATGTAAAACGGTAGGCGATAAATAATATAAATATCAATATAAAGGATTAAAATAAACATGTTTTAAGGTTTACAGCAAAGCTCTATAATACATAAACTCGAATAAAAAATGGATGGGTAGTGGTATTATAGTACCCATCCATTATGTATTCGAGTTTATGTATAATGGTATTAACTAGCTTTAATCCGCAAAATTATTTAATTCTCTTTACGTCATGAGCTATCTGAATATCAAAAAATATTTGGCCAAGGCGTGAAAATTGATTCGCTGTTAAAATGTATAAATATATATTTGCAAAAAAGCCCGTAATACACACACGTTTTTTTTGCTGTAAAAACAACGGTTGATTCGCCATGTGTAGGCACGGTTGTCAGTGTTGTGTGGATCACAAAGCTTGTTGACAGACACGGCGGCACTACGGCACGGCGTCCGGTGGTTTGCCGTGTCGAGAATAATCCTGTGAGCTTGTATAAGCTCACCCAATTAATCTACGGTGCGACTAGCGCGCTGTACCGTAAAAAAACCGTGCCGTGTGATGAAGATAGTTACTAATGAGTGCATTTATACGCTACCCTACGCTCATGTACGTTTATTTATTTATTTACTTATTTATTTATTTATTTATTTATTGATTTATTTATTTATTTATTTATTTATGAAATTTAGAGACAAAGGAGATCAATATAAAGTGTGTCTAGTAGACATAAATATCTACAACACTACAAAAACATTTGAGCTAGATAGACGGGCACTCATCACACTGTTTAAATAGGAAGCGTCTGTATGATGCGAAAGTCATGGCAAAAATATCAATAGGGTAATCCATCAAGTTAACCTTTCTTTATATTGCCTTGCCATATGTGTAAGGTGGCTATTAACTGTAGTATTCAAGGTGGATGTAGGTAATTCAAAAATACGATAATGATGAAATAGGTCTGAAAGTGCTGTCTATAATCTGTTATTCTGGCACTCAAGACATTTTAATCAACTTCAATATTTTCAATAAAGGGGAGTAGCAAAGAAAGAAATTAAATAAAGTTTATTTAAAAAAAAATATTAATAATAAATAATTGATTAATAAAACATAACTATATAAATACAAATCAATATTTGTTTGTTTGTTTGTTTGTTTGTCCTCTATGGATTTCAAAAGGGCTGGACCGATTTTGATGAAACTTTGGTAGATGTTTTGAGGACGCCCGCGAGGGTTTTGGGCTAAAACATCTATAAGTATTAAACAAAAAGTGGCATTGCAACGCACGCCGGGTGCAGCTAGTATAAAAAATAAATAAAGAACATTTTCATCATATCGCTGACTTAAACACAACAAAACCTACATTTAAAAAATAAATCTTATGTGTTAAGCAAAAAAGATAAATGGAAGAATTAAATTGTGATTTTTTTATATTATTGAGTTAAATCGAATCTACATGTAGGTCCATAAAGAATTATTCGCTAGCATGGATGTTGACTACAACAATTTTCAACAGAAAAACCTTTTATTACGAGCTGTGTATTTAGTGCCAAATTGTTTGAGTACAGTACCAGCATCTAGATACTAAATAAATAAAAGGATTCCTAGAACCCTACAAGTAAGTAAGTCCCAACATTACGTAAGAGCTGAGCGTAATACTAATGTAAATACTTGTAACATTGAGATAAATAACCCAAACGTACGTAGATACAAGATGGTCGTGTTATTGCCATATTTGCTATCAGCTTTCCGGCTGAATAGCTTTTACACCCTCATCAACTGACTATACTTCTGGAATAAACAATACTGGATATGGAAGATTCAATTAACGGGAGGCATTTGCTCAACGAAACTGAGGATTATACGGAATGAACTAGATATAATTACAATACACAAGAATTATGAATTTTTACCAACGAAATCTTCAATTTTCTGACTATTTTTCGTTTTTTCTTCGAGGCATGCTACGACAACTCGTAGCTGGCGTACTATGCTACGACAACTCGTAGTCGGTGTAGTATGCTAGGACAACTCGTAGCTGACGTTCTATGCTGCGACACATCGTAGCTGGCGTAGTATGCTACGACAACTCGTAGCTGGCGTACTATGCAACGAGAACTCGTAGTCGATGTAGTATGCTAGGACAACTCGTAGCTGACTTACTATGCTACGACACATCGTAGCTGGCGTAGTATGCTACGACAACTCGTAGCTGGCGTAGTATTTACATTTCACGTCGGCGACGCCGTAACTTTTTAAAATGCTTTTATTTAGCTAAACACCACCACTACTGGAACACCTCTCCATAACCCGCCTGTGATTACAGGCGTGATGTTATGTTTGTGTGTAATGTTTTTTATTTAACTTATTATTCATATATTTTTACACACATACCGAGGCGAATGGATTTAAAATCTATCCAATATGATTTGTGGTTTAATTTCTTCACAGTCTTTACTACCGATATCGTCCTTTTCGATTCAATCAGATTAAGAAAATGAAAATCCTTTCAACACTAACTTAACTCTATTGCATCAAGAGAATATAAACCACATTCCTTATCCAGTCCTTCCGCAATCCATCCTTGATACCAATCCCAGTGTGTCATTACAACGTGACCACTTAAACTAGAGCCCTGACAGCTGATCGTTTCGCGCCATTTACTCCGATTGACAGCTCATGTCAAACTGGACGTCCCGGTTTACAAGATGGCGTCGTCAGGACTTTATTTGTTACGTAATAACGCTGTGTGCCGTATTTGATGATCGCGTTCGCGCCAATTATAGCCCTTTGATGGGAGAAGGATATTGCATGGTTGCGATTAGCTGGTAGTGTCGATGTGCTGACGATCGTGAGTTCGTGAAAGTTCGGGAATTGTCGTTTAACTAATTATCTTATTGCTGATTTTACTTCATGATTTTTCTAGTGTTTGAAACATAGGTTAGAAACCACGACTGGTGACAGTTTTTATTGATTTGTTACACAAATTAAATAAAATAGGTATAGCATAATTTATATTATATTTATTTTAGATTTTGATTGAGTTGTTTAGCAACAAGGACAACAGTTTCGTGAATTATGTCGGCATATATCTAACTTATGAGGTTATTTTGTCTAGTTTGAAAGGAAATACTACGTAGAAACTAGACCAATTTAGAACTTTTTTCTATCTTAGGAAGCAAACATCCGGTAAAGAAGAAAAAACATAGCCACTACAAAGCTTTCAAGGTCTGATTCATCAAGGTTCTGGAAACAACAATGAATTCAAGATTTTTATTAAGTAGATAGAATATATATTCTATGCGAATTAAATTGATATAATTCAAGGCTCTCGTGCCACACGTGCAAAACCATCTAATAATAGGTGACTGTGTCAATTTGTATTGCTACGTCGTAGCTAGCTTGATCATGTGAAGGCTACGCCAGCTACGCGTTCACGTAGCGAAGTTGCTATACATGTCGTAAATAAATTATTATTCGTGTAACTTTTTAAATTGATTAAGAATTGGTATTTTGTTTTGGTTTGAATGTTTGAGCGAAACAATAAAGGTTCCTTTTATAATACCTTCATAATATAACAATAATATGGATTATCATGTTTATTTTCCTTATTTAAGATTTCAAATAATCAGTCCCAAATATAGACCTAACCAAATCTAATGACTACTTCACTATTATTTATCAACAATATTTTATTGAATTTTGATGTTTACTAGAGTTCCATTCTCTCTAAGCCACGAAACAAATAAAAAAAATGTAACAAAACAGAGTACTCTTACAACCCACACTTAACTAACCCAACCCAACATTATTATGTGAAACAGTCCCCAAAACTTAGTTCACAAGTACGAAAGACAGGGGTCAAACAGGTCCCAAGTTCGTGACCAATGGGCAAACAGGGCGATATCACAGATGGTATAACTAATAGCGAGGAGTACATTCATTAATCGTGGGACGACCGATCATTAGTAACTGCCAACGTCGACTGAGAGGCACGCGTGGTCGCGCGTCGCAAACTACCCGCGAATTCGCTTGATTAGTAGATTGCGTGTTAGGCTTATGTGAAAGCAATTAAGATATTGTAAGGTGGTGATAGGTGTCACATTATTTACCAGTTCAATTGACGTGTAAAGCGTAAGCTACGCTGCCAACTTATTGTCAATTACCTGCCTAAATTGTTCTGAAAAAGACACAATGTTATTTGAATGGAATAATAATGTATTTTATAACTACAATGACAGTTTTTTAAAACTTTTATTAAGCAACTACGCCTAATTATATACAAATAAACAAATACAAATAGTTTATTTTCTTCAACAAGCTCGTACTACATACTAGTGATAGAAGTGTCCCTTTAAGCAAGTAAATGCCTGTACTAGGACACTCCCCTCTTCCGTATCTTAAATTTACATAAAGTACACAAGAAATGCCACTGTTTACTATTTATATCAACCACAAACACTACTAAATTCATATCCAGATCAACAAAATAAGAACAGCTTTTATAACACCATTTTTATTGACTTCAAAGCAATTTCATTTATATTTACAGTTTTAAAAAGAAGCGACTGTATTTCAGCAGTTACCTACGAGTGCTTGAATTTTACTGCTCGACCAATCAAAGCGCTCCACGGACGCGCAATATGAATTTTTCACGAATCTCTGGGATATGTCGAGAGAGCAATATTTTTATGACAACACCTGTGTATTACTGACTTGCATGGATCAGTCGCCTGACAATGTGTAACATCTAAATAAAACTGAATTTATATATTTAAATGAATAAAACGACAGTCAAAAATACATATTTTGAGTTTTATTTAGATGTTACACTACTAGCGCTCCGCTCCTGCTTTGCACGGATGCAATGTACTGATGTGGTCATATGTCCAAAAATGGAGATTTTTGTGCTTTAAATAATAAGTGCCTGGTCGACCAAGCTCTGCTCGGGTGAAAAAAAATAGAGAATGCTGATTTAATAGTATAGGATACTTTATACTAATTCAATGTATAGTACATACTAATTCCATGCTGCCATGATAGTAGGTACTTACCAATTCCATGCTGCCATGTCATTATTCTAAGGCCATCTTGTTCTAAACTATGGGTAACTGAGCTCTGCTCGGGTGAAAATACGGAGAAAACGAATTTTCCCAAATATGAGACCTAGCTAGATCGATTTTTCGCTCCCATAAACCCCTATATTGCAACTTTCATCGAAATCGTTAGAGCCGTTTTCGAGAACGTGATTACAAATATATATATATAAATATATACAAATATTGCTCATTTAATAGTATAGGATAAACATGAACCTTTCGGAATAAATTCTCTAAATGATGGTGAAAACGATATCAAAATCCATCATGAAGTTTAGAAAAATTAAGCGTCACACAGACAGACACGAAAAGCGACTTTTTTATATATATGCGTTGTATAAATTTAATATAGATATAGATAAATGTAATGCTAAGTAACTAAAGTAGAAAACTCCTTGCTGGAGAATATGCTTTAATATTATATGTAAGTTTTAATGGGTAAGATAAGGAAATCTTCAAGTCTTAAACTACGTACTCGTTTGTATGTTAGTTAGTTTAGTAAACATATTAGTATCTGTAAACCCAGTTATTACTTAGAGTCTTTTGTGGACATGAAATTATTCAGATTTGTTACAGCTGTAAAAAAAAAAAAAAAAAAAAAATATTTTAAACGAAATGACGTGATTGCTACGAGTATTTCGTAGCAATCACGTCATTTCGTTTAAAATAAATTTTATTTTTATTAATTTATTTATCTTTATATAGATTATTTTATATTTTGTGAATGTGAGAATGCTGTAGGCTTAGTGCACTTTAGATTTGTTGACCATCATTATTCTGTTAAGTACCTGGTACTTGTTGAAAGACCTACACTGTCCTCCCATACTTATGAACACTGTTATTTGAAAATATTGTAAAGGCCAATTATTTTTAAAAGAGTAACCGTGGAGTTTCTTGGCGGCTCTTCTCCATAGGAGGCGACCAATTGGAACCGTGCACCTAACTTCTGACGTTTCATAAGTGCCCTTGTAGGTTTATGTGAAATAAAATATTTTGAATTTGAATTTGGAACATAAGTTGAGATACCGATAAGAGCAAGGCTCACCACACATCAAATATTTGTGTTTCATTCTTTCCCCTCGAATTGTCAAAATATTGATTAATTCGAGGAAGTCATAAGCATCTTCAAGATAAATATATATATTTAAAAAATCAATTTTCTCCTATCACGAACTTTAACTTGCCAATAAAAACTCAAGCCCAGTCGGATAAACATTGTAAATCTCGTCGTTTCCCAATCGAGTTTTAACTTATTCGGCCGGATCAATTGCATCGGAATCGAGTTTAAAATTGATTTTCATTGCGTTTTCATTATGTATTCATGCAAGGCACACAATTTACCCTGATTGATGTACTCGCGCAGCATTATATCGTAGGTATTATTTGAGGATATAACGTGATTTAAATTATTTTGGTTGTACTTTGTATGTGTTTGGCATCCATTAATCGAATCTAAAATTATATAAATCCTCACTTCAAACTAGTGGGTTCACAGCCGTGTTAGAGTAAATGGCGTCTGTATTGGTATGGAAGGTATTCACAAAATTACATACTCGAGTTCACTATAAGTACCTACATAAATTATAATGTAACCCTGTTAGTCCTGCCGGGGTTGCGGGAAAGTCCGAAAGGGATACCGTGGCCCCTGGCAACGTACAGGCAACTGAAGGAACACGGGTGGGTTAGTCAGTAAGAGTCTGACACGCCCTCCCGCTCCGCCCAGAGCGGGAGAAAATTGATAATTTCCCATCCAAAAAACAAAAAAAAATCCCTGTTAGTTTGTAAAGCGTCGCGTCACGTCTTCACATTAAATGATCAGGATCGAAATTTTAAATCTTTACCTTCGAAATACATACTAAACATGACATCAAAGAAAACATACATAAAGTACAGTAAGTACGTAATATCCTCGTACATAGAGGATAGATTTCATACCCTTTCCGCTAACGAAGTGTCACCTTTACCTCCAAAAAGCAAAACGAAATGGTGCAATGCGTCCCGATGCGATTCTGGAATATAACGAGCTATCCTGTTATCAAGCCGGGAGTTTGCTTTAATGGTCTAAAACTCAACTTGTGCCTAATTGAAGAGCGCTTGCTCAACTCAAATAGCAGCAAACGCAGACTAAGCTCAAGCTGAAAGGTGGCCATTTTGGAGACTGTATTTTTTATACATAGAACTATATTTAATTGTGTCTTGTTTTTGTTTTCGATTTCGAGTTTATTATTAGAATTCACTCTCAGGTAATAAATTATTAGGTATCGGGTATTGCCTCGGGAATAAATGAGCTTCCCATCTACATAACGCTGTCATCGGTGAAATTAAAGGAAGCAATAGGTACTCTGTTATTTTCGCGGATTACCCCAGGGCCACTTGAAGTTCATGGGCATATATAACTTAGAGTTAACAGCGAATTCAGGGTTAATCAAATAAATAGTAAAAGTAAACCTAGAATTATAATTCTAAATAATTAATACCAACCAACCAATGTGGGAGAGTCAAGTCGCTAAACTCAATAATGTCAAAAAAAATTGACGCTATGGGACTTTGCTGATAACTTATTTTGTATTTTATATTGTTTGTAAGTGAAAATTCGGTACTACGAGTATGTCAGCACTCAGCAGGCAATGTATTCAGGAACTCATATTTTATAATAATAAATACAAATTATTTAAAACTTAAAAGGTATTTTGCCTTATCTGACGTTTTCGTCAATCAATAAACTAAATGCTCATGGAAACCACATATCATACGATTAAAATGAAATGTCATGCTATGAAATTCAAAGACAAGAAAGTATGACGTATCGTAATGTAGGGTATAATGTTTGCTCATTCATTTTTGGTCGGATTACATATGAGGACATAGAAATTGCAATTCTATTTTATGTTTCGTCGATTGAAATGCAATGTTTCCAACTCAAAAAACACAAACGTCAAGTTAACTAAACCGGTGTTACTTTTTAGTGGCGCAACGCGAAATAAGAGTTAAAATGTTAATTACTCAACTCCGAGTTACAAACTCGACATTTATAAAATAAACCCGACAAAACGTGCAGCCTTAAAAACATACTAATTATATTTTTTTAATATGTTTCACAAATAGCATTGTTCAATTAAATCTACGTAGCATATTTTGCTTTGTTTCAATCTTATTAACATTTAAATCTTAATAGATTTAAGACAGTACAGGCTTAACTTCTATTTTTACCTAAATTACAAAAACAAAAGCCATTAGTTGAAACTTTACAACACCAATTCACACACAGGAAATGTATCACTCACATTATTGTTAGCGCCATCATTTAAATCCCACATCAAACCGCGCAATAATTACCGGAATACCTTTACCGAATTAATGGCGAAAAAGCAATTCTAGGTTGACGTTTAATTCGTGCCATTTTCGAGCTTTCGTTCAAAGAATGATTTATTTCTGCAATCAATGCGTCAACTCAAATTTCATCGGTTTCCGGCGACAGCGAGACGGTGTTTCATGGACGATGCGGCGAGCTGTGACAGCCGATATTTAATTACATTTTTTATATGAGTTCTGCGGTAATTGGATATGGTGAAAGAATTGGGAGGATACGCGTCGAAACTATGGTTTTTCTTACTCCTCTATTGTTCTTTCGCATTTATTACGTAGCGGGTCCCAAGACAGTTGTGAGTTGAATCATTTCTCTGGGACCCGTCGCGCTTCATTGTCTCGATGCTTTTCTGGTAGTCACCACGGTTGATTCTGAATATCACGAATGTTTTCAGCTGTTGAAACTACGGGTGGGCCTGCATAAATATATATTCCTTATGATGTAATCTGTTCTTTATACTTCAAGCATGTCGATACAGAGTGGAAATCGTTAATAAAGACTTAGGCAATCAAGAGTTCACGATATGGCGCACAGAGGAGCTGTTCCGGATCGGAAGCCCTTCCAGTTACTGCAGAAAGCAGCCATATCTGCATTAAAATCCGGTCCAAATATTATGGTTTATTTTATATTTACATATATTATGGTGTGATTAACTTTGTTTAGTGTTTCCTGTAGCCGAAGGTAAGCTGATAGCGGCACGATCTTTAATAATTCACGCAATTAATCAGCTAAATAGTGAATAAGTTATTTTAGATGAATTTCCTTCGGCTACAGGAAACACTACGTGGATAATAAACCTCTGCTTTTTGGAACCATGCAAGGTAAACAAAGGTAATTAAGTGTCAGTCATTTAAGTGCACTCAGGTACCACTTACAATCAGCACTCTCGCACGGATACATTTTAAAACGCCATAGCTTGAAATGTGACGTGCAAGTGGCACTTTAACGTCAACTATTTGCACATTACTAATCTGCCATTCAACAGTCATTTATTTTCTGCAATTGAAGATTACTTATTGACCAATTTATTACTAAGAAAATGACTAATGCCCGTTTTCACCGACAACTAAGTGTCACTTAAATGAATCCCTAATTAAAGTGCACTCTTGGATTTTCAACTCTCAGCGCTGAGCCTAGCGTTGAAAATCCAACAGTGCACTTTTATTTAGGGATTCATTTAAGTGTAAGTGACGGTGGAAACGGGCATAAACAACGAGTCATCATGTTCCTGCCCTTGTTACTTAGGGTTGGCGCAGCACGTTTTCTCTTTCCACTCTCCCTTGTCAACCGTGACGCTATCATTCACTCCCTTCTCGTTCATATCATTCCTCACACGATCCATCCATCTTTTCTTTAGGCTTCCTCTCCCACTCCATCCATCAACATTTATATTCATCACTCTTTTAGTCACATGCGTTTCCTCTCTCCTCATCACATGCCCATACCAGGCCAAACCATTTCCTATCAACTTTTCTGTCACTGGCGCCACTTTTAAACTTCCCCTTATATACTCATTTCTTACTTTATCCATTTTCGTCACTCCACACATCCATCTCAACATTCTCATCTCCGCTACATGCAATCTTTTTCCATCCGTCTTCTTCACGGCCCAGCATTCCGATCCACACAGTACGACAGGCCTTATCACGGACTTGTAGATTTTCCCCTTTAACTTGAGGGGCATCCGTGGGTCGCAAGTTGTTCCTGCGACCTAAACAACGAGTAACGAGCTAAAAAGTAAATCTAAATGATATTCACGTTGACTCGATTTCCTTGTTTCTCCACGTTTGAGGACTGACTCCAAAATACATACAATAGACAAAAATACAAGCCCTGGCTTAGTTTAGGTATCAGTTTAAGTTATAATAAATACTGTATCTATGTACTACCAAATTCTTATGAATGCTCTCAGTTGTGGCAATAAACTTTTTACTTTACTATGGCAGTTTAAGTAAACGTAACATAGGGAGATCCACGCAGACTAAATATTACTTTGTAAAGTAACACCAAACGTTCCATTTCCGTAAATAGACATTTTCTGTTTTCGCATAATATACTGAGTACAATATCACACAATAAAATTCCCGATTAACGCGTCCGGGGGCGATTCATAAATGCGGAATACTGTGCAAATAAATTGTCCGTATATAAAACCAGTGTGGGCCCAAAACATGACAATACCAGTAGGTGTCATAATTAATTTACAATGATCTTATTTCCGATTTTGGTGTCCAATGAACAAATTAATTGAGTTCCACTGTTGTTAACAAAATTGCTGTTACGGTCCTGGTTTTAATTTTAATGCAAATGAGTATCCCCGACAAAAAATAATTTGATATATTGTATCAAATGTTTTTTTAATTCATTGGCAATGCCTGATATGATTTGATGAAAGTTAAAAGCATTCAGAACAATTAGACCTTTTTACTAAATAATGAAAAAAAATGGTATCCTCAATGATATAATATAATAAGCCAATTGACTTAAAAACCTCTTCGATTAAAATTTGATTAAAACTGGTAACTGGCAGGTTCACCTAAAAAAATATCAAAAATTGCCATTAGCATTATTAGAAAAAAAAAAAACAACTGTCATTTTTCTTTTTTTGTTATTTTCATTACACACTGCAAGTGTCTATGACTAGGGTCATGAAAAATAAAAGTCTTCTAAAAAGTTTTATATTACAAACGTAGGTAAGGCGAAGTTTTTACACGCAATTCTGTGAAAACCGAGCATGTGTGGGGAATGTCTGCGACTATAGGTTCTCACAAAGGCATAAAAATAGATCCTTTTAGTGAAATTAACTAGCAACAGAGTACTCTGCAATACTTCTGTAACTTATAAGCCTGGAAGTCTTATGTGTACCTACAGCAATTAGAGAGTATTTTTCGTGACTTTCATTCTAATGTGGTACGTTGTCTTCTGTAATGACTTGACAAATACGAAATCCTGAACACAAATTAAATTTTGAGGTTAATCTAGACATGCGACATGTATAATTATTTTATTCCTCTATATTTTATTACGACAAAAATTCTCAAGAATGTACGAAACAGTTCCAACAGCACAGTTCGAAACATTTTATTAGAGGTTAAACTGCTGGAAACAGATAAACTTCTAAATAATTTCAACATGCTACTTACCTTTGTATCCCGCGTCTAAAACAGAAATACCTAACCCTTCACGATGCTCCTAGTCTCTGTAATCCAATTGAAGTAATCACAATCGCATTGGCCCGCATCGCACCGCACTCGACGTCCGGAATTGGCCGCAAATGGCGAAATAGCACGAAGATTGCACAAATTGGCCTTCATCCAGTAACTTCAAGGAAAACTAATTTACTTCAACCCAGTATGGGATTACTGAATTTTGGTGCAAACATTTATTCGAAAGTATCGACGCTCAGATATTTTGCAAGCCGCCGCGCGTAGCAAATTATTTGTTGAGGATTCTGTGTAACGAGTTTTACATGGGTATTTGTTTAATTATTGCCGGCATTTTTTGTATGAATTATAGGTATTTTGAGAAGCCATGGCTGCGACAAGTATAACAAATGAACTTTTCGACTTATCGACAGACAGCTGTGCTGCTGGGGAGTTTGTTGCGCCACTTCTTCTTCCCAGCTAAAGCACTAGGAAGTGGTGAAGGGTGGGCGTTTTGGGGGACTGTCTTATGTAATTTTGACGTTCGAAAAGTGCTGATTCTCAGCCTAGTTTGAATAAATGACTTTTGAATTTGAATTTGAATGTATCAATTATTTTTAGTAACTACTTGTTAACCACAATCATGCATTTTAACGTTTACTAAGTATATTAAATGTGTTTGAATTTTCAGTCAGCCTAAAACGTACCTATGATCAGAATCAAAATAAAAATATTTTGTTTCACCTAAACCTACACGGGCACTTATGCAACGTCAGAAGCTAGGTGCACGGTTCCAATTGTCCGTTTTTCGTTCCAGAAAGAACAAACTAAACGGGAAATAACCTCAATCATACTATAATTTAAGCCGAATCACGTGTCACATAGATAGATAATTATTTACACCTGAAACTATCAATGAATAACTAAATTTGCGCAACTAGTTTCATAATGTAAATCCACCTTTATGATTTGAAAAAAACCGAAACGGCTTTTACGAATATATTTATCCATTTTCGTTTCTGAAACTGTCTGAGAGTCAACCCTAATTACTTGTAGGTAGGGTAGGGCGGGGCTAGTTGAGCAAATTTTTACTTAAACGGATGTAGCTCCTCAATGATAAGTCTCAATAAATTGTTATGCGGCTTGATGGATTTGTTGTTTATCGCTTAACAAAAGTGTCAATAGTATTTTTTTGTAATAAGTAAAATTTAAGAGCTACAGCTGTTTTAATGCAGAAAGTCAAGTACGCTCAATGTACCCCATAGGTGGGGTAAGTTGAGCAAAGGTATGGGGCAAGTTGAGCACTAAGAAAGTATAATGAAACCATAGGTTCAATGTTGACTAGTGATGAAAATATAAAATAAGTGTTTAACAATCAGTTCTTTATTTATAGTCTTTTAGTGACAGAGAAAACAAAACTTATAGTAATTTTCTTTGAATAATTAAGCAAAAGTAGAATCAACAAAACAATAACGTATCTTAGGAATAACTTCACCATTAGATTCAGTCTTTCTGTTTAAAGTCAGACTTATTTTTTAATATTATTACTCATATACTTAGCTTATATCTTAAAAATAATATTTAATCTTTGGAACTTAATGGTAATTGTCTTAGTGACAGAACAACAAAACTTAAAGTAATTTTCTTTACGTAATTAACTGAAAATAGAATAAACAAAACATCAACGAATCTTAAGACTGACTTTAGGATTAAATTCAGTCTTTCTATTTAAAATTAGACTTGAATATTTAAAAATATATATTAATAAGATCTTAGCAACTTAATCGTCGTTGTCACTATTGCAATTGACACAAACGAAAGTAAGAGCAGCACCTGGAACACATTTTGTATGAGCCCATTCCATGCAAGCTTGACACTGGATCCAAGTTTCTCCTGGTAAACTTTCAGCATAGTCTTCACAACAAATCAGACAGGAATAATCACCATTGTCACTTTCATCACTTGACTGGAGTATTTTTTTACAGACACCCTTTTTCTTTTTCTTATCCATGTTCTTCTTTGTCTTCTTAACTTTGTTTGTGGTTTTATTTTGTAGTAAGAACATCTTGTAGTTTTTCTCTTGTAAGTCCGCATCCTAACAAAAAATAAAACATTTATTAGTTTAGTTGTTTGAATCATGGGGTAAGTTGAGCAACTATGCTCAACTAACCCCAACTCAGAATTTCAAAATAAAAGTGAGGTTATAAAAAAACCGTGAGAATTATACCCAGAACCTCTCTGCATATCAAAAGTACGATATTTATATGGAAGATTAACACTTACCTGATTAAAAACAAATAACATTTGACTAATACAGACGAAAACTTGCGATAAATGACGTTTTTACTTTTTGGTCTTAAAATAAACAAAACGCCCGTGCGCCTCACTCACTTGTCCAGCGGCCACTAGCGATCGCGTAATGTTTACCCCTCCCGCGCCTCCCTCTTTCCGCCATATGATGCCTATACGGACGGTGAATAGTTTTCGAGATATTTCGATTGCCCAACTTGCCCCTATGCTCAACAAGCCCCGCTCTACCCTACTTTAAGTACGCACTATTGATTTTCATCTCAAAGTTCAAACTCGGTTCAAGTACTTCTTGTTAACGTTAAAGCTGTTCAGTAATTACTTAGCAATAATGCCTATTTTACTTTAGACTGAGAACTACGCATATCTGAGACGTTAAAGAGAGCCAAGTAAAATTCGCTTTCTATATTAATGTGATTATTTAAGTTAAAAGCTTAAGAATTACTTTGACAACCATTAGCGGCTTATATTTAAGGGTTTACTTTGTTGTCTGCAACACTAACGATGACTAGAACGAACTGATGAAGAACGACTGAATGAAAAGTGATTAAATGGTAATGACATTGGAATTAATGAATAGAATGGAATGGAATGGATGGATTTTGACGACACGATTGGCTCAGTGGTTAAGCGATTGACTGCTGCACTGCGTGTCGCGGGTTCGATTCCCGCACGGAACAAATATTTATATGACCTACAAATAATGGTACCGGGTCTGGTTGTTTGTGTATGTGAGTTTTAAATGTTTGTAAACGCACCCACGATACAGGGGCAATTCCTAGTGTGGGGCAACGTTTTCAAAAAAAAAAAAAAAAAAGTGACCGTCGTTGCGGGTAGTCAGAAGCCCGAAAGTCTGACAACCAGTCTTACCAAGGGGTATCGTATTACCCAGTTACTGGATTGTAAAGGTCAGATAAGCGGTCGCTCCATGTAAGATACGGGTATTCAGCTAGAACTGTTATAGGCAGAGTACACAAAAGTAACCTAGCTGTGGCATAATTTAAGATAAAACTCTTTTTGATGCTAGTTTCCAGTTCCTACACATCTTCTCTCCAGATACATGGGCCCGGTTTTCAGTTCAGATTTAAATTTTCGTCGATTTGGAAAAGTACATGAATAGGACAACTGTTAAATACCTACGTAGGTTTGTCCCAATTTTACTACATATCCTACGGCCGCCATCTTAGTAGATACCACGTAGAAACCTATTATATAGTCGCCCACTTTCTAAAGGTATCATATTTCAATCACATATCCATTCATCGCTTCTTTTGATAGTTCCCTTCTCATATAAGTCCCACATTTGTTCTCAAAACTTTTCTCACGACAAGTGTGTTCCAAGAACGAGCCCTAAAAAAGAAAAATTAAGTAAGTACTTATAGGTATGGCTAAGCATCCAAAACCGTGAACTTTAAAAGGGCATTAAAGCCACGATAAATAACAGGAAGTGCTCCAGGAGCTTCCTGAAATAAGCCATAAAGAAAAGACCAACAGATAACGTTTCCGAACTTGGTAACCTTAAAAACATTAATTTACCTTTAGCATTTTTATGTACCTACTTACCTAAAGAAGATAATGGATATCGAGTTACCGACTAGTAAGTTTATGCCGTTTGCCCACCCATTAAACGGCGAATTACGTAAAACTGGAGGCTGAATCAAAATAAAGGTTTTTGCAACCAATTCCCATTTATCAAGTTTACAGAACCATTATGCTGAAATGGCAATAATTTTTTCTGTTCAAAGTCACTCGTATAGCGTTGTTTCAATTGCCATCCAACGTGGTACCTGCACTTTTTCCATTGACAGTAATGCGGACAAATCTCTCATTTTTTGTATATACTTGTACATCTATATAATAACGGCTGGACCGATTTCCTATTTACTTCTGTCGCCAAATTTAGCTAGGATTTAGCGCTAGGAGTCGAAGCTTGTTAGCCAGCCACTTTCCCTTGGACCTTGGCCATGCCTTGGTCCGTTCATTTCATCCGACACTGGGTGCCGACTGCTGTCCCATGTGCAGCAGTGCACGTCAGGCTAATATAAAATTATTTTATACCATTCCCTCTAAAACGCTTATTTTATTCACTTAAAACAGTCAATAAAAAGCATTAAAAAAAATTTAGAACACATCAATATATTCGACCTCCATCTCAATGCTATACAACCTTCTTACGAAAAAATACTCGATACAAACTCCTTGTGCAAAGAATACTCGACATACAAACTCCTTGTGCAAATAACTCCTCCTGATTTGATTGGTCGACATTTTCGACAAGGAGGTTAAAATAAAAATTAGAATAAAAACTGTTTTGTGTTCTTTGCTGTCATTAGTAAATTGGCGTAATTTTGAATACTGTAAGTTGTACGAACACAAATTGTTTCAATTAAAATGTGCATTTTTATTAATTTAACCTTCCTTTTTCTTCATTAAATGTCCATTTTCGCTTAAATCTTTCTTTTTCTCGTAGTAATGGTATAAAGTATAGTATGCAACTCTTGAATAAAAGGGATTTATATAGAGGGCCACAATATACTATTGTCTACTCTCATATCGTGAAATTAGAATTATAAACTTCAAAACGAGTTTATATTGACATACTTTATAAACACAATACCGAAATTTAAAAATAGAATCCTATTACTTTTCCTCTAACTAAATAATGCTATAATACAATCTTTTTACCATAACGATACAGGGCTAAACCAAGAAGTTAATATCACCAAGGAGTTTTCGTCAATTATTTTTTTGCAATGGCGGGGGACAACAGCGCATGCGTGGTGATGTGCTGGGTTTTGGCGCCATTCATACATTTTGTTGTACTGAATTTCGAGGGTTGTTTTTTTCTTGACTTTGATTTTTTATTTAGTAGGTTCAATCCCAATGTATGAGAGTAGATAAAGTAGTGTATGAAACTGCACATAACTGGGTATTAAAACACTCGTGTTATACTATTTAACACACACTCATGTTTTAATACCCCTCATTATGCAACAGTTTCATAAACTGCTATTAAGCTCCCCTTAATAATGGCATAAAGTCTTGCGCCCCAGATTTTATAGCGGCCAATGAAATGACACGAAAAGTTAATTAGATGAAAAGTTATAAAAGTTTAACGATGTGGCTATCTTGTGTTATGACGTGCCGGATATTGCAATGCTCGGTAGGGGGATGCCGGAAACTTACGAGTGTTTTTGAAACAAACAATGTTGCAATTTTGAAAGTTATTTTCGAGTAGGTAAGTACCAAGTTATTCGGTTTTTGATATAGTTTGCTTAGAGAGATAATTCTTGGTTGCATTTTAAATCTTATCTGCAGTTTTACTAGTAATCAAAATATCGAGTGTAAGTAATCGGGTGTCCCAAAATTTACGCAAGATTTGATGTAAGCACAGTTTTATTTTAATTTATTGACGTGACAACGTCTTATAAATTGGTTTGCCGGGTGACACTTCAAGAAACTGCGTTACGCTCCGCTCACGTTATGCGCTCACAATGAGAGCGAGTGAGAGGCACGCGTCCCTTCCACTCGGGCATGGTTAGCCCGCCTAAGAGCGAGAGAGACAGACATAAAAAGTGAAAGGCACGCAAAGTCGTTGTCACGTAAAACTTTCGCCCGTATACCGACTTTACAGGCAACCAATTTTTATAATTTCTTTATTGATAGGTAGATTGTTTTCTATTTCATTAAAATCTTGCGTAAATTTTGGGACACCTTTACAATACAGACAAATAAACTCACCTGCATTTTTATAATGAAAGCGAAACGAACCGAATTGCAGTCGCCGACAGTGCTTGCATCTTAAGGTGATCGATGATAATAATATTCTCATAACTAATTTAAATTTGCTTCTTCTCTAGTGTTGACACGAGCTAAGATTACTAAGTCAGCAAAGATGGTATTCCATATTAAACATTATTTCCACTTAAACAAATATCAACTTTATAATGGTACATATTAAATTGATTTCAGATTGACTAGTATTATTGAAAAATCTTTAAAAAAAAAGTTAATCGTAGCGCAAACTGAACTATATGTACACTGCTTTAAAGTACCTGCCAAATTTTTCAATGTTTGGTTACTAAATAGCGATCTAAATAAAGTAAATCGGCTCTAGGTTGCTAATTTATACCTCATCTTCTGATAGTGGAGGATCCGCAGAGGAACAACCTTCAGCCATCTGTTTAATGGATGAAAAGTATTTTAAATCAAATTTAGTACTTATGTTAGAAAATATATCGCGAGTGGAGGTTGGCTGAAAAAATCCTGGCCAGGCTGTGATTAATTAAAAATTCAAAAATGTCTTTTTTCAAACATTGCAACATATGCACCAATTGAAAGAGCTTTTCAAGGAGAAAGTTCAAAAGTCATTTATTCAAACTAGGCTAAGAATCAGCACATTTCGAACGTCAAAGTTACATAAGACAGTCCCCAAAAACCGCCCACCCTTCACCACTTCCTAGTGCTATAGCTGGGAAAAAGAAGTGGCGCAACAAACTCCCCAGCAGCACAGCTGTCTGTTCAGTTAGAAAATGGATTTTTATGCAAAATAATTTACATTACGCAACACAAAACATAATTTAAATTATAAATTAATAGTCATTTGTCAGCTAGCACACGCCAAATACCAACCAAAAATATCAAGAACTGTATTCAGGCAGAAAAAAAAAAGACTATACGTAAACAATATCTAAATAAAAGCCTCCAGTCATAAAGGGTGTGCCCGCTTACATATAGCTGTAACTGGAAGTTAAAAATGATGAACTAGGACCATCGAGGTAAAATAAATAAACAGTTAATTACTGCAAACAATAACAAAACCAACCAAAAACAGAACAGAACCTTTGCTACTAACTCAACTAATGACCTAAATAGGTGACTACTGGGCCACCTTAGAAATGTTCCTGGCGCCCAATAGCAAAGTGATATTTGAAAAAAAAAAATTTTTTTTTTTTTATTCATTCTTTCTGGTCAGTAATTTTTTAGCCAACCTACTCGCGATATATTTTTTAATATACTAAATTTGATATAAAATACTTTAAATTCATTTAGCAGATGGGTGAAGGTCATCTTTCTGCGCATCTTAGACCATTACTAAATCTACAATGTGTACCTAACTGAATTAATGCACATTATCAAAGTGTCCAGAATCGTTTACTGAATCGATTTATACTTCGCTAGACCCTTAGCGATTGTGTGCGTATAGTTATGTAATGTGACCACAACTTTCTCCCACAATCACTACACAAATAAACAATGATTTATACATAGTAGTAAAAAAACTATGAACATAATATTCTAATTGGGGTGTTTGGTGGTGGGCGTTTATTCCGGGACATGTTTTAAACAAGTGGTTCCCTTTTACCTTAAGAAGAAGAAGTAAATAATACAAAAAGTCCTAGAACAAGTGTTCCAAAAGTACATAGTTTCGAAGATAGCATAACACTAGTCTCTCTGTCTCGATGTGTGTATCTAAGTTTCATTGATAAGTACGAGTAAATCATTTTCATTCTAACCAATCATTCATATTGAAAGATAAGAAAATGCGACGTTGTCATATTTTTTTTATGAACAAATATAGTTTCTTTTTTTTTATATATTTCACATCAGGGTGTGTTCCACGCGCGCCTCAAAGAGATGTCAGCAAATGAAGGGGTCCGACAGGACCGATGCCTGCCGGGGTTGCGGGAAAGTCCGAAAGGGAAACCGTGGCCCCTGGCAACGTACAGGCAACTGAAGGAACACGGGTGGGTTTTAGTCAGTAAGAGTCTGACACGCCTCCCGCTCCGGCCAGAGCGGGAGAAGTTATTTGATAAGTTCACAACGAAAAAAAAATTTTTTTTTTTAGATTTCTATTTGATTGTTCGACATGGTCTCATTAATACCCTAGAGTTATGGGATATCAAAAGGTACACGTTGTATAGGCAGGAGCTAGTATGATCCAAACTATAAGCACTGTGATACATATATGAAGGTATTATTACAACACAATCACTTGAGACAGTAGGTCCTAGGTACTACAGAGTACGTCATGCCAATTGTGTCAACCGCACTACAATCAATTATTATCAACAATACCTACCCCCACACCTTTGACGTAATATTGATCTGTTATAACCACAAGTCCTCAACCGATCGATAGGCTTGTTGATCGTCAAGTCTGATCTTATCTCCTGGTACTTACCTATTAGGAGTGGATGCCAATAAATTTTGCAGATATTAAATAACAATAAAATGCAAAAAAAAGGTTGGTTCCCGTCTAAAAATGATCCACAGCTCTGGAAGTGGGTATTATATGAAGAACTTATTATATTACGCAGGAATTGTTAAAAAAAAAAATAATTTATTGTTAAAACAACATCATTTGTTTGTTTGATTAGACAGGTACTATCGCGGAAACGCATATCTGAACACCTTAAAGACTATTCCTGCTTGCAGCGCTCGGCCGCTATTGTAAACCTTACCTACGCTCATTAACCAATAACATCGCAGCATCCGATTTTGACTGAGTACATGAAACTAAAATCACCAATCGCAATTTCTTTCCAAGTAGGAAAGAAATTGCGATTGGTGTGGTGACAGTACATTACCTACTAAATACAGGGTCAAATTAAATTACCTAGCGAAACTCCGCAGACGTTATGGATATCGAAATCTAAACATGTCAATCTTTTTTTTTTGCTACTTGCTCTGGTAGTGTTGTTACTTGAAGTATGAGTTAATCAAATCTGTTTTGGTTTAGTTTTATCGTGTTTAAAAGTAAAGATTTCGAATGTAACCATAGAGTTTCTTAACAGCCTGCACGACATAAGGTCGCCTTTCGCATGCAACCTTTACAGTACCAACAAGTAGGTAGATGTTGTGAATATGATAGATGTAGGTACAATTTTGTGAAAGTATTGTTAAATTAAGTGATTTTTTGTTTTATCAACTTTACCCGCCTATTGTTTCCTGATAAACATTTATTTATGAACAATCTCCGTTAAAAATATTTAGGAAATACCTAACTTAGCAACATAACAATATGTAACACGCAGGTTTTTCCCGCTAAGGCAGACAGAATTGTACCTAAAGTTCGTTTTTTAATCCCTGATAGTAATTTGACATGTCAAATCTTTGTTGTTTGTTTTTCAATTTGGAGTTTGACATTTGCACCTGTCAAATTACTATCTGGGATAAAAAAAATAACTTCTTTTCTTCTTTTTTGTGCCTACACTCACTACCCGCCGACAACTTATTTTTATTAGGTCATTCTCATTACCTACTAGATATAATTTCCACGAAATTATCATTAAAAAAATACAAAAGTTTATTTCCACATTCTAATTTAAACAGCACCACACTTCATATAGAAACACTATTTATAAGCTACTTATCTCACTCGGAATGCAGTATCTACTTACGTCATGTTTTTTAATTTGGTTCGCGGTGAATCACCTCACCTCGGCAGTCCTTGAACAATGTGAGCATGGATGAGTAATCATGACGTCACTTTGAGGATACAGAACGCTGTTTTCAACACATTGTAGCATGACTCGTTAGCTCAGTAGGTTAGAGCACCGATATAATTCAAATCTTGACCATCGGAGGGCGGAGGTTCAAATCCTTCACGAGTCAACCTTTTGAACACGTTTTTAATTTTTTCTTTGTTTTTTGGTCATAATACTATTTTGTTTCTTGGTGTTTCAAGTTGTAATTTTGTATAGAGACTTGTCCCGTTCCGATGGCAATGCATTTATAAAGTGGAGGATGGCCCTGATGCTGCAGCCAGGATAATATCCTCTATACCTGGGAACTCCTTAACGGTTACTGGTATTGTATTGAAATTGAGCGCGCACGTAGATGTTTGGTACAAACACGTAACCGATCACCTGCAGCGTTTTAATAAAAGCTTTGTTTTTGACGTAGGGATGAGCAATCATGACGTCATAATGCGGATAGACAACGCTAGTTTTGTCGCGAGGTGATAAGACTCGTTAGCTCAGTAGGTAAGAGCACCGATATAATTCAAATCTTGACCATCGGAGGGCGGAGGTTCAAATCCTTCACGAGTCAATCTTTATGTGATCCTTTCCTATTTTTCTTTGTTTATTTTAATGTAAACATGCAGTACTTTTTGCAGTCGTCTTCATAAACCCGCATTCAAACCTAAAAACCCTCATGGTACAGCCCAAAAGGTTTTTGAGCAAGCATATAATGCAGGGCGAAAAGTTGATAACTGAGTAGGTGCATGATGTGAGAACACCGAAAATATCAGATATAATAATAAAGATCTCCGTTTTAATTAAGATCTCCTGTGCTTGCTTTTTCTTTTCTTTCTTTTCTATATTTTAAAGCTTCAGATACAAGTCCCGTTGTCAGGGATCCACTTTCAAATTTCCTTTGATTTGCCTTTGATTTCCGTATGATCGTGTGCGGCCTGACCGCCTGACGCATAATGACTTAAAAAATCAAATCTGATGAAGAAATTGTGGGCTTTCCCTGAATCTGACGACTTTGAAAACCCACATTTTGAAATGTTTTAAAGAATATTCAGGACGAATAAAAGTTATTCTATTCAATAGTGTAAAATGTCCTGATACTGAATACAGAAATATCTGACGAATTGATGGAGCCTTTTGAGAAATATAACGAAACTTCATTGATATAGAAAAGTACCTACCCAGAAATGGTCATAATTTGCATTACCTTTGATTGTTACATATTTGCTGAAGATTTGACGGTCAGGGGCCTTATTATGAAGTATTAATGCCATCATTATTCCACTGCGAAAAAAGTATGGTGCTAGCGGCCTTGTATAGCTCCGTCTCTCACTCACACTGGAATAATGGTGGCATTAATACGTCATAATACGGCCCCAGTATTCAGAAATTTGAAAATATCAAACACTTGAAGGTAATGATTAAAGGCGTCACAAACAGGGTTGATTATTTAAAAAAATTACTATGTCACTAAACAAACAAAGTAGGGGAGACCGGGTACAAAAGTAACGGCGCGGGTTGAAAGTAACAAATGCTCTGTAGGTTTATCCAATAGTCGAAACACCGCTTCGCTGCCGTCAGGTGATAGCCGGTGGTGTCCCCCTCACTTGCATTCAGTCGCCGCGCACGCCACGCGCGTTTAGGTTGTGCTAGGGGTTGCTACGTGATTTCTCAAATCAAAAGTAAGTTTTTTGATGTTTGCTTATTTGATGTTTACGTAGTATTTAAAGAATAATATTAAAATGAATGTTTGCATATTAATTCTTGATTAAATTGATTGCACAGTGTTTAAATTTGTGTTTGTCTAGCACGTTTCATTTCAAGGTTATCTTCCATATTTTAACAAAAATAAGGTAGGGTACAAAAGTAACATAGCCCTACGGGTACACAAGTAACGTGTTATTTTTGTCATAATGCTGCAACAACGCATAAGAAAGACCACAGGAGGAACTACGGACATGGAAGTGTACCGAAAAGAGAGCATTTCAAAGATGGAGCAAAAATTTGAGCTCTGGCAAAAAATATAATGTTTGCCACGTAACATTAGATACATTACAAAAATAAAAGCAGGAAATACTATCGCAGTTGTTGGCTACCGTTGCGTCAACCGTGTTTTTTCTATTGATGAGGAAAAAAATATTCAGGACTATTTGATCGAGTGCTCTGGACTTTACTTCGGTTTGTCTCCACCTGAAATCCGTAAACTGGCATACTAGTTGGCGATTAAAAATGGTAAAACATTTCCTGAAAAGTGGCATCACACTCAAATGGCGGGTAATCATAATAAAAATTATGTGTGCCATAATTGCGAATCTGAATAGAAGACTGATACTGAATAGTCTGATTAGACAAAAAATATTATGATCTCATTAGTCATTACTTTGACTAAGAATAATTTTTAATGAGAAGTTAATATTTCTGATTAGTTTTCAAGAAAGATATAGTTTTTGAGCATTTAAAATGCAAATGTTTATTAGTGTTATTCATACAAATTTTTTAAATAAATAATTTGTTGATTTAATATATTATATTATATTATTACAAACCCCTTTATCCTGTTACTTTCGCCCCACAACATGTTACTTTCGGCCTGACAGCGGGGTCAAAAGTAACAACTGCTGATTTTTTTTAAAGTCTATGTTTTTCATACCAAATACATAATAATTAGGTAAATCAAGATACTAATCTGTAGACCATGAACGGAATTTATATATAGCTATAATAATTTCGTCAAAAAGATAACACTTAACCAGAAACCAAGGTAAAAACACAATATGTTACTTTTGTACCCGGTCTCCCCTACTTGCAAAACATCCTCATCTTATGGATTTCCAAGAAGCTACAAACAGTAAAAAAATCAGAGGTGCCCGGTGCCCGTCAATTGTTTGATAAAGCTGGCAAAGATGGAAAAACACAATGGCTTAAATGAACGGATACTTTAAACTAAGGCCTTGTTTAAGCCTAAGGCTTTGTTTTGTAACTACAAACCTCTGCACTCGATATCGTTACTGATAGACTCAAAGGCTAGGATAGGATCACTCGCAGCTAGCGGCTTAAGCAGAAGTGTTAAGCACAGCCGCTAGCTGCGAGTTAACTAGATTAAATGAAACATCTAGAAATATGAATAGGACCTCGGTAAATATTATGATTATGATTATTTTACATTCAAAATGCTGATATATATTTATCTATTACATACAAAAGAGGATTCTCCACCCAAGTTCCTATTTATTCCATATCTAACCCTCTGTTAATTCCCTAGGAAACAAACAATACGTTCTATTTTATGTATTAGAATACCACAAAGATACTAAGCTCAGGTGTTTTGTACCAAAAATAAGCCTTTACTTACAACCCCTAGCAACGAACGTGTTATAATCTTAAGACTCTAATACCCCCTTATGTGTAAGAATGTCAGACATATTATTACGCCGTATGGAAAACTTTAGGAAGCTTTTCTATTAGGTATTAAGTATGTCATGTACACCAATACTTTGCTTGTTGTTTAAATAGATAAGCTTTACTAAGTACCCACCTTCTTAAGTAAGTTGGTAGGTAAGAAACTCGGTTGTCGGGATTGATTGTTCCTACTACGTACTTACTTAAGAGCGTTTATTCTAAAAGTGGTCAAAGTCGCAAATAGATGACAAATATTTCGCTGTTTTGATTAATTTGGCAATATTACTGTATGGAAATATGAAATGTGGCTCTAGCGAACTAGAATATTAATAATGAATTGCAATTATAACACTGAAATTGATGTTGTAACCGTTTTAGGTGTAAAAAAGGCATTTGGAAAGTTTCCAAATATTTTTTGTACATCTAAATCTTAATATTCGGTGTTACGATATTAATTATTGCATTTCATAATCTATATTTTAGTTCACTAGTTAGCCATATTTATTATTACCAAAAAAAACAGGCCAAGTTAATCAAAACATTTAACAGCTATTTGCGACGTTTTCAACATTTAGGATAAGCGCTCTTAACAAAAGCAAAAGGGAAATTAGAACACTCTCTGGATAATAATTTCATGAGTAACTAGAGACCTATCTGTACCCCGCCTGCATCCTATAAGGCAGGCGGGAATCTGGGGTCACAGGCGCTCAGTGGGGGCTCTGTCCGCCCACTGAGTGACCTCAGGGAAGACGGTCACGAGCTGCCGTGCTCACTTGCACAGTTAGGTTTCGAGGAGACCCCTTCACAGTCTTCCCAGCAGTTGCGGATTCTCCCTAAGGCCAAAGAGGCCCGGGCCTAGGGCTGCCAGATATACTGGGCGGCCAACCTGCGCCTGCGGCTGGCAATATCTTAGCTCAATCAATAATAGACGGCCTATGACGGCTAAGGGCAGGCTCGCACTACGCAGCCTGGCTGCGGCAGCCAGGCTACTGAAGCCAATCCAACATAATTATAATGTCTAATTTGAGTCCACGCACTAGACAGCCAAGAGTTTTCTCAATATTTCGGCTGCCGCAGCCAGGCCGTTGCCGTTGCATCGACATTCGATTTTTATCCCCCGTTTACACTAAGGTATAAAACATGTACTTATTTTCTGTTGTGAATGGTCAACAGAAAATCTAATCAACCCTAAACGGGGTGCTAACGTTTTCGAGCTTGGGTCGCTCTTGCATTCTAGTTAATTGTTTAGCTTTTCTGCATAGGTTGACAAAGTTATTCCTTATATGAATGTACAAACGAAAACCTAACATATATGAGGTGAAGTACAAAACTTATCGAGCTCGCTTCGTAGAGCTGAAGATAATATAGCCATATATTCGCAGGTTTATGCTGCAAAATCATCAGAAAAGGGCGGGCGTCTACTACTTACCAAACGGCCAAGGGCAGCCGAGACTGCTAGTCCGCCTCTGAATTTCCATAGATGTGCCCTAAAAGGCGTTGCACAGAGGGGGTTTCGGATCGGTCTTTTGAGAGGTAACGGTGCCCCATGTGTCCATGTGTGTATTTTTACTTCGTGTTACCTATTGTGTAAATCTATAGATTACATAACATCACGCCGGTCTTCCATGAAGGGGGGCACTGGTGTAACCTACAGTTCACCCACATTTCGCCAAATATGAACCCATGTAATGGGGGTGAACTTATTGCCAGAGCTAGACTCTGGGCTGCTACTGAGTAATTAATTCCTACCTATAAAATGTTGATAGAAAGCTTTAAACGAAATTTTCATTCATGATAATTCGTCTCTTAATAGGAACTTAAGTACCGTTACGAGTAGGTACACCTATATAGAAAGAGCACTAGTGTCATTAAGTATAACGACTTGAGAAGAATAATATCTAACTAATTTATTACTCACTAAGTGAAAAGGTTGAGATTACCCTCTCTAATGAATACGAAACATCTGGAGCGAAATCCTTCGTTATTAATATCCGGCAATTGTAATAAATTAATATAAAGGAATTAGTCTTTTCACGGACGGCGCCTAGAAACTGTGCTATTTTGTAAATCTTTTAAGGCTTTTTAATTTAAAGATTAATTAATACCTTTATCTAGGTCAGTTTAGGATTACCTTATTATTTATGTATAGCTTCGTACGCGTGAAGTTTCTTGTTCACAACATTTCACTAGTTTTTTTTTTTTTTTTTTAAAAACGTTGCCCCACCCTAGGAATTTCTCCTGTATTGTGGGTGCGTTTACAAACATTTAAAACTCACATACACAAACAACCGGACCCGGAACAACTACTTATAGGTCATACAAATATCTGTTACGTGAGGGAGTCGAACCCGCGACACGCAGCGCAGCAGTCGATCGCTTAACCACTGCGCCAACCGTGCCGTCGTTTATGTCGTATGTAAGAGACCGGGAATAAGTCATGACTCCAGGTAGCTAATGAGAAATTCCTGATGGAAACGGTTATCACTTAGTCCAACCTGGGAATCGAAGGCAAGTTCCAACGACATTAAGTCTCATATTCACTAGGCAACAATTCACGCGCAACACGTGACGCTCAACATGTTCGGCAACGTTGCACAACAGCGCGCGACATTGCCAGCTGGCGCGCAATATGACGCGCGGCTTGTTTTTTGTTTCCGTGCAACAGGCAGTTGAGCATCAAATGTTGTCGGGTGTAGACGTAACGCGCAGAAATGTCCGTAATGTGGTGTAACGAACGAGTGCTCAAATTAATTGAACTGTACCTACCAAAACTAATACCCTCTTATTCATAAACGTTGTTTAAAGTTAAGAAACGTTTAAATGTCAAAAATGTGTGGTTAAACAGGCGCTAATCATTACTTAACTTTAAGCAGCTTTAATAAGGGGGTTGTTTATAGGATACTCACTGAGAATACAAAAATAAATAAATAAAAAACAGGATGCATATATTATGATTTTGCTGCGATATTATGGGTTCAATTATTTGTAACAGTATCTCGAAATCTGTTTTGCTCATTCGGGTAAAATTCGTAAAAGATCAATCAACCACACGGAGATCACTTATTTCCTTTATTTTGTAAGTAATCTCTAACCCACCAACGCTGTGTGGTGTCGTAGAAAAGGTCGTTCAAAAATATTGTGAGTGTGCGAAAACTATTTTTGGATTCAAGGATCCGTTTGATAAATATTAAGCTTGAAAGTGCTAATTTTGTTTTTCCCCCCCTTCTGGATATATGAAAAAGGCAGTAGTATATACGAGTGTGACACTGAAAGTTCTTAAAAAATCTAAAACTGAACGAACTAGCAAGTTATTAGTTTTATTATATATTTTCAAAATAGAGTCCATTTATTCCGTCCGATGTATTGATGATACATCGCTGTATCCGATGGAACCACTGAGAAAAGCACTTTGCCCACTCGTCCTTAGGGATCTCTTCGACGGCATTTTGAAACGCAGCCGCTGCTTCCTCGGCGTCCATAAAACGTTTTCCTCGAAGCTTTTCTTTTATTTTCGAAAATAAATAAAAATCGCAAGATGCGAGGTCGGGGCTATAGGGCGGGTGACCCTTTTTCCAAGACAAGTGGCAAACAATTTTATTGTTAGTGTACCACTCTGCAGTAACTGTTTTTCGATCCTCTAAAACAATTGTTGCGTAATGACCTGTCTTTCCGAAGAACGAGGCCACCATCTTTTTTCCCACGCTTCGATCTTTCACTTTAGTTGGCAACTCCTCGGAAGGAAACACCCAGACAGCAGACTGTCTCTTAGTTTCAGGATCATAACAGTAAATCCAGCTTTCGTCACCAGTAAGTATGTCGAACACAGCATTTGAGTCACCTCCGTTAAAATCTTTGATCCATTTCACGACACCAATCAACACGACGGAGTTTTTGGGCCTCTGTCAAATTATGAAGTATCCACCGGGCAAAAAGCTTCCTGACCGCTAAATGTTCAGGAGGATTTTGTGCACTTGACTCATGCCGATGCCTAAGCTTGTCCGAATCTGCTGATAAGTCACTCTTTTGTCAGTCTCTATCATACGCCGCACAACACTGATGTTATCTTCAGTCGTCGCCGTAGAAGGCCGTCCCTCACGCAGATCATCGTTGAGTGTGGTGAGTGATTAGTGCCACTACGTTTAACTCATTAAACAGTGGCACGAGATGGGGCTTCATCGTGAAAGGCCAATCGAAGTGTATCATAACTTTCTTGTTGACTTAAATGACATCGAAAGTCATAAAAAATCATTGTACGAAAATTTTCTCGCATTAAATTCATGCTGACGTGACACAGACAATTTTCAATTTGCCGCCAAATTGTAAACAAAGGACAAATTAATAAAATGCATACACAATAATATTGGCAGAGTTCAATTTTCAAAATTTTAACTTATTTTTTTATTATATCGTTTACAAGTGGTCAGTTCTAAAAACTTTCAGTGTCGCTCTATAGTAAGTATACAGAAATTAAAAGGAAAAGGATCACAGCTAAGTAGGCTCTACAAGTTACGAGCAATAATCGATCAACTTACATTTGCAGTTGCGAAAACATGTTTTCCCATACATTCCGAATGGGAGATGTTTTTCAACTACAATGTTAATTTTGTTCTTGGAATAAATTCATCCCAACTTCGGAACCCTTCATTGTGCGTGGTCCAACACGCACTTGGCCGGTTTTTCGTAATATTTTGTCTCAAAAACCTGTTTTACAAAACAAGTTTTTGTCAAGTCCTGACAAATAGAACTTAACTTACAGGTCCAAGTAGTTAGAGCTCGTAGAAACAGACAGGGGCGCGTGTACCGGTACCGTGTGCGGTACGCGGACGTGATGGACCCACGCGGCGTGTACTGTATTCGGTATGCTGGCTTCGCCAAATAATGGGTGATTCATTCGGAGTTACTTTTTCCAAAACTAAAAAAAAATATGAATAAAACAAATTTATCGGGTAATCTTTATTATAATACAAAAGAACCATTCCTTACATTTACTTTTTACAGATTATTTCTTTCAAATGTTGTCCGTAATTGCGATTAAGGTGGTCCATTCTGGAGTTCCAGTTTTCGATGACCCGACCGAGCATTTCCAGTGGTATTTGGCGAATAACAATAACGCGAGTAATGTTGGCTTCCAGTTGATCAATCGTACGCGGCTTATCCATATAAACTTTGGACTTTACATAACCCCACAGAAAAAAGTCTAAGGGTGTGATATCACAGGATCTAGGCAGCCAACTGACTGGTCCGAAACGCGAAATTAACTGTTCACCAAATTTTTCTCGCAACAAAGCCATGGTTTCACGTGCTGTGTGGCAAGTGGCGCCGTCTTGTTGGTACCAAAAGTTTTGAAGATGACGGGCTTCAATTTCAGGAAACAAATAGTCCGTTATCATGGTACGATAACGGTCACCATTGACAGTGACGTTCTGGCCGGCTTCGTTTTTGAAGAAATATGGACCGATGATTCCACCACCAAGAAAGAAATAATCTTTAAAAAGTAAATGTAAGGAATGGTTCTTTTGTATTATAATAAAGATTACCCGATAAATTTGTTTTATTCATATTTTTTTTAGTTTTGGAAAAAGTAACTCCGAATGAATCACCCATTAGAACGCGTACTTAGCGCGCGTTAGAGCGCTAGCTTGACACCGCGATAAAGCGCCGAATTGAGTTGCACTATGACGTACGTTTACTGTCAAACAGAGCGCCGCACGGTGGATCGAAAATCGGCTGTAGAAGACATAGGATCTCGATTTCTTAAATGTTATTTTTTTTGCTGGAAATGACTACTGCTGATCATTACTGTTCTATAAAATGTCATATGAAGTAATTGTGTGCACAAATGGAAGAGTTATAATTTTCATAAGAAAAAAATGTATGGAGCTGACATGAAAAATGAGGATATCTCTGGAATCGAAAGGTTGGCCATTATATCCTTGCACACTGTTATAGTACTATTTATTTGTGAATTTTTGACATACTTAATATTGCGGCATCACTTGCGATTTTTTTTTTTTAAATCGTCAAAATTAAAAAAATAAAAATGTTTATGATATGTACATTTTAATACTTAAATATGGCTATACCAAGTGTAACTTACAATATTTTTTATGCTTAGACCAAAACATTCTAAGAAATCACAAAGTCGTATTACCTACTTTGTGATTTTCATTTGAAATTACATGGTAATTATGAATTACGTAATACGTAATCTTGTCTAATGCCTCAAGTCCACATTAGCTAATGATTAATAAAACTTAATACCCATATACCTGTTAAAAGGATACGTACCATAATGAGGGTAATTAGATAAACGTGATCATTAGTCAATAATAATAAATGGTAAACTATTGTATGATGAAAAATAAAAGCAAATTATTAAAAAAAAATATTAACTTAACCTAACCTAACATAAACAATAAAAGTTAACTTATTTTATACTTCGTCACCATCAGAATCCACTTCAGAATCAGGCTCTACAATAGATATAACTTCTAAGAACTCTGTCGGAGCTTCCTGATCCTGAAGTTTCAGTAGTTCTACTGTTTCCTTAAAGTATGTCTGCCTCTTGTGGGCATTTAATTTTGGTCTTGTGGAAGAAATTAGAGGATCAGAAGAGACGATAAGCATATTGAGGATATCCTCGTTTGATGCTTGTCTACTCTTTTTCCTCGAATGGTATTCTCTGAACCTCCTAAAGTCTTTGTTTCGGGCCTCTGAAGCTCTTCCGAAAGACTTCCAATTGGTACAATAGCATTTTCTGCAATTATGTCCCCTCCGTGAATCAACAATTTGTGGACGGTTGATGACATGTAGTACCAATCGTACAGTTCCACGTATTTTTCAGCGGTTGTTCTAGCGTATTCTTTAAATTTCGGCACGTCTACAATCTCTCCAGATGTGATAGCTTGCAGAATCACAGCAGATCTGCGTATTAGGTCTTCATCTAATCCAGTGATCGCTGCAGTTTTATCAGGAAATTCAAAAAACCGCCTTGCTGTGTTCCCGTCGTTAGTTGTGCCTGATCCTTGCTTAACGATGTCAATCAAAAGGTTGAGATCATCTTTGAATCGATCTTGAATGAGTTTTTTTCGTGAATGCAATAACTCTTGATGACCTTCTCCTCTTGCAAACCACTTTTTGAAGTCGAGACGATACGCTATGTGTAGAAGACATTCCATCACATTAATGCGGGCATGAAGTGATGATAATCCGAACTCATACACACCAGAAGAAATGGTTTTTGACGCAATGACATCTAACTTATTCATTTTTGTAGGCTTAGCCAAACACAGGTAGCAGGCCGCATTTGACTTAGCTTCAGACAGATATGTACAAATTTTGCCGTCAATCATCGTCATCATTAATTTGTGACTAATTTCATGTCCTTGACATTTTGAGGGAACGAGAGCTTCATTTTCGTTATCCATTGCAGTTTTTTCATTTATGACAACGTCTTTGGTTTCTTTCACAAAACTAAACTGGACTGGACGGCAATACCTAGGTGAGCAGGGTTTTGGATTCACCCATACGGTATCACCGTCAGCTGTCAACTTTAATGGAACCAAAGAGGTCATAAATATGCTGGAATCATCTTGACCACTCTCTATGTTTTGCTTATATCTACTTTGGTTAGATGCACCGTCAAATCCCCACTTTGATATTAATATCAATTGTTTATCTTGCATCGCATCAGGACTACGAATAGTTTCAAAAATTCTGTTCACTGTTAAATCTAGTAACGCTTGTAGTGCAATCTTAGCAAATGAATCCGTTACAGTCACAAATGTCTTCGGAGGGTAGCACTGTAGCTTAGCTTTTTGCACTTTATAGTAAGACGGATATATCTCCTTTGAACCTTCTCGAATAGTCGTTTCCCTTAATGTGATATATTGCCATTTCGATAGTTTTAATGAAAGTAGCAAACCCAGTGCTTTTTCTGGTGAAACTATTGTTGAAGGAGCTGGTTTGTTCAACATTTCCTTGATTTTTGCTGCTGCTTCTGGATTTTGGAGCATATGTTCAATAACAGATGCATTATCCTCACGACCATCTCCTTTCAAAAGTGCTGCAGCTGAATAAGCTACTTCATTAGGGTCATTGCCTATATGTTCATCAGATCGTCTCTTCTTCTACTTGTTACTTAGATCTTCAAACGGCTTTCGAGATCTTTTTGTCATCGTTGAAGTTGATTTCATTGTTGAAGTTGATGGTACAGGTTCAGGTACAGGTTCAGTAGAAATATTTTCACTTGTTGATTCTTGAATGAGCAAATTGGTTTGCACGCAGTTTGGCCAGTCAATATTTGCCTCAAGCCAATTACTGTAATCACGTCTAAAAACTTCACTTTTCCTGTGGGATCGTAACCATCTCTTTTGAACTGCCCGTGTAAATCTTCGACAAAATTCTTTCACGGTAACACTGTCTTCATCTGAAAGGCTAGACTCCAGTCGAATAACAAGTGTGTTGAACAATATTTCATGATCGAAAGACGAAGCATCCTGATTGCTCAGAATAACAAACAAATCCAAATTTGTAATAATGCTTTCCATTATTCACGATCACTGAGTAAAAAGACACGGTATGATAGATGTTAGTATTAGAAATGCTCTAAATGAACTGAAGTTGTGAATCCAATGTTTGACTATTTATTGTTATTGACTAATGATGGTACAACATTTATCTAATTACTTTCATTAAGTTAATCCTGCACTAATTGCTAAATTAGCGAGTACCCCAAATTATTTTGGTACTTATCCTTTTAACTAGGTATATAGGTATTAAGTTTTATTAATCATTAGCTAATGTGGACTTGAGGCATTAGACAAGATTACGTATTACGTAATTCATAATTACCATGTAATTTCAAATGAAAATCACAAAGTAGGTAATACGACTTTGTGATTTCTTAGAATGTTTTGGTCTAAGCATAAAAAATATTGTAAGTTACACTTGGCATAGCCATATTTAAGCATTAAAATGTACATATCATAAACATTTTTAATTTTTTAATTTTGACGATTTTTAAAAAAAAAATCGCAAGTGATGCCGCAATATTAAGTATGTCAAAAATTCACAAATAAATAGTACTATAACAGTGTGCAAGGATATAATGGCCAACCTTTCGATTCCAGAGATATCCTCATTTTTCATGTCAGCTCCATACATTTTTTTCTTATAAAAATTATAACTCTTCCATTTGTGCACACAATTACTTCATATGACATTTTATAGAACAGTAATGATCAGCAGAAGTCATTTCCAGCAAAAAAAATAACATTTAAGAAATCGAGATCCTATGTCTTCTACAGCCGATTTTCGATCCACTGTGCGCCGGCGCGACACTAGCGTTGCTTGCTGCGCTGTACTTAGGCGCTCTAACGCGCGCTAAGTACGCGTTCTATTTGGCGAACACGCAATGTACTATTACAGCTATTCCATTTTAAATTTGTAATTTGTTGTATAACTTGAACCAACAGAGAGAAGAATTAAAATAAAACCACAAAACTATACATGCATGGTGTTTTATTACACTGTACAATAAATATTGGGCTGTATACAAAATATAGAGGAATTCCAAAAGATATTGTCAACACTCTAGCGTACGTTAACATGAGTGTAAAACGACTCCTAACATATGTTTTAAAATTCATAAAATACAACTAACTTAGCAACCACATGCTTAGGGCTCCGCTACCGAAATATTCCATAGGCCTAACGATGATTTAAACTTACATTCGCGGATATTTCGAGCAATACGATTGGCTCCCTTAGCTTACAACTACCCCTGTTGCGTGGAACATTACATGTTATGTTGTGTTACATGTTGCGTTTTGTGTTGTCTCGCTTATGGGCACAGCATTATGCTGAGCGGTGTCCGTTTTGCGTGGGTACGACGCATATTTTCACCCTAAGCTGTTATTTTTTGTGTTTGTTTTTCGTTGCGTCATGTTTTACCGTATTTTTTTTTCTTTTTTGATAAGTAGTTGATAAGTAATTATAGATAATTTGTGACTGAATACAATGAAGCGCTAATTATGTATCTGTGCGAATGGGTGCCAAAGTAGATAGTAGATAGTGGCCAGTTAGCGGATGTTTACAGATCTTGTTATCATATTTTCACACCTTGCAAATCTTTAGTTTACAAACGCCAAGGTCGTCAAATAAAATCGTAACGATTATTAAAATTATAATTTAAGAAAAGGTTTATTTTGTAAAAGTTCAGATCATTGCGATAGATTATCGCGTATCATATCAGATCTTAGAATTCTTAACAGAAAGTCAATTTGTTGCAATAAAACATGGACGAAAAACGTCAGTTATCAGTTTTAAGCTGCCATAGCAGTATGAATACTACGTGATGGATTTAAAGACTATTCAAAAATTGAGCTTCTATGACCAAAGTCGGCAAGAATTTGTTACTAGTGACTAGACAAGCTATTTAAAAATTGAGCTGATCATTCTGACAAATCTACAATGCCCCGTCCATGATATAGTTTGCACTGTGATTAATCAAAATTTTTGTGATACTCAGCTAGGCGAACAAGCGCATTGCGTAAAAAAATTGTCGTATTATCTCACGCTAAAACGAGATATGAATGAAAAATGTTTACGCAGTCTCGGTACTTTTTTTACGCAGGTAAAGAAGATTATAGTCGCTACATAACATCCGATGAATCATGGCCGATCTGAACATAGGCACTACGAACTTTCGCGCATGTTTTCTCAGTCACACTCGCCTCAAGTCACCATTTGGTTCCTTTGCGCAGCCTTCTGCACAAAGTTCAGACCAGCCATGATTCATCGACCGTCTTGTAAAGAAGATTATCGTCGCTACTGCAATTATTTGCGCACATTTTTAAAACCGGTTTTCGAAAACTATAAATAACAACAAATGTTCCACGCGACAGTAACTACAACAGCATTGTATAAATCACACCTCGACTTAGTCGCTACCAATTTGAGACCCACATTCACCTCACTAATACATTTGCCGACTTCATATAAAGATCAGTTCATCTTTGTGAATTAATTCAAACATGTAGTCGCATGCAAAAAGATGGATACACTTTGTGGAATTCAATATCGATTTTCTTCTTCAGTGTTAATTTAAATTTTGTGTATTTTATGTATCTTCAAACCATATTCAACTTTATAGTGGTTTTAGAAGAAAAACGGTTTTGTAGATCAGAAACTGTATACGTCTTTTTCCACGTGACTGTACGGACGGCTGCATCTATTGGGAACCACCCAAGGATGGTAACCAATTAATGCAGCTGCCTGTACGTTGATACAAGTCATCAGGATTATAGTGTTCCATCTTTAAAGGCCTGACTTCTTGGAATCAAATATTAGAAATCTATTGCAGATGAAACTGTTATTTCCTACTATTTGAAAAAATATATGCAATCCTATAGACAGTATATCTAAAAAACCTTACAATATTTCGTATAATTGTTGCATTTTATGATGACGCAAAATTGGACTTTAATTACAACGTGAAAAAGTTCAAATTGCAATGATTTAAGCGCCAACTTAAAATGTTTAGACAACCTAGAATTCATTGCGTATTCATATTTTCTAATTACAAAAAATATAAAAGTAACTTTAATGGACACTGTATAATCTAAATAATTTTATGAATAAACTGAGGCTCATTCAACACAGGATGGGAACTATTCACAAGTTTTATCTAAGAAGCCAGGCCTTTGAATAGCATGCTTTATTTCAGATACCAATACTGAGCACCTAACAATTGTATACAAAGATTATCGTTTTATCTTCGCGTCAAGGTGTTAGTCAACCTTTGGCATCAATAAAAGTTAATTGATATTAAACCAGTCTAAATAGTCATACTGTTTTAAATCGTCAAAGCTATGGATTCTAGCAAAATAGCACGGTGTTAGATCGAGATTATTACACTCGCGACAAGTCTAAGAAGTCCGATTTGACGTTTCGTACAGCCCGATTCAAACTGAATGGCGGCTCGGAACATGAGGCGAGTCGCTGCGCAGTAACAAAATTCATGTGTGCGGGAGTGAGAGGTGGAGTACTGCGCAGCGAGTAGTTAACTTCCGAGCCGCCATTAAGTTTGAATTCAACTATACTCTTACGTGTAATAAAACAATATGCCTCGAGAATCAGTTTTAAGCAATGTAGATAAATCGTCGATTACAAACTCTCTAAATATGATCAACAGATATGTCTCGAGAATCGGTTTTTAAAGCAACCGATTTTTTTTTCCATCGCTATTTAAAGTATTTTTATGCTGGGGCTACATTATCGCAAACTTTACTTCGCGCGTTCTCTGTTGCTCAGCGAGACGTCAAGCAGTGTGCGAGAGAGAGAGCGCGCGAAGTTTTCAATATTATAGCTGTGAAATCGGGCTTCTTAAATTGTCGCGAATTTACAATATTATTCATAATCATTTCTGAGTCATATTAATTTAATGTATTTAAAATTTGAACGAATTGAACGCGGCAGTGTTGACATTATATTGTTAGGCATGTTCTTTTTCCAGTGGCAACACTGTTTGCACCACACAATGGCACTACTAAATGCAAATTTATCACTGATATTGGAAATAGAATCCGTAATTCATTTCTAACCGATCAGGCCATTACATTAACCAAAATTATTAAAAATTAAAATACTAAGAAACGATAAACAGAGTAAAATTAAGAGGTATTTACACATTTAGCCTCAGTAAACCATCCATAAAAATGTACACATAATAAATAGATAATTTCTATCTAAAGTCTCACGTAAATAAACAATAGTTGTAGACGATCTCAAAATAAATATGCTAAAGCTTATGACACTTAAAACTAAATGAGTATAATTATTATGATCGAAAATTATGCGTTGTACTTAAAATAATAATTAAAATCAGATCATTCCCTCTCACGTACAAAAGCAAGTGCAGATAAAATTCACATTAAAATTATCAAAAAGGTTGTACACCTTTGTGCCCGCCTTTAAAAATATAATTATGTTGTATATTGTACAAAAAATTTATAATTAAAAATACGTGGTAGAAGCTATAGTGAGATTACACGTCTTTGCATTAAATTGTGCCAAGGGACGGAATACTCGTAAGATTAGAACACCCGACTCAAAAGATACCAACATCAGCGCAATTAATCAAAAATTTGAGCGTCATTTGTCAACCGTGCCAAACGTCAAAAAGCATTTTTTTTTTGTTGCAAGGGACACTTACATTTCGTTGCTGTTTACAGCCTAATACTTTTTACACTTTTAATCACAGATTATAAACGATTTTTCTAACAATGGTTATTTATATACATTTTTACTCCCGGGAGGGATCTATATAAAGTCTTCCCAACACAAAGGTGTTCCTTTGCTTAGTGGCACCCTATAAGAGCAATCTCATTGTAACTACATCTATATGATACAGCGGTAGTCGGCACTACCACTAGCGCTACGACTTGGCACTGCTACCTTGAGAACCAAGTATTCGCGATATGAACGAGACTGACAACTGTACTGGAGGAAATATTATAGAATATATACCAATTATTCTAATTCATTAATGATACATGTGGCTTCAAGCTGTTATACAACTACACGTGAAATTTTGAGAAAATCGAGTACTTACTAGAGCTAATATAAATATAGGTTACATGGCATTTTTGTTTTCATTTTACTCCAGCGAAATTGTCAATCCCATCAGTATAATATCATCACAAGCGAATTAAGTGTTATTGATATAAAAGAATACTACAATCATTGAGAAAACGTTATAGAAAACGGCATAAGTTTATATAATCCCCCTGGCGTACCGTACTTCGTCTAATTCGCTACGTTTATAATATTGCGCACTTATGTCTATGCGTGTTTCGTTACAGCACTACAGCGTGTTCGGTCCTTTGCGGACAACAACGCGTGTAATACCCCAGTGATCATAATAATGTTCATCACGTGCAAAATCTACATTTTTGGTCATAAATATACTGATATACAAATTTTATAATTACAATACGTTAGACTAAGGTACATAGTTTTACCAAATCCCATACATTTGGTAAATAAATACGTCATATTACATTTATACAAGAGCCACTCTCCCGACCGTTAGGCCATCAACAATCAACAAATCACATTCTTTGTCTTTTCAGAAGTGTTACACTATCATGCTGTTTAGCAAGTTATAGACAAACACAATAATGGAAAAATCGCGACGTTGAATCACGAAGTGAGAATATTGCCAGCAGATATCACAATTTATCAATTCCGTAGGTGCAGTTCTGTCGGGTTCGTCACTGCAGCATGAGCGACTCCAGGTTACGATTGAGGATTGTGTCTTTCACAGAGTTGAAGACCACTTCGATGTTGTGCGTATCGATAGCGGTGGTGAAGTGGTGGTAGAGCGTGGTCTTGGGCTCCCTGCGCACGTTGGCGAACATGTCGAGCAGGAACATCTGCACGTCTCTGAGGTTGTGGGGGTCGCCCGCGAACTGCGGGTAGAACCAGCGTATGTCGGTCTCTTTGCTGGCGACCTTCCGCGCGAGCAGGTCGGACTTGTTCAGGAACAAGATTATAGAGATGCCCTTGAAATTGACGTTGTTCACGATCGTGTCGAATATATTTAGCGCCTCTTCTAGGCGGTTCGTTTTCCTGGAATCAGAGAAGGATAACATTAGTAAATTCATGTTTTTCGTTCCATTTTCCGCTTAGGTAAATAAATTATTCGTAATCATAAATTATGGATAGAACCAGTTTTTTTAATGTTATTTGGCAATTTCCTGCTAATATCATATGACTAACGAACACTGATAATATTTTACACAGATATTAATAAAATAACCGACACAACCCTGATAAAATTTTGTTACAGCAATTTGATCTTTACAACTTTTAGATTCGCACATCGCGTCTAACACAGCATTTAAGAGGGAACAGGGTCTGCGAGGAATATGAAAAAAAGGTATTTGAAGAAACTATTGCCATCGTCTTACATCAAGTCTGCCTCCGTAGAGAGCGATAGGGACAGCTGCAGCTCAGACAAAAAAAAAACAAATTTCGAATTTGTCGTCTGGTAGTCCTCTAATGACGGCAGTAAAAAATGGGGCATTTTTGTAATTTTTGGAGGGTCATATTTTTTTTACCAGTAAGTTGCTGAAAAAAAGAAAAAACGGACGTGTCTACAGCAGAACTTGATTTAATGAAAAAAAAAAAAAAAACTCTAAAGGCATTATTAAGGAAGACAAAAGAGGAATACATTTGTACGGAGAATCGCAGGCCCTGTTCCCTCTTAATAAATATTTAAAGGACGTTACGACATAACTAATAATGCACATAATTACATGTCCTCAATGACAATGCTACTGCATTATCGCGACATTGATCTCGACACGCGGATGTTGTTCACATAACATTACGGAAAATCAATTGGATGTTAATCACTGTACAGGTTGTGGTAGCAGCTGTTATCAGTTGCTACTTTAAACTCTAGTAGTTTTTCCTATAAAAGTTTTGTTTTAGGTGTGGTCGAAGGATTACATACGAGCTGCGCCCCGCGGTTTCACCCGCATAATTCTCGATCCCGTGGGAATACCGGGATAAAAAGTATCCTATGTCCTAACCCAGGTCATGGTGTACCCATGTGCCAAATTTCATCCAAATCCATTAAGCCATTTTAGCGTGAAGAAAGCGTAACAGAGAAACTCAACTACTAGGAGAACAGGGTCTGCGAGGAATTTGAAAAACAAGTTTTGAAGAAACTATTGCCGTCGTCTTACCCCAAGGCTGCCTCCGTAGAGTGCGATAGAGACAGTTGCAGCTCAAGACCGATCATATCACAAAAAAAATGGACGAGATTGACGTTTTGTATTCCCCTTTTTTCTCCTCGAAAACTGAACCGATTCAATAATTTTTTACATTTATTTTTTAAGAAAGTATGCCTAGGTTTCTATCATTTTCTTTTATGTTAAAAACTTTTCGAATTTGTCTGGTCGTCCTCTAATCACGGCGGTAAAAATGGGACTATTTTTCAGGGACGAGGTGTCAGCAGACCTTGATTTTATGAAAAAAAAATGATAGCTCTAGAAGCATTATTCAGGAAGAAAAAAGGGGAATACATTTGTATGGAGAATCGCAGGCCCTGTTCCCTCTTAAATGAGTACAAAAAGAATTCCGCCGTGCCTCATCACCTGTCTAGCGTTTTCCCAACTATTTTAGGGTCGACTTCCTATTTAACCGGATGCAGCTGAATACCAGTATTTTACATAGAGCGACTGCCTATCTGACCTCCAAAACCCAGTTACTGGATAAAGTTCCTACCTACCTATAAACGATTATTAATTTACCTCACGGTACATTCTCTAAACAGCAAATACGACCTATTTAATTCCATATACACGCATACCAAAACACGTTTACGCAGTAAAGCAAAAACCTAACCAGCAACATCAAAAGAATACATCTGGGCTAACCAAAGATATGTTAAGCAAATATTTTAGGGCTGCAATAAAAAGTTTATGAACAAAACTAGCCTTTGGCTGCGGTTTCACTCGTGTCAGAAATGTTGAAATTGAGTTTGTGATCTCTGGGATACCTTTTGATTTCGAAATATAATTCTAAATTAAACTTTTCGTTAGATAACTTTGTGGCTATGATTGTATGAGTTATGTGAGCGAATTGTTGGTGATTCGCAAGAGAAAATCTATTTTAGTTGGATACAATGAAATCTGTTTCATCTGTATGATTGTTCGGGGCTGACATGTTCCATAACAACACACATAACATCACGCCTGTACTCACCGACGAGTTGGGCAGAGGTGTACCTATAGTACACCCACATTTCGCCAGTTATGTTTAAGTCCCATGTAATAGGGTTCCATAATGTCTAAACTGATATTATAAAGAAAAAAGATTTGATTTTTTGTATGTTTGTTTGTTACTCTTTCACTCTAAAACGGCTGAATGGCTTTGGATGAAATTTGGCACATGGGTAGACCATCACTTGGGTTTTTATCCCGATATTCCCAAGGGATTATGTCTAGACTTTAAAAGAGACTGTGACCTCTGAGTTTGTTTCGGTCTTTCTTCTCAGAGTAGTCAGATAGGAAACGCCGAACTCATGTAGCATTTCTTTTTTTTTTAATATTTTTTGTAATATGACGAGTAAAAGTGATTGCAATATCCTATTTACAGAATAAACAATTTCATTTCATTTCATTTCAATAAAAATATCTTTATCAAATTTTTTTTTTTTAAAGTTGTGTATGATTGTATTGTATTATTCATTATGTATTGAATTATTATTATGTTCTATTTAACATTTAGCCTCCTTTTAGTCTGTTTAGCAAAAAAGGATTCATGATTCCAGTATGTTGTTCTAGCTTTTTGCTATTCGCCAGATGACAGATTTCCCCTTCTTTCCTAAGCAGAGGAGTTATCCCTGATAAGGCTGCCCATCCATGTCATGATCAGTCCGTCACGGAATTATTGTACAGACAAACATACATTTTCTGTTTAATATTATTAAAGAATTCCGTACATGTAAACAAACACACACGCCACACGTAAAACCGCAAAAGTACGCAAATCTTTAACGCCATACGTATTAGTATTTTTTATTAATTTATAATTTTATTGGCATCAAATATTTAACGATGTGAACATTACGGGGGAGTCGACAAAAATAAAATTAATGTATTTTTAGAAGTATTCATGTTACGTCGGTTATTTCATAGGACTGATGTTTATGATGAATTAATTAAAGAAATGAGCGTGAATCAGAATCCTACATGGGAAGAACACAGAAAATAAAGATGGAGACATCTAATGAAAATATTGTGGTTGTCGGTTCAAATCCTGGCAAATACTAATGCGACTTTTTCAATTCATATGTACTTTCTGAGCTTATCTTGGGCATTACTGACATCGGTGAAAGAAAAACATTGTGAGGAAACCTGGTGTTATACTAGGCTGTTCAAAAAGTAATGAAAATCGGTTATTTTTCTTTTTGCACGGCGCCTATGGGTCCTAGCGTGATGTTAAAAAGCCAAGAATTGAGCTATCAAATGCAAAAAAAAATTTTCAAATCCGTCTGGCAGTTCCAGAGGTTACGTTATTATTAGTATAAAAAATATGAACCGATTATCATTACTTTTTGACCAGCCTAGTAGTTAATATAAGTTTGAAATCGCCAACCCGTCTTGAGCAAGCGTGGTGATCAATGCTCGTGCCTTCTCTGTATGGCAAGAAGCCTTTGCCTCGCAGTGGGACAAAAAAAGGCTGTTATTTTAATGAAAATTAGGTTAATGCTTCTAATTTCATTTTATAAGTACTCTATCCAGCATTTCCAGTTTTCTCCACTAGATTGCCAGCATGGTCCCGCCACTGGCTACTGTTTCTACTCTCCCTCTTAATCATTAATATTATAAATGCGAAAATGAGTTTGTTTGTTTGTTACGCTTTCATGCTAAAACGGCTGAACGGATTTGGATGAAAGAACAATGGCGAAACCTTAGCTGACTTTAATTTGAGCGTCTAAAAGTGACTTAAATATGAAGGCACTTCTATTATTTTTTTACGTTTTTTCAAAGTATCACATTGCCTAGTTAACTCCGGATAAAAAAAAATATTTTAAATGAAAAGTTATTTGATTTTTTCATTGACAATTAGTGTTGCCATTTTGTATTTATTCTGCCAAGTGACAGTAAACTGTATTATTGTAATAAAATCAGTTTTAGTTTGTTATTGTAACAAAAAGGAGTAAATGAATTAACAATAATGTTTATTTATAAGTGGAAGTGCTCTTTGTAGGGAGGTAAAAATAAATGATTAATGATAAATAATCAATTAATGACTGGCAAAAAGACGTGTGCGTACGCGCAGCGGAATGTTGTTGAATTTAAAGATTTTAATTATGCAGATATTTAGTGTATGACGTCGTATAATTGTGTATGGTAAAAAAAAATTTGTGCACGCAACCATTGTGGAGAAATTCACCAAAAACTGATTCCGCTGGGCGAACGTTGTCCTGGCGGAACTTTTTTTAATCCATAGACTTTAGAAGAAAAGAGATGTGTCCAAAAATTAGTGTGTATTTGTGTGTAATTGTGTATGTATGAATAAAACTAGTGCATGCATAAACTTCGGAGAAATTCAAGTTTCCGCTACGCGAACGTTTGGCCATTAGCTAGTTTTCATATAAAGCGCTTACATAGAGAGCTGTAGATTTTTACATACGTTGTTTTGAATTTGTTTATATTTGTTTAAAAAACAGATTTAGAAAAAATCGTAGGGCTTAAAAGATAAAAATATAAACGTAAAATACGCTTATTAGGTCTTAGTTCTTAAAGTATGCACTTTGGGGTCTAGATTTTCACGTTTATACAAACCTTGTAAGTGTCTGCAACATGTTGCCAAGTATCAATGATGTTCCGTTAGTAACTAAAGAGTTATAGGACAAATTTACCATGAACAGATCACTGTTTACAAAGCAGTCAAATATCACGACGTTCTGAAGGAATTGCATGGTAATATGTATGTCAATAATTAGTGTATTCGTTCAACTATTCTTATGCAAAATTTCATGTCATTAAATTCAGTAATTAAAGAAAAACAATTATAATACTGACGAAGCATCGAAAACCTACATAACCCGACCAAGTTCGGATGGCTACAAAAAAGCGGCCGTGCAATATATTTAGGTAACATCCCAAAATTTACAGTATAATACCGGTATTGAATTGGTATAGGTGATAACACAATTGTTGTTTCGATATAATTTATAGGTCATTTATTTTTGTACACCTACTTTTTTAAATGTATTTGACTATGACAGAAAGTAGGTACTATTTACGTAGGTAAATACGCGGGCAAAAGCTAGTTCATAATCTATTTTAGTTAAAACACATTTAAGTCTATTGCTGTCATTGCAAGCGTTTGTTAACGTTATTATAATTACATAATTAAGTATTATATGTAATTAAAAATATTTTTGTACGCGGATATTTAAATAGAGAAGTACTTGTTAATTGAAGATTTGTTTTTATCGTAGATAGTGGCGTTATTATTAAAAAAATATTTTTCATTCAAGAAATGCAATTGTTTTATTTTTTCCTAACGCTTGTGTACGCAACTGTACCATATTAATAAATACTAGGTATATTGGAAGGTTAAGAACGTTTCTTAGATATATGGCACGGCCGCTTTTTTGTAGCCATCCGAACTTGGTCGGGTTATGTAGGTTTTCGATGCTTCGCCAGTATTATAATTGTTTTTCTTTAATTAGTGAATTTAATGACATGAAATTTTGTATGTGAATAGTTGAATGAATACACTAATTATTGGCATACATTTTACCATGCAATTCATTTAGAACGTCGTGATATTTGACTGCTTTGTAAACAGTGATCTGTTCATGGTAAATTTGTCCTATAACTCTTTAGTTACTAACGGAACATCATTGATACTTGGCAACATGTTGCAGACACTTACAAGGTTTGTATAAACGTGAAAATCTAGACCCCAAAGTGCATACTTTAAGAACTAAGACCTAATAAGCGTATTTTACGTTTATATTTTTATCTTTTAAGCCCTACGATTTTTTCTAAATCTGTTTTTTAAACAAATATAAACAAATTCAAAACAACGTATGTAAAAATCTACAGCTCTCTATGTAAGCGCTTTATATGAAAACTAGCTAATGGCCAAACGTTCGCGTCGCGGAAACTTGAATTTCTCCGAAGTTTATGCATGCACTAGTTTTATTCATACATACACAATTACACACAAATACACACTAATTTTTAGACACATCTCTTTTCTTCTAAAGTCTATGGATTAAAAAAAGTTCCGCCAGGACAACGTTCGCCCAGCGGAATCAGTTTTTGGTGAATTTCTCCACAATGGTTGCGTGCACAAATTTTTTTTTACCATACACAATTATACGACGTCATACACTAAATATCTGCATAATTAAAATCTTTAAATTCAACAACATTCCGCTGCGCGTACGCACACCAAAAAGACTATTATTCCAAGTCGAAAAAAAATATAACTTGGTTTGACAACTGTTGATTGTTCATGTCACAGACGCTTGCGCATTGTGCCTTGTGTTGCTCTCGATTATTTTCCGTTTTCTTTAATTTTTACTTGACCTGGACTGCTTAGCTTATGGACTGTGATATTCCCCTGTGTGACCCTGTGCGTGTTTAATACTAATGCAATATTACCTTTTTATTTCCTCGAATTGCAACTAAGTACCATAATTCATAAACATAACCTACAAAAGTTCATGACTGAATTTCTATTATTCTCGGACTTCTAGAACAAAAATTCTTGCACATACTAATTCAGAAGTTGACGCCGAGTTAAACAAGATATTTTTCATTTAGAGACGCAAGAATTTAATCTCAGCTAAATTAATGTATGGGTGGCTGCCATTGTTCTTTGGCACATGGGTAGACCATGACCTGGATTAGGACATAGGATTTATCTCGGTTGCACGTTCCTGTGGGATAATTCCCGACATGGCCGCGTGCATGTCGAAAAGTTTATCATTTCACCCGGATCCTAAACTCACCCTTTGTCCTTCATTAACGTCCCAAACACAGCCGATTCATGGGCCATCCTACTTCAAAAGTAACAAATCTTAATCAATAAACCCAAAATTATTCCGATGTACCCTTTTTGATTCACCGAAGTAGGTTGTAATGAACACGCAAGCCGATCCGGGTCACCAACAAATGTTAAATGACATCAGGTTAAACACCGTAACTAAGTAACGAACATTTTATATGATTACTACTGTACGCGACTTTCACCGTCCTAGGCAAACTGTGGTACTTTTTGACTAGCACCTGCAAGGCATTTTTCATGTCAGGGCATAATTGTGTCCGTGGATATTCTTGCTCGTTCTTCTCCATAGGTCTCCGTACTACGCTTTGGAATGGGCAACTAGCTTCATCTTTCTGACTGACCGACCCCTTGACAATTCAAAAGTGCCTGTAATTGGTTTAATTGGAATAAATGCTTTGAGTTTGAGTAGCATCCGCTAATACGAAAAAATACATCCCAAATCAGAATTGAAACGGGCGATTTTACTGTATGTATGTGAACTCCAAATCTCTTTTATTTTTACTTTACGGTACCATGGTTTGATGCTGTAATAATCGCCATTACATCAATGCACCAATTTAATATTACATGACAGGTCGATTGGTGCTCGCTGCGGTGAAATTGGTACAAATAAGTATATTACTGCAGCTGTCCATTATAAAGTTAGTCCAAAGTTTTCATCCACTCATTCAATTGAGTTTCATTCTGAGATCTGAGTTTGTTTCGATCTTTCTTCTCAGAGTAGTCAGATAGGAAACGCCGAACTCATCTATCTGATCTAGCTATTTTTTATTATTTTTAATATGACGTGTAAAAGTGATTGTAATATCCTATTTACGGAATAAACAATTTCATTTCAATGATATATCATTAAGACAGATTTCATATAATTTCTAAGTCATCTCTAACGACACATATTTAATGAAAATTCTCTCACGGGCTTTTTCTTCCCCGTTAAGCACACAGCGATAAAAAAAATCGCCACAGCATTAATCATGGTATAATGACCTGTCAATGGCTTCCATCACGATACTTTGAACCGTGCCATATAAGGCAAGTTATATTAACACAAAAGTTAACACTTAAAGGCGATTAGCTCTTATCTTATGTGGGAAAATACGCGAGTAAACATTCCTAGCTATGTAAATGAGATTCAAATATCACTTTGTTCTTGTTAAAGTCATCGATGAACGGTTTCCTTCATCGTTTACGCGACATATCAGCTGTCACCCAGCCAGCATTTACTTTTTACAAACGCTAACAGGGAATCTACAAATAAAAAAAGTTCTGCCCTAAAATCTGATCCCCACGGTTCGATCTGTTTATAACGCTTGGATGAGACTTTGTATGATTTAGTGGTGATGCTTGATATGCAGTAAAAGGCTTCAACATTTATGAAGCGCATTAAGCGCATAATTTATGAAGCGCATTAAGCGCATAATTTTTAGGGTTCTATACCCGTAGGGTGCCAAACGGAACCCTATTACTAAGCATCCGATGTCCGTCTGTCTGTCAGCGGGCTTTATCTCACTAACCGTAATAGATACTGTTGAAATTTCAGATTGTGTATTTCTATTGCCGTTATAACAACAAACATAAAAAACATGATTTAATCATTAAAGGGGTTCCCCCTACGAGAAACGTGTTTTATTTTCGGCGTTTTTTGCTAAATATATTACGATTGTTACGGAACCCTTTGTGCGAGTGCGACTCTCATTTGGCCCCGATGTGATTCATCGCAACCTCGGGTGTCACAGACAAATAAACGATATTTGATTTGCGGTGAGTTTGGTATCAAATGTCGTGTCAGGAGAGGTGATGGCACAATGAAGTCTCATGCAAGATTTGAAATCACGCAGTGAGCAAGCGTATGATTTTTCTATTCCGTATGAGAAGCTTTATCCTTGTAGGAGACTATTATTGGTTGGTTGTATGTTTTGAGTCATTAATTGATCATGATAATCAAGTTATCAAGATTAAGCAACGTTTGCCGCGGTTGGTTCGTGGACGAGTCATCTTTACATACCGAGAGAAAACGAATCACTAGAACAGTAACAGACGAGATTCGGTTTGGATCATTTAAATCGAATCCCAGCTGTCATTCATAGATCTTTGACGGTCGTTACGGGTCGTCAGAAGCCCGAAATTCTGCCAACCAGTCTTACCAAGGGGTGTCGTGTTACCCAGTAACTGGGTTGTGGAGTTCAAATAGGCAGTCGCTCCATGTAAATACTAGTATTCAGCTGCATTCGGTTAGACTGAAAGCCGACCCCAACATAGTTGGGAAAAAGCTAGGCAGATGATGAATCAAGTGTCATCTTCAAAAGCTGCTACAGAGCTGAAAACACATATCATCAGCATGTTCCTAGCCTTTTCCCAACGATACTGGGGTCGACATCCAGTCCAACCGGATACTCTCAAACCGAGCGCTGTATGTTTCCAATTTTCTGGCCATAGTACAATTTTCTTTATAGCTTAGGTACAGAATGGCTTAAAGCAATTATTTTTTTGCCTTATTGTTGATTCGCACGAATTTCTTACTCGTCCGAAACGGGCGAACATTTTATATAATATTTTTTTTTCTTGAGGCCATTCGCACGAAGTTAATTTGTTTGTGGGCAAATCTAAAAAAAATTCGTGTGAATCAACAAAAAGCATTTTTTTTATCGAACTCAATACTGTACTCAATTCTGGCTGTGTGTTCAATTTCAGTACGTATAAAACTGGCTAGATAACACTATTAATTCATTATTACATACCTAAACAAAGAATGATTCCGTCAATGACTAAATATCTAAATAATACATACGTGCCCCATGGGTGCTGTCATAAAATGCGATTTTCTTGTCACATCGAACACCCGCTGATTCCATCATGACGCCTGAGTCATTAACTCGCAATCCTGACGTAATACTATATTTATTTACTCGTAGATAGACAACGTTTTGCCTCCTATGCAAGAGAATTACGAAACGACGTATTACGGGTATTAGATCATAGATAAGATTAACCTCCCGTTTAGGTTTTGTTTACCGTTTAATATCCAGGTGTTATGAATCAGGTAGCAAAGATTTAAAAGAAGAAATTCACTTCAGAAAAATTTCATTCTTTAGTCTGCATGAATGACGTCCGTAGCTAATCGGTTTCGTTCGTTCGTATAGAAAATAGCTCTCGATTATTTGTTGCTTTTACACCCCCTCAGTTTTCGTACACGCTAATTATTTTAGTACATAATGTGTATGTAAATTGACGTACGACTGTTTTATAGTACGGCGGCATGTGGGCGGGACTCAAACTGCAATATGAATATTAAATTCTTTATGACGACACTGTAATAAGTAATTACCTTTCGCATTTTATCAGTTGATTGCTTCATGTATGAATATGCATTTTAGAATATGTAATGATTCGAGTGGATTAGAGTGAATGCGGTAGGCTGGTAACGAAGAGGCTCATGTCTTTACTGCAGGACTTAATTACTTGAATTGATACGATCAGTTTTAACAAATAACCAGCATCACTTCAACAACAGAATGTATTAACAAATTGAAAAGGAATAGTTTTTATTACTATCCATTAATCAAATCTGGATGAAGCAAACACGTCCTTCAAATAAAGTCCAAAAACCATTCTATCTCGCGTAATCAATAACCAATATCTTCTACTAGCTATGCCCCGCGTTTGCACCCGCATAAGGTTAGATCCCGTGGGAATATCCGGATAAAAAGTATCCGATGTCCTAACCCAGGTCATGGTCTACCCATGCGCCAAATTTCATCAAAATCCGTTCAGCCGTTTTAGCGTGAAAGCGTAACAAACAAACAAACTCACGTTCGCATTTATAATATTAGTTAGGAAGTTAGGATTAGGATTAAAACGTACCTGTCTTCCGACAAGACCTGGTCGAACTCTGAAGAGGAGACGAGGAACAGTATGGACGTGACAGAGTCGAAGCACTGCGTCCATTTCTGCCGTTGCGTCCGCTGCCCCCCCACATCGACGAATACAAATGGCACGTTATTGATGTTGATGGTGCATTCCGTGATGCCTTTGGTGGCCTTCCGGCAGTGCAGGATATCTTGGTGTGAGGGCATGTAGTCAGGTCTCGCGATGCGTTCGAGCTCGTCGAAGAAATAACTCACTGAATCGCTCTGGAATTGAGAGAAGAATTACGTTAATATAACATAACAGCACGCCTGTACCCCCCAGAGCAGAGGGTGTACTACCGAAGAACTTCATATCCAAGCAGTTTGAAAACAAAATCCCATCTGTTACCGCCCCGGTTCTATAGCGGCCGACCGCTGCAAGCAGAAATAGTCCTTACGGTGTATAGATATGAACTTCTTCCATGGTACCTATAATAAGGGGGCGAGGCTATTGCCAGCAACCGGGCACGGTCTGTAATAACGTTAATATGTAGGTGTCCAGTAAACACATAGTCAGGATAGTTAAGATTCAAGTAATCTTTTCCTCATGACTTGCTTTCTTGGGATAGTTTATCCTGTTTTTCGCAGAATGTGTATACAGTTCAAAAATATGACGCTCATCATTTTGATTTTTAGATTAATAATTCTGTGCTTCGTTGACTTATAAGTTTTGCGGAGCATGCTCGGTCCTTTTAATTGACTACTAAACGGAATAGTAACAAAACACGGATAATCGAATTTATAATCCAGTAAAACGAGATTCTTGCTACAAAATAACCCCTTTGCCACCTTCTTCGAAACACAGAGAGCGAAAGAGTGGCCTTTTTGAGTCGCACTTTGACATAATATACTAGTATAACTATTAGCGTCCAGGTGGACAGTGGACATAACTGCTCATTCATCTGACACAATTTAGTCGCCTCTTACAATATCCATAGCAGAAACAGTGACCTATTTTCGACCGGCACAGGAAGCCTGGCACGTAACAAAATAAATAAATCTGTACGCCAGTAGCTATATACGTTTAAAATGTAAGCTAAATAAGTACAAATATAATAACGGTATTTTGTTGACAGGTGTGTCATAGTGGGGTAAGTCACGCCGACAATCAGCGTTAAATATAAACGTACACAATGAACAAGTGACACGATTATTGTGGAATTTACCAAAACTATTTATTAACAAAGTATTGAATAGGGGCAGGTCAATGGGGCATAGAACTGGCAATAGTAGCGACATTCATGATTTTGCTCTGAGAATTTTGCATATACTTTGTTTTAGCGAACACACTTTGGAACAAATTTGCCTATTTGTTGTTACATTTTCATATTGCACTGCATAAATTAGGGCGACGAATTAGTGTTACGTTTCACCAATCTGTACCCGGCGTTAGATATTTGCTACCTACCATGCATTACTTAACATACTCAACAAGTGAACCAGAATTAGAATTCGACTTGTGGTTAATGTTACCGTGTCTGGCACAACAAATAGATCTTGATGACTATCCCTATGTCCTGTGATGAACTGATGATCAGTTAATTGCTTAATAAATAAAATAAATAAAAATATTTTATTTTCAGCAACCAACCAAGGCCCATAGTGTTAGTTACAAAAAGCCTAAAAAGTATGTTAGTAGGTACACAAATAAAAGTGGAAAATAATGTCGATTCATCAACCCGCACCTCTCGCATGCAGATTGATGAATTGTTTCAACACAGACGCGTCCAACCTATCTGCTATCTGCTATCATTTTCAGGATGCTGTTGCTACTCCCTCGCACATTTTTCAAGACTGACGCAGTTTTCTTCCGCATAATTGCATAGAAATCATCTATATGCGCGTCAGCAAACATGCCTGAAGCACTACAAGAACGCAGGAGTCGCAACAGTGCCCGAAAATGTTGTTGTATTGTACTCTGGAGCTTGTCCAGTTGATGGAACTGCAAGATTTTAAATGACGGCTCTTTGTCTTAATTCTATGACTTATAGTGACTGTATTGGTGATGTCTTTCAGAAAGGTCAGTTGCGTAGTAATCGCAGCGTATGAACGTAACAGAAAGCAAAAATGTATGTTAGGATCGTATATAGCAGGTGGCGTTCTGTAGTTTCTGTCTATCTCCATGAGAAATTGGGAAGAAGGTGTGAATTTATGTATTATGATATAAACTGTATAACAAGCAAGATACCCGTGCCAGTCAGACATGATTAAATATTTAGGTTTTTATTCCAGTCCGAAATAAACAAAAAAAAAACTGTTCCACAGAATCAACAACTTATAGAGTTCAAAGACTATAAAAATAGGTAACGGCTTACTTTTTTTGCAATAACACCAAAAGTAAGGCGTCATTCAGCCAAGTTATCGTCAAAATCTAGATTACCTACAATAAAAACTTTAAATTCACGCACGCTACGAACGAATTGCGATTTTCCGTTTTTATTATAATTGTTTTATCCATTATCGATTGAATTCACCTTCACGGTAATAACTAGTGAGAGAAAGGAGATCGTACGAGCACCTAGCATTATGCAATATAAATTAAGTACAATATTCTATTCAAACTTGGCGTTTCCCGGAACTAAGTATTTATGTCGTACAAAGAATGCAATATGACGTAAGGCAGTTGTTGGATAAAAAGCTAAGCCATAATTGCACGGAATTATGTAGCTGTGTCTGTGATTAGGTGGTGTGCTGGGTGGCCGGTCGCAAAAACGATCGAATGAAGTTGTTCTCGTATTTGTTTGTCATATGCCGGATGTGTCATACGAAATACGTAGGGACCTACTTCAAGCCTCCCAGTAGCTACATACTAGTACATTAATAAAATTTCTGTAAGGCCGCGGCGCATCTGGCTGCATTGCGGCGCAAGAATGCGTTTTAAGTTAAAAGTTTCGCAAAAAAATGTTGCCAGACCAACCGGAAAATCGATGTAAACTCTAAACAACTTAGATCAGCTTACTTGCTACGTAAATAATACGCGTTAGTCTTCGAGAAGCCTCACAAGAATGTGGGAAAACCGGATAAGGAAGTCCGGTAACTGGCTTTTTTAAAGAAATGTAATGTCTGGCTACAATGGCTACGCCCAATCGTCTGGAAACTTTAGACAGGCGAAAATTTGTTGTTACAGCACCGAGTATTTATGGGCGAAAATAGTCTCGATGTGAAAAAAAAACCTTTTTCGTAGAGACATAGAATGTAAAGAAAATGCTTAAAAGCCACAGCCAATTCGATTTTCTTTGATTTTCCACTTTAAATTCGACACAACAACAAATCCAATAACACGCTTCACTTTGTTGATATTCGATTTTGAACTAAAATTACATTTAAGTTTAGTATAAACTGATACAGTACTAAAAGGCGTTCAAGGGTTATGAAAGTGAACTTATGAGTTATCTATGATGAACTTCAGAATACAAGTGACCGGACTAGTATCAAAAGCGTTATTCGTTGGATTAGGGAAAAATTGGATTGTGGTTTAGCTAGTAACTTGGGGACTGAAAGCTTTCTATTGCTTAGTGGTTTGAACAGCAATTATTGTAGTGGACCACAGGACCGCATACGAGGCAACACAACTAGATGTCTCGACGACCCGTACATACATGCCTGGCGAAGAATAAAGGCTCGTACAGACCAGCGCGACGCGACGGCGCGACGACTCGAACAATACAATTTAAAAAAAAACTTCACGGTATAACAATAACCGGTGTCGCGTCGCGCTAGTCTGCACGAAGCTTAAAGCTTCGTGCAGACGCGACACCGATTATTGTTATACCGTGAAGTTTTCTTAGAAATTTTATTGTTCGAGTCGCCTCGCGCTGGTCTGTACGAGCCTTAACGACTAACGACCCCAAATGACATCTGATTTGGGGTTTCATAGTTCTCTCTTTGTCTAGCCTTATCCCGATGGGGACACGACTAGGCAGAGACAGAGAACTATGAAGCCCATATTGAGCGTGAAAAACACCGTGAAACGAGCTGATGCAAGTTTTTAATTCAAATGCAAAAAAGCAATCAAGATGTGTTGTTGTGTTTTAAATAAATAAGATAGCACAGGAAAAATTTAAATATTAAAACAGTGCACCAAAATTCTACTTGCGGGATTAATAACCTAGAAATACAAACTCGATCTAGTTCTAAAACTGTTTAATTTCACCTGCGGCGCATACGCATGCTCAATACATCACTCTCGAAACACCACAAATCCACGGCTACGGTGTAAAATTGTAAATTCTTAGATGCAAAATGGCTGGAAACTTATTTCATGATAAGCGTATCGGGTCAGCCTGCAATGAATGAAACTGTATCTTTATGGTCAACGACATATAACAAAGACTCTAATATTCTACTTCAGATATGAATGTAAGATATTATAAAAATATAATACTATGCAAAAAAATATGCATGTTTTCACCCTCGTTCGCAGAAGTCTTTCGGAGCTGATCTTGTTTATTAAACAAATTTCTTGCTCGAGAATTAATGGACTAGAGGAAAATCTTGTGATTATTAAAAGTTAGGTGTAGATGCACGTAATAATAACATTCTAGAACATTTTTTAATCAGACATGAATCAGACGGCGCCGGCTCTTCGATAGCCCTCATCTGACTTTATTTACAAATGACGCGTTTCCATGTTTTTGTGACGCAAATTGTTATACCAAAACAAAGGTCGAATCCCAACAAAAATTGTGGTCTTTAATTTCCAAATTTGTAATAATAATTACTTGCAATCAAGTTACAACTTGACAGTTATCTGAAAGTAATATTAAACTGTCAGTTGCGATGTCACTCAATCACATACTTTGTAAATTGCTGTCAGCGAGTGTGACTACATACTGCAATAGTCACGGGATGTGAGTTTCTAAATCATGATCTTAAGAATTCTCGCCAAGTATTTTAAGACTTTTACACAAGTGATATACAATTTAAGCTCTAGAGTCTTTTGTAAGACAGAATACACGCAGCAGAAAAGCCAAAAGTATATCACTAACGAAACGGGAACAGTTTATTTAGTGTTTATTAGTCCGAGGCTATTGTGGTGTGAACCAATACCGATAATTAAACCCTTCGTACCTGCAAAGGTTTTACTATTTCACACCAAAGAGAACAAAAAGGAAATACACCTGATACCAAGGCACTGTTTGATCAAGATAAAGGCTATCATGTAAATGAAATCAATTTATCGCAACTGATTATGGAAACAGTTGTGTTAGCAAATAGTTATACTACGCCTTGCATACTGATTCATAGGGTGTTGTGAAAAAAGAAACAAATAAAAAAGAATGACGTCTGCGCTATGCTCAGTGTGTCAGAGTCAGCATCAATTGCCTTTTTTATAATCACAGATGTGCTGTGAATCACATTTTAAGGCCCTGTTCAAATTAGCCAGAACAAATAGTAGTAAGTAGTTTACGATGTAATTTTAACCATGAACAAAAACTTTTGGATAACTACTATCCAACATTTTAGCGAGCCGTCCACCGCCAGCTAAACTAAGTTAGATTGCAGTTCGTTTAGTTTAGCTCGTCAGTTTTTCATCCCTGTGGGTGGGCGCACACATCTATGAAAAACTGGCGAGCTAAACTAAACTAACTGCAAACTAACTTAGCTTAGCCCGCGGTGGAGGGCTCGCGTTAATCCCAGGCCCAGGATACAGCTGATTGTAATCCCATATGATTAGGGTAGAAAACCATAAAAAAGGTAATTGAAAATAGAGAAGCCATACTTACTGGAAGTTCGCACCAAGGGTTTAACATAGAGGTATTTCAGTCTAGTGTTGTAGTACCGTCGATTTGGCATTCTTTAATCGGGTCATAAATACCGAGGATCTGGAAAGAGATACTGAGAATTGCTGGATATAGCCAAGCTAGCGTTGAAGAGGGTCGTTCAAACAGATAATTGAGATATTGTAGTGTTGATAGTGTGTATTTCGGACACCTTGGATTAGAAGTACAGGGAGTAGATGTTTTAGAACGGAAAATTATGGAGTATAAAGATTATGTTTATCAAACAACACCTCGAAGCTTATTAAAATTTTATTTCCCATGGTGGTCGGACTGGTCGTAGTAAAAAAAAACAATAAACTACGTTTACAATAAAAATTCCAACGTTGTGAGAAAAAACGTTATTACATCAGCTGCTTGTTATTTCCGCAAATCATAAGATTTGATGTACTTTTACCGACCGATAAACTTCAATATATGGCTTATAACTACTGAAATCTCTGTTTACTTCCTTTGGTAATTTAACCACGAGTATTATATGTATGTTTACGTGGTAGACGCCAGTCAGAGATGATTTAGAAACAGCTGTGGCCGGCAGTTGCCAAAAGCGGCCATATGCAGTCACTTTAAAATCGCATCGATCACGCAGCTAAATACCCGAGCAGACGCATTAACAAGTCAGTTTCAATCATCGTTAAACGACCGACGAACTGAAACATCGTGTATTAAGACTAGGAATCTATTTCTTCACGGTTTAAAAGGAAGACAAGCAAAAGCCTTGCTTTGGCCCGGAAAAACTTAATCTCGGAGAACAAGCAAGAACTCGTTGTTCCAGATTTGATAGGACCACCTGAATATCTCATAGCTATGCCGTTACTCCGTGAGGTAATAGAACATTAATTAGCTAAGGGACTTAATGCTTCTAATCCTGGCCTAATTACTGGAAATGCGAACTTAATCCCCAAGGATTAGCGCGACGGACAGTAATTAACCTGAGAGCTGTTTCTAGTACCCGTTTTCACGGGAATTTGATATTGATCATTGCACAATTAATTACCGATTGTCGAAAGGCTCTAAACGACCCGAACTTGTTTTACACGAAACTATACCAAATACAACAGGTGCTAAGTAATCTAAGATTAATCAATAAAATCTGTATATAGATAGTCAAAGTTTTCGCAATAAGCGACATGAACAGTTTATGGTAGGTGTACTGGTATGTAGGTCGACAAGCGATGCGTCGGTTACGCTGTGAATGCGAAAATGACGCCAATGACAGGGAAAGCAAACCAGGATGTAATGGTCGGGATTACTTAATTATTGTTTAACTATTCTTATTTATTTATGGATTCACGCTGTATTTATGAATAAAGTGGTGAGACGAATGAAAGTGGCAATACTAATACGTTTAGCTGTAATGTTAAATTTATTGTTTAGTTGCTGCCGGGTTTCAACTTGCACTGTATTTTCGGTGACCAAATGAGGCTCTTTCTCATGCGAACCTGCCGTAACAATATCAAGTGACCTATTGTCATTTGCCGAGGACTGTATCACTAATAGAAGATTTCAGCTGCGGTTTTTGTAAGCTGGAAAATATGCCTTTGTTAAAAATTGGAAGACCATATCAGAAAAGAAAACTCTCTGGGGAAGAACTTATGAAGCTCGTTGGTAACTGTGCCACATTCTTACTTAGATTACCAAAGTCCCAAGTGGCCGTACAACTGCACTTTGAACACCTCAACAAGGTCACAGACAACACGACTGGCGTGGTCTCTTATTGGACAAAAATAATATAACAACTATCATCGGGAAAAAAGAAGTAAGTATGACTGCATTTGGAGATGAGGTAAAACCCTGATAGATGCTAAGTCAAGCAGGTTATAAAATGTTTAATACACTCATACAGCTAAAATATTAAATTTTAATGCCATTTAGAGAAACATTGTGATATGATTTTATGTACGAACAAATCAGCGTCCTTTGAGAGAGTAGCACCCCAATTGCGTCCAACACACTTTCTTTAACAATCCGAAGGATTTTGAAGTAAATTCCTAATACATTGCCTCATATGTTTGAAAAATTAGTTTGCTTGACAACGTAAATAACGCAATGAATGTTGTCGAATTGTCAATATGAAAGGCATTGTAATTGGGAGGATGTCTGGGTCAAAAAGAAGAAATTCTAATTAGTCCGTCAGTCAAATAATATAAAAACATTAGATATATAATTTTTGCTTTATCATATTAATAATAAATGACTTAGATAAAACGCATTAAAGTTGGGCAGTGGGGGTTGCTACGTCACAAGCAAGTATAAAATCTACATACTCGTGACGTCATGGCACATTTTAACTCGAATGTATTGCCGTAATATTTTGTAATTAGTCCGTCAGTCAGAAAATATAAAAATATTAGACATATATTTTTTGCTTTATCATATTAATAATAAATGACTTAGATAAAACGCATTAAAGTTGGGCAGCGGGGGTTGCAACGTCACAAGTATCTAAGTATAAAATCTACATACTCGTGACGTCATGGCACATTTTAACTCTAATGTATAGGCGTAATATTTTGTTAACGTAAAAAGAATAAAAATGCGTGTCCATGATCTTTTAATAAACTACCTGACGGACAAAACAATTTTTTTTTGTCATTATCCCTATTGTTAGAGTGGCGCAAATACTCCGCAGATCCTTAAAGACGTCTTTGAAATGAACTTGGTAGTCCTTCTAGCTTTATCCTCAATCCAATGGACCTTGAAGATGCTAAGATATTCATAATATCCGCAATTCCACATTCAAAAAGGGAAAGTAAAACGATAACTGCGTCGATCGATTCCAAGAACTGGCATGATAACATAATGAGTGGTTAGGAATTAGGTCACGCCCCTCGTGAACTAAGGACGAATTCAATTAATATTTTCTATCATATTCAGTATTATCTAGTCCCACAGCGTTAGTTTGAACTTTTTCTAGACCAACGTACTAGAATGGTGTATGTAAGAAGCAAGTCAGTGAGACAGTGTTCCGGAGGTATATCAGCAAGCACCTCTGGTTTATTGCTAGCCCACTTACGCAGCTCAAACTGACCTCTCTTTAAGAGTTGGATGACCTGAGTTTTGACTTGGATGGCGGTCTGAATATCAGAACTGCCACTTGCGATATCGTCAACGAATGTATCAGAAGTCATCACTTCGCGAGCGAGAGGTAAGTCAGTTTCATCTTCTACAAGTTGTTTGAGAGTGCGGCAAGCAAGAAAAGGAGACGATGATACCCCATAAGTTACATGTTAAATGGTAGGTGTTTGAAAGGAAAATATTCGTGATCGTGAATACCCTGTTCTCGAACTCTAGTGACCCGAATTGGGTGAATTTTCTGTTTAAATGGAAACCATGGACTGAAAATAACTGATTCTTAAATAAATTTTGGAGTTGGACGCTTTTTATCGCATAATCAGCCTATAAACGATCCTAATGGTGGGACACAGACCTCCTCTATGTGAGAGGGAATGAGCCCACCACGCGGGCCCAGTGTGTGTTGGTAGATATCAATTAAATGTCTTCGAATTTTTGGTTCTAGGACATGCCGGTTTCCTCACGATGTTTTCCTTCATCGTTTTGAGAGTGGTGGTGATAAAATAATTTACACAAAGTAAACCGGCCTGTCTGGGTTCGAAACTACGACCTACCACCACTCGTAAGTCGCGGCAGTTACTACTGAGTCACCACTACTCTACTTTTGATCGAATATTGGTAAAAGTGGTATCATTTGAATTACTTATTTGCAGTTTTCTAAAATTATAGGACCTATACATATAGTTACAATCGTGAATAATTATGGTCGATAACGTAGTTCTTGGTGACTTTATAAATAAGTACTGCACTTACACTGCACAGGCACCATAGTTCATATACAATTAAATAGAAATAATGACTGATAAATTCAACAGACCTAGTGTTATTTGCAATCGATGACAAATATCGCGAATTCGCGATACGAGTATAAATGTTCCTCAAACGACCGAAGTCACAGGGCTTCCTAGTAAAAACAATTTAAACTAATATCAACGCATTATAGATTAGTTCGAACGCATGTGAAGAACACCTAAAGCGTTGCCACAGAAGGCATGACGCAACACGAGTGTGACTAATCAGACGAGATAAGGAATGCAATTACAATTATTTTATTTATGCCCGACCCAAGACTTTAATGGAATAAATTCGTTCTTCAGATGGTCAACTAGACTGGAATGATAATAGGTATATCGAGCAATATTATATTTATGGCATAATTTGGTTTAAATTACTTTTTCGTAGTCGTGGTCATATATTTTACAGTATGATCTTTGCCCCTAAAAATAAAAACTCTGGCAACTGTCGATTGTCGTGTGGTTTTTATTGTAATTTAAGCAAATATATTGCATAATAATTGTTATGGAATTTTAACAAAAGTCTCAACTGTTAAATTAAAGTCACCACAACTAAAGTAGGATATGCATTGGCCACAGAGGAAACGGATTATGACGAACTAAGTTAAATTACCAATCTAAATAACTAAGCGAGTGGGGAGCAAGGCAGGTGCGAAAATGCTGTCTCTGAGGTCAATAACCCGAGAACTAAAGGACAATATGGACTGCACTTTGTAAAAGGCCTAAATCTAGCTTATGACTACGATCGAGTGGCGAAGAGTGAAAGTTTTCATTAGGGAGCCGGTTCAAAAAGCGTGCAAATATTGATACCATACCAGTTATTGCCATTTTTATTAAAGGGAATATTTTCTCATAGACCTTTCGCCTTTTCGACGGTGTGACATTATGATGCGAGATAATCTGTTGAAGATTCGCGAAAATGTCTGGCGGCCGGAAGTTCAAGGGAGCGCATTCACCGATATTTCATACTTCCGGATAAAGGGTCAGGTGGGTACTGTTACGGATGTAATCTTTTATATATTTTTATGAGGCTCTACTCTTTATTCCGTTGTGTGGATATTTTATTTCTTTGAATGTGGCTGTAAGAGATTCTGATGGAGTTAAAGTGAAAATCTACTGAGATTAACAGATACTTTTTAACTGAATTCAATAAAAGTAGGAGTTTATACATTCGGCGGGTTTTTTTTTTTTTATTTCAGTTAGTAATCAGACGTCCCATATATTTGGGCCAAGTAGGTATTAAAGTTTTGTATGGGACAGTTAATTTTTTTTTCACGATCACTGCGTTGGTCCCATGGAGGAAGTTGTTCAATTCGATGGTCTGTACCACACCCTATATATACTATTTTTTCCAATACGCTGTATCAAAAATGTAAGCTGTTCTTATAAACGTAAAATGTTGCCAACAGCCAACTAAACCCTAATTAGTCTCAATCTTATTTGACCCTCTAAGCACGCACAACTTTCATGATACCAAGACTAAAACCTGCTTAAAACTTTAAATATACCTAAGGGCATAAATCGATTCCGGAGCGAATGCCGCAAGACAAAAAATGGAACAGCCCAAACTGGTTTCGCAACTAAATTACATTAATTGAGTGACAGGTTATCTCCATAATTCACGAGAACCGACCCTTGTGGACGGCACGACGATCGAAATACATTTTATTTATGTCATTACTAATATTTGTAAGGAAATAGTTGGTTGATTTCATCATCTCGTGATTAACTTAGGCATCTCTAGCATGTAGCGTAGAAGTTTCAACGTGTGCGCTGCTGCGCTAACGCCGCGTCAGCTCGACGTTGTTATACAAGCATGTCTGACGCAACGTTAGCGCAGCGTCTACGCGACATCCACGTGACGTCAGATAACGCCGATGCGAACGCATCCCCATCTTTTATAAAACCAAAAAATATGTGCACCAAGGTTTCAATAAAACAAACAAACTTTAAAAATCAAAACGATAAAGATGATTCAGACGTAAATTATATGAAGAGGTAACAATATAAAGTCGTCAAACAAAGTGTTCGCTGGAGCAAGAATTTAACTACAGCCACCTAAACAAACAGGTTTTAAATAAATTAAGTGATAAAATTCATTCATTTATCCGTACCTAGTCTAAGTTGTAAGTGGGGCTAACACTATCAACATAGAATTTAGGTTTACATACTTTATTTTATATTCTGTAAAATTATCTGAAGTTAGTTTTATATTTTCCTACTATTATGGATGAAGGAATAATTTAGTTACTTAGGCTCAAAAAGAGGTGAAACAAATTAAATAAAGTGTCTATGATCAGCTTGAAGTCATGCATTTATTATGCAAAGTAAGCAAAACACATAAATGTAATGTTGTCGGTTGGTGAATCATTGTCAAGATTAATGAAAGTAATATTGCATCATTGTGGACAAAACAAAGAAACCACAAACACATATAATGAAGGAAATATCTATTATTTAGATAATTCTGAAATTGGAAAAATGTCTGATAGTGTATGACAGCATTTCTTTAGGTATTCTTATGAAATCACTACATATTGTAAAACAAAGACTCCCGCCCGCGTCTGTCTGAACTAAAAAACTACTCAAACTCAAAGCATTTATTTCAAATAAACCAATTACAGGCACTTTTGAATTGTCAAGGGGTTGGTCAGTCAGAAATATGAAGCTAGTCGCCCATTCCAAAGCGTAGTAGGTACCTATGGAGAAGAATGGGCAAGAAACTCCATGGACACTCTTTTAAATAAAATAAAATGGTTACATCATTCAAGTTGAAGTTATACATGTGAGAACGACTCGATTATCATACGGTTTTCACTAATGGACGGAGTGATTCATGAGGAAGGCTATGAAACAGCACGCTACGACCCTTAGGAGCCGAGCAAAAAGACAAAAAGGTTAGCGCGGGCGGGCTATGCGATGCGGTCGGTTGGGGGCTGAGAAAGTATTATAAAAATGTGGCTATTAGGTATTTTAGTATATTGTGTATTCGTGGACCGAAGCTAGTAATTTATAAATTAGATTCACCAAATTGAAATGTAATGGCTACAGTAGTTTATAGTTAGTCGAGACCATGAAATACCTGTAAATATTTCAAAGAAACTGCACTGTGGTCTATAATTTAGAAAAGGCCTTTACAGTATTATCCATTCTTAATAGTAATATTTAATGGGCAGTTAGAACATATGAGGCAGCTGCGTTCATGAATCAAACATTAAATAAAGTCTTATCAGATACTACTAACTAGTTATTACTGTAATTCACCTAACACATGACCTCATAAGAGCCACTTATTATTTAATAGCCTCAATTCTAGATGTGTTATTTAAACCTTACAATGACATTAACATTGTTAAAGAGACAAATAAACTTAGTTTAAGAGCAAATACAACAACCATATTGGGAGCAATATGTTTGAGCCGTTTAAGGTTGAAACACTAGGGCCTCAGTGCTCATAGAGTACTTCGCGAGACCAGAACCCTGGCCTATTTTATTGGCTAAAGAATCAGCAGCCAGCCTTTTGGACACTTTTCCCGTAGACAGTGATGCGGACAAAGTTAATGAGCTCTTCCCTTTCGTTTATATATTTGTACAAATAAACTTATATAATTCAGCGCTACAAAAAAATACCAGTATAATTTTTAGATGAAGTCCTTTCCGCATGCCAATTCAACACTTTAACCTACTTCCCATTAATTAAAATATAAAAACTCTAAAGAAAAAACAAGTTCCTGATTAACAAATGGAACATTAACATATTATGCATGCATGTTACATATGCAGGTGTAAACCAATGAATAAACATCATACAAATTGCAAACATTATGATAGATAAGTAATTGATATTCCTAAAGTGTAACTTGATTGGTGCCAAACTTAACTCATTACTGAAGCAGTGTGCATCATTTCACGTTTTAAGTGAGGATAGGTTGTATTGTATTGTATGAAGGAACCTTTAAAGGAATTCAAACAAATCATTATTTGGTGCAACTACATATCTTCTGAATATTTATTTTGGTGTTTAGTGGTTGATGCTGTGTCTTATCTTTCAGTTATAATATATAGTATCCCTTCTAAATAATTTACCAAACAAAGTCGTTGTCAAACAAATCACTGAAAACTTGATTCATTGCCAGCCTTATCCTGAGTAAAAAAACCCCAAGCAAAGAAATCTAAAACCTGTATCAAAATCTAAGAAATCACATAAGAAGTAAATTGGCAGCAGAAACTTAAACAAAGTTTGCAAGACACAAAAAGACGTTCACAAAAACAATTAAGAAAATTGAGGAGTACAGTTGTGTAACAATTTCCTGCAATAAGACCTACTTTAAGAATGAGTTAAAATAGTACTGGCAATTATAAAAAGTAAACTATCCTGTTCCCTCTATGGTATTAAAAATAAAAAAGGATGAATGATTCAACTGATCAACTCTGACGCACCAAGTCAACTATGGAACAGGTGAAAAAGAATTCCACAATAATTAATAAAACCTACCTTTATTATTATCAGTGTTGATCATATTCCACATTATCATTTAGGAAAAACAATTGACTACCAATAAAACAAACAATAACATGTTTGTTTTATCAACTGCAGTTGATAATAAAACAATTATTACCTATTAATGTTTGGTTAACACAAGGTGATTAAACCCACCATATTAATACACAACCTGTGAATAAATCATTAGGAATGAGTAAACATTGAGCTAAAACCACAAGAGAAATCCCCAGTGGACACACAAAGACACCTCTTGTACCATTGTTTACTTGACAAACATTGAACATTGTAACTTACCAATTGAAATTCTCTCCGCCTGTCATAGGCCCTCTTTATGGCTCTGTCTAACCACAGCGAGTGTATGTGCGGCGCGTAATGCACGAACAGCCGACTGTCCAGCGATGACGTGCTGTTAAAGTGCAGCGCCTGCTGCCCGATGTCCAAATTCCTCGGGTTCTCCCACGGTATGGCGAGCTTATCCCTCGCGTCCACCAACACCTGGATCCCCTTCACTATGTTCTGGTAGATCACATGCTGGTACTCTCGCACCAGTTCCGGCTCAAACTTCACTTTGTGTATTATCCTCATCTGTTTCAGGAATGTTGACTTTCCGCTTTCACCCGCGCCGAGCAACAATAGTTTTACCTGTCGTCGAAGTGTCTGTTTCTCCTTCTCTAATATTCTATCTATTTCCTTGCTTCTGTATCGCTGCTCTATTTCCTCCGGCGACAGTTTTAGGCGCAACCAACACGTAAGAGCCTCCGTACAACAGGTACATGACCACAAATCGTTGGCCATTTTGCATGATTATCAACGCCCATAGAATAGAAAGAAACTGAGCAAAGTATGTTACACTATAGTTATAGGTTCATTCAACACACATTTTCGCAATAGCACAACGTACACACTATTTAACGACAATACATAATAAATTAAAGCATAAATCCGGAATTCAGAAATACACACGCATTCTACCCCTCCCAAACTCATTGAGAAATGAAAAACCACAGATAGCAAAACAGAAACTGGCTGTCAATATCGCACTCTGTTTCACGAAACCTAAATAATTTTGAATAAGACTTCGATTAAATAGTAACAAGTTGTAACACCTACTAGTACCCGTACCAGTTTGAAGATGGTTAAGAAAACCTTTTATAAGCATACGTGGCGTTAAATGTTTATAAAACGGCACACACAATGTGATTAAGCGTGATCTACAATAGTGATCAATTTTTATATAATGAGTAGATCACGCACGCTTATTCACATTTTGATCATGATTATGATTTACTAAATAATGAGTTTCAATTTTGTCCTGTAGTCATTGTCTTATAAAAAACCTTGCGATTCAGCAGCGTTCGCTTTTGTAAATGAAATCGACTAAAATCTTTGAAAGTTACTAAAGAGGAGCCTATAAAAAAGACAAAATATTTATTTTCTTTCAGGCGCCAAATAAAATGTTCAAACGTCTGACTGAACGAGTGAACGTCAACTTTATTCAGCTGTCAAGTTTTGGTTCCGCGTAGTAGTGCACGTGTTTCCTTGCTAATTTTAACCATAAAAAGAAACATTTTGGATATAAATAGCACCAATGAAACTATAGGGACATACAACTTGTGCAATAAGCTTCAGTTTACGTTCGTAAAGTATATCCTTTACAATGTAAAATTTACGCGAAGCGATGTCCAAAGAAGGTTATAGTCCGGAGAAGAAAGAAGGTGATAACAAAGTGGTGTTGGAGAGATTGCAGAATTATCTGAAAGACAAGAGGACTTCTGAAGCCTCAGACCCGAGTCTCGGGTACAACAAGCCGAGTACCAGCTACGAACAGCCACCGCAAAGCTTCCCGACACTTGAAGACAGTAGCAACATATTGCGTGAAGTTTTGAACCACAAGAAGGCCGAACTGCTACGGCAACCGGAAATAGTAGAATACTTGAAGTCAATATCGTCGGATCTCAAGAAATAGAGATGGCAGTAACGCCGAAGAGTGTTGCATCGTTGATGCAAAAGACCATTGAGCGGCAGGCGGCGCTGGCGCGAATGAGGCTACGGTTTACAAAGAGCCAAATAGAGCAAATACTTGTGAATTACGTCAGTAATAAAAGCACTGGACCATACCATGAGTTGGTGAAAGTTTTGCGAGAGTATCCTCTGAATGAGGATAACTTTAGGATAGTGTTTGATGACAGTCTGTCATGTGTTGTTTTGTTAGGACGGGACTTGACTCAGTTTGTGGATGTAGTGTGTAATATTGAGTGGTTGAGCCGGAGTGAGCAGCTGGTGGAGTTGTACCGCAGGTTTGTGCTTGACTTGGTAACAGCACACACATACCACTGCCCCCTCGCCATATTGCGGCTAGTCACACTGTTCAAAGGTGAGCATTTGTAAATATTGCACAAAGAAAGTCAACTCGACTTCACTGTGCAATTTTATGTCAATAAACCTGAGCTTTTGTTTATAATTTTACAGAGACTTTCTGTAATAGACTACTGATTTATGAAGACCTAAATATCCATATCCCTATTTAACTAAATAACCAACACACATTACTTCCTTATCTTATTGATAAACATTATGCAATGTTGCTGAAACTGAAATTTATAGCCACAACATTATTTCACAATATTTTTCAATCACTTGCAACTTAACTTGACATGGAGGAAATGTTTTATTTTCAGGTGATGGTGAAAACTGGGAGGATAATCCACCACCAGAGCTTTTGAATAAGTGGTCTCACATACATGATATAATAGGACACATAGTAGCCATAATGCCCATGTAAGTATTCAATGTCTTTATTTATTTCACAACAGCCCTTCAATATCAGGAACTTAGCTTATCCTAGCAACTGGAAAACAAATCTTAGTTTAAAATAAACTTTTTCCATTTCACAACAGCCCTACCCAGGGACCCAACATATGCAGCTTATTGAAAGTAAAGCTGAGTAAACAGTACTGAAACAAATTAAAATAATGATGTTTATCAACACTGAATATGTAATTTAGATTATTCAAATATCTATTTTACGTCCTCATGTGTTACAAAACATCATCTATGTTGTCAAACATGTTGCATATCAACAATGTTGTTGATGTGGTAAAACCATGTCCCTGACCTACTTACCATGGTAGCATACTGATATGGTTTGAAGAGTTAACTGATGGCCTTCAGTGGATAGCCACTGAAGGTCATCAGTTAACTCTTCGGTGTTATCAAAATGGCCTGTGACATTGACTGATATAATAAAAAGTAACTTATAAATACAAAAAGTTGAGATAAATTGGTAATTTTCAACTTTATACTGAAACTGATATTTGATAGTTTTCCATGACAATGGTAAGATTTAATAAAATTACAGGTAAATTGCACATTGCAAGTATAAGTAATAAGAAAGCCTTTTACTACAGTACACTTGTAGAAAATACTGATTACAGTATATTGCACAGAATTAATTGTGCAATATGTCAGCTGTTCTACCCTTGTAAGTGTGGCATAAAAGATGTATGTCTTGTGTTGATCTTCACATTGAAACATACATTTTTAAACACAGGATTTGGACCTTGAATTAACCTTGATTAACTTTATGGGAAATTGTGCCACAATGCGAATTCAATTTTTATGGCCAAATACTTCATTTTCTTTGCTCATAAGTTATAGGTCAAGCTGTGGCTCTATCAGATGTGAAGGCTTTACAGACTTATTTTATGTAATATCATGTTGTATTGTAATCATGGATTCCTATTTCGTAATAGAAGAAATGGTAATGCACAGCTTACACTAAGCTTCTCTGAATTCTAGGGGGTGGGTTGGACTGTCTGATGAAAACAATCACAAGATGTGAATATGAGAACACAACAAAACATTTTGAAGAAATCAGTGCACCTTGAAACAATGCTGCATTAGACAAAAACCAAATGCATTGGTAAGAAAGCTTTGTACATTTGGAACTTGTACAAGTTTTGGAAAATGTATTTTCCTAAAACTTTTTCAATTTTGAATGCATACAGAGTGGTCTAAACTTATTTATAGTCAACTAGACAATATCTTTTGATTGAGTCAATTGACCTACTAGGCTACTAGCACACTTACTGATTATGCACTCATCTAGGAACTCATATAGATCCATAAGAAAACTGGTAAATATAAAACTCGAAATTGGAATGATTTATTTCCAAAAACAATTTAAGGAAACATTTTTACTCTTCTTACTTTTTTTTTTCATGAAAAGTAAGTAAGGCTCTATAAAAGTTAACTTATGTACTGTAAGCTTTGAATAACACCTCAATAAACTTCAGAGATACTTAAATGGAGTTTAATGAATGCTGTTATTTAGACGGTACACAGGTTACAAAAGTTCCCTTGAACAGATACTTTTACAGTTGATGACTTTCAGACTGAGGGCCCCTGGCATATTGCCAGTCTTGTTGTCATTGGTCGAGAAAGTATGAATATTACATGTTATGCATGTAATTTTTAGGTGTTGGGCACTTTTTTTTTTATGGGAAAATTATCAAATAACTTCTCCCGCTCTGGTTGGAGCAGGGGGCGTGTCAGACTTTTACTGACTAAAACCCACCCGTGTTCCTTCCGTTGCCTGTACATTGCCAGGGGCCACGGTATCCCTTTCGGACTTTCCCGCAGGTGTTGGGCACCTCACTGTACCCTAATACAATCTTCACTTGTAAAAAAAAAAAAAACAAACAGTGGTCCACATTAGCCCTGGATTGCAAGTAAGTACTGTTAATCATCGGGAGAGGCCTTTACCCAGCAATGGCAAACACACAATATACAGGCTTACAGTAACATTAAATAAAATCAGTATTGGATAATGAAAACTATTGGTTTTGATAGAAAGTGGGGTAGGTACTAAAAATCTGATAAGAAACCACAAATAAGCTTCGTCTTCAATATTTTCGCTTCAATTTTATTGAATGCCACAGTCAAGAAACTTGCATAGTGTAACTGTGCGTTTGCACTGACGAAACATTCACAACAAAACATGCTGCAATTCAAAATTCAAAAGTCATTTATTCAAACTAGTCTGAAAATCAGCACTTTTCGAACGTCAAAATTACATAAGACAGTCCCCCAAAAACGCCCGCCCTTCACCACTTCCTAGTGCTTTAGCTGGGAAGAAGAAGTGGCGCAACAAACTCCCCCGCAGCACAGCTGTCTGAATAGTTTGAAGAACATGATTCTAAACAATAGTAATAATTTACTTTACGCAACACAAAACATTAAATTAAATTATTTTCTATATGTCACATAGCACACGTCAGTATACCAACAACAATCTTTTGTTTCTGTCAAAGTTCCATACAATATTTAACAGGAAGTAGAGATTTCAACATGTTTTGTTGTGATATTTCGCCAGTGCAAACGCACAGTAAATCAATACTGTTTGTGTGATTTATAGTACCTATATACTTAATACAAAATAACCCACAAAGATAACACAATATCATTAAGTTAAAGCTGATAATAGACAATATTATCATTAATTATTGATGTTAAAAAATGTGCAATTTTATAAGCTTGCAAGTTATCTAGCAAGATAAGTGTTATTTTATTTATGCTACTGTGCATACACAGTATGGGATTCGGATGCAGGAGGGCGCAATACGACCCCACAAATCTGCCTTATAACCTGGGGCCTATTTACAAACGTTGCAATGTTCTCGCCCTTGTGAGTTTTGGAGACACAATGGAGAGACCATTGCAACATTTGTAAATTAGTACCCTTGGCCCCCTGTAGGCCTGTAGCCGATTCGGGGTAATACCTATCAGGACTGAGTATAAGATCAAAATTCAAAAGTCATTTATTCAAACTAGGCTGAGAATCAGCACTTTTCGAACGTCAAAATTACATAAGACAGTCCCCCAAAACGCCCACCCTTCACCACTTCCTAGTGCTTTAGCTGGGAAGAAGAAGTGGCGCAACAAACTCCCCAGCAGCACAGCTGTCTGTTCAGTAAAAAAAGATTCTATATAATAGTATGCAAAATGATAATTACATTACGCAACACAAAACATAATTTAAATTACAAAATTAACAGCCATATGACAGCCAGCACACGCCAATATACCAACCAAAAACATCGAGAACTATACTCATCCGTTTGAGTTTACCATTGTGGTGAAAGGATTGGTCTACTAGACTCGTATGTTATCAGTAACATACGAGTCTACCCGGCGCACCCTGGACAGCTAACAGTCAGCTGTTAGCTGTCCAGGGTGCGCCGGGCATTTGAAATCGCAGTACGATTGATATTAACACAGCTCGGGGAGTATTATGGTAGGCTCCTTTCTTGCACATATAAGTAAGCAATACTCAGATACATGACACACGGTGGACAAAAGGTCACAGCACACCATAAAATTAATACATTATTACTTACACGTAACGACGGCACGGTTGGCCCAGTGGTTAAGCGATTGACTGGTGCGCTGCGTGTCGCGGGTTCGATTCCCGCACGGAACAAATATTTGTATGACCTACAAGTAGTTGTTCCGGGTCTGGCTGTTTGTTTATGTGAGTAAAACGCACCCACGATACAGGAGAAATTCCTAGTGTGGGGCAAAGTTTAAAAAAAAAGAAGATAATTAGGTAATTTCTGCTTAATAGTAATAGTTTGGCAACTGGACCAGTTTCAATAAAGGATTGCCAGCAGACTAGATCCAAATCCAATAAACACCTAAGAGAATACCTCAAAACTTTCTTCGTTGTTATTTTATGCAATGATGATCCTATTTGTTTTTGTATTCTTTGTTCACAGGACTAGTGATCTTTTGATGCATATAGTGATAGAACAGTTCCCGTACTACAAAGCAGGATGTTATGTGAACAGGGCATACATATATAACTTAATATGGATGAGCAAGTACATCCCTTCCTTACGAGAACAAATCATGATGGCTGTTATTAATAAGTAAGTCAATTTTCTTTATAGGGTTCCCCTAAAGTTGCAGCTTCATTTATTTATTTATTTATTTATTTAATACTTCAAGCACACAAATGTACAGAGGCGGACTTAATGCCATGGGCATTTTCTACCAGTCAACCTTCGGGTGATGCAGAGACAAACAGTGGTAGGTGCAACAGAGAGATTTGAAGATTTTAATATTTAAATATAAAGATATACATATATACCTATTAAAAACTATAAATATAATAAATACACCTAATTATACATAAATATAAGTACAAATAAGACAAACAATGGGAAAAATTACCGTTGTAATGATACTGGCAGCTTCTTGCGAATATGCTCGCGAACTTTAACTCGAAAAGATAAACGGTTGGTCGCCATCCTGATTTCCTGGGGGAGCGCATTCCACAGAGAGATAGACTGAATGAAGAAGGAAGAGTGAATGAAGTCTGTGCGGTGAGTGGGACATTGAAGAAGACGATTGTGAGATGAACGTAGATTTCTATTGTGGTTGGCGCAAATGTACTGAAAGTGGGGGGCCAGATAACTAGGGGAAGAGGGAGAGTTAAGAAATGAAAACAAGGTGGTCAACGCCCTTTGCTCTCTGCGCTGGCGTATGGGCAACCACCTTAGAAGCGACCGATGCGCAGAGACATGATCATATTTACGCAGATTGAAAACGAATCGAATGCAGTTATTGAGAAGACGGTCAAGTTTGTTGAGGAGATCTGCATTCAGGTCATAGTAGCACACATCACCATAATCGATGATAGGGAAAATTAAGGACTGCACAAGCATTGTCTTCGTACTCGATGGCAATACATTTTTCAATCGGTATAGAGCCCGCAGCGTTCCAGTAACCTTCTGGCTTACCCTAGCGACTTGAGTACGCCAGTTCAGTGTATTATCAATGTCATTATTAAAATTGAAAAAGCCACAACTTGCACTCTGCAACCAACTTGCACATTGTAAACAGTAACAGCAAGTCGTCTTGCTGCATGTTTTACTTCAACTTGTTGTGCGTTTTTGCCAAAATAATAAAAAGTACTAAAATAATTTACTACAAATTTTCAGAATGATACTTATGGACGTAAATATAGTAGAAAGTGAAAAGAATAAACCACAATCTGACACAATGTTTGATATGGAAATAGACGACCGTGACGAAGTTTCCGAGACCCTGGACTATTGTATGCTAGAAGTTCTAAAGTGGTTGGAAGACGAGAGGGAACCCACGATGAATATACTCTGCAATGTGTTCGACAGGATTATACTACCTACGTATGGAATTAGGTAAGTGAAATAACTTTTGGCGTTCTCAGCATAAATAGGGTTCTAATAAAAAAAAAAAACAATACACAAAAGCCCAATGAAAGGTGCGTCTGGCAACGTACAGGCAACGGAAGGAACACGGGTGGGTTTTAGTCAGTAAGAGTCTGACACGCCCTCCTACTCCAACTAGAGCGGGAGAAGTTATTTGATAATTTCCCATAAAAAAAAAAGGTTCCGTAGTTGGGATGACTTTATCCCAAGAACAAACTTAACTTAGTTGTTGAGAAACATGTTCTCCCATACATCACGGTCAATTCTCCAACTGCAAATGTAAGTTCGTAATAGCAAAAGAAAAGAAAATCTGATAAAACTACGAATTATCAATTTTCGGACTTTTTCCTTTACTTGTACTATGAGACCTTGGTTCCTGCCACATTTCATGATTCTAGATCAACGGGAAGTACCCTGTGTAGGTTTTGATTTATTTGCGAGTATCATAAATGGCCGTATTTTTTTATTGCGTTGATTTAGAAGCTTGTATTTTTAGACCTCCAAGGGAACATAAATTTACGTATTTGATATTAATTTCAACTTGATACCTCCACGCGTTCCTGAGAAAATGGGTCTTGACAAACTGACGGACGGACAACGAAGTGATCCTATAAGGGTTCCGTTTTTCCTTTTGAAGTACGGAACCCTAAAAAACATCATCACGCATGTATTCCCAGAAGAGTAAGGCAGAGGTGTACCTATAGTACACCCACATTTTGCTAGTTATGTTTAAGTCCCATGTAATAGGAGGCGATTCCATAACAATAATTATCTTTAAATTTTAAAAATGTTTTTTTTTGCATTCCTAGTTCAATAACCAAGTCAAGGTAGATCAGAAAAGCACCTGACATGACAATACAATTTGATATGGTGTTTAACATTGTTTACAATTTAATTCACAAATTTATTTCGGAACAGCATGACTACTTACATACTCAAATGGAGCTTATAGCCAGGTTGTAAAGAGATACACAGTATAAAATCAACATTTAGTTTACATGACACTATATTCGTCAATAAACCAACTCTTTCTTTTTACAGGCACGTCCAATTCCTCCTTCTATACACGATATCAATAAACCAGCAGTGCGCCGACCGTGTTTTAGACAGCCTATGGATAGTAGCAGCTGGCTTACAAGGCCTCGGTCCTGGAGCCTTAACCACACGTCGAACAGCAGCCAGCCACTTAGCAGGCCTCCTCGCCCGATGCGTTCGAGTACCTAACACAAGGCTAATAAAGTACTTGAAGAACATGGCGGAATGGTGTCATTCCTATATAACGGCGACGCAAGAGTCAACGACGGCGAGTGATAATCTAAAAGCCCATGGAGCGTTTCATGCAATCTGTCATGCCGTTTTCTACCTTGTTGCTTTTAAGCATCATTTGCTGTTTATGAATAAAGAAAGTGAGTATTGTTTTTGTTGTGTAAGGTCTATTTTGTTTTGTCAGTGTATTTGACTGCATTTATGTGGGTACTTTTTACAAAAAAATTAATTATATTTCTATTTTTCACCAATAATGGTGACAGTGGTCCCTTTACAAGAAATTCAGACCGAATTCAATACGCCAATTTGACGCTATATACGCAATAATACGCTAATTGTTTTTACCTTTTTTTTTTCAGATGTAAACTTTGTAGAATCCCTGAACCTACCTCGGCTAGTGACGTGCGCACTAAATCCCCTCCGGACCTGCCCCCCGCAAGTCACGCGAGCATTCTCGTCAATAACGCGTTCGCACCAGGTGGTGTACTGCCAAGGAATCATCGAGAAGAACGCGAGGCATACACTGCAGTCCTCAGCGGTACATCAGTACGATGAATGGTTCCCTTATGATCCATATAATTTACCTATGTAAGTGCCTTTAGAATATTTTGTTTATTTTTTTTAGGAAAATGCACTTTGTCACTGTTTCGATTTTTATCCTTGGTTTCTGTCTGTTCCTGGGTACTAAGAACAATTACAAATCTGAAAACCTTAAAATTATAGTATAGTGGGTGAGCAAAGAGCTGCGTGGGTTCGATTCCCGGACGGAACAAATGTTTCTATGGCCTACAGATAGTTAACCCGGATCTAGATATTTTAGTAAGAGATTTGACCGTAAACGCACCTACATATATATATCTGTGATTCCATTAGAAATAGCTTTTGCACTAATTTTCTTATATTCTATTATTTTTTATCTGCTTTTATTTTCGTGTTGTTAGTGAGTAACCTGGTGTCAAAGTTTATATGCTGCCCATGGGCCTCTGACTTGGCTTTACATGGCTTCGAGAAATACCTCTCAGGCATGCCGATTTCCTCACAATCTGTTCCTTCACCGTTTTTGTAGCAAGTGATATTATACGCACATGAATCCGAAAAATCAATTTTTGATTATTTTCTATTATTCTATATTGAGGAAACCGGCATATCCTAAAACCCGCGTGGTGGATTACGGCCCACTCTATGTGACCGAGAGGAGGACTGTGACCCAGCAATGGGAAAATTGTAGTCTGAATAAGCTTATGCTAATATTTTTCGCAGATCCGGTAAAATAATATGGCCACTATGCATAGACTACAAAGACTGGCAGAAGCAAGGCGATGACGAAACCCAGTACTCTTCTATGAAGAGGAAATTAGAAGAAGACGACGACTATTTGGTCATGGCCAGTCCCACGCAACGACTGGCCACCTCACTATCAAATGGCATCTCCCCCGGCTTTAGAACCAGTGAAAATATATTTATATAACCGTTATTAGTAAATAGGAAAAATATATTACTCCTCTACCAGTTACTAGTCGTTGTGACGAATTTCTGATTTTATTTTTTAAGTTTAATTCTATGTAGTCGATAAAATTGTTACATACTTATATTCTCCCAGAGTTTCAGATAAAGTATCACTTTATTAGTTTTCCGTATAGCTAGTGACAAATCGCTTACCTATTTAATTTATGAAACATTCTAAAATGTGTTTTATTTGGTATGTATACGGTTCATTATCCTTTGAGAAGTGAAGTGAGTTGTTGAACTCATGCACAAATCTTCCTAATTATTTTAAAATCAATAAATAAGTAGTGACTATTAAAACATCCCATCGTATACCGGTTTCTACTTTAAAACATGTTTTAAAAGATTATTATATTTAACCCCTGTAGCAGATACAAATAGATTTTATATTTTGGTAACTAGTACAATTTGTCTGATTGTTATGTATATTTTTAAGTAGTTTAAGCGACTGATGTACATTTTTTTTGCAATGCATTAATAAGCTTACTACATAATAAAATTTATTTATTGAATTATTTGTATTTTATTAAACATTTCCGCTGTCAGAACACTTCCACATACATTTTGGGGGACTCGAGCTGGGAACAAATTATCGCGACCGACGAGTGTGCACGTTGTTCCCAGTTCCAGCCGGCCAGATTTCTATCAGACGTCCGAACGCTCAAGCACGGCCCAAGGTCACGTCCGGGACTTACGACCGATAGTTTGCACACTGTAGTGCTAAATGTACAATCCAGATACAAAAAAGCCGCGGCCTACGGACGCGTCCGATAATATGTTCCTAGCTTAAAAAGAAAACATATTTCAATGTGTTAAAAGCTAAATTTATTCTGAACAACCTGCACACAAATCACATAAGGTAACCGTAAACATTTTGAACTATGAGTATTATTAATAAGTTTGCACGCGCCATCATATCGTGTACTTACAAGCGATTCGTTGATAACTTTCATAGGTTTAACAAACACATAGTTGAACACACTGATGGTACAAGGCTTAGAACTATCTGTATACAAGAACAATGTCAAAAGCTAATTTTTAAATCACAAAAATACAATAATTCCTTTCTAATATTAACCTGACTGACAAATTCTCAATCAATTATCGACATTTCTATCGTGACATTTCACTTCATAACTTAAAAACTAACATTTAAATATCGTAATACTTATAAATAAATCACATGTAACGTGTTACCGTTGAAACTAGCATTATTTGCAAAAAAAACAACACTACTAATATTAAGAGCGCTAGTGTGATACTCTGCATTGCTTCGTCAATACAATTTAGCAGAAATTCGATTATGAACTAGTTACTAGATAATTATTGTACATACACGTAAAAGCTAGAATTCAATAAGTACAAAAAAAAACAGTAAATTCGCAATTTGATGCAGTTAAGTATCCTTGTTAAAAATGAATTAATTAGATATTTTTAAAACTTCTAATAGTAAGTTCTTCTAACAGTAATATCAGAATTTTTGTACTAATAACATGTCAAGCAAACATTAAATTAATTTTAAAATGAGACCATACAATAAGCAAAAGCTTGAGATTACCGTGATCTTAAATCTAAAGTTCACAGTAGCGCCTGCTTGCTCAGTAATAAATAATTAAGGCAATATTACATTAACCTAATACCATTCTACCTCTTCTTATGGTATGGATGACGTCTTCTGAAAGACGTAACAGACTTGTTCTGAGGTTGATATTGTTTCGTTTGATACTGCGTAATGACCGGAGTCTCGTTTGCAGCTAATTTGTTGATGACAAAATCATCTCCTGCCTTCATGTTTTCCATCATTTTGAGTTTAGCTTCAATGGACTGGATAGCGGTCTTTTTGCTGAGCTTCAGTTCTGGTTTTGCTCCTGCTAGTACAGCTATCCCTAGCTCTGGTTTAGGTTTCTCTTGTTCATCCTGTTAACAGTAAGACTCAAGTAAATTATTAAATATCAATTACAAATACTGCGCAACCTAACTTCAGAGCGGAAAAGTTATTTGACGAGAACTGTATATCAACTTGATTTTTAGTTTAGAAAAATGACAACATCAGTCAAATATTCCCAAGAACCACTTTTTATATTTAGAAAAATGCTATGATTATAATATAACATAACATCACAATTCACATGTTGTTTCCCTGAACAGGTTGGGAAGTGATATACCTGTAGTACACCCATATTTCTTCAGTTGTGCACAAGTCCCATGTAATAGGGGGCAAGCCTATTGCTATGACTATAATAATAAAAATATATGATTCATCAACTTACAGTGTTCTTAGCAAATTTAACGCTCATCCGTTTTGTACCAAGAATCTGCCCATTCAAAGAGTTCATGGCTTTGATGGCATCTTGCCTCAGCTTGTACGTGACAAAGGCAAAGCCCCGTGGCTGTCCCGCATTGGGACCACTTCTATGAAACAGCATGTCAAACTTCTCAATGTTTCCATACACACGGACCATTTTCAGTAGTTGATACCGGTAATGAGAAAAGGTAATTTGTTAGGAACAATGTTTTAATATAAACTAGTAAGGGAAACTAAACTTTAACTAGAGGAGGAAGTAAAGATAAGATTTTTCTTGAAAGTTTAAATTAATTGATTTTTTTTTAGCATACAAAATGTGAAAAAGCAAAGTAAAACCCTGACTCCGCGTTAGGTAAAATAACCTGTGTTACAGGAGCCAAAAGAGTTTATTATGCATAATACGTGTTTTATATTTAGCATAAAACAGCTTCAACTAGACTTTCGTTTATGATTTTAAAAACCTAAAAGTGCATGGTGAAAAATAAGCTATTGAAACCATTTATTTTACTAATTTTAAAGAAATAATAGGTTTATAAGATAAAATAACCATACTCATTAACTCTGGTGTCAAGGTTCCCGATCCAGATCCTCTTGTCGGACACTTCTCCATGCTGGAAAGGCTCCAAGTGTAGAGGCACCTGAAAAAGAGGTCAAGTATTGATCGATTTTTAACAACACATATATTATGTACACATTACGATCCTTTATTATACTGCATAGATAACTATACAGGTATAGAAATGAAGCTAAAGTGAGATATTAACGAGAAATACGCTTAAAATAGCTTATTAATAAATAAATAAATAGTCTACATACCGTAGCGTCCTCCATGGTTATTGTTCTCGAAAATGCAGAGTTCAACACATAAAACTAATATAATATGTACACGAACGATACATTAACATCATAAATTAACCATTATTTCTACAGCATTACACAAATATGGAAAATAAAATCAGTATTTGCACCGAAATGCGATCGATTATTCAGAATAGAAAAGAATAAATAAAAATAGAAACGTCGAATTGACAGATAGCATATTTATTCTGTGCAGATCATAGACTATATATTCTAGTGAGGCGCCTTATTCACCATCCATCTTGCTGTACGTCCCGGAAAGGCCGCGATGCTGGACCGTAGCTTAACACTATCGTGCGCGCATCCCAAGCTTGGATCCACCGTTGTGGCCATGGTGGGCATTTAATGTATCGATCGTGAGCGACTCCTAATCCAACGTGACCACAACCTTTTTAGAGGGTTGGATCCGCTCCTGGCGCTTATAGCGTACTGTACAGACGCCAGCAGGTCAACCTACCCGAAACTGTCAAATTTTCCCAATCAACTTTGAACGGTAAACTTTAGTGATAAAGTTGAAAATCTAACAGAAGAAATTTGACAGAATGTAGTAGGTTGATGTGCTGGCGTCTGAACGTCCGCCCAAGGCTGCGGTTAATGTTACTGGATTGGGGGTATTTTCGCGATTTTACCCCAAAATTCTCTAAATCGATTAACGAGTTCATACTTGCAACTTCATACTCACGAAATACGGAAAAGAGGGGTGGTGTGTGTATTTTAATTAAACAGTTCTTGGAATACAAAATAATTCAATTATGTAACGAAATGGCAGTTAATAAAATATTTGAGTGTTGTGGCATAGAAATACCACGTTATAACTGTATTATTGTATGTGTATATAGGACACCCAATTCGAACATAGCAATATTTTTTAATAAACTCGAGTCTCTATTGCATAAACTAAGTGACAGAAAAAACAAAAAAATTATACTGGTAGGAGATCTAAACATAAATACCCTTACGACTAACAAAAATGCCACTACACTAAAAGAAATACTTTTAAACTGCAACATGACTTTAAAGATAAATACTCCGACTCGACATACTTCTTGCATTGACCACATCATCACTAATATACTAGACTCGTCAGGGGAAACATGTGAATTACATCTATCGGACCATAATACTGCTCAGATGTTGACATTCACATCAAAAATATCATCGAACAAGCATGCTCCATCGCATTGTTTCATGTACAAGAGGAATTATAATGAAGGGTACATTGGAAAATTTAGAGAATGCCTCTTGAGCCTGAATTGGCAATATATTTATGATGAAATAGATCCTAATGCGGCTTTTAATAATTTTCATGAAACCTTTTGCCTATTATATAAATTAAATTTCCCTTTGCAAAAAATAAAAATAAAATATCAAACACCTACTTTAAGATGGATAACTAAAGGTATAAAAAAATCTTGCCTCTATAAAAGATATCTAAAATCAAAATATCATGAAAATAAATGCAAGGAAAATAAATTGGTTTATAATAAATACGCTAAAATATTAAAAAAGTGTATTAACGTGGCCAGAAAACAATCTTCTAGCAAAGTTATTTTGAAAGCAAAAAACAAATGTCAAGCAACATGGAAATTAATTAAAAATAAACCTAAATGTACAAATTCACAATATATAGGGGCCATTAAACTGAATGGCGCTACGATAGAAAAACCTGAAGAAATAGCGGAAGCTTTTAATAATCACTTCATTGATGCTACAAATATAGACATAATCAACAAGAAAAAGAAAAACAATATTACAAAAAACACTAGCAATGTAAGTAATAGTTTATATCTCGAATCTTGCGAACCCAATGAAATCAATAAAATAATTGAATCACTAAATAATACCAACGCAGTGGGATATGATGACATTTCCACCCTCATAATAAAATCATGCGCCGATATATTATCTCCTATCCTAGCTCACCTTGTTAATATAAGTTTCTTTGAAGAAAAGTACCCGAACAAATTAAAGATCTCAGTTGTAAAACCAATATTTAAAAAAAAAAAAAAACATGATATAGACAATTATCGTCCAGTGACATTAATACCTATAATTTCAAAAATATTTGAAAAAGCGATGTATAATCGAATTGACTCATTTATATCCAAATACAATATAATAAGTACGGAACAAAATGGTTTTCAAAGAGGAAAGTCAACCGCACTAGCTTGTTATCAACTAATAAAATCGATTACGGAGAATATAGATAAGAAGATACCAGTCACGGCAATATTTTTCGACATGACCAAAGCATTTGACTTTGTTAATCATGATATACTGTTAGAAAAGTGTGAGAGTTACGGAATAAGAGGAAAAGCGTTAAATTGGCTAAAAGATTACCTAACGAATAGACAACAACGGGTTGAAATTTTAGGCGTTAATAAAGACAGAGAAGTGATAACGTATAAATCTCAGTACAGGACCAATACGCATGGCGTGCCTCAAGGTAGTATTTTGGGGCCATTGCTTTTTCTTCTTTACATAAATGATTTGCCAACAGTGACGAGGAATAAGTGCGTGTTGTTTGCAGACGACATCTCAATGATAATAAATAAAGATAATGAAAATGAAAAATTTGAGGATAAAATTAATGCTGCAGTAGAAGCTGTAATAGAATGGCTCGAACAAAATAATTTATGTGTGAATGTTTCAAAAACAAAATATATTAATTTCTCTAATTACAAAATGACAAATGAAGCAATGAAAATTATTGGAGGTGATAATGAAATTGATGAAGTTGACCATACGAAATTTTTAGGCATAGTAATTGATAAAAACTGTAATTGGAAAAAACACATTGAAAATTCATGCAATAAGCTAAACAGCTTTGTATTTGCACTAAGAAATCTTAGGAAAACTGTTGGACGGAATGCCGCGCTGTTAGCTTATCATGGATATGTCTCATCTGTGCTAAGATACGGCTTAATTATATGGGGTAATTCCACTGACAGCAATAAGGCATTTATTGTGCAAAAAAAATGTTTACGAGCTGTGTTTGGTGCAGACCCATTAGATTCGTGCAGACCTATTTTTATAAAACATAGATTATTAACATTAGCATGCTTATACATATTGGAAATGGGAGTATTTGTAAAAAATCATCCTCACCTATTCAGTAAAGCCGATAGCCTCAATGTTTATAAGGTGGGCAAAATGTCAAGGGATCCAACAAAATTAGCAATGCCAAGATGTAGAACAGCGTACTGCCATAAAAACACGAGTCGAATGGCAATAAAGATATTTAATAATATACCGAAGGATATTAGAGAACTGCGAACCAGCCTATTTCAAAAGTATCTCAGAGCATGGCTTATAGGAAACTGTTTTTATAGTATTAAGGAATTTATGAATTTTAGGACAAATGGGAAAATTGCAGGACATGTAAATTACATTTGACATTTTTAATTTAAACTATTGACATCATATTTTGTAATTTAATTTCTTTGGTTACCATTTGAAAGTATTATTAGAAAATTTGTAATTTAATTATTTTTAGTTGACATTTGTAATTTGATAATTTAGACAATTCTTGATTTAGTACTTATTTTTTTTTTTTATTTTGACATTGGAATTTAATTATTTTGTTAAATTAGAATCATTGTTATTTTCACAAAATTTGCATGCCGAATTTAGTTGGCGGAATATGAAGAACTATTGTGTATTTGTTATAAAATCTGTAAAATACCATATTTCAGGCAAATAAATGAATCTATCTATCTATCTATCTAATCCCTTTCAAAATAAAATGGCCCTAAGCCGCTAAGCCATGCATAATATTAATCATTTTACCGGCTTTTAGCAATCCCTAAATTTATTATGATAACTAAACTAATATGGTGAATAAGGCGCTTTACATGTTCTGTGAATCTATTACTATATACTCTATGGTTCTATGCTTGGAATTTGATTGACGCAAAATAATGTCAACGGGAAAAAGATAAACAATATACATGCTTTTTTCGAGAATTAATAGATAAAAACACTAACATTATGACAATCTATGTTTACTCCTCATAAACTATGAAGGCAATAAATAGAAGGATCCCAGGTATATTGCCGCCCCCGCCAAAAAACGAAGTCGACGGGAAGATCACAGATTTGTCATCAAAGAACACCGTAGAACTTATTGAATTACGAGATAGGCAACTGAAACTCTTGAATAATAAAGCTTTTATATCCAAGCTGCCTGATAAAGGAGCGAAGATCCAAGTTTTATATGATAAAATTATAAGTGAACTGAAGGCTAAGCAAGATGAGGAGCAGGCTTGTCGTATGTTGGATAACTTAAAACTTAGTGGTGTAAACAAAAATGTGCAACAAGTAGAATGGGTTGGCAACATACAAGGTAAAAATGACCCAAATCTTGACTCTGATGATGACAGTGAACCAGAAGATGTGTTACATATCCTCAGTCAAACAACAGCTATGGAGAAACAAGTGAAAGTATTATCCCCTGAAAAGCCACTTATAACTACTGAAGATTTGTTGAAAATTGGTGAGTTACCCCATGTGAAGTACATAGTAGATATGACGGAGGTCAAACCTAAATCTCAATCTTCGAGGAACTTCAAACCATATCAGACTACAACATCAAATGCCCATAATCCAGAGAAAGAGATATTGAGGAAAAAGCACAAACATTGGGAGGTGACCGCTGCAACACCTCCATCAAGTGTCTATGGTGCAGCCAAAGTTTTGTCTATAGGAGAATCTTTGAAACTCCAAAAAGAATATAACACACATTTAAAGGAAGTAGAGGCACATCATGCAGCTGAGAAGTTACTGGCTCATGCAGGAATCAAAATGGCTGAAATGCCAGCAGATAGAAGTAATTTTGGAAAATATAGAGAGGGAGATAGTGATGGTTCTGATGTATCAGACCTTGAAGGTAGTGATCAAGAGGTACATGATACAGAGCCTGAAAGGGACGGAGCCTTTATTACAGTCATAAACACTGAGTATTGATTCCTTAAAGGTTTTTATAGTACTGCATTCTTGTGAAAAATCAAATCAAAGTTATTTCTTGACCAAGCCTTGAAGAATCTGAGAACCATATCAAGGCATGTTGTATTGAATTTATGTAATTAAGGTTAATATTTTATACTAAGAGAATGAATTATTTTGGTCATAGAACATTTTTTATTTAAATTATGCCTTTCCTAAGATGGTTGTTTATAGCTAAACAAAGACATCTTCCAGGTTTTCGTTTCATATTTTTTAACATTACCAACCAGCCATTTCCAACACACCTGCTTGGCAGGTTATAAGTCTTTACTTCACAGTTCTAGAAGAGTCATATTGACTCTCCCAATAGACGTCCTGTCAAAATTTCAATATGGTCTTTGAGTTCATACAAAAATCCCATAGAAAAAAGCACTTTCAGTTTCTTCCAATTTTCTGGCCAACTTTTAAAATTTTTCTTTCCATAGAAATTATGCCGGACGGGTGTGATCGTTAGATGCAAGGGCTAAGAAAGATGTAATGCCTATCCAGGTTTATCTCGGTATGGGGATAGGCCTCTCCTGTTCCAGGCAGCACTAATGTCCTGCACCTACAATACTCACCTAATGGCTATGTTCTAAATTCTTGAAGAATAACGGATTTTTGACGTGGGAATAATACCGAGATAATACGAGTCCATAATACCTCAGATCAAATTCACTCCTTATGTCGCTGGCACGATACTGCGCGGCGGCGGCGGGGAGAAGGTTTCAAGGCGCCAACAGTTTAGGTAATTTATTTTTAGGGCGATGAAAAATAAATAAAAGACATAGTATCTGCTTTATAGGCAGTTCAGTTCTTATGCAATTTATTTTTCGTATTTTTGTAATACCAGCGGTTTATTGTTCGCTTTGGAGGTAACTTAGGATTTTTTCTCTGTCGAGATTTTTTTATGGAATCGTGTTTTCGTCAAACATTTAACATTTTAATCCTCAACGTTACCATAACCTATTTAATTCAAAATTAATGCTGCAGTATTTTCGATATAACGGAGGATCATGTTAAAGCAGTTTGAGGTACCTAATATAGACTCATAACTACTCATAAGTCTTAATAAGGATTATGGAAGAGATTTTTGGGACGCTTCGTCTACTGGTTGACGTATTACGTGATTTAAGGTTCCATATCGATGACTATAAATTCTTAAAATCGTGCATAAGTTTAAGTACCGGGCACCTTTACCTTACAGAGGGCCTTTTTTTATTGGATGGGAAATTATCAAATAACTTCTCCCGCTCTGGGTGGAGCGGAAGGGCGTGTCAGACTCTTACTGACTAAAACCCACCCGTGTTCCTTCCGTTGACTGTACGTTGCCAGGGGCCACGGTATCCCTTTCGGACTTTCCCGCAACCCCGGCAGGCATCGGTCCTATCGGACCCCTTCATTTGCTGACATCTCTTTGAGGCGCGCGTGGACCACAACGCGCCGTCGACCCGCGCCTACGGTGGCCGAGAATCGGCCTGCGATTCCCGACGCCCAGGGCGTCTCCTGCGGCGGCTAGGGGAGGGCGTGAGGGCGCGAAATTTGCCTCTCCCTCACACGTTCTGCCTCCTCCTTCGCGAGCATTACTGCTTCGCAGAAGGAGGTGAAGGCCTCCCATGCCCTCTCGCTCCGTACCATAGCCTGGACCAGGGCCGGACGCGAGAGATCCCCGCCACCGATCGTCTCCACGAAGACACGGCGATGCTCTGCCCGAGCCGGGCAGACCTCCACCGTATGCTCCACCGTGGTCCTCCGGGCGATGCACGCAGTGATGACACCCAGGCGTTTCCTCCCGCCTGATACGAAACAGGAACCTCCCGAAACAACCATGTTCGGTGAGGACCTGCGTCAGGCGGAAGGTGAGGACGCCGTGGCGCCTCTCTAAGGGGCAACGCAAATAGAAGACGGCGAGACGAAGGTACGGTACAGACACGGCGCAGATACGGTGCAGGCGCGATATCTGCGCAAACAGACGCGGGGACGATACGGCACAGAGTATTATTATACAAGGTGCTATTTAGTGGAAATAACATTTAATACACCTCCTTTCGGTTTTTTTTCGAATACTAATTCCCTCCTTTTGTATCATTATAATTCCTATGTACAGTCGAGAGCACATCAAGTGTAACATTGCGCTACGAAAGCCGCCACTATTACAAGTGCAATAAAGGCGTGCTCAAGGTCAAACTGTATAGCTTGATGTGCTGTCGACTGTACTTATGTTTGCAATATGTAACCGCTATGTTTGCTATTTAACTACTTTAAAATACGAATAACATCGAAATACATAAATCAAATCATAATAAGTTAAATTACATCGGATTTTCATTAAAATCATGGATTAAGGCTGATTTACATTGATACAGTAGCTGGCGCCAGCTACTGTATCAATGTAAATCAGCCTTTAAATATCCATATGGACGAAAATTTGAACAGTTTAAAATATATCGCTACGTATCTTTGTTCATACTGTATATAATGCGAGACGCCGCTTGCGCCTACATCTGCTGGCGACGTGGCGGGGGGCGAGGAGCGGCGTGCCTGCGCCGTCCGCTTGCCGCCTTCAGTCACGAACAAAAGATAACGCAAGACGCACGTCGCTTCGTATACAGGATGCGTGACGATATTGAGTTTAATATTGAGTTTTGCGAGTTAATTGAGCAATACCCGAATATCTATGACTACACTAAGACAGGGTACAGTAACAGAAATGTGCAAGACAAAATATGGCAAGAAATAGCAATAAAAGTCGGTGCAACAGGTATGTATTTTATTTAAATTTTAAACATTATGTCTAGTCTGAAACGGAATCGGAGATCGTTGTGTTAGATATGTTGTAAGATATTCCCTGATATGGTAGGGATTTTCTCCCATTAATCGCATGTTAATGTTTGCTCCTATCAAATTATTTCTAAACCGTGGATTTGATTTTTTACCATCACATGTGCGAATTACGTTATGCAACACACACATTGCTTTTATAATATTATCAACATATTCTGGTTTGCAGCAAATAGGCGTGTAAAGTCCACCAAACTTTGACGCTAACATACCATAGGCACATTCTACTGACTTACGTGCCCTTGACAACCTGTTATTATAAGCTCTTCTCTCATTAGTCAATTGATTTCGACCATATGGTCTCATAATATTTCTTTTTAGTGGAAAAGCTTCATCTGCCACAAAATAAAAGGGCACATTCTGTGTTTCTCCAGGCAAAGGTGTAGGGTTCGGTAAATCGAGATCGCCTAGATCCATAGCTTGTCCAAAAGAGCTAACTTGTAATACTCGCCCATCACTATTTCGGCCGTATTCACCAACATCTATAGTTAAAAAGAAACCATCTGCATCTACAACTGCTAACAATACAATAGAGAAATATCCCTTATAATTTATGAAAGTCGAACCCGAGTTGATGGGCGCTGTAATTCTAATATGCTTTCCATCTAAACTCCCAACACAATTCGGTAAATTCCAGAGAGTGTAAAACCGTTCAGCAACTTCTACCCATTTTTGTCGTGTAGGTACAGGCATATATTCCGGCTGTAGGCATTCCCACAAAACGCTAGAGGTTTCATGCACAATTTGCCGGACGGTACTGCCTCCTCTCAATACATATCCAGAAAGTGATGTAAACGAACAGCCATCTGAGTAGTATCTGTAACAAAAATAAAATAGCAATAAGTATGTAACATTTGTGTGTTTAGATTGAGGTGCCACTTTTCGCATCGTAAAGTGGCTAATGGAGTTATTTAGTAGTAGTTTAGAAAATTTTGTAGAACGGATATTGGATTTTGTATTAGAATACTTCAAAAGTTAAATGAATATAAAGGTGGCACCTCAATCTAACTGTTTGCATTGAGGTGCCACTCAGAACTGGGAAAATTATGGATGAAATTTTATCAAAATTTTGTATTATTTTGTAGTACTCCAGAATTCTGGAGTACTACGAAATTTTGATGAAAACTACTAAATAACTCCATTAGCCACTTTACGATGCGAAAAGTGGCACCTCAATCTAAACACACATTGTAACTAATCTCCTTAAATATTTTTCAGCCCAAGAATGTAAAGAACGGTGGAAGAATATTCGATGTAGTTACAGCAAAAACAAGAAAAGGCTAGATTTGCCATCTGGATCAGGTGCAAAGACGATTAAAGAGTACTACCTTTCACCACATCTACATTTTTTAGACAATTACTTGAAGTCCCGACCAACCAAAAGCAATCTAAGCAAATATGATTGCACAGACGGTAATGATAGTGAAGAAGTCGATGAGACACTGTTTACTGGTCAACTAGCTTCTGAAAACACAAATTCGGATTCCATCTCCAATCAATCCACGCCAACACCGCCACTGCTACCACTATTAAATAAATCTAGGGCAATCTCGATAAAAGATGTTAATAAATCAGCACATGAATATTTCAGTCAAAGAGCATTACAAATGAAGACCATACATAGAGCTGAGCCTGAAACAGACAGCGATCTAGCTTTTTTTCAAAGCATGCTTCCAGATATGAAATCAATGACACCAGCCCAAAAACGAAGATTTAAAATGGGCGTTCTCAATTTATCAGAGCAAATTTTAAATGACCCAGTACCTAGTTATCCTAGGACACAGCCGTATTATCCACGAACACCTTCTCGAGAGACAGATTATGATCCTAATGAAGGTGCAACCCAGCAGACTCTTACATCCAGAGCTAATACAAGTCCAGCACCTTCGTTTACCTCGACTCAGCAGACAGCTAAACATACTGCAGCAGCTAACAAAAATCCGGAAACTCAGCTGACTTTGATATCCGGAGAGTATATAAATCCAGCACCACCGGCGGCAGTGGCTGTAATTGAACAAATAGCTGGGCCTTCAAGACACCGAACTTATGATGAGAAAGCTTATTATCAACTCAGCATTTCAGAATATCAGCAAACGCGGACACCGGGAGCTTATGAAAGAGCACAATCCTTAGCACCTCCGGCAACTCCAACTACATTATGTTTGCCAATATTTTCACCAATAACTCCAGCTACACCTCACCCGAATCCAGAGACATCTATCCAATCTCATGAAGACGAAATAAGTGATTTTAATGAGAACTATCCAATGCCTTGAACTTTATTTATAAATGGCTCTTAGTGCGACAGCTAGCTTGAGTAGTCATGTGCTGTCCCTGTCCGCATGCGCTGATTCTGTATTGTGAGATAAGGACAGCACATGATGACAGCTTGACAGATACTCAAATTAGCTGTAACACTGAGAGCAATTTATAAATACTAATTGTAGCAAAGATGCTAAACCAAAAACATTTTCAATGAATATTATCTTTTGATTTGTCAATAAAAGTTTGATCTGTAAAAAATAGTTTCACTTACCTTAAAGTTATCAGTAGTCTTTCTTCAGGGCTGATTGGTTTTCTCCAATTTGTAACTTGCTTCCGAAGTCCTTCTCTTACTTTTGACAATACGATATGGTAACATTCCAGTGACATTTTATAAACTGTGCGAAAACGATCAGGATATTCATATAATGTTTCCATTATTTTATAGTACCTGTGCTCTTCTGCATTTCTCCACACTGGATGTATCCAATACCTTCTTGGTCTTTGCTGTAAATTAATAATCTGTAGCAAAGCCAGTGCATCTTCATCTTCGTCTGAAGAGGAATACATGTCTTATCCCGTCAATATCACGCTCTATAATGACTTAACTTGCCGTATCGTCCCCGCGTCTGTTTGCGCAGATATCGCGCCTGCACCGTATCTGCGCCGTGTCTGTACCGTACCTTCGTCTCGCCGTCTTCTATTTGCGTTGCCCCTAAGAGGGGACTTATCGCCGCAATAGTGGCGTGCCCAGCACTGGGTTGCGACAATCGCACTCTGACGCCATGAGATCCCGCCGGAGCTCTGTCCGCTGTGCCGCGATTTCTCGCGGAAACGGAGTTACGCCCCGGCGTTTCGACTCCTCGCGCCACTCCCAGATGTGCGCGAGGACTTTTGCCTCCAGATCCCATGGCGGTAATCCGGCAAGGAGGCTCGCCGCCTCACCGGAGACCGTGTGGTATCCCCGGACCGATGCTTCGTAAAGGGCCATGAATCGCACGACCCCCGCGTATAGCCTGCGGCAGGAGGCGTTTGGACCCCCTAGATTGGGCAGGAGCCGCTTCAAAGCAGCCCCGGCCCGCTCCAGTCTGGGAGCCAAACGTCGGAAGTGCTCCACGAAGTTCCACCGGCTGTCGAGGACGAGTCCAAGGTACTTCATCGTCGACTCGATGCCGATGTGAACTCCTCCTACCGTTATTTGGGAACCCGACGGTGGTGCGTTCCGAGGACCATGAAAACACATGGCCTCGGACTTGTGCAGGGCCACCTCGAGTCCCAATTGCCGGATTCTGTCCACGATTGTCGCAACCCCGTGTGTCGCTAGTTCGGCCGCCGCTAGGGAGGTCGGCGCGCAGCACCCAGTCGTATCCGATGTCCCACAGATGCGGCCCCAGGACCGATCCCTGTGGGACACCACACGACATCTCTCGCCGGTTCCATTTTCCTTGGTGACCGGGGTAGATGACGGCCTTGTCCGTCAAATAGGCCTCGACCACACGACAGAGGTAGGTCGGCATCCGGTGATACCGGAGTGCCTCCTTGATGCAACTCCAGGGCAGGGTATTGAAGGCATTGGCGATGTCTAGAGACACCGCCAAGACGACCCCACCCCGGGCCACAGCGTCCCCCGTCGTGAGGGCTCGCACGCGCATGATGGCGTCCACCGTAGAGCGCCCCCTGGGGAAACCAAACTGGCTCTCTGCCAAATCCGGCCCCACCCGCACCAGCCGCCCGACGAGGCGGTCTGCAATGATCTTTCAAAGAGCTTGGCCACCTCATCGAGCAGCACGATGGGCTGGTAAGCGGACAGAGTCCGCAGGGCGCCCCGGCTTCTTGATGAGGACCAGTTTACCCGTCTTCCAGCGAAGTGGGAACTGGCCCCTCTCCAAACATTTGCTTAGGAGCCCCCTTAGTCGAGGCCCGAGAGCCTCCAAGGCTTACAGAGGGCCTCACACACATCGCTTCCCGTTCAAAAGTTTTGTGCATGTTGCATATCATGAGATTCGCATTAAAACTACCTGTCTACTGAGGTTACTGGATTAATTGTATCTATTCCGGCTGAAAAGATATTTCAGTGTAACTGGGATAAAATTGACTATTTAGATATTACTGTTTGCAAGTGATTTTATTCATAAAGTACTGAACCGATTCCCAAGTTACACATAGAAACTTCAGGCCGGTCTGTTGCGCCGCAGGAGGGCGTCGGGAATCGCAGGCCGATTCCCGGCCACCGTAGGCGCGGGCTTGCGGACGGTGAGCAATGGGTAGCCGTCCGATAAGGACCAGGCCCGGGTCGACGACGCGTTGTGTTCCACGCGCGCCTCAAAGAAATGTCAGCACAACTGAAGGGGTCCGATAGGACCGATGCCTGCCGGCGTTGCGGGAAAGTCCGAAAGGGATACCGTGGAACATGGGTGGGTTTTAGACAGTAAGAGTCTGACACGTCCTCCCGCTCCGCCCAGAGCGAGAGAAGCTATTTGACAATTTCCAAAAAAAAGGCCGGTCTGTTGCCAAAAATCTAGATGAAACAATTAAAAAACTAGATTTCTATCTAGACATAAATCTTGTTTTTTAATTGTTTCATCTAGATTTTTCAGCTCGTGACAAGCTTTTGAATACAGCACCCTAATTACGTAACACACGAACAATCACAACCTCTTTCATTTTGACAGTTCAACAACATTCATTGGGGGTGCAGGACGCACTAAAAAATATTAAATTATGGCTTTATAACCTACCTAATTGAGACGAGTTATGGTCGTATTTACAACTTTCATGCAAAATTATCATCTGAGTACAATTTTGATGCTAACTAGTAAGTAGGTACTATTATATCTATACTGTTTATGAGGCTGAGTTAATTATAAAGATACTAAACAGTTTTTTTTTTTCAAATTTTTTTGGTGGCTCATCGTTGCAAACAGAAACCTTATTCGAACTAGGTATCTTCATTTTATAAAACAACAACTTTTTACAAAAAAAAAAAAAAAAACATCTACGTAAAAAGTTTTTATATTATTTTTCACTTTTTAGTTGTGGTACCTACCCCACACAAATTCGAATACCACTACCTGCTAATGCCTGCTATATTATTATGTAAATAACAGTGACAGGAACATTCATACTAATATCATAAATTCGAAAGTAACTCTGTCTGCCTGTAGGTATGTTACCTTTTCATCATCCCCCAAAGGGGTAAAATAGAGAATGTCTTCTTTTCAAGACATTTAAGGGATTGGAAATATAGTCATAGTTTAGTATTTATTTAATTAAAATGGGCCCACTCGAACTCGATCAAAGTTATTACAATTTAAAGTCATAAACTAACCTTTATAACATGTAGCATGTAGGTATTATTTATGTTCAATGGCGGCACTAGAGTAGGCATTACAAATGAATGGTACTCGTACCTATATTTAAATGAATAATTTGTAATGTGGGGCATCGCTTCCCGTTCAAAATATTTGTAAGGCATTTAGAATCATATAAACCAGCTATCTAATTTAATTACGTAACACATTTTCGTGAACGATTACGACAAATTTGTTTCATTTTGACAGCTCAATAACATTCATTGCGTTATTTACGTTATTTACATTTTTTTCGAACTTATGAATCAATGGATTAATTAGTGTTTCAAAACGATTTAAATTCTGATTGATCGTGTTAATCGTGTATTACGTAATTAGGGTATCTACACACATCAACACGGTCTAGGGATATTTCATACTCAATTAAATAACTCGAAAAGTACTGGCCGCATAATCTTTCATACACCGATTTGTTTGTAATTTATCTCAGACTAATTCCAAATTCAAATTTTTGAAAATTCTTTTGTTTCGGTGGCATAAAAATGTCTTGATGTGTAGGAGAGGGAATTTTCATTTTTAAACGAAAGATAAAGTTAAAATTGAGGTATTGTGGCTACAATACCTCAATTTTAACTTTATCTTTCGTTCGTTCGTTAATGTTGGCGTTGCATGGCTATGCAACGCCAACATTTGACGAGGGCGGAGATGTTACGAGCTGTGGGAATGCTGGAAGCTGGGTCTGTTCAGCGTAATGTTGCTGAGGCCATAGGGACCCACCAAAATGTAATTTCAAGATTGTGGACACGCTATCGTGCCACAGGAGAAGTAGCGGAGAGGCACCGGGAGCCAAGTCGCATCACTACCCCCAGACAAGATCGATTTTTGCAAATTACTGCGCGAGCTCAACCAAATGCAACGGCGACTCAATTGGTCCAAAGGCTGCGAGTGGAACACCAAGTGCTTGTGAGTGACTAAAATGTAAGAAGGCGACTGCATGAAAGCAATCTACGCTCTCGTAGACCACTCCGGGTCCCACCTTTACGGAGAGGCAATCGTGGACGACGATTAGAATGGGTTCGGAACCACGTGGACTGGGGCCGTGAGCAATGGTCCAATGTGCTGTTCACGGATGAATCCAGGTTCGGCTTCCATCCAGATTCACGAAGGACGCGTGTTTGGCGAGTTCCTGGACGATGGAGCCGTCTTCAGAACCCTCAGGAAGTTCACCCATACCAAGGAGGAACAATTATGGTTTGGGCAGGAATTCGTCTTGGAGGACGGACGGATCTCGTTTGGGTGCGGGGCAATATGACGGCAGAACGATACGTCGAACAGATGCTGGGGCCCGTAATCTTGCCCCACAGAACACAAATGGGGCAAGATTTCCTGCTCATGCACGACAATGCCCGGACACACACGGCGAGAACGGTAGCAGCTTGGTTACATACACACAATGTTAGGGCCTTAGACTGGCCTGCTCAATCGCCAGATCTAAATCCCATTGAGCATGCGTGGGATATGCTGCAAAGAAGAGCTCTGAAGGAAGTTCCTGAAAATCTGGCTACAGAAGATCAACTTTTTGCGCACCTCAGAAGGACATGGGACAATATTCCGCAGCAAGACATTGACAACCTTGTTCTGAGCATGCCGAATCGTTGCCGATGTGTTATGAACATCATGGGCGCTTTCTCAGACTACTAACTTCAAGTTTATAAACACAAATTAAATGATTTTTCTATTTTTTTCAGTTTTTACTCATAAATTAAAAGTTAATTCATATACGGTTTCCGTCTATGCTTAATTTTTTTTTCATAAAATCCTGAAATTTTAATCGAAGTACCTTAACCATTATTAAAAAATGGTAGAATATTAAATAACGTATCTTTTAAATATATAAGTACATGTCATATAAATAATTAACACATTGATAGTAATTCGGTTTCTTAAAAATATCCCTAGACCGTGTTGACGTGTGTATTTTAAAAAAAACGGACAAGTGTGAGTAGGACTTGCGCTCTGAGGGTTCCGTCTCAAAGCTATGCTTGATCGGCTGCCCGAATTTCCAAATTCGGATTGAAGGACAAACTTAACTTTTCAATTGAAAAAGAACTTTTATTAGAGTAATGAAATACAGACTAAATGTTACTTCGAGACACGGCCTATGAATTTTTGATTCCAGAACAAACTTAACTTTGTAGTTCATATTTTATAAATAGTATAACTATAACTGAACAGTTTTCGGATATTACACTTTACTTGACCTTGCTTCTCGCCAAACTTCATGCTGCTGGGCCAACGGGAAGTACCAAATAGACTGGTTTATTTGCGAGTGTCAAAATATGCGGCATAAATGGCAGTATTTTTTTTAAGTTTGATTTTCGTTACAGCTCCAAGAGACCGTAGATTAAAGTTTTTGAAATCTATTTCAACTTGATGCCTTCACGCGTTCCTGAGAAAAAGGGTCTTGACAGACAACAAAGTCATCCTTTAAGGGTTTCAACATTTCATTTTGAACCCTAAAAACAGATTTGTTATCTGCCTGTTACCTTTTCATGCCGTAACGGCTGAACGGATTTAGATGAAAGGCATACGTATAGGTCATGGATACTTGAGTTAGGACATAGGATACTCTTAATCCCGGTAGCATGTTCCTGTGGGATATTTTCCGACATCCACGGGGACTAAGTGGGAAAAATACGTATTAATGAAGCTAACTCAAAAAATACCCAAACAAAGTTAATACAATTTATATAGGACCTCTGAAATATGACCTACCAAACAACAAAAGAATCATCAAAATCTATTCATAATTGGCGGAGTAATCGCGTAATATAAATACAAAAAAAAACATACTGTCGAATTGAGAACCTCCACCATTTTGAAGTCGGTTAAAAAGTAGACAAATCGGACCATCCGTTCTTACATGATTCGCTTACCAACGAACAGCATTGCATTTTTATTTATATAATCCTTACATAATAAAAAACAAAGTCCCAACGCCGCGTCTGTCTGTCTGTCTAAACGCGATAAACTCAAAACTACTTAACGGATTTTCAAACGGTTGATTTGATTTGATTGGTGATTCATACGGAAAGTTTTTGTGTAAATTGGCTGAAATATGACGATTATTGACGAAGCTGTCGGAAAAAATCATGCCGACTGGGAGCTTTAATGGCGTGTGCCGCGTAAGCCGTAAGAGATACATCAAACTTATGTTCTACAGAATTGTAGATCTTAAAAAGTCCACGATAGCATAATTATGTCTATCTTCTAAGGATGACATTACATTAACCATTTTTATCTTTCAGAATTTGATAAAAATATCATTGTTATTTCCGAAGCTATTTTGCGGTACTTACCGGTATTATATGTATTTATCCTTATCCAATAAAATATGTTATTTAAATTGGGCATTTCATTTAGATTAAAATATGCCTGGACATCATATCATTAAAATGAATACTTTAAAAGATATCACAGATTCAAAATTACGCGTAACAAAATAATTATGGTTGACGACAACGCGGCCGCGTTGTCGTCAACCATAATTAACCAATAAATAAACCAACGCGGGCGCAGTGGTAGGAGTCAATGACCTTTTCCCCCGCTATTAGGTATGTAATCCCGGTAGTACGTACCCGTGGGATATTTTCGGACATCCACGCGGGCGAAGCTGCAGAATAAACCTAATTATTTATAAAAAAATTATTAGATTATAAAATATATACTGTTGATAATTTACAGCGTCTACACTTCTAAATCTAGTCTAGGCCGCAATTTCATCAAAAGAAACGCTAAGATATTATTCGCATTTATATATTTCTTTAGCTTTCTACCGTTGCATTCACCAGTGACTTTTGTGACGTACGTGCATTTGATTATGATAAGATTGACCTGGAACTGTCTTATACTTTGTTTATCTCGACTGGTTTTTTGATGATGGTGTAAGCAATCGAGATGGCTCTGGAAAATGATGCCTGGGAAGGATTTGGGAGAGGCCTTTGCTCAGCAGTGGGACAGAGTAGGCTAACCAAAAAAAGTATAATTTACTGGCTTCTGCCCGGGACTTGGGACGCGTGAAATTTTGGCCCCCGACCCATCGCGTCGCATCCAAATGCCCGCCCACGCTATTACTTCGTTTTCGCTTTGCATTATTTCTGCCGTTTTTCTTTTTGCTCGGCTCCTAAATCAATTAGGGAGATGCAAATGAAAAAACAATTTTTCAAAGCCGACTATTTGGTACTTCCCGTTTGCCCAGCAGCATGAAGTTTGGCGTGAAGCAAGGTCAAGTACAGACGAAAATCTGAAAATTGATAATATGTATTAGTTATATATGAACTGAAATGTTAAGTTAGTTCTTCAATCTGGGATCAAAAATTCATAGGGCGTCTTGAAGCAACTTTTAGTCGGTATTTCATTACTCTATTGAAAGTTATTTTTCAATTAAAAAGTTAAGTTTGTCCTTCAATCCAGATTTGTAAATTCGGGAGCCCAGCAAGCACAACTTTGAGACGGAACCCTCAGGGTGCCAGTCCTACTCACACTTGTCCAGTTATTAACATATAAAACAGCTATCTAATTACGCAACACATTTTCGTAAGCGATTTCGACAAATTTGTTTCATTTTGACAGTTCAACAACATTCATTGCGTTATTTACGTTGTTGAGCAGATATTTTTTTCGAACTTTGTAAGCATTGGATTAGCAATTTGTTTCAAAACGATTCATATTCCGATTGATCGTGTATTACGTAATTAGGATACTGGTTTATATGATTCTAAATGCCTTAGTTAAAATACTAATTATTCATTTTACTATTATTATCACCATTAATTTGTAATAGTTATCTATTTTAGTACCACCATTGAACACATAATACCTACATGTTAGAAAGGTTAGTAATGCTAATGAATTTAAATTGTAACAACTTTTGACAGAGTGGGCCGATTTTACCTAATGAATTAAAGACTAAATATGTATAGTATATCTCTTGAAAAGAAGACACAAAAAAATCAATATTACAAGTGCATTTTAAAATCATCCCCAAATTTATCCCTTTGGGGGATGATTTTACAAAAACGCTGAAATGCGTAATTCTTTATTTCTTACCAAAAGCATAAATTTGAATTTGCATATTTTCCCAAACTTACTATCGAAATCCGTTCAGTGGTTTAGCCGTGAAAAGCTACCATACAGACAGACAGAGTTACTTTAGAATTTATAATTTATAATGGATTATTAGGATTAAGTATACCTAAGTATAGTATAGTAAAAGAAAACACATGCGGTATCTACTACGCTCATGAAAAACGACTCCCTACCATGAAGCGACCTTTCGATTTCGATAACCCCGCGATTCGAAACACTCGCTCATTCACTCAAAATCAAAGAGTATCGCTCACTTCACTCGTTCGCGCGCGCTCGCGAGTGTTGCACGTATCTCCATATTTTTTGTCAATCGCGTTAATACATCGAAAAGTATTGACAGTAAACTCATATCAGTTTGTGAAAATGGCACCTTCCTCCAATGCTGTTGTTGGAATTGATGATGATCAGCGATTCGCGTTGATGAAGGTAGGTTTTATGAAAAACTACTTTTATTTTATCAAAGAATCTGTGATGTTATTTATGTTTACGCGGTGTTATAATGATATAGAAATCGCGATAAAGTGCTGTTTTAGTGTTTAAAATTTTAATGTTCTAGTGTTCTAAACTCTTTGTCAGCAACTTTGGCTCAAATCGGTATCAGTAGGTTACAAAAGTGGTCTAGTTAATGGCACTATTGTTGCTATTGTTTCCGCTTATTTATAAAATTGTGCTCTAACTTTGACAAAAACATTAAATGAATTGATTTAACAAGGTCTTATTTTAATTTTGAAGATACCTCTTCGTACAATAGGTATGTAATTAAAAATAATATGCTAAGTTATAAAATGAAACAAAGCCGATTTACATCGCAAATTCTATGACGCTCAAGGTAAGGGTCAAGGCTTACATGCACAAGCACAAAAATCTCTAGCATCATACTACAATCATGTCAGTAAACTAGTTTCTATAGCTCTATTTACGAATGTAGGGCTAGCGCAGCTTCCAGCATCGGTTCAGCGATCTCTTGCAATAAGGAACGGCCGCAGATAACGACTGCACTTAAGAAAACGCAACGAAGTGCAACCATTATTCTAAACGTTAGGTAGGTACCTATGGCATGTACATTTATTTACAAAAATCCTTTAATCATAAAGCGATTTGGAGATAAAACTATTATGGAAACAAAGTAGGTAAATACCTTGTTACGTAGGTACCTAGGTATAGGTATTTAATCAGCGATAATTAGATACAAAGTTATAAAACTCAAATTCAAAGCATTTATTTCAATTAAACCATTTACAGGCACTTTTGAATGGTCAAAGAGTCGGTCAGTTAGTCAGAAAGTTGAAGCTAGTTGCCCATTCCAAAACGTAGATCTCTATGGAGAAGTACTGGCAAGAAACTTCAAGGACACTCTTTTAAATATCAAAATCCTGGGTACATTATTCTTGTTGTCTCTATATGTGAGAACAATGTAAAAAAAAAACAAAAACGATTAAAAATAAGCCCTGGCAGATAAGAGATGACCAGTCACAACTTACGCCGCCATTTCACGAACATGACGCGTGGATCAGCACCATCCAGATCAACCATTTTGTAAGGAACCGAATGATCCAACACACTCGCCACCATCAGCGAGACATTTAAGTGAGCATGACATACTCTCAACTGCCATGCTCTTTCAAGTCAACATACAACATAATAACATAATAAACGGCTCCATGGTTCCACATTTACAAAAATTGAAAAAAAATGCTTCTAAATTATACAAAACTATAATTTGCAATGTACCTATTTAAAATTAAATTATAAATTTAGATTAAAAGAAACAATCGACAACAACAAAAAGAAAAAACCATGATTATTTAATGGAGTATTCAACAAATAAAACTTGGTTAAATAAAAAAAAAAAAAATATTAAGTTCGTAAAGTCAGACCAAATTAAAAAGGGGACGCAACTCTTCCAAATATAATTTTTTTAACTAGTGAGCCCAAGTGGCTGTGAATCAAGACCAGCATTTAAGCCAAGCATTTTTCTCTACCATGTAATACCTATACTTGTCTACATAATGTGCTTTTAATGCATGTTTTAAATTTCTTCTTATTATAGTTGAAGAATATCGAGTGGTATTTTATTATAACATTTTACACAGTACCCAATAAAAAAAGTGTGTAAATTAGACAATCTGAAACGTGGTTGATCTAATTTGTTCTTATTTCTAGTGTTAAAATTATGCCTGTCATTTATCTTACTAAAAAAATGTAGATTTTTTCGAACATACATAATGTTTTCATATATATACTGACAAGGTACCGTCATGATGTTGTAGTGGCTCTGACAGCTCTCTTTTGCAGAATAAAGATTGAATCAAAATCTGCGGCCCGTCCCCACAGCAAAATACCGTAAGACATGAAACTCATGAAAGTAACTAAAATAGACCCGTCTCGCGGTATCCACGTCTGTTAGTTGGCGGATTTTTCAAACAGCGCGCAGCGTAAGCGGCTGAACTTAGCCGCCCTGCAAGTGATGAATTCTAGTGTAGTAAGTTAGTATATAAGTACGTAATTTATATTCCGTGTATTCCTAATATAAGGTACTCACAGTTTAGTTTTCCTGTAACTGCATTTATTATTGCAGGTATATCGGACATTAGGTATGAGATTTAAAAAGATGAACACGCGCAGTTTCAATATTATAAAAACCCGGCCAAGTACGAGTCGGACTCGCGCACCAAGGGTTCCGTATCACCGTACATTATGTAGCAAAAATCGCCGAAAATACAAGTTTCTTAATTCAAGTTTCAAGTATTTGTATTTGTTGTTATACCGGCCATAGAAATACATAATTTGTGAGACAACTGAACGAGATACAGCCCGCTGACAGGCAGGCGGACAGTGGAGGCTTAGTAATAGGGTTCCATTTCATACCCTCTGGGTAAGGAACATTACACACACACACACACACATACCTGCGTAGGGTACCTATATCAAAGATTATCGCAACAAGAACAAGATAATTAGGTACCTACGTAAACAACCTGCCCAAGCTGTGTTTACCTACATACGTCATCAAATAATTACGTACATAATAATCAAGTATATTGTTCTTATTGTGATAATCTCACGTGTAGGTAAACATGAAGGGGTATAATTTAGACTTATCATACCACCAATCATACAGGTCTGTTTATGCATAATTAATCGTTGTCCAAGTAATAAAAGGCAAGATTATTTTATTAAAGCAACTACATTTTACAATCTTAGATGTTTTTTTAACCTGAATTTGAATAATGATGACCAGTCAAACGAGTTTGGGGTGTCATTGAAATTATCAAATGAAACTTTCATTCCCGCAGACAGTCGCGACGCGACACCACACCGGTAGAACAATTTCCGTGAAGTTCTCATAGAAATAGTTACACCAGAGTCGCGTCGCGCCTGTCTGCAGGAGACTTAAAAGGGAACAGGGGCTGCGAGGAATTTGAAAAATAGGTTTTTGTAGAAACTATTGCCGTCGTCTTACCTCAAGTCTGCCTCCGTAGAGTGCGATAGGGACAGCTGCAATTCAGACCGATTATATCACAAAAAAATACCCCTTTTTTCTCCTCGAAAACAGAGCCGATTCAATTATTTTTTAAATATATTTTTAAGAAAGAGTATATGTAGGTTCCTATAATTTTCTTTTATGTTAAAAACTTTTCGAATTTAGTAGGTAGTCCTCTAATCACGTAGGGTCATATTTTCTTTACCAATAAGTTGCTGAAAAAAAGGAAATAACAGGGACGTGTCTACTGCAGACCTTGATTTTTAGAAAAATGAATGCTCTAGAGGCATTATTCAGGAAGAAAAAAGGGGAATACATTTGTATGAAGATTCGCAGGCCCTGTTCCCTCTTAACAGCGTAACAATGGTACCTACACAAAAAACAGCAAACATACTTGATTGTGCTGGATTACAACAAAGCCTTTGTTTAATTTTTGCCAACTTGTCTGTTATTAAATGCACTCATGTTCTATAGATACAGAGATACATGCATTATCTCTTCTCGAATGTTATATGTAATGGTTTCTGATCGAAACCATTACAAGTACTGTGATGGTCGAGTCTTTCGTCTTTGTTTTTCTCTTTCACACGTGGGTAACAGTTTATTTCACAGTTTTAACCCGAAGGGTGGTGAGGTGACATATTTCGCCAGTTATTTATTATTTTAAAGAAACCTTACATACTAACAAACCAATGATATAAAGAATATAATATTAAAAAATTGCTAATAGCAAGCCTCCACATATAGTTAAAGAAAAAATCGATAAAAAGAAAGTACATAAAGTTAATATAATTAGTAAGAGAGTAGTAGATAAGTTAACTATCCTTGAAAAATGACTGTGCCAAAAGCCGTCTTAAGGTCGCCACACTGGTGCAGAAGTGCAAGTGCAAGTCGACATTAAGGTCCCTAGGAAGCCTATTGAAACTTAATGCACTTCTTATTGAGAAAACATTCCGCCCGACACAACATATATGTCCCATCCCATGTAGGTAATAGGAGGCGAGCCTATTGCCATCAACCGCGCACAAATCATGACTCCTGAGAAATTCCTGACGAAAAAATTCAATCACACTTTGCCCGACTCGACTTGGGAATCGAACACAGGTCAGCAGTAGCGCTTGCGATCACTAGACCAACGACGCAATCTTCCTTGTATTAAGCCTAGCCCGCACTGCGAATTTAAATCGCGCGGAGCCTGTAGCTACATAAGATACCATGTGTTACAGAATTGCGCCCCCCCCCCCCCGACCCTGGCTCGATGAAGCGCCAGCCCGCGCCGAAGCTGAGCCTGTAGCTTTAAATTCCCCGTCTAATAATAATGATATATCCTTGATCCAGCGTGTCCCATCTTGCTGTCCTCCCCCCAGCAACGCCCTACACCGAGGTTCGTACCCCGTCGTCCCCCCACAGGGGGTGCCCTTAGCAAGCGCTCGCCTAGTTTTAATTAGAATAGTTTTATGACCTTGGCTGGAGGCTTTGAGTGTAGAAGCTTAAGGTGGCCACAGGAAAGTCCGGTTAAGCAGCTACGACCTTAGTGGTCACCTGCGACCCGAGTAAAAAAGGGCTAGGCCTTTTTGGCATCATCCACCGTCTCCCTTAAAATCTCTTAATAGAACCGATACTTAACTACTCTTTACCTAATTATGTTCAAGAAGCCAAAACGCGACTACAGAGCGCACCAACGCGAAGTTTTACAAGCCCGGTGTTTGAACTTAGGCCAATATACTCGTCCCCTATGACACGAGAAGATGAGACAAAAATTATTACTGCTGAAATCTCAGGACACATCATCATGATGTCATGTCTGTCTCTCCCCACCTGCTTACCCTTTTCGTGAATACAGGCGTGAATCGTGATGTAGTAGGTATTATGTCACACATTAGGTCGGTATACCAAATACTTGATTTCGGTCACAATCATTTCCTGCTGTCTTAATAAAAAACCAGTCATAATAATATATTAGAGTGCAAAGATCTCGCCCCACTTTCTCAAAGTCACTTTTAGCTATCCGACCCAGACTTCTAGTTTTAATTTAAAATGCAATACACTTGCATAACGCATTATATTTATTAATAGAAAGGAATACCTTGTAACAACTCTGATGGTTACGTAAACATGATAATCCACTCTCAAACTGGAATGCAATTTGGTAGTTATACATAGGGATGATGACATTTTTTTTTAAATACGTACCCCTTTTTTTTTCTTTTTTTAAGTTATCAAAAGATTGCGGCGATACATTGAGTTAAAATGTGCCATGACGTCACGAGTATGTAGATTTTATACTTACTTGTGACGTATCAACCCCCACTCCCCAACTTTAATGCGTTTTATCTAAGTATTTTTTTATTAACATGATAAAGCAAAAAATTAAGAGTGTAATATTTTTTTGAAGGATGGACTATATAGTTTTTTTTTTTTGACCCAGGCGTCATCCCTATTATTATCGTCATCCTTATTATTAGTATGTATGCGTACTGAAACCTATCTTACCAAGTAAATTGGCTAGTATAAAGCTGCGGCCCGTTAAGAGGGAACAGGGCCTGTGATTCTCCATACATAGATAGATCATTAATATTTTTTTCATAAAATTAACGTCTGCTGTAGTCACGTCCATGTTATTTCCTTTTTTTCAGCAACTTATCGGTAAAGAAAATATGACCCTCAAAAAATTACAAAAATGCCCCATTTTTACTGCCGTGATTAGAGTAGTACCAGACAAATTCGAAAAGTTTTTAACATAAATGAAAATGATAGGAACCTAGACATACTCTTTCTTAAAATTTTAATTTAAAAAATAATTGAATCGGTTCAGTTTTCGAGGAGAAAAAAGGGGAATACGAAACGTCGATTTCGTCAATTTTTTTTTTGTGATATAGTTGGTCTGAGCTGTAGCTATCCCTATCGCACTCTACGGGGGCAGACTTGAGGTAAGAAGACGAACGAAGAATAGTTTCTTCAAATACCTATTTTTCTAATTCCTCGCAGCCCCTGTTCCCTACCCACGCAGGCTAGGCTTAGCATTGCTGATAAGCTAAATTAAAATAAAAGTCATCTTTCAAATGATGAATATTAATTAATTATTTATTTAGGTACTTACACTTATAGGCTTTGTAGTACAGACGCACGTCAACCTACTACAATCTGTTAATTTCTTTAATAGATTTTCAACTTTATCACTATACACTCGACTCTGAACCTATGTTAGGTTCAAAGTTGATTGGGAAAATTTGACACTTTCGGGTAGGTTGATGTGCTGGCGTCTGTACATGAGGGACTCTCAAAGTATGCATAATGCAGGGTACACGTCATATTAATGCGACGCCCTTACCTATCATCATTGTTTGTGGCGACTAACCATTAGCTACCGACAAAGGTTGACCCTTTGTCGGTAGCTAATGGTAGCATTGTTCACACAAAAATCGCCCGTCGTCCGGTAAACGCCCTTAAAAGCGTTATAACAATAAAACTTTTCTGTCCTTGAATGAGTTAAGTATTATGTACCAGCAGGGCTAACGACAAGCGTGAGAATGCTCTTTTTCTCGTTTTGTCGAAATTTGTCTACGATTCTGCCATCATTCTAATCCCTAACATGACTGTAAACGACGAGTAAACTCGAAAAAGGCATTTTGAATTTTTGACGCTTCTATATCTCACGACGAGAGACCAATGTTGCAAGTTATTCAAAACAAATTATTTTTATGATAGCAACATGAACTTGAGATTCCGTTTCATTCATTCAATGTTGCCGATTCTCTTGTCACAAATGCCTATAAACTAGACTAAAAATCACAAAAATTTAGATTATTCCTGTCAACCGACGATTTCCCATTCTGAAATATACTAAAGTGACACAACTTAACTATATTTTGGTTTGACGGCAATAAGATGACACTGAGTTATTAATTTAGTGAAAATGGCAATTTTGCTATACTGAATTTTTCAGTTTTTCACCAAAAATTTTGATTGTATTTTATCGCGATTAAAAAGGTGTGGAAATTAATTGTCATGAAATAAAATTCACACCAACACCTTCGACGCACGGTGCAAAAACAGTACTGTATCTTTTTTTTTCTTTTCTCTTGCTTATAAGTATCTCGAAAATGGTGTGTCCTATCGCAAAAATAATGAAAATTTCGAACCCCTTTATGAGACCCATAAATCCCAAATACTCAACATGTAGGTAATCATTTTTCATATTTTCCATACAAAAAACGAAAAATTCCATATAAAACACGTCGTTCCAATATAAATAGTAGTTTAAAACAAAAATAGTAGTTTAAAGTATTTTCATTATTAATATATTTTAATTATTAATATATTTTTTCATTATTAATATATTTTAAATCATCATTTTATGTGATGATTAAAATAAGTACAATTATGAAACTGCCATGTTATTTTGGAGTTTTTTTTTTAAATCATAATTTTGTCTACTCTTCTCGTCGTCAAAATCGAGAACAAGTAACTACGACTAAATGACAGAAGAATCGGAGATTATCTTGTGTTGAATTGTCAAAAATCGAGAGAACTAAGGTGCCATGTTAGGGTTTGTCGAAAAAACATCAAGTTTGACAGGAGTTGACTATTTTGGATGCGATTTTGAAGCGATGTCAGAAAACGAGAAAAGTGAGAGAAATAGACGACAATTATTCACGCGAGAGTGAGTTATTGTCGCGTGCGTCACCTTAGGCCTCCTGGTTGTGTACTTATATAAGGTCCCATTAAAATAGATGGAAAAACTTTTCGAAATCATTCAGACCACCAAAATAAGGACAATGGAGTAAGATAAGTATCTAACTTACAAGAAAAATAACGAAAATACACTAAACATTTTGGTTACCAAATGCCATTTATTATTTTAGGTCAAAATAAAATCACTTTAATCAATGTTTTTTTTTTGTTTGGATATCTTTGGTTAGACGTACTGTACGCTGTGTTAAAATTTGTCCTTCTATTTTAATGGGACCTTCTATTTTGAATTTGATTGAGGTTCCACTGTAATTTGCGTCGTTTGTTTTAGGTACTTTGTTGAATTTGGAATCAGTCGATCTTGATTTTAATGATAAATGTGAGTGACCTCAAACAATAACAATTTACCAATATTTTGTATAAATTCTTAATACCGATGCTGATATGTGACATTGAAAAATAATCGTAAACGTAAAAATTGCCTATTCGTTTTTCTTAGTTCATTCAAAACGAGAATTTCGAAACAGCATGATCTTGAATTCAATTTCGAAAGTAAGATTTTGTAAAAAATAAAACTTGGGTACGTTTCGTTTAGTTAGGTTGTGTAGCCTGTACTATGTAGGTAGGTCTGTAAGTACATAATTTGTGATCGTCCATTGAAAATCATGCTACTTAAATACGAATGGATACACATTTTTTTGTTATGGTAATTCTAACGCATTGTTATTTTTACGTTCTAGTCATAAAACTGAAAAGGCAATTAGTATACGTATGCTAACTAACTACATAAATAAATACTTAGAATGGAACACCGGTTAATAAAATAACACATTGAATAACTTCGCGCCAAGAACGTAAAAACTTCATAAGACAGTCCTCCAAAACGCGCGCAATTCCACTTCAATAGACAATTTAAAAAAAAATAGTTCCAATTATGAATATAAGTACGTTTTCCCAACTTGTTACACGGCTCCGATAGTTACCTACAGACAGATGACGTGATGCAACTGTCTATTACAAAATGTTTGCATTTCGCACAAACCACTAAGTGGCGAAGTGGCGAACAGAGGTTGTCAACATAACTGCACACGCGATAACCATAGACACGTCATCAAATATTAACGAGTAAGCAGGTAAAATCGATAATAATTCCACACCAAAGTATGCCTTAAAATGATGTCATGCTCATGTGGTATTTCTTCTCTTTTAGAGCTCGTACGATATGAGAATATAAGCGCATGTAGTGGTTAAAATGTTAGCCTGTTAGCATGGTGATTGCGAAGCTGACCGTCCAAGTATTCAAAGTGAGACAGAGTACCTAGTAAAGGTGGGTCCTTTAACTAGGTAAGGGATTTCGCGCACTAGGCGGCCGCGGCTCCGGCCAGTAGTGGCCGTTTAGTGGTATTGTATGATGTGCGCTAGTTGGCCGTTGCGACCAAGTGCGCGATTCTTATCGATTTCTATAGTTTACCGTCGCGGTCATGGTCGTATAGTGCGCGAGATCCCTAATCGCTCAAAGCTTCCATAATTGGCAGAGGTTAGTGATCTAAGCATTACCCACCTACCTTTTCGTCACAGCTGTTCTCTATCTGCAGAATTACATAACATCACGACTGTAATCCACGAAGGGTTTGGCGGAGGTGTACCTTACAGTACACCCACATTTTGCCAGTTATTAGTCCCATGATATAGGGGGCGAGCCTATTGCCATCAACCGGACACAAATACCGGACGCACCCACGATACAGGAGAAATTACTAGTGTGGGGGAACGTTAAAAAAAAAAAAAACAGGCTCCGGGCTGCTACTGAGAAATTCCTTATAGAGATGATGTGGGTGCGATAGCGAAATGTGGGTGTACTATAGGTAGACCTCTGCCTAATCCTTCAAGGAATACAGGCGTGATGTTACGTTGTCTACAGCCGTGCTCTATCTACAGAATTACACGTCAATTTTCATATCATGCGGCGATTGAGTCATAACCTGCAGGAACGCAAGCGCATTACGATCGTGTAGCGTGATCGTTATGTCAGCAACGCACTGACAAAGTAACAATTACCGATCACGGCGACAGACATTTAAGTTTTTTTTACCTTCACTTTCGAATACGGTTAGGAAATGTTTTTATTCTAAATAATAGTTACGTGTTTACGTTTTTATTGATGGCAACATTGTGATCGTAAAGGTGGCGCGCGTACTTGGCAGAGCGGTCCTTCAAAATACGTACTTATTTAATATGAGCACCTAAATGAATTTTGGTTTTAATAAGATTGTATAGTCGCCACCGCCAACCATCGGTTAACTTCAGTTATTTTTAAAACGTATCTGAACACCATACCTGATGTTAAGAGTCCTATTACATATTTTTACGAAAATTCATGATTTTTGAATTCAATGTGAATTTGATCGTCAAAGTTCCATCGCCGACGGTTTTTCTTGTAAACCGAGTTCGTAAAATTCGTATACTAAATTACACGAAAAGAAAAATTAAAATGTATAACTCCAACCTTTAAGAAGGAGAATGTCGCTATCGTTATTATAATTAAAATATCTTACTGCTGCTGAAAATTACAGCGTCAAAAATCATGAATTTCCGTAAAAAATGTAGTAGTCAAAATAGGAAAAGATAGGTATGTAGGTGTACTAAGCATTACATATTTTCCATTGTAGTAATTTTTAGGGTTCCGTACCCAAAGGGTGAAACGGGACCCTATTACTTAGACTCCGTTGTCCGTCTGTATGTCCGTCTGTCACCAGGCTGTATCTCATGAACCGTGATAGTTAGACACACGTTAGACAGTTGAAATTTTCACAGATAATGTATTTCTGTTGCCGCTATAACAACAAATACTAAAAACAGAGTAAAATAAATATTTAAGGGGGGCTCCCATACACTAGACATGATTTTTTTGCCATTTTTTTAGATAATGGTACGGAACCCTTCTTGCGCGAGTCCGACTCGCACATGGCCGGTTTTTTTTTCCTTAATATTAAAAATACTTAGTACCTAAATCAAATTCTTGGTAACATGAAACACGTCACCTACTTATTGATAATCAGAGTAGGTATTGAATAGTTTTGTTTCAAATTACATTTTGATGTAAAAGTGATTTTTGCTGACCGTGCCTTCACTTAGACTGGTTTGCTTTGGCATATTTTATTTATTTGTCTAGTCCACGTCAAATAATAAATAAATGCTCCCTCAGACAGGCGCGCCGCGTCTCGCGTCCTCGCGCTGACGCGGCGCGCTACTGCTGACGCGGCCGAGAATCTCTTTGCAGTTTTACTTTCGTCTGAGTGGTTTCATAATTGGAATGATCACCGCCGCTGTCACACCTTGTGATGATAAATATGTATGTCTGACAATTAAAATAAAATACCGCTCAACCGTCGATTTGCCAGAAGTATAAAAAAAAAATCAATTGTGTCTCGTTACTGACAGCACTTCTAAATACAACTTTGCAACACATTTGAAAATGAAAGACATTTTATTTTAATATCACTCTAGAAAGTCCGGCGAGGTAATTGCATAACACGCATAAAATGGCAATAAATCACAATACCTTTCATTTTGACAATTCATACATTCATTGCGTTATCCGCGTTGTTGAGTAGACGAATTTTTCATACCTATAAAGCAATGGATTAGGAATTTCCTTAAAAACTCTCGGGTTGTGATTGAAAGTGTGTAACACAATTATTTTATTTTATTTTAAATACATATTATTTACATTTTTAAATATTTTTATCAAAAATATTAAAAATAGTGGCCCATCGGCATTAGGAACAGGGTCCAAGCTGCCGGTGGTCAGGGCTCTAGAGAGAGGAACCTCCTCACTATGCGTGCGGTGTCCAGAAGTACTGCTTTCTGAATCAAGCCCTTGACCCAGCCACGCAATGAGAGCCTTCTGAGGTGTTGATCGAGGCTCTCCTTACACAATTATTATTATGGTGCAGTATTGCTGAATCTACTGTTGGTCAGAAAGAGCAATATCCAGAACTGATTTATTTCAGAACACAATTTTTCATTGCAGCACGCTTAGCATGACCACAATAGAAACGGGTTTCGTCGACGGAAGAATAGACAAAATGACAGTTAAACAATCACAATCTGTCATTTTGTCTATTCTTCCGTCGACGAAACCCGTAGAAAACTCGCTTCTATGGTTGTCATGCTACGCGTGCTGTAAAACAACCATTCACAATACATAGGTAGTGGATAGCATGTGCCATGTCATTGAAAATGTTTACTTAGCTATACCACAGTATAATAAAGTAACAGTATTATGTCTCGGCAGTGACCTTGAAATAATTACCTACAACCGCTCGGTAATAAACTTCCGTCCGTGCGTAACTTCCGCGCACTCGAGACTGTTGCGTACTGAATTACTTATACACTGACATTTCGAAGCGCGTCGTTTCGGCCGTTTTCTATGAAGACAATACTGTTACTTATTTATACTGTGGCAATACTTTCAAAGATATTTGAGTGCAATGTTTGAGTAGTTCTTTAAGCTCTGGACACACTGAGGCGAATCCCGCGCGGTTTATTTTAATTTTTTAATGATTAAGAAGTCACGCGACTATTAGCGACAGTTTGAACACCTCCGTAACTTGACACATTAGGCGCGAGCAAATATCCCGCGCGGGATTCACTTCACTTCTTACCATCGGCTTCAAAGAATCTATGCTTGAATAATAATAAAATAAACTAAATAATCAAGACATTAAAATGGTTGGTCTCGCTAAGTCATTAGCCAAAATAATTATAATTTAACCTACCTTTCTACTCCGTCTAACTTATGTGCAACATGTCATTGAACTAAGTTTCTCGCCAAACTCTACATTATATGCTAATATAATAATATCATAGACTATGTATAATCAAGTGTAAGACAACTAGAAGCAAGTAAACGTAACTTTTTGAAAATAACGAATCAGCAACGAAAGCCGACTAAAGGCTGAAAATCTGGAGTGTTAAGGCTCCCGTAGACAGGCGCGACGCGACAATGCGACGCGATTCTAGTTGAACAATTTCCGAGAAGTATTCATAGAACCTGTTCTACTAGTGTCGCGTCGCGTCTGTCTGCACCAGCCTTAACACTTCAGATTTTCACCATGTAGGTAAATAATTTATCTACATCCCATAAATATTTAATTTTTACCAAATGTCAAAATGCATAGTTATCACGAATTGCATATCATTAAGGTCAACTTTTAAGGCATTCTATATAAAACATTTTATAAAACATCCTTGAACAAATCACGCGAGATTATTATCATTCATTATGTACTTAGCGATGATGAGAAGCAACACTCGATTATTACTTGTCTTACATTATTGCATAAGCTGAAGAAGCCACAAGCCTGGTAATTACGACTGCTAATGCATTGCATAGGTGAATCATGTAACGATACCCGATTGTCTTTGGATGTATTAAAAAGCGATCTAGGTCCACATATAATTTTCTACAATAAGGAAAAAATGGTTAAGATAAAACGCATTAAAGTCGGAGAGTGGGGGCTTGCTACGTCACAAGTTAGTATACAATCTACATAGGAGTGACGTCATGCCCAATGTCATGCCACATTTTAACTCAATGTATTGTCGTAATCTTTTGATTACGTAAAAAAATAAAAAATATGTGTCCAATGTTTTTTAATATTCTACCAGACGGACGAAAAAAAAATTACTTAGTCAACATCCCTATTTAGTGAGAGAATGGAGTAAGTAGAGAGAAATACGATAAAAGTGTTCTAAATCTATTTCAGAACGTTTTTAAAAATCTAAATTATTATAATGCTTAAGCAGCAATTCTCACAATTAACGCAATTTAATTGTTATATTTTTAGTTTATTACTAGTTTTAGTTATATTAGGATATTCAGTTTTCATTTTAACAATCTGTTAGTTAATTAAGAAGGAGAAGTTAATCTAGTTATATAAATATTTAATTGTGAGAATTATTAGTATGTGAAGTGTACTTACTTTGGCATTATATTATTCGGAATGACATCAATGTAGTCACGAATTATAAAGTTTATTATTAACTTTGTAAATTAAACCCAAACATGTTACCGGGAGGTGATCGGTACAGACGCTAGCACATCAGCCGACTATAATCTGTCAAATTTCTTTAATAGATTTTCAACTTTAAGACTAAAGAATAAGGTTCAAAGTTGATTAGGAAAATTTGACAGTTTCGGGTAGGTTGACCTGCTGGCGTCTGTACAAACCATCACGTGTTTGGCTTCACAAGGATTTGGCAATAAAACAGTTGTAAACGTGCAAATGAACCGGGAGTGGAAACTAAGGAAAGGCGTCGCAACTTCCAGGACGATATAATAATCATCTGTAGTGAAATAAACAGCGTAATATGCTCAAATAGATACACGTGTATTTTTTTTTCACTTTAGCTACGGTTCTCTAGAAGAGTGGTGGCCAACCACATTACAAATGTAACTTCAGTTCAATTCATTTCAATTTATCTATATTGCAATCCATAATGTACCTACACATACAAGTGGTAACGTAACTTAAATACTGGTAGAACAACTTGCATGAAGTTTTCACAGTAATAAATACTGGTAGAACAATTTCCATGAAGTTTTCACAGTAATAAATACTGGAAGAACAATTTCCATGAAGTTATCAAAGAAATTGCTCTACTAGAGTAGCGTCGCGCCTGTCAATAGGACCCTTTGGGCTTTACGATTTGACTCCAACCACTTTTCATGAAACTCATACGCCATGACGCCGTATATATTAGAAGTGAACCCTCCGGGAGGGTCACCGCCATTACGTTTGCACCAAAGTTAACCATTTTAACCATCCCATATGCGACTAGGTGAACCCTCCAGGAGGGCTCCCGGCACTGAAAGTGTTAAGAAAAAATGCGTTATTTACGTAGTTGAGTAGACAAATTTTTCGAACATAAGAAGCAATGAATTAGCGATAACATACAAAATCATTCAGATTGTAACTGAAAGTGTGTTACGAATTTAGAGTGCAGATCATTATGTCCATTCTGACATTAACTTAATCACAGCTATGTAAATAACTAAAATTATTTCCGTCGACCACAAATAACGCAATCTAGGATGTCAATCAGTTCTTCAACGTAATGACGTGTCAGAATGCACCTCAAGATTAATGTATAATCTAATTTAATCGGTAGCTATGAATAACTTAATTAATGGATGACTGCAATGAATTTGCTTTACACTCACACTGTCTATTCCTGTATCAAGAAACTGAAAAATGAAAATAATTGTCTGTAAAGATTTTTATTTAGTTGAAGCCTTCCACATTCGAGTCCACCCACTTTTCATAGAGCTCATATGCCATGCCATCATACATATGCGCCATATATAGTGGACCCTCCAGGGGGGTCACCGGCACTGAACGTGTGAGAAGGGTTCCTTCTGTATCGAAAAGCCAAGGATCAATTTAGAATCGGCGGCGGAGATCTCTCGCGTCCGGCCCTGGTTCAGGCCATGGTACGGAGCGAGAGGGCATGGGCGGCCGTCACCTCCTTCTGCGAAGCGTTAATACTCGCGAAGGAGGAGGCAGAACGCGTGAGGGAGAGGCAAATTTCGCGCCCTCACGCGCGCGCCTCCAAGAGATGTCAGCAAATGAAGGGGTCGTCTGCCGGGGTTACGGGAAAGTCCGAAAGGGATACCGTGGCCCCTGGCAACGTACAGGCAACGGAAGGAACACGGGTGTGTTTTAGTCAATAAGAGTCTGACACGCCCTCCCGCCCCTTATTTGATAATTTCCGATCCAAAAAAAAAAAAAAAGGATCTATTTAGAAAAGTTAAAAAATAAACATTGTTCTTTAGTGGATAGAGAATATCTGAGATCCAGTTGATCAAAGAAATATATTTTCTGACGCTGGCACTAATATTTACTAATAGATCCATTGGAGCTACTAAAACAAAGAAAAAAATAATGCTTACGTAAGGCTTATTTAAATACAATGAAGCTGTCTTCGTTCTAATCGAACAGGAAGAGATTCTGACGGCTGATTAGACCAATAAGGTTGACACAACAAAGAACACAAACAAAACGGGAATAAAACTAGATTAACCCATGTAGACAAAATAGTGAGTCAACATAATTAACATAATCAACATAACATACAAGTCAATCAAGTTGAATACATTAATCGTTTCTGCATCGATGAGCATTTATTCATTTGACAACCATTCAAATCTGTCATTCGAAATGTTGCACAGTAATTGGGTAGCTTAGGTATACAATAATACAGTAATTTCAAGTCTGCGAAAAGTGTTACCTGACTTGCCTGTGGGAAGTTGGGCTTTGGTAACTCTTCTTTGACGCTTTGTCTTGCCCCTATCTGTTCACTCTAATATTCTGGCGATCCGCGTTTAAGAGCTGTCAGAGTTAATATTCCACAACAATAATTTGACACTGACAGCTCTTGAATGCGGTTTTTGATGTGTTGATCGCATTCAGTTTTTTTTTTTGTGAAATTCGCCCATAATCGAGAACGTAACAGCTATGGGACGATCGATAGTTGTAATTTCTTTGTCATTATTGCAGCTGTATGTAATGCAGGAAGTATGTTATCTATATATATTTATATTAGAAGCTACCGAGCAACATTGTAGTATATTGCATGTGCGCATGTGCAATCTCTGCCCTAATTTGTTCTGCCCGGTTCTGTGATACGTAATACTACGCTAAATGGTTACTGACTCGTGCAAATACTGTTCAGGAAGTCATTACCTAGACAGTTCTTACTTTTTAAAAAAACGAGCGGTCGTTACAGTAGTCGCATGATGTGTAACATCGGACATCTCACCTTGGTAGTAAGCAGCGATATATTAATGATACATTACGGTAATAACATTAAAATGGCGGAGCCTCGTCAAGACTCTAGCACCGCGCGCGCTCATTGGTCAAATCAAATAGCGCGCGCTTCCCCGGCTTCTTGTGACACACTTCCGTCCCTTTTCACGAAATCACTCTCAGAGATTTGATTATTCGGATTTATTTAGATTTGATTGCAGGAAAGTGAGAGGAAAGATATTCCACCTCAAAAAATGTTGGAACGTGGATTATATATTTTTAAAGCTTTTATAAAACTAGTTGTGGCCCAGTGGTAACGGCCGCTTGTAGATCGTAGGTTCGAACCCAGACAAGCGCTTTACTTTGTGTAAATTATTTCATCAACATTGCTCTCGAAACGGTGAAGGAAAACGTGAGGAAACCGGCATGTCTTGGAACCAAAAATTCGAAGCCACGTGACATCTACCAACCCGCACTGGGCCCGCGTGATAGATTACAGCCTACTCCTTCTCGAAGAGGCCTGTGTTCCAGCAGAAGGAACATTATAGGCTGAAAATTTAACCATAATTTTAATTAACACTCGTGGTTAAGGTTGTTCCAGAAACCTTTAACATGTCGGGAACTAGATGCCTTTATTCCAAGTCCAAGATGGCTATCTGCATAACATAATTGCATCGAAGTGTAAGTATGTCAACAATGAGTATAACTTCAGTTGACCCAAGGGCTAATTGATGTATGATCAGTGTTACCATGTACACGGTAATTACCGTAGAAGCATGGTATTTTTAACCAATACACGGTCTACGTTAGTGATTCACTACCGTGTAATTTTCTACGATAATTTTATATTAATTACCGTGTTAAACTGTAGTAAAAGTTTCGGTTCCTGCCTTCTTTTATGTTAAATATTTTATCCTTACCCCACTCAAATGCTTCAAGTGAAAGGATATAGCCAAGGCAACGACATTAAAACAAAGAAAATATATAAATTAATAATAAAAACCATAAAGGGAAATATTCTTGCGCAAGTCTGCAGTTGTTTTGATTTTGTACCTACTAAGAATATGTTGTCAAAAATGACTGCAGAATAAATTTATAATCAAGAAGTTCTTGTTTTAGATGATTATGAAAGTGGTTAATTATAATAATGAATACAAATATTGAATATTCATGGTATTTTCTTTTGCTTTTTACACGATAATTTACACGGTATTTTTCAAGTCGGACTACGGTATTTTGAATCTGAAACACAGTAGGTATTTTTAATCCATCAGCACGATAGTATTTTTTTTATCTGGTAACATTGTGTTTGATTGTATGTACCCATTAATTATTTACTGTGACGTCACGTCTTTCAGTGTGTCAGTGCTAGGCCATTGTCACAGTGTCAGCGTTGTTTACAACGGTTCGCAGTGTCCCCACGTTGCACAACCTCATTGGCGAAGGTCAGGAACCGCTACCACACGCTACTTGAATGCAATCTCAATAAGCGCTTGCGCAAGAAAGTGTATCTACGGGCTTATCAAACTTAGCTTCATACACATTTTTTTATTTTTAGAATTCCTTGTGTTTACGTTAAATAGGTACTAAAAGCATTTAGTTCTTTTTTGTCATTGGTTGTATTGTCGGATTTTTTGTCGTGCCATACCATTGATCGCCTCGATCTATCGAACATAATGTATCGTAGCCGTGAGCCCCAATAACGCACTAGTGGCCACGTCGATTTCGTTGTCGATCGCACCAGGGCCAGCAGCGGCCAGGTGCGCTTGCTCCATGGTGATTTCACAGTAATGTATCTATCTCGCTGGCCTCTGCGACCAGTACCCTAATTACGTAATACACGATCAATATTTGTTAGGAAATATAAAGAATTGTTCAAAACAGCAGAGGAAATAAGTTCTCGAAGTCGCCGTGATCAATACAGACTTCTACTAGATGAGCTCCCTAGGTTAGCAAAATATAATATGTCTGGCTATGTGTGTACGTGTTTATAATAAATTACCTAATGTATTAAAAATATTAAATTGCAGATTATAAAAAAATAAATTATATAAATGGTTGAATGAAAATAATTTCTATAAGTAATATTAAGGATTTTTTTGAACATAAATTATAATGTTTGTAAATTCTAATTTGTTTATTTGTTGAAGTTTGCATGCTTTAATTTTTAAGCAAAACATGTATGATCTATGATCTCATATGCTTTAATAACACCTATGTATATCATGTTTTACGCCAATAAATTATCTTATCGGAATTTGAAACGTTTTGAAACAAATTGCTTCATAAGTTCGATAAAAAATCTGCTCAACAACGTAAATAACGTAATGAATGTTGTTGAACTGTCAAAATGAAACAAATTTGTCGTAATCGCTTACGAAAATGTGTTGCTTAATTAGATAGCTGGTCGCTGCGGCTTGGCCGCTAGTTATTTACAATTGCCCCGTTTAATATCCACACAACTCGCTATCGAAGTCATTTCCGGTGCCCGTCATATCAATAATTAAAACTTTTACTAGTATGTACACAGAAGAAAATTTTAACAAAATATATAAAAATTATAAAACCAAGGGGTGCGGAACTCAAATCCATGTCTAATTCACGACTTATTCCAAGGTCGATCGGCTTAATAAACTGTCAATATTCTACCGACAGGTGTAAATCGGTGAAGGTCAATTCTCACGACTTTTACAAGAGTGTTTCGTCAAATATTTGTCGTCTGCTTTTTGCTCCAACATTTGTAAATAACGCATGACAAACATTGTTCAATCGTTCTAGAACGGAAGGTGTTCCTGCCACTTTGAATATTAATTGGCGCCTACCATAGACACCTTTTTATGCGTCTATGGCGCCTACAAATAGTTCCACAGAAGCGTGTCCAAATACGGTGGTGATTGTGTCCTTCTTATGGTATAGAAATACTTTCTCTGTAATAATGTATTTATCGTGAACGTGAATGATAGCAGTTAGTAATAACAATTTGTTGATTACGGTTATCGGATCTGATATTTGCATAATTTGTGCAATTGATAAATATTGTTTACCTACTTCACTAGCCTATCTTATTTTTTTTAATCACCTGTAATTACACCGACCAGCCCACATCCTCTCGAAGAGAGGCTTGCGTCCCATCAGTCGGAACATTATAGGCTGATTATGTGTTATGCACAGTTCAGCATGAGGTCTCAGACTAAAACAACAGAATAAGGTGTCAGGATGTTGTTCAAGATAGTCCTAGGTTTGGGAATACCCGTTGGACGAGATCATGAGACCATGAAAAGTTAGCAATAACAGTTGGCTAACTTATTTGCTTTTCGAACATGATTCTACGAAATACAGTTGAATAATCTATGCAAGTATGAATATTGACGTTAAAAAAGTTCGCGTAATTTAATTAAAGTACAGTTAAAGAACGCTTAGAACGTTTGTTATTAGTTTATGTGCAAGTGTCAAGTTGAGAAAAACGAATTTATAATTTTCATTATTGTAATACGACTTTTATTTTAAAAGTACTCTTGCCCATAAGCGAATTTGCCCATATGAGAATTTGCCGTTTTGAGAATTTGCCCTTTAGCGAACAAAGGGTGAAATCAAGGTCTTTTTACATAACACTGCGAATTCAATACTTAAAAGTACATACCTCAGATTGATCCACTGTTTTAAACTTCCACGGTTCATTTTCGGATTGCGCATTAACTACATTGTCAAAGTCTTCTACCTATGTTCCGTTCTTCCGTGATTGTTGAGATGAAGTCCCAATAGTTCGACACTCCATCATGGTCGCCAGGTGACTGGATCATGTAGATTTGGGTGCTTTCGAATTTTCGCAGACTAAAAAGTTCCAGGTCCTGTGCTAAGACTCTTGCCTTTTTAACACGTTCCAGGGCATAAGCATGTATTATATATTATATTTAAGCATGTATGCAAAAGGTACTTCGGAAAGTAATCTGACATCGTAAAGGTTACCAATGAAATTAAAACTTATCTTGACATGTTCATCAGTAATTACACTGCAATTCCCTTATCTAATCGAAATTAAGTCACCATTTCATAATTAAGTAAAAGAACACAAAATAAAATCGTAAGCAAGCAATTGAATGTACAGACGCCAGCCAGCACATCAACCTACTACAATCTGTCAAATTTCTTTAATAGATTTTCAACTTTTTTACTAACGAATAAGGTTCAAAGTTGACTGGGAAAATTTGACAGTTTCGGGTAGACCTGCTGGCGTCTGTACACCAAGCTTTTCGGGAGACCGGACATAATTTGATTTTTTTCACGTCATAATAAATTTTTATTACTTCGTTTTAATGAAGCAATCTTTCTTGTAAATCGTTAGGCAAGCACAGTATAATAAAGTAACAGTATTATATCTCGGCAGTGACCTTGAAATAATTACCTACGACCGCTCGGTAGTCGGACCTTCCGCGTGCGTAACTGCCGCGCACTCGATACTGTATACACAGCTTCGAAGCGCGTCGTTTCGGCCGTTTTCTATGAAGATATAATACTGTTACTTATTTATACTGTGACGCAAGTAACGGCTTACAAGATTGTTTCCAAATGAAATGGTTTATTATGCATTAAAATGAAATACTTGCTAACATTAGCGTCGTAGTGTTAATTAATAATCCGCGAAGTGTGAATCCGACCGCGCATAAATTATGGTTCCGTATCCGTAATCAATTTTTCAGAATAATAAATGTAGCATGCTACTGACTTATTTGATTGTTCGCTAAGAAAGAGTTAAATCATGACAATAACATATGAAGCCTCGTGCAGACTGGCGCGACACGACTCTAACAAAACAATTTCTAAGAAAACTTCACTGTAGAACGATTACCGGTGTCGCGTCGCGCCAGTCTGCACAAGGCTTTATACCTAAAGACGTTCAAATATATTATTTAGAATCACGTGGATTATACTTATTTTAGGAATAAAGTTGTTCTAGCTAAAGTGCTCTCTTCTAATTTAGTGTATAACCATTCAAAATGTAAATTCAAGATCTTTTAAATACGTCCACAAAAATAGAATACATTATATCGTTGCCTTGTTCGAGGACGACACTAAAAAAGAAAATATTTTATCTCCAGCAAAGGCCGGCCAGCGATGCATAGCGGATTTCATAACTCGCTGGATGATTTGCAGTTTTGCACAATGCTTTTGTTTAGTTCACACGATAAGATGAACGAATGAACGGCTTACTGAGCAAACAGCTTATAAGTACAGCGTGTTTCAGAAAGGTGCTGTGGTCGAATTTGAGTGACGAAATTGAGAGACGAGTTTTGTTATTTATTTATTTAATACCTTAAGCACAGAAATATACAGAGGCGGACTTAGCCATTTTCTACCAGTCAACCAGTGGTGCAGAGACAAACAGTGGTAGCTGCAATTACGAGAAATTGAGGAATATTTTTTAAAGTAAATATAAAGTTACACATATACCTATTACAAACTATAAATATAATATATACTTATGCCTAATCATATATATTTATAAACACAAATAAATATACATAAATACACGAATATACTAAAAACAAATACGACAAACAATGGGAAAACATTAACGTTGTGATGATACTGCCAGCGTCTTACGAATATGCTCGCGAACTTTAACTTTTTTTACTTTTGTTATTTTGCTTTAGCAAGTCTTTCAGCTAAGCCTATTGAGTATACTAAGGCTGCATAAGAGTGATGTAACTATTACTAAACCAATGTCCTTGCAAATCGACTTGTGTTCCAAACGCTACTGAGGTGTTGACACTACACACATTGCAACCTTCCTTTCATTTACCTTAGATACCAGTGGAAACTGAATGAAGTAATAATCTGCTACGAATTGAAACTGCAATACTTATTACAGCATGCCTATATTATTAAAAATTTATTGAAAAACTAGCGTGCTTCGCACGATTTTTACGACTTGACAAAACATCGAGATTTCTTAGTTTTTATATACACATAAACCTTCCGGAAAAAATTCTCTAAACGATGGCGAACACCTCATCAAAATCTGTTGCGTGGTTTAGAAGAACAACGCGGACATACAGACAAACACGAAAAGCGACCTGACAAGCGAGACAGGCGCAAGGAGAGTCACTTCTGTAGACATATCTACCTAATCTTTTCTTTTTCGTGACTTCTCTGGACTGACAAGAGTTAGCTTTCCAGCACGCGTAGCACGAGTACCATAAAAACGGGTTTTCTACGGGCTTTGTCGACGGAAGAATAGAGAAAATGACAGATTGTGATTGTTTAACTGTCATTTTGTCTATTCTTCCGTCGACTAAACCAGTTTCTATTGTGGTCATGCTAAGCGTGCAGAAACATTTCCTCTCTGGGATTATAACCTTTAGGTAGATAAGGAGAAATCTTAGTACCTACATACATGTAATGAGCTAAAGTTGCAATACTGAGCCAACAATTTTGCAACATATTGTCTTTTCCCGGTACAGCCCCGGTTGGTATCTCAGAAATAAAGTTGCTCCATCTTTCTTTACATAGTCTGTCCATTACATGCTTTAATAATCCTGTTGAATTATCTTTCGGTCGTAAATGCAGTTAATTAACCGGGAAATTGGTAATTCATTTTATGTACTTACCTACTTTTCTATTTTATTATTGCAACGACTTCGTATCTTATTAATGGTAATTGTTTACTCATTTCAAAATGCAATGGCCACAACTTTTTCAAAATTGAATACACTAACATAACTCATGCATAAATTAGACGTGTGAGGATCTCTCATGAATAAATATTAAATACTAGCTTAGCTCAGATAGTTACTTGTAAATTGCATAAGTAGATTAGTTTACTTCCTAATTACATAACGCTGTTCGAATAATTATGTGTTCATTGCAAACTTTCCTCAGAATGTATGCAAAATATGAAATTAAAAAAACCATAGTGCATCATCTAATCGTGTTATCTATGAGCTAAAGTTGGCATAATGTAGTGGTCATTTAAAAAAAACCAGCCAAGTGCTATTCGGACTCTTACAAGAAGGGTTCCGTACCACCGTACAATATAAATTAATTACCAATTTTTTTTTTCTTTATAAAAAAATAACACGTTTCTGGTAGCGGATGCCTTAATTATTAACTTTATTTAATGTTTATTATTTGTTGTTGTAGCGGCAATAGAAATACACAATGTGTGAAAATTTCAACTTCTACCTATTAGGGCCACAGCAAACTGGCTAGCTACTTTTAGCATCGGCGATCGGCGATTTTGCGACTGTATCGATGCATTTTGCTTCTACTAAAAAGCGGCTAAATCGCCGATCGCCGATGCTAAAAGTAGCTGGTCTGCTGTGGCCCTTTTTTTTTTTGAGTTGGAAATTATGCTCTGGTTCCCCCCTGCCTGGGTCTGCCTGCATGCTGGCTGACCCTTACAGTTCATGAGTTCCATCCCGCTGATAGACGAACAGACAGCGGAGCCTTAGAAATCAGAAATAGGGTTCCGTTTGGCACCCTTCCTTCGGATACGGAACGGAACCCTAAAAAGATGTAAGTATATTTATAAGATTTTGACTACAAGAAGACAGCTTAGCTTCAGTCTTATTTCTCATTTCTGAATCAATAAATTATGGCAGAGAAAGCATCGATACCCATTGTCTGACCTCTGTCGTAACAATATGACTGAACCTCAAAGTTTAAAGTTCAGCTCAATCAGTAAGGTGAAAAGGGCATCTATGTATTACATACTATTAGGTACTACAAATAAATAATATTGAAGTGTCTGTTTGTAATTTCAAAAAGTTATACAAACTGAAAAAAAAGACAAAAAAGTCAAGTAATCGACTTGACTTTTTTGTCGTAATTTGGCTTTAGTTTTTATAACTTTTATTTTAATTTATATTATTCTGGGGTCATAATTATAATAGCTGCGCCCCGCGGTTTCACCCGCATAAGTCTCGATCCCGTGGGAATATCGGGATAAAAAGTTTCCTATGTCTATCCATGTGCCGAATTTCTTCCAAATCCGTTCAGCCGTTTTAGCTTGAAAGTGTAACAAACAAAAAAAAACTCACTTTCGCATTTATAATATTCGTTAGGATTAGGAAGTTACAATATTTTTGAAATGTGCTAATTAAACCTATTTTTTTTGTTCATGACTTTTTGTCCTCTAGAGGGCGCCATAAGTGCTTTGAGTTTGAAAAAAAAATATTTTGTCTGCCGTTTCGGAGATTAGCAGAAACAGACAGATAGACTGTCTGTTCCGACTAATCTCCGAAACGGCTGGACCGATTTTTGACGAAACTTTCACTGACAGAATATAGCTGATGTTATAAGGAGTAACTTAGGCTACTTTTATTTTAGACAAAGAATTAGGGTCTATAATACTAGGGTTAGGGTTGATAATCAATAATACTTGAGAGAGTGAAGTAATTTCAGTTTCCTTGGTTTACGTATGACCACAAATTGTATACTATATATATTAGAGATGTTCCGACTAGTCGATAAAGCCGACTATCTGGCCACTTTCGTAGTCGGCGTCTATTCGGCAAAGAGCACCGACTATCCAGCTTCTTACTTTGTATGTATTTCTCAATAAAATGTAAATTGGAGGAATTACGTTAAATAAAAAGCTTGATCGAACTGATTCGATCAAGCTTTTTAGTTTTACACATTTTGAAATATAAAGCAACCTTTCCTTTGGTAATCAGTCTCTAAAATTACATAGGTACTTACTTGTGAAGAAAACATACATATCTATGACATTTATCGAACAAAATTCAAGATATGATTTTAATTGAGTTTTTTCATTTTAACGAATAATAACAGTATTTTCTTTATTTTTTTTACACAAAAACACCGCTCTGACTCGTGCATAATTATTATAAATACTGAATGTAATAATTTATTTGTTATTTTTATAGTTCTAATTTATAATTGTTTTTATTTTCCAATTTTTTTTAAATTTATTTAACTATAATGTATTTTAATTTATTTAATTATAATGTATTTTAATTTAACTACTTGACATTTTAGATTCAATGTAAACTTTGTAAATTTTAGTTTTGTTAGTATCATATTATATCTCCATTTCAATTTTTATTATTGATTATACAAGTGCTGTGCACACCTATAAGTGACGAATTCACCGCAAAGCTGTTGATTTAGAATATATTTAATGTTATGTTTTAGTGAATAAGTCGTCGGTGTGTGTAAATAAAAAAAATAATCAAAAATCAAGAAACAATTCGAAGTAAACAAAATATGTTCCAAAACGCTCGCAGACCGCGATTGGGATTTGCGCGCGAATCAGCTGTAAACGAAGCGTCACGAAAATTGTCAAATTCCCCCGAAACCGTGAACGGCTTGGCCGACTAGTCGGCCTCTTTGGCCTCTTTACAACCGACTAGTCGGCCAAAGTCATAGTAGGCACATCTCTAGAGTACATATATACTTTGTTGAAGCAATCATTATGTTCTTCCAATTGTAATTTGTACAACTCAATGTCAAAGATCAAACTTTATGATCACAATGGGAGGTTTCCTCATCTATTTTCATACAATGTTACACAGTTTTTTGTATGAATTTTAAGTATCTACGTCCGAAGGGAATTAACGTATAGTACTGACTGCCTTGTTTGTCTAGTGTTGGCAAGCGCTACAGCTAGGGTTGCCAGATACAGGTTGATAATTTCCGGGACAATTCTAGGATAACGGAGTCGAGCCGTAGTAAAATATGTGAAAAAAAATAAGCTTATGCCTCAATAATATTTTTACTTTCTGGTTTTTTAAAGTTAATTTAATTTATATGTAGGCGAATCGAAAACTTCAGAAATCTATTCGCCTACAAATAAATTAACTTCGTGCGAATCGCCTCAAGAAAAAATAATACTATTTAAAAGTGTCGAACAAAAATTAAAAAATACTCTCTTTGGCTACTACTTTAATTTTTTAATATTTTTGTCACTTAATTTTGCCATTTTTACGGATCGCGGCATGCCTACTTGGCAGCCGTGCCGAGCGAGTCGTAGTAAGAAAGGCTAGTTTGTGTTCGTAATCCGGGACAGTAAAGTCTAATTACAACAAAATTCCGGGACATTCGCGGATTTCCCAGCCATCTGGCAACCCTAGCTACAGCCGAGCATGAGGTCCTGGGTTCGATTCCCAGGTCGGGCAAAGTGTTATCGGGTTTTTCCATCAGGAATTTCTCAGTAGCAGCCCGGAGTCTGGTTTTGTGCCCGGTTGATGGCAATAGACTCGCCCCCTATTACATGGGACTGAAACAAAACTGACGAAAGATTACAACCATCTTTCGTCAGTTTTGTTTCATGTAGGTACCTACACTTCGGCCTCTGGAGATGATACGCGTTGTTATGTTTATGTTGTTAAGAACTGAGTAATCTTCAAAAATACTCAAATTATTAAACACTAGCTGCGCCCCACGGTATCTCCCGCATAAATCGATCCCGTGAAAATATCGGGATAAAAGTATCCTATATCCGCACCCATGCCATGGTCTACCCATGTGCCAAATTTCATCCAAATCCGTTCAGCCGTTTTAGCGTGAAAGCGAAACAAACAAAAAATATATTTTTGTATCAAATTTTTGATTTAAAAGAGTGTCCGTGGAGTTTCATGCCCGTTCTTCTCCATAGGTACCTACTACGCTTTGGAATGGGCGACTAGCTTCATATTTCTGACTGACCGACCCCTTGACAATTCAATAGTGCCTTTAAATGATTTAATTGAAATAAATGCTGTAAGTTTGAGTTTGAGTCATACAAACTTACAACCATACAAAAAATTAAATCTTTTTATAATATTAATTTAGATGACGTCAGTTGGAACGTGATTAAGCATTTGGCGTCCCAATTGCCCATAGTTAGTATTTATTCGATTATTGATTAGGAAATAAACAATTACTTAGTTCTTTTAAAACCGTGACCTATGTGTTTGATGATGTGGAACGCCTTTAATTATAGATAATGATAATTAACCAAATCCCTTAAACATACATAGCTTATGTATGATTATCATGGTTATTTCGTGAGTTCCGAAATACTTACAATCCTACATGCTCTTGCTAGAAGCGGCTTCTCTTAAATATCTTTATCCGAGACTATTAAACGAGCAATACTATACTCGTATGTATATATATTTGTAATCACGTTCTCGAAAACGGCTCTAACGATTTCGATGAAAGTTGCAGTTGGGTTTCCGGAGGCGAAAAATCGATCTAGCTAAGTCTCATATCTGGGAAAATACGTTTTCTCTATTTTCGCCCGAGCAGACCTTGGATGTCCAGGTGCTTATTATTTACATACATAAACTAACGTGTTCCTTCCATGGGGGTAGGCAGACACTATCATATTTCATATCTAGTTACTGACTTGATGTCCGTACGTATTTTTCGGGTGACCACTGAAAATCAGCGCTGTGCTGTGGGTCCCTCATAGCACAGAATTATGCTGAGTGGAAGCCTTCTTGTCACGGTCATGACGTGCAGCTGCCGAATATTTCTGTTGTTTATATTTTTGTTATTTGTATGCACGTGTCTCTGTGACAAATAACCTTTTTTTCTTTCTTTCTTTCTTTCTTACAGAACGCCAACTGCTACGATCCTTACATACATACATACATTGTACTCCTTTGACTTCGCATACATACGTTCAGACGTCGTTATTTACCTACTTACCTAGTCCAATGCAATTATTGGTTTATTTTGAAATGCATGAAGTTTATTTTGCTAAATTTAGAATCGGATAAACTTGAACTTTGTTCATAATTATACGTACCTACTCACCATAGTATAATCGCATGAATCATGTGGTATAATGATTCAAGAATAATTAGTTTTTATTTTAAGCCATATAGTTTATGACCGTATGACTTGTGTAGTAGTTATTATAATAAGTACCTGGTCGACCGAGCTAAATATACATAAACATGTCGTCCAGATATACCAACGTTGTATCACATTCCTGAGGCTGTGAAAATAGAAAAAAGCGAATGTTCCCAGATATGAGACCTAGCTAGATCGATTTTTCGCCCCCGTAAACCCCTATATTGCAACTTTCATCGAAATCGTTAGAGCTGTTTTTGAGAACGTGATTACAAATATATAAGGTCCCATTAAAATAGATGGACAAACTTTTAGAAATTATTCAGACCACCAAAAGGTATGTAATGGTAAAAAAATAATAAGAAAAACGCATTAGATACTTACAAGAAAAATAAATCAGCTTACGAAAATACACAAAAAATGTTGTTTTTTTTTTTTGCTTGAATATCTTTGGTTAGACGTACTGAACGCTGTGTTAAAATTTGTCCATCTATTTATAATGGGACCTTGTATATACATATATATATTTATTTATATACAAATATTGCTCGTTTAATAGTATAGGATTAACAAGTACTTGTGGCAGATCATGAAATCGTCACCAACGGGGGTAATTATAAACTTCACTTAATTATTATCTTCGTTATATTTTTGTGTTTTTTTTGAGGGATATAATTAATCTAGCTTTATCTGTGTTATCCCAAAATACTTAGTAGACCAAATACAATTTTACATATAGATTACTATCGAGGAGCTCGTGCTAAGTAATACTAATAACATCCATCAGGTTAAGCTACGCTTGCCAGGGCTGGTCCGTGGATGGGTGACCATGTGTATATACCGACACTCCTACGTGCCTCGGAAAGCACGTTAAGCCGTTGGTCCCGGCTGTCATTCATGGATCTTTGACAGTCGTTACGGGTCGTCAGAAGCCCGAAACTCTGACAACCAGTCTTACCAAGGGGTATCGTATTACCCAGTAACTGGGTTGTGGAAGTCAGATAGGCAGTCGCTCTAAGTATAATACTGGTATTCAGCTGCATCCGGTTAGACTGGAAGCCGACCCCAACATAGTCGGGAAAAGGCTAGGCAGATTGATTGACGTCCACGTCACGGTGTCAAGATAACACAAGGAAGTAAAATTAATGGATATACTATAAGAAGACTGTTTTAAATTTCCGTCCACGATAACGTTTCATCGTGCACGTATATATTTTCATACATTTTATGGACGTGGACGTCCACGAGCAGTGGTGGCCCAGTATATTCGAATTCTGACATGCTCTTTACTTTGTGTAAATTATTTCATCACCACTGATCTCAAAAAGGTGAAGGAAAACATCGTGAGGAAACCGGCATGTACTGGAACCAAAAATTCGAAGACAGTCATGTGACATGTACCAACCCGCACAAGGCCCGCGTGGTGGATTATGGCCCGCTCCCTCTCAGAAAGAGGCCTGAGTCCCAGCAGTCGGAACATTATAGGCTGATTATGGACGTCCACGCTAACATCGTCACGTAAGAAATTATAAAAGCGCACAATACATAGATCAAATTAGTTTTTAGCTGGTAAACCCAATCATTTCGAGATCAGTTGAGGAATTTTCTTATCGAAATAATATACAAAGACTGATTAAGGAAAACGTCAATAAAAAAATTGCAATATTAATTTATGGTAACTAAACTATTTTCTGTGGAAAAATAAATCAATATTTTGTTGAATGTTCACAGGTGCACTTTTAATATGCAAAAGAATATTATATTACTTAATCAAATAACATTTATCAGTGAAAATATATAAATAAATAAATAAATCAAAACCATTTTTAAATCCCAACATTTAATTATTTAACTAGGTTTACGTCGACCTCTAAAAAGCATGTAAATAAACGTCTACTGTTTTAATTTGACCTTCTCGGTGGCCAGTGCTAGTTTCCTGATGTTGCAGAGACAGCCAGCCGATGCCTCTTGGAGGATCGGGTCCTTGGATCCTATTGTCTCCAGGAGAAATTGGACTACGCCAGCCTGGAAGCAGATATAATAAAACACTTGTAAAAAATCATATAAAAAGCTGTGTGTGTGTGTCAGATCCGACGTACGACTGGAGTTTACTCCTTAATATGTTTTGAATATGTTATAGGCAAAGAGGGTAAATAAACGCATCTCTTAACCCACTCGCAGCGCGTCGCGCTAGTCTGCACAAAGCTTAAAGCAAGCCCAGATCGTCAGACACAATCTATAACAATATAATAAAGCTGAAGAGTTTGTTTATTTGAACGCGCTAATCTCTGGAACTACCATTTTGCTTTTTATAACCAAATTTTTGAGGAACGTTATAGGCTATTGAACTTCACGCTACGACCGACGAAAAACAATAGAATAAAAGAAAAACAATCAGATTTTAACGCTAAGCGAAAACTGAGTAACGGGGCACAGCTATAGGATATATTTTATAATTATTAAAAAACAAGAAATTTCGCGCGAACGAAGCGCGCGCAATTTGTTTTTAATTTGTATTTTGTTTGTTTGTTTTTGTTTTGTTTTTTATTATTACCTTAGAATAAATTATTATTATATTTTATATAATACAAGGTCAAATCAATTATAACATATTAAAGGATCAGAGGTTGCCACTAGACGAGCATTACCAAAATTATCATTTATTTGTTTCAAAATATGTGATAATTTTGGTAATGCTCGTCTAGTGGCAACCTCTGATCCTTTAATATGTTTTATCTGCGGATAATGCAGTGGACTGCAACATTACTACCGAAAATTTTGTTAACCTTATGTATTATATATGTTGTAGTTGTTTATTATCCCTTAATAAATAAAATAAAATAACTATCGGCCCGCTCCTGCTTTGCACGGTTTTTACAACTTGACAAAACATCGAGATTTCTTAGGTAAACGTAACTTTAATATTAACGTATTATACACATAAACCTTCCGGAACCGGAACCATCTTCTCTAAACGATGGTGAACACCTCATCAAAATCTGTTGCGTGGTTTAGAAGAACAACGCGGACATACAGACAAACACGAAAAGTGACTTCGTTTAATAATATGTATAGATAGATATAAAAGTTCATTAACACTTGCAAGTCAAGTTGGCGTCGTGATTCAGATGCACTTGGTAGAAGAAAAAAAAACACTTATCGATCTCCAATGACATTTACGTGTTTCTCCACTTATTGAACGACGTTCTTTGCTTCACTGTAATTAAGGATGTATACCCGGAGCCTTTACTAACAAAAGATCAAGTTTAAACATTTACATAAGTAACTTGCCCTATAAGGCAAAACTTGATGTTTAAAGATCACCTTATAGGGTAAGGAATAAGGTCGTTTTAAGAGCGTTTTGTTCTGAAAGTGGGCAACGTTGCAAATAGATGTGAAATAGTTCGCTGTTTTGATTAATTTGGCAACATTACTGTATGGAAATAAGAAATGTGGCTAACTAGCGAACTAGAATATTGATTATGAAATGCAATAATTAATATCGTAACACGGAATATTTAGTTTTGATGCAGATTATGATGATGAATGACAACTTGATGTTTTATTGTGGCTTAGATTTTTTTAATAATTGTTTAATATATATTGACATACATGGATGTTGTTGAACTGTCAAAATGAAAGCCATTGCTACTATTAGTGAGTTACGCAATTACCCCGCAGTTTTAATGTTAATTGAGTCCTATATCACAGGTACCACCTAGCTCAGGAGTCAGTGCTTCAAATTAAAATGTAACTACTTTTTTATGTCAATAAAACATTTTATTATTATTAGTTTGGATTTCCAGCCTTCACAGCTAGTTATGTACCGGGTATAATACGCTTAACGAAATCCAGTCACTTATACAGAGGCCCTAGTGTGAGTTTCTTTTAACCATCTCGACTTTACGCATCGACCGCGTTCGGCACTCCGATTGGCAGCCGGCCGGCCTTCACCAGTGAAGCGAACGCTGTCGATACGTAAAGTCGAGATGATTAAAAGAAACTTAAACTAGGACCTCTGCCCGTCATTGTGATTTTTTTTGTACTAGACAATACCTTCTGGTTACGACGATATTAAAGGTCAAACTTCCAACTTTTTTATACCTTTTTCTCTAAAACAAGTTTTAAATGTTATGGGCCGTTGCATGGGTCACCCACAAACAATGTTTTGCGTGCGTTACATAAAGCCTCATGCAGACTAGCGCGATGCGACGGCGGTGCGACGCGACTCGAACAATACAATTTCTAAGAAAACTTCACGGTATAACAATAACCGGTGTCGCGTCGCGCTAGTCTGCATGAAGCTTTATTAAAATCGTGGGCCAGCTGCCAGCAAACAAAATTTGTTTATTTGTTAATGTGGTCTGTTGTTACCTACTTAGTTTGATGTACAGAATGTGTAGATAACGGCTATGCGATGGATCTTGTTACACCCTGTTTAAAACCGAGATTGATTGATGAGTTTAATGACTCATAGTTTTGTGTTTACATTCAGAACCCGGGTTTTTCCGCAAATTACTTTTTACAACATAAATAAAATAAAAAAGCCTTTATTCTACCACAAATTAAAAGTAGGTACACACGGCTACACATCAAGCTATATATTTCCAGTTTATGCTGATCTCATCTCGCATTGTATAGGATTTCCGTACAATGCGAGGTCAGTTTATACTGGATATGTATAGCTTGATGTGTAGCCGTGTGTACATCAATATGTTCACTTAGAAATACAATCATTCAAGCGTTAAAAAAACATTCGAAACCAATTAATGAAATTCAATAAAAAATAAATTGATATAAAATACATATGTAAACATGCAGTTTATTATAATTGTTTAAAAAATAAAATAATTAGCTTTGATATCACCGATGTTTAAGATAATTCCTATTTGTTTCAGATTAAAATGTATTTTTTATATACTTATAAGTTTATAACTTAATCATTATTTTAAGTACTTAGTATTTATTTATATAAAAAAAATTAATCACATTTTAATTGTTAAAAAAAAATGGTTTGTAGTGCTCTCTAGTTTATATTATTTTTTTACAACATACCTACTTAACATTATGAAGGCCAAACCGAGCATAAAGTTGATCATTTGAATTTATTGAACTACTATCTAATTGCTTAAACATTTTCGGTACACGATTAAGACTAATCTGTTTAATATTGACAGTTCAACAACATTCATTGCGTTATTTACGTTATTGAGCAGATTTTTATTTCGATCTAATGAAGCAATGGATTAGCAATCTCTGTCAAAATTATTCAAATTGTGGTTGATCGCGTATTACGACATTAGGGTACTGGAGAACGACCGAAGTGTCGGATTCGTTAAAGGGTACTAGTTCTGCATGGTAATCAAATGAGCAATAAAAATATTTGGTCTATTTCTATCAGCTCAGAACAAGTTTGCTTTCACAGACAGTCTTGAGTAATGCAATTGCAATTTATTATCTCAAGAATTTCAATCCGAGTGAATCATTTAAAATATTTGCCGAATACGGTCCCGTACAGTTTAATTATTGAGAACGTGGTTGTGAATTCGAAGGTTCAGGCTAAGGATCCAGGATTGGTTTCGTGTCTGGTTATGCCAATAGGGACGATGCCAAAAAAAATATGTGTACGTCAGGTAGAATATTAAAAAATATTGGACACGCATTTTTTATTTTTACGTAATAAAAGATCCTGGCGATACATTGAGTTAAAATGTGGCATCACGCCTTGCCTAGATTTTATACTGAATTGTAACGTAGCCAGTCCCGTTTTATCAAAGTATTTTTTTATTATAATGATAAAGTAAAAAATACGTGACTAATATTTTTTTTATTATCTGACTGACGGAATATTTTTTTTTTTTAAACAGGCGTCACACCCTATTAACTAAATTGTTGGACCTCAAAGTCAGGCCGTTATTAATGAAGCACAGCATGGTTCCGTTTGCTATCGCTTTCCAGGGGCGGCAGTCTCGAATTAAATACGCTTATCTGTGTTAAATGTTACAACAAAATACCTTGTGATATTTTGCAATTAAATGAAAGAAAATTTAAAGCTCATATTAAAAGTACACTTTGTAAACAAGCATATTACAAATTAGAGGATTATATCCAAGATAAGAATGCTTGGAAACATGCTGGTCCTGCTCCATAGGATAATTTAGAATCAAGACAAAATCAAACTGGTTGCAAATTTAAGTGTATATTTTATTATTATATGACATTGAATTTACTTTCTATGACCAATTCCTCGCACACTGACTTATTAATTGTGGAATCTTAGGAGGATCGTCTACTTTTACAATGTTTGTAAATATGTGAGCACCATGTATCTATCACATAATTAGTTTATCTGTTGTTGCTTCATTTTTAATTCTTAATTCTTTTTACCTATTGTGGTATAATAATTTTATTCTAGGTGCATCGTCCTCACATATAATTATATAACTAATGTACTTATACAAAATATTGTAAAACATTTTAAAAGAGTAACGGTGGAGTTTCTTGCCCATTCTTCTCCATACGAAAACTACCTTTTGGAAGGGGCAACTAGAATCAATTTTTTTTTTTTTTTGTAAATTTTTGACGTTCAAAAGTGCCTTATACGGGCCTATTTGAAATAAATGATTTGACTTTGACTTTGACTTTCATACATTATTAAAAAAACTTGTTGTAATATAATTTAGTGTCGCAAATAAATTAAGAACCTGTTTTAAGAGCGTGGATTCTGAAAGAGGGCAACGACGTCGCAAATAATAGCTGTCAAATATTTCGCTGTTTTTTATTAATTTGGCAATAATCCTGTATGTAAATATGAAATATCGCTAGTGAACTAAAATATTGATTATGAAATGCAATAATAAACATCGTTTATCGTACCACCGAATATTTAGTTTTAGATGTAAAAAAAGTATTTGGAGACTTTCCAACTGCCCTTTTTACAAAAGCTACATTGGCTGTTGGAGAATTAACCGTGACGTATATTATATGGGATAATATTTTTTTCAACTAAAAAGTTTATTCTTGGCATAAATATATCCCAACTACAGAACCCGTCATTGTTCGTGGTCCGACACGCACTTGGCCGGTTTTTTGAGAAGCAATCTCCCCCTTCAAGTTATCCGGCAGTTCTACTTACGGCATGCATGGTGACGCAGTTGAGCGAGTAGAAGGAGAGGTGGTACAGCGCCAGCGCTGTAGACCTATGCACGTTGGGGTCCCGTGACGTCATGTAGTTCACCAGGGGCGTGATGGCGCCGCGCTTGCCGAACTCCTGGCGGTTCTGCGACCATTCGCAGCAGTACGCTATCGCAACCCCAAGGTTCGCTCGGAGGTGGTCATCTGTCGTGTTCACTGTAAAGAAAATAAGAGAGAATTAATTTAAGATTTCGAAAACCCCATTGAATCTTCAGAACAAAGTCCAGTTAATTAAAAATACCAGTACTTACCAAGTTTGGATAGTTTACCCACAACACCATGATCGGAGATGACCGCCAGATTCTCCTGATCTTTTGCGATAGTTGCAATGGCGGCGCAGATGGCAGACAGAACATTATGGTCATCAGAATCCAATAAGTCTACCGTAAGTTCCAAAGCGCCTACAAAGGATCTGACCATCTCGCCGGAATCTGCTGCATTCTGCACGCAGGGACTCAGTGCTAGAGCCGCGTTCGTTTTAACCTTCTTAGAGTCGTTTTTCAGCAGAGACCAAATTAGTCTTACGCCGTCAAGTTCATCGATTTCAAACATGCAGTTCTGTTCCTTAGCGCACTCCATTAGAACTAGTGGAACGTTTTCTAGCAGCGGCTTGTGAGTGTTGTTGAGGTGGTGAACTGCAATAAAAACATAAGTTATAACCTCATCCTTACATTGCTGCTTTGCCATTAGCAATCTTCAGATAACACATATATAGTTATTTAAAGATTTCTCACAACAACGTTAACAAGAGTTTACTTACTTAGCATCGGAATTCCACCAGCAATTTTAATTTTATCCCTATTGGGGGGGAACTTGGCGCACTCTGCTAGTGCACCAGCTACATTCGTCAGTACTCCGTCATTCTCATCATCTAACAATCTAACCAGGATAGGAACGGCTCCGAGGGTGTCTAGTCTATGGACGCTAGCTTCACTACTAGCACATTTCCATATAGCACCAGTTGCAGCGGCCATAAGTGGTTTGTTTGGTCTGTTTGTGGTGTCTGATACGGCTTGCACCAACAACTCCAGTCCCCCAGCTTCACGAATCATGTGCCTCGTCGAAGCATCGCTTGCGCACTTGTAGATCGCTAAGCTGCAGTACGTCTAAAAATATTGCACACTATTCAATATTTATGCACACAAATGTGTAGAGGCAGACGAGGTGGACTTGTGCTTTAAGCATTTATTATTTATGAGCGAAAATAATTGAAAAACCTTGTAAATACTTTGATGACTTTGACTTTAAAAGCAAACCTCGATCAATCTTTGCATACCTTCAAATCTTTGTCTTCGTTCGCCAGATGTTTGATCAAGTCATCCACCATCTTCTCAGTTTGAATAGCCAGTTGGAATGAGGTTTCGTTTGCACACATTTGCAACAAACCCGCAGCGGGGATAGCAACGTCAAGATGGATAGTTTTCAACATTCTGGCAATCAGCGGTATCATGCCATACTTTCTCATAGCTTCACGGTTTCTCTGGGAAGAGGACATCGACCAAAGCGCTTTTGCTCCAGCTCTTGCGATGTCCAAGAACTGAAGCTCATTTAGATTTAACTCTTCACGAGGTGTTTGTAATGCCCTGAAGAAAATTATATTCATTAATCATAAGAAACAGTAAAAGTATTTGTTCCGGATTAACTAACACTTACTTATCTCTAATATCTAGTAAATCAATTAATTTTGGAATGCCACCAAATTTTCTGCAGAACTTCCTGCTCTTTCTTATTCTCCCCAAATTAGCGATAGTTTCTGCTGCCAAAATCTGAACGTCTCTTGCCGGATCCGATAATAGTCCCACTAATAACGGGATTGCTCCTAAGTCCGTTACCTTTTTTCTTATTTCGATATTCGGAGTAATATCTTTAAGGACGGCCAAACCTCCCAAAATACAGCATAAGTCTCTGGTTTCCAGTAAATTGACTAGTAGTTCAAGGCCTCCGATCTCTTGTATAGCTCTTTGATTTACCTCTATTGTTAGGTCATGGTCTTTTAAGCAAGACAAAGCTACCATAGTAGCAGTTTGGTTTCCAGCCTTCATGTATTTGACGAGTTTCTGTATATGCCAGTATTCAGGAGGTATCTCTGATGACTTGATGAGGTCTGCCCAGTTGTCTTCTTCCGGAGAAGTAGACGAGGGTGACGAGATGGATGTGTCGGAGCCTTCTGTGACCATCACAATACGTGGTAGCCCGACGGTGTCTTGGCCGCCATCGGCACTAAAACTCGATATATTATCTACTTCTCCCATGATTTGTAATTCAAATAGATTAATACGAAAATAAATGAGTTTAAAAAATATCTTTCGTTTGATACCGTTGACTGGTGTTGACAAGCTTGTGTCCATATATTATAGAATTCCTGGCTTGTGTCTCGTCAATATGGTTGCGTAGCAACGATTTTTACTTATTAAGGTTCTGATAGACTTGAGCATTCACTTTTAACAGAACATCGAGCATTCGCCGTTTTTAAATTTGTCGAACTGAACAACTAACAGAGCCAAGCATAAACCCTAACATCCTTACGATAATTTTCACGATCATACTAGCGAACGCTCTAGTCAATGCTCGTCAAAAGAATATTGGATGGAACAATGACACAATGGTTCGGCTCGAAGCAAATTTACTGTCCTTTCGCTAGAATGCTCGCTAGAATGCTCGCTAAAACGCTGCCGTTTATTTTTCTGAAATGTAACATTCGCTAGAATGCTCAATACAAGTGAATCAGCACCTTATTATACAAGCCCAGCCAGAGCCCTATAGATAAATAAGGTTTTTGTACAGTTTTATTTTTCTTTCGTTATTTTAATAATATTGTTCATTGTTCCAGTTCCGAAGGAGCGTGAAAGATGTTCTCAAGCCAGAACACAATGATCATTATCTATTGCGATGGCTCAGAGGTAAGTTGACTATTTCAATCCTAATATTATGGTTTATAGATAAACAAGGTTACACACATGCATGACTGATGACATCGCGTAAGAAACCAGTGCTAAGCACAGTAAAATAAACAAAACCTTAAAGGAAATAGCACACATATCAACTCGGATCGTCACCGTATCAACTCGAGCCATTCATGCCTCCCTACTACAACGCACACTAATCGGAATCGTAACATAGGGTGCATTCCGAGTTACGCTGTAATCGATTTGAGCGCGCTAACTCCTGTACCGAATTAACTTGGGCGCGATAACGGTGTGTCTTGAATCGTCATAGATGACGTCATAACATGCGCCATCTTGCGATAACGCTGACCATGCCTTTTTCTAATATGGCCATGAGCGCTGTCAAAAATGATAGTTGTGCTGTTTTGTTTTGACTCGCATCCTATCTCTAAACTAACGTGGCATTTTCGAAATTGTGCTTCTGGCTACCGTTCGCCACCTAACCAAAGAAGAAGAAGAAAATTGTGGTATAAACACAAAGAAATATGATATGCAAGTTTTGACGTTGAGCGAGTACTGTGAGTGCGTTCACGAGCGTTCCGAATTGTTGACAGCCCTCAGCTGTCATAATCGTGATATCTTAATCGGAACGCCAATTATCGATGTCAGCGCTGTGAGCGATTATGTTCTAATTCGGAAAGCGGTCAATATAGCCAAGCCACAACAAGTTGATGCATCTCCAGACCTTTAAAAGAAGTTTAGCAAACATAGAAAAGTGTAGTGGACTCCTAGGTAACGTAAATGTAAAGCAAAGAAGGATAATCAATAAACCTCCTTAAAAGGTTGAAGTAGTCTGCCTTCAGTTGATGCTTTCTGAATACCAGACTGTTATTCAGTATGAGGGTTCTTTAAAACGACTGGATCGATTTAAAAAAATCTTCCTCCAATAGAATGCTTTTTTAAGGTTATAAAACTTTACTTATGCCATCCACCTACTGTCACCGTCATTTTAAAGTTAATGAAATGAAAGGACATTCATTGTCTTATTAATTTTTTAGGGTTCCGTTAATTCCTTTTGAGGTACGGAACCCTTTTTTTTTTTTTGGGTGGTAAATTATCAACTAACTGAAATTACTAACTTCTGGCGTGTCAGACTCTTACTGACTAAAACCCACCCGTTTTCCTTCCGTTGCCTGTACGTTGCCAGGGGCCACGGTATCCCTTTCGGACTTTCCCGCAACCCCGGCAGGCATCGGTCCTATCGGACCCCTTCACTTGCTGACATCTCTTTGAGGCGAGCGTGGAACACAACGCGCCGTCGACCCGGGCCTGGTAGGTACGGAACCCTAAAGAATGAATAAGTCTGACTTCCTTGTCCGTCAGTCTGTCAATACCCTTTTTCTCAGGAACGCGTGGAGGTATCAAGTTGAAATTAATATCAAATACGTAGGTACGTACGGTCCCTTAGAGCCCTTGAAGTTAAATAAAATGTATAAAACGGCTTATTAAATATACTTATTAGATATACTTTTTTGTTAACAAATTAATAAAATCTTGTTTTGAATACTAAATAAATTTCCTTTATTTTAAAAAAATATTTTTTTAATAGGACTTCATAAAACCCCTTACTTTATTTTTCTTATGAGATTGCGATCTTCGTTTTAAATTATGGTAGAATAATATTCAAATTACTAAATTACTGGTTAGTTATTGAAAGTATACTTAGATTAATGTATTTATCTATTTGTCTAGGTTTCTTCCGTTGCTTTCACCAGTTAATGCATCTGGTTATGATAAGTTTGACCTGGAACTGTCTTTTACTTTATTTATCTCGACCGGCGTCTGGTTTCTTGATGATGGTGTAAGCGGAAGTCTAGATAATAATCAAACACTAAGTACTACCTACTATATTAATATTTTCTCTGACTATCAAGTGTCATCAGATGTGAGGTAAATTATGATGAAGTGGATACTTGATGTACAATATAGGTTACAGATCAAATCAATCTGCCTAGTCTTTTCTCAACTATGTTGGGGCCGGCTTCCAGTCTAACCGGATGCAGCTCATCGTCTATCTGGTTGTAGATTGTCGTCAACGAGAATGCGGAATGCGTGAACTTGGTTATACGCATTTTCTAGCTGTTGATCTCGTTCTCTAAAAAGCTGTGCTCGTTGGTTTGGCGGAGTAATTCTTCTTTCGTGTTCTTTCAGTAAGTCACGAAGACAGATAGACTGTAGTATTAGTTCTCGGGGTCTGTTGCAGGTACAAAATACGGGACTCGTACCACTGCTGGAGTGTTGCGAACTGTATGTTTAGTATTATTGGTAAGTGGGATAACTCGCCGTCTGATGGTTTCCTATCTATGGTGATGCTCATCTACGGATTCTTCATTACTATCGTCATTTTTTTTGGTATATTACGGCTCAAAAAGCATTGCTAATTCTAGCAAACTCATATTAGTTATATCGATTTCTGGGTGTTCATTTGGAAATTTTTCATATCTGTCAGTTATTGCAGTATCCTGATGCTTGCCCATTGTCATCAAATTTTAACACTCGGTATCTGAGTTCTGGCTTCCGAGAGTATTTAAAAAAACACATTTCCTTGAGCTGTCTCAAAGATTCAGATGGCATAATCTAAATGTACATTCACATGCAGAGATTTGTCGTTCCTAAGAAAGAAAGGAATTTATCGAGCTTCCTTGATGCCAGCCTTGCAATTTAATGCGTTTGGTTCTGATTTCGATATATTTTTGCAACATATTCTGCTATTGCTTTATTTGAGTCACACGGTTGCAAATAAATATTGCAAAGCTTCGATAATGTATTAGGAATATAATTATCAATCCATCTGTCCTATTGACCTCGCTTTAGAATACAAATTTTACCTCCATCATTCCGAAGATACTAATCAGAAGTTTGATAAATAATACGAGTTTTATCTTTTTTTTACAATAATAAAACTATCATTCTAGAAAAAATGTTTAAGTTCAAGAAAATATACAACAAACGATCTTCGATATTATTTAGAATCTACAAACCATAAATATTTTTTTTGTGGAAAGTATCTTTCCAACGAGTTTGCTTCAACTCGCCATGTTCAATAAAATCCGAATTTATAAGTAAAAGTTTATGTAATTAAACTATACTTATTCATAGTAAATACAAATATATTTGTATATGGCGTAGTATTTATTATTTAGTAAACTTTAGCTGAGTTGTCATGGTTCAATTATGTAAACAGTTAAATAATTTTAAGTTGTTCCAGTACGGATAAAGAGAAATCAATAAATTAACACATTTTGAAAAAAAAAGAAAAACAAATTAAGGCGCTTTTCAATTTGCGACAACCGTAGTATAACGTCAGGAACAACTCCAGGATCCGTACTTTTTTTTTTTATTTATTTTTTATTTATTTAAAGATAACCAACTTCTATTAACAGTTTTCACCAGACATACAAGTTATAGGTTAATTAATACATACTAAACATAAAGAAAAACATAAAATTATAAAATTTGAAAAATTGCACAGTAAACAAAATAAAAATAAAAAATAAAACAAAATTATAACATCATTAAAAGCAAAATAACAAAACAATTAAATTCTTAAGTTTAATTTGAGATAGTGCTGGGAGTGGCAATAGACTCCAAGTATCGATAAGCAGCACTTAGGAGCCTCAGTTCGGTACTTGCAAAGACATCTAAAGTATCGTCATGTAGCAAAATGTTATTAATAAGGGAAAGGGCTAGGTACAGTGGACTGGTCTTAAGGGCTACGGTACTACCTTGCGGTATAGCAAATAGAGGACGTGGTTGGCGAGGGCGAAGTGCGTGTCTGATCGGTAGCGGGATTCGAAAAGAGACATATAACAGTAATGAGGAATTGGTGTGAGAAGCGCGAATCAGACGGATGACATATTTGACCAGAGCAAAATTTCTCCTAACTTCCAAACTTTGGTAAGCCACCATACCTAGCACAAATGGAGTTGGGTACATGTAAGGGTAGTATCCATATAACTTGAGATAGAGGTAGCGGATAAAACATTTCTGGACCTGTTCAATAAGCAGGGTGTAGGCCTTTTCATGGGGGTTCCAGATTGAGCTGTTCGTTTCGAGTAAATTGCGGATATATGCATTGTAGAGTATGGTTATGGCTTGTCGATTATTGAATATTTTGGCCTGACGTAGCACAAAAACCAAGGTTTTTTCGAGATTTGTTGCAGGTCTGTATAATATGCTGGTTAAAAGTAAGGTGTGGATCAAAATTAGTTCCTAGATCACGCACAGTGAAAACACGCCTTAGGGGCACATTGTTTAGTGTGTAGATGTTGTGTACGGGCTGTGTGGCTTTTGAGAAGGTCATGATCGCGCATTTACTTATATTCAAGCTAAGGTTATGTTTGGTGCTCCAATTGTGAATGTTATCGATGTCGAGTTGGAGCGCGGCTATATCGTTCGAGTTAGCTATGGGAAGAGCAACCTTGACATCATCAGCATACATCAAGACTGTGGAGTGTTTTACACATGTAGGTAGGTCATTTACAACTATTAGGAAAAGAAGGGGTCCGAGGTTAGTGCCTTGCCCAATGCCAGAAGTGACTGAGTAGCGCTCCGAATAGGCATCTTTATATGTAACATATTGCTTGCGGCCGTGTAAATAGTTCGCAAAGAATTTTAGCAATGTCACAGAGAAACCTGCCACTGCCAATTTAGTCAAAAGAATGTCATTATCAACACGGTCAAAGGCTTTCTGGAAATCAAAATAGGCCACATCAGTCTGCCTTTTGTCATTAATATTTGTTGCTAGAAGTGTAGTAATGTTAAGCAAGTTAGAAGTGGTTGAGCGATTTGGAAGGAAACCGTGTTGCTCTTCCGCGAACCACCGTTGCAATTGGCTATATATTTTTTTATACAAAACCGATTCAAATACTTTGCCGAATATTGATAAAACTGCTATTGGCCTATAATTTTTGATATCGCTCTTTAGACCACTTTTATGCACCGGAAGTACTTTAGATGCCTTCCATTCCGTCGGATATATATGCGTAGCAACAGAGAGGTTGAAGATAAATTGCAAGGGTAGCTTAAAAATATCACAGCCGTCCTTAACCAAATATTGTGGTATTCCATCTGGTCCTTGTGTAGACTTTGGAGGAAGTCGAGCTAATGCGCCACGTACATCAGATTCGTGTATGTAATCAATGTTTACCAGAGGAGAAATGATATTAGGAAACGCGTTCACATTTTCAATAGCACGATCGGGATCTAATGAAGGCACATTTGGCAGGAAGACGCTACTGAAATACTTTGAAAACGCGTCAGCCACTTGCTTTGGAGACATATCTCCAAAAGTAGCCTGTTCATTATTTTGCCTGTTACTTTTCACAAAAGTCCAGAAAGTCTTGGGGTCACGTTTGATATTAGATTGGATATGGCTAGTGTAAGTCGCAAAATCCGCTTCAGTACTCTTCTTTTCTAGGCGCCTATAGTACGTAAAGAAAGCATAATGCAGCTGATTATTATTATTCTGTTTATACAGTTTATGATACTGATTTTTAAGGTTATTGAGCTTAATAGAATTACTTGTAAACCATTTGGGATATTTCATTCGCACTGCCCTAGTCTGTTTTAGAGGGACAGTGTGACTAATAACGCTGTTTATTAATTCATAAAAGGTGTCAACAGCAGCGTTAACATCTACACATGAGTAGACTGGCTCCCAGTCTATATTAGCTAGTTCAGAGTACAGCACTAAGAAGTCTGCTTTACGGAAATTTCGCTCTGAAGTAGTACTTGTGGTCGAGACATTTGGGTAGTGGGAATTATTTTTGTTCAAATTAGCGTAAGGCGTGTTAATATTGATAGAGATATCTAATGGCTTGTGATGCATTTCAGACGATACAATGCCGGAGCATACCGAGACTGAGACTCCTGCCACACATGAGTTAACCAATATTAAATCTAACATTCTTCCAAGGTCATTTAAAATTATATTTTCTTGTACTAAATTACATTCAGAAAGAAATAAATCAAAATCATTACGTATGGTCACACTAGCGGAGCACAAGTTAAAATCACCTAATATTATTAGGGGCAGTTTCTTAATGTTATACATAATCCTTCTTATACAATTAAAAATAGAGTAGTATCTATTATCAGGTACGTTAGGTGCTAAGTAAACTACACAGCAGGCGAAGCGTAAGCGACCTCTGATAACCATTGCACATATTATTTCATCGCACTGTTCGGGGTTACAGTCCAAACGCGTTAGAGAGAAGGGTGAGCACGCGGCCAGTAAAACACCTCCACCGCCGCGTCCTGTTCTGTTCTATACTGTACTGTTCTATACTGTACTGTTCCATTGTGCTTTAGGAGGAAGCATGGACGTCTTACTTTTACTTATGTGACTGTTACATCGATGACAAGTGTCAATTCTTCCTTATTTTCACGTAATTCTCGTGGAAGATAAGTTGGAGATCATTATCATCTGCCTAGCCTTTTCCCAGCTATGTTGGAGTCGGCTTCCAGTCTAACCGGATGCAGTTGAATACCAGTATTTTACATGGAGCGACTGCCTATCTAACCTTCATAACCCAGAATACTGGGTAATATGATACTCCTTGGTAAGACTGGTTATCAGACTTTCGGGTTTCCGACGACCCGTAACAACTGTCAAACATCTACAAATGATAGTCGGGATTCGCTTTTCCTCCTCTCCTGTTTAAATGATCCCTTCCGAATCTCGTCTGTTACTGTTCTAGTGATTCGTTTTCTCTGTTTAGGTAGTTCTGCTAAACGAACTTTTTCCAAGCGTTGTCGCTTGTAGTCATCGCTTTCATTAGCAATGTTCTCCTGCCGCTCCAATTTCATCTCCTTTAAACGTATTTTCTTTGTATAATTGTTTCTGTTTTTGTACAGGACAATAACGGTCCAACTCCCAGAAGTCCGTTGTAGAGGGATAAGGGCTTCAATTCAACAGGGTTCGCCCCGGAACCCTGAGGCCAATTTTTAGCGATATGACATGTTTATACACCCTCATACCATCAGCCCACGGCACGTGCTTACCTTAGCGTACGGTCACCTATCTAATCGGAATCCACATTCAAAACAAATGGAACGACCTCAATTTCTATGTTTCGTATACCTACAGAATTCTTGTAGCTATGCTCATGCATAAATATAATATTATTAAATTTATAAATCATATAAATATTATGTCAATACAAGAGACGTACAACATCGTATAAATATGCTTGTTCAATTGGAAAGAAATAAAGCATACCTATATTTTATTTAACTAATTTATGTTAAAAAGCTGAAATTTGATAATATGGTTATTATAGATTATGTATTTATAATAGTCGACCAACTTAAACAGACTTAAGAAGCAAACGAGCCCAAACTCGATGAGGTTGCGTCGTTTTATTACAGAGTTCCCATAGCCGCCTTCCAGGGTGCCACTCTCTGGCTCCATCATCAGACCCTAGATATCATCTAGGACCAGAGTCCTTGTCAAGACAAATCAAACGAGCCCATACTTGATGGAGATGCGTCTTTTTATTAGAGTGTTCATGGCTACCTCCGGCTCCAACATCAGATAAGCTCCTTGTCAAAATAATATTGCCTTGCCATCCGATTTACCTAAGCATGTGTCGGAATATATTATACCATCAGTATTTCTAAATGAACCTTTAATTCTGAATGAAACCTGTGATCTGTGGGTCGGTCTTAATACTCTTAATAAATAAAAAACTTATCTATCTCTATACATATAAAATGCTTTGTCCTAAATGTCTGACTGACGGATCAACGCACAGCTTAACCCACTGATCGTAGAGACCTGAAACTTAAAGGGTGTGTTCTTTGTAAGACGTAGGCATCCGATAAGAAAGGATTTTCCGAAATTCTACCCCTAAGGGGGTGAAAAATGGGGGCAATGTTTGTATGGGACATCGTGATTTCTTGGTCCAATCTACTTCAAATTCCCACGCACAATGGTCCACCTGACGGACTAAGTGCGGAAACCAAACCCCCTAACATAGAACATAGAACTACTTCAAATTTTGCATAAACATTCTTTAACAGAATTGATGGAAGATGTGTTTCGTATTTTATTGAAGTCGCCTTACGGGGTTAAAAAGGGATAGAAAGTAATTTTGAGGGTGATTTGCATCGAAGTTGACATCCATACTCCTTAGTGTTTTTGATTTAAATTACATTTTATTTGGACAGCTGGCAAGAGAGAGAGAAAGTGTGAATTTGGTCAAGATGGCGGCAGGGAAAATTTAAAAAATTTTCGTCATGGTTGTCGTTTTCATAGTTTTCGAGGGTGTTAAAGCTGATAGTGGGGTCAAAATGTAAATCCAAAATGGCGGTTGCGAAAATTTTTAAGTTTTTCATCATGGGTGTGGTTAACTGTGGTTTTCGTGGTTTAAATAGTTTTCGAGGGTGCTAAAGCCGATATTAAAGTGAAAATGTAAATCCAAGGTGGGTATCGTTTTCATAGTTTTTAAAGGTGCTAAAGTCGATAAAGAGGTCAAAACGTAAAGGCCATTCCAAGATGGCGGCTCTTGCGCCCTGAGCGGTCCGTCTCAAAGCTATACTTGCCCGGCTGCCCGAATTTCCATTTCCAAATCTGGATTAAAGGACAAACTTAACTTTGCAGTTCATAAATAACTGTAAATCATGAATTTTCGTTTTTTTTTACTTTACCTTGCTTCTTGCCAACCTTCATGCTGCTGGGCCAACGGGAAGTACCAAATAGACTGGTTTATTTGCGAGTGTCAAAATATGCGGCATAAATGGACGTATTTTTTTATTGCGTTGACTTGGAAGTTTGATTTTCGTTACAGCTCCAAGAGACCGTAGATCTAAGTTTTTGATATCTATTTCAACTTGATGCCTCCACGCGTTTCTGAGAAAAAGGGACAACTTTTCATTTTGAACCCTACAAACAGATTTATTATCTGCCTGTTATCTTTTCATACCGTAACGGCTGAACGGATTTCGATGAAAGGTATACGGATACTCTGAATCCCGGTAGCACGTTCCCGTGGGATATTTTCTGACATCCACGCGCGAGAAGCCGCGGGAAAAAGCTAGTAATATTATAAATGTGAAAGTTTGTATGTTTGTTACTCAGTCACGCAAAAACGGCTGAATGGATTTGGATGAAATTTGGCACACAAATAGTTTATATCCTGGATTAACGCATAGGATACTTTTTATCTCGGTAATACTATCTACCCTATCTAAGCTCATGGAAAGACTTATAAATAAAAGATTCATCAATTACCTTGAGAGTGATAACCAGCTCTCAACCGACCAGTTCGGTTTTAGAAAAAATACATCGTTTTATTATGCGGTCTTAAAATGTATAACTGGTATTGTTGATAAATTCAATCATCGAAAAAAATATCTCGCCACCTCACACTTCAGGTCTAGTTGAAAACCAGCGTCAGGCACTAGTTGTCTGGCATTTTTGCTGAACTGGGCTTATTTGGCGCAGCCGCGAGGCACACATTCCTGCTAGTATCTTACAACGCCCTTTGCACTTTTTATTTTGTATTCTTTATTTTTACTTGTGTGCCTTTTAGTCTGTGCTAAATAAATGTATTTTCATTCTTTCTTTTCTTTGATCTTGCTAAGGCTTTTGATACCTCCTCTGCTTTGCTTAGATCTACCGCTCAGAAAGGGTTTGATGTCGTACATAGTTGGCTTATGTCTCACTCACTCACCTTAAATACCTCTAAAACAAAACTCATTACTATCACACTCAAAATCACATCGCAACCTTCTACTCCCGTAACTCTGCAAGCTCACACCTGTCAGTTAAACACACCAAACTGGAACTGTCCACTAATTACATCTACTGATACAATTAAATACCTTGGTATCACCTCAACTTTAAAGCACATATTACTCTTCTGACTGGCCATGTCCGCAAACTGATTTATTTATTTAAAACTCTTAGACACATTGCCAACGTGTATTTTGCAATGTGCTAGTCTGTAATCTCTTACTGTATTACAAGTTGGTGCTAAATCAATTCTCAAGCCTCTCGAGGTAGCTCAGCGAGCAGTCCTGAAGGTAGCCACTTTTCGACCAATACTTTATCCAAACTTTGACCTCTACCACAAATGCAAGGTCCTTACCGTTCGCCAAATGTTCATAATCAGCACAATTTTACAACAGCACACTAGCACGTCGACCGACGATACCCAGAAGAAGAAACAGGGTATGTACTGTACCTCATCCATACCTTACTTTTACAAAAAGATTCTTTCTTTATCAAGGACCATTTCTTTATAACAGAATAAATGCAATAATTCCACTGCAACCATGTTGATAGCTAACATGCAAAAAGCGGATTATGGAATTTCTTTCTACCAAAAATTATGATGATACCGAATCCCTTCTTACAACAATGAAGTAACTCACACACACTCACATTTTCACTCTCAAACACACACGTACGTGCATACACACACAAACACACACACGCGCGAAAACTCACACACGTTCTTGTATTGAACTTTTATTAATTTCCTCTAAATTTTGATAATAATTATGTAACAGTCTAAACAATATTTTTGACTTATTTTTCGGGAAATGAGGGCTGATTATCCTTACGACCATTAGACTTCTAAGTAACCTAGCTAGGACATGAGATGGTAAAATTGTATTGTTACCTACTCATCTCAGATGTAAACTAATCCTAAGTTGTCATCCAACTTTGTAACAAAAAAAAAATGTGGGTTAATTTATCGGCGAAGCCGCGGGCAAAAGCTAGTGTTAAATAACTAGTAACCATTCTGACACTCAAAGCTTGTTAATTAAGTGGATATCATTACTTATACGTATCCTTTCTAACACATGCAAAATTTCAGCTCAAACGCAAACTGGGAAGTGGCTCAAATTTACCTTGCAAGATTTGATTACAGAGAGACAGACACCGGGAGAGGTGAAAATAAAAATAAAAACTTGTATATAATAAATAGGAGTTGAAAAATTAAAATGCATTATGCAGTCATGGAATTTTGGTTATTTTGAAGTTAGTAAGCAGTAAATACAGACACTTAAGAGGGAACAGGGCCTGCGATTCTCCATACAAATGTATTCTCCTTTTTTCTTCCTGAATAATGCCTCTAAGAGGATTTTTTTTTCATAAAATCGTGGTCTGCTGTAGTCACGTCCCTGTTATTTCCTTTTTTTTTCAGAAACTTATCCTTAAAGAAAATATGATCCTCCAAAAATTACAAAAATGCCCCATTTTTATTGCCGTTATTAGAGGAGTACCAGACAAATTCGAAAAGTTTTTAACATAAATGAAGTTGATCAACCTAGTTGAGGAACCTAGACATACTCTTTCTTAAATTTTTATTAAAAAAATAATTAAGGTTCAGTTTTCGAGGAGAAAAAAGGGGAATACGAAACGTCGATTTCGTCAATTTTTTTGTGATTTAGTTGGTCTGAGCTGTAGCTATTCCTATCGCACTCTACGGGGGCAGACTTGAGGTAAGAAGACCGCAATAGTTTCTTCAAATACCTATTTTTCTAATTCCTCGCAGCCCCTGTTCCCTCTTAATGTTTTGTTTATTTGCAAATCGTGCGCGCAAAATGGTGCTGATACTCGGGAATACGGATCATAGAGAAAATGATATTCGCGGAGCCGGAATACCAAGTATTAATTTAAACATTATTTAGTTGAACACTTTCTCCCTTACTTATAAACGTTGCTATGAGCTTAAACGTCAAAATATAGTTAATACGTTGGTAATCATAACTTAATGTTAAGCAACGTTTATGTGGAAGTATATCTTTCTTTATAATTGCGGAAACTACATTGCGTTTGGAAAAACGCTTTGGTCTACGGCGCGTCGGCGTCACGGCGTAGACCGAAATTGCGTAGCGCCTGCACTACGGCATGGCGCTACGTACGCGCTACGCAGATTGCGTAGCAGACGCTACGCAATTTTAGTCCTTTGCTTGACTATGAATTTTAAATATCAAATTAAATGTTTTCTAACCTGACTTAAACTGACTTTTTTTACTGACTTTCTATTTATTAATCATTTTATTAAAATAATACTTTGACTTTCGTATTGGCGTTCGTAGGTTTATGTCTAGTGTAGTATCTTTCAACCGCCTCTGTGGTCAGGTCAGACCACCCGTCTCAGACCAAGAGGTCCCGGGTTCGATTCCCAGTAGGGGCAAATATTTCTGCTTGCTTTTGTTTGTGATAGGGCTTGTTCTAAGTCCGCCTGGCTAGCTACCACCATCTTATCTAAGTCTGTCGCCATAACAACAATCTTAACAGCATATTGTTGTGTTAAAGGTAGATAGCCAGTTCTTCTGTGGTTGAGGATTCCGGGTGAAGCTCGCTTCCACTTTCGGCCTGATCATCACTTACCATCAGGTGAGATGCAGGCCAAGAGCTTCCCCATCGAGAATGAAAAAAAATGCTAGTCAGATGTAAAAACATTTTCACAATAAAAAAACCCCAACTAATTATCATATGACTACCTAGGTACTCTTAATTCGCTTTGCAAAAATAATTTTATTTTTTATATTTTCAGCGAGACAATGGGATCCAGAGGCAGCAGAAAAAATGCTCAGAGATGTAAGTACCTACAACTACATACTTAAATAACAAATTTGCGGCAAATCTCATTAAAATTACAAGTCGTTACGGGACATTATACGCCTCTATTGTGTCTCGTTCAGTGGCCTTCAACAAATTAAGACAAGTCTTTTGAGCACCTTAAGTTCTGAGTCGAGCTCCACGATTACTGACAAATGCTTGCACTGACAGGACAGGTCCACTCAAATCTGTGTGGTTCTTTTCTCAAAAGACCATTTCAGACACTAATCTACATGGTCCTCATGGTCTGACCAAGATTATGTCTGGATTTTAAAAGAGACTGTGACCTCTGTGTTTGTTTCGGCCATTATTCTCAGAGTAGTCAGATAGGAAATGCCGAACTCATCTAGCTAATTTTCAATTATTTTTGTAAGATGACATGTAAAAGTGATTGCAATATCCTATTTACAGAATAAACAATTTCATTTCATTTCTATACTACGGTTTGCGATATCTAAGAATATTGTTATGGCGATATCTAGAATAGAGTATTATAATTATATAACAATAGAATTCAAAATTCAAAATTCAAAAGTCATTTATTCAAACTAGGCTGAGAATCAGCACTTTTTGAACGTCAAAATTACATAAGACAGTCCCCCAAAAACGCCCACCCTTCACCACTTCCTAGTGCTTTAGCTGGGAAGAAGAAGTGGCGCAACAAACTCCCCAATAGACAAACAATATTCTATTCTAGATATCGAACAACTTGATTTGTTGTTTTTTATATAATTTTTAGGGTTCCGTACCCAAAGGGTGAAACGGGACCCTATTACTAAGACTCCGCTGTCCGTCTGTCTGCCCGTCTGTCATCAGGCTGTATCGCATGAACCGTGGTACTTAGACAGTTGAAATTTTAAAAAATAATAAGAAAAACCAATTAGATGCTTACAAGAAAAATAAATCAGCTAACGAAAATACACTAAAAATGGTGGTTACCCAATGCCATTTATTATTTTAGGTCAAAATAAAATCACTTTCATTCACTTTTATCAATGGTTTTTTTTTGCTTGGATATCTTTGGTTAGACGTAGGTACTGAACGCTGTGTTAAAATTTGTCTATCTTTTTTAATGGGACCTTGTACGAGTATATGTACTCGTAGTATACCAACGACGACAAAATTGAGAAATGTGTTAAAAAACTTACATTCCTATAAACCGTATTATCTAGAGGTCTGCCTAGATCTGCTCAAGGTTATTAAAACGAGGGAAAATTGAAGATTAGATACTGACTTTTGACTACGTAACACAAAATTATGATACACGTTTCATAAATGAACGTCTCAAGGCCATGGTTACGTAACGCCTTCCGGTTGTTTGATGGCTATCAAAATACGAAACTATTATTAAATTTAATTGAGCTATTTTAAGAAATCTATTTTTATATATTTGAATGATGGTTCTTTACCAACGCTAGCTTTATAATTCAAAAGTTGCAAGCACGCGAAATCCAAATTTTCTTACGTTTTTTGCAATTTGCAGGTCAGTTTCAGATTATCAAAATATGGTTCGTGACTATAACAGATATGTATTTACATAATTATAATCATTGGAATCATTAATAACATCTCTTTAAGTTAGATCTGTTTTAAAAAAATAAAAAACATCTTGTAGAAAAGTTCTTGTGGAACAAATCTGCGGATTTATATAATAACAAAAATTCTATTTTTATACATATATTTGAATATTATATATATATATAGTCCTCCAGACCGTATTTCGGCCACGGCGCCGGCCAATCTCAAAGGAGACTAGCCTTCGGCGCGGGAGATATTATAGTGCACAAGTGTGTGCGCAAGAAATTCCCAATGGAAAAAACCCAATAACACTTTGCTCGACCCGGGAATCGAACCCAGGACCGCAGCAGTCGCGCTTGCGACCACGAGACCAACGGGGCGGTGTATTTGAATATTATAGAGTATAGGTACACCTCTGCCCAACCCTTCGGGGAAACAAGGCGTGATGTTATCTAAGCCTGTTCTAGGATGCAGGGATTCATGCATTAGAATTGTAGAATTTGTTAGTACGAGTTGACTACTGTCCGATCCGAACATAATAATATTTTAAACCTTACCCCTTTGTCTCGGCTAACTACCAACATGTCTTTGATGAAAGCAAAATGTTAATTTGCCTTGATGATGGTTTCCCAAACAGTAATTTTGGAACATTCAAAAAATATCTCAAAATAACCCTAAATACTTTAACAATACAGTCGCGTAGAGCAATACTTCGCGTGTCTTAAAACATGAGGTTTTCTGTTCCTACCGAAATACTTTTTCGGTATTCGGTAATCTTCGGCAATTTTCGTTGTGGACCAAAAAAATAAATGACTTACTTTCGGCAGTAGCCGAAAAATATTAATAGCCGCTAAAAACAGTCGCTGAGAAAATTCTGAAAAAGTAGCGTTTTCTCACATGTAGGTAATATCAGATTGTTGATAATTAATAATCTATACTAATAATAAAGCTGAAGAGTTTGTTTGTTTGTTTTAATGCGCTAATCTCTGGAACTAAAAATCGGATTTAATTTAAAAAATCTTTTTACATTTGTTAGCGCAATTCTTGAGGGAGGCTCTATTATATAAACAACACGGTAAGACCCTTAAGAGCCGAGAAAAAAGAAAAAAAGACAGAAATAACGCGATAAGCGAAAACGAAGTAATAAAAGAAGAACAAGACATTTCACGCGAATAAAGTCGGGCAGAAACTAGTAAATAATATCTATGAAGTTACAAAGTTTCGGGTGATTTCAGTTTTAACTGTTATGATAAAAAGATTGACTCTACATTTATTTTACTTTTACCAAAGAAAAACATGATAAAACAAAATAAAACGTTTTCGGTTTTGCGGCCGAAAATGCAAGGCAGACCAAATTTGAACTAACTGTAGTGTTATGTAATAAAATGTAGGTAATACCTATGTAATGGCCATTGCCTGACCACTTACCGGTTTACGACTACATAAAATAAACTTAGGCACTAGTATTTTAATGGTCAACCATCACCTATTTTAATGCTGCAGCGAACTTGAGTAAGAAGGTAGAATAATATTTTTATTGTTATAAGAAAAGGATTGATAGATTCATTTACACTCTTCTACTGCATCTAACTTATTAACTAACACATAATTGTTATGCAAATTGCAAACTGAATAAGTGTTTAGGGATCTCGCACACTAGACAGCCTCAACCACGACCTGGCCCTGCAGTCTCGACATGATAGCAACCGCTTTACGATCGAATTTGGTCGTATAGCGATCGCTGACTATGTCGAGACTGCAGGGGCTGTGGCGGCAGTCTCGTCTTAATGGCGTCACTAAACGGTCAAAATTACTTGACAAGCACGAAAAAATCCTGTGCTTGTGAAGCACGTCGCGCGCGTTTGGACGCCATTAGGACTTTGCGACCGAATTCGGTCGTATAGCGATCCCTATCTAATGTCGAGATTGTAGCCCCAGCCCCTGTTAAACTATAGAAACCGATATGAATCGCAACGGCCAACCGGCCAACTAGCCGCAGACCGGGCCACGAACTACGACTGGCCGCAGGGCCGTCTAGTGCTCAAGATCCCATAGGTGTGCACCGCGTCTGTAGTCTTGAGCCCTTGAGTTGATTATAAGTAGATAAATAGATAGAGTACCTAAAGGTATAATTATCTATTTTATACCGACTGACAGGAAAACATTTCACAGAGAAAGAATTAGGGCTATCCATTGAGTCTTCCATGGGTCTTTTCGGGTTTGACATAATGAGAGTATTTAATATGTAATTGTTTAATTTATTTTCTAATTTAAGTAATACCATTTATGCATGATTTCAAGTATTTTAATAAATTTTAATTTGTAATCCTTAGCAAGATCTGCTCAACACATTTGTACGCCTCCTAGCATAACATAGCGCTCTGTACACCAAACATAAGATCTGTATTTCTTTACCTATGTTAACAAATAAATATTTGATTTGATTTGGGTAGTCAGAAGCCCGAAAGTCTGACGAGCAGTCTTGTCAACGGGTATCGCGCTACCCATTAGGTGGGTTGTGGAAGTCTTGAAGTCACCCCATGTAAAATTTGATAACTGAATACAGTTGCAGGATGTTAGGACTGGAAGCCGACCACATAGATACTTGGCAGATGATGGTTTTACGAGCAAAGATGCCTTTTTTACCATCTCGTAGGTATATGTCGAGATAGGAATTATAAAAAAAGAAATAGAACAGTACCATCAAACAAGTTCATATCTATATACCGTAAGGACTATTTCTGCTTGCAGCGCTCGGCCGCTATAGAACCGGGGCGGTAACAGATGTGGTCATCGTGTTCACGGGATTTTGTTTTCAAACTGCTTAGATATGAAATTCTTCAATAGTACATTTTCTTCAACAGCAATGAATATACTACTAGTGACTGCCTCGTTGGTTTAGTGGTCGAAAGTGCTAATGCTGAGCATGAGGTCCCGGGTTCGATTCTCGGGCCGGGCAGTGTTATTGGGTTTTCCATCTAGAATTTCGCAGTAGCAACACGGAGTCTGAATTGTGCCCGATTGATGGCAATAGGCTCGCACCCTATTAACATAATACGGAACTTAAAGATAACTGGCGAAATGTGGGTGAAGGTACTATAGGGACACCTCTACCTAACCCTTCGAGGAAATACGGGCGTGATGTTATGTTATGTGTAGAATACAGAAATGAAACGAGTTTTTGTGCCCGTTAGAGGAAACCAGTTTAACTTGTGGCACTACCGGAATAAAACGTAAACAAATATTTCGTAAACAGTCCTATTTACACATGAATGGCTATATGTATTATTGTTTCCACAGTACGTAACCGAACCTAATAGAAAAATAATAACGCAGCTATTTGGAAAATGTTAACAAATAAACATAGTTTTTGGTTGTTCGTATAATAATTCGTTTTTTAAACTCATTAATGAAATATTTAAACGTCTGATTACCTACGTCAAGTCACGGCTTTATTGTTTAAATTTAATTATTCACAATTTTATTTTTTATCTGCGTAGAATTTAAAATAGTTTGTAATCCTAATTGTATGAGTGTATTAACTATGGACTAGAAATATGTCCGAAATAAATAAATTTAATTAAATTAAATCCAATGAACTTCCACGATAAATGAATCCATGAAAAAAAAAATGATGTTGGAACTGAAGTTCCTCCTTTGTTTTTTATCATAATAGGAAACGAAAATTCGCTGAAACTCCATAGTCACGATATTATAGCCACAGAACAAACGAATTTCACTAGAATTAAGGAGGTAGGTACTTGATACTGTAATCGTGTCGGGTATAAACACAGGTAATAGGTGCATAGGATATGGTAAATCAGAACAAGATGCATTTTTAATTGGTTTGTTTTATAATGAGCTTGTGATCCTTATAAATAGTCCACGGGAGGATTAGGAGTTTGGGAGAGGCTCAGTCTAGATATGGACTCAAGAACTACAGAAGACTTAGGTATTACTATACCTATATATACATATAGCGCTTCTATTAAATAGATTTTTGTAAAATTGTTCATTAGAAAACCAGCGTCAGACAGCATTTGTCTGGCATTAATGCTGAAATGAACCTTTTTGGCGCAGCCGTGAGGCACACACTATTATTGCTTTATGATTATTTTCACTTTTTTTTATTTTTATTTTTGTATTGTGTTTCACGAACTGTGTCCAAATAAATATTATTCTTTCTTTTCTTTCTTTCTTTATGAAATAATATATCACATCATAATCACAACAAAAGATTGAGCTGCCCATCTATGAAATATTTTTTCAACACTGAAACGTATATTTCATATTTGTGTTCCTATTTCCTAAGTATTCCTCTTACTTTTTCAGTCGGCGAGCTGGCGAGAGAAGTGGGGCATCGACACAACTCTTGAGACTTGGCAGGCTCCAGAGGTTCTAATAAAGCACTTTCCTAGCGGAAGCACAGGCTTTGACAAAGAAGGGTCACCAGGTAAGTTTTTTTTTTCGCTTTTCAATCCGCTCGCTGTGTAGTGGAGGCCCAGTGGTAACTGCTCCCGTCTTACGTGTCGCGTAGGTCGTGGGTTCGAACCCAGGCAGGCACTTTATTTCGCGTTATTTATTCCATCACCACTGCTCTCAAAACGGTGAAGAAAAACATCGTGAGGAAACCGGCATGTCCTAGAACCAAAAAAATCGAAGACATGTGACATCTACCAATCCACACTGGGCCCGCGTGTGGTGGATTATGGACCGTTCCCTTTCAGCAGTGGGAACGCTATAGAGGCTGATTATGCTAATCCGCTCGTTTGACATCAAACTAAGCAAGTGGTCAATAGCTAAGATTGGCCGTTTTTATCTTATTCCTAAATTGCTGTTTAATAATACGGTGACCATCCCCAAATCAACTTCGTGGTCAAAGAACATCACATTAAGTTAAACCGACTTCCTACAACGAATTTACGTTAGTTTGACTAAACCGGTTCAGTAGTTTTTACGATAAGATTATAATTACATCGAGCCATAGATTTTTTTTTTCCTCTATGATAAATAACTCTTAGTAGTTTTTCTACTCTTAGTGTTTTAAGTTTTTTAGCGTTTATCCAAAAAGTTGGCAACGTCGCAAATAGCTGTTAAATATTTACCTGTTTTGATTAATTTGGCAATATTACTATATGGAAATTTGAAACATGGCTAACTAGTGAACAAAAATATTGATTATGAAATGCAATAATTAATATCGTAATACCGAATATTTAATTATACATGTTAAAAAGTATTTGGAAACTTTCTAAATGCAACATCAAATTCAGTATTATAATTGCAATTCATTATGAATATTCTAGTTCGCTAGTTAGCCACATTTCTTATTTCCATACAGTAATATTGCCAAATTAATCAAAACAGCGAAATATTTGACGTCTATTTGTGACGTTGCCCGAATTTCGGTCACGGCGGCCAAACTCAACGAAGATTTGCCAGGTACGCAGGAGATATTAATACAGCGCACAAGCGTATGCGCAAACACAGGTGCACTCTCTGTTACTTTACTATCATATTTCGATGGGACGGCAATCTGACACGACCGGGGTGAAATCAGGCGCAGGAGCAACAACAGCTTTACGTGTTTTCTGAGGCCCGGGGGGTTAGTTAATTAGCCTTTATTCAATTCGGAAGTCTATCTTCAGATGTTTCTCTCACGTAGACCGACTCCTCACATTTTCATGCGTGCGCGTCGGTTGCGCAACAACTGGGTCATTGTCACTGCCACTCGCAACAGCGGAGTTACGCGACATGAACTTCCCCTCGATTTCTTCATTCCCAAACCTTGGCCCTGACTACTCACCACAACAAACATAAGTGGATAGGTTAGGAAATAAGATGAATGTATGGTGTGCGGTGCGATGAAATGTAGGTATAAAATTATATGATGATGAAATTATGTACCGCAGTTCAGTGAGGTCAGCAAAAATAGAATATTCTTCTTATAGTGGATGGACTACTTAGTAGATCGAAATTAAGATAACTGATACGTTCTGTACCTAGGTAGGTACTGCCCTTTATCAGGTGCAGGGAAATACCCCACTCGTTGTCCTGCACATCAAGGATGCAGATGCTTGGCATCCAGAACCTACTTATTTTCACTAAGTTACTAACTTGGGGATAAAGTTATAGATATGTTATATTGTATAGTAATATTTTACATATATTTTAGGCCAGTAAGCTGTTTTGTTGCCTTACCATCTTCTCCAGGATACTGTACCTGCTTACTTTACTCGTTTTCAGTAATCATCGTCCCGTTCGTGGGGTTGGACGTGTGGGGTCTGCTGCACTCCGTCACCAAGAATGACGTCATCCGCATGATCCTGAGACACCTGGAAAACTACCTCGCGATCGCCAGAAAGCAGGCGGAGACGCATGGCCCGGCTGCATTGAAGGTTCGTTTCTTAAGTATTGGTAGACAGACGGTAAAAAGAAATAGACAGTCTAGTGCAGCCTTTGTGGGTTTGAATGTTTGATTTACTTGCTCGTGATTACATTTCAATTCGTATGATTGTGTGAGGAATTATATGAAAGAGAAGGGAGTGAATGATGGCGTGGTGGTTGATAGGGGAGAGTGGAAAGAGATAACGTGCTGCGCCAACCCCACGTTACACGAGGAAACAACGGGACAAGGGCAAGAAGATGATGATGAATGTCTTTACGACTCATTCCGACAAACGTTTGTCACTTCCAAATATATAAATATGTCTAGAAATACAGTCAAAGCTGAATAAATGGCATCCAAAAATTTGCCGCTAAATGCACGCACACTAGAAAAACACAGTGAGGCCGGCCACTCATGGAATTCCGAAACGCAATTACGTTTCGAAATATCTATTCGAAGGCAGCAAATCGTTACAAATTCAAGTCAAGGATCTATCACACACGTGCTGTAGTTTTCCGTTCGAAATTTTCTCCGATTCGAAAATCCGAAACGGAATTCCGTCTTTATGTGGCCGGTCATTTGTATGGATTTGCTGCCTTCGAAATTCCGAATCGATCTGAGGGCACGGAAGTACTCCCGCCAAGTTAAGCAAAAACAAACAAACAGCACAGCCTTTCTCGAAGCCATTCGACCCCTTGTAACTTCGTTGCGGATACACACACGGCAATATAATCTACATACCACAAATACTAGTACCTAGTATTAGCGCTCTGAGCGCTTTATTTATGTTTGTTTATGCATCAATTTGCTCGCTAGCGCTATTTTATTTGCATGTTCCATTAGGACTATTTAAAATGGTAGATTGTTCATATGTGATCATGTTGCCGTGCGATGGCCAAGTCATTCTATTTATTCAAGAAATAAAGATAATATTGATACGGTCACTATATTAGGTACCAATTTATGACAAAGTTGTTGGATAGATGCTCCCATAGATAGGTACTGAAAAAAATTAACCGACTTGGTTTTACATTAGATCTCACAACGTTTTGCGTTAGAAGAACTGCGTTGCGAGACTTGTATTGTTTTACACGTTATGTTTTTGATGGGATATAAATAATCGTGCACTTCTTTGTTTACCGGTTCTCAGACAGGAGTATTATTTACAACATTTAAAAGATGCCCCTCCACTTTTAATTCTTACAAAGATTAATGGTGCATTCAGTTGCAGTATGATGGTAGTGTATAGGTAGGTGCTCATAAATCCGTCGACCGTCAGAACCACTTCAGTCTCTAAAATATATCATAAGAGTGAGGCCTCACTAGTGCGTTGCGTTGCGTCAACACTGCGTCGTTTTACATATATTTTTTGTGACATGTCTGATTATGCGTTACGTCGTCGCACGCGACGTTTCAACGGATTGACGAATGAGAGACAAAACGGGGGAAGGGTGATGCGCTGCGCTGTCGGAGCTCCGGTGCGACGACCCGACGACGGACAGTGTTCCACTGCTAGAGGCAAACAAATTTGTTGTGACGTCGTGCGTTGCCCCCTTGCGTTGCGATGTTGTGCGCTTGTGCGTCACCGCAACGCATGTGTGGCATGCAATGCGTTGATCCGTTGCGACGACGCAACGCAACGCACGAATGAGGCCTCACTCTTATGATATATTTTAGAGATTGAAGTGGTTCAAATCTATGTAGTGGTTGGAATCTATGTACCTACCTACTATTTAATACCTTTACCTATTATTTATGTTACAAACTAGGAGAGCCTATGATCAGTTGTACATCATGCTCAAAATATGTCGTGGGATAACAGATGCTCCTGATCTCCATAATGAGCTGATTCGCCTTTATGTTCCAAGCAACTATCTCCGTGGTAGAAAGCACCGTCTACTAGCCGTACCTACAACTCGAACAGTGGCCCGCGCGTCATCCCCTGTTCCTCGCGCTCTGACTGCGCTTAATAACGTCATGGAAACCAATCCGAACTGTGACTTGTTTGCAGATGATCTCAAAACTGTTTTATACGCTTGTCTTCACTTTTGTGAGAGCACATAAATTTATAACTTGTGTTTTGTTTATAATATTTTTGTTCTATTGTTCTGTGTATCTTTTGTTTTTGTTGTCTTTTTTTTGTGTTTATATTATATTTTCTGTATGTGTTAATGTAATTGGTCCACAAACCGTATTAACATAAATAAAAAAATAAAATAAATAAAATTAATATTGAAATTTCTTACAATCAGCCAGTAATCACGGCTAATCCATGTCGTTACAGTAGGCTAGGAAAAGGGGGAAAGAGGGGGTAGGTGAAATTAACTAGGTACCCACTTGCCTACCAGTGACAGCTGAATTATGAGTGTGCAACTAATATTTACCTAACTACACGAGTGCTTGTTGCTACAGTACTCGCGTTATGAACTGAGTCGACGGGGCATAAATGTCAGTAGCAATAAGAAGTGCAACGCCTTGCGTCTTATCGATAGTTTGCTACCTACTCTCATAAGGTGCGAGCGACACAGACTAACAATGATTTCTGGCCCGACGACTCAGTTCTTAACGACTATAGCATATTTTTGAATCACCTTTATGTTTTCATAAGTTATAAGATCTACCAACTTAGGTACCTTATGCTTAATTAAACGGTGGGTAATTGAGGAAACGAAACATACAGACCAAAGCAGGGTATGGTTGTACAGTAGAGGCTTGTGGTAGGGTGGTAACAAAACCAGTATAAAGCTGGCCTCGCACTCGACTGCAGCTCCGTACTACGCTCGGCCAGCTCAAGGTCGAACTGTTACCACCCACGTGCGTTCTATTGTACGAACTATCCCTGCCAACCCTATAAGCCCACGTTCCCACGGACGTAACAAAATCGCGGCGATTTTATTTCGTGCACTGGATTTTCAACGCTTTGCTTAGCGCCGAGAGTTGAAAGTCCAACAGTGTGTTTTTTCAACGCGCTGGGACGAGAGTGCGTCCCAACGCGTTGGATTCTCAACGCTCGGCTCAACACCGAGAGTTGAAAATCCAGTGTACGAAAAAAAATTGCCGCGATAAATACACGAACCTGGGCTAAGAGAATACAAGCCTGACGTTATGTGCCTATCATCTCTAGGTGACAGTAATATTTGACCTGGAAGGCTTCGCCATAAAGCAGTACGCGTGGAAGCCGGCCGCAGAGATGGTGTTCACACTGCTACAGCTGTATGAAGCCAACTATCCCGAGATCTTGAAGATCTGCTACATTATTAATGGTACGTGTATCCATACTAATATTTAAACAAATATTTATTCCACAATTTTCGTTATTGCACCTACCACTGTTTGTCTCTGCATCACCCAAAGGTTGACTGGTAGAAAATGCCTAAGGCATTAAGTCCGCCTCTGTACATTAGTGTGCTTAAGAGGGAACAGGGCCTGCGAGGAATTTGAAAAAGGTATTTGAAGAAAATATTGCCGTCGTCTTACCTCAAGTCTGCCTCCGTAGAGTGCGATAGGGACAGCTGCAGCTCAGACAACCCAACCTCAGGAACCTAGACATACTCTTTCCTAAAATTTTAAAGTAAAATTAGTTAAATCGGCTCAGTTTTCGAGGAGAAAAAAGGGGAATAAAAAAACGTCGATCATGTAATTTAATTAATAATTTTTAAATTACAAAAATGGCCTGAATTTTGTGATATCGATTATATCACAAAATTCAGGCCATTTTTGTAATTTTTGGAGGGTCATATTTTCTTTACGGAAAAAAAGGAAATAACAGGGACGTGTCTAGAGCAGACCTTGATTTTATGAAAAAAACTAAAAATATTGCTCTGGAGGAACATTTGTATGGAGAATCGCAGGCCCTGTTACCTCTTAAAGGATGAATTAAATAAATAATAATAAGTTAACTTTGTAGACGAAACCTGTAGAGTTGTAGAACATAAAATTTTGCTTGGAACCTAGAAAAAATCAGGAAGAGGATCTGCCTTAGGTCACCCATACGGTCTGCTGAAAGAGTCCACAAGAGCTGTCAGATTTTCCCTCTTTACTCCTTGTAACTCCATCTTCTTTCTATTCCAGCGCCAAAAGTATTCTCCCTAGCATTCTCAGTGATCAAGAAGTTCATGCACGAGTACACGATCTCTAAGATAAAGATCTACAGCTCCGACGCGAAGAAGTGGCAGGCGCAGGTGCTCACCGGGATCGAAAGGGACCAGCTGCCGCAACACTACGGCGGGACTATGGTCGATGAGAATGGGGATCCCAGATGTGCACTGATTGTAAGTTAATTGTGTAACTCAGGATTTCAGGAACTTTTTCTATTCATTGAATACAAAGAGGATTATGAAATAAACTATAGAAATGATCCTTAGGGCTTATAGTACCTACAATGACGATATTCGTGCCTATACCTATTTTCTGAAAACTTTTTTTGGTTTTTTTACTTCTTTTCTGCTCAAAATTCACATTGGGCGCACTGATTCTGCGCTACTTCTGCGCCAGTTCGATTCTCGCACAAAACAAATGGTTGAGATGTTTTTCCTGTTATAACGACGTCGTAGAAAGAGTCAGTTTTGCAAGACAGTGTAAAAAGACAATCTAATCTATTGACATTTTACACTTACAGCTTTTTTCTGTTTGCAGGTGAAGCCTGGCGGTAAAGTTCCTAAAAGCTATTACTCCAGCAACCAGACCTTCGATTCAGAGAAGGAGCTCAAGCGCGTCACCATCAAGACTGGAGAGAAGCACGTCATCGATCTGCTGTGTTCAGACAATGACAGTGTTTTGAAGTGAGTACCTGCTACCTAAACCCTTCTTTTACCTTTAAGTGGGCACGAACTAGGTCCAAGTCCTAAGATCACACAGACAAGGTTCAAGGCAAATCTACAGGGCGACAAAGAGTCTGACCTGGTGACATTTGGAACTAAATATTTAAAAAAGTAATGCAGTCGAGTAGACCTATGATGATGGCATTACTTTGCCGACAAGTGCTGGTACCCAGTAGGTTTTGAGTGTCCCACAAGCAGCGTTATTAACAACTTGTTTAAATTCTTTTACTCATTTCCCATTCGAAGTGACCTAAGTGCGATAGTGGCGGCCTCATTTTTTCCAAACTCATTTTTGCCCAGCTGTAACTAATATTTTAGGTACTCGTAGCATTATTTTACTAGTTATTGTCCATAGTAGTAGATATTCTTAAGTCCTAACAATCCTAATTTAAAATATTGTCTTAGGCATGCCTGCATATTATGATGGATTCTAAAAAAATACACCCCACACACACAATTGACGGCACAGTTGGCGCAGTGGTTCGATTCCCGCACGGAACAAATATTTGTATGACCTACAAGTAGTTGTTCCGGGTCTGGCTGTTTGTGCATTTGAGTTTAAATGTTTGTAAACGCACCCACGATACAGGAGAAATTCCTGGCGTTTTTAAATTGTTTCAATCAACCTCAGAACATAAAAAAGGTCCTTTTTAATCCTTTTCTTTCTTTTTTTGGTCTTTATTCTTTTTAGTCCTGAGTAATCAACTAACCACTTAAACTTTCATTAACAGATGGGAGTGCGGCGTAGACCACCACGACATAAAGTTCGTAATCAAGCGGCGCGACGAGGAGGGCCGCGAGAGCGTCGTGCACGGGCCTAGGAAGGTCACGGAGGGACCCACGGACGTCGGCGTCATGGCCGTCACTGGACCCGCCACTTGTAAGTTCCAAATTGTCCTTCTGAAAAACACTGCCCTCGCTAGATCCCACTTCAAATATCCAAGAATGATAATTTGTCCAAGTTTTCACCAACGGATGCGATTCGGAAAAATTGCTGGAGGTTAACCCTCGGCAATTTTGCACTCAAATTGAACTTGAATTGAAGCGCAGAAGAACAATCAATCAGCTATTGCTCTAGCAGTTGAATTGCTATGTTAATGTCTAACCAAGCTATCAACATGTCCTGGCTGGGCTGGGCTGCCCCAGCAATACCTACCAATCCAACAGAATTACATTATTTTATCAACGAACATTATCTCATTTTACTGAGTGCCGTGAATAAGTATTCACAAGTACATAGACCTACTTCTTTACATAAGTACCAAGGCCCCTCCGTGCCTCGGAAAGCACGTTAAGCCGTCGGTCCCGGCTGTCATTCGTAGATCTTTGACAGTCGTTACGAGTCGTCAGACGCCCGAAAGTCTGACAATTAGTCTTACGAAGTGGTATCGTATTGCCCAGTTACTGAGTTGTGGATGTCCGATAGGCAGTCGCTCCATGACTGGTATTCAACTGCATCCGGTTAGACTGGAAGCCGACTCCAACATAGTTAGGAAAAGACTAGACAGATTGATTGATATTTTGCATATTCCAACAGATTCAGTGATATTCGACAACAAGAGCGCATTCTTGCGCAACAAGAAGGTGTACTACCACGTTCTGATCGCCGTGCCGACGCGCGACCTCAACCTCAGCAGCGAGCCGGGCGACGAGCTGCAGCCCGCGCCCGCCTGCAGCAGCATCACCGCCTCGTAGCGCCAGAACAAATATCTTGTAGCCTCAAAAAATGCGGCGTTTAATTCGGTAACGGTTGTAAAAGTCATCATCACCAATATCTTAATCGATCAGCTCCGTCCGGTTAGACTGGAAGCCGAGTCCAACATAGTTGGGAAAAGGCTAGGCTGATTGATTGAGTTGTATTGGTTAACAGAAGTAGCAAACAATCAAGCGAATTGAGAATAGGCTCGCAGAAATAGAGTGTCATATACTCATGTTTGAAACCACATTTGATCAATACAGGAAATCAAGCACTGTTTCCTTCATTATTACTGCGCTGGCGCATATTTTCCCACAACCGACTTTACCGCTTCGCGAACATTTTTGTCACACTGGATTTTCCATAAAAAATAAATAATACGTAAGGTATTATAGGTAAGTATGTAAAAAAAATATGACTAGTTCATAATATTTTGATATGCAATAGGAACTAAAGAACTACTTTGTTTACAAATATTAGAGTTTTGGTGATTTTTAGACTTATTATTGTTATAGATAGTTAATTAGTTATCAATCTAAATGTACTTTTATACATTCCATCTAAAGGCTTATTCAGATATAAGTAAGATCGCTGTCGCGCTCGGTAGCAATAGGTCTAACCAGAAGGCGAACCATCGCTACCGATATCACTTATATCTGAATAAACCTTTAGTTTTGAGTTTCGATTTAAGATAAAATGTTTTATACTGATACAGGGGAGTAAAGTGGTTTTTAAAATAAGAAATTAAGAACAAATGCGATGCATTTAGATACATCTTTAGAAACGGAAGCATTTCTGTGATAGTTTCCAATAGTGTTGGAAAATGCCTTTAATCAAGGTAATGTGAAATGGAACAATTCTAAGTAGGTAAGTATATGAAATGATATGAGTAAAACGAGTCTTGAAAGAAGCAGGCACAATCATAGCAGAATTATCGCGATTCGAACGCAGGGGGCGTTACTTACGGCAGTCCCGATATTAGTGGAGTCCCCAATGCTTACAGTGATTATGGATGCATTTGACTAATAATAATAAGCAAATATCATAGGAAAATACTATTCATTTACCCTATTGTTTTCCTTTGTGTTAATAAAATCTGGGGATTTTCGAGCTCCATGAAATAAGATGAATTAAGTATTATGATTACAAATGAAATAGTTGACAACATAATTAGTTTTGTGGTTATTGAGTACCTAGGTACTGTATATATAGGTACTTAATGTATTTTTTTTTATGTTTTGCTACCAATATGCCTTTCAATGTTCAAAGCATGGGGAATATTCATTTTCAATATGGTTAAGGATTATTTGATGTCATGTGTATAATTTCAAAACCTTACAAGATAATGATTGCTCAATTATTATAATAATAATATAATCTATGATTTAGTTATCAGTATTGTACAATAAAATATTGATTACACAACACAAGCATTTTTTTTATCTGTCTCACTCCTTTATCATTAATTTACTTAGGATATGTGACAAGATAAGAGGTGACTTTCATAATTACACATTTCAGAAATAAGCCTCTTATACCAATTTATTTATTTAGAGCCTTATTTACCTACTTTTATGCCTTTTACGGCCTATTATGTCTTTGTCGGACTGCCAAATCATAGGTCTCGAGTTAGAACCCAAGGCACCTTTGACTTTTCTTATTCATGTGCATATTGTATAATTATCACCTGCTTCAACAACGGTGAAGGAAAATATCGTGAGGAAACCTCGCGATACATTTGCTCGTAAAGCCAAAGCCAATGGGCGGCATAAAAACTCTAGACAGCAGGTTTAGTCACTAAACACAATAAAAAGAAAGAAAGAGTGATAGAGTACAATAGTACAAAACACATTCATTAACAGTTCTGAGTCTCTGCATGCCCTGGAACGGCCTCCTTCAACCCTTACAATTCTCCCTGTTCCTTGCCTTGCCTGTCAAGTCTTTCCTTTTCTAATAAAAGAATAAATAAAGCGGGAAAAATGAGTTTGTAAAAATATTTATTACACAATAGACACCACCTAACTTAAAAATACATGTTATATACAAGGTTACATATGGCTCCACCAGATTATTGACCGCAACCGCCTTCAGTTCTCATCTTCAAAGAGCATTTCAAGCAGTTCTCTCTTGTTACACTGGGAACCTTCTAATCTCTGGACGCCGTTCCATCGGATGATTGTGGGGATTACCATGAGCTTCAATCGGGTGTCTGTCCGGAAAGAGCAAGCTTTGTCCTTCCACCTGCAAGGTTTCACGAAATTGGATAAGAGATATTATATGAGAAAGTTTACCGTATTCAAAATATGCTCTCAGACATGCGAGTTGCCAATACCAGCCCGTCATACAATGTAATAAAATAAATTTGATAAGAAGAAAGTGACAGAAATTTAATATTTAAAAGGGAGGCAGATTGCTGATTAAAGGCCCATAATGTGACAAATGGTTATGTTGTTACATCACATTCTGCTTTTCTATTCACAAGTATCAGTATTTTAAATAATGAATATATATAATGGTTAACATCATAACCACAATACTCACGTATCTCTGTCACCAACATCAACATAAGCAAATATGATATCCTTATTTAGTTCCCTCAAGTAAGCCTTCACCACCGGCTCAGCTGTGAACAAAAATTTCTGATATCAGGAAGAATAAGATAATATGTAGTTCTGAAACTGAGAAGATTTAAATGGAGATGGGCCGGCCACACTGTCAGGGGAGAAGAGGAATGGAACAAAAAACTGACCCTATGGTATCCTAGGGAGAGGAAGAGAAAAGAAAGGGAAAATATGGCAGCATGACTTGGTGAGGACGGTGGGAAAGACATGGATTAGACAGGCAAGGAACAGGGAGAATTGGAAGGGGTGGAGGAGGCCTTTACCAAAGGGCACGCAGAGACTCAGAACTGAGATAAAACATTTTTGTAATACAACTGTAACTCTGAATAAAGGCTATAAATAAATAAAAAAGATCTATATTATTACTCGACTACTTTATAACTGAGACAATGCCTGAGGTAGCTGCCTAATAAGTAGGGTTGTTAACGCCCATCATCGGGCTAATAACAGCTCGCGAAACGCCACCACACCATTCCCGCACCATGTAGCTACCTCGGACACCTTCTCAGTTAAGTCTTGGCCGTTACCATCTTACCCAGTTGGCAGTAAATACACCAACTGTGGCCATTATCTTTTCTTTTACCAGTGAAAAAGAAATAAACTGTAGGCCCTTTGCCTGGTAACTTATCAATGAACTCAGTAAATTGACCATAATTTTGAAGATCTTCCATTTTTATTGTCATTAGTAGTGCAATTGAGTACAATGTCATGAAAACGAATAATGGTCTGTTATTTGGCGTTTAAAAGAGTTCTCATTTTTGTGATTATACAACCTCCTTCTACGCAAGAAGGTACTACTGAAATCTGTAGCTTTTTTAGGTGTAGTCTATATTAGTAGAAGAAACGAATCAATGTCAGGAATTCTCTATAACATAAACAATAGCAAGACATTCGGCGGTATTTAAGCAATCAGTTAATCTAATTAATTTGACGAATTTCGCAGCTATGAACTTGTACGTACCTTCAACACAATCGCTACACCAACTTTCTCCAGACGGCAGTTTTTCACCGGTGAAGTAAAGAAGTACTGGAGGACCTTCTGGATCTATAGCTTCAGCATATTTTACAAACTCTTTATACCCGTGCAACTCAACCGTAGTCACCATTTTTAATGCGAAACACAAAGAAGTTCAATAACTACGGCCGGCGGCGCTATCAATGAATATTGTACAGTGACACCAAGTGACACGCGAGTATTATCATATAAAATTGTAGTCTGTGGTATTATCAAATATTTTGATAAAAATGACAGCTTGACATTGACTTTGACAATAAAGCTGGGAACAAATAATCGGACGCGTCCGTAAGCCGCGGCTGATAGTTGGAGCTTATTTGAACAGCTTAAAATGAGTATCGGCGTTTAGCTGTACAACGTCGGTTTAAGAACTTTTTGACTTTTCGCAAATACCCACTGTTTAACAATTCAATCTGGATACAATATATTTATGAATCTCATAATAAAATATATAAATATACTTTCGTACAAAATTCCATTTTTTTATTTAAAAAACGCATATTGCCACCAGTTACTACTTTACTAGTCTTCACCTTTGCTACAACTGCAAGTCTTACTAACCTTGGTAGCACCGCACCCATGAATCGTCTAATGGGAAATTATAATAAAATCGCTACACGAACCAATAGCATCGACATCTTCTCGAACCCTTTTCGTCAATTCCGTACGAGACTTTTAACCAGCTTGGAGTCTCAAGACCTCTGTGCGACACAAGCCGCCTAATAATACAATTGTATCCACTTCCATTTCCTTCTGTTTTGTTATTTAGTTAAATGTTTATGTGCTTTTCATTGTATTTGTGAACATAATTATTTTATTTTCTTTTATTTTTAACAAAATCAACTAACGAAAACTAAAACGTCCTGCAATCTTTAAGTTCTCTGCTAGTGCTGTGCACTTCTGTAAGTGACGAGTTCACAATACCTAAAACTATATGTGATTTTTCTATGTGTATGTGAGTAAGTCGTTGAAGTGCCAAATAAATAAATAAATAAAGTAATCTAGTCTGCGGACACACACAATTGTAATCACACAGATGACCTTGACAGAAGTTAACGGCAATGCTGCCATATCAAAATACCCATTCCGCGCTAACAACGATTCAAAAATCATTACTGTGCGTTTGCACTGGCGAAACCACACAGTAGGTACATTCTAATATAGGCGAAACATTCACAACAAAACATGTTGAAATCTTTAGTTTCTGTCAATGTTCCATGCAATATTTGACAGAAACTAGAGATTTCAACATGTTTTGTTGTGATGTTTCGCCAGTGCAAACGCAGTTAGATTTTATACAAATCAGCGTATCCAAAAAGCGCTAGATGTCACGCTTATTAAAACGTTAATTGTAAAAAAAATAGATAAAGGCATAATAAGTACACGTTGGTTAATCTTATTCCACATACATCTTATCATAAGAAATCGACAAAAAAATTATGATATCTTCTACAGAACTCGAAGGGCCAAGTTGATCCAATCGGCGCAAACCAAAATCTGAGAACTAAAGGACATGGTTAAACAACTGCCTTTAGGGCTCAGTTTTCCATTGCCGTCCGTCGAGTTGGGGGTTGATATTTTTTTTACAGAAAGGTTATACTATTAAAAGCACACAAGCAAAGTTTAAACATGCGGAGACGCGTACTTTTTGAGAAAATTTTTATTGAAAATCAATTATTTTTGCAATATTTATGTCAATCCCTACCACAGATTATATAGAATTCTCGCCATTGAACGTTTCGTTTTACCAATGGTTATATTGTCATACGTTCGGTAACATTTTATATAAATTTACGTAAATAATTACATTTTGTACTCATTTCAATAGCTTTCATGCACGCATATATTTAACAGTTTATATTTAAATTACAGCATTATTTTCATTACGAGCTATTAAAATGTGTAGTGTTTACCGTCTTTTGCCGGTTAGTGGAACGAAACGTAAAAACAGTACCTATTAGGGCAGATAACAAATAAAATAGGTTAGGTTCAACTTATGTCAAAGAACCGAATTGATTGACCCCGACTCCACCTGGTACGAGTCTGTCCTACCCCTAGAGTGTTTTTATAGAGCCTTAGACGCCTCCGCCTGCCGCAAGCCTCCGCCTGCCGCAAGCCGAAGCTGCGGAGGCGAGGATGGATGCCTGCGGTTTGTCACGCACAGGCGTAGAGGCTGCTCTTCCCGCAGCGCCGGAGAAGTTGCAGTGTCAAAAGAGATACAGAAATCCCTCTGAATCAGTTCCCCTATTTTTTTTTTTGATGAAGTGTGTTCCCCCCTTCCGTAGGGGGAACCTCCCTTCTCCCCCAAGAGGTCGCCCCTGGTTTTTACACTTATTATTAATTTTAATCCATAAAATGAGGGAAATTTCCTCAGAATAAAAAAATAAAAAAAACTCGAAAAGGGGGGGCTCCGCAACTTTTCCTTTTAAGGGGGGGTAGTAATAGGCCTCGCACACTCTTAACTCTCCGAGACCTCTCACCGTCGGGCTCAGCAGCACCATGTCGTCCGCGTAGCTAATGTTGTTGACGCAGACGCCATCTATCGAGCAACCAACACGCTTACTACTGAGCTCGACGATGAGATCATTTATGTATAGGTTGAAAAGCTTGGGTGACGTCAAACCACCCTGTCTCACCCCGCTTTCCAGCATATATGCCTCAGAGAGAGTATTATTCCACCTCACAAAATTAGTTTGGTGAGAATACCAATATTTAAGCATATTGAGCATCCCCACCGGTACGCCCGCGTTCCCCAACTTTCTCCAGAGCATATCGTATGAAACAAGATCAAAAGCTTTGGATAGGTCAAGGAAACACGCATATACCGGTGTCCTGCGGTCCATATAGTATTGGAAAGTATGCTTGAGACCTACGATGGCAGTTTCCTTGGATAGCCTGGGTCTAAACCCGAACTGCGCGTCATGTAATTGAATATATTCATCCAGGCAAGAATCAAGCACACCGTCCAGCACTTTAGCAATTATCGTTGCTAGAAATATGGGCCGGTAATTCCCCCTCTCCGAGATATCCCCAGTCCTGTTTTTCACAATAGGCAATACGATGGTTTTCATTAAATCATGTGGTGAATATGAGTGACTCATGATATCATAAAAAACATGGCCAGCACCCTCGGTAGGTGCACCCCTGCATGCCGCAGATGCTCCACACTAAGCCCATCGTGACCGGGAGATTTACCGCCTGTCATTTTCTTTAAAACGCATCTCACTTGACTAGCCGTAAAATGTACAGACGACTCCTCCCCCTCATATCCGGGCTCAGACCTAATAAATGAGGCTGAAGCCCAGCGGGGAGCGCACCTTAAAATGTTTTCTGAACATATTCGCAATATGAACTGGTTCGCTTTTTCCATTCTCACTCATCGGGAGACCAGGCTTAACTTCATGCTTTGCAGTAGCTTTCCAGAATTTAGAGAAATCCTATGCCGATCTGTGTTTAGCCAGAATGTCCATCTTTAGCTGTTCTTGATTATTTTCCACCACTTCAAGCGACTTTTGAATACTTTACGTGACTCGAGCATTTCGTCATAAATAATGCCTGAAGTGGGCCGGTTACATGCTATCCACATTTCGAACCTAAGCCTGGCCACTCTATGAGCTTCACGGACATGTTTATTCCAGCCACATAAGTGCCTACTATTATTAAATTTTGTGTCACGCTTCCCGCTAGAGCTAACAGCGGCGTTACTCATGGTTTCCACAATATTGTTAGGTTTAAAGAAACTTTATTCTCAATAAAAACAAAATAATTACATGTCACTTACTTGAGAACAATAACTAACACATAAAAAAAAACACAAATTTAGGCTCGACAACATCCATGAACAGAAATACTAAATTAAACTTAAAATATTGTTATACAACCTATCCAATACAATTTTGTGGTCGTCCAAACTGCATGACCCACGACTGCATTCCGTGAATTCGGTGGGAAAATCAATAGCTCGAAAAGCATTCTACATAGTTCATGGTGGTTTTTATCTGTGTTTCATCTCTCCCACCCCATACAACCAATGCACCTGGTTTTAAATTATTGACTACACGCCAGTCATATGCTATGGATTTCAGACACCGAAAGCGTCAAGGTAGCCCGCGATCAATACAACTCTCTAAGTTCATGTAATCCTATTTAATGACTATTTCATGAGTTACATTGAGGAACATTTGAGGATAATGCTAACTTATGGAGTTGTATTGCTGATTCTAATGATTATAATTCCGTAAAGCCATATTTATTACGGTTGCGAATCATATTTTAATCAACATATAATCTAACACTGACCTGTAAATAGCAAAAAACGAAAGTAAATTTGAATTTCGCGGGCTACCTAAGTGAAATCTCTATTTTCTGTCAATGTTCGTTAAGGGGGATGCCCTTAACGAACATTGACAGAAAATAGAGATTTCTTTGTTGTGAATGTTTCGCCAGTGCAAGGGCACGGGAATATAATAATTATAGAATGTTCGATTTTCCCATGAAATCCTAACTAATATTATAAATGCGAAAGTGAGTTTGTTTGTTTACGCTTTCACGCTAAAACGGCTGAACAGATTTGGGCGAAATTTGGCACACGGGTAGACCATGACCTGGATTACGGCATAGATACTTTTATCCCGATATTCCTACGAGATAGAGAATTATGCGGGTGAAACAGACAGATCCAGTCATAGACGTACCTTTTTTATACGTCTATGGATCCAGTTAACAGATTCTGCGTACAACGGAACTCAAAATTCAAGCCAAATCAAAACGGTTTTGACATGACAGACATTTGTTGATGACAGATTATACGGTTGACAATAAAAAATATTTGAATGTTTTCATTGTGTATATGATTTGTTTTTAAAATATAATTCAAGCTGAGTGATAATAATCTATCACAATGGATACAAAGACGAGTATAAAACCTAAGTCAATGGCTGAATTGCTGCCCGGGCTTAGCGGTAAGTCAAAGTTTGTGTACTCGCCAAAGTTAAGTGTAGAACAACAAGTAACGTTGTATCAGTTTTATGCAATGTTAGCTAGAAATATCTCTAGTTCTTTGGAAGCTAGGAAAGAAACCTTGCTTATTATGACAGGTACAATGTTGTAATGTTTATTTTATAGGTATCCTGTCCAAAGATAGTATGCAGACTCTGACTGCAAAGAAGCAGCCTCGCCAAACAACTGTGAACACTCGCACTGCTGAGAAAATTTTAAAGCCTTTAACTATGGCGGAAATGAGAGCTGACATCATATGTAAGTAAACAAACAAGGCTGGCTTTACAATTAATGTTTTGTTTGGCCGGTATTAAATAATACCAGATTGTTTTCAGTTCTTACAAGTTTCATCATACCATACTTGTACTATTCAATGTCTATTACAGCCCTAAGAGGACAGTCTCCTAGGAGACTCGCCCAGGGGGCCACAAGTTCTAAGAAGAAGAATTGGAACTCGTCAGTTAAAGTTGACAAATCAGTAAGCCACACGTCCAATGGGAAAATGAAATACAATCCTGTCAGAAAAGTGCTTAATTTTCAACCACCAAAGCCTAAAGTAAGTCACATTTATCATGTTGAAAAACTATATATAATAATTATTATTATAATTATATAGTGGTTTCAAACTGAAAGAAATAACACTTTATAAAAGCATTCTCCATTTTAGTCTTGTTTTAAATTAATTACAGCCTGTATCCAATATGAGAGCAACAATGGCTCGTGAATCACCAAAGTTCACAAGACCTGAATTCAGACCCAAGAAATCTCTATTTTTATTACAAGGTAATTGGAAGTTTTATAATGTCTTGTATAATAATTGTTCAATTTCATGATTTTATTTAGTGTCTTACTTATTTATGTGTATTTTATTTCAGCTCGTACCAATGTGAGAATAAGTGGTATAAACAACATAGCTGAGACACCAGTTTTGAATAAACCCATCAAAAGTCGGATGACACTAGCAAATAAAGAGAATGTCTCCAATCAGGCTAGTATTAAAAAGTTTCCTCCACCAAAGTCCCTGATAAAGAAAAAGCTGATCCCTGTTGTACCTGACACTCCCATGTCCAATAAATCTTGGAAGTCCAGCTGTGACGCTAGCTTCTTACAAAATGAGAAAGAGATTAATGATGCAGAAGAAAAAACTAAAGCCATAGCAGAGGAACCAACACTAGAGAATATAGCTGCAGTCACACCACCAGTGTCCACTCCATTCAAACAGTACAGAAATGTTCAAGAATATTTTAACCACTCTAGTGAATTGGAAAGTTCTGCTGTCTACAACGATAACACCATCATGAGCTTTGAGAAACCTGCAGATACTAAAGAGAACACCAACAGAGAAGAAAGTGTCATAGTATCATTATGTGATCTCCTTAACAAAGCGTCTGTTGCTAACTCAGGGAAAATGAGCACTGAACTTGAAGATTTATTACAGATTGAAAAACAGACTGAACATAACTTGAAAATGATAGACAACAGCATCACTGCATTGAATAAAATTAAAAAGTCACAGTTGACTTCTCTGCAGTATGTCAGAAAACTAATTAATGATAAGAAACCTTGTGAGAGTGGAGACAAAACTTTAACGGATACCAAAGAGACTCCCAAAGTTATAAAAACAGAGATATTCAGTCCAGAACGAAAAGCTGTTGTAAGTAAGCCATGTTCAGTAATAAAGTCATGTTCAAAGTCTCCATCTTACAAGATACCAAAAAAGAATTTGTGTTTGAGGAAAAAAGTCTTTTGCAAATCAATGCCAAATGTTTCGAATCAACCAATTACGCCAGTGAAAGCTGATATGGGTAACAAAGCTCTCAGCATGTACATGAAAATGAAGGAACACATGAACTTTTTAAGCACGCCTGTTGCTAAACGAGATTTCCATGTGCCAGATACACCAGCAGTAACATCACATAATTTACAAAAGCAGCTTGATAAACTTTATGATGAAAATTAGAAAAATTTTAGAAAATATTGAAAATTAATTAATTATAGAGAATAAGATTCTAAAGAAACCAATAATATTGTTAACTAACTGTGCTACAGGTTGGCTATACTATGGATTCGACACACTTAAAATTTAAATTAATTTAATGTTTACTAACACCGATTTTCTAAACAATGTAAATAAAATTTGTGACTGAAAATTGTGTTGTGATGGGAATGTTTTAAATTGAGTCTAGCATGTATAATTATTTAGTAATATATTTAAAAATCGAATTAATTATTATAATTTGCATAATGTAAGCATTTCTGTGTACGCAATAAAGATTATACGTAAATAAGGAATATTGTTTGCTTGTTCGTGGGAACTAAATGAGTTTAAATTAAAATATTAATAATCAACTTGGAGGCGGCGGTGATGCTCGCCACACACCATGTCGTTTGTTTCCACGGGGCGAAAAGCGAGCGGCGGAATGTCGCTTAGCTACGCTTTATGTGCAGGGAGGTATAAGAGATAAGATGGATGAGGTATGTGAGTTGGTGAAGGATAAAAGGATAGATGTGTTATGTGTGAATGAGACGAAAAGAAAGGGAGTGGACATATCCACACTGACCACTATTTGGTCCGGTGTTCAAGAGACACATAACGCTAGTCAGGGTGTGGGGGTTGCCGGGGTTGCGGGAAAGTCCGAAAGGGATACCGTGGCCCCTGGCAACGTACAGGCAACTGAAGGAATACGGGTGGGTTTTAGTAGTTGTGAAAGATTATGTTTGTGTGAGTCCCAGGATTCTATGGATGAAAACCAAGGTGGGCCTAAACTAATTAATCGTTGTTTCATTACATGCTTTAAATGTATATTTCTGATTATCTTATCATATCTTTTAATTCACATGTAAATGTTTTGATAAAAAATTGAATTTTAACAGTTTGTAAGGTGTAATAGGGTACCGTAACAGTATCCTGTAAATAATAGCGGACAGAATGGACTCAGCGGTAATTCGTTGCTTCACTCCTGCAGGTGCAGGTTAGTGAAAAATAATATTGTTTCCAATTTTATTCCCATTGTTATTTTATATGTACTACCATACTTTATAAGATTTATGTTACGAACCTCTTTAAAGGACAGTAGTTGTCTGAGAATAAACAATTTTTATTATTTTATTAATAGAAAGGTTTAGCCAATTTTTAAGTAGGGCTTCTCCCCACTAGGTCTTCAATCTCAAAAAAAACCTCCATGAAACTTTGCAGGGTAGTCAGGTACCGATGTCAGAACATATCTGTAGTGTAAAATATTTTTTGGGAATCTTCAAAAAATTTTTTGTTCGGATATTTATACGGATCTCTTATCTCTGAACGTTTTATGACAATAATAAATAAATTAATATTTATACTTAATTTTAAATCAATAGCGTAAAACCCGAGCATGACCAAGAACTCAGAGCGTCGAGCGGCCATATAGGATATAAAAAAATATGGTTTTAGAAATATGACTACGATAAATGTGTACCTACAGTAGTTGAAACCTGACCGGCCTGTAAACTTTCACCAACGTTTTTGAGATAAACCTACATAAAAAAATATTTTGTCTTGGATTCGACGTAAGAAATTTCAGAATCCTCAGAATTCAGACCACACAAAACATGATTTTGGCTCCGTAGGACTTGCAATTCGTCGTAAACTGGATATAGCCAACTTAATATGTTCGATTCTTCCCAGCAACTCATCAAAAGATCGAAGGGACATTCGGAAGTTGACGGCACGGTTGGCGCAGTGGTTAAGCGATTGACTGCTGCACTGCGTATCGCGGGTTCGATTCCCGCGCGGAACAAATATTTGTATGACCTGCAAGTAGTTGTTCCGGGTCTGGCTGTTTGTGTATGTGAGTTTAAATGTTTGTAAACGCTCCCACAATACAGGAGAAATTCCTATGTGTGGGGCAACGTTTAAAAAAAAAAAAAAAGTATTTCTTAAATTTGCGATGAGGAGATTTTGATAATTTACTTTAAACATTACAGTAAGAGATCTAGTTTCAAGATATGGATCTACTCTGAATTGGTAAAACTTATTGTATGGCTTGAATTACTTATAAACAATGCGGTCATTCCTCATCTTCAGAATGCTTAGATTCTGGAATGACCGCATGAATCAAACAAAAATCGACTTAGACAACGATAGATTAAGTAGCAATGGAATGTACATCATCTAAGATACGAATCATATTCTGAATTCAAGATGTTAGAAGATGATAGGTACTTTTATCCTGCCCACGTCATTCCTGTTACGTATTCTCTGCTGCTCTGCTGCATACCAAAATCGGAAGTCCTGCGGACATCGTATCGGCAGGTTAAAAAGTGCGTCACTGACTTGCTGCCCCTGCAATCAGGATGAGGAAATTACCTATTGATTTAAACTGCACGCTCATCATTAGACAACAATACTATTACCTATTTTCGGATTACAGACCTCATACGTATAATGTAGAATCAAGAATGCTCAGCGCAGAGTAGGTACATAATGACATAGGTATCTTATCCTACTTCCTACTAATATTATAAATGTAAAAGTTTGTACGTTTGGATGTTTGTATCGGTTGAACGGATTTGGATGAAATTTGGCACACAGATAGTTGTAACCTGGATAACTTAACACATAGTATACTTTTTATCCTGCTAGTAGGTTCCCGTGGGATAATTTCCGATCTTCACTCGGTCGAATCCGCGGGCAAAAGCTAGTTATCTATATTATTAGCAAACGCTACGTGCACTGCAGTGCAACCAATGAAGAGCATCTGTAAAGGATATTCCAGTGATTTCATAGAACTGCGGTTAAAGAAATTGTTAGGTGGACTGACTGCCACCTTGACTAAATTAGTTTGCATAGTTGAGCCAGTATTTAATACATGTGCCTGTATTCCTACCATTTTGCTGTGCCCGCCACATAATGATCTCATTGAATTGTAAATACCACCTAAGTACACATTGTGGAAAGCAATAAATGATTGAGTATTAAGCATGGATAGGGAAATATTGAGGGGGTATATGAGAGGAACCCGAAACAAATGTTACTTTGTTACTACAAACATAAATCTTTGATCTCCGTGTAAAGAGTAAAGTCTATGACAAAATACTTTTCTTTCATCTGTGGCTTCTGACATTGACAGGTGTCAAACTACGAATAATCTGTACTCTTTGGAAGAGTGCTACGTTTGTTGATAACGATAACAAAATACTTTCATTATCAGTTTATTCTCTAATAACGTGCAGAATAATCGAATTAGATCTTAGGAGAGTTTACTGTGATACTTCAAAGTAACATTGTCTCATTGAAAATCTCAAAAATGGCCTTGTCAAAACCAATTATGAATTTGTTGGCATCGTATTTACAAAACTTATACATACATCCCATTAAAACTAAAGCGATTACAAGGTACGTTATCTGTATAATTTATGAATTAGAAGTCATCAACTTATTATTGTCCAGATTACGTAGTTGTCCTGATTCCAAAGTCTAACTTGTTTTGCATTGCATTATTTGCTGACCTGTGACCATGAATGTTGCTAATTGTATAAATAATTAATTTCAGCTGCGTGGTGGGTACAGCTGGAAGCATTGCCTCTCAGTTAGTAGCTGGTGACAGTATCAGGATAGATCCAATCTTAGCCTTTGGCCTATATGGGTAAGTACCAGATGATTTAGTTTGTAAGTTAGAAAGTAACGTAAAAGCTCACCAAAAGCAAGATGTAGGTACTTCTGTAGTATATCAAAGCATTAATATTTCTTTGGGAGCACCCACTCATCCTACCCAAGTGCTACATAACAATCATGTTGTTTTTATGACAAGTGAACTTCCATGACTAATTAATTCCTTTTTATATTTCAGATTATTGTTTGGTGGGACTATCCCGCATTACTTTTATGAATTCATTGAGAGGTTTTTCGCTGAAGAAGTTGTTGCATTCCCATTGGCCAAGAAACTTTTATTTGAAAGATTAATATTTGCACCTATCATCCAAGCATTTTCACTGTACACATTGGCTAGGTTTGAGGGTAAGAACCACAAAGCTGCACTGAAGCAGCTCCTAGCTCTGTACCTGCCTATTTTAGAAGCCAACTGGAAATGGCTGACTTTGTTCCAAGTTATCAACCTAGCATTTGTGCCTCCCATGGTAAGTGAAGCTCAGCTTCTTTTATATTTATTATTACTTATCCAATGATGTCTATCTGTGGGCCTAAGTATCCACAACATAAGACTTAGATTCACTCCAGATCTTGTGCAATTCTAATTTATTTTGGTGATTCTTGTTAACCAATTAGCCCTTTATTAAAAGAAAATTACTGTTACAGTTGAGAGTTCTATTCATGAATCTTGTGGGTTTCGGCTGGGCGATGTTCCTGGCCACTAAGAGACGTCAACAGAGCCAGAAAAAGAACTGAAGAAATAAACTAATACTCAACACAAGGTGGTGGACGTTAATATTATTCTGTGATGGATGTTGAACATTCTATATAAATCTTTTATTATTATATACAAGTGTTAGTGGCATCCATAAATTTTTGGGATCAAGGGTTCAATGGGGCATTTGATGACCTCTCTGGTGATGACTGTTTAGCTTCTCGTTTTCTTGATACTTGTTTGTATAGGACAGTGTTATTGTACTGATAAGCAAAATCTATTTGGCACACTTGTAATACTCCTTGACAGCATCCTAACATAAGTTAAAATAATTACTAGTTACGCATTTAATGCATTTGCATTTTTTTTATACTGTTTTCTAAAAAGTATCATCACAAAGGAGTGGTGTTAAATATAAGATAAAATGGTCAATTACATAATTATTGAAATTCTTGTTAGTTAAATTAGCATTTCAACAACATTCTTGAATAAGTAGTAATTTCTAGTTATGTAACATTGAATTAGTAAGGTGGGAGAACCATTATCTTATCTTGTATTGTATTGATAATTTTATTATTTAATCAGTCCTGTGTGAGGTATTGTTTATATTTTTTCAATAATTGTCAGGTTATGGGATATGGATTGAAGTAACAAGTTTTGTTAATGAAAAATAATGTTATTGTATCAGGGAACTTTATTCGACAACAATCCATCCATTATCCAGTAGGTTTTTACTTGAATATACATGGTTTTGTGGAATTGCCTACCACTATATCACTAAATTCAAATCTGCAAAATCAATTCTTATGCAGTGCATTTAATTAAGATGAGATTTCTCTATACAAACCAAATATGTATAAGTTCTTTGTATATTTTGATATTCATATTAAACTGTTTTTACTGTTACACTTGAGTATTATTATATCGTCATATTTATTGCTTAGGTTATTTGAAACAAATAGGTAGTTTCAATTGTTTACAATACAATAGCTTACATGACTAGAATAATTTAGTTATCACCTATTCTATTAGAAATTCAATAAATAGAAAATAATTGATTGTAAAATGACTAGTAGAATTAAATTAATAATAAAATAAGTTAGTGTAAATATCAGATGTCAATAAAATATATTGCACTTTATTATAATAAAATAGGTACTCGTTTTTTTGACTAGAGTATTTTCGTTACTTACCAAAAATAAATTAGAGAAAAATTTAAATAAAATTATCAACAATTAAAAAGAAAACAAAATAAATACTTTTAGAGATCAAGTAATCGTTTCCAATAAGGAATTTATAGATTAAGCACATTTGACTAGATAAATATCTTACATCTATTTTTTGATAAAACATCAATCAAAAAGTCATGTAATTTGGCTTAGTAGCTACCTTACACGCGGTATGTATTTACAATTTCGACCAAACATTCAAACCTCATAAACCTTGTTTTTGGAGTGTGAATATGGGATGAGATGAGATTGTAGTAACAATAAGTGCATAATTATTAGTCGTTGGGCTTGAGTTTTAAGGGTTCCTATGTACCTAGTATATTATAAATTTATAAGCGTGTGTTGCGAGTCGTGATATCGTGAGCTCGTGAGCGTGGCAGTTATTCTCTGTTGTCAGGGCGTGGGGAGCGCGACCAGCTGTGATGCGAGGAGCGGCTGCTGACGGTGGAGGTGGGCGTCGACGGCGTCGGCCTCCGGTACGGGATGGGGCGCTTGCGCGCGCTGTCACGGTTAATGTGTTAGTAGGAGGCATGGGCGTTAGTATAGTTAAATGAACATGCAACAGTTGAAAGCGTTTTAAAAAAATGGTATGAATAAAATATTATTGATTTGAATAAAATATTTAGTTAAAATTCTGACAGTTAAAAAAATTACTGTTTGGTTATTCAACGTTATTTCTCAGAAAATGTTATAAAACTTCTACAAAAAACTGTTAAATCATGATCATGAATGATGCAATTTAGAAATAATAACTTACCTTTTATAAATTCTTAACAAGTAAATAATAAAGTAAACAATGTACATCCATAATTGAAAGCTTCTTTATCTACAATTCAAAAGAGTTCAAAATTGTGTACAACTTCTAGCTTCTCTACCATGCAGCAATAAAAAACAGAAAAAAAAAGAAAACAACAAATATTTCGCAATAAACTTTAATGTGATAAAACAAAATGAATAATCTTGAAACAGAAAACACACTTGCAGCATGTTCTTTATAAATAGCACACTGTCTACACCTGGCGGGCATCTCTGTAAACTCCCGTTACGTGAATATCTCATTGGCGCGTTATCTTCTTCTAAACTTGAATTTTTTTGGCGGGTATGTAAGATCTATTATGGGTGCGCTACGGAGGAAAAACAACTATTAATTATGTTCCCATTCCAGTTGGAGATTTCGCTTAGTTCATCACAAAGATTTGATTTTTGTAACAGTCCAGTTAAAAATCCAAAAAAATAAACTAAAGTGTTTCGTATAAAAGGTTAATTTTACTATAAAATATATATTGAGTAAAAGTATTAAAAATACTTAAAACTAGTAGCACACCCTGTTAGTATGATCAGAGTTAAAAGAACGCACACATCTAATGTTATAATATGAAGCAAAGAGACTGACCAATGAGTGAGTATTCAAATAAATTTCACAGCCAATGGGGATATTTCAAACACGTGATTTTTAAACCTAGTCAGCCTCTATACAGATATGGACACCCAGATTATAATAAGAAAGATAATAAAGGCTTTAGCGATATATTAGGTGAAAGTTGGGCTTAATATTTTAATACAATACATAATATTACTTAAACTAATCCACACTAGCACATTCACTTCACTACTTGGAGCTACTACTCGTGTCTTCAGAACTCGTGCTATATTTTCGCGACTTTTTTCTATAAAGAAAACAAAACAAAATAGATAAAAGGTAAAAAATATGAATAAAATGACATATCATGGTGTTACTAGTGCTTTGGACCCACATACGTGTGTTAGAAGGTATTAAGGTTCTTCAACAGATGTTTCTCAACATTGTAAACTTACTGTTTCCCAGCCATACACACTGTTTGTGCAAAAATGTATTGAATAAAAACGAATGACAAAGATTAAATTCAATTCGTAACATCGACCCGGGAGCACCTCTAAACATCAAACATAAATACGATATTAAAATGAATTATGTAGCGACCATGATATGACAACAAACGCAAAATAAAATAACAAGCACACCTATAAATCAGGATAAAAAGCGACACACGGAAAAAGTTAAAACACACTGTGCAGTTAACGCGACATTCGTTTGACAAGCTTACAACTAAACAGTACAGGATTTAAAAAATAAACTAACTTTTTTTCAAACAGAATGTCATCATTGATTGCACTTACAAAATCCCTATTTGGCAAGAACACAGTGCTTTTAGCAGACTCCATATATATATGTACATGTTTTTGTCTTTATCTTGGACCACCACCGCCACAAATAGATGACAAGCAGAATTGTGATCAGCGATCTTTGCCTTTTACTCATTACCTTACACTGGCGTGCTGGGCACAATCAGTCACTGGGCTTGCGTGGTGGATTACGGCGCACAACCCTCTCACAGAGGGGAACTGTGTCCCCGTGTGGGGAACATTGTAGGCTGATTATGGTGGGCTCAATTTCATGTATTTGTGACAGTGGGTGTAAATATGTAGGCCGAATGTGAGCATCGCATGACGCTATTCAATTTAAAAGCACTGTTCTTGTTAACTGTGATACCTCGTAATTCGTCGCCTATCCAAGAAGCTGGGCGAGCCAGCCCGGCGCGGTATGGAGGGAGAGCGAGAGCGCGTGCGCGCACGCGACTCGGTCGATCTACGGTAATCCGCGTATACGCCGGTCATTGTTCTGATCGATACCAATCGCATGCATTGATTGTATTCCGAGTTCATTTGGCGGAAAGAGAAATTGTATGTTAATATTTTTGGTATTTTTTTTTACGAGAAACGAGTAGTTTCGTTTTGCTTTTTAATTTGATTTACATAAAAAAAATTAAAACAATTTTTGAAAACAACTCATTTCTTGCTTTTGAATAATGATGTAATACATATAAAATAGGTATGTGCCACAGCAATGTATACTATATATAAACAAACACAGCCCTATGTCTGTGCAGTTGTTAAATATCATAACATATCTTTGCGTGTTTCATGACAGTTGTATAGATTCTAGCTGTCATGAAAACAATCATTGTTTTCCCGAAACCTTGAAGATCTCGAACACTGATCCCCCACGAAGTCCACTTCGATGTCATTCGTTTTAGGACTCGTATGACGCAACTATAGACTATTTTAAAACGTCTAACGTTATAAACACGAGTCTCGAAAGATTTTTGTGTAGAATCGAATACAGAATCGATTGAAACAGTTAGATTATTGCTAGCGTCTGTCGGACGGTTCTGCGTTATTTCTGTTACACGCTAATAATTCATATATCCAACAATAAAGTTTGTCGTCCCAGAGAAACCCCTGACGTTTACGTTTCTAAACCCAATAATTAGGTACTGACACAATAGTACAGAAGGCGCACTCCGCATTTTAGGTATGAACTACAACTACGCGGCGGGCTCGTCTTGTCGGGCCAATTCAGTGAGCGTAACGCAGACAGAAGATATAAGAGTTACGCGATAGAAAGAGAGGCAACTTCTAGGTGAATATAACTGTCGGTAATTATATAGTGCTGTGCGACCTGAATTGCACTTTATTGTGTCGTAGCAAGTCGCTTTTTATTAAATGATTTTGCGGAGTGAACCATCTGTATTAATCTGTGGTACTGGTTGAACAAGTATTTCACCACTTATAAATAACACAGTATTTAGTGTCATTAAACAAGAAACCAAAACGAGGTCGCAAATAAAAACCATATCACAAGGTACTGTAGTGAATTGGTTAAGAAACAAAACAAATAAAAACACAGTCAAGTTTATAAGTGATGCAAAACATTTTTATTACGTTTACAATAAATGTTGAAATCACGAAAGAGTAAAAGGAATAAATCACACAACTTTATTGTTGGTGTATGTACTTACGAGTATGTTGCTGCATCTCACGAGTGTTAATCATTGCGATTTAAACCTTATGTCAATGGCATAAATACACATGCCGCGAGCTCGTGATTTGCAACAACGCAAATTAAAGTAGCAATAGCGGTCATTACCCTTTCCCTAATATCTCTTCGTAGGAATCCGAACGACAAACTGTGTATCGATTTTATTCGCGAAAGCCGTTGAGGACAACGATATGACACAGGCTATTAATACACTTATGTCTGAAATAGAGAATGCTAGAATCTGCGTAATAAAAATATTAACTTTATTCATTCACTGATAGAAAACTCACTGATAAATATAAATCGCCTTTCAATCTAAAGGGGTTAAATAAGGAATTAAAATTTGTATGGAAGTTCGTTATTTTAGCTGATGGGAAATCCAATCAGGCACACGATTTGTCTTTAAATAAATGTGGGTGGGTCAATGACCGCTATTGCTACCTTATTTGACAGTAACTATAATAATAGTTTAGTGTAATATATTGGAGAGCTCAAAGGTGGTGTTTACCTAGATGAGCGGGTGGACCGAGAGGAGCTGCGAGACGAGCGGGAAGAGCTCCGACTGCTGTACGACGACGAGCGACTTGAGCGGGACCGCCTGCAACAAACACCAATGATCTTGTTTAATTAAGTAATATTTTGATAAAAATAACTCATGCTCAATGAAAGTTGCACATTACTATAGCATTTTTTTTTTGTACTAGACAAACTCGACAGTTTTACCAAAAGCATTAGCGATAATGTCGCGATTTTAATACTTTTGAAACAAGAGTTTAATTTCTTTACTAAGTACAGAAATTATAATTTATTTTTCTATGCCAGTATTTCAATATCAAGTATGAAGACAATTCTGCCCAGGTAGTGTTAGCTCAGCATACATAATAACACTAGGAATAAAAAAGTTTTCTGGAACGTTAACAATTTTTTTTTTTTAACGAATTAAAAAAATCTATTTTTTTATAAATTCAATAAATTACTTGTTAATTCGCTGAAAATTTCTATACAAAATAAAATAATAATAAAGACAAAACTGTACCTTGACGAAGAATATGAGCGCGACCTGGACCTCGAAGATCGCGAGCGAGAGCGAGACCGCGAGCGGGAACGTGATGACTTGTTGCGCGAACGCGAGCGAGACGACTTGTTGTGCGACCGCGACCGAGACCGCGTCCGCCGCGAGGCAGACCGCGACCGCCGCGAGGACGACCGCGACCAGCGACGTCGCGACGCACCCGACGCTCCTGCCGCATTTCCCTTCTCTTCCACCTTCTTCACTTCTGGCGAAGATTCTACGTTCACTGGCGGACTTTTTTCTTTAGGAGTCTCTTTAACAGGCTCCGTACTCTTCTTGACTTCTACAGGTGGCGTTGGAGATTTATCTTTCAGTGCTTCTACTATTATAGGACTAACACTTTTCCGTTTGTCTTTCTCGACAACAACTACTTCGGTTTCCTTCGGCTTGGAATTACTCCGCGGGGCCTGGGGGGTGGACGTTGACGTCGAGGCAGCGGCCTCTTCCTCGACCCTCCTCCGCTCCATCGACACTTTAGCGAGTTGAGCCAGTCTTTCTTTCAGTCTATTGAGCTCTTTGATATCTAAATCCTCTTGTCGGTCCCTGTCGTCTAGCCTCAGGAACTCGACCTCTGAGTCGTCGTGTTCGCTGGACGAGCTGCGCATGCACACAGCTTTAGGTTTGTAGTTCTCGGCCAAATCTTTACTTTTCTTCTTCTTGGGTTGTAGATCGGATGGCGACTTGATGTATTTGCGTTTGTCTTTTTCTGGTAGTTTTTCTATGATGTCGCGGTACCGCTCGGGACTGCGGCGCGCCGGCGAGTAGCTAAGACTGGACGTGCTGCGACTCTTGCGCGCCGAGCGCGACCGGGAGCGGTCCCTGTGCGCGTCCTTGCGCTCGTGGTTCGTGTCCCTGCGCTCGTGGTGCCTGTCTTTGTCCGAGCGCTCCCTGTGTTCACCTCTCGCCGGCGACGTGCGACGCTCAGATGACTTTTTGCTCTTCTTGACTGGTGTCACACTCTTCCGCTTCTCCTTTTTTGAGCTTTTCCGTGGAGTTGGAGATTTGGACCGACTGGGCGACGCCTTACGCCGTGGTCTTTCTTCTGGTGAAGGAGACTTCCTTCTTGGTTTACTGCTCTCACCTTTGCTTTCTACTGATTTCCGACTTGATTTCAAATACTTTTCTACTTTACTTTTTGGCGGAGGGGATTCTTTCCTCTTGTGTTCGGGGGACGGGCTTCGTTTCCGCTGTTCCCTCTGTGCTGGAGATTCACTTCTCTCCTTGTAGTAGCGAGCCTTATTTTTCGAACTTTTCTCAGATTTCTGTTTAGGTAGCGGTTCTGTCTCTGATTCGGACGATGAATACTTTCTTTCTGATCGAGAACTTTTATGCGATTTTTCGGTGTCCTTCCGAGATTCTCTATTTTTGTAACTCTTGCCGACAGGTGACCGTTCTTTATATTCTGGAGACGTATCCCGCTTTTCTCTAGAAACACTTCTATCTTTCTTTCTTCGCGGTTTCTCATCATTGGTTTCCCTATCTTTCCGCTTCGTTGGCGGTTCTTCATGATTATTTCTATGATTCTTTTCATATTTGGCATCTTTATCTTTCCTAGGATGTGACCCCTCACGCCTGCTATGTCTAGAACTTGGAGATTCACTTCTCCTGGGAGCTCTTCGTTCATCTCTGTCTTCTCTGTGATTTTTACTATTTTCTCTGACTGATTCTTTCCTGTTATAGTAGGTGTCTTCCCGCTTCCTGTATTCTGGAGAGGGACTCTTCCGCCGCCTCTTTTCTGGCGGTGGGGAGGAGCTAGACTCTCGGGTGTAGTTTTTCTTATTTCTTTTGTCTTGCCTGCTTTTGGGGACAGGTTCTGATTCTGACTCGGGGGAGGAGCGCTGGCGGTCGCGTTTGGATCGCTTGGAAGTCTTGCGTCGATCTGACTCCACAGACGGGTCACGCTTCTTATTCTCTATCTTGGTGATGTAGGAGCGCTGGCGGTACTCGGGCGAGTGGTCGCGCTCGGTGCGCGAGGCGCTGCGCTCGCGCCGGCGCTCGCTGTGTCGCGAGTCCCGCACGGGCGTGTCATCTCGCTTGTCGTATTTTTTGTTTCGCTCCTCGCGCTCCCTATCTGCTTTTCTGTATTGGATATCATTGTTTCTTTCTTCGACGGAGCGATCCCGTTGCTTCTCTTTCGTGTATTTCACTGGGGAACTAAAATACAAGAATTAGTAGTGTGATGCTGAAACTTAAAATAAATATGATCATGATATTAGGAGTAGTCTCACCTGTCACGGCTCGATGGTTCACTGCTGCCGCGTCGCCGGCTGCTCGACTTTTTCTGTTCAAAAATTCGACAACAAGCGTAAAGATCATGGTTCCAATAGACGGGCATACAACACCAGTGCCAATACAATAGACTATAGTGGTAATGGCAAATAAACATATTACACTAAAAGTTACACGAGAAATTCTTCAGGGGCATCAAATAAACCAGATGAAGAATTTCAATAAAGAAACATAAGAAAAAATATATCACTTGTACACATGCATTCTAATAAGGAATAGTAATAAGTAGAGGCATCAAACAAAAGGTAATAGTAGAAAATAAAATTATACTTAAAGCTATTGATGGAAGCAAGTATAAATAAACATGTAATTTGTTTGGAAGTGTATTATTCTGGACGATCTCATAGAATGTTATTTAATAGCGCATCCATAACATTCTCGAAGTGTGAACTCAAAGTAAATAAATAAACAGATAAATAGAAGGGAACACAAGAGAACATATTGATTGGTTGGCACCGGTGCATTACTCGCTTATTATTATAATGATGTTAGTAACACATTACGGCTCAACATAATTAATCATAAATACATGTAATACACAAAAATCAAATGTAAATATAACACTTCGGTAACGTACCTTATTTAACAAACGGTGGTGGTATTGTATACCATTTAAACATGTGGAGCATCCTTAATTAGTTTTGGGTAAATGAGAAGAGGGAGAATGTTATGGATTAGTTACATTTTAATAATCAGACAGTCTGGATATTACTAAATTGGTGTGTGCTACGAAAACAGGCTCGCTGGCTGAATACATGGCTATTTGTTCAGTCACGTATTCACTTCAACACAAAGCGTTGTGCAAGACAAATAAATAAAATTGCAATCGTTTTATTTGTTTTCCGTAACAATGTGATAGCGGTCTTGTTATCATAGGTGTGTTGTTCACAATTGGAGCACGTTTTTGTAGCACACACAGTCGCGTAACACGAACAAGTTTAAACCACCATCTGTTTGTAAGTACTACACACCATGCATAAGGTAACTGTGCACACTTGGACCCACGATCGCACATTGATGTAATCTCAAGATCTCTGTGTTAGTCACAAATGCGATAGTTAACAATGCATTACCAAAATTATCACGGAGTACATAATTTTAGTATCACCTAACATAGTGTCTTACTGAGTGTTATTGCTTTGTGATATACTTACAGTATACGTTATTTCTTCAGATAAAGATGGCTATCCTATGAAATGATGCACAGTTAAACAGATAATTTTTACTGGCTATTTCTTGTATTTACAGAAAATAAAATAAAATGAGGTAAGAAGACAATAACATTTAAATAATACGTTTCGTGTGCCCCACACGGACCGCTAGAGGAGCGTTCATAAGGTCGCGCGGTACGACCAGCTATGCACATCGGAAGCTCGGAAACTATAAGGTAATGGCAAAACTCTGAGGCTGCTACAGTTAGTTCGACAGTAGAACGATGCAAGTAGAGGGATGGAGACAGGGCCGTGTGAGGAAATTATACACAAACCAAAATTCGTGAAGCCAATATTTTATGCAAAGGAAGTGCCGAGAATGTCATATTCATTGTATCAGGCCAATGTGTCTGTTACACATTAACATAAAAGTAAAGAAAGCAATGTGCTACTCGAGCTAATCGGTCGTTGCGAAGTCACTATAACATTATACTAGTTTGCTGAAGGATGGAACTTTGTCTGAGAGGCAATGGAGTCGAGTGGCTGGAGACACGCGGAAGAATCCCGAGTTAATCTAAACGAGGCATCGTGTGGGATTATACTGACTAGTCTGTAGCCCCAAACCCCCACACACGGAGTAGTAACGTTAGATCTCAAGAATCAAAGATTATGTTTTACATATTCCAAGATAAATCTAGACCTTTAGAGCAATCAGTGCTGCTCTTTACTATACAAAGTGTGAAGTAATATATTTTAAGCAGGTTGCCATGGAGACAACATTTGAAAGTTTAAAAACAAAAGTAAAATATCCAAGCTAAGAATTTAGTTCCAAATGAATCTATAAACATGTATTTAAGCATAGAGGTTTCTTTTAAAGCGAACCAAACATAATCTTTGAACTGCGGCACTCCTATCTGAATAGCTAGAGTATGGCATCGACATTACAACATGGAGTAGGTAAATGTGTTAATTACCTTCTTTTTCTTCTTCTGGCGTTCGTCCTCCGAGCTGCCGGTGTCGCTGTCTTGCTGTCCATCGGAGCTGCTCGAACTCTCGGTGTCAGGCGACTTGGAGCGTTTCTTTTTTTTCTTGCCGGAATCTTGTCTATGACAAATAAACATACCATAGATACCTCAACATGACAACCTTCGTATTGAAAACAGCTGTGTAATTGAATAACGTAATTTAAATAAGGTTGGTGGTAATAAGGTAATTATTATATAGGTTCATTAAATAAGATAACACATGTTTTATAATATAGAAATCTATGTGACGTTTACTCATCAGAGGGGCATACTCATTATAGGTTAAATAAAAGTGTTTGGTGGTATGTGGTCTTAAGATGCACATCTTATCGTTGCATTGTATATTACAGATAGTGCCATCCACGAAGACGCGCCCCACTCTTCTTTCTTAACGCTTACAGTACAAGAGTGCAACATTCCGCTAGTGTTTTAGTATTTTATTTTATTTTTATTCAAGAGGAACAACAAACAGCTACAATATAAAACATAGAAACAAGAAATACACAAAACATATAGACAATATAGCAGCCCACAACGCTGTTCACAGATTAATGATGGGATACAATACAGTGAAAGTAATCGCTAGGGTTACAAATACAATTTTTTTTATTTTAGTACTTACTTATTAAATTAACTAGTAGTATTGTCAATAATCACTAATTGCCTATGAGTGGATAATTTGTAAACACGACAAAACTAAAGCACTAGCGGTATGTTGCACACTTGTACTGTAAGCGATTCGGAAGAAGAGTGGGGCGCGTCTTCGTGAATGGCACTATCTGTACACACGGCTATACATCAAGCTATACATTTCCAGTTTATTGACCTCGCATTGTACGGAAATCCTATACAATGCGAGATCAGCTTATATTGGAAATGTAAAAATTGATGTGTAGTCGTGTGTACAAGTTAAATATTTCATGAAGTAAAAAGAAACCGTTGCAAAACTTTATATATTATTTTTATCTTTCTCTATTCGCTGAAACAGAGCAATAAAATGAAATCTTTATATCCGGAATCACATAAAAAGTAACGTTGTTCAATATAATAATAAAAGTTTATATTTAACCTCATACCATACCTATTCATGAAGTTCCATAACATTTTTCTTTCACTGAAATGATGACCAGACATATTTGATACTTGAATTCATAACAAAAAAAAAAACAAAAAGGCAAAAGGTAAAAAGTTTTGATACTTGCCTCGTTGACAACCGAAGCGTCACCTGTCTGGGTTCAAATGTAATCTATGAAATTTACGCCAACATTTACAAAAATTATACAAAAAGAGATAAATAAACAAATATTGGTATATAAATTGCTTCGGACGGAAACTTACTTCTCCTTTTTATTCTTTTTTGACTTCTTCTTCTTCAATTTCTTAGCTTCTGGAGACGCACTGAAATATTAATTGGATTGAGTGAGTATAAATAAAAGAGGAGTGTCTGTTTTTTAATTAGAATATAGTCATGTAAAGAGGGTTTTCTGAAATGACGTTTCACCAGGTGGCAGCTCTGAGACGTCGGGTCCGGGCACCTGTCCAGTGTCAAAGCGCTTATATTTTCTTTAGTCGTGAGTGAATGACGAACGAACGAATAAAACAAATGATGAACGCCATCATATATTTTATATTCATTGTCGAAATGAAAGACGGTCAAAGTGTCACACTGGTGGCTATGAGGGCCGTTTTATTTTAAGATTAAAGATTCACAGACTTCACAGATTTTACATTACAATTCTCACAATATAATGTGGTTGTTCGATCCAGGTGGCCCAAAATTGGACATTGGTTCAGTTATTCCATTGCTTTGAAGGTACAAGAAACCGTAGATCGATTAGGTTAGTTGTTGTGAGTGAACAGTGTCCTCCGTCCAGTAAGGTAGGGATAGGATAAGGTCCCATAAGCAAATCCTTATTCCTAGTAATAAAAGAACCCATGATCTAAATACTCCTAAAAAGAAGAATAGAAATGGTACAGTCATAAACTCAGTCATGATAACACAACAAATGAATAAATAAGTTTTATTTTAGATATGTATAAAATGGAAATAGCTCTGACAAAAAGCACCCTGAGAGTTCATCCAGGTCATACTACGGTATACATACTATCTACCTATGTGCCAAACATCCCAATTCGTTCAGCAGTAAAGAATGAAAGAGAGAAAATACATTATTTTTTTCGTTAAAGCGTCATCCAATAACTAACAGCAACACAACAACAACAATAACAAAAGAATAAACGGAATAGAAATGTCTATCTGCCTTTTACAATGGATAAAGGAGAGGAAGAAAAAAAGAAGGTACCGCGAGACTCATACCTTCTCTTTTTCCCCCGTTCGGGTGAGTGATTGCTGCGGTCAGGGCTCGGCGATCTGGAACGTGAGATCCGTTGTGCGCGCCGGTCGTAGCTCGGCGAAATGCCGAAAGCATCCCGCATCCGAGCATTCTTCGCCTTCTGCGCATCCGAGAACGCTTGCGTCTCGGGAACGCTGATGAACAGTTTCGGTCCATATAAAGCAGGTGGGATATTACCGGATCTATAATATCCTAGATAGTCAAACCCCGAACCAGCTGGGTGAAGTGCTTATCAAAACCAAAGTGAGCTCAAACTGTCTCCCTGAGGCATTCCTCGCTCAATCCTGATACTCATCGTTACCCTGAATTTAGAGATATCCTGGATAGCGAGGGGTCGAACTTATACCTACTTCTACACACACGGCACCAGGAAGTTGTATCTATTGTATTGAACTCTGGCGCCCTCACGAGCCGAAGTTGTATGTGTCACCGAGTCAAAGACCTTTGTACAATCTAGCCACAATGTCGACCATGTCAATCGTCGTCGTCCATGTCAACGAGGAGCAGCTCCTTGGTACCGCGACACTTATTCCTATATCCATTGTGAAAGGCAGACATAATAGTAATTTTTATTCTTTATTATTCATTAGTCATATTATTTGAAATGTTGTACATTTCAAAATATTTATATTTGTTTGTGTTATGGCTGTACCATTTTCAATCTTATTTATGTTTTTTGGACAATTTTGAAGAACATCCTGTTAAAAGATATAATTATTATGCTAACGGGTACTTTCGGTTGTTTTGCTTATGGGACCTTATGTTACAAAAAGTAATGTGACCCTACCTTCTCTTTTTCTTCCTCTTGGGCGGGTGGTCGTCTCGCTCATGGCTGGGCGTCCTGACCAGCGGGTAGCGTGCCGCGTGGTCCCGCGCGCGCCTCTCTGGGTCCAAGCTCGAGCCCTCCACGAAGCGCGGCGAAATGCCGAATGCGTCCCGCAGACGAGCGTTCTTCTCCTGCTGCGCCTCTGCGACCGCGTGCGTCTCGCGAACGCTGACAAACAACAATACAATATAGCCAACCGCATTCATGAGCCTGGGAATATCCCAATACCAAATCAATTAGTCTACAGGGTACGTACTATTTTGTATGTAACCTGTAACCTTCCAACACAAGACATATTTACCTGCACAGCACCTAAGTGCGCTAAAAATAGGGAAACAGTATAATTTTAGCATGACAATCTCGACTAAAACCAATGTTTTTATTAAAAATAAATCTTGACATTTGACATTGCATACAATCAATGATCTACGCATAGTAAGTATATCTAAAACGTGTGAAATCGTGTATATTTCAATTAATACCTGTTTGTACTGCAAATATGTAACTTTTAATTAAATGTGGAATAATATGTGTTCGTTAGCTGCTGACTCAAATAAGTACAATGGCCTACAGGGTAATCGATAAAACTTTGTGCACACCTTATGACGGATCGCATGGACTTCCTCTCCTCATCGTTGGAGAGACAGACCTGCAAATTGTCGGTAAAGTTGTTCCGATCTGTCGCGGAACAGTTACAGTGGCAGCAGCACGAGTTGCGCAGTCCTTCGAGGATGGTGCGGAGCGCGGGCTCAAGCGCGAGGGGTGGCGGCGCGCGGGGCGGCGGCGCCATGCTGGCTAGCGCGTCCGTGCTGGGCTCGAGCGAGGAGGCCCGGCCGCGGCGCCCGCCCGCCAAGACGGCCTGGAACGTGCCGCGCCACAGCCGTTCGAACACGACCCTATTATTTTGCGTTGCGTCGCGTCGCGGAGCCCTGCCCCTTTGCATCTTAATCTACTTACTTAACTAATGGAAGACTTGTTTTCTTAATCCTAATAATATTTTTCTTAGACTAATGCATGGCGGCTGGGCCGCGGAAGACTTGTTTGAGCAGAGGAGCGTAGAGGCTACATTCTGAGCGGCCGGCAGCGGGCCGGCGGCGCTACTGCGGGGCGTCGGGCGCCATAACAGGAAGCACGCCGACGCGCGCAGCCTGCGCAAACATCGGATACGCGCCCTGTCGCAACTACCACACAAAGGGCTCTTGCCCCACACCCTTTTGTGCAACCCTCAAGTCATTTATTCTCATTTGCTGAAATATTTTCAATTCTTCTGCCGTTCTTAAGGAAATTAACTTGGTTATAACTAATCAATTATCAGTTATTTGTAACTGCGCAGCCAGTAAAGTTGTTGTTTACAACGACAGTTTAATAGGCATCCCATCCATTATAATATTCTCGTATACATAATATGTTCCATATAAAAGTCATCTTATTAGTAAGTATTAGTAGTGATGTATCAAATCGGATTATCCGCGGTCGCGCATGTTTACTGACGACATAAAATATCGCGGCGTCTTTAGTTCTATTCTTGAACAGTACGTATGCACACGCTATTGAACAAACTGAACATCTAAAATAATATTTTTGGATCAATAGTACTATTTTTACATTGTAAAATTGTTGGAATTCTTTCTCTTCAGTGGTTCATTAGAGTAGTTTCCTAGGAGTAATTTATTCGTTGTAGGAGGCAGTAATTAGCTGTAATTGACGGGCGTCGTTGTTACAAACACGTCGGCACGTTCATTCAAATCGTAACAGTAAATCAATCTTGCTAGTAATCTCAGTACATTAGACGTGTTTTGAATTCTGTGTATGATACGTATCCAAAGATTGTATTTCATTTTCATACTAGCTAGTACCACTACTGTTTTCATTAAAAAAAATATGCGTTTATTTATACAGAGTCATATTGTCTATGTGGTATATGAGCTGCAATATAATATTATTTTAAATATAAGTATGGAGAAGCCAATTCGTTACTTCCATAAACTTTGTATTCCAAGCTTAAAACCTATATATACAATTTATACACCTGCCAAGTGATTTGTGAGAAAAATGTGAACCAAATCAACAAGACCTAGTTTATACAATAAACACATTTTAGAGTTTGTTTCCCGATTGGCGATAACGAAAATAATAAAAATGTTTTACAATAAACGCTGACCCAATTTGTTGTTAACCTTGCTGTAGCCGTGGTTTTTTTCTTCAAATATGTACTTGCAAATATTTTCGCGAGTACATTGAGCATCAGGGTTGAGATCACGTAGACTTTACACTACTGATAGGTCTTGCTATAGGTATAGCGTTGCGGTGACGCGGCGTTAGCGTCATGTTTGGACAGGGATCTACGCAGCGTTAGACGTTTACAGTAGTTTGCACAGTCTACGCGACGTTAGTATCACGTTTGCAGAGTCTACGCGGCGTTATAGCATTACGTTTGCACAGAGTCTACGCGGCGTTACAGCATTACGTTTGCACAGAGACTACGCGGCGTTATAGCATTACGTTTGCACAGCACAGAGTCTACGCGCATTAGCATTACGTTTGCACAGCACAGAATCTACGCGCGTTTGCATTACGTTTGCAGTGTCTACGATGCGTTCGCTAGATAAAAGAATGGTGTTTTTTTCTTTCGATGTATAAAAACAATGGATCTACGGCATTCAGGCCGGGAAATAGTCACCCTGAGGTCGGTCTAGTTGTATTTAACAGGGCTCTATTCTCTGCCATGAATGGGGGCAAACAATTAACTTTCACACAAAGAACTATAATTGGATCATTAGGAAAAGTTTTACCTACCAACCAAGTTTTACATCGTGTTGTGATTGAAATAATTATTATATGTGCTAGCTATGGGTGGCAACTAGAAACATAAAACATTTTAATGAACCAAAGCGTTTTACGCACGCAATCAAGATAGGAAAGTAATGTATTATGTTTTAATTATTTAGTTACGTGCAGTTTTTTTAGGGAAAAAAATACAACCTTTTTATGAAAATATAAACACACTGTAGTTCGATTCAAACTTAATGGCGGCTCGGAAGTTAGCCACTCGCTGCGCAGTACCCCACCCCTCACCCACACTGACACGTGAATTCGTTACTCGGAATCGGGCTGTACCTATTAATTAGTTTTTCTTTTGCAACCGTTTTAACTTCATCAACTGGCATAGTAATAGAAAGTCTACGAAAATAAGTAAGAGTTTTAACGAAACAGTGATCATAACACATTTTTTTTGCTTATTTCCAGAACTAAACAGAAGATAAAACGGGCCTATATTTTTTTGAAGAAATAATAATTGCCACAGTCGAGCGCAAGCATCCGAAAATGAGAATCATTATCGTTCAGCGTACAATGCGCACCTGCGCCTGATCATTCAGTGCCAGACTGCCAATCGTAGTGTTGATCCTGGCAGTCGGGTCTCATCTTGTGCCAAATACCCATGTATCACGGGTACGAGTATCTTTAGTTATACATAAGCACGGAGGCGCGGTTTCTGGCACGCACTATGCCGATCCCGCGGCCGCTCCCGTTAATTACGATATACGTCTGTCCGTCTCAACGTTCATTTGTTTCACGATCGCGTGACTAGTAAATAAATGTGTCAAAACTCTGAACGTGCTCGGATTTTACAGCGGGCACGTTATGATTTGTTATGTTTATTTGTGGGCTTTTATATTACTTGTATACGCGAGCTTTTTGTTAGTGTTAAGCTTCGATTAATTAAAACAAAACAGCATCTGACAATAAGTATTTGGTGCCAGCTAAAATGAAAACAATGTTCACAGAAATCAACGTTTCCATAGCCACTTTGAATTGACTGGAACTATGTTACGAAGCTGTTCATAAAATTGACTCAATTATACATAGATCTTTTGACACCAATTCAAAACAGATATTTTTAGAAGAGCACGACACTGCAATATTATTAATTTTATTGTTTCATTTAATAGTGCTGTAAACACGGAAGTAAATGTCGTCAAATATAAGTAATATTACGAGTGCCTAGAGAGAGAATCTCGCTTACCTACCTATACCATTGCCCCATGGGGTAAAGTCTAATAGTGTAAGTTTAATACTTACTATAAAGAAAGCATGAAGCAATAGACATTTTCCAGACCGAAAAATGTACCGAAATGAAAACACAACTGTTTATACTATTCTTAGCTCATAAGTTAGGTCAGGCGAGGTAGACAATTTGATTTCCAGTGCGGTGCCTATCCCTGCCACGAGTACGTTTTAAATTGGAGACAAATTGTTAATTTATTTGGAGGGTTTATTTTCTGTCTGTTACACAACTTCAGTGCGATGTAATTGGCATGTTTTACTCCTATTACTGTAATATACAGACTTGGATTTTTTTTGCAATTCAGAGGATGGAAGTAGGTACTCATGAATATGGTATGAACAACAGAACTCTCAGGGGCAACTGGTGAAATAGCGACGCGTTTACACTTTTTCATTAGGAACTGAATGTTTGTATGAAATAGCATTTTTGTTTAATTTCCGTAATGGTCCCTTTACAAAAACTGTTCAAATTCATGAGTACTTTCACCCGTTAAAATATCACGAAAGAATTTAAAGTCAACCTGTATTACAGTCGGTCTATTCTGTAATAATTTTACGGTGAAAACCTAGGTGAAGTGAGCTGTCATTCCACCTGCTGCTAGGGACTGACAGCTCACTCCAAGCTCACTTCACCTAAGTTTTCACGGTGAGATGGTTACAGAATAGCACTGCTGACCTTAGATATTACGAGAGCGAGGCGCAGCGGGGTGTGACTTCGACATATTAAAAGTCCTGTGACCTGTCTCCCCTTACCGGGGCGTGGAGTGGGCCGTAGGGGGACAGACGTCATCCGCGATCGATAGGTATGCAAGGACCCTAGAATATCGGTTACGTGAGGAGAGGTCCGCGAGTTTATATCAGACGTATACATAGTACAGGTTTAAAAATATTGAAGTTTATATGTTTCTGGGATCGGCAACTTTTGTTTTCGTCCGCTCAGCGTATTTTAAATATAGGATTCAGTGTTAATTGTATAAAATGTTCACGAAACGTCATATTTTTGCCTTTATCGACCGACAAGTTCAAAGACCTGTTATTTTTGTTTAACAACATGGGCTACTAACAACGGTATAAATCAGTTTGGAATAGTGTTTTCCTCGTAGGAGTACCCTTTCTGATATGAAATATTTCATCAATAAGCTAACTTATTGATAACCGATATTGAGCCCAGTTTAATCGGTTTGGTAACGAAGAAAATGTAATAAAACCTACGAAGAATAATTCTGGGTTACACGATTTTTATGAGAGAACTGAGGTACGTAATTGGCTTACCCAATTACTTCTGCGAGCGGTATAATTTGGAGAATAGAATTTCCGGAGGGTAAAAGTCCAGCAGTCAAGTGCTACTTAAAATATCTACACAGAACACATTTTTAAAATTACTGTAAATGGACCTTGAGGGACCCATTACAACTTTCAACGCTAGTTAGAATGTAATCAATTTAAAACGTTAGTAATCCATTAACGTTTATTAAACGTGTTAAATTATAAGACCTTTTTCGATAGCCTTGACAACCGGAAGCAATTTCCCTAAGGGCTTCCATTTCGAAAAAAAAAACTCCAAATTTTATAACATTTGTCAAAGACATCACAACCCCATTTTATAGGACAAGTAGGACAATAACACTAAGATCATAACACGTAACAATGTTGCCGATCCATCGGTTATATGAGACAAAGGTTTACCTGACGTTTTACGAGACAATACGCTACTGGTTATAAATTATGTTATTGATGTGGAGCAACTGAAATAGATGCGCGGACTAACGCAAATAGATTGTCTTCGTTTTGTGATGTATTGAGGCAGATTTTCCCTGAAGTTACGAGACTGAGGTAAATACATAAAAAAGCAAATGTAAAGACAGACGATACTGCAGGGTACTATCCGCACTTGGTCGATATACCGACTAGTCACACCCAGCGCTTCTCCTCTACAATTATTATGCGTCCCGTACGCATAATAATTATACGCATAGTAAAGTGTGGAACTCTCTGCCAGCGTCGGTGTTCATTTCCACGTATAACTCGTCGGCCTACAAAGCAAGAGTGAACAGGCATCTTCTGGGCTTGCTCGCTCCATCGTAGACTTCATCAATCGCTTTCCACAAGGAGAGATCGAGGTCACGAACAGGGCCATTTCGCAATAAAGAAATAAAGAGGCAAAAACCAAAGATAAAATTCGAAGACATGTGACATCTGCTAAGTCACACTGGGCCTATGTGATAAGTTACGAATTACGACCTTTAAGATGAAGAAGGTACGAGTCCCAACAGGGGGAAAATTTCAGGCTGAAATATGCAGCTAAAAGAGTTCAATTCAGCCGTTTTTTTTAAATGTTTGTTACTCGATTACTTCGCCAATTATGAAATGATTCTGATGGTTATTTTTTTGTTTGGATCATACTTCAGAGGTGGTCCCATATAAATTGTATTAATTTTGCTTGAGTAGTTTTTAAGGCTAGCTTCAATAATACGTATTTTTCTCACGTAGTCTATATGGATGATGTTATAGTTGCTGTCACTGTTATTTATGTATAGTAGGTAGGTAGTGGTATTCGAATTTGTGTGGGGTAGATACTACAACTAAAAAATGAAAAATAAAAACTTTTTATAAAAAAAAAACCTGTTGCGTTTTTTTTTTTAAGTCAGTTCTATTTTTTTTGTAAAAGGTTTTTTTTACCTGGTATGATAGTTGACAGTTGCGTGATCTAATTTGCATTGTGTTTTCTTGCGCGAGCTTGAATTTATTGATCGGATGCCCATTGAGGATGGCTAGATAATGTCTTACCTATTATGTTATTGAAGATTGTCGTTTATAATGAGTTCGTTTCAACTTATTTTTCACCGTTGCCACTTAGATTCTACCTATAATCTTTTCAACGCTCCTACTTGATGTTAGCCAACGAAATGCTGGAATTAGAAATAGAGCTCGTTTAAGAGCCAATGACATCTGTCACGTATTTTTATTTACGTCAAAATTGTTACAAGTGGCACGGCTATCTAATTAAACAAGTAATAGCCGAGGAAAATTAATTTAACGGTGGTAAATTGCCAATCAAATTAATTGAAACCGCGATTATTTCCCCACATCTTGCAGTGCTGGAGTTGCCCTACGTATTAAAGATGAAATGAAACTGAAATTCGTTAATTTCATGCATCGAATTATGACTAATTGGATTACCTGGCAATGCTCAGCGTTTGTAAAATGTTTCTTGAAGCGAATGGCATTATTTTCAGATACTTTTTTAGCTCTGCAAAATAAAACCACAAGCGAAGGAAAAACGAAACTAAAAAACCGGCCAAGTGCAAGTCGGACTCGCGCACGAAGGGTTTCGTACCATTATCTATAAAAACGGCAAAAAAATCATGTCTGTTGTATGGGAGCCCCACTTAAATATTTATTTTATTCTGTTTTTAGTATTTTTTTGTTATAGCGGCAACAGAAATACATCATCTGTGAAAATTTCAACTGTCTAACTATCACGGTTCATGAGGTACAGCCTGGTGACAGACGGGCAGACAGACGGACAGCGGAGTCTTAGTAATATGGTCCCGTTTCACCTTTTGGGTACAAACGTACGGAACCCATACAGTAAGAGAAAAGTACTAAACCACAATACGTTTTCCGGTCCTCATGTCTTACGCATGCGAGCCGAGAATTGTTTTATTGACACACCAATTGACAAATTGAATGCGTTGATCTTGAAGACCGCCAACACCCGAGTGATAGCTCCTTTATAAAACTGTGAAAGCATACGTGACCACGGTACTAAAATTATAAATGGAACACTAATGTTCGCATTACTAATATACCTACATTTTCATATTTTATTTTCGTTGAGCTTATTAACTGCCCATTCCAACTAGAAAATTAATCACGTTTTTTGCTAAATAAAAACCGATAAAGGTAAACGTAATGCGTTAAATTGAATGCTCGATAATCGCACATTATGTATTTTTTCTCCTTGATAAATTATAATAACTGTAATAAAATACTTGATATTCTCAACACCACAGTATGCGCGTGCGCAAGTGATCTTAATAGTCTGGACTCTGGATGCACGACGGTTTTTGCTCGTCTAGATTTATGTTATGCAGTAAATTATAATGTAAGCGTGATCAAACGTACGAATTAATGAATGAATTACTTCCTACAAAGTATAAATATTATTTCCTCTTTTAATAAAAATAAGGATCATTTTCTAAAAAATCGACTCCTTTAAATTTTTCTTGGTAGTGTTTTCTTTAATAAATAAAATTTCACTTGGAGGAATCCCAAGTCTCAATTGATAAATAAAAGATGACTCACGCAACTCTCCCGAACTCGTCCTTCGGCACGTCCTTGTCTCCAGCGCCGGCGGTGCACAGCTTCGCTCGGAAGGCAGCCACGCGCGCCGCGATCTCCTCCTTCGGCAACCTACGCAACCATACCAGTGACACACTCATTATTCACAAACTAAATATTACAATACAAACAATAAACTAAATAACACGAGCGCGCCGCCGAACGCGCGTGAACGGTTTACTTGCAGCCAATGGATTCACGAATGTCTCACTGAGCGACCGCGTACCGACAAGCGTGGATGAAAATCTTATAATAAATTTCTCAGTGTTATACCTACCAGTGCATGATACGCCGAGCCGCTATAACGGCGTAGAATTACTTTTCGAAAACAATAAAATCCGATAAGACGTTCTCGTTGCACGACTGTTTATTGAATGCGGACGGGTCCAGCTTATTGAATAATATAGCACGAAGGGTGGCCAGTGGCCCAGTCTCGCACTGTTGAATTATTGATCTGACTCCGGCGCAGCGGCCATCGCCCCTAAACAAGGGTGCGATTTATCCGTATGGCCTTAGAGGGGTACTTTCTATTGAGCAAAATAAAACAAGGGATTTTATTGAGTAATAAATCGATAAGGCAACGTGACCTAAGTGAACATGTGCAAGTGTATGTAAAGCTAATAGAGAACCTGCTACAACTCGAGTTACAAATGCCGACAAATTTTACAAATTCGAAATTGTGTTCGGACGTTTGTTTCTTCATCACGACTAATTGGATGAGAATTCGGTTAGGTGGAGATAATTTTTTGTTTCGATTCAGTCTTCAATTAAGAAAGGAAAAACGAAACTTTCAATTTCCTCGGTTTGCAATTCCGGTGTCTTCCGGTGTCAGGATCGTTTCGAGGCGTTTAACTAAGCTACTCGATGACCCACCCGTGGGTGGCCTTAACGAATGTTGTTGTGATTGATACTTTAGATTAGAAGGCTTCTGCAATTCTTATTAGACAGGCATGAGACCAATAAGTCTATCTATTGGATTTAACGAAGAAGTTTCGACAGCACATTCTACTTGGACTGAAAAACCCGCAGTTTGGCAGAACACGAAGAGCTGCCTTCGTGTTCTGCCAAACTGCGGGTTTTTCAGTTCGAAATAAAGTTGCGATTAATATGAGCGAAAAACAAAATAACGGGGAACACCCACAAAGAAGGACTGAGGACTGACGAAAGCATTTATGTGAAAGAATTTTTATGTTAATGACTTTCAGCTGTCGACGGAAAAATTGACAAAATGACAGATTCTGATTGTGACTGTCATTTTGTGTCTCTTCCGTCGACAAAACCCGTTTCTATGGTGGTCATGCTATGCGTGATGGTGAATAATATAGGGTTGTACGACACTGGGCGTGCCTAGCTGTATGAATGTGCACAGATATTTTACAATAAAGACTCTTATGCCTGTTTACTACCACTAAGCGACACCTAAATGAAAAATTACTGACTAAATAAAAACCCGCTCTTGGATTTTCAAAAATCTGCACTAATTGCGTTAGGAGCACGTTTTTGTTGCGTTTCTTACGCGAAAAAAAAAACATGCGGGGCAGTCTTTGGGGACTGCCGATAGAAGTGAAAACTAAGAGTGCGGTGACGATGACGCGAGTTTGTTCACCCAAAAAGTACACATATATACACAGTATACATATAGCTCATGGAAAGCGTTCGGTGACGATGACGCGAGTTCCATGATTTTTGTTCACCCAAAAAGTGCTCAACGCGCCTAAAGAAGTTTTCACTTCAAAAAGGCCAGTGCAAAGAGCGTAATTTAAAAGTTCTAAATTAACGCCGCCACAAAAATAATAATTGTTTCAACAAATAAACAAAAAGACAAGGTTTCACGAAAGTAAAGGACACGTCATGTTTGCTGGCACCAAGTTTGCGTGTTCACTGTTATGTTCATTAATTATTACAGCATTTATAGCATAGCATGGGAGCGAAAAATGGAAAACCCGCGCAATGGGTAAATCCTCTTTGACTTTACCTATTAAAAATAAAAGTTATAAAAACTAAAACCGAACTAGGACAAAAACTTATAAGTATAAACATGATCCTCAATTTCTTTAGCAATTAATTATTTTTAAGCCGACAGATGCGCCAGTGATCATACGAAAATTGGGTCAACATGGGTTACACTTAGGTTTGCCAACCTTACTATATAATATAGTATCCTGCTATATTAGAGGCCTAATTACTATATTTCTACAGAAAAAATATAGTAGACGAAACTACTATATTTTTATTTCAATACAAAATGGCGAGATGAACGCAAATATTGGCAATAGGCCTAGTATTCATATCTTATAAGCTGAATTAACAGTATTTTGCAACCTTAATATAGTGTAAAAAGGTTCATAGTAGCAAAAAAAAAATACCTTTATATGAATAAAAATGTTTTTGAAACATACCTACTATATTTTTTCGCCATCTACTATATTTCTACAGGCAATGGCTTTGATATTTGATATAAAAAAGTTGGCAACCCTATGCCGAAGGTACACTGTTCTGTTTATTTTCTCTCATTTGTTCAGGAATTGTGAAGTACTCAGACCATAGTGTTTAAAAATACTCTGTGGGGAAGAAACCCCTATATCATGGCAGGAACTGTCCTGCCATGATATAGGGGTTTCTTGGGGTTTTTTAGTCTTTATACTGCTCAATGCTTTTCCAATATTATCACTGGATAATATTGGAAAAGCATTGAGCAGTATAAAGACTGCAGTTATATGGACATGGCATTCTATAGGCTAATCATTATTGGTAATCTTGTTTAATAAGAAAACATCAAAGTTTCTACACACAGTTTTCAGAGAGGGGCTTGAGGCTAAATGATAACAGCCATATGGATCGATCTAAGGTTAAGCTACGCTTTCCGCCGTCGGTTTGTGGATGTGTGACCATCCATTATATATTAAGACGTCTCTGTGCCTCGGAAAACATGTTAAGCTGATAGTCTTGGCTGCCATTCATAGATCTTTGAGTTGTTACTATTAGTCAGAAGCCGAAGTCTAACAACCAGTCTTACAAAGAGGTATTGTGTTACACAGTAACTAGCTTGTGGGGGTCAGACAGGCAGTTCGCTCCATGTAAAATACTCGTTATACTGGACACTGCCTCCAACATAATTGGGAAAAGGCTAAGCAGATTGATTGATCAAATCTTTCCACACATAGTCATGGAAAATTAACTCACAAACCTCAATTTAACAAAGTCATTATTATTATTGGAGGAACATCATCCCTTGCTTCCAGAATCAGATTATGGAACTAAGTACTTATATGCACCCAAATACAGAAATTTTCTTATATATGTCCTATTTGAGGAAAATTTTTGTTTATTCATTGTAATTTATAACAACTGATGATGAATGGGTTCAATAAATGTTTTGAGTAATTTGGTAGTTCAAAATGACGACGTTAGAAGGTGGTAATTGCATTGAACTCATTTACAGAATTTTGGTGTTGGGTTTAGTTACAATTAACATTATTCTTGACTCAGAATGACGTGGACGATAAAAAGTGCATGAAAAAAGATACTAAACAATAATAACGTTTCTGATTACTTCAAAACTCGGAAACTATTACGTCACGTAAAGTTAGATACTACAAACAAGATAGGTTCATAAGTAAAAGTTACATGATTTACTCACCCCTGCTCCTCGAGACTGTCCTCAAGTTCCGCACACTTCACCTCTATCTTCCTCTTCCTCTCATGGTCGAGAATCTCCCGATTTGGTTGTTTATTTGACGCAGAGTCCAACTTGGCTATTTCTTCTTCGGTGCGATAATTCACCGAGTCTTTGGTCTTCCGCACTCCTGCCCAGTTTCTTTGCACATAGCCATTTGTACCGGAGCCCCGTGGCGTCGTTAAACCAATACCATTATACATTTTGCCGGTTTATTTACCTAAAAATCATAAATCAATTTTATGGCATGCTGTGCGAGGGGTATGGCTGCACCGGACAATCACAATGTAGGTGTCAAAAGTAAAATGATTTCACTACGATGTTGTAGACACACTTGCAAAGTTATTTAGGTCAATTACCTACGCAAATATCTCACCATTTACAAGCACCTCGTTAATTTAATTTTTATTCTTATGACACACGTCCATCTTGGCTGGTTCTGATTTTTTTTATGGTTGACTTTGTGACAGAGTTACCATTTCGAGAAAAAGATAAGAGAGCATAGAAAATTATTTTACAAACCATTAAACCACCACCATACCGTTTACCATTTTTTAAACCATTTAAAATTTCAATTGTTCAGTAAAAAGTATTTAGATCTATTTAACCAAAATTATTTGGTATCAATTTGACTTTTCTGAAGGCGTGTAATAAAAAAACAATAAGCATTTGACGTTTAGTTTAGTGTTTAGGTTATGTTTTGTTTACACACCAAATTTATTGACTAAAACAAACTAAAACAAATTAATCCTAAAATCTCGATTATTCATAAATTAAAATTGCATTTGAGTGCAATCAGAAACTTTAATCATGCTTGACAAAGTTCTGTACAACACTGTTCTCTCACAAACACTTTCACCTTGTGGAAAATATTTAGTTGCCGGTAATATTTACAGTCAGATTGCTGTTTTTGAGTGAGTATTTTCTGTATTGTAGTTGGTTAATAAATGCCTCTAAGCCCATTATGCCGTAGGACGACCCACTGACTATATTTTGTGTAACAATATAATTTAAATGAGTGTCCATGGAGTTTCTTGCCCGGTTTTCTCCAATGGTACCTATCACGCTTTGGAATGGGCAACTAGCTTCATATTTCTGACTGACTGACTTAAGGAGTCAGTCAGTCAGAAATATGAAGCTAGTTGCCAAAAGTGCCTATAACTGGTTTAATTGAAATAAATGCTTTGAGTTTGATATTCAATCGCTCTCTCATCATTCTCATCACTGCACTTTTTAATCACTTAATCTTTCTTTTCAGTCTAGATCGAATCCTTAATCCTGTTACGGAGCTGCTCACTTCAGAGTATAATAAGCCAAAATACACGCACACTCTTGATTCTGGTCGCCAAGTCTGTAGCTTGGTCAGCACAGAAAAGTTTTTAATAGCAGGTACAGTAAATGAAATATTTGGATGGGATTGGAAGAATGCGGTCAGTTCAAAGCTGAGCAAACCTTCATGGACCATCAGGATACCTTCACAACCATCATCTATGGAACAGACTGACGTGAATAGTCTATGGTTGTCTGAAAATGAAGCAAAACTGTATGCAGGATGTGGTGACAATAATGTTTATGTTTTTAACTTGGAAGATGGTACACTGGTGTCTACTTTGAAGGGACATAAAGACTTCATACACTCTGTTCATGGAAAGTGAGTATATTATTTTATACAGATACTTGTTTATTTATTTACATATTATTAGATCATAAGATGTTAAAAGAAATGCTTCACACACTCTTGTACCTGACTTTAAATTGTTCTAATTATAATCATTACAGCAATCAGCAACTCATTACAGCCAGTGAGGATGGCTCAGTGATGCTGTGGGACACCCGTACTTGTAAAAGTCACAATAAAGTGGAGCCCCATACCAACAGCAAAGTGAGCCGGCCTGATGTTGGCAAGTGGGTGGGATCCGCAGCTTTAGGAGATGACTGGATTGTGAGTATAGCTTGAGACTTTATTCAGTTGCACTTTATGTGTATAATAATGACAATAGAATTACATGGAAATAATATTAAACTCTATGTAATAGATTTATTCTAAAATACTTTGATTTTAAAAACTGTTTAATTATTTATTTATTTCTGTAATTAAATAAGTATAACACAAATAAAAACAAAATGTAGATATAATTATATAATTAAATTGTGGTATTGGTATGGAAATTATGGTATTCTATTACACCTTTATGAATTTGTATATTTATGTTTCGAAGTTTAAGAGTTTTGTAAAGGTTTTGTAATTTGCCATATTTGATGGCAAATTACATGTAAGTAATGAATTCAAACCTCATTTATAAAAATGTATCCTTTTTTCAATTGCAACATGATCTAATTTGAATTTACATACTGGTCCATTTTATCAAATTAATATTGTTCTTGTTATTATAACAACTTTACTAGATTATTTAATATCAAGATTCTTATATAATTATATTAATAGATTTTTATTGGAAGAACAAATATTCAAATTATTTTGGGTCATTTTACCAGCAATTACTTTTTTTTTATTGCTTTACCTTTTTTACGTTTATTATATTATACTAGGTGAATGAAGTCATTTTAAATTATTTTTAAATCTAGCGTATTGTCACAAATTCATGCAGGCCTCTTTTGCCCTGAAGTAGGATGACACAGACTAGCTAGATTTATTGTCATAAAAAAATCTAGTAGGGGACAGACCCATTGTAGTTCTATGACAAGGCTGCTCAACCCCAGGCCCGCAGGCCACCATGTGGCCCGCCAGCGCATTTGAATTGGCCCGCCAAAAGCTGGCGATGGTCTTTTAAGAACAGATTTCAGGACTTCAAACCAGGTGTAAAAAATATTTTTTTTCACATGAAATTTCAGTTTTTTTTTTAATTCTCAAGTAGTCAACAATAAATCATACTTTCACACTTGATTTTATAAAAACATAATATCACGCCTGTAATCCCCGAAGGCTTAGTCAGAGGTGTACCTATAGTGTACCCACATTTCGTTTACCCACAGTTATGTTTAAGTCCCATGTAATGGGGGCGAGCCTTTTACCATCAACCGGGCACAAATTCAGAATTCCGGCTGCTACAAATTCCTGGTGGGAAAACCCAATAACTCTTTGCCCGGAAATCGTACCCAGAACCTCATGCTTTTGACTTGAAATTACTTTATTTTACTTCATAATTCTAATCAATGTTATCTGTCAGGTGTGCGGCGGTGGTCCTCGCCTGGCTCTCTGGCACCTTCGCTTCCTGGATGCCGTCACAGTCTTCGACCTCCCTGACCACGGCATCCACGTGTCTTTCTTCCACGATGACTGCGTCTTCGCGGGAGGAGCAGCCAAACACCTGTACCAACTGAACTACTCCGGAGAAGTGAAGGTAGAATTACCGGTCTCGGCAACCACAGTGTACTCCGCGGTCTTGAGAACCACCCCCAACAAAGTCCTGGCCATCGCCGGGTCGAGCCCAGAAATAGACCTCTGTACCACCTTCAATTATAGGGATCAAGTCCTACACTTCCGATAGGTGAGTTATAGTTTAAGTTTTTTTCTGTTATCAATAAGTGAATTTTATCAGACAATAAATGAATGAATGATGTAACAAAACTTTATTATTTACAATTTTATTGCCAAGTGGAAATTATTAAGCGCAAAAGATGATCAGTTTTAATTACATTTTTATACTGGCAACACATCAACACAGTAAGTATTGCTACACATCATTACAAAATTATGTATGCATTAGCTTCAAATACTAATTTGAACTCTATGGACCAACACTTAAAGTTCCATTTCCTCTCATCCAAAACACAGTGTCAGAAATGTCAACCATAGGAACTAGAGAGGTTGCCATTGCTGTATAAAGAGCTTAAATATAGCCGTGTCCTGCCACTACAGCCGGGATGAACCCTTGACTGCCATCCTTCTTCTTTACATAGAACCACTCTGCATCCACATCAGTTTCCACGCCCCCACCTTGCACTAACACTACCACATCCCCTTTCTGCACTGTCAAAGTTTTATTTAAAACACTGCCCGTATAATCACTGTTCACCACTAACAGAGTCTGTCTCCTCACTTGTTTCAAGTCCCTATTCTCTTTCTCGTGTATCTTATCAATATTCGAGCAAACGGATTTGGTCTTTAAGTATAGGGTGTCAAAGTCTTTTTCTGCGCACGAGTTCTTGGACTTGCGTCGTGTGGTTTTGGAGGGATAGCGGCACTCGGAGCGTGTGCGTCCGCGCAGCTGTTCCTTCTCGTTGTCCGTGAGGTTCCCGCATGGACGCGGGTAGATGTCCGTGCTGCTCTCCCAACATGGCGTCTTCTTTTGTGGTGATGTTCTGGAAAGTTAAGAAAATGTCGTGAGGTAACTTTAGACTTTACGGAGTGACTTTAGACTTTACAATGTGGATGGTTAAAAGACGAGGAAAGACTGATCGATGGGCTGTGTGAAAGATGATATGGCTAGAAAGGGGGTGACTACCGAGATGACGGCTAATAGAGAAGTATGGGAGACAAAAGCATGTTGCGCCAACCACAAATATATAGGGATGACACCTTGGTAAAAAAAAAAGAAATTCTATTTAGTCCGTCAGTTAGATAATAAAAAAATATTAGACCCGTATTTTCTGCTCTATCATATTAATAAAAAATAACTTAGATAAAAATGCATTAAAGTTGGGGAGTGGGGGTTGAGACGTCACAATTAAGTATAAAGTCAACATACTAGTGACGTCATGACACATTTTAACTCAATGTATCACCGTAATCTTTTGATAAAGTAAAAAAAGGAAAAATACGTGTACGTAATTTTTTTATAATCTACAAGAAGGACCAAAAAAATTTTATAAGTCTTCATCCCTATTGGGATTAGGGCAGGAGAATGATGGTCTGGACAGTTGGGGTAGGTACTATAATTAGTGTCGCGGAATAAGTTTGGTAATTTCTCATCACTCGATTGCAACGAGATAGTATTAGCATTGAGCTGATGCCTAATAACAAACAGTGAAAATGATATGTACAGTCTGATAATCTGAAAAGTTTTTGAAGACAGTGACCTAAATAATCGCCCGAAATAAAACTATTTAATTCTATACAAAGTGTTGTTTTTGATATTCCGTAACTCTAGGGTATATTAATGAGACCATATCAAAGAATCAACTGGCATATCCTTTTTTTTCATTTTTCATTCAAAATAATTTGACAAAGACACGATAAAAAACCCTTAGGTGTAAATTCAGAATATTTATGTTCACAAAAAAAAAATTAAAACGTTGCATTTTCTTAGCTTTAAATAAGAATGATTGGTTTGAATGAAAATGATTTACTCGTACTTATTAATGAAACTTAGATACACACATCGAGAGTCGAGTGGTAAGTTAACTTGAAAAAATCTACTATATAAAAATAAGTCGGGTTTTCCTTCCTGACGCTATAACTCCAGAACGCACGAACCGATTTCCACGGTTTTGCATTCGTTGGAAAGGTCTCGGGCTCCGTGAGGTTTATAGTAGGTAGGGTAGGTAGGGTAGAGTAGGTAGGGTAGGTAGGTGTACCGTCGATAAGTACTTAGTGCTACCCGTGCGAAGCCGGGCCGGGTAAAGCTAGTAATTTATAAAAATAGAATAATATTAATATGATAGTTGATTCATTGACATGATCTCATTAATACCCTAGAGTTATGGGATATTAAAAAAAAAAACACCTTGTATGTATGAAAGTATATGCATTTATTTATCCTAGTGCTTTTCTACGCTTTATCTATTTGCTTTTACTCCAATTCAATTCAATTCAATTATTTATTTCATATCTCATGTGTGTACAAGATCTTAAAAAAATAGTGACAAAGTTCACATGGACCCACCCTGTCGGGCACAACAATTTAATACAATATGAAAAGTAGCATGCTTTACTCCATTTGAACCTCACTTGAGTTACAAGTACAGTCATAACCAACGCACCTATTAGGCAGTATTCCCAGCGGCAGGCACGCGCTATACAGCACATATCCCTCGTCGCCGTGCGGCGTCTGCGCATACAACCACTGTTCGTTCTTGAACACTGCGTTCACGACTGTACCGAGCGGTAATGGCAGTTCTTGTTGGATGTCTTTCTGCGTTTGGTATAGAGTACTCGGGTACGCGATGACTACGGGAATGTTGCCGGGACGGTCTATTGTAGCCTGGAAGGAGAAAATAAAGGTTCAGAAAAGGTGTAATTTGATTATTAAATTTTAAAAATGTTTCAACGTGGGAGCAGCTCGTGGCTACGTTATAATAGCCGCACGGGTCGATCCATCAGGTTAAGCTACGCTTGCCGGGGTCGGTCCGCGGATGGGTGACCTTTACAGTCAAAGTCAAAGTCAAATCATTTATTTCAAGTAGGCCCGTATAAGGCACTTTTGAATGTCAAAAATTTACAAAAAAAAATTAATTGATTCTAGTTGCCCCTTCCAAAAGGTAGTTTTCGTATGGAGAAGAATGGGCAAGAAACTCCACCGTTACTCTTTTAAAATGTTTTACAATATTTTGTATAAGTACATTAGTTATATAATTATATGTGAGGACGATGCACCTAGAATAAAATTATTATACCACAATAGGTAAAAAGAATTAAGAATTAAAAATGAAGCAACAACAGATAAACTAATTATGTGATAGATACATGGTGCTCACATATTTACAAACATTGTAAAAGTAGACGATCCTCCTAAGATTCCACAATTTATAAGTCAGTGTGCGAGGAATTGGTCATAGAATGTAAAAACAATGTCATATAATAAAAAATAATAATAAAATATACACTTAAATTTGCAACCAGTTTGATTTTGTCTTGATTCTAAATTATCCTATGGAGCAGGACCAGCATGTTTCCAAGCATTCTTATCTTGGACATTTACATACCGAGACTCCTCCGCGGCTCGGAAAGCACGTTAAACTGTTGGTCCCGGCTGTCATTCGTGGATCTTTGACAGTCGTTACGGGTCGTCAGATGCCCCAAAGTCTGACAACCAGTCTTAGCTAGGGGTATCGTATTGCCCAGTAACTGGGTTGTGGAGGTCAGATAGGCAGTCGCTCCATGTACTGGTATTCAGCTGAAATTAACTGTACCCGGTTAGACTGGAAGCCGATCCCAACATAGTTGGGGAAAGGATTGGTACCTAGGTGATGATGAAAAAATATGTTTCAACATCATATAGGCAGGGCTTGTTGGAGGGACGAGTAAGGTAACTGCAGGCCAAATGTGTGTGTACCCGCTATATACCTGCACCTCTATCTATCCGCTAGGGAGCTTAAGCGCAATGTTATGTTATCCGTTTATGATGACCGATGTTTTTTTTTTTTCTAATTTTCAACTTATAATCAGGATGGCCTAGATTTTTTAATCTAAAATTGTAATCCTGATAGTCTAATCAATATGTAATGTCAAACGCATTCGTTTTCGTACGTCTAGCGTCTGATAAAAAAGTAGTAAATCAATCTCAATACTTATCCTTATCCTTACATATTATAAAACAAAGTCCCCCACCGCGTCTGTCTGTCTGTCTGTCTGTATGAACGCGATAAACTCAAAAACTACCGAACGGTTTTCACCAATGGACGGAGTGATTCGTGAGGAAGGTTTCGGTGTATAATTCATTAAGGTTTTGTATGTAAATTGACTGAAATATGACGATTATTGTTGAAGATGTCGGAAAAAGTCATGTCGACTGGGAGCTTTAATGGCTTTACTGGCAGCCGTGAGGCACAGAGTACTATTCTAAGTTTTTTTTTTTTTTTTTGTTTTTTGTGTAAATGTGTGCCTTACCTGAGTCAAATAAATTTATTTTCTTTCTCTTTCTTTCTTTCTTTCTTTATTTACCTGCGCCGCGTAAACCGTATAAAAATTATGTTCCAAAGGATTATATTATGTCTCAAAAATTTCAACAAAAAAGTCCGCGATGGCATATGACTACTTCTAAGGATTACCCACAAAAACCATTTTTATCTTTCATGAAGCTATTTTGACCGGTATCCTTATCCAATAAAATATGTTCTTTAAATTGGGCATTTCATTCAGATTAAAATATGCCTTGACATCATATCATTAAAATAAAATGAATATTTTAAAAGATATCAGAGATTCAAAATTACGCGTAACAAAATAATTATGGTTGATGACAACTCGGGCGCAGAGTCAATGACCTTTTCCTTGCCTATTAGGTATGTAATCCCGATAGTATGTACCCGTGGGATATTTTCCGACATACAAACGGGTGAAGCCACGGGCAAAATCTAGTGATATTTAAAAAATAAAATAAACTAAAAGACCTCGGAATTTAGTATTATTGTTTAATATCGTGTAAAATCTGAATGTGTATGTTGCGTTCAATATTATTATTCGTTTTTTTTAAGTGAAAATTTCTTTAGGCGCGTTGAGAGATTTTTGATAGGGTCAACTTGTGGATTCGCGTCACCGACACGCTCACGGCGTAGTGCTGTACTATAGAAGCTAGATGGCGCTAATACAAGTTTATAGTTTTCACTTATGTCGGCCTCGGCAGTCCCCATGACTGCTTTTTTGTGTTTTACCTATAAATAAATACTCGTAGAATCCTTCGATATTTTTAAGATAGTACTAAAATGAAAATAAACTTTTCAACAAACTTGCTCGAAAAGTGGCTCTTCTGCACCACTTTTAGGTTCAGAATGCAATGTATTGAACACGCGTGCATTTTACTTTGCATTCTAGCACAAATACGAGAAAGTACGCCACAGATAACTAAATACTAATTCAGAGATTATTTTTTAATCTCAGTAAATAACATTATACATATATTTTTTATTTCTTTTGTCAGTCAATTAACATTAACTAATTACTGTTCTATAAATAAAAATAATAAATCTTTTAGTTTTATTATAAGGCTGTTTGGCGGTTTCGAGTCTGGCAAAACCCGCAAGCCTGTCCTGATACAAATATTATGTTTATGTAGATATTTATCTTTCCTTCGCAAGTGTATTGGAAATCGTCGTTTGATACGCGTGAGCATTTGTTATTATACACTCGAGGCGGCATTGCAGCCCGAGCCGAAGGCCAGGGTCTAAATGGACCCGAGCGTGCAATGATAAACTTTGCACACTTGCATCAAAACATACTATTAATACTTTCCCAGTGGAAGTCGAAAATGCGATATAAATCCGAGAACTACCAACGGAATTTTATTTATTTCTGCGGGGTGTCTAAAACGTAGTGGTCCAAAGGCAAATAGGGTAAAGCGGAGGTGGCCACCTATCATTAAAAAAATTAAAAGTTGGGATATTCTCAACAACAGTTCAGAAAATTCTGCTATTTTCTTATTTTCAAGAAATTTTACACTTTCACTTGGATTTTTCGACCCTGTGAACAAAATTTTCGACGTAGAGAGTTCAAATCTGGCTGGAAGATGCCTTGATAGCGTACGTACAAGATTATGTTTCTATTTACGTTCAGTTTGGCTCTGCAACGCTTCAGATTTTATTGTTACTTGTCTTTTCTAACTTTTTTATTAAACTGAAGCGAAATTTTCTAAGCCCGCATTTAAAAAAATGTACTACCGAGTACGTGCAGGTGCACATAGCTTTTCGGGTTCGGAACGCTAAAAGTATCTCATTTGTTAAATTAGTTTTAGGTAATGACAACACAAGTTGTAAAGACCTACGCAGGCCAAAAGAGAAAAAAAAAAAAATGAAAATAAAGCACATTACCTATGGTAAATGTGTTAAATTTAAATACTCAACGCTTTTCAGAGATATTTTGGTGAAAGTAGAGCAAAAAGATTTACGGATTTTTCGACCTTGTTATGAAACCCATTTTTTTAAAGGTTCTCATTAAGCTATCTTTATGAAATTTTCCCAGTATACGTACTCGGTAGTATTTTTTTTTAAATCTGAGCTTAGAAAGTTTCGCTAAAGTTTAATAAAAAGTTATAAAAAACAAGTGAAAATAAAATATTAAGCGTTGCAGAGCCACACTGAACGTAAATAGAAACATAATCTTGTACCTACACTATCATGGCATGATAGGTGGCCACCTCTGCTTTACTCCATTTGCCTGTGGACCACTACGTTTGTGACAGCCCTGTATAATCATTATCATCCCCGTTTATAATTGTCGAAAGTGACTTATAAACAAAAAAATATGTATGGCACAGAAAACATTTATTTATTTCCAATTTAAGTACGTGTGTTTTTAAAATGTTGAATGCGAATGCAACAGTAGCTATGTTTTTATTAATATTTAAATTTTAAACACAAAATGGTGCTACTGCTCACATACAGTTTTATACTTATACAATATTGTACCGCGCGTACACCTAAACACTTAATAAAATTAAAATATTTGGACCGCACACGCTACAGGCAATAATTTTCCGAAGAGCTTTTAATCTTATATTCAACAAATTATAGTGACTTCGAGAGTCGATTTTTAAAAGTCTCGTGAAATATTTATTGTATTGCCGTCCGGTCGAACTGGCACAATTAACACCGTGACGTTTAACCCCTACAAAGATATATTGTTGTTTTAAATAAACCGCACTGATGAATGGCCTCTTCTCTCGAGACTATCTTGTAACCCCACATTACAACAACCCTAAAAAACATTCACTTAAGGGAAGTTAAGGCCCATTATCCCGAGCACATGCCGCAGAAATAAAATTGCTTCAATAATCTGCCAGTCCAAAACTGTTCGCCCGATTTTATATTAAAAAATTCGGAAAGGATATCGAAATTTTTAAATGACTTGCAATTTAAGCGTTGTTCAATTTTGCGCCAATTTCGCGGCTTACGTGTTGTACAATCGGGTTTATGCTCCGAGGTAACGTACAAAAACCGTATGTACATCGTAACGTCATAATAATCCCAAGAAATGAATAATGATCGAGATTTACAGGTGCATATACGTTCTTTTGTAAAAAAGATCCGTTAATATCGCAAAAACGAATGCCAAAAATGATGAATGACTTTTTACAAATTAAATTGGGTTACGTGATACATTATTTTGTTTAAAAGGTTTCTTATCGTTTGTAATGAGCTTTTAAGTGATTGGCACGGCTTTAACTGTAAATCAATAATCAAACAATTTCTCACCTCGGTAAGGAAGCTGTCCAAATCTCGGATGTCATATCCAAATTTTCCACTTTGGTTCCTCTTCTTTCTTCTGTGTCGATGCCTGTGTTTCTTCCTCACGTGCTCTTCAGTGCCAACACTAGTGTCTGAGTATGTATCCTGCACGTTAGCAAACTCTTCACACGCATTCCTAAACCTAAGATTATGGTAATATTCATTACGTCCCACGACCCTATCTTTCATATCTCTAGGCTTGCACTTTCTGTAGCGTTCGATTTCATTTGGCTTCTGATTATGATTCTTATCCACTTCGCTTTTGATTATAGTATTTTTTATTCTATCTTCAGTTTGAAACTTTTCAGCCGTCAGTTTCGCATTCTCTAAGTTTTCTTTCAAGACCCATGTAAGCGATATCTTGGATTTATGACGATGTGCTAAAGGTGTGGAGTGCCACAGACCCATATCTCTAACTTCGGCGTACTCAACACTGGTATCGGAATTGTCATCTATTGGAGACGATATCTTGCAGTTAGCTAGCAAGTCTAAGACTTCGCATGCTGGAGGTGCGTTACTCTGGAATTTATAAGTCACTAACTGTAACAGCAATTCACGGTTATTAAAATGTTCATGTTTTGTTTCAAAGAAACGTACCGTATTGTACAATCCTTGATTTTCAATACCATCAAAATCATTCACTCGTTCACTGTACGGTGGCGGTAACTCTTTAAACGTGATTTCTGCAAGTTAAATAATAAACGATTAAAAATCACAATCGGCCGTGCTTAATGCCTCACCGGATACTATTAATAACGAGATTTATACCATAGTCAGCTGAGCGGATTATTGGGCATAAATAATCAAGTTGCAGTCATAACAATGAAAGTGGGCGAGTGCGCGAAACAATGCCCTCCCGGGGGGATGCGCGCTCCCGGACTACCCGGCGGCTCCCGTGCGCAGGCGCACCAGCGACTCGCGCTCGTCTCTCGGCATAAATCCCGATGCGCGCGCCGCCCACCGTCCGCGGCTTCGCGCCCAACACTGGCTCCCCGTGCTGATACACTATCGACATCGCCCTCCTCTAAAAAAATCTCTCCACATTCTCACAGTTCAAAGTGGGCGCAGTCATGCGAGCGCAGTGGAAGACGTCGAATTAGCCTCGGGACACGATTTGCAACCGCCGCAAACATTCGGTCAGAGGTAGGGTCATCCATCGAACATTCATTTTCATAAGTCAATACACTATCTATGCTCAAACCGCAAGTGGTATCTAATGAAATCGGGTGAAATTGTAGAAACGCGGCAGTCACGAGCCACTAATTGTCAGGTGCTAAGAGCCAAACAATAAGTTCTAAAGGCAAGCGTTTTAACACTTCTCGCGTTTTTCGAAGCGTACAGAATAAACACCTGTGTTTGTGTTTCGTTATATTGTCTCGTGCTTGATTTGTATTTTTTTTCTTAATAGACACGAGATTCCTTTACAATTGACCGTTGTTTAACTTACCGTACATAACAATCTTAAATACTACACAGTCATCATAAATTAAAGCTTTCCCGCGTGAATATATATTTTTTAGTTAAAATATAATTCAAACTTATTTGCCTCTATTGTGCAGACGCCAGCAGGTCAACCTACCCGAAACTGTCAAATTTTCCTAATCAACTTTGAACCTTATGCTTTAGTGATAAAGTTGAATAAAATAAATTTGACTGATTGTAGTAGGTTGATGTGCTGGCGTCTGTACTGATGAATACTTGGATTTTATGTACGAAGTTATATATCTATGCACGCAATGCATATTTGCATGTGTAAATCCGCGTTGAATGCAGATATACTTTTCTTCGCATTAGACGACCGGCGGAGATACTTTGCGATTTATTTTCTCCTTTTTTATTTCGTGGCTGTCGCTGCGCTGCGCTGCGCTATCTGTCATTATCGTATACTACGAGAGTTTCTCTTCAGTCGATTAGACGTTAGTGCACTAAAAGTTGATTTCCTTCACCTAGGTTGGAAAGTCAAATAAAAAAGCCTTATCGGGTTACACTAAGCTGAGAGGAATGATGTTTTTTTTTTAAATACGAGTAGTTTGTGTCAATTCGTTCATGCTCATGCATTATTTCAGTCATTCCGATTATCCACCCAAAAAAAACACCCTCAAAGTGGGTTTACGGAAACGTATGTTCTAGAATCCATTTTATAAGCCAGGGGCGGCAGTCTCAATTACTTGACAAGGACGAAAAAATCCCGTGCTTGTGAAGCACGTCGCGCGCGTCCAGGGACGCTATTACGACTTTGCGACCGAATTCGGTCGTATAGCGATCGCTATCTATGTCGAGACTGCAGGGCCAGGGTGGATAATGGGAATGATGATATTACCTAATTTAGCGTTCGGTTTCCATTCCTGGGCAATCTCTAACCATTGCTGGATATAGGCCTCTCCCAAATTGCACCACAACACCCAGTTATCCTCCTTCTGCATTCAGTCTGTCCCAGCCGCCTTTTTAAGGTCGTCAGTCCATCCAGCCGGAGGGTTCCACGCTTTATTTTCCGGTACCCTAGCCAGTTGAGGTCTCCACTTGAGGACTGGTATGCTCAATCCAACAGCTATCAGTCCTTTTACAGACATAACTGGAACACCGCCACTTCAGTTTCCTAACTCTGCAGGGTATGTCGGTAACTCTAATTCTTTTCCGGATAGTTTCATTTCGGTAACCTTGTTAATGTACAGTCATGAGTTTATGACTGTTGAACTGTACAGGGTGAAAGAACGGAACTACAATTTGAAAGAAGAAATGCAGTTTTGGTGTCGCTTAATTTCAGAAGCGTTCATGAATGAAAGTGTGTACATTATATGAAACAGTCACAGGGCTTTGCTTTTTATGCATCAGCTTTTTTTTAAGCTGCACAAAGAAAAAAAGAATAAACAAATATTTTATTAAATCTGTCTGTCAAAACGCAATTATGGTATTTCTATAATTGCTAATTAGCAGGATTTTGGTGGTAGTGGTTTCATCGTTTAAACTATTAAGAGACTTTTACTACCACTTTTTTTAGAGAAGTATTACAGGACATTGTTGATAACTCAGTTCAGTTCCATCAAATCTAAGATATTTTGGAGAAGGAGACTCCTGTCCCTTGAAACACGAGAGTATTCTTCCAAGCTTTGGAGCCAGTGCCCATTTGTATTTGCAAAATGTTTATATTATTAAATATGTATTAGCTTATTGTGTATGACAATATTAAACGAAACCACAATGTATACGTTTTTTGGAGGATTTAGTTTTTATGGCAACATTAAAATCAATGTCAATTGATGTCAACTCCAAATCAGAAATGTCTTAATTGTCATATTTTAATGTCATTGCTCTGTTTTTTCTTGACGTGTCGCTGTAAATATTTGTGGATTAGTTTGCTTACCTATAAGTTTTAAATGTTTTGTGGTGAAGTGTAGAATACGAGTATTTTACGAAATCCAGGTGTGTAGAGATGATCGAGTCTAATGCAATTCCATAGGTTACAGTTGATGCTAGTATTTATAGGTTACAGGTATGTGTGATGAGCATCGTATGGTGATGCTGACGACAAGCATGACGACCGCACCGGCTACTCCGTTCTTCTCATATTACAATGTAATAATATAATAAAAATGCTTTATTTACCAAATAATTGTTGTATTTTTGCTTAATGCATAATAGGCAAGAATAAGCCGACCAAGATAGTAAGACAACATGATGGGATGCGCGGCCTCTCCAGCTTGAATATCTTCACAGGTCTTAAATTCTACATTCGCCATTGAACCTTTGCATAATAACAATAAGATATTAGGTATTAGCAAAGATATTTTTAAATATCTAGCCAATATTATTGAAAATATTTGTAAATGACATCACGACTGACAGTTGCCAGTTGTCCAATAAAGCCCACTGACAAATATTGTCAGTGATAAAGCCACGCATTTACTGGACAAATGTCCCGCGGCACCACAGTCGCTTGAAATGTCGGGCGATGTTAACCAACTAACCAACGTCTCTAGATATCTTGCCTCACGACCTTTTTCATCGTTTTCGATATTGCCAGACATATCTAGGGACACGTGTCGTGGGAAGCTTTATGCGTCGGAGCCTGTCCGGTCGTGTACGGTGTACGATGGACGATGCAAAGCGATAGCGCGTTGGTTTGCAGTTGCAGGATAACCATTGTCCATATTATTTTTGGACGTATCCCTAGGACGCATTTTTGGTTTTCTTCATCGAAAAGCGTTGTTTTCATTGATTTGCCTGTATATTATACTATCAATGACCCGCGACTTCGTCTGCGATCCAGGATGTAATGCAAGTATGGTCTATGTTCTTACCTAGGGCATGGTTTATCTGTGTGCCATCCAAATCGTTCAGCCGTTTTGCGTGAAAGCGTAACAAACAAACTCACTTTCGCATTTATAATATTAGTTAGGAGGACGTTCACATTAGTAGTAATAATAAAATATATTTTATTATGTCTGTTTGCTTTGCATAGAAGTGACGCTCTTCTAGAGGTCCAATGTGTAGAGGGCTTAATATACAAAGTCAGTGCCAGTTTTCCCTTCAGTACTCATTATTGAAACTATTTATTTGCGCCATCTTTGTCATATACTGTTTAAACGTTGGTTCACTGTCATGGGGTCTGTTTATACGGGGCCACTTGCTTTTTAAACAACGTGTTTCTGGCGAAACCCAATATTAAGAAAATATGCTGTGATTACCTTTTATCTTAATTTGACCGAGATCTATCTTTTGAGACTATTTTTACGAATGTACGCGAAGTCTAAGTGCGACACCCAAATTACATCGAGTGTTGCCTTTCTTCTTTCCTTTATCCATCGCAGGCTCTGGACAAATTCATGGACATAAGTCCATAACGTTGTCACGGCGTTGATGGTAAAATCCATGTGATTTTCTTGGGATGGACGAATGAAACAACCGAGTTATTTTACAGTTTCGATTTTCGCATTTCCTGCATCCGTAGTGGTTTAAATTAGATATTTGCTCTGTAGATTATACTTATTACGGATCATTCACACGTCCCTATACGTACAGCCTAGCCTCGTCGTTGGCGATTTTTGTTTACCCCAGCTGGTGACAATTTTATTACTTTCTTTATTTACGAACACCATAAAATAAATGCGACAGCTATAACATTAACGCGTTTTACATTCCACGAAATTGGAAAGTGAGACAGTTTGTTGAGGCTGTGTCGCGTACGTTACTCCGACGCCAATTTCACGGTTTTATTGCGTCCAGTATTACTTTACCGCTCTCACATAATAATTGTTATTACATACTTGAAATACGCACGTAATGATACAATTCGTTACAAAATATAGCCTCACGGGCCACACAACAAACGGTACGTTTCCGCGAGAAAACGCATTTATGTCTGCTGTTATTATCGTTTAGTAGACGAAATTAATTACTTTCATTAGAAGCCTTCGCGGGCCACCCACGTCGGCAAATTTTATTGGTAAATAACTAAAGAAAGCTATGTTAGCTTCACAGGTATATTGTTTTATACCTTGTTGATGTTAGAATCTCTCGATAGAGTTGAAATTGTGGGCTTTTTGAGTGTCTCAGGTTCTGCTAGGACCTTGTTCATGTCATAGCCGGAGTTCAGCAGTACCTGCCTATCTTACATCAAGTCTAATTTACAGATTTTTTTAATTGAATTTAATTGTATTGAAGTAATTCGACATGTTACCTTTTTTTTGATGAGGAGGTCCTTCTCATTTAACAAACTGAGTAAGTTCATTCGCATGATTTATAAATGATAAAAGTGATTTTTTACTTCACTTTACTGTACATTAATTAAGCAACGACGTCCTTACAATAAAATTCAATCCACTGGCAAGTATTCCAAAAATATTTCATCGATTTTTTTCGAATTCTTTTCGTGCTTTTTTAAGAAGCGTGAAAACGGAAGACAATGCGTTTAAGCCCAAATCACGAGCATATCGCTATGTGGAGAATGTGTCCCCACAATGAGGAGGAATGCCGCACAGATCACGACAACTGCCGAAAACGTGCGCACACGCATCCCGCCGGGCATCCCGTCGCGCAAGCAAGCAACGCACCTCATAAAACAAATTATTGATTTTTAAATAGTAGTCAATTTTGTTAAAGGACGGATGGACTTTGTCACATGTGATATGGCTAGAATAGTAATCTCGGTAGGCACCCCCTGCCTACCGAGATGACAACTAATAAAGAAGTATGGAAGAAAAAAGACATATTGCGCCGACCACAAATATATTGAACAACATTTTATTAAGTTAGCGTTTATTTTGTTTATTGTGTTGGTTGAATACGAGGCTTTTGGCTGCTTTTGTATTTGTGTATTTTGTGCATTTTGTTTGTGCAGAATAACCATATTTCTTTATTTTCTTTTTTTTTTTGCAAAGGCAGTACAACGATGAGTTTTTTTTTTTAAATCATGTCTGTTTGATATAATTTAAGTTCCCACCATAAGAATGGCGATGAGTTTCGTTCACGTTCTTATAATATTGTACAGATACTTATAGGTTTATGCTCGATATAATGACCGATAAATAATAAATTACGTAACCGTTCCACTTGAGTAAATTAAATGGTTCACAGTTCATGTTGGGCTAGATTCTAGGCGGTCCTGCAATTATCAAGATGATGTACTGCTCTCAGACCAAATAAAAATCCAAGACATAGCGCTGCGAACAATACAGTGAAGTTTGCCAAAACTACACCGCTCTGTGTATACACGCTCACACGCACACATTTACAATCAAACTACACCTCACTAAGTGCACACATGTTTACGAAACCGGCCTCACGTCACTGTTGACAGCCCTCTGTCTTGGATATTATTTGGTCTGAGATACTGCCACGAGAATTATAAAATTCTCGCGTTATTATTGAGAAATTACGGGAAATACCGCTTTACACTAAACAGTTGTCTTTAACAGTTTGTCTATAAAAGTTTTTAACAGTTGTCTTTATAATTGTTATTAACAGTTGTCTTAATACGTTTGTTATTGTTGGTACTAGTTTGTTGCCTTTGTATTTAATTTAAAGGCTGACTCTAAATGAGCGATAATAATAGGTCTTTACCTATGAAATTGCCGTTTTGTATGAAAAAAATTAAACGATTTTTTTTCAATGTATTTTTTATTTGTATTAATCGAAGTAATCACCCATGCAATCAATACATCTTTGCCAACGCAGTGGCAGTTTATTGAAATGGCCAATACTGCAGAACGGCAATTTCATAGGTAAAGACCTAATATGTGCGTATGACAAGAATTGCGCGTGACGTTTCCGTTATAATCCCATTTTTGCGCGTCCGATATTGAGCGTTATTGCGCATCTGTTAGAAGGGCAATTGGGTAGATGCCAGGGTAAAAAAAAAAACTATTTAGTCCGTCAACTGACGGACTAAATAGTTTTTTTTTTTACCCTAAAAAATACGGGTCTAATATTTTTTTATTATCTAACTAGATAATAAAAAAATATTAGACCCGTATTTTTTTCTTTATCATATTAATAAAAAAATACTTAGATAAAAACGCATTCAAGTTGGGTTGGGTTGATATGTCACAAGGAAGTATAAAATCTACATACTAGTGACGTCATGGCACATTTTAATTCAATGTATCGCCGTAATCTTTTGATAACGTAAAAAAAGAAAAAATACGTGTACGTAATTTTATTATAATCTACAAGGCGGACAATAAAAATTTTTTTTAGTCATCAACCCTATTGGGCATTATTGCGTATTCGATGTATGGGCATTATGGCGCATCCGTTATAATGACATGTAGGTAATCCAAAGGTATGTATTTTTTTTGTTATGCTTCAGGGTAATCTTCAGCGTGTTCAGGTGTTTTACATTTTAATTGCTCAGTCGCACTTTTAAGTATGATTTTTTATTTGTGCCATCTTAAACGTGTGTATTTTTTTGGATTTCCAATATAAACTAAATCACCTTCAATGTCTTGAAAGGCTTTGAATTTATTTTGTTGTTATTGACATAAGAATTGATTACAAAACATTAAGTAATAAGTATCTGACATTATTTACGTTACATTATAGCCTTTTTTTTGTCGTAATTAAGTGACGCTAACATTAATAATTATTACATTTATGAATTTTTAGGGCTCCGTACCGAAATGGTCAATGGCCAATCCGTCCGTCCGTCACAGGGTTCTATCTTCTGAACCGTAATAGGTAGGATTTACAGTGTTTATCTACTAGTACTATGGCCGCTATAAATAACAACAAATAATAAAAATAAAATAAAATAAACATTCCCATACACGAAACGTGTTTTTGTCGGGGTTTTTAGAAATTATTGTATAATAATATTGTAGGGTGGTACGGAACCCTTCGTGTGCGCGGCCGATTTGCACTTGATCGCTCTATAGGTATAGTTCGCTCATTTATCTGACTTATTCCGAAAGAAATTATAGATGTCCGATAATAACATTTAAAATTCACGATATAAACTACAATATGAACTAGCCATTAGTTCGAACGTGTTATTATGTCGATCATTATCGGTAAGTCATTATGTTCGTCCACGAAATATTTTTTAGGAACGCCTACGATTCCTCTTAGATATAAACTTAATAACATTAACTTTATCTCGCCAAATCTCCCATAAGTTTTTACTAAAAGGTGTCAAGTTTTTATAACTTATTCTTTTTTTCGTACTTAAAGCGTGCTTGGATGTTTATGTGATGTCTCCGCTAACAAGTTTGAGGTAATTTGTAATAGTTAATTAAAAATAATTCTAATTGGTCATTTGGATAACTAACTGGTTGACACTTGAGTGTAATGGTTTGTGGTTTCGTAGTAAAACTTGAGTTATTGTTGACTTTGTCAGTCATAACGATCGAAGGTCTCAATCTTTATGAGGCTGTAAATATAACTCTTATGACTAAGAGGAGCCCTGTGGACGTTAAAACGATGTGCCCATAAAGAATTATGAAATGAAATGAAATTGTTTATTCTTTAAATAGGATATTGGAATCACTTTTACACGTCACAGTGTAATGATTCTATCACATTCCTGCCTACTAGATCAAAACACGATCTTTGTCACTACAAAAGTCATCTTGTCCATTCAAATCAATCAGGTATTCATCGATTTAAAACTACTCGAAAGTCTTGAATAATTTCTTCTTTAGAATCGCACACATGATGTGCGTCCGTGACTCAAATTCGTGAACGCGTCAGTGAAGCATCATTGGTGGAACTGGTAGGAGGGCAGCAGGGAATTAAGGGTAAGTGTAGGCAACCGATAATTGCGGCGTGGGAACGCGCCCCGCCCGCCGCTTGCGCCTGCGCCGATAGCACAAAAGTATTGCCAATTTAAACTCAAACTCAAAACATTTATTCCAATTAAACCATTAACAGGCACTTTTATGAATAGTCAAGGAGACGGTCAGTCAGCAACACGAAGCTAGTTGCCCATTCCAAAGCGTAGTAGGTTCCTATGGAGAAGAACGAGCAAGAAATTCCATCGTCTAATCTCAATTCTGTTAGCAGTGAAAGTAAAATAATATATTTATTATTCGTTTTTAGATATCGTTGTGTAATAAATTTAAATTTTATCTGTTTAGTTAATTAGACGGATGAAGACGTAACAGTTTCTGCGTCTCGCAATGTGTTGGCACCGATTCGTATTATTATTCATTGATCCGTGATTCTTGAGACTTCGAAATACCTATCAAGAGTCATTCATCACAGTCAGCACTGTTCTTTAGGAAGATGATTAAAAAAAACTTTGTCTAGCTAATGTAAAGTAAAATAATTGTAATTCAAGATAAAATAATATTACTTCTGAAAGCTTAAAATTAACCAAAAATAATAAATAGCATTTTTGTATTAGGTAATTAGTATAAGATATCTCTGCGAACTCTACTTCCCCTATGCACCTCCTACATCGCATTGCACGCCACAATCGGCGAAAAGGCAAAATTGCAGCGCGGGCGCATTCTGCGTCCAGAGCGCGCCAAGCCATGTCACAAGCAACACAGAAGGTCTTTACTGAAACTTTTCATGAGAAACTTGAAAACGTAAAAGTCAAACGTAAGATCTATATTTATAACCACTTCAGCAAAAAATGATTGACATTGTTTATTAATATTTTTCCAAATTTTTATATCCTTCAACTTCCTAACATTCGCCAGTAGCCTAATTTGTAAGGAATACGCTTGCCTACTGCAGATCCATTTATGTTGGCTCACCGCTGCCCTGCGCATACGACGCACACCAGCACGAATCATGCATTGTGTGCATCACAGTGCATCCCGTAATGACAGCATGTATTCCTAGATATTCCCCCTTATATACGCAGACGCAAAAATGTAGATGCGATCATGCGAATGCATGAACATCAATTTTAAAAGGTTCTCAAATCCATTTGAACAGGACTTCGATTTTAACCGTTATGCACTTAAAAAGTTATCCATAAATTATAACAGCATTACACTCAAACTCAATCTGGTAGACCAACTACTTAATCTCTTTATTTTATCTAGTCGCGTGCAAACTGGTTTTTGCTAAAGAAAGTGGCACTTTTTGTCTGCCAATATTAGGATTCGACGTTCAATCCAAATAATGTTGAATTTACTGACAATAGAAAGCGAAATTAGAGGTTAGTGGAACGCTTTCCTAATGTCACAAAACATAGTATGACTGTGACGAATAGGTAATCACATGTACGGGCTACGCGATTCGTCCCGCCCACCCGTCGCGACCAGGCGAGGGGTGTTGACATCTTTATAAAATGGACACGCAATTATGTTTAAATCGTTTATTACGTGCATTACCATCTCAGGCCAAAGTAAGTGCATTACAATTGATGGTGATTTGCGTCTTACGCAAAATGCCGAGGAGATTCTAGTCTGTCTCTCTGGATGATTTAGCGACAAAGATGTTAGGAGTACCTACGTACCTACGTAGGATTTGTTAGCGAAACCTTTTCAAATTGATTTTGTTCTTCTGCAGCCATGTGTTGTTAGTTGCCAGTGTTTTTATGGACACTGCCAATTAAAACCGTGATTTGCAACCCCTAGATTAGCTCCGAATTATAGAATCGCTATTCGCTAATGTGACTTTTGAATTTTGTTCTCAGAAAGCTAAAGATATCACTAGAAAAAAAAATTGACTGTCGCTTTTGTAAGTACATTTTAAAGTTCCTCTACATATTTTGTCCCACTTGGCACCCATTACTTCTCTACTTCCACTTAGTAGGATCTGTCCATTAAACGTACTCATAGAACGTTATCAAGCAGATGTACTGAACATCTAAAGTGAGCCAACAATAGCTATTGTAAACTCTACCTTTTTGATAAAATACGCCTTGTTACGTAAAATAACAATACTGCTAATAAATAAAAGTATGCCACAATAGAGAGGATGGTTAAGTTAATTTAAACACTTTTATTATGCAACAGTGTTTGTGAGGTCATCACCATAGAATTGCAAGTTACACAGAGCAAGCGAGACTGGAAGCACAAAGCTTAATTCTTTTAAATTATTTATAGGGAAGATGATGAAATCGAGTTGATTGAATCCAGGTAAAGATAGAGGGAAGAAGAAAACAAATTAACGTGCAGTTGACGAGACGGGTGGACAGTTTCGGGCTCAAGGAGATCCGGAAGAAGATAGGTACTCGACTTCTTAATACTGCAGGAGATAAGCACGCAATAAAAAAAGTATTTACTGTAAGTTGGTTATTTTTAGTTTAAAGTTAAGGAAAAAATTTCTACCGTATTGTTCTTTTCTTTGTATCTACTGTATTGTAAAGGGTAAGTTGACCCGACGCAGTACCGTCACATGTTGGCATGTCCAAGGTATACGCACCGCACCACGGAGTAATTTACTCCGTGATACGCACTGACGTGACATGGTCAAGGAAGGGCCTGTCCCTTCCAATTGAATCTAACTCACTGGCCACATTCCTATTCTTCTCGGATTACAAAATCTCGCATAATTTATCTTAACAGGGAATGCAATTTGTTTAGACTGACGGTAAGTGAACGACGCAGCTCGGACAATGCTCTATGATTCGTTTATGATATCATTTGTTTTACAGCGCCTAAACACAGCCTCGTATTTGACTCAAGCATAACAGTAAGTTTTGTTAGATTGCAGGGAATCTAGACTTCTTAATATTATCTGTAACTGTAGATTACAGGATGCTTACATCGCAAAACGTTTAATTATTACATCTATGGCCAGTTCCAAACGTATCATTAACAATTTGGCGTAGCGATGGTATCATAAAAGCGCGATCATCGCTCGGCTGCTTTTCGGCATCGAATTCCTGCTACACTGGCATTCGGGAAACCGATTAAAATTCAGAAAAAAGAGCTTTACGTACAATAATTTAAGGTCAAGAAGGAGCGTGATCTCGACGCAGTGGATAAAAATTATTTATTTGCGTGGGGCGCGGCAATTAGGGGGGCGGAGCGCGTCTGCGCGCACGACCTCTCGACCCTCGGCCTGCGCCCGCGCAGCCGCGCCGCGCCTGTGGACACTCGTCCTGTCACGGGGACGCGGGCGGCCCAGCGAAGCTATCTCGAAATTGCATTCGGTCTTCGCTCTGCAGCACGATCTCACCTACTTTCGTGAAATATGTTCAGCATTTTTGCATTTTTCGTGTACAAGACATTAAAATTACTCGTGCAGTTTAACCAAAAATGTTTTTATAGTTATTAAGTACCTACACGTTTTCATAATAATAAGACGGACAATGAGCAACAACACTGCCATTAAAATCAATTAGGTAACAAAAAAATAACTCATGGTTTCTACAATGTTCACGCTCTAAATACCCATATGCCACGGGTCGCCTGGTCAGTTTTATTATTACATTCTTAAAAGGAGATGCAATTACCGATACAGCGTGTATCGATGGACGCACGCGCACGCATGCTCTCATCGGCAGAGCGCGCCGACGAAATGTAGGCGGCGCGGGTAGAAATTAACCTGACTCTAGTATCTGATAGCATACCATGTTGCTCTTTAGCTTTGTGGTGCTTTTGTTTCGGACGATGGCAGCGACGGGAACTAGCCATGAAGACGATTAATTTACGCGCTACATGACGGCCACTCATGTTATGTACCTACAACGAGATGAAAATATGCGTGCATGTATTCGCGGTATTTCTGCAGAATAAAAATGAAGTCGGGCTTTGAGTACACGTATAAAATGATTGTGGCTAGTGGGGTCTTGAAAGTAAACGGATTCAAATGAGTATCTACCGTGCAGCGTGCATAATCATGATAAAAACAAAGAAACAGCATAAAATCTTAAAAACTCTGCCTCTGTGATCCACCGGAACAGACTCACAGTCGCTCACCTACTTGACCAGCATCAATTAGCTCACATGTACCTATGTAACAATTATATCATAATGTTAAATAACTGACATTACGCAAGTTACTGTTCAACTTACTCTCTCTGAATTTGTTGAAGATCCTCTTCATGATGAACAGGCTGGCCGGCTCAACCCTTTGATTTTGTAAGTGATAGTTTGGCAGGTGTGTGACTGTAATAGGGGACTCTTTAGCCAGGTGTTCCCGCGCACGCGCCCGCGACACTAATGCTGTCTGCGCCGAGCTGGCCACCGTCACGCTTGACTGCGCCTGCGCCGGTAGCGTCGCGGGGTGGATAAACTTTACATCTGAATGCAGGGCCTCCTGATACGGTGTGATCATTTAATTTGCGAATGACTAAGCTTTGTTTTTGATTCGGTCTTTGTGTCCTTTGTTTTCGGGAGACTCGAAAACATGATTTGTCATCGTTATATTTTAGGTACTTACATCACTGGAATAAGGTTATTGGATGTGCTTTATGGAGAAGGCTATAAGATTGTAGCAGGGTGCCTCCTGCATTATCGTCAACATAACATAACATTGAAAATGTTCGATCGGATTGATGATTACAGAATGATAGCAGACCAGTATCTTAATTACGTAATACACGATCAATCGAAATTTTAATCGTTTTGAAACAAATTCCTAATCCATTGCTTCATAAGTTTGAAAAAAAAATCTACTCAACAACGTAAATAACGCAATGAATGTTGTTGAACTGTCAAAATGAAACGAATTTGTCGTAATCGCTTACGAAAATGTGTTGCGTAATTAGATAGCAAGAAACTATAGAACTGTTACATGAAAACAAATAACTTATTGTAAGTAAAACAAAATCAGCTCAAAACATTTTTTCTCAGCTTTCTTCCAGCCATAATACCTCCTTATACTCGTAAGGCTCGTAAGTAACAGTTGTTGCAATTAAAGTAATGGCACATAACAAAACTGTGACCTAAGGCGAGTGATTAAGACCACAGACAAGTACGGTGGGATGAGGCCCATAAACGGAATCACGCTCGGCAAAGCACAACGCGGGTGAACGGCGTGCGATATGCTCTGTGGAACCCATATCTTACACATACGACAATATACGTACCGGTACAATACAGCGAGAGCACAGATTGTTTCCTTTTTTTTTCATACTTACCTGGGTATAGTGCTGACATTTAGAAATTTGAAAAGTCCTGATAAAAAGCCGGACATTTTACGTTTAATCTTTCTTTTTTTTGTTTAATTAAAAATATAAATCATACCCTTACAAATGACAAGGCCCACCAAAATGATCGTAAACCTACCTGGGTAAATTCTGTCCATATACCTACGGGACATATTATTATGGACTAGAGTTACACCCGGATTCTGAAACGCTATTAAACCCAAAAATAAGCTGACACAGTCTAAAATACATGCTGTGATTGGTTAACTGAAATAGCAAATCACAATTTGCCCTAGACAGCGCTTTTGTGCCGTATAGTATTTTTAAAAGCTTTTATTCTACTTGCAATGTTTGTATGTTAGTTAGTATGTTTCTTTAGGGCAAATCTTGCAAGCTGAATTAACACCACTTCCTCTTATCCTATGGAGTTGATATTTTACGTGTTGGTTCAGTTTCAAAGACAATGCATTTTTATGATAAGCATGACCTGATTGGCCACCCAGGATTGGCTCTAGACGAGGAAACTCCTCAACGGTCAACAGTGCAGACACAAAGTTTTATAGATGCTTTAATTATCATAGTCCGTTTTAAACTCCACCATGATCTGACTGCTGCACCCAGGATTGGCTTCAGACGAGGGAGGTCCTCAACGGTCAACAGTACAGACAAGAAATTTTATATCCGCTTTAATTATGATGGTCCGTTCTAAAGTCCATCATAATCTGGCTGCTGCAATCAGAATTGGCTACAAACGAGGGAACTCCTCAATGGTACACAGTACACAGGCAGTACACACACGGAATTTTATATACTAACGCATTAATTATGATATTCTGTTCTAAAGCCCACCATGATTTAGCTGCTACACACAGGGTTAGCTTCAGACGAGAGTAGTCCTCAACGGTCAACAGTATGGACACGAAATTATATATACACTTTAATTATGATAGTCCGTTCTAAGGTCCACCATGATCTGACTGCAACACCCAGTATTGGCTTTAGACGAGGGAACTCTTCAACGGTCAACAGTACACATTTCCAGTTTATGCTGATTTCGCATTGTGTAGGATTTCCATACCGTGATTTAAACGTCTGTACGAACACGCTGTGAATGTGTTTATTGCCAAAATTATTATATTTATTAAAGATTAGCTGCGCCCCGCGGTTTCACCAGTATAACTCTCGAGTCCGTGGGAATATCGGGATAAAAGTATCCTATGTCCTAACCCAGGTCATGGTATACCCATGTGCCAAATTTCATCCAAATCCGTTCAGTCGTTTTAGCTTGAAAGCGTAAAAAACAAACATACAAAAAATCTAATCTTTTCTCTTTATTTATAAAATATTAGTTTAGAAATAAAGATGTCTAATATTGATCATGACAAAGTTGTTGGATAGACCTACTGAATAAATTAATCGACTTGGTTTTACATTAGATCTCACCACTTTTTGCGGTTGAAGAACAGCGTTGCGAGACTTGCATTTTTTTACATATTAAGTATGTTTTTTAATGGATTAATAAGTTATACAGTCGAAGGTTTTGTGTCCGATGGGCGATCTTAGAGGTGGTGGTGGTGAATAAACTTCGATATTTGTTCGCAAGCGTTTTTATTAACAATATACTCATAACAATAAATCATAACTAGTTATATTAAATAATTAATTAATTAAAAGTAGTTCTTTTAGTAAACTTGAAATAAAATAAATAACAGATTCGTATCCGTAGGTACTTACTATCAAAACTATAATTCATTTATTCTTCCTTTTATTATTTGCCTTACCATTCACCCGACCGCAGACCAGACCGGCAGGCGGGTACGGAAATTGTACCTTTATCTACAGGCCACACGTATATTACACGTGTACCTATTCTGTGAAAATTTCAACTAGCTAGGTACCTACTACCTATCTGTGTTTGAAATAGGCAAGGGGGCGTCCATAAATTACGTGAGGTGTTTTTTTTAATTTTCTGTCCCTCCCTCCCCCCCTGGTGAGATTTTATTCAACCCCCTCCCCCATCCCCCAATCTCACATGAGATTTTTCAAAATGTGGGTTTCTTACGTAAACGCGTTGGATTGTTATTGTAAAAAGAAAAAAAAAATTGCTGACAGTGGCGCGAAAACAAAGGACGGGCTACACTGTACCGTAAATTCAGATTAAATTGAGCTATTTGGTATAAAACAAATATGGTGGTTTGACAGTCAGTAGATGTATAACGTCGAAGTATGAATGAAATTATTTTCTTTCGAACGAATTAGTGAATGATCTTAATCGTATTACGATAACGCTTAAGATTAAATCTTAAGCATGTACAATCTGGATTAAATGGACCAAAATAGTATATTTTTTTTTTGTTTCAATCAGAAAAGAAATTGCGTGATATTTGCCGAGACCCCCCCTCTCTCCAACGTAAGATTAGATGAGATTTGACTCGACCCCCTCCCCCCCTTAAACATCTCACGTATTTTATGAACGCCCCCCAAAGAGGGCAAATAAATGCATCTCTTAAAAAAATAAAAACCCTACCCCCCCCCCTTAATATAATTCAAATAAAACAATAATTAGATCATAATTTTGACTTGTCTTTGCTATTTCATTGGATGCAGGAAAGTGCAAGTATCTAATCGTATACATTTTAAGTCCGTGTTATTTACGAATAAAACACAATAAAAAACGTATTGCTTTTGAGTCAATGCTTGTATAAATTTCACTGATAAAATTTCCATACCGGGGGCGTTATATGAAAATCGGTTTCGGAGTAGGTAAACTCCAAAAATATCTGAACTCGGGCACAGGCAGGCGGGGCGCTGGCCGGTACCTAGGCTTAATATTTGGGTCCCATTGGCATTCTTTAGGTAAGGAACTCTAAAAACTGCCATCATAAGGGTGCTTATAGAAGAAAATAGAGGTGGGATTTCTGGGTTTTTGGCTACGGAACCCTAAAGAGCCATCAGTTATACCTTTGCCTTGGTTGTATTTACCTCTTTAAACCTTAAAAGTTTATCGAGTTGCTTTAGCATGTCCGGTCTAGTGCAAAGAGCATTTTTTATAGCATCGTCCAACATTTTTTTCTGGTCGTACGGGGGTATCGGCGTATCCTCTAAATGGAACGTATGAAGTCTACCCATTGTGTCCCCGACAAAGACGTTTTGTCCCGATTCCTCAAACCTTACATATGTCAATGTTACATTAGAGGGAAAATTGTATTCTGCACATGGCATGTGAAGTTTTCGACGAAGATCCCAAACTGATAGCGAGTTCACACTGGCGGAAAGTAGAATAGTCGCATTTATTGGACAGAAAGCGATCCCGTTCACTGCACCAGGACAAGTTAATGTCATGATGACGTCGTCCAAGCCATCTATCCAGAGTCGAATAGCGTGATCAGCGCCGCAAGATGCCAACAAATATTTCATAAATGGTGACACGCATATGTCCGTGACGGGGCCAGCGTGAGCGCGGTATACGTCCATGTGTTGGTTGAGGTAGTGCGTGGAGCACTTGTGTATGCAGCCCTCGTCAGTGCCCACCAAGTAACAGTGGGGAATAGTAGGATGCCATAACATGCACAACACAGCTGGGTACCTTGTGATAGGAACGTCCACTTTTAAACAAGTTTTGGCAATTTCCAGGCCCTTTAACTTTCCTTCGACAGTAGACACGCGCATCAAGGCTGCACTAATAAAGTCGTGCGTCTTGGTACTTTGCAACCTGCGGATCCTTCCGTCTTGACAAGTTGCTATTACGTATTCGTCTCTGTCAATAGTGCGCCAAGTAAGTACCCATATTGACTCAAAACAAGGATTTGTATCACGTTTGCTTCTAGCTAATGTCTTAATAGTGTACGAAGTAATATCTAATATTATCACATCACCGTTACAAAACCCACATGCCAACCAGTTCGGGTTCTTGTCAGAGAAGCACACAGATGTCACAGAATCCTCAAAGCGATAAACCCTTTCCGGTTCGCGAGGATTTTTGGTACACCAAACACAGACTACGCCTGTACAATAATCAGCGTATCCGAATTTTCCATGAGCTATTGCGCATATATTTGGACATTTTGGATTAAAAGATATACACGCGATTGGTTTGTTTAGGGAATCCTCACATTCGTAAGTCCACAAAGGCTTTAATGTGTAAATATATACCAAGTCTAATGCTAGTGGATCCATAGATACGAGCCCTCGGAACGTCTTCTGGGCGGCGTCATATTCTAATGATGCAAGCACACGTTCTGTCAAAAGCACTGCATCTAAATATTGCGGCGTGACCGCTATTTCTTCAAAAGTCTTACCTCGGCCTGATTCTTGGAGTTTCTTCTTCTTCTTTCGTAACAAGTGGCGTGCTGCAGATTGATACATGACCATTTCGTCTTCCTCCTCCTCGACCTCCGCTTTGGCTATACGTGCGTAAGTATCATGCATGTCCCACATTGACGCGAATGACATAGCGTTCTTCTTTTCTGGCCTCGTAGCAAGTGTATGTCTCGACTGCTTAATAGTTTCTTTGGTTTGAGTTTCTTGACCGACCATTTTTCTATTTCTCCCTTTTCCGACGGTGATGTACTCATAGTAAGTATTTTCTTCTTCAACTACATTGCCTTCAGCCGATCCTTTATCGTAAGATAAACTTGGTAAAGAAAATAAAAAAACTAGATCAGTTTCTTTAAGTGTAATGGCTATTTCTGGTGGGTAGGATGTTAGCGGGTTCATTTTTGGTAAGTAGAATGCGGACGGCGCTATGGAGAGATCGCCGTCGTTGGGCTCTACGCCCTCCCCGGTGTTGAGTGTGTGATCGATTTGTATGTCGTCAAGGTTGATAGTGGTGGCGTACACCTTCGCGCCGTCCGAGACCAAGCCGCCCGTCTTGGACTTTGATCTCGACAGTTTAATAGCTGCTTCGCTTCTTAGTCGAACTTTAGCATCAAAAGCGGCGTGCGGTTGCGATTCATCCATAGTTGCATACTTCGGATTTGTGATGGGGTCCGGAGTGACGTCAACATCGTTGATGATCACTTGGTACAACACCCGCTTGTCCACGGGGGCGAGCTTCACTTCTTTTTTACTCGGCTGACTTTCAGCGATAGTATATTCTGACGGTTCTATGTTTACAGAAGCAATGCTATCGGTGTCTCCCGTACTTTCGTAATCCATTATCTTTTAGTAAAAAAAATAACGATAAAATAAAAAAAACTCCAGTCGATACGTACCGATAACAATATTTTTATATATTATAGTCGTTATTAGTCAAATTTCTTTGAAATTGACATTCTTATGCTGATAAGTAACAAAAGTTTGACGCACAGACTACATAAATGAGATACTACGGTTTGACGCAAATCACTTTATAGCCTTAATGGCGATAGTTCAGCACATAGAGGTTTAATATAAAATTGCGCGCCTCTCCACTAAATCAACTAAATGGTCTATAAAAGGATAGGACATATAGGATATAAATGGACCGAAAACCTTTACAAATTATGGTGGGCATTTTCACAAAAAGTCATAGGTCTAAAAAAAAGTAAGATGTAATTTCAACTTCATTTTTTATGTGAGATTGTAGGTACTTGTTTGCATTGCCTCAAACTCTATATTTTACGATTTCCAGTTTAAAACCAATAATTAATAACGTAATTATGAGAAATAAAATAAAATAGAGGGTAAGTCAAGGATATTTCGTCAAGTTTGTTACTTAAATTAAATGCGATTAAAAAATATACAATCAAAACAATAAAATTTTCTTTAATGCAAAATAAAGGAACACAAGTCGAATCAGCTAAATCAAACTGAGAAAATGCGATATATTATAATATAACCAAGAAAAATGCCTCATAATTACAATTTTGTTACCAGTTCGAACATTACGATATTGTTTATTCAGTTTAAAATACGAAAGCATACAATATGAATATAAAACTTATCCTGTTATTAAAATTTGTCATTTAATTAACACCGGAATCAAAGTATTTAATGCTTTAAATTATAATTATATTAGATTTTGACTTGAAAATTAAGGGGACAGTAACAAAGCTGACGGTAACAAAATTGTTACGAAGCATTTACACTAGGTTATATTTTTTTTTACCTTTTTTAACCAAACACAATTTGAACTTCTCCAAAAACATCAAATTATTTTGTTATTCATAAGCAATGGTTTACATTTTACACGATAAATGGTAAGTATAGGTTTTTTACATTATTAACAACAATAACGAATAGTAATTTCACGCTTACGTCGTCGGTAAGCCCTAGCGAAACACTATCTATAAATCTTATATGAATTTGTATAAATTATTTATCCCCATTATATTCTAATATTTAGTAGGGTGGGTAGTCCAACAGTTAGCCACTCGTACACAGTTATCCACGCCCATATCTTTCAAATGCGACGTTGCCGCTCCGCGTATACTAGACATTTCGATGCCGCAACAGTTACATTCCCCGCTCCCCAGTCGGCGGCAAGCTCACGCGCTCAACGGTCGTATAACGTGCAAATTATTGAAAATCAGTGACAAAATATTTAAAAAAACGTAAGTATTTTATCCGTTTCACATCATTCAGTTTATTATTACAAATAGCAGTGTATGTTGACCGTATAAATATACTTTTCTTGCATATATTAACACACGTTTGGTTTCAATTGCATGAATAATTTTAAAGTGACAGTGTTCAAACGCTTGGTGGGGAGGGGTAGTCTACAATTAACCAAACCTATATGTTGAACAGTTAGCCATGGCTAATTGTGTACTAACAAATGGTTAAATGTTGCCTTGCTTATTTTGTTTACAGATGGGCCGGAACAAAAAGGTAGTTAGGAAACGAGGAGGACATTCTGAAGATGCTATGAGGAAAGCAATGCAGCTAGTGCAATCCGGGATGAGTATAAGAAAAGCAAGCGAGGAATGCCAGCTTAAATATCCGACGGTCAGATTGTATGTGAATAAATTCAAAATAAATCCAGAGGTACGTTTAACACCAAATTATGAAGTTAACAAGATTTTTACATCTGAGCAAGAAAAACAATTATTAGATTATATTGAGTATTGTGCTCAAATATTTTACGGATTATCTACTAAAGATTGCCGCCGCGTTGCTTATCAAATGGCGAAAGTCAACAATTTGAAAATACCACAGTCATGGATAGATTCAGAATTGGCTGGATTTGAATGGCTGCGCTCATTCAGGAAAAGACATCCTGAAATTTCACTGAGGAAACCAGAAGCCTGTAGCTTAGCCCGAGCAACTGCTTTCAACAAGCACAACATTGAGTCATTTTTTAGAAATTTAAAATCAGTCATGGAAAGACATCCGAGCTTTGCAGACGGCACTAGAGTGTACAATTTGGATGAGACTTCAACGACAACTGTACAACGACCAGGAAAAATACTAGCACGAAAAGGCACGAACGCAGCAAAGGTCACAAGTGGCGAAAGAGGTACCTTAGTCACAACATGTTGCATTGTCAGCGCGATAGGACAAGCTTTGCCACCGGCTATGGTTTTTCCGAGAAAAAAGTTTCAACCACACATGTTACATGGAGCGCCATCGGGCACATTAGGGTTAGCTGCAGCTTCTGGGTGGATGAATGCTGAAATATTCGTGGATGTAATGAAACATTTCATAAAGCATGTTTCAGCCTCAAAAGAAAATCCTGTGCTATTAATAATGGATAACCACGAAAGCCATCTGTCAATTGAAGCACTAGATCTGGCTAAGTCTTCGGGTGTCACTGTTTTAACTCTCCATCCGCATACTACTGCAAAACTTCAACCACTGGATGTTGGATTAAACGGCCCGTTCAAGTCATATTACAACGCAGCTGTAGATTCATGGCTATTAAGACATCCAGGGCAACCTCTAACTATATACAATGTTGCTGAGTGTGTTGGTTTTGCATACATGAAATCAATGACTCCGATAAACATAACAAATGCGTTCAAGAAAACCGGAATATTCCCATTCAATGACTGCATTTTTACGGAAGTTGATTTTATGCCTAGTACCGTAACAGATAGGCCACAGGAAATTGATGATCAACGAGAAAAATCTTTCAAGTCTCCTTCTATCCTTGAGAACTTTGGTTCTACAAGTCGAGATAACGATATCACACCACCAATGATTGAAGTTTCCGATTTTCGAGATTTATTATTAGCTCATGAAGATGTTGATCTGCAAGTTAACTTGCCAAGGAACCATGATGACGACACCAAACTTCCGAACACCGAATCACAAGATCCATTACCCGTGCGTGAGAATATTACTCTGCAGCAAAATTTGTCGATAAACCCTGGTAGCATAGAAGTTTTTCACTCGCCACCTCTATCACGAGTGCTTAAAGAAGTTGGAAATCAAGATATCATGACACCTCTCATAATAGAAGCTGCCGGTTCGTCAAAGTTCATTTCGCCCCAGGAATTTATGCCACCAATAAAAGCGAAACCACGTGATCCAAAAAAGCGTAGAATTCCTGGGAAAAGCATGATTGCCACGGATACGCCTGAAAAAGATGCTATTGCCGCAAAGAAAATAAAAATAATTAAGAAAGAAATTAAAAAAGCAAAGCAAGACCTGTTCACAGGTGTTAAAACCCAAAATAAGACAAAGAAAAAGAATAAAAGAGCCATTAAGGAAAGAAAAAAATATATTATAGAAAGTGATGACAGTTCAGATGAAAATGATTATGTAGCAAGTGGATCATCGTCTGGTGGAGAAGAATATATTAGTGAAAATATAGATGAGGATGAGGACGGTAGGATTATACTGAACGGTAATTTTTTACCTTTACCACGAGATCCAAAAGAGCAAGAATATGTTATCGTATTATTTCCATATAAAAAAAGCTCCGTCTATTACATTGCGAAAATTTTAGAAACTATAATGGATGATGAAGACGATTCTGACTTTTTTGTGAGTTTCTTAAGACTAAAAAGTAGAGCATGCCAAACATTTTGTGAGCCTCTGGAACCTGATACAGCAGGGGTACAGCTAAAAGATATCAAATATATATTACCAAATCCTAAAATTACTGGCAGCAGCCGAAGGCAAGCGTCTTATTCGTTTCACGTTTATTTTGATTTGACATATTTGAATCTACGTTAATTGTTAAAGTTTTTATTTGTAACATTAGCTTTTCTCATTAGTCATCAATATTTAAATCTCATTAGATATTTTAACTACCTTCTTACCTACTATAGTTCTCGATTAAATATTATGAGACTGAGAAAAACTAATGCTGTGACAACGTAGGTTACGTTAAAACTTCAGATATTTGTTTATTTTTTGTTTTTATGCTTAAGTTTTCGTTTAAGATACGAATAATTTGATAATTATTTTAAACATTTACCAAAACCTACTAAGACTTTATTCATTTTAAAATAACATTGTTGAGACTGAGATTATTCAATGTTGAATACTTGTGAATAACTAAATTTGTGAAACTTGCGTTAAAGGTTTAGATATTTATTTATTCCTTGTTATTCCTTCTTCTTAAGTTTATGATTAAAATAAGAGTAATTGATAATTATATTAATAATTCAACAAAAACTAAAAAAATGTTGATTATTTTCGAATTGAGAATATAAGTTAGTATCTTTAGTGCCTACATACTTGAAAAGGTTAATACTCTTACAATGACAATGTTGAGACTGAACTGTGCCATTATAAAGTTACCTAATAATTAATGTTAAGTCAACTGATAAATGTGCTAAACAATAAAAGTCTCTTTTTCATACCACTCATACTGTTTTATTTAATAAATTAAGAAATCATATATGGCGGTTAAATGTGTACTCCTTGGTCAACTGTGGCACACCCTGTGGTTAAATGCGTACCATAGTTGGACACAGTTAGCCAATTCCCATTTTTTTTTAAAACGCCCATGTCCAAAAAATATTAAGGAAATTCAACATTTATTAAATGCGGATAGGTAGCCAATAAACCACTACCTTATACCTTGCAGAAAATTATATATTTTTAATTACCAAATACGCAGTATGATGATCAGAAAATTTGGTGGTTAACTGTTGGACCACTCACCCTACTTATCATCAAAAAATTATAATAATAACGACAGTTTGTTGAATAAAAAATAATATTAAATTATAAAAGTAGGAACTGCGTTAAGTCTTTTTCGTTTAAGTTACTTAAAAATACCTTCAGTTAAAGTATAAGAACGATACAATTATTTAGTCTTATATTGATTGCATACATAACTTAAAAATCATATAGTAAAAAGCGTTACATAGAAAACATTTTGACCTTTTGTCACAAATAAATGAGAAGTCAAATTGTGCCTCTCTCTCCCTATCTTCTTCTGTATCTTTTTGTTTTTGATGATAATTTAGTTTTGGTAACGTCGCCATTTTTGCCTTTGCACTGCTCTTTCTGCGTCATCCATCTCCGAAACTTTTTTCTTCTTCGATTTTATCCGCTCTAAATTTTTATTTCTTTGCTCACCATTTTTTTCTGGATTTTCATTTTTAAGGCGCTCCCTGTATCTGCGCATTTTTTCCGCAGCGTTTGACGGCATTTATACCAGTATCTACAATTAATGAACCAAACAGCGTCAACACTTGCAGAAGAAAATTCCTTTACAACAATACACATGCAACTATATAGTGACTACACTACTACGACTATATTATTGTTGTTAGTTCATAACAATAATATAGTCTTGCATCATTCAAACTACCACAGAACTAGAAAAATCAAGCGTACAAAAATAATTAATCTACACAAAATTACAGGCTTATCAAATGCTAAAGTGCTCAGTGCAAACTTACATTTAAAATGCAAGATGTAGATTCAAAATGCAGATCTGAATTAAATAAAAAAATAACTCTTTTAATTGCTACATTGGCGTTTAAATACTTATTTATTAATACAGTCCATTAAAAATAAATAATAATCACTTCTATGAAAAGATACTATATTAGACCAAGTTGTTAAAGTAGCATGTGTAATCTTCTTAACAGTCAGTTTTGTTACTTTGCTTGTCAGGCCTGTATGTTACCACACAAAACTGACGTAACGTTACCTTACCTTTGCGCGATTTATATTAAACGTAAATAGGTACAATTGCAGTGAATCGTCTTGAACTATTTATTTATTCAGCTAGATGTTAAAGCTTTCAAAAATTACTAGGTACAATAATTTTGTTTACATACTAAATTATACAATATTTTGGTAACTTACCTTAACAGGAAGTTTTCTACCAAACGATGAGTGCTACTGCGCCCGTGCACTTCACACAGTGTTATGGGCAAAACTGACGATACAAAATGATGGATGGCTTAAAAGCTTCTGGTGTTGCTATTAGATAAATAAAATATACCAAAATTTTAGTAATTCATGGCAAAAATACGGTAACAAACTTGACATGTCAGGTTGCTCACAATTTAGGTTCTATAATTAAAATCCCATAATTTAATAAATTAAAGATTCAAAATAGTCTACCACAATCTCTTGAAGAAATAAAATAGTATACCTGTAGTCAATTCTAAGGATAAAACGTAAATATTATATGATCAATATAGCTGCATCGTCCAGGGACAAGTCAAAATGCTATCTCCCTACCACTTAATTAATATTTAATTTAAATAATCGAGTACTTGGGGAATTAAATTATTACCGGAATAATAACTAGGTGTCTACTACAACTAAAGGTAATCGTTTTTTGTTAATACGGGTAATAATAGAAAAGAAAAACGACAATCTTTTCGAGGGACAGGACTAAACATACACCTATGCATTTTTGTAAAAATGCCCTGGTACAGCTAGGTATCGAAGAATTTTAGTTACTTCTACGACTAAGGTTACCCCTATCTGAGTAACAAAGAAAAATAATCATGTTACCTCTATCTAGGTTACCGTTTTAATACCGGTTACACACACAGGCGATGCCTGCCCTTTGACTAATGCGGACGGTACGTGTAAGATTGAGGTTTTTTTTCGGTATCCGGTATTAATACTGGTTGTGTTCCATTTAGGGTAACCTTTAAAAATACCTGTAAAAATATAAATGTAACCGAAAAATACCCGTATTGATCATACCGGTTTCGGTCCCTGGTTTATAACCAGATTTCTCCATATCGCATCGCTCTTCCCAAATGAAGTTCTGATGGAGCACTAATCTGTGCAGCTCAATCTGTGTGGTGCTGCTCACCTCTCATGTAGCCGTTCGAATACCTTTTAAATTTTTAATCACAGGATTCAATAAAAAGCTCCCCAATAAATTATGAACTTTATTCTTATGTGTCATAAAGTACAAAATATAACAATAGAGTGTATCTTGACATAAATAAATTATAATACAAAAAGTGATATACATAGGTAGGTACTATACATAAATCTATACATTTGGAATGACTAGGACTTGTTGGAGAGTTTTTGCAGTTGATATTCCCTTTTCAGTTCTTTCAAGTTCTTCTCTAATATTGCAACCTGCGAAAATGATACAAAACATGTTTATTATTATAGCTGTTACGTACAAAGATTTAAATCGTTAGATTCGCCCGACCGCGTCAAAAGATGGCCACGTTTCATTGATATTTGTATAGTATTGTCTCGCTAACGCATACTGAAAATCGCAGAATGCTGAATGATCTACAATAGCTCACTCTTCTCCTTATGGGCGCTTTTTCGCGCGTCATAAATTCAAATTCAAATTCAAAATTCATTTATTCAAACTAGGCTGAGAATCAGCACTTTTCGAACGTCAAAATTACATAAGACAGTCCCCCAAAACGCCCACCCTTCACCACTTCCTAGTGCTTTAGCTGGGAAGAAGAAGTGGCGCAACAAACTCCCCAGCAGCACAGCTGTCTGTTCAATAAATATCATAATATCTAACGATTTGAGTTTTAAATCTTTGGTTTGTTAGCATAAATTATCAGGTAACAGAGTACAGAGTGATTAGCATAATCAGCCTATAATAGTGCCAGTAGCAGCGATAGCCTAGCGGTGTGACCGTCGTCGGACTGCCAAGTCATAGTTCTCGAGTTCGACCCCAAGGCAAGCACCTCTGACTTTTTGGATTCATGTGCGTAGTGGAAAATTATCCCTTGCTTCAAAAACGGTGAAAGAAAACGGCATGCCTGAGAGATATTTCTCGACAGCAGTGAAGCCAAGTGAGAGGCCCATGGGTGGCATAAAAAATGTGTCACCAGGGGGCCTACTCCCTTAGCGAAATTCGTAGTTTCAGCCGAGGTTACGGACGCTGCGCGCTCCGTCTCACTTACGGACATACCGTAAGTGAAAGGGAGCGCGAGGCGCCCGTAACTTCTGCCAAAAATACGGGCATCGCTTAGGGAGTAGACACTAACCACACGAAAAAGAAAAGAAGCCTATAATGTTCCCGCTGCTGGGAGTGAGAGGGAATGGGCCATAATAATCCACCTCACGGGTCCAGTGCGGGTTGGTAGATGTCACATGTCTTCGAATTTTTGGATCTAGGGCATGCCGGTTTCCTCACGATGTTTTCCGTCACCATTTTGAGAGCAGTGGAAATGAAATAATGTTCACAAAGTAAAGTACCTGTCTGGGTTCGAACCTACTCGTAAGTCGCAGTCGTCACCACTATGCTACCATTCACTACTCTCAAAACAGTGAAGGAAAACATCGTTAGGAAACCGGCATGACCTAGAATCAAAAATTCGAAGACATGTGACATCTACCAACCCGCACTGGGCCCGCGTGGTGGATTACGGCCCACTCCCTCTCGAAGACAAAATGTAACTGGTTGCTAATTTAATTGTATAATATTATTTTTTATAATATTGATTTTACATTCTGTGATTACTTGAACTCACACACTGACTTATTAGTACCCATTACTTGTTAAAATGTTAGGAATATCGTATCATTTTTTACATCGTTATGTTTGTAAATATGTGAGCACCGTGCATCTATCACATAATTAATTTATCTGTCATTCCTTATTCTTTCATTATTTTTACCTAACGTGGTATAGTAATCTTATTCTAGGTGCATCGTGTTCACATATAATTATACAGGGTGTTTGGCAGAACGTTGAACATACGAAAATGGTGGATAGGTGGGGTCATCTGCTACTTACTCAGCCCTAATTTATTTGGCACTGGCCCGTGATATTAAAAAAAAAAAATTCTTACTTCTTCTAGCTAACATCTGAATAAAGCAATAATTTTATAAGAATCTGCCAACGTAAAAGATTTAAAAAAAAAATATTGCCTGTTTTACCCATTTTTAATAAAAATTACACTTTAAAGTTAAGAAAATGGTGAAAATAGAAGAAAGAAAAAAATTTTTTTTTTAAGTATTCATTACGCTGCGTGTCGCGGGTTCGATTCCCGCACGGAACAAATATTTGTATGACCTACAATTAGTTGTTCCGGGTCTGGCTGTATGTGTATGTGAGTTTAAATGTTTGTAAACGCACCCACGACACAGGAGAAATTTCTAGTGTGGGGCAAAGTTTAAAAAAAAAAAAAAAAAAAAGTAGCAGATGACCCCACCTATCCACCATTTTCGTATGTTCAACGTTCTACCAAACACCCTGTATAATTGACGTATACAAGATATTATGAAAACATTTTAAAAGAACAGATATATGGAGAGATGATGAAGAAATACACAGAGATGGTGGAGTTTCTTGCCCATTCTTCTCCATACGAAAACTACCTTTTGGAAGGGGCGACTAGAATCTTTTATTTTATTTTTGTAAATGTTGACGTTCAAAAGTGCCTTTTTTGTGCCTAATTGAAATAAATTATTTGACTTTGACTTTAACTTTGAAGATAGGAGGCCTGTGTGCCAGGCAATATTATAGGCTGATTATGCTTCGGGCGGAGGAAGGATGTCGGATTGTTTTAGCTATCGAATAACACAAAGACTAACCTCTTCAAACTTGAGTTCCCTCCGCGCCTCTTTAATATACTCCCTGATGATATTCATCTGCTCCAGCAGCGGGTTATCATCGTCATCTTGACTGCTCTCGACCCTGGACGCGCTAGGTCCTGCCATCTCTTCCATTTTCCCTCTCTGTCGCTCCATCCTTTCTCTTTCCATCTGAATCTGTCTTTCCGCTCGCTCATATCGCTGTCTACGTACTTCTTCTATTTGAGCTTCAGTTGGCAATTTCCGCAAGGACAGGAGGTCTTCCTGAAATTTTGTATGTTGAGATTTAGGTTGATATTCAAAGAAGTTGGTGTAAGGTAAACATTATATTGCTAGGGTTTAATCGACCCGTGATATCAATACGCTTGGAAACATGCTGGTCCTGCTCCATAGGATAATTTAGAATCAAGACAAAATCAAACTGGTTGCAAATTTAAGTGTATATTTTATTATTATTTTTTATTATATGACATTGATTTTACATTCTATGACCAATTCCTCGCACACTGACTTATTAATTGTGGAATCTTAAGAGGATCGTCTACTTTTACAATGTTTGTAAATATGTGAGCACCATGTATCTATCACATAATTAGTTTATCTGTTGTTGCTTCATTTTTAATTCTTAATTCTTTTTACCTATTGTGGTATAATAATTTTATTCTAGGTGCATCGTCCTCACATATAATTATATAACTAATGTACTTATACAAAATATTGTAAAACATTTTAAAAGAGTAACGGTGGAGTTTCTTGCCCATTCTTCTCCATACGAAAACTACCTTTTGGAAGGGGCAACTAAAATCAATTAATTTTTTTTGTAAATTTTTGACGTTCAAAAGTGCCTTATACGGGCCTATTTGAAATAAATGATTTGACTTTGACTTTGAATAAAGTTCTCATGCCTCCCGTGTAGGCCTTTACCCTTTTTTTTTGGTGGGAAATTATCAAATAACTTCTCCCGCTCTGGGCGGAGCGGGAAGGCGTGTCAGACTCTTACTGACAAAAACCCACCCGTGTTTCTTCAGTTGCCTGTACGTTGCCAGGGGCCACGGTATCCCTTTCGAGCTTTCTCGCATCCCCGGCAGTAGGCCTTTACACTGCAGTAGGATAATAAAAGGCTGGTATCATTATTATTTAGGACTGTAATCAGTAATCACACCTGAACTTGTGCCCGGTTGATGGCAATAGACTCGCCCCCTATTACACGAGACTAAACCTTACTGGGAAAATGTGGGTATTATTACAGTGCGTTCATTATAACTTGACCCGTGACGCGATTGGTTTAGTAGCACTGAATTTTGCAGTCTTAGTTTCAATACTAATAGAGTTCAAAATGGCGACTGACAAAACAGTACCTACTACCAATCACATGACTGCAAAATTACCAACCAACCGAGTCACGGGTCAAGTTATAATGAACGCACTGTACAGCCCTCTGCCCAACCCTTTAGGAAATACAGGCTTAATTATATGTTACCTTTATATAATGCGCAGCAGCTTGTCTGATAGCAGTCTGTAGCCTCGCCTGTCGGGTGCCGGGCTCGGCAGGGAAGGTCACTATCTGCTTACTCAGTAGATCAATGCCCTCTGCCAGCTTGCCAATGCGTCCGCGCATCTTGTTCACGTCAGTCAGGTTGTAGGTTGTTTCACCGTCGAATAGGCTTTGACACATCTTGGGAAATAATTTATTCTCGGTTAAACAACGCACTTACAAGGATATAATAACTTATACAAATAGAAAGGACATCGTGACATAAATTTTTAGCAGGTTTAAAACATTTTCGATTTAGTAGGTATTGCAGTTTTGTATGGAGAGGGGCTCGTGGCTAAATGATAACAGCCGCAAGAGTCGATCACGCTTGCCGCGGTCGGTTCGTGGATGGGTGACCATCCATTACACACCGAGACTCCTCCGCGCCTCGGAAAGCACGTTAAGCCTTTGGTCCCGGCTGTCATTCGTAGATCTTTGATAGTTGTTACGGGAAATCAGAAGCCAAAGTCCAACAACCAGTCCCACCAAGGGGTATCGTGTTACCCAGTAATTGGGTTGTTGAGGTCAGATAGTTAGTCGCTTCATGTAAAATACTGGTATTCAGCTGCATTCGGTTAGACTGGAAGCTGACCCCAACATAGTTGAGAAAAGGTTAGGCTGATTGATTGCACTTTTGTATGAAACAGCTGATTAGCGTGTATTCAGGAATAATTTAAAGCAGTCTTTCCCAACGTGGGCGATAACGCCCCCTTGTGGGCGCTGCAGGCCTAAAGGGGGGCAGTAAGAGACCCAGAAAAAAAAGGGGGCATTGTGTAGGGCAGTGATGTCAAACCCCCGTCCCATGGGGCCCTTAGGGCCCTACGTGAGATATTTCCTGGCCCCACTTATCAGTTAAGAATCCAAACTTTTTTGTGTAAAAGGCCCCACCAGTCGTTTGAAATTCCCTCTTTTTTGTGTAAAGGGGGGCGTTAAAAAATAATTTATTCTTAAAGTGGGCAGTAGACAAAAAAAGGTTGGGAACCCCTGATTTAAAGTAATAGAACAACGTGTAAATTGGAATCGTCAAAATGCCGATAAAGCTAGGGTCTGCTGAGACTGCGGCCACCACATAGAGTTCGCAATTTGCCGTCAAATGACGTCACTGAAACGTTTTTTTATGAAATACCAACTTTCATGACGTCATGGGAGACCAGTAGCGTTTTTTGACACCGTACAGACAACGCCCGGTGCCATCATTTTATTGACCGACGCGACGGTATGTGGCGCCTACCGCTCTTCTAGGAAACCCTAGCTTTATGGTGTTATTGCGGCCGCTATATGACCCGAGCACACGACACTAAACCTTACCGGGAAAATGTGGGTATTACTACAGTGCGTTCATTATAACTTGTCCCGTGACGCGATTGGTAGCACTGAATTTTGCAGTCTTAGTTTCAATACTAATATAGTTAAAAATGGCGACAGTGCTACCAACCGCGTCACGGGTCAAGTTATAATAAACCCTCTGCCCAACCCTTTAGGAAATACAGGCTTAATAATATATTATGTTACCTTTATATAATGCGCAGCAGCTTGTCTGTTAGCAGTCTGTAGCCTCGCCTGTCGGGCGTGCCCCACTGTCTTAGGAATCCCAAGAATCTATCTATGTATTTTCCAATGTTGGCTATGTAACTTTAATTGTATCGACGAAATATTTACCTTCTCATACATAGCGACATCCGGCCTAGCCTTGTCCATCAAGCTCCTCATCTGCTCATACGCAGTCACCAGCACAGTCTTAGCGTTCCGACTCTCTTGCACCTGCTTCCGTAACTCTATGAGATTGTAGCAGTGCTCACATAGACGAAGACCATTCTTCTCTGTTATCTCGTGGTCCGGCTGGTTTGATGTCTGTGGTACTGACGGGTCTACTATCGCCCCTGTAACAGTGATAACTGAGTTTAAATTTTAATACATATTCAAAATGATCCGATAACCCCCCTCTTTTCTTTTTTTTTTGTCGTTTAAAAAGGTCAGGTGCGTAATACTCCGCAAACGGCACTCATGTTTAACTAGATATAAGAACGTGGACGAAACAAAAGAAGAATGTAAGTATTATATCAGGTGGCGTTCTTTAGGCCTACATGCATTACAAAAAGGTATGAAATTATTTATTTTCAATATTCATTCAGGAAGAATGGCGTGGTTACACGAATGGATATATTAAAATATGAGTACATAAAAGACACCAGTCTTCGACACCGGTTAGCCACACTAACAACTACCTCCCTTACCTACCTTAACTAGAATCATTTTTTTTTTTGTAAATATTGATGTTCAAAAGTGCCTTTTTTGTGCCTAATTGAAATAAATTATTTGACTTTGACTAACCACCCGAAAAGAAGAAGAGTACATAATATGAGGAAGTCTGAAAGTGGTATCAGTGACTGAAAATTGCGGAAATCGGTTGTCATGGTATGGGCATGTGATGCGGAGGAATGAGGAAAATGTCGTGAGGAAAGTTATTGAGTATGAATGTGGATGGCTATAAGAGTAGGGGAAGACCAATTTAAAGAATCGATGGATGGACTGTGTTGAAGATGATATGGCTAGAAAGGGGGTGACTACCGAGATGACGACTGATAGAGAAGTGTGGAAGAAAGGGACATGTTGCGCCGACCACTAATGAATTGGGATAAGGGCAGGAGACGGTGCAGCTATGGAAGCCTTGCTGGGACTACCACCGCTGCACCTGTTTATACAGCAGGAAGCGACAATGGCGGCAGTGCGTCTAAATGCAGTAAATCTCTGGGGTAAGAGAAACACACAACACACCGCGCTGCTTGAGGGACTCAGCAAGGAGTTCCCCATTACGAAAGCCATCAATGACCGGGTACCTAAACAATTTATCTTCGATAAAAAATACAGAATTCAACTTCACGAGGATCGCTGATGTGAGGCTTTGCGTCCAACAGAGCTGCGCATCTTCACGGATGGATCCAAAACAGGTAGTGGTACAGGTGCTGGAGTCTTCTCGGAGGACTTCAACATCCACATAGCTACACCATTGGGAGTCCATAACACAGTGTTCCAGGCTGAATGCTTGGGTATTTCTCTTGCCGTTTCAGCAATTCTGGCTAGGGAAGTTAAGGACTACTCGATACGTATACTCTCAGACAGCATGGCTGTTCTGCAAGCGCTGAACAGTCACACTGTGGACTCTGGGCTGATATACGAGTGCCACCAGTACCTTAACCAGGTGGGTGACCTCAATAATATAACCATTCAATGGATCAAAGGACACAGCGGTTCGCTGGGGAACGATGCAGCCGACGAACTTGCTAGAAGGGGGTCGAACATGGCACAAGTGGGGCCCGAACCCATTGTAGCACTCCCCTTCGGTTACCTACGCACTCTGGTAAGGAAACGAACTAGGGATCAGCATCATAAACTATGGTCGGACCAAGGTGAGTGCAGGCAGGCTAAGGAGGCATTGCCTTCAATCGATGGCCGCCTCACGAAACAGGTTCTCCGATTAACTAAACAGCAGCTATAACTGGCCATGGGTCATTTAATAAACACCTCTTTGTCATAGGAGTCACAGACAGTCCGCTCTGCAGAGCCTGCATGGAGGACGACGAGACAGCAGCTCACGTGCTGTTAAACTGCCCGGTGGTCGCCACTTACAGGGCAAAGTACTTCGGTAACCCAGGTACCCTACGGGAGATTGCCAGTAACACCAAGGCGTTGCTGGCCTTCTTTGAGGAGCTGGGGTGGATCGAATAACAGATTTTTCCCACCCATACGCAAAATACGCGCTTTGACGTAGAGTTTGAAACCAGCCCGTATTACCTAAGGGCAGGAGAATGATGATGATGGTTCTGGATTCACCAAATCGTTTTATTTTAATGGATAATGTGAGGTGAGGGTAATGCTTGGTCACTCCACTGAACGACACTGAATTACACGAGATTAAATTACGCGATCTGCGTAAGTCGGCTAGTTGGTCGTTGCGACAAACTGCGCGATTCGAATCGGTTTTTAAAGTTTATCTGGCCGCTGCGACCACTGGTCGTGGTCGTGGCCATCTAGTGCGCGAGATCCCATAAAGTGACAGTGCTATGACACTCAGATAAAAATTTCTGATGAAAGTGTTGAAGTAGGCCATCTGTTTCTTTGCTACATAATAAAATTTATAAATACTTACTGGCTACATTAATATCTAGGAACAGTGAGCAGTCATGACAGAGGATGGAGCCACACAGTCGACAGTGATGCTTTCGCCTCGTCAGGTTGAAGGTCTTCGCGCAGTTGGGACACAGCTTCACTGAGGATCCGTCTAACCAGGGGACTACCTGGAAACAAGTAATTGTCTATACAACGTGTTCCTTTTGATATCCCATAACTCGTTAAACGCGTTAATCGAGGCGAGTTGCCTCGTTATGCTATTATTATTTGCCGACCGCGGTCATCTCACTCAGTCGCCGATGTCTTATGTCAAAAAATCAACGGTAAGTATTATGAATTATTTTTTCAATTACTTAATTATTTTTTTCGTTTTCATTCAAAATTATTCAACAAAATCATGATTATTTATGTAAATTAGGGAAAAACTGAAAGATTTTTGTATTTATTGAAATATGGACAGAACAATGGATACACCTGTTAGTTTTTTGTTTAGTTAGGGCAGCTAGTTTTTTTATAATAATAGTTTTGTGTTTTAACATTATATTCTCTGACAGGTAAGCATTGATATGGTTTATGATAATCTTGTCAGGGCAACAACGACTGGTAGCTGGTAAAATTTTGTCTATGTCAGTAATACCAAGTTGTTTACAATACAAAAAACTAACATGGATAAGAAAAAAGGAAAATTTTACTATGTACAAGAGATCCATGCCTGAGAAATATTTCTCGATGGCATGTGGAGCCAAGTCAGAGGCTCATGGTCGGCTTTAAAACTCTGACACCTGGTTAGTTACTACCCACACAAAAAGAAGAAAGACTTTATTCAGTAAAGCACATCTATCTTTGGTTTATTATATTATTATTACCTAGGTTATATTCACTAGGAGATAGCATAACACGAAGTTAACATAACAAACAGATTAAGTGTATGAAAACAATATAGCTTCTCCATTATAAGAATAATTCAAAGTGTCTACAATAACTGTTATCACTCACTCATTAATCCTATTATTTTGATAACTCTGAGTTCAATACTAATTGATAGCGGGAAATAATCTAACCATATCGTCACCTCCACAGCAAACTTACGAATCTGCAGTTTTAGTGAAATCTTCATTGGTGAAAAGTGTACCTAATGTAGTACCATTTTGAAAATCAAATGTACCACAGTACCTTTATACCTGTTACAAAAAAAAATATTATAGATGTTTGCTTTCAAAACCCCCCCTTGTAAAATGCATTTTCTGCAGATTCGCAAGTTTGCTGTAGAGGTGACAATATTATCTAAATCAACAGATTATAGAAAGCAGGCAACAGAATATATACTTTAATTAGTATTTTATATTTTAATCCTAATTAAAATTCTATTAAAGTTATTTATTTTTCTGAGCACATTAATTACCTATAGCGAATAAATGCTTGTTAAATACCTACCAATATCTCATTCGCATTAAATGTTAAAACATAAGGAAGGATATGTATATCTAACGCTCAACTCACTTCCTGTTCATGTAGTTTTCTCTGACTGGGTTCAATAGGCATGTTACACACAAGCTTATCCAGCCGTATCAGTAGCTTGTTGGTCTCAGTCGCATATCTCTCCAGCCGGGCAGACCGCACTCCCTTCAAATACTCCGTGGAACTACGCGACACACCTAGACCTTGCTCCTCATCCAAGTAACGATGGTCCTGGTAACTAAACTTTAACGCACGATCAAACGTCTCTTTCAAATCGGAATCGTCATTGTTCAATATTATCTTCTTAGCTTTACCAAAGATATCCTTCAAGGATCTTAGAACGTCCTGTTCTTCAGAGTGTAAACTCTCGAAATGGCTCGTCAATTGGGAGGCGGATTTCAAGTCCGCCTTACATATTGGACAGAGAAAACCCTCCAATATCTCGTCGTCGTTAGCCGTAGCCATGGTGAAAGATTTTTAATTAATGCACCATTATACAGGCACGGTAATTAATTATAATTTCTAGGAGAAAGAAAAGTGTAACACCCCCTCAACCTTCGCACAAATTATGACAGCGACGTTTAGTTTAGTTCTTGTGTCAAACTAATTGATTGACTCGAGGTTTCTTTTCTAAAACTTCTGTAACCAAGGTTGATTTGCTTTACATTTAAATTACCAGAAATTTAGTTATAATCATGAGAAGTTAGGAAAATATTTAAAGAAAACTAGTCAAATAAAATGCGTGTAAAATTTTTTCGTTGAGGAATTGACGAACGAAACGTCGATACGTCAATTTGATTGATAAGTGTGGCTGACGTAAAACTAAATTAACTATTTTAGTAGATTTTTAACTGAATTATTGTTAGGTCTCACATTTCAAAATGGTAATATCGTGTCTGTGGAGATGAAAGATATTAAGCATTTTCTTTCCGATACAATCTTGGAGTTAATCTCTAATGTCTCGCTGGCGGTGGCGCGTGTGTTGGATCATTTAGCTCCCTTCAAAATATTTTGCATCGTTCTCACAATGTATAACTTCAACTTGAATGATGTAACCAATATTATGTAACCATTTTATTTTATTTAAAAGAGTGTCCGTGGAGTTTCTTGCCCGTTCTTCTCCATAGGTACCTACTACGCTTTGGAATGGGCGACTAGCTTCATATTTCTGACTGACCGACCCCTTGACAATTCAAAAGTGCCTGTAATTGGTTTATTTGAAATAAATGCTTTGAGTTTGAGTTTGAGTTAACTCACGAGACAATGTATGATATCATAAACTATAAATATAATCACACAATTCCAAATCTTAAAAAACTCAAACACCCACGAGTTTTCATAAAAACGATGAAAGAAAAATAAAACAACACCATTTACATAACTGATTTCATGTATTCTGTAACATTAGAAAATAACGTTTTTAAATCTTCCAAACCACTTTTAGTTTCAGGCCAGTCTTGTTTCTCAGCTGCCCTGATGACCGCTTGACCAGTTAGTCTTGCAGAAGACAGCTGTTGATTAGATTGAAGTATATCCTTTTCTTCGGACTCTTCCCTAGCTTTTTTACTTAGTTCGAGAAGAGCTTGAGCCATTTCTATCACTTTTTTACACGTGTCTGGATTGCTAGCCCAGTTGCCACTCTGAAATATAATCACATCGAATTACGTTCAAGATTCTTTTTAAAAATTGAATGCTTACGAAATAATTATTGGATAGTGTCGTTACCTGGGTAAAGCCTTTGTATGCTTTAAGTAAGCGTTGCGCTTTTAACAAATATGTTGGGCTTAAATCCGAGTACAACTGCCATATTTCGGGGTTATTTTGATGAACCGAAGTAATTCTTCCAAACAATTCCAAAACTCGTTTTCGCAATCTAAAAGAAACGTACATCATATTAATAAATGAACAGAGTCAATATAAAAACATGCATTTTTGAACAAGAGCACTTATTTACGATTATGATCCATCACAAAAAAGTGTTACCTAGCAGCACTGTTCCCGTCAGCATCTTTACTGTCCTGAATAACAGCTCGCACCAGTAGTCCTAGCACTTCCACATCTTCAAACTTCTGCTGTAGATCGAGCATTCGATGGCCACCACGAATCACATCTTCGAAGTGGCCCGTATCCATACTCACTATTATTACGTTCTCCCAGAGCTGCAAAAGAATTAATTCTGTTATTTTAAAACCCCAGAAAAAAAACGAATGAAATAAACAGAATGAAAACAATCAATGCAACTTTTTGTTCTCGGTTACTGGATAAAGGCTCGCCCTGTATAACATGGGACATAAACATAACTGGCGAAATGTAGGTGTACTATTATAGCCACATTTCTACCATCAAAAAAAACAACACGCCTATTTTCCCAGGCGTGATTTTGATGTGTATTTTTTTAACATCCTTACTCTCGCTTTCCTGCAATCGGTGCGAATGATTTCATGAAAAGGGACGGAAATATGTAACAGGAAGCCGGGGAAGCGCGCGCTATTTGATTTGACCAATGAGCGCGCGCGATGCTTGAGTTTGTCGTCAGATGTTACCAACCAATTTTCCGAGAGGTTGGTCCTGTCAGCCAAGATGTCAGATTATTTCTGTTAATTTAGTTAATTAATTCTGTTATTTTTTATCTAGTTAATTAATTCTGTTATTTTAAAACCCCAGAAAAAAAAAACGAATGAAATAAACAGAATGAAAACAATCAATGCAACTTTTTGCTCTCGGTTACTGGATAAAGGCTCGCCCTGTATAACATGGGACATAAACATAACTGGCGAAATGTAGGTGTACTATTATAGCCACATTTCTACCATCAAAAAAAACAACACGCCTATTTTCCCAGGCGTGATTTTGATGTGTATTTTTTTAACAACCTTACTCTCGCTTTCCTGCAATCGGTGCGAATGATTTCATGAAAAGGGACGGAAATATGTAACAGGAAGCCGGGGAAGCGCGCGCTATTTGATTTGACCAATGAGCGCGCGCGATGCTTGAGTTTGTCGTCAGATGTTACCAACCAATTTTCCGAGAGGTTGGTCCTGTCAGCCAAGATGTCAGATTATTTCTGTTAATTTAGTTAATTAATTCTGTTATTTTTTATCTAGTTAATTAATTCTGTTATTTTAAAACCCCAGAAAAAAAAAACGAATGAAATAAACAGAATGAAAACAATCAATGCAACTTTTTGTTCTCGGTTACTGGATAAAGGCTCGCCCTGTATAACATGGGACATAAACATAACTGGCGAAATGTAGGTGTACTATTATAGCCACATTTCTACCATCAAAAAAAACAACACGCCTATTTTCCCAGGCGTGATTTTGATGTGTATTTTTTTAACATCCTTACTCTCGCTTTCCTGCAATCTGTGCGAATGATTTCATGAAAAGGGACGGAAGTATGTAACAGGAAGCCGGGGAAGCGCGCGCTATTTGATTTGACCAATGAGCACGCGCGATGCTAGAGTTTGTCGTCAGATGGTACCAACCCATTTTCCGAGAGGTTGGTACTGTCAGCCAAGATGTCAGATGTTACACAGCATATGCGACTACTGTAAGGCTCGCTCATTTTTTTAAAGTTTATCTTACTAGTTGACAATAAAAACTAACCTTCCAGTTATCATAATTGAACCTGAGTGCCTCAATCAAAGCCCTGTAAGCCCTATTTTTGTCCCCCTGTTTTACGTATATTTTAGCGAGATTGTTCCACGCTTCAAACGTATTCGGCTGCAGATATGTATAGCGACGATAGGCCTTCGCTGATACCTCCCAGTTCTCCATCATAAGGGCTGCGTAACTGAAATAACACGGAAAGATTTGTTAGCATTGGTTGTGCTGCTTCTAGCAGTGAAATACAATATGTTAGGCTAAATGAGCTGGGCCTTTTTGTATTTACATTTAAACCAAAAAAAGTAGCATCTCCCTACCTATTTGATCTATTATTTATTTCAGGGTTGGTCCCATAGAAAAAAGAAAAAAGAAGAAAAGTAAAAGTTGTTCATTTTCATGAGTACTACTATTTTCATTTCACAGCTGAGCAAGGCTTCTCTCCTTAATTTTTAAATTGCTATTTTGCTCTAAAATTGAGATGTCCGTTAAACTATCATACGTTTAGAACTCACCCTAATCTAAGCCAAACTCGCTCCTGTATCGAGTTAATTTCGACTGATTTCTCGAAATGTGGAATGCATTGTTCATATTCTTTGTGGTCGAACAAGAAGTTGCCCCAATGTCTTTGCGCTCTACTGCTTTTGTGGTTTGAAAACTCCCAGGCTTTCTCAAAGCATTTGACATCATCTGGAAATAAGTGTTGGCAATAATATGATAAAAAATACTAGAATTAATAATCCATGTTGGCAAAATTACAATACACAACAAAAAAAATATGGAAAGGCTAAATGCAATGATTCTTTTGGAAATAAAAAATTATATTGAACATAGGTATTGCATCATAGTTATAGCAAGGTGCTTGAAAAAATGAAAAAAAATTATCGAACCTGTTGCATCACCAAGTAAACAGTATAATTTTACAGTTGGATTTATATCAATTTGCTGTTGTATCACTTCAGCCGCCTGAAAAACAAATAAAAGTTATTGAGACCGCAATCGCAATGCGTTGTCGTTGTACAAGTTCAAGTAGGTATCTAGAGCTAATAAACCATATTTAGAGGCTGCGGAAACCAATACCACCAAATGAAAAAGAAAATAAAAATGTACCTTATGTCTCAACTGCAATGTAGTATAACACACAATGACGTCTTCCCATAGCTGTAACTTGAGATATTCTTCCAGAGCAGCTTTCACAAGTCCCAGGTTGAGGTACAGGTCTGCTAGCTGCTGCCTCCACATCCATGCAGGTTGTAAACCAGTAGCCCACAGATACGATAATCTAAGAAAAGTACAAGACAGAATGATTACAAAAATGGTTTCGACTAGAGATATCAATGTATTTGATTGGCTTAGAAAGAGTTTTAATACTTTGTACGGAAGCAAAATGACGTTTCCTATGTCCCTAGGCTGTTACTCTGTTAGCCCACGTTCACACGGCGTTTTACGTACTAAATTTGATCTATGGGATTAAAAAAAAAAAAAATAACTTGCCCCACACTAGGAATCTCTCCTGTATTGTGGGTGCGTTCACAAACATTTAAACTCACATACAATATTTGTTCCGTGCGGGAATCGAACCCGCGACACGCAGCGCAGCAGTCAACCGCTTAACCACTGCGCCAACCGTGCTGTCGTGTGCTCCTAAAATTTTACCGTAAAATTATCGTCCAGTTCGCCGTTCACGCGGCGCTGTGTGAACGGCCGCTTAGCCTGTCAACCAACTGGAATGCCTTAGCGAGAGACAGAAGAGTGGCAATACTCAATATTCACAAACAGACTTACCTAGTGGTAGAGCTGGCGCCCGTCTTATCATTAACAATAGTCTCGCACTGCAGCATGGCTCGCTCCACAGTCCTCTTATGGTTGGCCTCAATTTTGCACCTGATGAGCAGGGCAGCTACCCTGGTGGGCCATGCGCCTTTCTTCTGTGTTAGGACAGCCTCGATGTAGGGGGCGAGCTCTTCGTTCATCAACTCGTCTTTAGGCTGAGCCTTTGTTAGATATTGGCTGAAAAGAACAGCTTTTAAGATTCAGACATTTTACTATCAAACTCAAACTCAAAGCATTTATTTCAATTAAACCATTTACAGGCACTTTTGAACTGTCAAAGAGTCGGTCAGTTAGTCAGAAAGTTGAAGCTAGTTGCCCATTCCAAAACGTAGATCTCTATGGAGAAGAACGGGCAAGAAACTCCAAAGACACTCTTTTAAATATAGAAATTACAAAATCCTGGGTACATTACTTTTGTTGCTTCTATATGTGAGAACAATGTAAAATAAAATAATAATCAAAAACGAATAAAAATATAAGATTAAAAGTAAGCAATGGCAGATAAGAGATGACCAGTCTCAACCGACGGCGCCCGTTCACGAACATGACGCGTGGATCAGCACCATCCAGCTCAACCATTTTGTAGGGAACCGAATGATCCAACACACTCGCCACCATCAGCGAGACATTTTTCTATAGTTAAACAATCATAATACAGATCACTGTACTTGGAATAAGTTAAAAATTATTTGATACACATCAAAACATAAAAGTTCATGCAACTGGCTAAATGCATATTTCCGTATAACGTAACTAAACACTTCAGCTAAACACACATGCACATGCTCAGGTACACCCCTGCCTAATCCTTCAGGGATTACAGGCGTTATGTTATGTAATTAAAAGAAAATTCAAAGATCAGCCCAGAAATACTCTCCTCGTTTCTTCAGTTATTGATTGTTAAGTGTAAAAATGCATAACTAAAAAAAACTAAAACTCAGTTACTCACACAGTCAGTAAGCAAAGAATCTGCTCCAAACTTGGCAGTTCAGCTTGACTGATGGTCTCAGTATACGCTATTTTGTTCAACCTAACATCATCTTGCAGTTCTAGGTCGGGAGGTAACTGAGAACCGCCATGACTCTCCTCAGCCGAAGGTCTTTCTATGTTGCAGTCTAACTCACTGGATAAGGCAAGCTGGGGTATTATTGTTTGTTGAAACTTTGTTCTTTTGCCAAGGATACCTGAAAAATTGTGATGTGCTGTATTATTTACTTATAATTTATTTACACATTTGTAAAAGGCAAAGTAACTTTTAACTGAAGAAAACTAACAATTACAAGTTACTACTTACTTACTTTTAAACTTACTACTAAAGGTGTTGCCATAAACAAAAAACTAAAATCCTCCCTCAAATAACAAAATCACATCCTATTACATCAATAAACATTTTCCCAGCACCTCTTAACTCCAGTTTCAGTCCTGCAAGATCCCTGGCCCTCTTCAGATACTCTTCGGTCCTCTGCACCCTGCCATACATGAGATAGGCCTGTCCTATCTCCATACACAGCAGGATTTGAAGTCTTGGCTTGTCTTGAATGACATGAAGCAGGTTCGTCAGCTTGGCTATTATGATTTCAAGCTCCGAGTATAAAGTGGCACTGGTATCTTCTAGAGCTTTCTGATGGACTGCTTTGCTTCTGAAGTACCACCATAAGTGTAGCTGGAAAAGTGGAAATTAAAGTTGTAAATGAAGGTTTTAAGGCTGTTGTCTTGCAAAATTCACTTGCAGCAAATTATTTACACAACTTTGTATATTTTTTAAACAAAATAATGAAAAAATATATTATAAAATAGTAGTTTATTATGTATACACATAAATAACCATGAGTAAAAGTTGGTTATTACCTCCTTATTTTATGTAGGTGGTTAATGTTACGTAAATCAAGCGTTAACTTACAGAAGTTGGTGTTAAATGTTTTTTTTAATGTGGTTGGCTAAAGACGGTCATGAATTCTTAATAACTTAATGTTCTAAGTTCCGCCTCTTAAAGTTACATGCTCTGTGAACGCATTACGAAATTCAACGAAACCAACCGAATCAAATGAGTGTGCGAACGAGGTGGAGCAATAGCAATAGCTGCTTCTCGTTCTACTTCTGTCCCTATCGTAACTCATTGCAGATCATACAACTTGACATTTTAATTATCATGTAAAATCATTAAAATGTAGTAAACGATTACGACAAATTTGTTTAATTTTGAAAGTTCAACAACATTCATTGCGTTATTTACGTAGTTGAGCAGATTTTTTTTTTCGAACTTATGAGACAATGGATTAGCAATTTGTTCGAAAACGATTCAAATTCCGATTGATCGTATATTACGTAATTAGGGTACAGTTTTATCACTACATTGTTGAAAATTATATACAAAATTACGTGATTACTTTGTAAAGTATTATATTTTTTAAATTATTTGGAATGTGAGGACTGTTTTTATTTTCTCCTTTTTTTTTCTCACATAGTTTTAATGATGGTCTGGCAGTTTGAGTAGTTTATGCGGCCCTCCAAATGTCCTGGTATTGTTCGTCGAGTTGAGCTGCTTAAGTTCTGAGATGAGCTCCATGATTACTGACAAATGCTTGCACTCACTCGACTGGTCCACTCAAATTTGTGTTGTTCTTTCCTCAAAAGACTATTTCAGACACTAATTTACATGGTCCTCATGTGGCCTAACCAAGATTATGTCTGGACTTTAAAAGAGACTGTGACCTCTGAGTTTGTTTCGGTCTTCTCAGAGTAGTCAGATAGGAAACGCCAAACTCATCTAGCTATTTTTTTTTAATATGACGTATAAAAGTGATTGCAATATCCTATTCACAGAATAAACAATTTCATTTCATTTCAGATCGGCTTACCCGGCTGCTAAGAAACCGCGATGTCACGTGACCGAAGTGACATAAAGAAATTGAATTCACAATAAGCCAGAGGCGCCTATGAGTTGTTGGCATATAAAGACAAAAAATTTATGTAGATGTTTTGTAATATTTTCATTTTATGGTGTATCAAATAACTACTGTAAGTAGGTAATGTGATTATTCTATAACGATAGAGCGGTTGTTGTCCGAATTTCCGAAAGGAAGCTGGCAGGAATTGAGTTATAGGCTAGCCTCGTGCCTGATATATACCCATGCCAAATTACAACTTTCTAGTACTAACAGTCTCTGAGCTAAGCCACGGATAGACAGACAGACAGACAGACAGGCGGACATGGCGAAATGGGTTCCTTGTTGACTACGGAACCCTAAAAAAGGAACTTATGTCCATGCGTCTAGGGCGCGCTGAGGGCGTTCGGGAGGGGCGCGCTGAGGGTGTCCGGGAGGGGCGCGCTGAGGGCGTCCAGGAGGGGCGCGCTGTGACTAGTCCCTAAGTCTTCCAAAGGAAATAAGTCAATTAAAAAAAAATCTTGATTTGTCATTTCACTTAGGGCCCAAAGAACCCATGGAATTAAAGCTTAAAACCATATTGTGGACGGCAACTTGATTTGCTGTATCATCATAAACGTTTTTAGCAAATTCATTCATGATTTGATAAGATTCCCATTACCTACAGTCAGTAAAATGATAATACAATTTTACTTGGAACTACAATATGTTAAGTCATTCTTTCAGATTCATAAACTGTTAAGAAAGTAACTCACCAAACTTTGGTCAGCATTACACAGCACATTGAAAACTTGTGTGGAGAAGTATAACAGTTCTGGATGGAGAATATTTTCATAAATTGGCTCCGAATCCCTTTGGAGCATCACATTGGCATCAACATCTTTAGGCCATTCTATACCAAAGAATTCTTTTATACTCAATGTTTCTGGGTGTGGGTTCCAATTTTGTTCAGAAAACGTTAGAAATGAACTCACTGATACAAAAAGTATATTTTCCATAACATTGTTATCTTTTTGATACTTTTTTAATACATCCTTCAAGGCATCTGTTTCAAGACCAGTTGCTAATAGTTCCTTACATATCTCTATGTCTCTGACTGACCATTTGTCCGACCATAGTTTTTTGATAGTTTCATTATCTGAAAATAGAGGTTATTTAGATGGAAATATAAATTTACAAGATAAATATAATTGAACATGGATATTAGTATAACCTTACCTGTGTTCAGTTGGTCGTCATAGTTGCATAAAAGTAAAATTGATTCCGGTGTCATTGTAGTATACTTATTAAATATAAGATTAGTTCTTTACATAAAAGTGTATTATATTATTTTGGAACTGTTTTTCAGCTGTCTTCAGCAATGTTTATCTTGTGAATTCTCGTGTTTTTGACAGAATTTAATAACCTCAATCAAAATGTCAAAACGAGATCAGTGTCGCCAGATGACGAAATTGAAAATGCGGTAGTGTTGCTTCAAAAACGCGGATTTTCAACAACAAATGCGGAATTTCTTGTCATCAATATTTTTAACGTGTTTTGATTAGAAAAAATCCACCATACAAATTCAACGCGTGCAAAAGAGATGGCATGATAGCCGCCTGTCAGGTGTCGTCGCCTGACGATCAAACTGAACGCAGCTATTTATCCTTGTCGGACTTGACACCATGAGTGAGAAAAAAAAAGGTTGTTTTAGCAGAATTAGCAGATTCGAAAAAAGCGGAAAATATTCATGTGCATGGCCTATGGCTATTCATAGAGGAAGTAATATATCGGTCTATTATATTTTTAGGGCTGTGGTGGGACGTACAGTACGATGGATGGTGATTAGGGCGCTTGATACAGGTAATAATGCATTCAGCACGCTGAATAGATACCACACGACAGTATGTTAAGCTTCGTGCAGACTAGCGCGACGCGACAGCGCGACGCGACACCGGTTATTGTTCAACCGTGAAGTTTTTTTAAAAATTGTATTGTTCGTGTCGCGTCGCGCCGTCGCGTCGCGCTGGTCTGCACAAGCCTTAATATGCTACGTATATTATGTCCATCAGCAATGGCGCTTTATTATTCTATCAATCTATCTATGCCTAGCGCTAGCCTTTGGATAAAAAAAAAAAATTGTCTATGGCAAACAAAATGGGTGTACTTTTAGGTTAGGGAATTTATGAATTTTTAGGAAATAAAGCTTGACAAAAATGAAATATATTTATAAAATGGAGTCAGTGCTGATAAGTATAGCCGTTGTTTTGTGTACAGTGTTACTCGTGAAATTACTTTATAAACTACGGTGAGTTTGTGAGGTTATAGATAACGCTTTCCCGCCCGACAGAAACGAAAAAATATGTTTTAATTGTTTTTACAGGTCTGCTTTGCCGTGGCGTGTAAACTGTTGGTTCTGTAATAATAATTTTTGGGTAAAATATCCAGATCTCAACAGCTGGACTTGCCCAAAATGTGAACAGTACAATGGGTTCACCAAGGTAAGGTTATTACTGATTATGAATGTTATTACTATTACAATTAAGTGTTACATAATATTCATTATTTAATTAGCCCTAAATCTCTTTAAAAACTCCTATAGTACACGGATTTTGGAAGAAGTTTTTTTTTAATTTTCTTACCTAATCTTTTTGATAGAAATTGGCAATGTTTCAGCTTTGTAGGTCATTTGAGATGTTATAAAAAAAGCTGAGAAACTGGCAGTATATTTGCTTGTTACTAGATATCCCATCATGAAACTCCATGTGCTTGGTAAACATCTATTGACTAAATTCATGTTTAGTTAATTTCTCTTGTACTGGATTTGTCAAATCCTTATATGGAAACAGTAGGTATTTGTATAGGATATGGACTTCTGACAAGACAAAAACACTTAATTGGCTGTACTCATAATTGTGTATTTTCATAATTCTAGGATGGTGACTACAATAAACCAATTACCGCTTTCAATGACCAGGGTCACCAAAAACCTAAGGTATTCAAGAATAGTCCACCCAAGAATGGTCTCTGCAAGATGTGTAATATAAATCAACAGTTGAAAGTGACGCAACTAGCCAATTTTGTTCCTATGAATGAGAGGAAGTTTGATGATGAAATAGAATCTTACAGGTAACTATATTTTAAACTATGAACCTACGTTATATTCTTGTTTCAACATCAAGATGACTACCAAAAGTATCAAATACCATCCTAAAAAGATCTAACACTATAAGGACTTCATTCTTAAAACAGAAAGTAAAATAAGTGTTATTTTCCTGTACTTCTTTAGTTCTGGGTGTAAAAACTGAATTTACCAGAATCTTAACTCCCACTCCCTTTAGAAAACATATTGCTTGTTTTGTTTTTTAAAGAGACAATTATTATTTGAAGTGCAAACACTCTTTTTTTCATGGCCATATATGTAGAGGCCACATTATTTAGCACATTATACTTATCTCAGTCGCTTCTAATTGTTTAATTAATGTTATCAGTCACTATAAGAAGTCATGTGTACAGAGCCAGTTTGATATTAATCCTTGCTATATCAGAAAATTTGCATACCAGTTGTAATCCACAGTTCTTTTGAACCGCTAGTTTTGAGTTTTACTTGTAAATTATCTTAATTACATTGTGCTAAATGGCTATTTCTATTTGGAATTGGTAAACATGCCTAAAATTAAAGAAAAAGAAAAACTATATTATTTGATGTACTGTTTATATTTAGGAGACATTATTTTAGTTGTCTTGTTGGTTGTGATATAATTCTGTATGTAAGTAATGTTGTTGCTTATGAAGTGTTTCTCATTTTCAGGATGCAGTTAGAGAAGGCATACAAGCTATGCAGCCCTTGCCGAAAAGTTCTCCAAATGAAACTGCACAAAGAGAAAGAAACCCTACTGGGGTCCAAATTACTAGAAACAAGGACACCAGACAGGATTAATCAAAAGCAGTTGAAACAAAACAAACTGCTGAGAAAACTTATAAACAATACCTCAATGCTTATAGCAGTTATACTTTTTATACTGGTTTCTTTTGAACTTTACACAAACTTAACGTTAAGATACAAGAATTTACTTAGTACAATAACTAATATAAAGGAGATAGTACTAGGTCTTCTACAAAGAATATACTCCATTATTGAGATGAAGACAACTATGACATTCCCAGCATTAGAAAATTATTTCTATGACATGAATATTGTGAACATGATGCCAAAAAGTTTTAATTTTAGACAGATACACTTAGACCAATTTAATATGACCACACAGGAAACTTTAGGAAGTTTTGTATGCTTTTTACAAATAATTGGACTTGTCTGGAATGTGAACAGCTTGAAGAACACTATTTTAATTGACTTGCAATGGCTGATATTTGTTATTGCTACGATAGGACATCGCTATGTGGCTGTGGAACCTATTTATTTGAGCATCATTAAGGTTGGTACCAAAAGATCCTTTCAAGTCTATTTAAGAAACTAATCAAAATTGTATTGTCAGTGTTCAAACATGTGTTTTTTTTTATATCCCATAACTCTAGGGTATGAATGAGAACTTATCAAAGGATCAACTGGCATATTTTTTTATTTTATACTTATAATTTTTTTTTTTTTCATTACAAGTAATTTGACAAAGTCACGATTATTTATGTAAAATACATTTAATTCAAACTATTTTTGTTCATGAAAATATGACGTCGCAATTTGTTAGCTTTAAATATTAATGAATGAAAATGATTTACTCGTACTTATCAATGAAACTTGCACACATCCTAGTCTAGTGGTAAATAATCTTTAAAAAAAATATATATGATAGTTGATTCTTTGACATGGTCTCATTAATACCCTAGAGTTATGGGATATAAAAAAAGTAAGTAAGTATAACATAATAATATTTGTCTTTCAATTTTACAAAGGATTAAAACAATAACATAAAACTCATAAATTTTATTCTAAAGTGAATATTCTTGCCACAGTCTAAAAACTAGCTAAAATTTATATAATTAAAAATAATTATAAAATCTTTTGTTGCAGACATTATGTACCTTTATAGTAATATTGGTGTACAAATCAATAAAGACAGAAACCAGAAGAGTAGAAATAAGAACTCCAGCTTCACCAAAACGAATAAAGAACCTGGCAAATTCCTCAGCAAGTACGCTTATTGATGACGACGACGACCCTATGCATTTAGACAGTGATGACGATGTCTCATTGAGTAAATTCGGCTTACACAACTTTTCTGAGTCCTCTAACGAAAATCTCGGCCTGCTGAATGCCAGCATGATGAATGGCAGAATCTATACACCAAGAGCTGACAGTATGTGGACTAAACCCAAACTAAATTCAACATTCTGTGTCAATTCTGTAGTAAGCAAAAGTCCAAGTTCTGTATCTGACACCATCTTTGTTAAACCTTCATTCAATAAATATCAGAAACTCATAAAGGATGATTCAGACTCTGAATTAGATGAAAGCATTAGTTCATTATGCATAGGTAGTCCTACAAAGACAAAGAAGAAAACTAATTCTATCTTCTCTTTAAGAAAATTCACGGCTACTCCCAGCTTTGTTGCTCCGACGCCTATGGCTCGTTCTAGGCCTCTTATATCGCCGAGCAAGCTGGGTCACAGTACTTCTTGGGTGGCAGGTGGCTACTGGGGTTCCGAAGGCGAGCGTCAGATATTTAATGTAGACGGGAGTCGTTCCTCGAGCCAAAGTTCTGGTTTCGAATCTCAGACGTCTAGTTTGAACCAACGCAATGTATTCTCACAGCCTCCATCCCGCGAAGAGTCGGTCTGCGGGGAACCAATGGTGTTAGACCGCTTTCCAAGCATGAGTCATCATTTTAATGGTTTTCAATCGCCGCAAAACTTTAGCCGAATAAGCTCGCCAGTATTTCCACAAATGCAGTATAATGGTCATGTCCACATACCTCAGGCTCAATTTGCTCAACAAAACATGATGTCTGCGAACTCGTTTGCTCAACACCAGCATTACGTACAAAGCAGCATGTTCAAGACCCCCGGTGGGTCCGGTCTTATAAAGCTGCCGAAAGTGGATTCCTTCTCATCTCGCTGACGCTAGACAACTAGTCAATAAGTCAACTGCCTTGACATTTCTAACATGTTGTTTTCTTTAAATTCATACGTATTTTTGTCTTGTTCTTACTTCTTTATTTTATACATTTTTATGAAAGTTCCGTGAACTGCCATTATGTTAAGAACATTTTGTTAAGTTATATCATGTTAGTTGTAAGCGATTGTTAGTTGTAACGTTTGAGACTAAACTTAGTTTATAAGACGTATTTGCTGATCTCGTGTTGGTGCCAGGTGATGGCGATATGAAAGCATTAAGAATTATTGTATTGTTAACAATTTTATATGGACGTCACTGTCCTATTCTTGAACAAAATGTGATATTGTAAAGACTAAATAATTTTTTGCAAAAAGTGGAAAAATGATTCTTGATGTTATCATTGTTTTGATTTGGTCATCTTAAAACAGAAACTTTTTGTGAAACTCCTGCAATAAAAAACGTAAAACTATTATCGTTTGATTCTTTAACACGTGAAAGATAAAGGTACCATTCAGAGGCAACTGCAGGCGACGTGTCGTCGCGACACGACTGGATTCTATGAATTTCTATGAAATACCTTCCGTAGCTAGCTGCCAACGACGTGTCGCTAGCTACGGAAGGCATTTCATGGTATTTTTATTTGGAAGGTATTTTTAAACGACTGCAGACCTGTAGTGCCGCCAATGCTCGAGCGATAACAAGTTTTTCTATCTTCTGCCGACTGGAATACGTGCTGCCTGCGGTCGGGTACGGAATGGTACCTTTAGGCGATTTTTTTGGACAGAGAGCAACAAGCAACTAATCTGCGTTCGCAATTCATTTGCCAAACATTTAAATAAATACGAGTTTTAGAAAAAGCAACTGTAATGTCTACACATAAGGTTCAGTTTGCGCTACGACTTCATAGTTTTTATGACTTTCAACAGTACTAGGCGGTCTAAAATCAACTTTATTTACACTTGTATAAGGTTGATGTTTGTCTAAGTGGAAAACTCTTGTTTGTTTACACGTTTGGCAAATAAGTTGTGAACGCAGATTAAACAACTCACGAGTTTTTCGCCCTCCTCTCGTTTCGTGGTAGGTACTGATGAGGCAGTGGGGGCACAAACGTGTCTTCATACAGGGTCGATATATAGTCGGACACATCTGTGCACTTCCACTCGTATTCTAAATGCTTCCTCAAACCCCACTCAGTGACATTACCCTAAAAAAAAATCGCCCAAGAGCGTTCCGTAGTTGGGATACATTTATCCCTAGAACAAACTTAACATCGTAGTTGAAAAACATGTTCTCCCATACATTCCAACTGCAAATGTAAGTTTATAGGTACGTACAATATTGAGCGATTTACCATGTTATTTTAAGACCATACCTACTGTATTTTTTTCAAAATATTATGCTGTCAGTAGTTTCGGAGATAAGGGGGGAATGGTCAATTTTCATAAATATTGTAAAAAGTGCTTATTTTAAAATTATAAAAAAAAGGTTTGAAATCCTCGCAACGCCTTCATTTGATATATCACACGGTACAGTTTCCAAAACCTTTTTTTTTTAATTTTATTATTTGCCAAAAGATACTCCCGGATTCAAAATTCATTTATTTACGTTACACGTCTGTTTAGGTCACATAAATACATGTGTACCAAATTTCCACTTAATCGGTCCATTGGATTCGGAGAAAATTGGCTGTGACAGACGGACAGACAGACAGACACACGAGTGATCCTATAAGGGTCCAGTTTTTTTTATTTTGAGGTAGTACGGAACTCTAAAAAGGAGGGAAGTAAGCAGGTATTGACATTTTGACACCTGCACGACGCGAGTGTTGAAACTGAGGCTGGTGAAGCCAAATGGGACGTAGCCTTCATTCTTTACCAGAAACCTTGGAGATAACATGACATGAAAAAACCCAACAAAATCTGCCCGACCTGGGAATCGAATTCAGGACTCGTGCTAAATAGGTAGTAGGTAACTGTTCAACGATTGTAGTAAAGAACGACCCTTTGGTGACGTACCATTCAATCGTAAATAGTGTAGGGTACTTACGAAACATTTCATGAGGTCAGGTTGGGGATAGAACTGATGCTGCGCTCTTTTATAATAACGCTGATTGGGACCACACAGAGGCTTCGGCAGGTGGTGATACACCAGATCGTTTGTTGTCGCAAAATTATCACACGAGTCATGGCTATCGTGCCGTATTATTGATGAGATATTACTCTGTAAAACTATTCCAATTAAAAATTGGGGCCAATCAGCTATTTGTAGGTTATAGATAGGCAAATTGGAGAGCGACGTGGACGCGACGATGAGGAACTTGGATCATATATACCAGCTGTTGCCCCCGACTTCGTCTGCGATCCTGCTATCTAATTACGCAACACATTTTCGTAAACGATTACGACAAATTTGTTTCATTTTGACAGCTTAACAACATTCATTGCGTTATTTACGTTGTTGAACAGTTTTTTTCGAACTTATGAAGCAATGGATTAGCAATTTGTTTCAAAACGATTCAGATTCCGATTGATCGTGTATTACGCAATTAGGGTACAGGCACAGATTACCAGAGAAATGATTCCATACAACATTTTCACTACAGGTACTGCTATAATAGCCGACACCTTCGAGTCGCTAGACGCTGCGAACGAAAATGTACCAAATCTTACAAGCGTAGTGAGTTTTGTTTTGTAGCTGCGCGCCGCCGCGTGGTTATTCTGAATTGCCAGGGCTGCCTCTTTCGGTAAAGATGTCCATAGTTATTCGTAGTACACTTTATAAAATAAAATAAATGCTTTTTAATGTTTTAGCATGTTTAATTGATAAAAATACGTCGTGATAGAAGTAATTACGTACCTACCAATAAAATAAAAAACACGAAACATGCAAGTTTAAGCAATTTAACTATTTTAAAAAGGATAGTAAAACAAATTTGATACTAACATTTCTGTATCAGCGTGTAAACTGAAAAAAGATAAGTTTTTATCTCTTCTCTTGCTGGATTTACATCCATCAACTGCACATGATACATCAGAACCAGCCATATCATAAGAATTTGAAACTAAGTACGCCAGGTCGACCGAAATATTTATGATACGCGCCTCCCGCCTATCGGCAACCTACTGAGAAATGGGTCGCGTACGACCCGGCAGCCGGTAGGCAGTTAGCGCGCGTAAGTACATGGAGTGATTTATCTGGTAATCTGTAGTACAGGATGAAAAGTAGCCTTTGTCCTTCTCCAGGTCAAGGTCTATCCATGTACCAAATTTCATCCAAATCCGTTTAGCCGTTTTAGCGTGAAAGCGTAACAAACAAACGAACTTACGTTCGCATTTATAATATTAGTTAGGATTGTAGGTACCTGACCTGTGTACTACTTAATTTATTTTGTCTAAAGTCTGGCTGCCTCGATTCTCGTGCCATTTTTTTATAGTCTATTTCTTCTTTTGGAGGGAAGTAGAGGGTTCCGTTTTTTAGACATTCTATCCGGTCTTCCACCCAGTTTGCTGAAGGAAGATATTGATTGTTGTGTGTCAGGATGAAAAAGAAAGATGTTCCACATAGAGAAAGTACCTAGATACTAGATACCCACCCTATTATAAATAGGTACTTGGAGATTCCAATCAAAGAAAACATTCCTTTAAAAAAAATTACAGAAGCATTATTGGATTCTTAAGATTTTTGGAGTCGCTTTCTTAAAACGGGTACCGAAACATATATCTATGACAAAAAAAAACCTGTAATTTTTGCTACCTATCAGTCTTAAGGATCAAATACTTCTTAAATATTTAGGTCTTTTTCTCCAAGAACATCTTTCTTTTCCTCCCTGTATAGTGCATAATGTATTAGATCAATTAGTCGAGAATTCCAAAGTGTTCTAGGTAAATACCATAGCCAGTGCTGTAACTATGCTGGTGCCAGCAATACGGCGGCAGAGAGAAATCTTAGTTTTTCCAGAATAGCTATATTGCATCAGCTGGTTAAGAGCACAGTTTTAATTGTGAAACTGTGAGAGCATTTAAATGTTATTTACGGTGCTGGTGATCTTTGTTACTTGAGCTTACATAGGCAAACTTCTCTAGGAAACAATTCTGGGTAACATAAGATAGGTACTGGAACAGGTGGGCACTAAAATATTGTGTGATACTAGCCTATAAGAACACCATTGGCATATATAGGGCGGTTGACAAGAGCTTTGGCTATGGCCTCTGTGCGACTTGGTGACTTTGCCCTTGTGCTCACTGTGATCTCATCCGGCATTTTTACTAAAGTTCAGCGGTTTTACTGATTTAAAAAAAATCCTTTTTTTGAGAGGTTTCTCATGAAACTTGATAAAATGTCTAATTGACAGTTTATTTTTTAAACATGCACAGATTTTGCTGCTAGGGAAAGAGATTTTACATTCTCAAAAAAGTTCAAATACAAAAAAAAAAACCTTTATTGCACAGGTTAGGTAGAATCCACCTGCACAGTATACATATAACCTGTATAGAAACAGTATTGCTCGCCTCATCATTCACCAAGCTATGCTGTGGAACATGGGAGAAACAATAGGAAGGCAAGGTAATAAAATGTAATGTTTTATATGAAATAACCATAATTTTGGTCACAATTTTATATTTAGAACATTACATAATCTTCTAATTTATGTTACCTATTTAGGCATGCAGAAAACCTTAATTGATTAAGTGACTTTTCATTTCTCAAGAAGCTTATCCTGGGGCATATAGATTTTACAAAAATAGTCTTTGTTTTAGAACAGATGTTGGTCAGTGGGTCATCTTAGGGGCGGAGTTCAGTTGGTGTGAAGTCTTCTTACTTATTATTCTGGTTAGGTATCCCATATTGTAAGTATTTTTACTCCAACATTATGATTTGTGTAATTTTCAATCAGTCTCCATGGGAATGTTAAAGCTAGGTTTTGGCAGTGATTGTAATAGCATAGACAGTTGACCCTCCAGGGGACCAGCTACTTGTATCAAGTTTTTAAGATTTTTTTCAACTTGTAAGATGTCCTGGTTTATGGATTCCATGTTCTGTAAATAAAAATACGATTACCAAAGATATTCACTAAACTCAAACATGCTCTCTTCAGGGAAATAATAGATTCTATAAATGTGATAAACCTTCGGTAATAAACGTATCTTACCTCTACCATGGAAGTGTACAAATATTTTACATCTTTATTACTATAACGGTAGAAACCGCTAACGTTTGATTCTGAATCCGAAGGCGCATTTGAAGCCATTTAATATTTTATCAATACAAACCTTAGAGCATTAAACCATAATGCTCTAAGATACAAACGCACAGTTTGAACTTTGAAATTCAAATAAACCACAGTACAAAAAATAACTTGGGAATTATTCCTTGTTTTGATTATTTCTTATCTCTGTTTCATTAGAAGCGGGCGAAAATAACAAAAATAATGCAAAAAATTGTAAGTCACCAGAGGTCTTGCTTAACTGAAACGCTTTCTTTGACAGCCATCTGTTCGTTTAGTAATTTAGAGGCCTATAGCTGCACGACTACTCATTTTGCAACTCGACAGTTGAATAAAATAAAGTGAAAACATCTTTTCGGTATCTTAACTTCGTTTAGAATGAAAAATGAACTTTATTTCAGTGGATCTTAATACAATTGTATAAAATTCTCGAAAGCTTTGCAAATATATTTTTTTCTGTAAGATCCGTATTCAATTTCTAAACAAATCAAATGTCAATGTCACCCGCTGCGGAAAGAATCGCCTGCATTGGAGAAAAGCCAATTTTTTTCGAAAATCTCATAGAAAGAAATTATCGACAGTGAATTCTGTGTGAAAAACTCAAAATATTTTTGTGAAAAGTGTATGTAGTGGTGTTGTATCATTTTCCTTCTCTTGCGTCTCGTAGTATCTGTGTGGTGGATGTTGTTTTTATTGCATAGTTATTGATTTATACAAAAAAAGTAAAAAAATAACGGTGCATTAAAATAACAAAATAATTCACATATTTTACACAATGAATACGTTTAAAAGTGATAAGTTCATCTAAACATTTCATAACAACAACTAATATGCTCATTTTATTCCTATTTATTTTGATTGCATTTTTTTTTTTTTTTATATTAGCTTTATACCTTGTTTTTCCATAATTTCTTTCAATCTATTGCAGGACGAGACATTATTTGCTAGACATTTGTACTTTGTTTTGCCCTACTAGAAAGTTATTTCTGCATTTCTCTTGGTACCAACCCGCAACCAACAAATTGCTGATTGTGGTCCTCACTATAGTTGAGTGTTATCCGGTCTATATTGAAATCTGTATAGAATGCAATGTGTGCAAATTAAAAAATTTGATTGCCTAAAGTTCGGTTACAACTGTTATTTATAACAACATTATAGATTTGATATAATTATAATTAATTTGAATAAGAACATATTAATAGGATCCCTTATAATTTTAACAAAAGAAAAATCCCTTTTGTTTCAGCAAAATAATGTTTTGCACATGTATGATCTCTGTTATTCTTCATTATCTTATATTCTCTTACATTCATCTGCTTGCGCTAAGATGTATGTATGTCAATTTTATGTATATAAATGTAATTAAGTTTGATGCTTACATTCAGTCAAGCCTTATATGCAAAAAATAAAAATAAATGTTTGTAAAATATTAATAGGACATTTCCTAATGTAGCCTCTTATTCCAATTTTTTTTTCAAATGTTTTCTAGTGGCTACTCACTACTGGCATAGAATAACACTCAATCTAATCTTATTTTGTACACTTACCAATTCTCATAAATTCCCTTCCTAAAATACAATAATGGTCTTATTTGCAAATTAGTCTCTTGTATGACAACTGATATAATTGGAAAATCTGTGTGAGAATCCTTATGATAACAGTATCAGTAATCATTACACTTGTAGTGATTTGCTGAGACTTGAATAGGACGCATTAGTGGGTAGTAGGTCGACGGCGGCGCCGGCCGGGCTGGCGTCGCGACGTCGCCGCCCGCCCCCGCCCCGCTCTCGTCTCGCTACCCCCTCACACCCCCCAGCGTGTCAGTCTCAGTGTCCCTTCTCACTAACTACCCTTACATTCTTGCTCCTGCATCTTGTAACTTTGTGAAGTTTGTTTGGATACTCCCGCGATTTTTCTTTCCTGTTTTGTGCGTTTTATTTTATTGCTTCGTTGTGTATTCAGTGAACTCATTGAATACGAGTTGTAGCATACTTTCGCACATTCCTGAGTTCTTTTCCGATCCTAACATATTGGAGTCCTTTTTTCCCGAATAACAAAACTTTAGTCAAATAAACAAAAACAATGTGTAACTAAATCGTGTGATTGTGGAGTCATGTCTGAGGAACATGACGTGGATTGTCCCATGGAAGACGAAAAACAGACTGACGAAAACGACGAAAAAGTGGTCCAAAATGAAAAAGCAGTGGTCGAAAACGTGGAAGCAGTGGTCGAAAACGGTGAAGTAGTGGTCGAGAATGCCGAAGACTGTCCAATGACGGTAGATACCGAAGAACCAAGTGCCAACTTATCCAAAGATGACAGTGCCATAGATGCCATAGACAAAGAGACGTTGAGTAGCGAGGTGGACGAGAAGAAGGACTTATACGGTGCCAATGAGAGAGCGACACTGAGCTGGACGGCGGAAGGGAACCAGTTCAAGATAGCATGGAGCCTGCCGCAAGGAGCTACTACAGCAAACGACTACATCGCATTATGTTGCACAGGTAAGATACTACTACTAGCCTGCTTTACATTTCGGTATAGGTAAATCGCTAATCAAATTATCTCTTTAATTTTATATTTGAAATCCAGAAATAATTCCGTCGAACTTCACGTACCTTACCTGTACAAATATTGGCACCATATGCTAAGGTGAACTTAGTGCTCGAACTATTCAAAGTCAGAAGCATGGTCCGTAAATTGAAGGGCTATGTGCCTCAGACACGCGATTTGAGACGGACGATGTCAAAATCACGTCGGTTATTGACGACGGCTGGCTGCGGGCTTCAAAGAACCGACGACGGCTCAAATATTCAATAAGAATGTCCGGAGTGTGCAGGATATATTAAAATGCTACGTTCTACTAGGTCTCGAGTTCCGAGTAAACAGAGGCGAGTCCGTAGAAACGGACACGGTGGAAATGGAAATATTCAGCGATCGACGTTTCATAGGCAAACGGATCACAAATGCTAGAATATTATATATTATGAAAGATCGTACAATTCGCGTGGATGTAAGCTGCATTTAATTGCATCTAAGTTACATAATGGTAGCATTGCCTTGTTTTATGCCTTCTTATGGTTATATCACGCAACCCAGTTAGTTTTTTCTAGGCACCTAAACTAAAAATAGCAACAGAAAAGAGTCTGCTGTTATTAAGGTTTCTTTTTCCACAAAAGTAAATTTGTGGAAAAGGAAACCAAACAAAAAGCAAGAAGTTGACCGTCTCATACTTAAAATGTTACTTTGAAATGGCATGGAAATCAACTCGATAAATGTTTAAATTAATTCTCTTGAAGCGTTGATATCATTCATTCAACCGATGTCATTCATATCCAGCGGTTGTGATTCCCGCTGAGTTCAATGAAGTGAGTCAGTTCCGGTTCATAATTCTCGCTAATTTGAAAGCGATACATTTCGCTAATTGGATGGGTTAGGTAGAAATAGGTAGGAAAAACATTGTTTTTGTCATATGAAACTACTTAGTAAATTAGTTTTCGCAGCTTGTGTCTTCTCGGTATGGTAGTTTTATGGTAAATATCATCACTTTGTAACTTTCGACTAAAAGTACTAACTAATGGCGAAAATCCGAAGGCCTTGCACCTTGCACACAATATTAACATTTTTTTGGCAGATTATGCACCTATTCTGATGAAACAATTTTCCCATCTGTCTTTAAATACAACGCGAAATTTTGTTCAAACTTAATTTTCGACGTGCGTAGTGACAAAACGTGCGGAAACTCAAATGAGCTAATAGGCAGTCCTTTGATTCTTCTCGTTTCATCGGTAAATTCTCTACCAGTGGTGCCCAAAGATTTATATTTGGAGAATGATGTTTATCATCGAAGTCTTTCGTAATCAAGAGCTTCATCAAAATTGATCGATTATCATTCGAAGCTTTGACTAATGCCATCTTTGAAGAGATATAGGTGTTATGAGTACTAACTTATTCGCACAACCACTGTTTATTTATGAATCTTTTTGTCCCATATTTTCAAACCGAGTTTTCCCGAGATCCAAAAGCAAAATGCAATATCAGACTCAACCTTTTCTGCCATATTTGCTTCCGGCAATCAAGTTAGTGTATCTAGGGTTTGTGCATATAATACCGATGAATGCACGTAGGTACTACGTAATTGGTTGTCGTTACCCAGCATGTAGAAACATTGTTATATGACTCCCTGAGTCCCTGCACGGCGAGGATTGGTGTTATAACTGTATTTTACTGTATACAAATGCTGCGGTACCGGTCATTGCATTAATTGACAACAGGAAGCGGCGTGAGTAATCGACCTGCCTCCCCCCCCTGTAGATACTATCACTGATGGGAAAATGTGAGACATACAATATTGAGCTGTAGAGGAGATTTAGCCGTTGGTGTTTTCCGACAATACAATAAATGGTGCCAATCTGTTGTGGGTTACATACTCACATTCACATTCTTTTCCAACTCCTCTTTACCAAGCTAAATGAGATCGGCCTACGATCAGGTTCAAAAAAGTTATTTAGTTAGTAGTTAAACGGATATCAATTGACCCTAGGACCTCTCGATTGTCAGCCAACGCTTTCGAGCTGTTAGGTTGTTTCCTCATAATTATGCTACATTTTGGTGTAATTTCATTCCATGGTCATTTTGTATAGAATCAAAGGTTGAATTATGCTTGCGAGGATGCTCTATCGTTTCTAATTGCATGTTGTCTTTGTTGCAGTTCCAATCAAAATACCTCCCTCTTGATTTATAGGTTCTATTCATCCATTCATTGATTCTTTGTCTGAAATCTCAACATAGTCGGGTTTTAACGGAGTGATTGTTATAGTGTAAGTTGGTACTAAGAATAATTTAGCACTCCAAAAACTAATTCATATTTCAATTATTCGTAACACAAGTTCATAACAATACTATATTGGACAAAGTCCGTTCTTATTTGCCCGGTCATGAGAAAATAAGCCCATGATAAACTTGAAGGTGAAATGTCTTGCGATTTGTGGTGTTAAAAAATACTGGGAAAATTGAGTTTGCGTTGGAAAAGAATACCAGGCCCTGCAGTCTCGACATAGATAGCGATCGCTATACGACCGAATTCGGTCGCAGTCTCAATGGCGTCTCTAGGCGGTCAAAATTACTTGACAAACACGAAAACATCCCGTGCTTGTGAAGCACGTCGCGCGCGTCTTTGTCGAGACTGCCGCCCCTGTACAGTTTCAGAACGTTCCTTAGCATCGCAGGGACAATTTTGTCAGAGGTCTGCCACTAGGAACTATCTTGGGGCCATAGTAATCCTAAAATCCGGATTGATGATCTCACCGTGGTGATTAATGTTTTTGCCTTAAGTGTCTGGACCACCCTCTGTCACTATCCAAGCTGCACTTTTCGTAGCTGAGATAACCAATTTCATGAAGGTTTCATTACTTTTGTATACCTGTCTGGCTTTGAGGAAACACATTCAATTAATCATTGTGGTGGAGTCTTGCATTAGCACTTAAACTGATGTACGTTTGGAATAACTTGCTGTGCACCATTTACATTAAAAAAATAACTGCAAAGTGCAGTATTACACAATAACTATCGTTATTTTGCCGTTATCTGACTATGCTAAAATAAATGGAGTATAGGTAAATAATAAAGATGGAATCATAATTTTTTCAAAACTGGTTTGAAAGTGTAGAAGGCGCGTAATTTTTTTTTTTTTGCATCGCAATTCCATCTATTGGCCCAAAATTAGTAAAAACAACTTTGCGAAAGGGCAAATATACGTCGCGCTTAGTCGTGTCAGAAGTTTAGCAGGTATAGTTTTATCAGATTTGGACGCCAACAAATTATTAAAGCGACTACAGATCATTGACGGAAATAACGAGGCTACGAAATCTGTCTTCTGACAATCAACGACACACATAACATACGACAAGTAGCGCAATTTGATGCCGAGATATTACCATTAAAATCATTTATAGCCAGAGTGCATCTCATGTCAATTCCAATAAGCCAAACACGGCTAGGATACATTGTTTTATGTCGGAATTCCAGTGCCTTTCTTCCGGCTTTATCTTCAGATCAGTTTGATGGTACCATTTTCATCAGAATTATTTATTTAAATTTGCTTCATAGTCGGTTAACTATCTAATCGAATCTAAAGATATCTTATCGCCACCCGTGAAATACTTATCATTGAGAAGTTCCGGTGGCCACCTGTGGTCTTCTTCATCAGTTTCACTTCACCAAATTATACTTTCTCAATGCAAATGCTTAACTTGTTGCTGAAAATACCAAAATCGCTGTGTATGCCTATAATATTTGAGGAGTTCCCTAAATTCCTCATGGATTCCATCATCAGAACTGAATTTTGATATGTATATGCTTTCAAATAAAAAAAGAATTTTCCAAATCGGTTCATAAATGACGGAGTTGTGAGGTAACATACATTCTTCCTCCTGTTTGGGAAGTCGGTTAAAAATTATGTGCATTGCACAGAAACTAGCAAGACATTCGAATGCCTGCACTGAGTATTAAAAAACTAATTTATAAGAGCTTGTGAAGACTTTATTAGCTACCGATTTAGAAAGCGATAAGATCGGTTAAGGGCGGCCCCATGAAAGCACACCTATCCCGTTAATTAGGCGACATTAGTACAACCTGTTATTGCCAAGTCCATAAATTTGAGTTGCAGCCTGATGTCGTTTGTTCTTTATTAAAATTTAATTAGCTAACTAGTTAGCTTGGTATGTGTTAGAAGTTTTATTTTTCCACTTTTCAAACTCGATGCTTAGCCTTTTAAGGCAAAATGCTTGACTAGGATTACCACTTCAGCTGCATGTCAACGCTGTTATTCAAAGTTTGCGATAATGTTCTGGCTAGGTTATCGTATTTGTGCATCTATAATCCTGTTTCCGTTACCAGTCCACGAAGAGTTTTTCTATTGACCATAGAATTCCCTTGAATAAGTTCATCTTAGGCACGTGTTAAGTTTTTTGTTGCCACGTCATTACGCCTCAAAACGTGAATGATGAATCATCAAATGACGTGTCTCACCTTAGGTCATTCTCTAGTTTACGTAGTAATAGTTGCGAGGGCGCCGAGCAGTCTCTCACGTCGTTTAAGAAACGCTACTTAGTATTTACATTTGTATTAACCGGGAGTGACGAAAAAAACGAAAGGTCAAGGATGAAATAAAACGATTACGTATTCATTGGTAGGATACGATAAAAATCACTGTTGCTGTCGTGCAACCAAGACAGCACAAAGTTATGAGCCTCGAGGAACATGTAGGTAACATTGTTATTTTTGACTAAAGCTCTACGCCGCATATTCTGAGATCATCACACGCCATGCGAATGTTAATGTCGTCTTCAGCGAAATAAAAAGCAATAAGCATTGCAATAAAGTGAAGCAACGCAGGGCACGTGCGATGCAGCCACTTTGTTACATCAACCGCTTGTGCCTGCAGTACTTAGAGCCTTTCACCGGCACTGTTGCTTGTCATTTTCTTGCTTGCAAAGCCATTATTGCTGTAAATCCGTCGGTGGCGCAACGGGATCTGATTTCAAGTCACCGTTTTATACGTAGCGGTTTTAATCGTGATACAACGATAAAATTGTCGTCTTTTATTATAAAGCGAATACCCGCAATGTCGATCTTTATGGAGTCTATCGCGAGGCATCGGGTACGCATGTCTTTAAATTCAGCGTTATCTGAATTATGCACAGATGTCCTCCATAATATAAATACGACTCTCGAATTTCTCCTGACTTTCGCCGGTTCTGTAGTCGCATTAATTGTGTCAGGTCGCTGTCGCAATTGCCCACACGTATGACCGGTCGTATTGCCAAAGACTGTTATTGTATATTCATTGTTGTGTGCAATAAAATTCTCCAAATTGCTACTTACGTTATGCGGTTCCACAAACCGGTGTTTCGGTAAGAACAGGAAGCTGGCATGGTTTTCTTTGCATTACAATGAGTTTGTTGAAATGGGTGCTCACAAGTTCGGTGTGGTGGATCGGGCGATGCACGTAGCGCTAGGCCGCAGGTCACCACACCGACTTGGTAATCGCATGAATGAGCCTATGGGTCAGGCCCCCGCGCTCCGGTCCCCGCCACTCGATTTGTGAATGAAGCCCCCACCGGCGCGTGCCGCGCTCTCGCCGCTCACGCTCAGTCGCGCCGCGCGCCCTCGATGAACGCGCTAACACGCGAGCGCATCTGAGTGCGAACATTTTGACGTTTTCAAATTTCAAATCGTACGTGTTTGTCTGTGTTAAACTTTGATTGACAGTTGACTTTTAAGTGAAAATTGCTTTCCGGCTTGTTTCTGTTGCGACGCAATTTCCGCAGTGAGACTCTGGACGCTAATACTATAAGAAAACCAGCTTTCGGGAAAGCCGCCAACGGTAGACATAGTTTGACATATACGGTGAGTAAGTCGTTACGAATTTTTCTTTCTTTCACTATTAATGTTAGGTTATCGAGCATTAGCAAAGGTGACACGTAGGCTTTAGGCTTATTGAACGAAAAATAAGGTTGTGGGCCGGCTTGTAGGTGGGGTGCCCACGTACTTTTAATATTTTGTAGGTGTACTACGCCGTCGGGTCTTCTTGTATCTAGCACAATTAGCTTGAGCAATAATTGTTATAAATGCAATGTATCAGAAATACATGTTTGCATGAATATTTATTTATATTTAAATAGTGTTCATTCATATTGCTTATCTATGTGTACCGACTAGAACTCGCCTCTAATAGCTTTCCTGTAATTAAGTACTTACTTATCACGAACATTTAGATACCTACGTCCGGAATAGACACTTCTGTGACTCTAGGGAAATTATATATAATGCAGTTTTCAATTTAATTAAAATTTCTAGCTATAGATGCGAACATAGTCTGAAGTGTTTGATGTTGTTTTAGACTTCTTTATAGCAATCGATCCTAAAATAGTTGAAGCTAAATATTCAAGGCTAAAGCGGCTAAGGTTTGAGACAGATGCGTTCCGTTTTTGTTTATAAATTCTCTGCAAAAAATGGTCAGAGTAGGCGCCGTTGCAACACAATAGACTGTTTAATAAGGCGCTAAGCAAACTACCTGGACTTGATTCTCGCCAATTTTTTCTCGCCTCTCACGTCGGTTTGAAATTGATGATCCCCTATTGTTAGCGCGTGATATCGATCGGTTTCGGTATGACACCGTTTCGCGATTTCCCTTTTATGGGCGTCAATTAAACATTTCGATCGAGGTTGAAGATTTTTTATCCCATAAGTCTCCAATTTGTATTTCGAAGTGTTAGCTTTCGAATGTATGAAAGCTAGAACACTAGCGGCTTTCTTGATAATATCGATTGATGTGTCGTGTAAGCACGTAAACTCCGTCCGGGGGCTAATAAAACAGCCATCCATCATGAGCCCACCAGCGGATATTAAATTGACACGCCTCGCTCGGAACACTCCTTCATTTCATCCCATTACGACGATATTACTACATACGTTTCTAACTGGTCACTTGTGGTGAACACTTTTTGTTACGATAAACAGGTGCAAGAAATGTTTATTACGGAAATTACATCTAGCACAAATATGAAGGAAGATAATCTTATTTTATATGATGATGTAGTGAGATCGGCTATGTAATTAAGTCTCAATTGAACAGGAAGCTGATCGACGGCACCGTCTTATCTCAGAGAATTATCAAGTGTCTTATCTTTGACGAGAATTTTTATAGAGCATGTTGTCGCATAATTAACTAGCGGTCTTACTTCTTTTTGTATCTACCGCTATTTAAGACCATCTTGCTGGGTTGAGTTGATCCTCTCCCTATAATGATAATTCAGAATTGCTTAGGAGGTTTATTAATATTTCCATCATTCTCGCTCGACTGACACTGTACCTTCATAATATTAAATTATCTCGCTCTGAAAGCACCGTGTGATGGTCAGCGGAAATTAAATGGCCACACCTTCTCGCCTTGCATTATCCCATTAATGAAGACAAGTACACGCTCTGTCAATACTCTGACCACATCTTGTTTTTTTCTCAGAATGTAACAAATCCGATTACTGTGGCCGAGCCCGTGTTAGGACCCCTCAACTTCCGTAATTCATTATACCAATTCCATTAAGCTTACAAGTTGCTCCCTTTTCCTTATTACGACATCCAGTTTTATGAATGCCATCTACTCGATTTAAATAATCATTTCCTTCGTCTAGTAATTATCCAGTCATGTCTCATTATACACATCCTACAGGTATATTTCTCACCATTGTATTTGATGGAAATAAAGTCTAATCAAATTTAATTCACAGAAAAAAGTGCACACATCAAAAAAATTTTGCGATCAGTTTGAAAAATCTGAATCTTTTTTGTTACAGTAGACTATATTATAATTTCCTCTTCTTTTTTAGATTATTTACTTTAAAAATATAGAATTAGAATATAAAATAAAAATAAAAAACTCAATTGTTTTTCCATATAAAAAGAAATTCAATCCAAGCTTACGCTCATTCAGAAATCTGACTTGGTCAATTTTAACGGATTTATAATATTTTTTCGTGGAAAGTTTTTATTGATATACTTCTGATAATCCTCTTGGCATTTTATCAATAAAATGCCAAGAGGATTATCAGAAGTTTTACGAGCAAGAATTGTAACTTTGAGGGAAGAAGGATATTCCACGACAGAAATAGCATGCAGAGTTGCTGTATCCCAATCCTGTGTCGTGGCCACGTTGCAGAGGTACCACTGCATGGGTAATTTAGCTGACCGACCTCGCAGTGGTCGCCTAACTGTTCTGACTACTGCTCAGAAGCGCTATATCAGATTGCTGGCAGCCCGTGACCCAACAATCAACGCCACTACAATAAAAACAGAAGTGCGGGCCGTTTGAATTGCTTACACCAGGCTGGACTACGAGCACTACAGTGACGGAGATTGCAGTGGGCTAGGCTCCGGCAAAATGAAGAAGATGAGGAGGAAATCTTTAGGCAAAACTGTCTCTTCGTTGACGATTCGCGAATCAGTAATCATCCAGTTAACCGACGTGTCCGTATCTGGAGAACACCTGGAGACTCTGAAAGGCAAAGAACTGCCAATGGAACCGTTCAGCAAGGCGGGAAATCGGTGTCCTTTTGGGGTGGAATTATTATTGGAGCTAGAACGCCTTTGATCCCGTATCGAGGTTCCGTGACGGCAGACAGGTACAAAACAGTCGCTATTGATGGAATTGTCAGACCATTCCGAGTAAACCATGGGCACCAATTCGTACTGGTCGATGATAATGCGCCCGCACATAGAGCTCAACGAGTCAATGCTGCTCTCCGAGAATACGACATCACAAGGTTACATACTGGCCTGCCAGCTCGCCTGGCTTAAACGCAATAGAGCACGCGTGGGATGCTCTTAAGTGAGCTGTTAGGAACCGTCAGCCACCTCCCCAGACAGTGCCAGAGATCGGGCATGACGCTATTCAAGAATGGGACAGGTTACCGCAAGAAATGCTGGATAACTTGTTCCTCTGCATGCCCAGGAGGATCTACGCATGTATGTGAACCAGGGGAGGAGTTATATTGTATTAATTAAAAACCTTCTATTAATAAATTGTTGTATCAGTTTGGTTAAACGACCTTTTTCTTTCCATCAAATTTCTGTTACAATTACATTAGGATTGAATTACTCAATTTTTGATATATATTTTTTTTTATTTCAAACCGTGTTAATTAAAATAAATGGCATAACTTAAACACTTTTTCTTGATAAAGTTAAAAAAAAATATCAGCTTTTGCTAGTGATCACAAACTTTTTTTGATGTGTGTACGTTGAACTCCGAGATACATTGTCTTGCAAATCATTTAAAGAACATTCAACTGTATAGCTTCCAGCCAGGTAATAAGTTGTTACTTGCAAAATATATCATTAAACTTTATGCTGGCTTCGCTTCATTATCTGCGACCGTCAAATGATTCTCACGGAGTTTCGACGCAGACGCTAACTGCCATTAGTCAAGTGGTGTGTTGCGACAAGTCAAAGAAATTGTGAGACAGTTTCTCACGAGACGAGAAACGACTCGGGATCCCGCTGTTTTGCTTGACTCTCGGACTCTTAATTAGATTTCTTTTTGAGCATTGTTTCATTGCATTTAAAACCGTGGGGCGTTTTACAACAACTGTTGGAGGATGTTAAGTTTTTGCGGTTTGCAATTGGAATGATCCTAGGTATTCTAACACTGCAGTGATAATGTGTAATGCTATTATACTGTATCCACAAACTCGTTAAAGCAAATTACACCTCGACACGTCGTAAAGCCATTAACTTCACACTTGGAGAGGCGAGCATTGTTGCCGAGTGAAAAACACAGAGAGGAAGCGATAAATTATGTTCGAAGTTTATACGATCGGCCGGTAATGGGCTATGAGCTCGCGATCGCAGCGCTCGCGCAGCATCACATGAGCCCTCTCAAAGGAATTGTTCGGTATTCATTTTCGACGGTGGCTATTTTGACCAAATATTCAGAGACGTTTGAACAATATTCAGAGACGATTCGTATGAGAATACCGAATCACATCGGAATTAGTTCATTTTAAACATCACATTCAACTCTTGGCTGGCGTCTACGTAATTGTTCTAAATAAACAATATTATTGTATGCTTCTCTATTTGAAAAAAAACCGGAAGTGTACGCATTCAGAACAAAAGTTCGGTTGACTTTTAAGCACTTATTAATATGTGTCCCTTCCGGAACAACATTAGCTAGGGGTGGTTACCGGTACACGCCAAAACGGAAGTAACAGACGTCTGCCATACCTTGGCTTTGTAATTGGCGGCACGGGCGTATTTCCGGCTTCTTTCAGGAATAACTATTAATAGAACAAAGTGTTTCCTTTAGTTGTTATAATGACATCATCTAGCTTTAAACCTATTCAAGCTATCTTAAATCTTTCTTTAGGAACCTGGAGTTTTGGGGTCTAAAATAGTCAACCCAATTTCTTAGACACCTTGAGCTTGGTTTCTTGTTAGTCTGTGTAACTCTACCTAAGTCTTAACTACGTATTTAGATTTCAATTGTACACACATATAAATGCTACTGGGGTACTGTAGTGCTATTCCGTAACCATCTCACCGTGAAAACTTAGGTGAAGTGAGCTCGGAGTGAGCTGTCAGTCCCTAGCAGCAAGTGGAATGACAGCTCACTTCACGCTCACTTCACCCAAGTTTTCACCGTGAGATTTTTACAGAATAGATCGGCTGATGTAATCGAAAATAGTACTGAAACAATTTTGGGGACGACACATTTTTGGTTTGAAATTCGGGATAGTTTAAAATACGTAAGCTATTTTTGAAACAAAAAATAATCCCCCACACTATTTATGTGAAAAATGTACGTTTGTCATTTCGATTCATTGAAAAGTCCTTGAGCAGAGAGAGAGAGAGGAATTTACGTTTCTCCAAAATAACTCAGCTCACTCACTTCATTGCATCAATGTTTTCAATATTTTGGTATTTCTGAATTCCCACAAGCTGACCTATTTTAGGCTCATAACAATGTCAGAATTCCGACACGTGGATTTACTCCAGCTGTGAATAGTTGGACAGATTTGGCGACACTGAAATGCGTTGCATTTCGAAAATAAGTGGAGCTCTCATGAAGAAACGTTCCCGTCTGGACGTACCGTGCCCATATGGAACGCGCATTGAATACGATTACTCTCGTGTCCTCCACTTATGGATGTAATTGTATGCTTAGCAAGTTTTATTGTCCTGTACCATAGGCGGCTCAGGAGTTAAGTAGCTCAACCAAGGACGATTGCCTATGGTGTGAAATCCGGTCAATGAAGTCACGTCTCCGCTGCGTATGTGACCATATTATTGACAATAAAATATTCTTGACACCTAAGATTTCGCGGTGCTATATATTTTCTCAAGACGTTTTTTAGTTCTCGTAAAAAGATTAGTGAAGGGTGGAGGTGCTAATGCATGTGTATGCGCACATCCGGTCCGACGGGGTCCGTTAATTGGTCCGCGTAAAAGGGATATCGTGTAGCGTGCCCCCGCGCTCCTTGCCCCAGCTTCCTGTCTCGCGACATCAGGCGACGACAGCCGAGATCGTGAGTCTCTGTTACTTTGAAGAAAATCTGCCGTAAAAGGTCGCCTGTCCAATTAAACAGGATATCAGAATCACCCCCTGCCGAGTTTTGTCTTCTTTCGGTCTGCAGTCACGATTTCTTATACGTTGTCATTTATATTATGGTCATGAATTAATGTTCCGCCGTTCAATATCGTGGATGTTATTGTTTTTAATATGTTACAATCTAAATCGCTAATGAGTGCGGTCTCCAACATTATCTTGCGACAGTCGTGCTATGGTTTGCATTTACAGCAGCTAACTTGTTCTCCGAATGTTTTTGTGTCGTGTTCGTGAACGTCAATGCTTTTTATCGTTTTTTCTCAGCTAATGAACAGGTCCACTTCAATTATCTTTGCAGTGATTATCTTCGTTTTTGTTCTATTGATGTCTTATAGTGTAGGTGTTAGTTATTATAGCATAGTTACAAGCTTGTTAATAAACTCAGTGTTATTAATGATCATCTTGTTGAACAACTGCATTTGAATAGACAAATTGTTATGTTTGAACTTGTAGTGAATTGCTTAAAGTTAACTAATATGGGAACTTTTTAGTTTTCCCACGAGGACGTAGCTCCATTCAGTCTGTGGAACGGTACGAGTAGAACTTGATTATAAATCGTATCTTCATTACAGTTTGTAGTCACATCTAGACTCGTTTTCCCATGACGAGCTTCTGGACTGTGACTGACTTCATGCCATCATTTACGTCTGTGCTCATCCTTGCATGTAGCTTATGAGCTGTTGCATGAAATCACAGACATTTGCGTTGCGTTTTCATTATTGTTTCCCTATAATTTTCCTTAACTTTGAAGGCAGTAAATAAAATTCAAGGTGTTATTTCGAAGAAACACTTGGATGCAGATATTCCAAGTTGCAGTGGCCAAAGGTGCCGTCCTGAGAACTAAACAATCGAAGTTGTTCCTAGAAACATTCAATGGGCTCGTTAGGTGTAGTGAATGGAAAGAGTACTCATCGACGGAAACAATAGGTGTTAACTTGCACATTTAGTACGCGCGTCTAAAGAGGATGTGAACTGATCACTGACTAGTTCAATGTGAAATTTTTGCCCTATATCACAAGTTCGATCTACAAACAATGCTTCTCCTTTCGAGAATTTTACCGTTCACATCGTCTAAAATGGCCTCTAATGAACCAATTTCCTTCTCCGATATGTCTAAGACCGAGGCGTCGAAGGTAGTTCAAATAGAATTATACAGTAAATCATAATTTACGTTTTTAATTTACAGCAATAGTTTGCGCTGAATGTGTTTGGTGATGACTGACGAAGTAGCCGAGTACGCGTGTTCATAGTGTGTATGGTATGTAAATATACTGTGTGTATCAGTGGCTATATGAGGCGGTTTGTTTTTGTTAGTAGACTGTATTGTTATCATTCACAGCTCACACGAATAGACAATAACGTCGGACTTGTGAATGGGTGATTGATGGTGTTAGTCCCTCATTGTGCGAGTCCAGCTTAGTAATAGGTTTATTGTGTTAGCTCTAGTGTTTATACGGAAATCTCATTATAGTGAGTGTCCATCTACATATTTTCCGATGTGGCAAAAAACAAACGAATCATGTTTCTACAGATGTCCTAAAAAAATTGTAGCTATTCTTTGTGACGCTTAGGTTGGAAAGAGTAGGTACTTTGGGCAGATTCGTACTAGGTTTACCAGTTGTTTATAAGTTCATGAGCGACGACGTTGGAAACCCGTATGGTTTATTTATTACCAGTGGAGAGTGGGCCGGTTCCGGTCGGTGCTTGCGCAGGAAACCCGCAGGATATATCAAAATTAGAATCGCGAGCCGATGAACGGTGGGGCACTTGTGCTATGTCGACCGCACTTCCCATATCCGTTTATCAAAGTCCCTTAAATCGTAAAAGGTACACAGATTTCCTGAATTAGCGTTTATGTAGCTTCGTCTGGCAAAACATTTGTGGAATAACGTTGTCTATAAAAAAATACTTGTTGGTGATGTCATTCTAAAAATTTTAAGGGGTCAATCTGTTTTCTCAATCTTTACATTTATATAGAAATACTTTCACTGTTTTCGGACAATGTGTTTTTATATAATTTTTCAATCTTCGCGATTCCAAGTACGTTGATATCGGCGTGTCGTTTTATTTTCGATGTTTCTCGTTGTCCGACGAACGGAAGTCATTATGCGCTTTCCGCTGTTCGTTGTACTGCTGCCCTGTAAAATGTATTCATTAAATCAGCGATCATGGGTTCACTCGTCGGATTTCTTCTCGCAAGATCATTGTTTGACGTCAATTTCACGTTTATTTCTTTGCGACCGAACTCACATTGATCATTTGGCGACTTTAAATCGCCTCTTTAGCTGTCGTTTGTTGTTATTTGTTTTAACGACTGGTCTCGCTTTTTGATCCCTGCGTATGTTTGTGCACATCAAAAGTCTGTAGGATGAGGTGGACTGAGGGCGGCCTCTTGCAACATCGCGGGGGCATGCGACAAATATTGACATGACAAATGTTTGTGTAGTAGAAAAAGCACGTACGTCTCTTGTGACTACTATGTTCACCGTAGGTGGTGCGGTGGTGCGCACAGATAATACGGCTGTAAACCGCCGAGATAACACACGGTGTTTGCACAAAACAAATCATGTTTGCTTACTTTATGTCCTGAGGATTGCTGGCACGGATCACTAGCGCTTGGATATTATGCGTCCTCACGTTCTATTTGCATTGGTTTATGGATATGCATTTACTGTCGGCACAGGTTAGGATTTGCCAGAGGCTAACAAATAAACAAACAATACAAGAGATTATATGTAGTTGTTTATTATCAGGTATGTTTTGCTTTTAGCTAGTATGTTTGTAGTTTGCAGGTGGTTATTCATCAATTAAGTCTTCAGCAAAACATTGGTGTCATCGTTTTACAAAATTAACTTCACATTCGAGTTCATTTGGCAACGCATTTGTATCCGTAAACAAGCGCTAGCCAAGGCCGCGTATGTTTACGAGTCTACTAACGCTAATAACACGAATACATCGACAGGTTTATATAAAAGGTTAGCTAGACATCACACATTATTTATTTAGATTTATTTGCAGTGTCTTTTTACTCACTGTCTCGGACAAAAGAGTCGAATGATCCAAGACAAGATAGATCTAAGATGTTCGAGATGAACATAGCGTTAATTATTTTGGAAATTGGATTCTTGATGATGATGGAGACATTTTTGCAAAGCAAACGGTGTTCCGTAATGAGAGCAGAGCGGCAAAAAATGGCCTAAAATGAACAGCAATATCTGTTTTGCTCTTAGACAGAATGAAACGGTATGTACACAACTTATTTATAACGTAATAAGCCTGCTGATATTCCAATAGGCCGCGATTTATTCGCGTGTTGCGAATCGCCAGCGGAAACGTGTGCCAGTAATGAGCTTCGGATGTCGCTCACCTATTGTGACGAGCTAATAGATATTGACTTCCTTAGTTCAGACCGTGGTGGTAACAACACCGGTCTATAATGAGGCATTGTTCACATCTTATTCTGTTTTCAAGACGCAGATCCGGGCTGTGAACCGATTGCTAAACTGGTCATTTGTGCATTGAATATGAGTGCAGTATCATATGCTGGTAAGCCGTTTACAAATCCAGGTCAGCGTTCCTTCACGGATCTGCAACGGCAATTTTAACTGACACCAAATGATAATGGATCTGGCATTTACTCGGCAGTGCAAGCACCGTGAATCAGAATTCGTGCTTGAGTTAGGAGCTTATTACAAACTTACCGTAGTCAATCATCAATCACGAGTTGACCCTCTGCCTTTACACGCCGTCCAATTTCAATACATTTTTTGTGAGTAAATCACACAGAAAAGATGGAAGTTTGGGAACGCTGTTCATCAGGATCGTTCAAAAAGCTAACATAGAGGTTACTAAAAGATGTCTTTTTAAACAAAAGTATCGTACATATTTCAATGAACAATGTTGCGAGGGCGTGTCTTTATTGGTAACTCCTTTAGGCGTCGCGTCGCTCCGTTTGTTTGCAAGTGACGTAAAGGTTGGTAATAATTGGGCCAATAGGTAAGAGCTATTGCTCTTCTTGCTTGAGTGTTCATTTGGAGAGACGGTTGGTCGGCGTAACGTTGCTTCTTCCGCACGTTCCGCGGCTTGCCTGAGAACCATCGTCACCAGTGGGACGGAACTTCTCAATGTTTACCTGACCATTCGTTCACGGCACCACGGCTTCCGAAAGCTTTGGGAGGCGAACAAATACTGCATTTACTTTGTAAACTTCCGCTTTGTTTGTGTTATTGACCTCTTGTCGCATGTCGGAAAGGAGAACATGAATATATTCGGTGCCTTTTGTTTAATCTTTCATATGAGCTACATATTTAGCTTTAAGGTGTATCCGCAGTTGTAGTCCGCGTATTTTTTTTTTCTTTACCTTTTTTGCAATTTGCAGGTCAGTGTCGGGTTGTATCTTGATCACAATATGATTCGCGACAATAACAGATATGTATTAAAAGAATTATAATCATTGGAATCATTAGTACATCTCTCTAAGAGAATTGTTTCAAAAGAACAAATTTCTTATGGAAAAGTGACACTGACCTGCAAATTACAAAAAAAACGTAAGAAATTTTGAATTTCGCAGGCTACGACGCGACGGCTAAAATCTTCGCGAAAAATTAACGACATGGCATTGAATTCTATTCGCAGCCATAAGTTGTATGATAAAATTGAAAACGGTCCTATTCATCAATGCGTTAGTCTTAGTTTCATGTAAATAGCAGTGGACAAATAAAAGCAAATCACCAGATGTTGTAAATGGTGGCGTCATTAGCTCGAGCCGTAATCCCTTGACGGCACGCGCAGGCACGCAGCGTTAAGTGGGTTAGCATGTCGATCCTGGCCTGTTCAAGGTCGCAATGATTTACCTGCACAACTATATCATCAATAGACACACTGCTATCCTTAAAGTATAAAACTCGCTCCAAGACTGTTATGAAATAACGTATACCAAATGTTACCATCAAACAGGTTATAAAAGAAATTAAGTTTGAAATAGTTGCCTTGGTGAATGGAGTAACAAATCATGTTCCAATATTAGCGTCCTTGATATAGTTGGACTCGTTTCACTTCCTGTTACGAAGCGAATTGTAAACGCTGAGCACGTCACTCATTCAAACTCAATCAAAGGATCGTGAATGAGATGTTTACCGCGCTCATACACGCGTATGTGTGCAAGACTTGAAGCGTTTCCTGTTTTAATATGTAGTGCATCATGGGTATGTATCACCCTATCGAAACATAATCATGTTTCGTTATTAAACAAGCTTTACGATTTTCCTGCTTCCTCAGTCGAAGAAACATTATTTTGGCTTTTATGCAAACCTTTGACAGCAGATTAGGTGCTACTGAATGTGCTAATGCAATAACTCATAATTACAAAAGTATTTATGAAAGCAATTCAGAAGAAAGCAATATATCACGAGGTATTAATGGTTTTATAGTGTTAGATGGTAAGTTTATGTCTGTAGCCAGCCGCGGCACTGGAGGGCCGCAGGGCCGTCGTGCCAAGGCCAGCGAGTTCGTTAGGGCCATTCATGGATGCCTGCGCGCAACCTCCTCCCCACTCTCGCGCGGCGACAGGATATTCTCCCTCGTCGTGTGCTATGCTGGCCGATTGATCGGTTTATTTTTTTTAAATCGAACTTGGAGCAAAAAGACACCACGCGCAATCGTAATTCACCGGATGCACTAACGAGTGTTAAATTTTTTAAACCTCACCGTGCAGCATTAGTTTGTTTTTGTTGAAGGCCGTTTCCGCCATGACTTAATCCATAACTCAACCGGTACATATAGTATGCGATAACCATTAGAGCTTATTAGTTTCTATTAAAAGAATCCACAACAGATTAACTGTCTCCCCGGCGGACATTCCGTTCACGTAAGGACGCAATAGAATGTATCTATACGTTGCTGTGCGACATCTTGTATGCAGTTTCCTACTAGTTTAGTCGTTGAATGGACTTTAACAAACAGGAGATGAGGCTTTTGATCTGAATCTGAATATAAATGTGCTGTTTCTAGACACAGGGATACAAAGCACGTCGTTGACATTTGCTATGCACTATAACATAACAGTATCATGAACAGTGCTTCTGATAATTGCAAGCGTTTTTATAACTACTGCATTCCAGACAGTGCCCTTGGAATGAAATATTAATGAGTTCACAAACAACCTTCAGTAACGCGCAACTTCATCTAATTTCCGAAAAGGTCTAAGGATAACATCTTCATTCATACGAATATGGTCCCTCGGTGGGTGGAAGTGAGCCATGAATCACTATACTCTGTGATGTAGATGAACATCGGCGTATTTCGGCTGCGCATTGTGGGCAATTCGTCATGATTTGCGTATGTAAATCAATGGAGTTTGGTTGTGCGGGCGTAACGGTATTTTCGTCGGTCCACAGCAGGAAGGCGGATGCTATAAACATACTTTCAGCAGCGTTACCATAGTGGCGTACCTATAGCGCTTTTGTTTAATAAATTCGTTGATGACATACGGTTCAGCTAATTTTCACAAATATCTTGAAAGGTCGTGAGTTCTCCGAGACACGTGCCCATACACTCGGCTGACGGATTAGCGAGAACCCTCGCACCCTCTTAGTGCTGGACTTAATGGCTGCCAAAATCGCGTCAAGAATTTTTATGGAAATCGTTTTATGAATATTTGGTCAGTTATTTATCATTCTTGACGTTTACTGGTGAAGTCGTTTGGTAATCTACTTTTATCATTGAATTATAATTCTATTGACAAGACTTTTGGGTTTGACTTTTTGATTTTTAATAGTAACCTGTTCTAGCCTTCCCACCAAGGGTCTGCCGGCAAAAAACAAGTTCGACTAAAGTGACTAGGCTACTCAGACTGGCCAGTAATATTTATTTCCTATAGTTACTGTTTAAAATATAATATCCAGTCAAGTCAGTGTATAAGAATGAACGAGTAAGACAGCTATAAAGTTATGTGGTTTGTGGTTTCTTACCGCGTATAGGAATTTATTAGAGAAATATTTCCCTTACATTAATTTATCACTTTAAAACTTGCCGAGCATCGCAGTACTGACTCTATTTCTAGGATTTTATAACTTTCTCGGTGTATCCAGATTTATCCTGTAAAATTAGGAGATCGTCTGAGTCTGAGTATAAGTGATAGCTAGGTAACTAATTACTATGAAGGAACGTTGCTGTCGTGGTGAAGTATGACACATGCCATAACTAACATGGTGTAGTGAAAGTAACCGTTTGTGCTGTTGCCTATTTTCTGTCTTATGAATATAAATACATGGTGTTCTTTACTGAATAACTATTAGAAATTGTTTTTCTTTCATTACTGTTTTATTGATAACACTTTTTTGGGCTAAACCGCGTAATCATCAGAATGATAATCTTTAATTCATTTATTCACTAACAGACAACGCACAACTTAAGCCGTTGGGTCCAGAAGCATGAAATTTTGCACAAAAGTTCCTTTTATAACGAAGGTGAGCACTAAGGTAGCATTTTGAAAATTCAACTCCTGAAGGTGTTAAATAGGTAGGTGATGAAAGTTTGTATGGAAGTTCGTCACATTTTGGGAAATCCCATCGGGATCGGGCACATGGTTTGCCTATACTTAATAAAAATCTTAAATTCATTCATTCATTCACTGACAGACGACGCATAGACTAGACCGACGGGCTAGGAGCATGCAATTTTGCACAAGAGTTCCTTTTATGACGAAGGTGAGTACAAAGAAGGTTTTTTGTAAATTAATCCCCTAAAGGGCTTAAATAGGCATTGAAAGTTTGTAAGGGAGTTCTTTTTTATCGATGGGAAATCCGGCACATAGCTTGTGTTAAAAGAAAATTCAAGTTAAAAGAAAATCTTAATTTAATTACGATAAGAAACAAGAGTGTTTAGAAAATCATCTCATCGTCCTTTTGTGTCATTGCTTAAAATAATAAACGCCAAAATTGTGTTGTCCATGAGCAAATCTTTACCCTGTCGGTTTCAAGGTGTCTTTCAATCATCATTTACCTACATAAAAAAAAGTAGTATGACCCTCTGAAATGACCTCACGTATACTCGTATAGTGCATTAGGTTGTGTTGGTAAACAAATGTATTTCGACTGGCGTTCTTAAACACATTCTACGTCAGAGAATTTGTTGTAATTCTGTGGTCCGCAGTCGATCTCGTGTAAATATTGCCAAGCATAACATAAGCCTGTCCCCCACATAGTTTACGTAAAAACAAGTATTATGTGCGGTATTCCGCGTTTGCGTAACATACTCTGTGATTGTTCACTTCCCGTCTGCTATTATTCTAGTTGCATTGTATTATGCAAAGCTGCGTCACGCGTCACTATCACACATTAATAAGAACCAGCTCATTTGAGCACTAACTAGACTGTCGCTGGAGGGAGAAATGTCGCCGCCCCCGACTTACACCCACGCCCGCCTTCGTATTTCTATATACTTTCCTCCTGCCCACGGGTACATAAAGTATCTTTAGAAATACTTATTTACTACTTATGCAACGTATTGTCGTCACGAGGGCGTTGCATCAATAATAATAATCTCTTTACAAGCAAAAATCATAAATTCTGTCACATGTTTGGGACGCTGTCACTCCCACATCAAGGTTGATCAATCAAAAAGGATCGACTGAATGGGATCAATAAGTATGGTGAATGTGGTGGGCGATCGGTCGTCGAACTGCGCGGGCGCAAGCCGGTGGTGCGCTCTAATTCAATTTAACGACAATCCATTGCGCACTAGGCTAACATTCCGCCTCGATGCCACCCATCCATTAGTTGTATTACTCAACTATCTCTCCACGACTGTTGCCTTGGCCCTGGTTGATTGTCCCGCGGATTATATTACGGACTTTAATTTCAAATCTCATGTTGAGTAATGATTCCGTATTCTATTGACCATCATTATGATTTAACGCATAATGCTGAATGCTTACCATAATAATGTTGGACATTAAAGCATTCAGTAAGTGGCGTTTAATGTTAAAGGTTTCATATTTCTTAGGATTTATGGAGACTACACTATTAACTGCAAGCATTTATACTCTAAATGTACTGTCAAGTTTATCCGTCTATTGATTTATGATAATGGGAAATAGCTTTCTATGTTTTTCTCATGATAATTGAGCGCTGATTATTATTTACGCTATTGTTTCTTTGATAATACTACTTTGGTCGGGGCCGGATCTGCAAGGATGGGCCGTGTCACCTTGAATGCCGGATGCCGGCGGTCTGTCGGAGGAGCTATCGGCCGTCAATCGTGTGAGCGTCTCGCCATATTATATTATAGTCGTCTTTCTGTTTGTCTGTGCGACTGCAAGCCGTTTTTATTTTACGACCATCCACGTCCGCTGAGCGAGTCCTCCGACAAGGTCGACGGTTCTTATAGCCAATCCTCCGGTGCATTTATAGGAACTATACATTAGTTGCAATCAGATGTAGGTGCTTAAAATGCTTCAACAAGTATCCAATAGCAAACATACCGTCATGTAGGATCGATAGGATCAAAAAGAATAAAACGTTTGCAAGAATTTCAAGGGAAGAACGTGTCTCGTCTCTGAAGTCCCCAACGGAAATGGATTGGACGTGGGCGACACCTACGGAGTGCGCGAGTGACCACTCTCAACACAAACTAACAAATTTAATATCGTTATCTATTTCTGTAACTCCTCATTTTAGCTCGTTAACATTTATTTTCTGCTCGTTTGTTCCAGGTAAGTGCTCCGCAATCATCGCCACGATCCGCTGAAGGTCAAGCCCTTCATCAATCAATTACATTGGATGGTAATGTGTGGATATGAATGGCTAGTACTTTATCCTTATTTACTCGGACCCCCTCGTGTTTATTACAACGTTAAACACGTGTCAACTGTAATCAATTGAACTCTAATATGTCAATGTCGGTGAATACAGAGTAGGATATATCTTAATCATACAATAGGATATTGTGACCGTGCTCTCTATGGGCGTGGAGTGCATCACAATTTGTAACACTACGACTTATTTCCGCATCCGCTATTGTAACGTTGTCCACTGCAATTTAATCATCTCTTCGAGTGACAAGATGTATTAGAGCAGTTTCACGGTGGCTGTTATCAAAAGTGCTAGTGTGGGCTCTTTATTCACAATTTTAAGGTTCAAACTTGTTTGTGTTTAAAATTAAGTGGTTCCCTTTGATGTAGTACGGGAATATCGACAAAGACGGATGTCCGGTGCCGGTCAGGATTTGTTTCGAATGAACGTTGCTTTTCTGTGGCTTCGTCAAGATGAAGACAGAGCCAACGGTTATTTTTCAATCTTATTTCGGAAAAATATATTTTGTAAAGCCAAAGTAAGCTTAAATTGCATTGTAAAGCCACCGTAGCGGTGACTCATAATGTAATACAATTTTTCTGTTCAATATTGATTGCGTAAAAGATATCAGAGGTGCATAGAGACGAACCAAGCTAAAAAGTACGAAGCTGTTATTCCCATCTCAGAAAAAGCGGAAAATATATCACGTAAAACAAAAATTATGGTTTTGCTTAAAAATACCTCTAAAACTGAATATTTGTCTGGAATATACGCACGAATGGCTTTATCGTAAACATAATATTTTGTTTGCTAAAGATTCGGCATCAATTTATTATGAGCTGTCAAAAAAATTCTTTTGAAGTTTTAATCTGATGCTAAAAGGAAAATCATAAAGGTTGTTTGCTTAAAAAATTAACATTAGTTAGCGTAGGAAACGGAGGAAAGAAGCTCAAAATCCTTCCGGTCCTTTTAATATCGCGGATAAGCGGCGTACGCGCATTTCAAAGGGCCAGTGTGTTAGTCCGACGAAGCTTGGGTAAACATCATTCGTTGAACGGGTGTGTGATTTCAGCCTTTTGTGTTTTTACTGTACATTTGTTGCTGGGGAACGATCTAATCTCATTATGTATGCACATCCGGAAGTTTGCCAGCGTTGGAATACAAAAAATCGGTGTGGACGTGTATCATAGCGACAGTAGCCGATTAAGTTTATAATTTGTATAATACCCTATGTCGGTGTGTTTTGTTCTCTTCGGTATTTTCATTGATTCATCTTTGCAAGTGGTAGCATACAATATCGGTTAGTCAGACAATAATATAAGTAGGTACTGTTTATCTGGGAAACCATAAACAGCGAAATCTAATAATGGATCGGAAAACGAAAGGGAAACAAACGCAAGAACGGAATTGAATGAAAAGTAAAATAAGCTTGCGTCAGTTTTTAATACAGTGATGGATTTCTATACTTTTAATCAGGACTGGAATGCTCTTGGAAATCATGGCAAAATCTCCTATGTCCTACCAACTTAATCTATTCATGTTCAAGAATCTCCACAATTTCCCGATACCCTAAATCCCTATTAGTAAAGTACCGTTAACATTCGGTATTTGGCGAGTGGTGCGCGGACGTTTTGCATACAATGCCCATGTTGGTGCGCTTGCGCAACGAAGCGGTCATCGGCCGGATGTGACGCTGCGGCGCAGCCCGTGCCAAATTGTACCTACATTATGTGGACTAGATAGCCTTTCGATGTCCTAGCCTTAGAATAATAAGCTATACAGTTCAAACTATATGTACTATAAGTCAAGTCTTACTAGTTATGAAGACTCGGCATTTCGGTAAAAAATATGCCTACATAATTTTTATTTCCATATTTGGAGTAGGTCGCATTTCGTTACCATTTGGAAGGAAGTGTCGTCCCTTTTAGCTGTTCCAAATTTGTACGAACCTAGTTAATCAATGTAATGGGTCATGAAGTGACAAATTATGCTTGCCAAGCCTTGACTCCATGTCCTCCATGCTTACTGCATAAGCATACTTTGACAATGTGCATGTGAATTTATGTTCAGAAGATGTTATTCGGTTAATAATGGTAAAATTATGGATATCTTTTGCATTTTGTGTCATTATTTGATTTTCTGATTGCATAGTGCAATGCCAAGAAGTTCCACTGTCACTGCTCCTACATTGTAACTGTCTTGTTAGACTTATATTCTGTGTTCCACTCGATTACCGAAGTTTGAATATTTTATGTGTTGAGTTTTGTTTTTTGTGTGAACTTGTGAACCGGATTATATTGTATTTTTACCACACCAGCTATTTTTATGCCGACTGAGAATAAAGCAATGTAGTCAACTATGGTCTAGAAGTGTAACAATGTTTTTATAAATCGAAATTTAAATTTAAAGTACTTATCAAGACTGTTTCATCGATCGCTAAACTGTGCTGATGGTTTGGTGTGATAATCAATTTAATTTCTAAATTAAATACCAAATAAAAAAGGCAGTATCTATTTAGCGTTTTGCAGTAGTTCGTGGCTCCATTCAATATTATCACTGTGACCCGCATCATTAATATTAAACTAACCTAAAAAATCGCACAATCATTTGCATCCGCCATTACTGTAATTTTTTTTTACAAAACTGATAAACCGTAATTAGATACTATTGTATTCTCTGTGAGAACCAAATACGAAGTTTTTAAGTTAACAATAAAGAAAAAATCTCGATTTATTTAAATTTCTGTAACCTCGAAAGGCAGTCGACCAATTTGGATAAAGTTTACCGTTGGCATTGTTTTTTGTTCGGCAAATATAGCCAAAAGTATTTCAGAATGCATAAAATTGTTAACGAGGACTCTTGCAATACTTGCAACTGAATTTTATAAAGTTTGTTGTGTTTATAAAATTTTATAAAGTGTTGATGTGCTCATCGCTATATGTTTATCGATATAATGCTCAATTGCACTATTGCATTTGCGATGCACCCTCGAGAAATTCCAAAAACTCGTTTTAAGAAACTACTCAATGTAATAGAATTTCTAGGATGTGTAGTGAAGATTGAACTTCATTCGGTTGATGTATGGGCCTGACTAGTCTAGGCACCGAGTGAGTGGTCCAGTGAGCGTCGCCTTGGGAATTTGTTTCTATGAATGTTCTGCTTCATATCCTGTCTAGACACTTGACACTTCCTAATCGTTTTAAGATTATATTCATTTTGAGTTTCTTGAATTTAATAGATTATTTTCGTTTGCGAAAATTCTCGAATCAATTCATCCATTTCTGCCTAGTTTTCGGAAACAGAACTCTTACAAATCTTACTCTGTTAAAGCAGATTGTATGAATGTTTGCGGAGTGGTCCCTTCAGGGACCACTCCGCACTATTATGATTTATGACCCATTGTATGCGTGGGTTCCCTCTTTGGCCCAGCAAACAAAATGAGCTTCATACCGCAAATCAACGCACAGTCTTGCTATTGAAGATAATTAGACGAGAATAAAAGTACTGATGGAAGAGGTAATTGTGGTCAGGTCCACTCCAGCCGTCTGATTTGACTGTTCTACAGTCTAAACTGTGTGTGGAGCTAACCAAACTGTCATTGGTGTACAATGAGATTACTAGGTATAGAGAGGCTAGAAGAAATGTCATAGATAAACTGTGATTCAGTGACGCCATCTAGCGTAATATCAAATTTATATAATCGCCAAGTAACACGTTACACTTTTACTGACACAAACTTTGATCAATAATGCATTATTGATCAAAGGACACAAACCTTTAATTACCAACCGTTTGATAGTTTGACACATCTAACAAAAAATATTTATTTTAGCTAAATAGGTACTGGGTAAGTGACAAAATACTAACTTTGTTTTAGCATACAACACGAAACAGAAATAGACTGAGCGAAGTTTGACCAGTAGGTCGTTGCAAGTAGACCCCTCAACTGGTATTGGTCGTACAACCACTTCGGCAACGATGCTGTTCGTTGCCCCGTCTATAGAAAGTATATTAAAATGTCTTTGGTGGTTTATGACCAATGCCCATATTGTGCCGTAGATTCCTTGTAGCCTAGTACTTGCGGGTGGTCTTACCAAGGTCAGCCTTGACCAGCTGCATCAGAACAAGCGCGAACATGCACCGCACGGACAAATGATGCCGGTGCCTGACATCCGGTCACAAGCTATGTAAATTAGTGTCACACTTCGACACATGTACGCACAATCGTCCTTGGTACTGTTTCAATCAGGTTTTTCATTTTATTTGCCACTATACCTTCTGCAGACGACTTCGTACGTGTCAAATTTCGTGTTTTGACATAAAATATATCAAATGATACTCAGCAATACAATACAATGTAGCTTCCTATTAGTGAAAGAATTTTCGGAATCGGATCAGTAGTTCCGGAAATTACTCCTATTTTTACCTCTTTTTAGCCCCCGACGTCAAAAGAGGGGTGTTATAAGTTTGACCGCTATGTGTGTGTCTGTCTGTGGCACCATAGCTCTTAAACGGGTGAACCGATTTGAATGCGGTTTTTTCTTATTTGAAAGCAGGTTTTCTAGCGATGGTTCTTAGTCATGTTTTATCAAAATCGGTTCAGCCGTTTGAATATTGATGAATGGATGTGAGCGTCTTCCACAGGTCTGACCGATTTGAAATTTGGCATTCTGTTACTTCAATGATATGTAACCTTGAACTGATGCTGCAGCATCACCTGGAATTTGCAGGCTACCCAACTCCCTTACCAACTTCAGCACAGGTATCGTGTTTGGGCTCATTGGAATGGTGTCAATGAATAGGTTATAGATAGATGATGAACAGGGTCTGGTGATGGAGTAGGTAAGGGAAATGACGAAATGTTTGTGTCTGAGGTTTTTTTATATAATTTCACTTGTTATCATTAAAAGTATAGATAATGTCACCACCGATATAACGATTCGATATTGCACGGTACGATAGTTCAAAATTAATCTTAGCAATTTATGGTTATATTTCGAAGTAATCATTTGTTTAAATAAGCTTAAAAATAAACTTTTGCGGATATTATCCGGAAGTCTGTTTAAACTGGAGCCGCTATTTATTTCTAATAGCGACATTTAGCTTGCTTAGGTATCACATAATCTAGTTAATATTAGTTTTAATTGGAATAGTTCCTTAATGGCAAAATGGTTTGTGAAGTGTACTGTCATGCCGATTCCCGGCCACCGTAGGCGCGGGCTTGCGGACGGTGAGCATTGGGTAGCTCGCCGGCCGATAAGGACCAGGCCCGGGTCGACGGCGCGTTGTGTTCCACGCGCGCCTCTAAGAGATGTCAGCAAGTGAAGGGGTCCGATAGGACCGATGCCTGCCGGGGTTGCGGGAAAGTCCGAAAGGGATACCGTGGCCCCTGGCAACGTACAGGCAACGGAAGGAACACGGGTGGGTTTTAGTCAGTAAGAGTCTGACACGCCCTCCCGCTCCACCCAGAGCGGGAGAAGTTATTTGATAATTTCCCACCCAAAAAAAAAAAAGTGTACTGTCATGGCGATACACCGCTGACACGTGATTGAACGTTGTGCATGAGAACCACACACAAAGCTAGTAAGTCCTTGATAACCCCCATGTTTCTGGATATGTTAAATAACTTTTAATAAACCGAATCAAGCATTGAAGTTGATACAGTAATTGGTTTCGTCATTGAAATTAATTATTCCATCAAAAATCCCTACGAGCGCATTAACGTTGTCACACTTGCGTTCGTTCCGCTGGACAGCTTTATTCAGCGGAAAGCTCGGAAGACAAGTAACAAATAAATACAAATAGCACAACGCTGGTAAAGAACTGCACTTATCTAACTGAGATCGATAGTTCAGTCTCGTATAACGCCTGCCGAGCGCTGTATCTCCGTTCATCGGTACATATTCGTTTGTGCAAGAAAGTAATCTAATGTTATCGTGTTGTAATCGAGGATGCTTTCAATAGCTAATAAAAAACTCGTAAACGGAATAGTGCTCGGTTATTTTACTTGTTGGCTCTTATTGTTGTCGCTTACGCCTGTCCTCCCCACCGGGCGATGTCTGCGCAGTACTTTACTGATACGCTGGTACATGCGTACTGATAACGGACGTCATCGGTCAATAACGCATCGGGAGAAAGTGAACACTTTCGGTTTCAAAATCATTGAAAATCGCCCAACCCCTGGATTTGATCCCCGAAATTGATTCCGAAGGTAAGTAGATGGTGCTAAATGTTTCAAATTGGAATTCGTGCATTGAGATGCTATCAGTGAATTTTCTAGTGTTTCATAATGGGTGCTTCGTCGACTAAGCGGTCAAGTTAACGCCTTGCAACTTTGATTTTTGATAGAGCACGTCGGCGATCGCGGCCGAGTTTAAAGTGTCTGGCTCTTGAGAATTGAGGGTTCTAAATCTTAAAACTGTCTTCTATAGGTACTCTGGTTTTTTAATTGCTAGACTAAAATGGAATTTTGGTGTCGACATAAAAATAACCTAGTAAATAATCTAGTTACCGAGTAACTCCCGCCAAGGACATGGCATTTACTCAAGAATCATTCTTTGCACCTTTAAGCTGATCGTCCACCGCCAGCTAAACTAAGTTAGCTAGCATAGTGGACGATTGGCTTTACTGTTGTAGTGTTGTGTCTGTAATATTAATTATTTATCGTGTTATTTAAAAAAAAAGTTCTATGACAGCTGTCATTATGCTCTAGCAAATTAAAAATTTGAGCTTAGATTCAATTAATAGTGTGGTGCTGTTTCTTTTTTTACGCTTTGAAGGCACTACTCAAATCTTCGCTGAATTGGAGAGACTTTATTTATTTATTTAATACTTCAAGCACAGAAAATAATGTACAGAGGCGGACTTAATGCCATAGGCATTTTCTACCAGTCAACCTTTGGCTGATGCAGAGACAAACAGTGGTAGGTGCAATTACAAGAAATTAGAGGAATATTAAAGTAAATATAAAGAGACACATATACCTATTACAAACTATAAACATAATATATATGCCTAATTATATATAAATATAAGCACAAATAAATATACATAAATACACGAATATACTGAAACAAATAGGACAAACAATGGGAAAACATTAACGTTGTTATGATACTGCCAGCTTCTTACGAATGTGCTCGCGAACTTTAACTTTAAAGAATAATCGGTTCATTGCCATCCTGATTTCCTGGGGGAGCGCATTCCACAGATAGATAGACTGAACGAAGAAGGAAGAATGAATGAAGTCTGTGCAGTGAGTGGTACATTGAAAAACGCGATTATTTGATGACCGTTTTTTACTGTGGTTGTCACAAATGTACTGAAAATGGGGAGCTAGATAACGAGGGGAAGAGGGAGTCAAGAAATTAAATCTTTATAAAGGTTTTCTTCTTTTCGTGGGTGCTGTTTTGAAAGTAATGTTTCTGTAAGTACGTCACTGCTTTCAAATTTAATACAAATAAACAATAAAACACCCATACGTCCACCAACTTTACATGGTCACTAATTCTATCATTTACTCTTACAATTATGAGGTTTGTCACGACATATTATTTCGTTGTGTCGTGAAAGGCATTCACTGACGTGTGAATGAGTATAATTAAAAGAAAAGACATAGAAAGTTTGAGAAGCTCTCTGACATAATTAGGGTAGTGCACTAAACAGTGACAACGGATGGGTTACCGGATTATGGGCACATTATCTTTGAAAGGGCTTAGAAACGATTTTGGTGCTTAGTCGTTAAGTGTGTGTCAAGCTTTCAAATCTTTTAAGGCATGCCACAATGTCATTGATAGTGTTTACGGTTTAGAAGTCTGATGAAGGGGCATAATGTACTCTCTAATCCAGGTGATCGAACTGTTGGTTTGATAAAAAAACTGAAATAGTAATAATTTTTGAAGTGAAAACTTCTTTAGCGGCGTAGTGCATTTTTTTTTGTGATGAGTAAAAAAAAAAAATCTCGCATCAGGACAGGTGACCTGATCGAAAATTCGTAAGACGGAGGGAGAGTAGACCGCAACGTTAATATTAAAGTTTTCACTTCTGCTGGCACTCCCGGAGTGCAACCCGTTGTTTTTTTCTCCTCATTGAATTCAACACTGCTTATTTTTTAATCATTACCGACTTCGTTTAATTACTGGGTTGGGAACTTTGGCCTTGGGAATGGTTCTCGTGTATCCTTAAACAGCAACTCCTTAGTAGGAGCACTACTTCGGTGTTTTATTTTCTTGTTACCGTCTGCTCGGCAGTAAAAAACTATATATTTTTTGCTTTCCCGTTTTAATATTCTATCTGTCCTGTTTATCAGCTTATTTACGAGATTATTTCGCCTCAAATAACTTAATATTATGATGCGTTTGATCTGCTTGTGGCCCATAAGCTGGCCAGATAAGGTGAGATATTGGGTGTCCGTAACTCGAGAACGCACCTCGTACGTCGCACGAAGGGCTCCAGAGACTTGAGCAATGTGTGGATTAATTAATATTAACGACCGCTTTATCATAATTATGCCCAAACCCAGATAAAGCGGATTACCAGACACATAAATACCTTTATAATAATAAGCGACCCTCTTACAGCTGCAGTTACTGTTCCTTTTATAAAATGAACACTTAAAAGCAAATTATTTTTCAAATTGGCCGTTATCGCGACGTTTATGAGTGCAAAATATTGCAGCTCCGAATGCGGACACCATGCGACGCCATGTTTTAAATGCATGTTATTAAATGTGAAGATGTAGTGGTTTAACATGTAAGGGAAACAGGAAGTTTCACGTGTCGTTCAACAGTTCGCGCTATAACTGGAACGTCGCCATGTCATCGAAATATAAGCAAGTGTTGGTATGTTAAAAATGGAACTTGAAACTGCACACGCGCTTCCGTAGAGCACCGGAACACAGCCGAATAAACGCGCTAAAAACGTTGGGCTTCCCGTCAGTTGCTGTTTCAACATACAGGTAGTTTTATTACACTAGTATTGGAATGGAATAACACTTTTGGGATGGCTTCGAAGATTTCGCATGCATTATTAATTTGGACGGCACATATCTACATAATGGCAAGGTTCCGGACGCAGACCAGCGTGGGAACGGAGCGATGTCCAGAGAAGCCCAGCATCGCTGACAGAAAGATACGGACTTCCGCGGCGATCGCGTGGGAACATGCAGGATATCGATCGTATCAGTGTCGAGTGCCGGTACTATTTGCATGTTTACGATTCCTAGGTTATAAACGAAGAAAGTAGGTAGTACTGCGTGGTTGTTAATAGCCGTTTCGAAACAACAATAGAGGTGTGGCGAAGGACGTTGGAACTCATGGAACAGCTTCACTTGTGATTACGATTTCTATTTCTTTTATATGGAAATTTAAGGAAGGCAACGTTTGCATATGAATGTTCTGTGAATGAAAGCACTACCTATCTGGTATAACTGCTGCACTGTTTTTGCGCTAGTTACGAATAAGTTATCTAGGGTTAATAAGTCTTGTGATATTTGAAAGCAAGTCAACGCCTACAATAACCTATAAACTCTTGCAATTTTTGCATCAAACTCGTTGCATCATTTAGATTGCGTTGAGGTAACAATGCACCTTCTGTTGAAACCAGGGATGGAAAGAAATCTTATTATCATTAAAATTTTACGCCATCTTTCGCAAAAATAATAACAATATCGCTGAACAAACTGACAGTCTGCGACCTTTCTATTTCTGGGGAAATATTTATAGACGCCTATCCATTATGTATGAAGAACCAGCGAGATTTACCTGACCTATAGGTATATTTATGTCGAGCGAAGTGAAAATGGCGAAAACAAACGGATCATTCTAACTAAAGAATTAATATTTTTTTATATTACGGAAGAAGCCAAAAACACGTCGGGAGGTATTGTCGGACACCAGTACCCTAATTGCGTAATACACGATCAATCAGAATCTGAATCGTTTTGAAACTGATTGCTAATCCATTGCCACATAAGTTCGAAAAAAAATCTGCTCAACAACGTAAATAACGCAATGAATGTTGTTGAACTGTCAAAATAAAACAGATTAGACGCAATCGTTTACGAAAATATGTTACGTAATAAGATAGCCGGGTGGAATGTAGTTCCTTTCGCTTTTGAACACCTGGCGAAGGCGAATGAGAGCTAGTCCGAAAAAAGTGCACGTGTCTTGACCGTCACGAAAAAAAAAAAAGAAAATACGTTTATTTGCGGTAAACATGACGCAAAAAAAGAACATAAAATTTAAAAAAGAAACAAATTTAGGGAAAATATGCGTCACATTCACGCAAAAAGGCCAAACTTTAGTTACGTAAGTGTCGTGACGGTCAAAATTTTATAGTGTGCAGGGTGTAACGTGCGATAAGGAACTTCGTTCCAAAAAATATATTGAAGTTCACTATCTTTGATGTTATAGATAAATTAGATAGATTGTTAAAAGATCTCGCGCACTAGAGGGCCACTACCGCGACCAGGTTAACTATAGAAACCGATACGAATCGCGCACTTGGTCGCAACGGCCAACTAGCCGCACACCAAACAATACTACCAGACGGCCACAATTGGCCGGAGTCGTGGCCGTCTAGTGCGCGAGATCCCTAACAGTATGCTGAATCCCCCTTTCTTTTGCAGTTTTAACAGTAAAGTTGAAGTTTCGCGAAATTCGCACGGCCCATGCAACAATTGAACGGAAGCGAATCGCAAAGATAAATCAGTTCCCTGCGTAGAGAAGGCACCACAATCGTCAACCAGCGGTACTTATCATGTGGGAATGCAACGCTCTACTTACGATTGCACTTGTTACACGAGCCTGTGAATCTGACACTAAAATTATATGTCTGTATACCTATTTACATATTGAATATGAATGTATTTATTACCCAATAAGTGATCCATCGTCTGGACGGTGACAGATGATGAAATTGCACGCAAACTAGTTTGCGGTGCGGAAAAAAGATTCATCGACTATTCATGTTGACGGCAAACCCTGCAGCATGTTGTATTGTGCTTATTGTTTCCTCGGAGAATTTCTGATTTGGTTCTTTTGAATAATATGGGGTGAAAAGTGACCGAGAGTCATTTTAAAAGTAAGATCAGCACAAAATAACTTCTGTACCTAACAAGTTCCTCAATTCTTATTTAAGGGATGCTGAAAGAAATAATTATAAAACCGACCAGGTGCGTGTCGGACCACGCACAATGAAGGGTTCCGTAGTTGGGATGAATTTATCTCAAGAACAAACTTAACTTTCTAGTTGAAAATCATGTTCTCCCATACGGAATGTATGGGGAACATGTTTTTGAAACCGCAAATGTAAGTTGGTCGATTATTACTCGTTAACTTGTAAAGCCTATTTAGCTGTGATAGTTTTCATTTTAATTTAGTTACATATACTACTGCTGTAATTTTTTTTATATATCCTAAACCAACCATTTAGCTGGCAGAGGGGGGAGGGGGATACTTGACTCAAACAAAAAATAGCATTTTAAACGGATCCCTGAATCCAAAAATGTTTTTCACAAACTCGCAATATTTTCCAACGACAACGTCGTGTAAATCACCAAATTCCCTAACTATTGCGTGAGTTTATTTGAGACAGGACATCGTAGAACACAGGAATGTTTGGGGTTTCGTCGTCGGCCAAGTTGCCCGATGGCAAGGCATCGGTTAGATAAAGATTTATCCAGGAATGTGGACGCGCGGGACGTGGCCGGTCGCTCGTCGCCATTCCACCGTTACCGGCTCACCTGTCTACCGTCCACTTCCCTTTCTCAGAAAAAAATGTACCATTTCTAATGTAACGAACGCTGCCTCCGACTCTGACGCCACGCGATGCAGGAAGGCGCGCCAGCCTATTATACAACTCGTCAATTAGTCGGGAATCTAAATCTACACAGTTAACGTTTTGTAAGACTAGTCTCGACTATCGCTGATAACCTCGCAATACCTTGATAAATTCGTGATGCAACTTTATTAATCGCGCGTTCACCCGATCTCCTTTCAAAATTTACACAAACATTTCAAAAGCCTTTGTTAATTCTGTTCTCACAATAAGTATAATTTAAAAAGCCAGTTAATGAGACTGCACAATCACAGGATACCTGTCTGCGAATCATGTTTTTGCACAACCATTGTTTGCAAATATGCAAGAATTAGTTCCCACATTATATTCCGAAATTGTGAAGATTTAGAGATCACTTCAAAAGACGTAGGTGCGAACATAGCAGATTATGATAATACATTGTTATATTCGTTAAAGTGTATTTTTAAACGGAAATCCTAGTCGACAACGACCTTTGACATTTGGACGACGATCACGGTCAATGGCACGCGATGCTATCCGAGGCAATTTGATCGAGCACGTATGTTATCATCTTGTTACAAGCCTTACAAACGGTTATTATTAGTGGTCGTTGTTTTTTGCCAATTGAATACCAGTAGTACAGGAAGTGCGTGGAAGTATTCGGCTCGTTGAAAGGCCGCGCGACAATACCGCCGCAATTCGGTGAAGGTGCTTCGACGCTCAAATTTTAATAACTGTTATAACTTTTGTTAGCGGCTGCCACATGAATATGCTAATTAACAACCTAATTTGTAATACCTTTGGGCACAATGATGTCACTGTATAGATAAAAAAAGATTCCTTCATCGTATTTTATTGATTTAACGATCTTTATATTATTTTGCTGTGGTCGTCGTGTGCACTTTTATTGCAATCTTGCAGTGAATGCAAATAAGTTTCTCGTTATTTTCCCATGATTTATTACGCTTCTGTGCTGACTGATCACATTAGTCGACTACCCGATTAGGACATTTGTATTCGTTTCTCAGATGTGGAGGTCGTTCGTCCCGGTTCTCGTCTGATGTCGCTTATTCTTTTGCATGCCGCACTCTGAATCCCGATTCCGCTTGCGTATTTGTATTAACACGTTGAAAGCACTACGCCCATTGAATATCTTATTGAATGGAGTTTTAGCTTGGAATTCCCCATCGTACACAACTGGTTCGTTTACCCTATGGCTCTCAGCTCAATTGTCACTCTCACGGAAGTTATACGTAGAGTGTAAAATCGAAACGTAACCAATTTTGGTATCCTTAAAATTAAATGGGTATCGCATTTCGAAATTGGTAGTCGAATTTACGACGACCATTACGTGTCCGGAATCGGAGTAGGCAAGTGGCCAGTCGATAACCGGTCGATGTCGATGGGCGAGGATGTCGCTGGCAACGTTCCCATAAATTCCGCGGAATCGTAGGAGATTTATAATGGCGGCGGCGTAACGGTGGGCGCGTCGCGCATGCCGAGCGCACGCGCCTACGTGACGCGTCACTCCTGGCAGTGGCACCACCACAGCGGCACCGCCACACCGTCATATCGCACTGAGGCACCGCCCCCGCTCGCGAACTGTCACACACACTTGTCACATAGATTAGTATTGTCCCCTATATGGAACGGTGCCTTCTCTGATTGGGAACAATATGTGATAAAGAGAAGTATTAATATTGAAATCACAAGGAAGGAGTTCGTAGGCGATGTTTGTGGATCGATCCTCTGATGGGAATGGTGTGATCGAGTTGCTGATAAAGTTTTGCTGTTGCATCCATGATGTGAACATCACAAGTGTTGTCATCCTCCTTTATGTTTATGCTATTTTATTTATCAACCTGTAACGAAATTCTGCGCATGCTGCATGCTAAGTATGGTTGCATAACCGTCTTGTTATTTGTTTTCCTATACTTGCTGGTTTACCTCGCTAGTCGTATTAGATTTACATAATTAGGCCCTTAGTGCTGCTGGAACACTACTTCGATAGCAAAGATTCTGCCTCCTCCTACCATCAGATGTAAATGTGCATTGGTTCGTTATCTATGAGGACATTATGCAGATTACTATGACCACTATCATCGGATGTCTGACATCTGAGCGTGCTTTTAATTATATCATTAACACGAAGGTGGTAAATGTGGCAATTTGTATCAATGAAGCCTGTCAGGTCGTTCAATATTTGCGTTCCATCTGAACCGCGCAAAAGCAAATTGATTTCGCCTCATGCACTTTCTAGTTACTCCATTTCGTAGTGTTAGCTACTAAAACATAGTGGGAGTTTATTGACTTGCCGGCGCGGCCGCCCGGCATGCGGCAGGTTGGCGGATGTAGGTGTCCGCAAATATTAGCACTTGCCTAATTCACCAGGCAAACGCACGTTTACTTTATTACCTAATCGACTAGTTAATTTAATATTTTCGTTGTCACCTACACTCACCTTTAGGATCAACATTCCACGTTACTTAATTGCGGTGTAGGCGTAGTCATACGACATCCCACTGACTACAAGTCGTTATTATTGAATGGGACGACTGTCAACAGAATTAGAGATCGGTCCCGATCGAGGATTAAAGATAACGCGATATTTCATAACAATGTCGTCGTAGAGTTCATTGGCTCTGTTATGGATTAGTTCGGAATAACAAGGCGTTAGAATAATTTGTGATTATGACACTAGTAATATGAACCATGCGTTTAGCGGTGAGCGCGAGGTGCGGCACGCGGTGCGGGCGGCATGCGCCGGCGGCCGCGGCGAGGTCGCGATCGATGCGCGTGCGCAATATGAATGAATGAATCCCCCCCCACCTCCACACCATCCGCACGATCAATGGACCGCACGTGGCGATCGATACTGCGCTAATCTAAACTACTTACATTTCTTTATGTTATATTTAGAATGTATCTAAATTAGTGGGTCGAGGTGTGCTCGCAGAGAATGTTTATCTCACATTCCGAAGAAGAATGCCGATTCGAAACAATAGTAGAGGAAAACCGGGTTATTATTTATAATTTAATACGCAGAATTGACTAAAATACCATGTTTTCGGTGAAAATATTCAGTGATTCAAAGCAGCCAATCTGACTGCAAAGTACTTTCAATTTGTTAATCAAAATTTCTAATCTCCTATTCGTCTAGCCAGCTCGTTGACAATGGTATCAATCTGGAACACTTATCTGTCGAGCGAGTCGATCACTTGTAATTGACAGCTAAATGCCCTATAAGACCTGGCCACCATAATTGAGTGGCCGGCGATTGCCATGATACAGTTGGAGTTGCGCTCGCGCCGCGCCGCCCACGCGCCCGTCTATCTCTTCAATTACATCTTTTGGGATCTGAATTTGTTTTCGTAACAGTAATGATAATAAACTAGGCAAATGGATATAAATAAACAACATAAATGTAGATTTCTTTCATTCTGCGGTAAGTTATAGGCTCGCCGCATCCATTTCACCTTAGATGGTGATAACGGGCAGCTCCGTCTAACACTTGAATCCCTTATTGGGTAAGTAGCGCAACCATTGTGGGAGAGGCATGGCTAACGCATGGGCGCAGTGTTTTCCGGCCATATTCAGTGGCCCTTATGAAGTGACAACCATATCAAATGGTCAGATAATATCACGCCTTATTTGGCACAGGTGAGGTGGCGAGGTTGTAAGGCCGGGCATCACAAGGTTGTTTGTACCTGACGTAGGTAGTTGAGCTTAGTAATGAACGCTTAAATACTTTAGTTTTTCGAGGCAGGTCTTGTATTAATTAATACATCATCGGGGTTCATCAATTGATGAACCCCTCGATTTTCGAACCTGTAATGACATCACACAATAAAGTGAAGCCCTCATTCACGTGATGCTAATGAATATTCTATTATAATGAATCACAATCAGTTCCAATAGTATCGGAGTGTGTTCCAGGGGCCCGGGGCGCGGCGCGGCGTACGCGCATTCTACTATTGCGATTAGACGTTAATGAGTCACGCCGGATTTACATATTATGGACGGCGGAAAATCAACGAAGGCCAAGCAGCTGAAGTTGAAGTCTTTTCCATGAACCGATTAATGAGGATAAACTTTGTGATGTGGGAATGGTTTTGCAGACTTCAGAGCCGTAATTAGTTTGGTCCTGCTATTTGTTCTTTGTACGCCCTGAATTTGAATCTATAGATACAAAAAGATTGTTCTTTCCTTCTAATGCTTTTCGTCCTTCATCAATCTTGGGTACATTGACACATTCGTCATACTATTGACAGTAGGTAGACTCAAGTCAGTAAATGTCAACGTAACTTATCAGTGTAGGTGCTAATGGACACAGACGAGGCTCTGTCCGCAACATTCAATATCCGAGCCGATTTGTGCCCACCCTTCGGAATTTTAAGTGGTCTTTACTCGTAAAATTAACCGGTCCTTAATGGACCTTTTGAATGAACGGAAAGGTATTTTAAAATAAGTATTAACATCGGCCAATTTTATGACGGCGAGTAGGTTCTTCAGTCATTTATTAAATTCGCTTCGGCTCAGGCTCAATTGTTACGGTTTCATTTTCAATTTCTTGTAATAAGTTCTTACAGTAATACTTTCACTTGTTAGCAACGGGGAGTGTAGATGCAGCGCTTATGGTACTATCGAAGTTCTCAGAGTCGGGAACAACACATAAAACATCTATAGCGTTGTACTAAAGTAAGTTCACAATGAATGACCACCAGTTGTCCATTTTTAAATTGAAAGTGTCGTTAATTCACGATGAGGTTATAATTTTTGACCAAGACCTCTTAAGAGTTTTTCCAGTAAAAGAAAATTAAAAGCTCATCCTTACCCAGTTTCTTGGCAAACAAGTCAGTTAAGGCAAGCGCAACCTATCTCAAGCAAGAAACAAACACAATACAAACGCGTTGAATGACGTCCAACCTGCAACTGCAAACATCTTTAGAATCCTAAAAGGATGTGAAGACAAAAATAAAGCTGATTTAAGATCCTCTCGTCAACAAGTTGTTAATACGCTGAAAGGTATTCGTGTGAAATGGAAACAAAGCTCTGTTCAACGGCCAAGTCTCTAAACAGAGTTTAACAGAGTCGTGAAACTGTCAAATCGTCACTTGCCTAATGGGTCTCTGTCATCGAGCCGACCCCTTTAAACTGTCGTTTCCTCACTTCGAAATGTAATTTCGTTTATTTTAAGACGAATACGGGTAAGTGTCTGGTCTATTTTTGACTTGGATAAAAAATGTGTGGTGCATTTGTAGTTATGGTGATTACTGCTCGTTTTATGCGAAAGATACGTGTTATTTGCAGTACCAATTATATGAGACCTGTTATGGTGATAATCATTCTTATCCTTAGGCTATGATTGACCATTTAGGTTATTTATGGTCGTCTCTTTAGAAACAATTCAAATTCAGGCAGAAAACCTAACTGCTGGCATAGCTTTAACTATCTACTAGGAACTGTGAACTTAACACACGTCGGATCAAGTGAAAATTTGTACCACTGAATCCTTTCCCCCTTGCTTCCCAAAAGTAAAAAACTCTCAAGTGGCATACACGAAACTGTCATCATCACCGACAGCCGTATTGTTTACCCAATTCGAGGATACGAGGTGTCTGACACACATCGTGTGAAACAGAGGGCACCACTTAAGACATATCATGTCGCCGTGTAAAAAACTCACTTAAACACATCGGAGCGTAGGCGTAAAGTGACAGATGTGTTCAAGGGGTCGTGGAATGACCGGCGTTTAGTTTAACTGCTGACTTCCGCCAAACGGTCGGTTAGGTGACACATAGTCCGCATTGCCCTTGCACTTCTTACGGGTATGGATATAATCTTCTATGCGATTCATAAGTGAAGTTAATAGTGATTCATGTAATTGCTGCTATGAATTTTAAATTTAATCGCATGGTAATTTGTTTTCATGTTTTAATAAATACTTCCTTTGGATTTTCCCATGGCGGCGCTTACTAGAGGAGCCTGATGCTGCTTGAATTTCTAATGCATAGTTCCCATGAACGCTATGCAATATTGGTTGCGTTCAGGTTTAATTAATTTGATTAAGCTCTGGTATGATAAAGCTGCGTACGCGCATAGGCGTTGAAATGGGACTAGACAATGTGACAACATATGAGCATGTGAAAGTTGCAATAGAGCATTGTTGTCGTCAGATCGTCATTGTTAATTGTCGTTTTATTATTGTTTTTAATTAAATTAAATGGCGACTGGTGAATTTTGATTATGTTCGTGAAAATAATTCGTGTAGGCGGTGTTGTTTTTATTTAAAGTGCGTTTCAGCTTTTAGATGTTTGAATGTTAAATTGTTTTGTGTATCCGTGAGGTATATCGGATACTGTTTATTGTTTCCTACTCCCGTAATGCACTTAGTTTCAATATCGCAAATATTTATAACTCCGTCATCGCCTGTTCACGAAGCTTGTAAATAACGAACATATGTATATTATATACTTACTATCCGATACATCACGAGGCATTATTTTCTAAAAGTTCAGGAAGCATACTGAATAACAGATGTTTCCTTTTCATGTAGATATGTTATTTATAGGAACCTACATAATTTTTATTTATAATATGATTATGATTCTCTATTCCCGAAATTGACCGGAAACATAGAACTAATGTGAATTTTTCTCTCTCTCGTCACCCTCCCAGAAAATTGATGAGAATGTCTATCTATAAGTTTCTTTAAAATTAACTCTGTAGATAATCCAGGAGTTTACATTTTGTCATCCGTTGTTTTTCCTGGAAATAAATAAATGAATTTTCTCACACTTACTGGAATTTTGGAGATATGAATTACCGAAAACCAGAAAATTAAGTCGGTTGTTTCGCTATTTTGAATCTGGCTTAGTAAAACGCCTGTCGGTTCATCGGTCAAAGTCAGTAATCCATCAATTAACCCTGATAAGTACAGGCTGGAGAATATTAAGGCAGCCCCTGTTGGTACATACCATGCGGAACAGTCATCACCGCCTATGATAATGTCGATAGCTGCGTAACCTACATACCTACTATGTCTGGTGTAGTCATCAGAGTGTTTATCGTCATTATCGCAAATCCCGCGGAAGCACAGCGGTTGATCTCCGCAGCGCCGCGACATTTGTATCTGCTCCGTATCCTGCGGACGGAAACGTGCGGATGTTGCGTCACCGCCCGGAAATAGACGCCCTCTGTGTCACCGCGCGCGTCACTCTGTCCACGATCACACCACCACGTGAACTCTGTCTCGACAACACACTCCATCATCACCCCTTAAAACAGATCATTCCAAAGGATATTGCCGTCACTCAACAAATTTCAACGTATACAGCTACGTGCTTATCTGCTAATGTCCTTACCCAAAAAGCTCTAACAAATGAGTCGCAACAAAAAAGTAATGACAGCGATCGATCTTGCGTCTGCCTCTAGAACCCAGTAATTATTTCCAAACGGAAACAGTTTTGAGATAATCCTGTCCTACGTGTATCCGCCTGAGTATTTGCTCCACCACGACGCGACGCGCCCTTTCCTTTTCGTGCAGATATCGCGATGTTTTCCTGGACAGGACGTTGGCGCGGTTCAAAATAAAGCCAAGTTTTGACGTGGAAGCTAACGTGCGCACTAAGTTTCGATATTTATGACGGCATCGAACACTTAATCAGCGACAGGAAGATGTTAACCGTCCGCTCGTATATTAGCCCAATCAAAATATGGTAATGGCCGGCTGAGCCTGGTAAATTTACTTGCGGAATCAATTTGCCTCCTTGAAATTTATGGTCATGTTTCCCCAATTAACTGGCAATTCGGTGGCTTCGATTATTTCGCATAAAATGTGCGGGCGACTCCCGCATCCGGTGATTACGTCGGGTGCATAATTTGTGATGCGCCTGCGCCGAACTGCGCCCAGCCAGCCTACGCTTACTTGATTTTTGTTAGATAAAAAAGCGGAGGGTTCTCTGAGCTCTGTTACTGCGTACTTGCCTCATTTGTTGTTTGTTTTTAATGTCGACTCTTTTGCACCTGCACGTTTTGTATTTCATGCGGGTACCCGCTCGCCCGCCGGCCGCTCCAAATGAGATTTTGCGAGAGAATTTTTGCTTTTGTTTCTCACTAACCTGATGGTTTCCTTTTATTGTTTTATGCAAATTACCTTCATTGAATATGCATCTGATTTAAAAACATTAATATTATAAAGCTTTATGTAGGTACCTAAGATAACACGGTTGAGAAGTGTCTCATATTCATAACTCCAGGTTTTATTTTTTGCGGTGTCGGTTGGCTTACTTGTTTTTTTTTTCATTCAGATCTTTAGGTCGTTCATTGAGTGTTTACGTTTGTTAACTTATCAGATTAATCATTTAGATTGTGTGTTGGTTGCAGAGTCGGCGGGCTCCGTCAGTGTCGTCGGGCGCGTGCCGGCTACCGGATGCGCCAACGGCGACATAATGTGGCTTCTTGACGAGCCTAATCAACCTTATGAAGGTAATTATTATATTAACTGTTTATTACTCACATACACGCCTGGCATGCTACACCAAACTTAATTATGTACGAGTATATCCCTTTGCTTGTCAGTTATAATTAAAACATAACAACTTTAATATTTTTTCTGGTTATTCCAGACTGTGAGCAACTGCTATGCTTCCGCTACTACAATGGCGAGGGCGAGGAGTGCGCTGCAGAGTCGTCAGCACTCCCTACGCGGTTCAAAGTGGACCTCAAGAAGTTGCCCCTGCGGCTCAAGGAGGGCATGTCACGCAAGCGCAGCGGCGACCACGTGTCGCCCTTCTCCTACAACAACGAGAGCTTCGAGATGAACTCGGAGAACCCTCCGCGCATCGAGTTCGTGCCCGGCACCAGTCACGACATTAAACATCTCAGCGAGAACGTCAACAAATGCTCAATTAGTGCTTTAGAAAGTAACGGGAACAATCTCGAACAAACAAAATGTGATCCTAGTAAATCTCTAGTTAGTAATTTAAGCCAAGAATCTCAAAATGTAAATAGTGAATCTCGGAGTGCTACAGACTGCAGGCCCACGTCGTCGGGTGTGAAGAAGAAGTGTCCTCCGCCCGTGGACACCGGCGGCGGGCAGGCGCTTAACGGCGTCAAGAAGAAATCAATAGCTAACAGCGGGTTTGACTCGCCCACTTCACCAGGCACCGAGTATTATAAAATATGGTCACCAAAGAATCCTTGCAAAATAATGAAGTTCGTTTACGACGTGGAAAGTGCGAATGTGCCCAGTGAAGCAGAAAAGTCGCCGGTGCCACCCCTGCCGCCCAGACAGTCACACAAGCCGCTCGAGAGAATGCACGCGTTGTCCCCGCCACAGGTACCCAGACACAGAAAGCCAAAAAAATTAACAAAGCCCGAAGACGCGTTCAACTTTGAATTAATAGACACGGATGAACAATTCTTCACTGACAATAACATAACAAACTCAGCTGCTTTACAAGGAGAACTAAACGATTTCAAACCAGGAGAGTTTTATTCGGGCAATCAGATAGCTACGTCGTCAGCGGCAAGTTTTTGGAGAGGTGGCCAAAATGTTGCGCCATTAGCGACACCCGAAACTGATGGCAGCTTATGTGAATCTACAATTTCTTCGATGAAATTATCTAGGTTAAACGAGGAGAAGAGATCTAAAGATGTACCTGATGGCGCCCCGAGCGTAAGTAGGAATAAGATACTGTTTATAAAAGATATAGGTCCCGATAATTATATTACGACAACATTCGCACGGAAAGAAAAACCCAGTCCTCCCAAAGATGTGGCCGATGGAGTGAACCGAACGCCAAATCATGCCAAGTCTGAAGAGAAAGCTCAACACACGTTTTTAAATGATATTAGCAATCATTCTGAGTTTGAGGATGACAATAGGAATCAGATCGAGGAGAAAGAAATCACAATATTGAAAGGTCACAAACCTCTGACGCGACAGAACTCAGGTCGTGCAACACCTACAATGATGACGGCGTTCCTGAATTCGTCTCACGTCGATCCCCCAACAAGAGAGTTAGATAACAACAGTTCGAATGGTCAAAGTTCCTGCAACTCCTCACAGTCGACGTCACCTGTCGATGAGTCAAACAAAATGATGCCAAGCGTGGGAACTATGATGATGAACCGGAAACATTCCTGCGATTCGTCAACACCAAAGCATTCTAGCTTACCGAGGCATTTGATAAAGAACCTGGGGTGCGAGGGAACTCCGAAGCACTCGCCTCATAAGACGAACAACGTTGAGAGTCCTGTGCGGCCTCACCCGCGGGTGTTGACGAGAGTAGCGGCGTTGGCTGGTGGGGCGGTGCCGCAGTGCCCGCCCACGCCGACACACCATGCGAGAAGACCGAGGCCGATGCCGCCACCGGACCTACACCCACCTCCGGTCCAAAATGCTGAAGCAAGACTACAAGAAAACTTCGAAATGGTTGAGTTCACGAATGAACTAAGAACGTCAGAAATTAGGTCGCCGAACATGGAATTTGTGAACAGCAATCATTTCACGATAGTCCACGCGGGGCCTCCTGAAGATGTGGTGTTAAGGCGGCCGAGGCCAGTTGAGGACATCGATGACAATGACAACGCGGTAGCATCACCCACGCCTTTGAGGCACATGGCTGGTATAAGGCTACCTTCAATACCGGAAAGGCAATCAAGGCAGATGGCTTTGACGGGCGATTTTCCTGCTAATATGATTGGAGGGATTATTGAATGCGAAGAACCTTTACCGGCAGGTGGGTAATGTCTTATTTTATTGTCTATTATTATGTCTATTCCGGCTGAACTAATTTGAAAAGGTAAATTATGCTATATGATACTACTAGCGCCATCTAGCGATTCGATCGAAAACTATAATTTCAAATTTCTGTCTTACTCACGTCCTGTCAACTTATTATTCTGAGAAAGGATATCATCGGAGCCTGAGGCTTGATATCTTATTGAAGACATTGGTCTATCAGTCGGTCTTTAAAGGACATTCGACAAGCCACAGATTTGAAATCTGCCCGGCAAAGAACCGGCTTTGTTGTTCAAATTGTGAAAGATACGGCAGTGGACTTCAATTGACTTAAGTTTTTTGGTCTTTTGGTCCGTTGGTCTTTTGTCTCACACGAATGGTGTTGTCTTCCAGGCTGGGAGGCGCGCATGGACAGTCATGGCCGCGTGTTCTACATTGACCACATCAACAGGACCACCACGTGGCAAAGGCCTGGCCTCAACGGAACCACTCCAAGGTCACCAGCTCCTGAGGTGCAGAGGCGACAGTTAGATCGACGGTGAGTTTTACAACCCAATATAGGCATTAGAAATAGAGGCTTAAACCAAAACACATGAGTAATTTCTCATTTGCTTCCAATATCCAAGCACGATACTACGTATGCATCTCATCTCTAGTAAAAATACTTTTTTGATTCTAAATTAAAATATGAAAACTGTAGAATTAACATTCGACTTGAGTCGCAACGTTGATTAAATCATTGATCAATCCTGAGAATCCGCCAACGAAGCGCGATTATACTGCCAGGAAAATATCAACTTTACGATTGTTAAAATAAAGTCCAAAATCAATATACTTCAGCGCGTACCTCTATCCGCTCTTGTGCTCTTGTGGGCTATGTTTACGCCACTCTGACTAGCTCTGCGTTTTAGGCACCATTTCAATCCAAATTGGCCTTCCCATTTTAAAATTATATTCCATCTCAACAATTCCAGCTACCAATCAATCCGCCGCACGATGACGCGCACGCAGCTCGCCGAGGAAGAGGCAGGCGCGTGCGCGTCCCCGCCGCCGCCGTGCCACTCGCACGCGCACGTGGCGTGCGCCGGCGCGTCCACGTCGCGCGCGCCCGACACCTCGCACGTGCCGCACCCCGCCGCCTTCTTCCTCGCGCGACCCGACTTCTACTCCATACTGCATATGAACCAGGTATGGAAATTTTATAGTTACTCAGAAACTTAAACTTAAAGCATTCATTTCAATAAAATCAATTTAAGGCACTTCACAGGCACAAAATATTGGCCAGACTGTTAAGTTTAAAATATGGGTCCTTATAAGTAATACAATAACTACGAAAATAATAAGATTAAAAAGTCTTACAGACTGTTAGTACCTAGTTACAGACTTCACCTAAATGTGGGAGTGCAAATTGCAGTCTCCAATATGATCAGCGATTCAATCCGCAGAATTTTATATTGGGAACGCTACTTCTGGTTGCTTGGTTCTATAAACTGCAATTTTGACACTGGCAAAGCCATTTTTATGGTCAACCAGTGAAATAATGTAATGCAATTCACTCTGTTATTCACATTTTGGGATAACCAGAATATGTTAAAATGTTGACTTACTAAAATCCCTTCAGGGATCCCTCCCTTCAGGCCATGTAAAGCAATTCCAAGTTCTATAACAGAACCCATAGGTACTCTTTTCCAATACTCTTATTAAAACATCCTAACTTACTTTACAGGAAGCATCCGTCCTCTACAACGGCAACTCCACACTAAAGCACATGATCTCCAAGATCCGAAGAGACACGACCTCCTTCGAGCGCTACCAACACAATCGCGACCTGGTGTCGCTGGTCAACATGTTCAGTGAATCTGACAGGGAACTGCCGTTAGGATGGGATACCAAGCTAGATCGGAATGGGAAGGTGGGTCGAGTAACTATGTCTTACGACTAGAATTTATTATGAAGAAGTTCCGGACAACGAAAGAAAGAAAAAAAATATTACTCTTGTTAAGGCAGATGGATAATCTTGTGGTTTGAGATTAATGGTTTGGAAGGACAGGAAGGAATGATGACTCATTGAGACATGTCTGGAAGAAATAGAGTTATGAATTAGAGATTTCAGGAGTCCGGACAAATCATAATTACCTATAGTTTGACCGAGACCGCTGTTCCGCGCCTTAGATATGTGCGCGGTGAGACGGGGGGCAGTGCAAACCGCTCATTCGTCATCGCTCATGTCATTGGTCAACACTACCCCCCGCCTTGCTGCGCATTTCTAAGGCGCGGAACAGCGGTCTCGGTCAAACTATAAGCGTGTATTTTGTTTAAGGTGTGAAATTAATTATAAAGTTTTAGATCTAGTATTGTTGCACCATACTTGATAATATAGCAAAATGAAAGTGTAGTTGCAGCCAGCGTTATTTATGTTTTATGATGACAAAATTATATTCTTGGAAAAAGTATAGTACTGATTCTCTTTGCGGTCACGTATTATTACGTCACATAGCTACATGTGTTCTGGTGTGGCAGCGTTTCTTCGTGGACCACGTGATGCGCCGCACCACGTTCATCGACCCGCGCGTGCCGCGCACGGCCACGGCGGGTCCGTTCAGCCCGCTACTGCCGCAGAGACGGAGACCCGCCATCGAGCCGCCGGTGAAGATACATGCTTGCTTGCTTCTATTCAGTTTTTGTTGATTTTTTGGTTCATTTTGGTACGCCATTTCGCGCCATATGGCTTTTCATAGCACGTAGTTGAGTAGTAAATAAATGGAGTGCGCAGTTAGCGATTGTTGGCTGTTTCAATTCGAACGCACTCTCGATAACTTTCGTTAGAACTTTGTCATTCCATTTAGTTATTACACTTTGATACATACTCCCATTGGACACCATGGAAGTCATCCGGTTTCCCGTTTTATTGGACAGGATTGCTTTTTCATCAATTGTTGTAAAATGCAATCTACGTTTGTACAGGAGATAGCTATTTTATCTGAGAATAAATTGTATGGTGTTAATTCGAAGCACGACCGCAGACTTGGCATAGACGTCTTGGGTACCATAATTGGCGATAAATGGCAACATTTCTTCATTTTATTTTATTTTTAATTGCCGTTTTTTTTTCTATCGCGATGTTTTTCGTACCTTGCATGGTTTGAATGTTCATTGTTGTATCGTCTCGTTTTCACGCATGGTAATCGTGTATGTTCATTTTTGTTTGAGTTGGCTTGTGTTCGTCTAGATTTTTGACTATGCCTGTTTGGTTATTTTATTTTTGGTTATGTTGTTTTTGCCTGTAATGATTTACTTGTGGCGTATTTCTTTATTTGGTTGTTTTGAACCCATTTATTTATTTTGTTTATTTACTTGGTTATGTTAGCCCACTTGCGCAGGATTTACCGCAGAACTAAAGCAATATTCTAAGTGCATGTGGGCTTTATCTTTTATCAGGTTTTTATTTATGTTTATTTGCACTATGAGATACTTACTATGTAACAAGGAAATTAATTATTTCTGTTATGTTCTTAGGCACCAACGCCCCCTCCGCGGCCACCGCTATCAGCTGCGGACGCGCAAGTACAGAACACGCATCAAGAGATACCTGTTGCATATAACGATAAGGTAAGATTGATCACCTGTAAACGTGAGGACCTAATGACTGCGGCAGTAAATGGTGTTAGCGTTCCTAAATATTGGACCCAAAAAAAAAAACTTGGTTTTGACATCGATACGCTAAATATGAGGATTATACAGGGTGGCAGGGACATCGAGGTGAAAACTTTTACCATAGATTCAGGGCATGATTTTGAACCCCTAGCGTTGATTTTTTATAGAAAAGTGCAATACCTACGCGGTCAAAATGTATAGAACAGCTGATTTTTTTTAAATAACCGACGATAAACTTCGATGCAGGGGGTTCAGAATAGAATCACGGTACTGAATCCATGGTACCAGTTTTCGCGTCGCTGTCCCTGCCACCCTGTATAACTAGAAACAGCATTCTCGTTCCAGTTAAGAAAATTGCTATTATCGATTTGTTCGTCGTTTGTACTGCCGTGCACAAAACACATGCGAACTGAAGAAATGTTTTTATTGAAAATCCCTAACATAGCAGCTTGGTTTTATCGAATTTTGACACTACGTACATACATTTCTCGTCAAAGTAAAGCCATATCTCGTCTCAGCGCGAGATATTGTGACAACAACATTTTGTCACGTTGCGCATATTTATATTGGTGCTGTCCTGCTGTCCTGCCGGTACTCTTATATCGTGTTTCACGTCAAAAATAACTGCTTTTAATAACTGATTTTCCAGTTTTCTAAACATGTTCGTGTCCGGCAGGTGGTGGCGTTCCTGCGCCAGCCCAACATCATGTCGATCCTGCGCGAGCGCTGCGGCGGCTGCGGCGGCGCGCTGCGCGACAAGGTGGGCGCCGTGCGCGTGGAGGGCGCGCCCGCGCTCAGCCGCCACCAGAACGACGTGCAGCTCACGTGCTTGCTCAGGTCAGTGCACGTTCCTGCGCCAGCCCAACATCATGTCGATCCTGCGCGAGCGCTGCGGCGGCTGCGGCGGCGCGCTGCGCGACAAGGTGGGCGCCGTGCGCGTGGAGGGCGCGCCCGCGCTCAGCCGCCACCAGAACGACGTGCAGCTCACGTGCTTGCTCAGGTCAGTGCACGTTCCTGCGCCAGCCCAACATCATGTCGATCCTGCGCGAGCGCTGCGGCGGCTGCGGCGGCGCGCTGCGCGACAAGGTGGGCGCCGTGCGCGTGGAGGGCGCGCCCGCGCTCAGCCGCCACCAGAACGACGTGCAGCTCACGTGCTTGCTCAGGTCAGTGCACGTTCCTGCGCCAGCCCAACATCATGTCGATCCTGCGCGAGCGCTGCGGCGGCTGCGGCGGCGCGCTGCGCGACAAGGTGGGCGCCGTGCGCGTGGAGGGCGCGCCCGCGCTCAGCCGCCACCAGAACGACGTGCAGCTCACGTGCTTGCTCAGGTCAGTGCACGTTCCTGCGCCAGCCCAACATCATGTCGATCCTGCGCGAGCGCTGCGGCGGCTGCGGCGGCGCGCTGCGCGACAAGGTGGGCGCCGTGCGCGTGGAGGGCGCGCCCGCGCTCAGCCGCCACCAGAACGACGTGCAGCTCACGTGCTTGCTCAGGTCAGTGCACGTTCCTGCGCCAGCCCAACATCATGTCGATCCTGCGCGAGCGCTGCGGCGGCTGCGGCGGCGCGCTGCGCGACAAGGTGGGCGCCGTGCGCGTGGAGGGCGCGCCCGCGCTCAGCCGCCACCAGAACGACGTGCAGCTCACGTGCTTGCTCAGGTCAGTGCACGTTCCTGCGCCAGCCCAACATCATGTCGATCCTGCGCGAGCGCTGCGGCGGCTGCGGCGGCGCGCTGCGCGACAAGGTGGGCGCCGTGCGCGTGGAGGGCGCGCCCGCGCTCAGCCGCCACCAGAACGACGTGCAGCTCACGTGCTTGCTCAGGTCAGTGCACGTTCCTGCGCCAGCCCAACATCATGTCGATCCTGCGCGAGCGCTGCGGCGGCTGCGGCGGCGCGCTGCGCGACAAGGTGGGCGCCGTGCGCGTGGAGGGCGCGCCCGCGCTCAGCCGCCACCAGAACGACGTGCAGCTCACGTGCTTGCTCAGGTCAGTGCACGTACTTATACTAAACTCACGACTCAATGGGTGAGGGACCCATTGAGTAATGGACTGCTTCATCAAGAAATGCAGTGCTATTTAAAAATCTCACCGTGAAATCTTAGGTGAAGTGAGTAGTCGTCGTCCAGTGGAACGACAGCTCTCTTCATTTCATCAGATATTACAGAACAGACTGACTGGACTCCTTTAACAAGAACTGGTCCATAACAGCTTTAAATAAATGAAATTCTCTTGCTGGATCTACATCCATCAACTGCACATAATGCGCCAGAACCAGCCATATCATAAGAATTTGAAACTAAGTACGTCAGGTCGACCGGAATATATGCGTAAGTACGCGCCTCGTAGCTCTCGGCAACCCACTGAGAAAAGGGTCGCGTGCGACCCGGCGGCTGGTAGGTTGTTAGCGCGCGTAAGAACATGGAGTGATTTATCTGGTAATCTGTGCTACGGGTGCGTTTGCAGAGACGAGCGGAGCGGATCAGAGACGTGCCAGCAGGCATCGATCAATCACTTGGTTGTAGTCCGTATGGAACGTCTGCATAAGATATTTTCTAGTGTCCTGGTTGATGGTTCAGAAAGGTAAGTGGAACGGGAATAGCGAGTTGTAGCGTCGCCTACAAAGTGAATTCGGTTGGCCTGTCGGTAGGACCTCATACTATTGTTTCCATGAAGGGAACCACGCTTCTTACACATAGTCATCATCAGGATCGTTGTACCTTGTACGCTATAGCCAACTAAAAGCTAAAGTCTAATACAACAAGTGTAAAAATATTTTTTCGGACGAGTAAAGTTACACCAGCAGTAGGGACAACTGTCAAATAGTGTTATCATTCATTTTTAGTTCGGATCCTGAATTCATCTTATCTCCGTAAGTGATACAGAGTTGAAACGCCCGTAACTTCGAACGAAACTACGGTGTTCGTGATCACGGTGTAGGCCCCCAGTTCCCTAGTATCCCGCTATTTGCCGATTGATAGAGAGCTTTGACCAACAGCTCAGATTCGATAACAAACCGTAGGTATCCATTACACTAGCTCTTGTTATGGATACCTACGGTACAGCCCGATTCAAATTTAATGGCGGCTCGGAACATGAGGCGAGTTGCTGCGCAGTAACAAATTCAAGGGTCAACGGGGGTGAGGGGTGCGGTACTGCGCAGCGAGCAGCTAACTTCCGAGCCGCCATTAGCTTTGAATCGAATTATACCTCCGCGTAATTAAATGCGCTAATGATGAGTTGGCACCTTCGGTTGGCACGGTAACACGATAATTTCGATTCGACATACTTAATATTACGACAAGTTGGCAATCAATCCCAATAATTATTATTATCTAATCTAAGTGACGACAAGTGACATAACTATCGTTTCTCAATCGGGGCAGGTCCTACTACCGTATGTTTTGAACCGATTTTAGATCAAATATGATTAAAACGGGATGAAAAGATCACGGATTTTTTCATCCTGTTTCGGGAATAAAAAAGAGCGTGTATGGAATGCGGAAGTTTCACCGGCGATACTAAAATAGAAGAAGGAAAACTGACGTTTTTGTTTTGCTCGAGTAGTTCGTATTCACCTCAATAGATGGCGCTAGCCGTCTTGAATTACCATACATTCATATTGTTTTGGTCTTCTTCGAAACACGTGTTGATAATGTTGTTATAGGTTATTTTTCATTGAACATAACACAATCACGCATGCTTTACACGATGGGTTTGGCAGATGTGTGTATTCTACATTTTAAAATATACAGAATATGTTTTTAAATCGTTTTTCATACAGAATTCCGCGAAATGGTGCTAATTTATTTTTAGCCGGAGCAATTATACGGTAGCGAAGTGAACTGTAATGATAATGTCAGAAATAAATATCACTTCTGAGGAATGATTAACTAAAATAACAGTGAATTATGTAGTTATATAAGTTACTGACATAAACCTTACTTAACCGACTTATAAAATCGGTGGCAAGTTGCATAATTAGTGAGTACCTACCAAGATATGGTGGGCTAAAAAGGTCAACCGGACAAACATAATATCAGTATTACGCCTGGATTTCTGGACGGGGGTTGGCAGATATGTATAGTGCACCATAATAATAAAATCACGCCTCTATTCCTTGAAGGGTTAGGCAAAGGTGGTGGTGGTGGAGGTGGTTCGCCAGTTATTGTTTAAGTCCTATGTATTAGAGGATGAGCTTATTGCCATCTACATTTTGGAAGCTTCAACTTTCTGACTAACCGACCGACTCTTTGACAATTCAGAAGTGCCTGTAAATGGTTTAATTGAAATAAATGCTTTGAGTTTGAGATCAACCGGTCACAATTCCGAACTCGGGGCAGCTACTAGAAATACGGATGGAAAAACCCAATTACACTTTGACCGACCCGGGAATCGAACTTAGGACCTCATGCTCAGTAGTAGCGCTTGTGACCACTAGAGGCAGACTAATAACCACCATTACCGAATAAATCCCATATAAAAGGGGACAAGATTATTGCTGTTCACAAAGCTGAATATCCATGAAAAAAGATAATTATACTGGCCAACCTGGGGATCGATACCAAGGTCTCCACGGATAACATTGACGCTATCGACCAGTAGACGAAGGAGGCAGTCAGGTCAAACGGCGATGCATGAAAATAATGTATGCGATTGACAATTCCGCACTACGATATTTTTTCTATCTTCGTAACAATGGGTCAATTATTTACCAGACAGTGCATATATGTGCGTCACGTTCCCACAAAAATTACACTTCCTGTCACAATCACTGTGACACAGTTACCACCAAAAGTCAAATCCACTAATATATTTGTAATTCCATATAATTCAGTGGCACAGATCGTTACACTGGGTGCCACTCAGTCTGCCCAGTAATTTGTAGTTCACTATGCTGTTTACACTGCGTGGTATAATTAGTCACAGATTGTGAATGTATAACTGTGCTGTATATTTCGTGTCCTGATTCGCTGGTTGAAAAGTTGTTTGTTTTCTAGAGCGAGGTTTGGTGGTATTTTATTTATTTATTTAATACTTCAAGCACACAAATGTACAGAGGCAGATTTAATGCCATAGATTCATCCACAGAGGCAGATTTAATGCCATAGATTCATCCTCATACACTGACTGTAAAATTGTAAAATTTTAGGAAAATCGTCTACTTTTACAATATTTGTAAATAAGTGAGCACTATGTTTCTATCACATAATTGCTGCTGTGGAGTTTGTTGCGCCACTTCTTCTTCCCAGCTAAAGCACTAGGAAGTGGTGAAGGGTGGGCGTTTTGGGGGACTGTCTTAATTGTCTAATTTGAATTTTGAACTTTTGAATTAATTGGTCTGTTATTGATTCATTTTTAATTCTTAATTCTTCTAACATATTGTGGTATAGTAATTTTATTCCTAGAATATGCACATACAATATTTTGTATAAGTACATTAGTTATATAATTATATAACTAATGTACTTATACAAAATATTGTAAAACATTTTAAAAGAGTAACGGTGGAGTTTCTTGCCCATTCTTCTCCATGCAAAAACTCCCTTTTGGAAGGGGCGACTAGAATCAATTTTTTTTTTTTGTAAAGTTTAACTTTCAAAAGTGCCTTATAAGGGCCTATTTGAAATAAATAATTTGACTTGACTTTGACTTTGAGGCATTTTCTACCAGTCAACCTTTGGGTGATGCAGAGATAAACAGTGGTAGGTGCAATAGCGAGAATTGAGGAATAAATATAAAAATAAACATATACCTATTAAAAATATAATATATACACCTAATTATGTATAAATAAATATAAGCACAAATAAATACACATAAATATACTAAAACAAGTAAGGCAAAGAATGGAAAAACACTACCGTTGTGAGTTATATTTTCCGAGGCTTTTAAGTACATAGAAATAATTTCTGAACTTTAGTTTGGTTGATGCTCAAAACCGAATTCGATTAAGATTTACGGCCGAACCCAATAACCTATTTTCAGTAAAATACAAATCGCTATTGATGGTAGACAGTATTATTCTATCTGTCATTAAATATCGTCCCACAATTCCGTAAGATTCCTTATTCTCTGACAGATTATTGAGACGTTAAAACCATAGATAGATAGGTTTGTCTATCTCCAGTTTAACAAAACTAGTGATAGATAGGTTTTTGGGTTCGGCCGTTAATTCATCATACTACCCTTTATTTGGGATCAGTTAATACTTATATTCCTTCCATGTTTCCTTATCAGCTCTTAATTAATTTCTAGCCACGTTATCTTTAACATAATCCATTCAATATTTTCTGTGGTATTCCTGTTGTCTTATAAATAAATTCTAGATATCTATGCATCTTATCAATAAACGATAAATCATTATCATTTCTGTATCTTTTTACAACTCAATGAATAACAAAGTATTTTCCATTCATTCAGTCTTTGTAATAAAACCCACTGAATCTATTATTGTTCTATGATAAGTACTAATTATCTTTGCATAATAGTAAGTAATAATGCAATTGTATGATGTGATCGCGCGACCACCAGCATAACTGATAATACAATTATTTACAGAAAATAGTTGTTTATTTTACAATATTAAGTCTTGCTAGCACATGCCTCTATGTGTTGTTTATAACAATATGTTGCAGCTAGAAGAATATTAATTCAGACTTTTTAAAAATATCAATTTTTATTAAGATCGTGTACACACTTGAGGTATGCAATGCGCGATAAAGATTTGAATTGAATTGGTCACTCAGTGGAATTTATTTTTATTCTGCCTGTCACACACAGGCTTATTGAAAACCGATAAAACTGCAAATGTCTCATATTTTTAAGCCAACAAGGAATGGCAATAAAGTTGAAAATATACGGGATGCCTTTATAATTTAATGTTGCTACTGCGCAAAGCCTGAAGAGAAGTATTTTATAATAGTTCCTACATTACGCATGCGCGGCTTTGCGGTTGACCGACAGACGTGCGTATTTATAAAAATCCTTATAAACAAAACTAACAAGCAACTATGAACTTTATGTGAAATTAATAAGGTCCATTTTAATTTTACACGGTAAAACCCTTGTACATGTAATAATTAGGAGTTATTATTGTCAGGACTGTCGAACTAAAATTATATGTTTTCATTTGAATAGTGAACGGCATATTATCTACTCAATACTGTCAATATTTTAAGTATTTTAATGTACCAGACTTCATGACTCACTGCACATATAAATTATTCTAAAAGGTTATTGCACTTTAATCGAATTTGTTTATACTTATTGAATGAAGGTTAAATACAAAAACGTTTACATAACGAATGATACGAATCAATTTCCTTCATTCAAAAGCAACATTCAATGATCTTGCTGAGAAAAAATAAATAAAGAAAGACAAGAAAGAAAGAAAGAAAGTTTTTTTTTTTTGCTGTAGCGTCTCCAATAATTATCCAGTATTTTAACTTCGTATAAAATATGTAATTTTATAAATCTCTTACGAAAATAAATGTTAAAGGATAAAAAAGAAAAAATAACAATAGAAAGAAAATTAAAGCCTGTCTGTTTATTCTAATGCTTTTCATGATACCATTTAAAAAGAAAAGAAAAATAAATTAAAATAAAATAAATACTTATCTCTCTAATGCCTTCCATCCTAATACATCTTCATACTGTCAGTTCAAGAACCACTTCCTCTACCTATTATTTCCTTAGTGGAAGTCATAAATATGTTATGGTAGGTCTGCCTTAGTTTTTGCCTCACGTCTCATACCGCGGCCTGTTATTAATGATTGCAAATTAATCCTTGCGCCTAATTCTAGGCTACACGTATGATGCATTATTTTTTACAAAACCTATTTTTCACTAACCATACAATTCACAACCCTATCTTCATAAAAATAAAGTACAATTTGCTATGGCAGTAATCCTTACGCCTAACCCTAGGCTACACGTACTATCGAAGAACTTCATATCGAAGCAGTTTGAAAACAAAATCCTGTGAACACGATGACCATATCTGTTACCGCCCCGCTTCTATGGCGGCCGAGCGCTGCAAGCAGAAATAGTCCTTATGGTGTATAGATATGAACTTCTTCGATGGTACCTATAATGCATTATTTTTTACAAAACCAAACACCTACTTTTCCACTAGCCACTGAAATTAAAACTCTATTTCTTATGAAATAAAGTTGATTTTCGTTTGGAAAGCAATGTATTAGAAGCATTTGTTCCATGTTTCGCTGATTATGTACTGCTGTTAATTACAATGGTTGCAAGTACTAAAGTAACTCGCTTACATGATGTCACATTTGATTTCAACTGGATGTGTCATGCTTTCAAAGGGGGAGTTCTAGTAGTCATCGTTAAATTGGTACTTTGGATGTGGTTTAGGTACGTATACGATAGTAATTATACGGCAATCATCTGAATCATACTCATTTTCACTTCAGTGCGGAGATGACGTGTGTAATTGGAAGTAGTTACTTTAAGTCCCAAAGCGGTAAAACTACTGCTGGAACTTAGCTTACACCGTTTTTGCATATTTTTCTTTTTTTTTGATAATTTAATCCTCTATTATTTTATAAAATTGTCAGTAATAAAATAACCTGAATTCTGAAACTTCTAAATAAATGCGTAAGCTGAGTGAGTTACAAATAGTACTCACACATTTCTCAAACTAAACTAGCAGCTAATTATTTGAAAGCGCAACCAGTTCGTGTAACAGGGTAATTTAAATCTATAAAAAAGTTATTGCAGGCTCACGATGATTTTGTTACAATAAGCCTTCTGGTGCTTAGTGCTTAGAACGTGATCTAAGCACAGGTTTTGCGTGAATCCTACGCATATTTTCCCTAAACTTGTCTCTTTTTTTAATTTTGTGTTGTTTTTTTGCGTCATGTTTACCGCAAATAAACGTATTTTCTTTCTTTCTTTCTAGATAATCCGGACTATGAATAAAAACAAGCATTAAGAGAGCACCGAACTTTTGCGTTCGTTTGATCCCTTGCTGCATCGTTATTACTTAACCTTTAGTTATGCAATTAATATGTAAGATATTTAAGGATTCACTCTATACATCATACCTACACTTTAGAAACACGATTACTTGTAGTTTCCTCTATGGAAAAAAAACCAGATTAATCTCTAAAAACAACATAAACCCTTAGTACGGCGTAAATACTTCACGGAAGGTCATCAGTTTTTTAATATTAACAAAACTACATGTTTTCGAAAACGTAAACATTTTACATTTTCAAATGTGTATTTATTTTAATAATACGAAGAAAATACATAAATTAGCGCGCGAACCGCCGATTCTTTATCCCGCTCTATCCCATTCATTAGCGGCAAAAGCTCGGTGCGCCCTTAAGAGGGAACAGGGATGCGATTCTCCATACAAATGTATTCCCCTTTTTTCTTCCTGAATAATGCCTCTAGAGCATTCATTTTTTTTCCTAAAATCAAGGTCTGTAGACACGTCCCTGTTGTTTCCTTTTTTTCAGTAACTTATTGGTAAAGAAAATATGACCCTCCAAAAATTACAAAAAATGACCCATTTTTACCGCCGTGATTAGAGGACTACCAGACAAATTCTAAAAGTTTTGAACATAAAAGAAAATGATAAACCTAGACATACTTTTTCTTTTAAAAATGTTATGTAAAAAATAATTGAATCGGCTCTGTTTTCGAGGAGAAAAAAGGGGAATACGAAACGTCGATCTCGTCAATATTTTTTGTGATATAATCGGTCTGAGCTGCAGCTGTCCCTATCGCACTCTAAGGAGGCAGACTTGTGGTAAGAGGACAGCAATAGTTTCTTCAAATTCCTCGCAGCCCCCGTTCCCTCTTAAGTGCTTGAGCAAATGCAGCTTTTAGAATGCACTATGCATTTGACTGTACCGTTATTGTTTCAAGGATGGATAGGGTTGCCCCGTGAACGTTTTTTTTTATCATTGTGTTTAATTTTGCGTTTTATTTGCTACTAGATTTTAGCAAATGTAGATTGATTGGTTTGGTAAATACATACACATCTGATAGAAACTTTTAGTACTAAATTACTTCAGTAGTAAAATAATTCTTACATTTCGTTCTGGCCTAGGTAAACAGTAAATAAGAAAATTAAATAAAAGGACTAAACTGCAAATATAAGTAACAGGGTGGTAAAATACAAGGTCATATTTAATTAGCTAGCGAAATCCCTCAAGCGTGATTAACGATATCTTAACATCTAAACGAACAAAAAAATGAATAGATCATTTCTTTTTAAGTCAACGACCGCAATTATTGTAAACACGGCTACATAAATCAAGCTATACATTTCCAGTATAAGCTGATTTCCAATTTTATAGGATTTCCGTACAATGAGAGGTCAGCTTATACTGGATATGTATAGCTTGATATGTAGCCTAGTACTTGCGAAGTTTGGAAAATCAGTTTTTTCTGTAATCTTCACATACGTCGTATGTATCAAAAGATGATAATATCATAATTCAAGTAAATACATGTACTATAGTGGTCACTGACCCCAAAAATAAATGATACAATCTTTACTTTTCCGTTTTATCATGTTTAGATATCGATACTCGTAACGTCTGTGGAGTTTCGCTAAATAATTAAATTTGACCCTGTACAAGTAACAAGATGGTAAATGGATTTTTGAGGCATTGAGGTTGTCTCAAAAATCTGACAACTGAAGGAACACGGGTGGGTTTTAGTCAGTAAGAGTCTGACACGCCCTCCCGCTCCACCCAGAGCGGGAGAAGTTATTTGATAATTTCCCACCGAAAAAAAAAAAAAAAAAAAAAGGCATTGAGGTTGTCATTAGCTAGCACGAAATTGTTTTATATCATTCGTACCGCAACACAAATTCAAAACTTAAGATTCCTAAAATCAATCTTACATAAATGTCATTGCCGATAACATCAAAAATTATTGCGTTCTATTACAACCACAAAAAAGAAAGAAGTGGCGACATTTCGCGAAAAAAACAAAAAAAAATTATATCTCAATTACCTACCGTGACACCTAAGGCACAGGTTTTTTGGTTGAAAACTAGAATATAACGCTCCCTATCCCTAAGAAAATTTTGTCGGTCCTTCTACCGAACATCCTGTATATCTGTTATCCTTACGTCTGACAACCCTGCACATAATTCCTTTTGTATCCGTTAGGTCTACATACCCTTTTACAAACGAAAATACGTTGGTAAAAATCTGGGTCATTTTCCGTAACGGGCAATAGAAACGAGATAGACAATATCTATGTGATTTTAAAATTAATTTATGTATGAATTCGTTTATAATGTTTCTGCCTTTGTTTCTACTTTCCCGGAGTGCTCTGAAACGTGGGAGTAATACGATACGTTGTACGCGCTCAAACTCAAACTCAAAGCATTTATTTCAAATAAACCAATTACAGGCACTTTTGAATTGTTAAGGGTCGGTCAGTGAGAAATATGAAGCTAGTCGCCCATTCCAAAGCGTAGTAGATACCTATGGAAAAGAACGGGCAAGAAACTCCACGGACACTCTTTTAAATAAAAAAATGGTTACATAATATTGGTTACATCATTCAAGTTGAAGTTATACATGTGAGAACGATGCAAAACATTAAAAGCGTCCGTTAGAATAGGTAATAGGTAATAGGTAATACGGGCTGGTTTCCGCAACTCCACGTCAAAGCGCGTATTTTGCGTACGGGTGGGAAAAATCTGTTATTCGATCCACCCCAGCTCCTCAAAGAAGGCCAGCAACGCCTTGGTGTTACTGGCAATCTCGCGTAGGGTACCTGGGTTACCGAAGTACTTTGCCCTGTAAGTGGCGACCACCGGGCAGTTTAACAGCACGTGAGCTGCTGTCTCGTCGTCCTCCATGCAGGCTCTGCAGAGCGGACTGTCTGTAACTCCTATGACAAAGAGGTGTTTATTAAATGACCCATGGCCAGTTATAGCTGCAGTAACCGTACGCAGCTGCTGTTTAGTTAATCGGAGAACCTGTTTCGTGAGGCGGCCATCGATTGAAGGCAGTGCCTCCTTAGCCTGCCTGCACTCACCTTGGTCCGACCATAGTTTGTGATGCTGATCCCTAGTTCGTTTCCTTACCAGAGTGCGTAGGTAGCCGAAGGGGAGTGGTACAATGGGTTCGGGCCCCACTGGTGCCATGTTCGACCCCCTTCTAGCAAGTTCGTCGGCTGCATCGTTCCCCAGCGAACCGCTGTGTCCTTTGATCCATTGAATGGTTATGTTATTGAGGTCACCCACCTGGTTAAGGTTCTGGTGGCACTCGTATATCAGCCCAGAGTCCACAGTGTGACTTTTCAGCGCTTGCAGAACAGCCATGCTATCTGAGAGTATACGTATCGAGTGGTCCTTAACTTTCCTAGCCAGAATTGCTGAGGCGGCAAGAGAAATACCCAAGCACTCGGCCTGGAACACTGTGTTATGGACTCCCAATGGTGTAGCTATGTGGATGTTGAAGTCCTCTGAGAAGACTCCAGCACCTGTACCACTACCTGTTTTGGATCCATCCGTGAAGATGCGCAGCTCTGTTGGGCGCAAACCCTCACATCGGCGATCCTCGTGAAGTTGGATTTTGTATTTTTTATCGAAGATAAATTGTTTAGGTACCCGGTCATTGATGGCTTTCGTAATGGGGAACTCCATGCTGAGTCCCTCAAGCAGCGCGGTGTGTTGTGTGTTTCTCTTACCCCAGAGATTTACTGCATTTAGACGCACTGCCGCCATCGTCGCTTCCTGCTGTATAAACAGGTGCAGCGGTGGTAGTCCCAGCAAGGCTTCCATAGCTGCAGTCGGAGTAGTTCTCATGCAGCCCGTGGTCGCCATGCAGGCCAGTCTTTGCATGCGTTGTAGTTTACTGGAGGCTGTAACCAGCTGGGTGCGGGGCCACCAGACCACAGCCGCGTAGGCTATCATGGGGCGGATCACTGCGGTGTACAGCCATAGTATTATTTTGGGGGATAGGCCCCACTTCTTACCTATCATTTTCCTGCACTGCCAGAAGGTGATGCAGGCCCTGTTTAGCTTATTGTCTAAATGACTACTCCAGTTTAACTTACTGTCTAGAGTAACCCCGAGGTACTTGACTTCGTTGGCTAACTGAAGCTCTGTATCGAACAGTTTGGGCAGGCGGAATGGGCCCAATGCTCGTTTATGGGTGAACATGACTAGTTCAGTTTTAGAGGGGTTCACCGATAGATCAAATTCCCTGCACCAATTTTCTACGATACGTAGTGCTTGCTGAGTGAGGTTGCAGATCGTTCCCGTCACCTTCCCCGAGACCAGGATTGCGAGGTCGTCTGCATACCCTATTGTGTAATACCGATTGGCGTTGAGTTTGGTGATGAGGTCATGACCTCGTCCGTTAGAAATAAAAATATGAACTAATTCAAACATTAAATTAAAATCGCCCTGGCAGCTAAGAGATGACCAGTCCCTACTGACGGCGCCCGTTCACGAACATGACGCATGGATTAGCACCATTCAGCTCAACCATTTTGAAGGGAGCTAAATGATCCAACACACGCGCCACCGCCAGCGAGACATTAGAGTGAGCATGACATACTCTCAGCCGACAGGGCACATTCAAGTCACGCTCTACCCGGAGCGGGTCGCGTACGGACCAATCCGCGAACAATGAAACAATGTTCTAGCGCCTCACGTGTGTCTCCTTTCCGGGAGCCCGTACGGCTTCCGGACAGCTGTGAAAACAGCCTTAAATAATCGTTCGTGCGAACGAACCTAGGTCTACTTGTAGGTTGTAAGTACTTACTGTCGATCAAATAATTTAGAACAATTTCTGAAAATAAATATCAATTACAATAATCATTTTCGATTTCGTTTTCAAAATTACAAGAGTATCAGGGTAAACAGATTAAACTGAATAAGTACCTGAGAGCCAGTTTCTCTAAAGAAAATTATCGCAAAATTAAAGCGACGATAACCGACTTTGAATGATTTTATATTGAAGATCACGTCTAAACGAGTATAGTGTTAATGACTTGGAAAAAATATATGTTAAATTAGAGCATTTTCTTAATGACTTTTTATAGGAATATTTTAGATTATGTTAAATACATATTATGTGTTATTAATTTGTAAAATTAAGTCTAACATGGATAACAAACTGAGAATCACGCAAAATCTTTCAAGCGTATTTTTCTAAAACCTTCACCATTTTAAAGATACTTCAATTATCCATCTTTAAGTATACGTGTTTTATTAAAATACCTTTTGTTTTGTGTATAATAAATTAATAATGCGTCTAATATGGGGCAGCGCTCCTTGATGGGCGAGTCCTATTACTGGCTGGACGTGCGACGCGGTGCGTGAGCTCAGTACAGAACACGCAAGCTAACCACTCAAGGTCACTGGCATATATCTGAGTCTTAAGGGACTTGTCACCCTAGTTGCGTTCTGCGTCCTGCGGTCACCGAACTCGAACATTTATGTTATGTTATGTTCGATTTGACAGGACCGTAGGACGCAAAACGCATTCAGTGTGACAAGTCCCTAATGTGAATAATTTTCGTTTGAGAAGTAAGGCCCTAAGTCTCCAGAAATCAGGGATAATTCCACCATTGCACAATTATAATCAGCTTATTATGTTCCCATTGCTGGTACAGGCCTCCTCTCTTCGACAGGGAGTGGGCTGTTGTAATTTACGACGCGGGCCCAGTGCGGGTTGGTAGATGTCACATGTCGTCGAATTTTTGGTTCTAGGACATGCCGGTTTCCTCACAATGTTTTCCTTCACCGTTTTGAGATCAGTTGTGATGAAATTATTTACACAAAGTAAAGCGCCTGCTTGGGTTCGAACCCAAGACCTGCAACTCGTAAGTCAGTGCCGTTACCACTTGTCCACCACTGCTAAACCTCCTCCAACTCCATTAAGTTTTTCGGGGAATTCAATTAATAGTAAGTAGGTCGAGTTACTGTAGTAGTTATACTTCCAAACATACTATCGTTTAACCTAGAAACTCGACATCCATTTAAATAGTCAGCTTTCTCATCAATCGTAAATGTCATCCATTTATCGTTTACCGGCAAGCGAGGCAACACAAAAACCTAATTGTTTGGAAACAAAAGAAATGCTGATAGTAGTAACACAACAGTCATTAGTTGTAGAAGAGATAGAAAGACTACGCGTTAATTAGTATAGTGATACGAAAGGAATAGTTTCGCAACTTACCGATAGATAAGTAGACAGTAGGTAGTATGTAAAGGCGTAGTAAATCGTTTTTTTTTAAGTGAAAACTTCTTTAGCGGCGTTGTGCACTTTTTTTGTGATGGGTAAAAAATGTTAAACTCGCGTCAGGACATGTGACCTGATCGAAAATTCGTAAGACGGAGGGAGAGTAGACCGCGCGGCGTAGGAGAGGAAGTATCCCTCTCTCTTTCTACCGTGCGGCGAAAATGTATGCCTGCGCCTGCTGTTTCGTTTAGGCGGCGCTTGCGCGAATGTTCGTGTGTGCTTGTGTTACAGCGTGCAGTCGTTGAAATTATGGATGGAAGTTGATTTTTCTGAGGAAGTTGATGTTTACTGATAATTTAAGCAATTCGTGCAAAGTTATTCCCTAACCATTCTAAAATATCAAAATGCACAACGTTAATATTCAAGTTTTCACTTCTGCCAGCACTCCCGGAGTGCAACCCGTTTTTTTTTTCATTCGTCATGTTCTTTATTTGAGTCATGTTTACGGCAAATAAACGTTTTTTTTTTGGAAAACAAGACATCCAATTGATAGAAGGAGGTATTAAATTAGAAATAGAAATTATGGTTCTGAAAAGCAAAGCGGTGCTTCAAAGCGCTTCTGTGTTGCAAGGCGCTACTCAAATTGTTGAAGAGAGCTTCGCGTTTCTAAAAATACTTTCTTGCAATAAATACATAGATGTAAATAATGTACCCAGTGACACTAGCGTAATAAAACCCTTCATTTTCATACCCCACTCGTTAGGTTAGGAAGATTTTTTTTTTTTAACTTACCGTTTGGCGCCAAATTGATTTTTATATACCCAGTGACACTCGCGCAATAAAGACGAATCTAACGACATATCATTCATCAAAATCGCTCCAACCATTTAGTAGTTACGAGGGAACATAGCGACGGACATTCATACATACATACACACATGCATTCATACATACAGGTCAAACACATAACCCTCCTTTTTTGGTTTCGCCGCAGTCGGGTAGTAAGTAAGACAAGTTGAATAAGTAAGACGATTTTAAATAGCTTTTACATAAACATTTATAAACAAGCAGTTTCGCATTGCGACAGTCCAATGGTTAAACGACGCCATAGTTAAAGTCAGCGGTGTCACGGCACTCATATAATTGACAATGTTAATAACATTTTAACAACAAAACCGCTTCGTTTGTATATCCTTGTGTCGGTTTGCACAGAACGGAATTATAGAATTGCAGTAACAAGGCCCCGAACAATAGAAATGATGTATTTGGGCAGAATAAACAAACGAATGGATGTTTAAGAGTATGTTCAGATTCTGGTATAGTTGGTAATATTTGCATTTGACTACCTATGCTACACGAACGGAAAATAAACATGTCATAATTTCTGTGATGTATAAAGTGCAGTAAATATCCCTAAAAGTTGTGTTCTATTTTACTTTGTAGGTTTTCTTTTGAAATTTTAAGAACACCATGTTGAGCTAAGCCCTTTATCACATCCACATACATTTTTGTAACATCGGTACCATTTACCTAATAATTGACCCATTACTCCCATTAGTCAAAGTTCCAACTCAATCTACAGTTTACACTTAGCATATCTGAACAAGCCTTTAAGATAACACGGGTTAATAATATTTGTTTATGCCATTATCACACCTAAGATCATTTGTTGAGGCATAATGTGTTCGATAAATGAGCTCCCGAGTTACCGGAGCATTTCAGGGTTATCTCTTAGTGTCTTGATGATAACAAAAGAAATGTATGAGCTGGTGATGACCTGATGACCTTTGTTCTTGGTCATCTGCGAATTAGGGTTATATTTGTTTAGGTTTAGTAACTATAGGCAACTATGTTGTTTACGTGTCGCGTGATCGAGTGTGTGGTATTGGGTGCAGTAGACCACCCTGTCTAAAATTATATTAGTGGAACAAGGCTTTAACTGGTAGGGGTTATCATCATTCATTGACATCAATTCAACTATAAACTTATAACTAATAGTTAGTTAGATGTAAATAAATGATTTTATGAGACAAGACAGCTGTATTAACGGTTAGGTACCTCATTACCTTCCCCTTTGAAAGAAAGAAAGAAAAAGTATTTATTGGGACAAGCACAGGAGATCGTAATTAAACTAAACACACACTCACTAAAAATAAAAATAGAAAAAACAAACAGAGTAAAAAATCAAAAAGTGGAAAGTCCTGTGCGAGGCCAAAAGGCTCCTATCTCAGCATGATGCTGCGACATTTAATAAATACAATTTGCGAAATACAATGCTTCAAATAAGACTCAACTTCGAATTTCAGACTCGTTTATCAAGTCAATAGTGGCAATATCCTATCCTATACTATTAAATTAGCAATATTTGTGTGTATATATATTTGTAATCAAATGGCTCTAACGATTTCAATGAAAGTTGCAATATAGGGGGCGAAAAATTCGTTTTCTCTATTTTCACAGCCTCGAGAATGTGATACAACGTTGGTATACCTGGACGATATGTTTATCTATTTTCACCCCGAACAGAGCTCGGTCGATCTGGTACTAATAATTTATAAGATACACCAGTTTTTGTATTTGATCATTGTCTCGATAAGTTTAATATTCTATAAGCCTTCCAAGAAATATAACTTCTAGGTTCGTGCGTCGTATATTTATGATGAGGTCCACAGTTCGACGTTTATGGAGCATAAATATCGAAGTATCTAATGAACAGTCGGGTCCAAAAATACAATAAGTAGGCAATATTTTTGAAATTAAAACTTCTTTGGGCTCGTTGAGCGATTTTTGGTAGGGGATAAACATGAATTCACGTCACCTTGCGCCGTAGTGCTTTAATATAGAAGATAGATGGCGCTAATACAAGTTTTAAGTTTTTTTTTCTAAATTAATATCAAGCCTGTGTGACCTGTGTCTAATAAGCGGATATAAATTAAATAACTCATTTTATAGACAGACTTATGTGAAGTTATGGGCAATAAGGAAAAGCTGTCTGTTTGTGTACTGACTTTTCTCGAGAAATACTGAAGAGCTACAATATTTATTTGTGTGTTCGAACTACTAAACAACTGTGTCCTTGTTTCTCAATGGTAATCAAGAATAGCAATAACACTGCGTGAAATGAAATAACATCGTCCAATCTTGTGGCCAACAAAATTTGAATCACCATGATTCTTTATTTTTAGTTTGATCAAGTTTGCCTTTGATTAGGAAATGTTAAAATAACCAATTTAACGTAAAATTAGCACTCAATAGAATCGTTTTGAAGTCGACTGTATTAAACCAAAAATGTTCGCATTTCAAGGTCTCTTGCTTGACAAAGGTTTCAAATTCCAAGTAGGATTTTAGGTTATTAATTTCAACAATGTTGACAGCTCAAGATCTTTTGACAGCTTTTAATTAAACATGTTTCTGAGAATTCAAATTAATTCATAGTTCGCAAATGGCAAAGGACAAAAGTTTATTTTGCATCAGAAAATTAATTTTAACTGGATTCAACAAAAGAAACGAAGTAAGGATATAAAGCAAGTTATGTTGCACAAAAGCCCAAAACTACTAACAGTAACGCCATAAATCTAGAATAGAATATATCTAATCTTATTGTACCTACAATCTAACGATCTATGGTAATTAAAACGTTTGTAGTGAATTTACTTTCTTTCAAACTGTCTATTTTCACCCGGTGCGCGTGCGCAATGTTTCCATTTGCATTCAGAATCTGTCAGACCGTAAACACATTCATTTTTTTAACGTATACGAGGCATGAATTTATCACTATCAATCATAGATCCCAAACATGAAACCACTTCCAATGTAGGCAGATTTTGAAAACCTTTTTCGGATTCTGCCTACATTGGGAGGGGTTTTCGTAAAATATTATTAAGTTAGAGCTTATAAATATATAATCGATAATCTGGCTCTAGGGACCTCTGGTCGAAACGGTGCAATAAAACGGTAGCTATAGGTATTAATGTTATTTATAGATATGTATAGGTTATTTATTAAGGTGGATCCGCAGTTGCAGCCCGTGTTTTTTTTTTTTTAACGTTTTGTTGTCCCATTAAAATAGATGGAAAAACTTTAAAAAATCATTCAGACCACCAAAATAAGGACAATGGTAAAAACAATATAAGAAAAACGCATTAGATACTTACAAGAAAAATAAATCAGCTAACGAAAATACACTAAAAATGTTGGTTACCGAATGGCATTTATTATTTTAGGTCAAAATAAAATCACTTTAATCAGTGTTTTTTTTTGCTTGGATATCTTTAGTTAGACGTACTGAACGCTGTGTTAAAATTTGTCCATCTATTTTAATGGGACCTTATATATTTTTTCCACAAGAAATTTGTTCAACAACCTGTCTGACCTGATTGATTTTCGCGGGCTGCGACTGCGGATTCACCATAAGCTATGTTAGTAGGTAAGTACGACTATACAAGGTCATTTTTTTATATCCCATAATTCTAGGGTATTAATGAGACCATGTCAAAGAATCAACTAGCATAAAATTTATGTTTTTATATTTTAGATAACTTACCACTAGACTCTCAATGTGCGTATTTAAGTTTCATTGATAAGTACGAGTAAATCATTTTAATTCAAACCAATGATTCATATTTTAAAGCTAAGAAAATGCGACGAAATCATATTTTCTTTTTATGAACGAAAATAGTCTGTATTAAATGTTTTTTATTTTTTTATATTTCACCTAAGGATTTTTTACATAAATAATCGTGACTTTGTCGAATTATTCGGAATGAAAAACAAACTTGCTATCAAGGACCCATACACACCCAGTAGTTATTTTTTCTGTCACTTTTGAACATGTCGAGGTTTCTTATACCCCATGTGGATAATAGATAATTATGGTGATTTACTTTTGCTCGCCGCCAAGGTGTCCAGATGCGAGGGAAATATCTTTTCCACACCCATTTCCGTGTGGAAACATTCAATTATAAGTATGTAATAAAGTAAATATTTATTAACATATCTCATTAATATTCGCGATCAATTTCCATGGAACCATGTCCTTAGACGGACATAAATGAGTAAATTTTCCAACATAGAAATAATTTAACGCGAACACTCGACGCATATGGTTAGCAAGTGATTCATTGTGTGATTATGGCTTTAGGTTAATTAACTTCGTTAGTTTGCGTCGCGAAATATCTTTGAAGCCTTTTAGAGAGCCTTAGCGGAAAGCTACTGGGGAACTTTACGTTGTTAAGTAGCTGAGACCGTATTATTACGTTTTAGAACCATCCATGATTCAGCTGCCTCCGGTTAGTCTGGAAGCTAACCCCAATATAGTTAGGAAAAGGTTTGGTGGATGATAATGAGAATCATGATTTTTACAGTGTGAGAGAGAGATGCAGCTATACAGAATGGATACCATCATCTCTTTTTCGCATCGGGACAATGTTGGTTTTAACCATGATAGACGCACAGTAGGCCAGACGTCACTGGTAACTCTTTGACGTTGAGCTGCCCTAGTACGGGGTTTCATTCAATAAAGCTCGACAATCATTCTCCATGGGTCACCATAAACAAAATCACGTTACTTAGGATGACAATGGGTAAAAAAGATCTTGGTGCCATAAGTAGAGCCATATGGAAAACCTCAGCGGAAAGCTACTGGAAGGGAGAAACTGGGAATTTACACGGTGCCACAGTACCCACTTCTTGAGTCATTCTCATTTCACAAATTATCGGTTGTATGGCGATTAAGTTTGATGATTATGTGGTGGAATTTGAAGGTGGGTCGGAAAGGTTCATTTTTTACGCTTCAATGGAAGTTGCCATTCGTAAGACGTTTTTTTGCGTACGATTCTCAAATGAATCGAAATCTCTCGGATAGGAATATTTTTAAGCGAGTAACTTTTATAATAGATACAACTTTTGCGTCATTAATAAGATATCTGAATTTAATGTCTGTTTTACAAAATAAGACATATTGGGATTAGGTTTGTCATACACCGTTAGCAGACGATTCTTCACAGTTCCGTATTTGTCTGTGGCTGGCGGATTGTATAAAATATCCGTGATATGTTGAACTGTTGACTTGCAACTGCTGTAACACCTTTCGGTATTTCTGATCATCCGAAGTCTTCAACGGATCCACGACGGCTTCAGATTGGATAAACCAGGCTCGTGGAATCTCTCGCCAAAACTGAATGGAAACTGCAGCCAAATCGACTTCGGGGTTCATCGTCTTGCTTCCTTCGGCTAAGTTTTCTTGCGGCATTATGATCAAGTCGGCGTCACCAGTTGTTGGTATCAGAAGGTTTATTTAGTAAATGAGAACAATAATTTTCTACAATTCGTGTATCATTTACTAAATTCTTCTGATCCCAACACACAGAATCGATTGATTGATTGTTTAAATACATATGCTCACGCCTTTTCCCATGGGGGTACGGTAGGCAACTACAGAACGCCACCTGCTACGATCCTTACATACCCCTTTTGCTGTTTACGTTCAAAACATTTTTTTTTTTTTTGGGTGGGAAATTATCAAATAACTTCTCCCGCTCTGGGTGGAGCGGGAGGGCGTGTCAGACTCTTACTGACTAAAACCCACCCGTGTTCCTTCCGTTGCCTTTACGTTGCCAGGGGCCACGGTATCCCTTTCGGACTTTCCCGCAACCCCGGCAGGCATCGGTCCTATCGGACCCCTTCACTTGCTGACATCTCTTTGAGGCGCGCGTGGAACACAACGCGCCGTCGACCCGGGCCTGGTCCTTATCGGACGGCGAGCTACCCATTGCTCACCGTCCGCAAGCCCGCGCCTACGGTGGCCGGGAATCGGCCTGCGATTCCCGACGCCCAGGGCGTCTCCTGCGGCGGCTAGGGGCGTGAGGGCGCGAAATTTGCCTCTCCCTCACGCGTTCTGCCTCCTCCTTCGCGAGCATTACTGCTTCGCGTTCATAACCCTTAGTTTCTTTTTATTCAAATGAAATACATAACATAACATTAATTAGTATTCCTTAGAAACGATGACAAATCTAAAGAATGCGATGGAAATAAAACCATAAGGTATGCAGGCTTTTCATTACTAACGTTTTCGCGAATATCTTCATTGTTATTTTCCATTTAACGCCTATATGGTATTCGAAATGAATCATTTAGCCTCTAAGCCACTCTCGGTACCATTAGACGTTTAAATTGGATCTGTTAATTACTTGATCGCTGACTTAATTTCTACATCGTTTGCATTTTTCATTATTCTTGCAAATCATGGCTTGAGAATTTTCCGATGGTTGTTTTTATGCCAAGTGCCAACTTGAAATATGTCCAAGTCATTTGTGAAGCCGTTCTACATGATTTGTGTCATTTTTTAGAAGTTAAAATTTTTAAATTGTTTAAATTAGAAAGAAAGAAAAATTGTTTTATTTGTCACAGAAACACGTGCATACAAAAAAACAACAATATAAACATAACAGAAATATTCGGCAGCTGCATGTCATGACTGTGACAGGAAGGCTTCCACTCAGCATAATGCTGTGCTGAGTGGTCACCCGACTAATAATTAGCCTTCACTAACTCTATAAACTAAGATAAACTAACATTTAGCTATGAAAGTATAAGTTTAATAGAAAATAAAGGTGGAAAGCTTTAGCAGCAGCTTTTAGCTTTTTTTTATGCCTTCCTGCCTCGTTGGCCTAGTAGTCGCAAGTCCAACTGCTGAGCATAAGGTCCTGGGTTCTTTCCATCTAAAATTTCTCAGTAGCCCGGAGTCTGGATATGTGCCCGGTTGATGGCAATAGGCTCGCTACCTATTACATGGGAATTATACATAACTAGCGAAATGTGGGTGTTCTATAGGAACACCTCTGCCCAACCCTTCGGGAAATACAGGCGTGATGTTATGTTGGTTTTCTGATCCAAAGATGTGGTGCGAATTCTTGTCTACATGCGATGTTTGCATTCAAAGTTTACTAAAATCAAATGAATACCAAGCCTTACAAATATCTGGATCGAACTGACGTCATCATACGTAGAGCCAACATAACTACCTACGTCAGTATTAAACCATTTCCCACATATTGATCGCTCATCTTCCATTCAGAGTCGACATAATCACACACATCAACTAGATCGTGCTTACCAACAGATTATCGAATGGAGTCCTGTCATTATCCAGAATACTGTGTGGGAAGGTCATGGGAATTAATGTCATGACCCTTAACATTCAATTTCGAAAGAAGATGATCTTTGTTTTAGAACCTTAAGGTGGGCTTGGGATTGGTTTCGATATCTCGAATTTTCTTGGGCAATGGAACACAATGTGCTTTTGTTTGCATGAGTTTAAAAGATGACTGCCTCGTTGGTCTAGGGTTCGAATCCCAGCTCGAACAAAGTGTTACTGGGTTTTTCTATCAGAAATTACTCAGTCCAACTCGTTGTCTGGATTTGTGCCCGGTTGATGGCAACAGGCTCGCCCCCTATTACATGGGATTTAATCATAACTGGCGAAATGTGGGTGTACTATAGGTAAACCTCTGCCTAACCCTTCAGGGACTACAGGCGTGATATTAGGTATGTTGATAATTACAAACAACCAGATAAATAAAATAAGATAATTTAACTTAATGACCTCTAAATAAATCGAAGTAGGTAGTTAAACTCGAAGCATAATTATTTTAATTTTAAAATAATAAAAAATATAAACGTAAAGTAAATACGATGCAATTTACATCAGTCTAATAAACATGTCGGGTAATGAGGGCATAACTTAAAGCTAAAGATTTACATAATAATTAAAGCTTACACCATATAATTACGTACTAAATTAGGATAGTGCAGTCGTATTATATGTCACCATAAAGTTTAACTTCACTTAGGGCTGTCCGAAACTTAACAGATAATTAATTTATGAATGTTGTCTTGTAAAAAAATCCATTGCGCCAATTATTGTGCCAACAATTAACATAACAAAATAGTGTTTCAGAATAACGTTATGATTATTTTTTATCATAAACCACAAAAAACACTAAACGACTAACAGTATACTAATACTTTTACTTAAATTAAAATAATGATAATTCTTTACCAATTGTACCGCCAACCAGCTCCATTACGACTGCGATTTGTTTTGTTGTAATTAAAATAGTATACGTATTTCAGAAGCAAATTAAAATGTAACAACTTTTTTGTGTCAATAAAACATTTAACGATTTAACTATCTGTCAATTTAAAAATAATAATTTAAATTGACAGATAGTTAAATCGTTATCTTGTTTTGTCAACATCGAACTATACTTTTTTTTTTTTGACGCATCTGTAATTGCTATTTAGGGAGTAGATCGTGCTAGTGGCCCTAGATCTTAAATCAAGGAAATTGAATTCAAGCTTAAAGCGCTTTGTACCATAGATTTTCTATAACGAAAACCAAGTTTTTGTCAACCCTACGTAACCTAACGTGAGTCAAGGTAAAAAATAACCGTATCGGCGTGGTAATAATGGGCGCAATTATATCATAAAAATATTGCACCTAAACTTGTACCTAGCCACTAATTACTTAGTGCATCCGATGTTCGCGTGACCAGCTTCTACGTGTCTGTTTCACCAGGCTTTGTGCCAGACTCAGATGGAAATTCGTTCTTAATATACTTCTGAAACTATTTGGTGGACTTTTCCAAAGAAAACTAGAAATTGATTGGTCTTTCTGACCGCATTCCTTTGTTTAAAAACAATATGTTACTTGTAAAACTCAAAGGTTTCCGTCATGCGGAGACGATCCAGTCTTCATCAGCACCCTGCTTGCGAAACACACGAATCTCAATCCGAGGGTTTTGAAGGAAATTCCCAATCTATTGCTTCATAGGTTCGAAACATTCGTTCGCTCACCAATGTTATACCGCAATGAACGTAGCTGAACTGTCAAAATGAAAAGCATTGCGATCGATTGTCATTTCATGTGTACATAATTACCTCGCATGTCATTTACGGCAAATTAAAGTATAATGTCAGTTAAGTGTCAAAAGTTACAAGGTTTGAACTTGATAAACCAACTTAAATTTGTCCAAAATTGACTTGCAAGAATTCATTTAAACACATTACCAAGTAATAAAGAATGTTAAAAACTTATCTATATTTTGAAGAGGCTCAAGTTTAGACTGTCCTGGAAATTGCATATAGCGTGAAAGTCGTATATCGCTTGTTGATTTGCGTTTTACAAGATTTGTTTTCTTTTGAAGTGGGTCCTTCAAATTCGCTGCAAATATTCTTAACCTTACTCAATCACAATTATTGAATCTCTTATAGATTCTTGTTGCCTAACATGCAAAGCCAATACTACATTATAATATGCGCCTACATTGCCGGCTGCTGAAGAAAATTGGTCCTTCCATCTTCCTCCCCTTAGAGCGCCTCGCATTGGGATTTGGGACGCCATGGCAACGTCGCTGGCTACGTAGCCAATGGCTACCTCTGGCTACCGTAGCCAAATAGGTTACCAAATAAGTAGCCAGTAACACGCGGGCGTCCGTCCTGGCGATTAGTTGGCCATTGAGTGACGGAGGCGTAACTTACTTGTATACAAAATACTGGTGACTTGGCTACGCGTTGCCAGGTCGCCAGAATACAGTCTCCACGTAGTGGCTGGTCGGTCGTGGCTACGCTTCCAAATTGGCGACGTCACCAGACCGTAGCCAAGCGAGTTAACTGTCATACATTTCAATACGAATTGTTGGGATACGTAGCTGGGGACGTCGCGTCTGCAACTTGCCTTGCCGCGGTCGCCGCAACTTGCCGACCGAGACGACCGCTGATAGACAAGTTTGGAAGAAGAAGTCTTCCAAACTTGTCTATCAGCGGTCGTCTCAGTATTTACTTCACCTCTAGCCTTATTATTCTGCACCCAATCCATCGATTCTTTTCTTTCTTCTACTCTTTTAGCCATTCCACATTTTCTGAAGACATCTTCCGCATTCCTCTGTATCACATAAAAAACATTAGTCATTGTTTGTACTTCTTCACTTTATTTACGTTTTCCGTCTAAATTTAGTGTGAGTTAACGCATCTGAAATAATTGGCACAATCATCGCCAGATTATTTCTAATTTTAGATCAAAGGCGAAATCCAATAACGTTAGCCATTGAACCGAAAAATTACTACATGGTATTTAAAAAATTAAAGCGAATTGCTTTTAATAGATAAGTGCGAAGATGCGTTTAATTGGAATGCTAAGTACATTGTTAATTCTTATATTAGTTCCGAAGCTTTAATTGTACACTCTGTTTGGTACCAACTATTCATCCAAAATGTAATAAGCTAAGATTGCATTAATAACTCCAGTCTTTCGGATCAGTTGTCTATGGTCTCTTGAAATATCAAAATGCCAATCAATTTTTTTTCGTTCTTTAATAAAGCGATGTTGATGAATTAGGTGTCTGTCCAGATCAGGCTTAACATTAGAACTTCCGGTTCTGAAGTACTTTTCTACATTGCTATAATTTTTAATCAAAAGAAAACGAGTGCTCCAAGGATGAAAAGACCAATAAATTACCCAAAGGTACTCAAATTGGAGAATAAATGTTATCACGTGAGAACTGGGAAATTAATAGTTTATTCATAGAAGCAAATTTTGCTGATAACAAAACCATCAAGAACTCTTGAAACTGTTGCCACTTAGTTCACAATAAATATTGTAATAATATATTCTAACTGCAAGTCAAGTCATTGTTTATTTCACACGCTGCTCATTCAAGTCGCTAATTGTGCCCAATTAGGTCAATAAGTACTATTGTAATGATAATTATGTAATAAGTGGCAGTCGGTGGGTAATTTGCGTAGAATATTATCACGATTAGGTGATTTTCGAGTTGGGGTTTTCTTGTTCAGCAAAATATGCGTCGAGACTGATGATGATGTAGTAGGAATAGTACCATCTTATGCAGGAAGGGCCCTGAATAGTCCTTAAGTTCAACTTTTTGGATTAACTGAAGAGGCTCAGGTATTTCACATGGTCATAAATGATGAAATACAATATGGAGAAAATCTTCTAGCGTGCAAACACGCTATGGCTTTAACTGACTCTGATAAAAATCAACAGCTACAAGACGAATAAATTTCACTTGCAGGAAGAAAAGTCGTAGATTAATTTGTAACTTTACTTTTATCATATTCAACACCTCCAATGGTGTCAACACGCACTTGTTCATCATGACACCATACTTACTCCATAAGATATGCGCGTGCACACACTTTTACATTTAATTGTCCATTGTTTTAATAATCACTACTGACAATCACACTACTGCATTGTCGTAGTATGTCTGTCGTTATTGAGTAATAGACGAGGGCTTCTTAAGATTATTGCGATAGTGGCGGTATGAGGAAGTGGAGTGGAAGGGATGGCCTCTTATAGTGCGAACTAGTTGTACGTATGGAGTGGTTGGTAGACTTGACGAAGAAGTACCATCGAAGAAGTTCATATCTATACACCGTAAGGACTATTTCTACTTGCAGCTCTCGGCCGCTATAGAACCGGGGCGGTAACTGATGTGGTCATCGTGTTCACGGGATTTTGTTTTAAAACTGCTTGGATATGAAATCCTTCGATAGTACATACATATTATATAAACTCGCGTCTTTCTCCCCATAGGGGTAAGGAGAAACTACGGAACGCCACCTGCTACGATCCTTACATACTCATTTTGCTTCGTTTATGTTCATATGTACATCTGATCCTACACGCACGCTGGTTGCAAGTACTACGCACCTGACCTTCCTGTAGAACATCGCCAATAAGGTCACTTAAATTCCTACAAAAGAAGTAATTGTACTTATTAATGTATGCAGATCAATAAAATTATGGCGCCACTTGTAAGTCTGGCTTGTTTGTAATGGTGAAGAAGCGTGCTTGAAAGTTAACAGAGTCATTTAGATCGTTGGGCAATGGAACTATTTTATTCATGATTTGATTTAGGTACTTCTAATCGTTGTTTATCTGTTGTATAATATCAAGATTTCGGAGGGGAGTTAGAATATATACCAGACAGAAACGTGACGCTAGAATGCACCATAACTTAAAGTTATTTCAAACTTAGATACTAGACTATTAGTTTGATTTGCGAAGTAATTACCGAGAACAATATTGGAGTACTAAATTGCCCTTTCATAAGCGGTAGGTACTGAATAACAAAGGGTTTCGCAAGACTATATTAATCAATTGCTACCAGTACTATGAGGGATCGCCTGCCCTCACTGCGCAAGCGCATGCGATGCGGGTATTTGCATACAATCGCCCTCTGAACAAGATTAATTCGAGTAACCCATTTGTGGCGAATGATTTAAAACAATTTAATTGACATTGAGTACAAGTGGCTGAGTTTGTCAGAATGTTTCAACTTAGTTCTGAGTATTGAATATTTAACAGTTCAAATCTGAACACCCACACCAACATTTCGCCAGTTATGTTAAAGTCCCATGAAATAGGGGGCGAGCCTATATTGCCATTGGGTGTACTATACAAGGTGTATTTTTATATCACATAACTCTAGGGTATTAATGAGACCATGTCAAAGAATCAACTAGCATATTATTTTTTTAATTGTTTTTTTATTTTAACTTATCCCACTACACTCTCGATGTGTGTATCTAAGTTTCATTGATAAGTACGTAAATCATTTTCATTCAAACCAATCATTCATATTTAAAGCTAAGTAAATAGTCCGAATAAAATGTTTTTTTATATTTCACTTTAAGGTTTTTTACATAAATAATCGTGACTTTGCCATATTATTTTGAATGAAAATCATGAAAAAAAACATGCCAGTTGATTCTTTGATATGGTCTCATTCATACCCTAGAGTTATGGGATATTAAAAAAACACCTTGTATACACCTCTGCCTAACCCTTAGGGATTACAGGCGTGATGTTATGTTACCTAAACACCAATAAAGCCGGTGCTTAAATTGCAGAAATTGATAAGATTTTCTAGAAAAAAGATGATCCCGTTTTTATACCATCATTTATGAGGACGCCAGTTTTCGTCTTGGAAATAATTTCTAGAATAACTATCATTCCGAAATCTGGAGAGCTTTTGTTAGCATAAGCATAATCAGCCTATAATGTCCCCACTGCTAGGACACAGTCCTTCTCTCTGTGAGAGGCAGTGGGCCGTAACCCACCATGCGGGCCCAGTGCGGGTTGGTGGACTGATGTGACATGTCTTAGAACTTTTTTGGTTTCAGCCATGCCGGTTTCCTACCATGTTTTCCTTCACCGTTTTGAGAGCAGTGGTAATGAAACTAAATACACAAAGTAAAGTATCTGGCTAGGGTCGAACTCATGACCTACAACTAGTAAGTCGGAGCCGATACCACTGGGCCACCACTGCTTTCTGAGCTTTTGTTCACTTCTTGTAAATCTATTTCTCAATCCTCTAAATGAGGACTACGTGATCATTCTTTCATTCCAAGTGAGAATGAAAATAAAATCTGGATTCTGGACGATGGATTCCCCTCACAAATAACTTTAAAAGCTAATTTGGTACACAAAGCTCTTTAGCCCGTCAACAGCACTCGTCTGTCTGTACACAACAGTGCTTCCAAATGTTTACGACTTCACGAGTGTTCCACTTTGTGCGGGATTTGTTCGAGTACCTAATACCTACCCGTGACGTCACTTGCTATGTTTGCACGTCAATCGGTGCAAAGTTTTATCTTTGATTGACTTTGACTGTTTACTAAACATGTTAGTTTAGAATTTTCTTTGGAATTTATTTGTAGGTTGGTAGTTCATTCGGGCTTATGAACTTTCAACCTTTTCGTCTAGTCGTTATTTGAAATATTTAACCTTATTTCAGTTTAACTACCTCATGTTTATTGATTGTGATACTTAAGCCGTTGGTCCCGGCTGTCATTCGTAGATCTTTGACAGTCGTTACGGGTGGTCAGAAGCCCAAAAGTCAAAAAACCAGTCTTACTAAGCGGTATCGTATCTGTCAGATAGGCAGTCGCTCCGTGTAAAATACTGGTATACTGCTGCAGCCGGTTAGACTGGAAGCCGATCCCAACAAAGTTGGTAAAAGGCAGATTGATTTTCTTCAAGAAAACTCACCGTACAGTATTTTCAGCCCGAAATTTATTTTGTGTTTTTTGTACACTTTGAACTTTACAACATTGAAATACAAAATCAATCGACATTCTTCTTTTATTTCGATGGCTATCTATGTCAAATTATAGGGTAAAATCAATAAAAGCAATGTATTAAGTAGATTGATTGCATGTTTGTGTTATTTTTATCATATCATTATATCGATCGATGCGCATTGTAGCTCTGACATATGGCATAGCAAAACCTTCATACAATATGTAATACTGAATATTATAGTAATTACGGAAATTAAATATTCATGTATATCGCTTTCCTCGTCTCTTTGGTTTCGGTCACCTACTATGTATGTCTGCTAGTCTAATGGTACCTACAAGCTTTTGTCACAGTGCTCATCAAATACAGTTCTGCCTTCAAAGACAGGTTCTAATAGGACTTTGTAGTGTGTACTCATGATCTTTTGGGGGCCTTGCCAGTGGATATACAGGTACAGGTACCATCGCGGACACTGGCGCTTATTGCTTAGGCAAAAAGGTCGAAAAATCGTCAGGCGCCAGTCTCCGCGATAGTACATACGAGTAGCCCATATTCCTGTCAGCGCCCATCTCTCACAACACGATTTATTTGCGCCGCAATTATAGTTAATAAACAATCATTTCTTGTATCTATTACTCAGAAGCCCGAATGCTTCTTAACGGCTTCTGAGACCTTGTAACTTCAATACTCATCTCATCCATTATTTAACATCGATTCTTCGCGTTTTTAATACAATACCTAGGTTTAATACCGTTTTTACCGTTCGCCATATTGTTTATATTTCCAGTGTAGGTAAGTAATCAGTTTCACGCTGGAAAACCGCGCAAATATTGGGTTTCATAAAGAAGCGTGTGCGCAGCTCGCCGCGTGGGGCGCTATTTTGGCGTGCGCGCATCGCCCGCATCGACTATTTTCAGTCCGTTCACTGATCCTTCGCAAGCTCACACAAAACAAACAAACAAACATATCCTTACCATAATAATATTATTTTGATAACGTCGAGGAGGTTTGCGAAATGTTCCCAATTTATATTAAAAACCATGATGTTGTTGTTTCAGGTAAGGGTCTTCCCGAAATTCAGCTGTAAACAATCGAGTGAGTACATACATTGTCGAGAAATTGATTGCCGAGGGAAAATTGAATGTAGGTACCTAATAGGGTTGGTGACGTGGGTGTTCGCGAGAGGCTTCCAGTTCACGTGACACGTGACGTCGAAACCCTTCAACCCATCTAGTTAATTATAAACAGCCACACGCGCTATGGAAATAGCTTTTATCTGTGGCTCTGCACGCGAGCACATGAAACGAAGCGTCGATGTTACTTGTTATTGCAGCTCTACTGGTTGGGAAACTAATTTGTATCAAAGGCATTTGAAATATCAAATAGAAAATAATTAATTTCGGTATACCGACTCGAAGGACCAACTTGAATGTCATTGTACACTTATAATGGAATTGAAATTATTTAAAACAAAAGTTAGTGTCATGTTATCCACACTAAAATGATTTTCAATGCCACATACCAATTAAGGGTATTTTATTACAGCTTTATGTGCCTATCTGCTGAAAACTCTGGTTACATTTCAATATGTCAATTCCCACTACATTACCTTTATTGCTTCGTACCTTTTGCGTCATTTCATTAATAGCATTATGTTATATAAAAGGAATGCGTGCTCCGTTTTTATTAAGGTCATGTTCATAATAAAATATTGGGTGGGGGTGACAAATATAAGGCGGTTCAAATAACAACGATCTGGCTGACATTTTCCAAATGCCAAAGGTTGAGACGCAAATGTTAGCTATCAAAGAACCGCTTTATATTTATATTGGTGATGAATTTTAAAGAGCAATATGGCATGACAATATATATAGGGAGTTTCATGGAAACGAACTCTTAAATTATGAATTAAGTACCTACATACAATGACTACGCTACAAAAAGAAAACGTGTTGCGCTCAACATGGGACGAGGGCAGCTAGATGGCGATACAATGACTACGCTTCCCGATTTGTTGGCATTTCTACTTATCAAAGTAAAAAATAAGCTTTAATTTTAGTTTCATCAAACAAGACATAAATATGCCTTCATGAAAAGTTGCGCGTACTGGGCCAAACAAAAAAAATAATTTCCTTTCAAACAATATTTGACATCGACTAAGGAGATGAACACGAAAAGTTGGCATTTCCTGTACGTAATAATGTCAGTCTTACATAAAGCGACAAAGGACCAACAAAATTATGCCAAAGTAAACTTCACGCATAATCTTTAGCCCATTATGTGATCCAAAACAAACGAAGCCTCAAAAACAGCCTTGTACTAGATACTGACCTGAAATTTTAATCGCTTGTCAACAGTACCATCGGCATCCACTCGCTAAAGGTATTAAGGTATAATTAGTAGCGCAAAAAATGGTCGACTGATGGAAGATAACATCGGCGATGGATTCGCTGGACAGTGTGATATAGTCATATAGATAAGCCCTTCATGTTGCAGAGCTTGAAGGTAATTAGGGCTTGGGTTTGTTGCTAGGTTCTCAGAGATAAAAATAAATTAAATTGTAGGAATTTGCTTGCAAGTTTAATTGCTGAGAGCAACTTAATTAGAGCACAAAGCCCTTATATTTTCTTATGCGCTTTCCCTGCGACTTCGCCTGCGTAGATTCCTGATGTTCACAGAAGCCTTCAACTAGGTTTAGAGGTCGGTTGCACCCAGAAAAATCCTATGTTATAGATATAGCCACATTCGTAGATTTACATATTAGTACGGATTTAAAGTTTAAATGTAAGCCTTCTAAAAACATAAACATTTTATTGTTTTTGTCTCTAGTCTGAAAATATTTTTTTATTTAGTTTTTAAACAAACTCGAATTGCTATAAAGTTTATTCAGATTATCTTCAAAGGTGGAATAAAATAATAAATTATAAAAAAACGCCATTTAAAACACCACACAGTTCCCACGACGTAAATAAAAGATTCGCCAAGAATATCTAACCGTAAGTTGCGGACGCGCAGGTGTACACGCGACAATGCGCAGCAATTGTGTAGGAATCTTGTATTGTCGATCCTTTCGGGAGTCTGGTAACGGAATGCTGTCAGGATCTGACGGAGGAGCTACGAATTTTTTCGTACTTTGGCCCTTGTGTTGAGTTCCAAATTATAGGTTCGCGAATATGTGAGGTGTTGATGTTGACGAGGATAAATATTCAGTATCTTGACAGGTTTCTTTAATGAAAAGATTGCGTTTTGAAGTTGTTTTGTAATTAAAACTTTTCCCTCGAAATGTTTGAAAGAAGACTCAATTGCTGAAGTACAGTTGTGAAGGATAAAAGTTTTCATAAAGGCAGCCAACTCAAAAATGGTTGCCAAATTCTGAGGGACGAGTCAGAAAGGGAAGCCGAAAGAAGTCGCGTTGTATAAACCCTTTGCCATTTATAGCTTCTTTTAACCGTTCGTAGGCACATTTTGTTTTTTATTACCTTTTCAACAGGGGACTGTTTCTGTGTCACTATTCCGACTTTATAGTTTTAAGTTTACTCAAGGATTTGACGACATACTGTTTTACTTTTCTTTTAGTGCGTAAACATTGTTGTAATCTTCGTCATTCAATTGGGTCGCAGTTGCCATACGATTTAGATAATCTTTGCCAAAATACAGATTACTGGTGTATTTGACTTCAAATGTTCCCGTTACTTTACAGTTTAGTTTATATCCGTCAAATTATCCGCTTTACATTGTTGTTCTACAAAAAGTTTTAAAGATGCTTTCACATGTCACGAATGTATCGCGCAGCTGTCGTAATTTCACGGATTGGTGTGGCTCTTCTTGGGGTTCCTTAGGCAAAAAAATTACATCCACCTGTGTCCTTGCTATCTCTTTAAATGTAATGAAATAAGTTGGATATTGCCTTGTGACTAAACAAAGTGTAATTTGCTGTTTGCTTAAAAATATAACCTTGTTTATGTGAAGTTGATTATTATATGTTCATTTTTTTTAACCTTCTGTTATATAGGAGTTCTTGATGAAAATATTTTGTAAAATTGAAACGAAAGAACCCACTGCCTCTACATAAAACTTTCTTAAACATATTATTCCGTGAAAATAATTGCCTATAAGGTCAGCCCACTAATCGCTGCACCCTTTGCTTCCCTGGCAACAGCCTGGGGCCACAATGGCGTTTTTTTCATCTAACGGTACGCAGTAGTACCCTGACGCAGGTAGATGCGCCTGCGCACCCGCCCGTTTCTGGGGATTCAATTCTTTGATTTACCATTTCTTTGAACTTTCCTGAGCTCGGGCTATAATTATCGGCGATATAAGTAGATACTTTGTGCTGCAATGTGTTTTGTTTGATACATCTGTTTGTTTGCTCCTATTGTGATCAAGCTTTAGTATTTGTATCAGTAAAAAAAAAACGATTAGTAAATTATGTCGATTCTTACAATTGAAGACCAAAATATTGCAAAGGCTTTGCGTTGGAATGATGTCATTTTTGTATAACAGACACATAAATTATTGAGTATGCTTTAAAGTCAAACAACTTCTGCAATTTTCCATTTAAGGCAAAATAAACATACCTACTTCAGTTTTCAATATTTGCCATACCATGACACATTCAAACATTTACACAAATTAGTTAGATATAACACAATTCAATTGTTATAAGGCCTCGGTTTGCCGTAGGCGGATCTTTGGAAGGACGCGTGTCACTAACAATAATAAATGAAACAAAAATCCTTTTCTCAACAACCTAATGGCGTAGTAATTAGATGACAGACAAAGTAACGTTACATTGAGCGTTTGTATTGAGTCCCGCGCCCTTGTCTCTTTGTTACACTGGCGGTAAAAGTAAAAGTAGGTGTAATGAACGGCGCCCGTTTTATGACACCTCTGAAAACTTAAGAATGCAAGACGATAAAAACAAGGAAATCATTTCTAAAAATGTCCTAAATGGTATGGCATTTTGGTTATAACTGTAGACTTAAATAACGTTACGACTCTTACGAGTTACGACTGTTTTAGCTATTTATTTATTATACAAGCTGGGTTTACGGCTTGCTTACTGCTTCTGGTAAAAGTGAGAAGCAAAATAAAATAAAAAAATGGCGAAAAAAATTACCAGGTGCATTTTATAGTGCGGTTAGTTACTTAAGCTGGTCTTTCTCGTATCTTAGCTGGCTAGTATCTTGTTTCCAATAAACACATTCACATCTTTAATAATGATTGGAAGCGATGAAGCTCTCCTCAATATTCTTTTACACCACTGTAGTTTACCATCGCACGTAAAATGCACCGCGCACGCGCACATGAGCGGTTCGTCTCTCGGGACCATTTCTTAAGTTCAATAGAGCGTTATAATGAGGTTGGGAGTGAGACTTAACCCTTAACCGCCTGACGTCGGTCTGAGAGACTCCGGCGATTTTCTTTTTCAACTTATTCCATTACTATGCATTCGACGCACCTATGTGTCCATGTACTTTTGCCTCGCTTCCACCAGTACGCGACGTGCACCTCGGCAGCTCCATATGCGCGCGCATTTAAACGTTATACGTAATAATATTTGTAAAAACTATTGAGTTACAGTGTAATTTCCTACTAATATCTCAGATTTTCGAAGATCCTAGAGTTTTTGCTAAAATTTATATATTTTTGTAGTGTTGATTTTTTGTATGTAAATGCATACTTTTGCACAATTTAAAAACTTATGATGAATAAAAATATAACTAAAATACAGATGTGACTTTTATATTGTAATATTTTAAATAATGGTTATTAAATATGGAAAATACGCAAGCGGTATCCAGGACCGACGTCAGGTGGTAGTGTAACTGAAAAACACGTCAGGTGGTTAAGGGCAATCACAAAATTACAAGTATTTCTGTTGCGTTATTTTCTTCTTTATAGCGAAGGAAAGATTGGACAAGAGCAGGGTAGCGAAGTAACAAGGGACAAGGGAAGCGTAGCGAAGTAAAGTCAATTCTGAATGATTTTTGCGCATTTGCCACTCCAGAAATATTGCCATCATTGTTTCAAAAACATTCAAATGAGTTATATACTGTAATAACCGCTACGGGTGCTACGAATCAAAGCCTTACACATCGCTGATCATGTAACTGCACCAATAACAAAACAGTGCCGCACACTGTTATTCTATACGACCACGTTTGACAGCATAAAACATGACAGTGCGTCTGGCACGCGCACGGGAGCAAACCGGCCTGTCAGGCCATTCCTCGTGCGCGATGACCCATCCACTTCTTCGGGGCGACAGGGATACATGAGATATACCCGGCGTATTATTGAGTTGATAGAAAAACGGCTAAGAAACCGTTCGGACCTTGGGACCAATTTCGTAACGCAGAGCTGTAAGTTACAACAACTGAGCCGAAATTGTTCACTTTGGTGAACTTTTGAAACATTGGGCCTTTAATTATTTATATGTCTAGATAGTGTCGCGCTGCAAAAGAACTAAAACGAACAGGCAACTTTTTTTATGCTGGTGTGCGTGATAGCTACCACAGAATCATTTAAATAAAAAGCGACTCTTGCTACGACATAATAAAGTACAATTCAGGTTGGACAACGCTAATTACCTATAGTTATATTCACCTAGAAGTTGCCTCTCTTTCTATTGCGTAACTTTTAGATCTTCTGACTACGTTACACTCACTGATATGGCCCGACAAGACGGGCCCGCCGCGTAATTGAAGCTTCATAACTAAACTGCGGAGTGTCCCATCTATATTAATCTTTGTAGCTATGTCTTACACTCGCGCCACGTCATTGTACTGCCATTGTGCTTTTCTAGTGCGCGTGCATGTAGCAGGCAACAGTTGGACGCAATTTTTTTCGACGAGTTCACAGCTTATATCTTGCTAGCTTTATATCTTTGCTTTGGTCATTATGTTATTTGATTGTTTTAATAACGAGGACTATTCAAAACATTGTACTTGAAACACCTAAATGCTGCCTTCCCTGTAGGTACTTACAAACAGCGTTACTCATATTTTCCTCAGTAATAACGATTTACAGGATAATATCTGTAAAACGAAGTAACATGAAAAACTAGCATGTTTTTCATTAATTAATGGCTATTAAATAAAATACAACATATCAGTTATTTCCGGCTGGTTATGTGGATAATGGAAGGAATCATTATAATAATTTCTTACACATATATTTATGTGCTGCTGGGGAGTTTGTTGCGCCACTTCTTCTTCCCAGCTAAAGCACTAGGAAGTGATGAATGGTGGGCATTTTGGGGGACTGTGTTATGTCATTTTGAAGTTCTAAAAGTGTTGATTCTCAGCCTAGTTTCAATAAATGAATTTTGAATTTTATGATGTTGTAAAATAAGTCGTCTTTTGCTTAGAATTTTCACAACTATGTATTTGGTTTTCAGCCATATTTCATCTTGCATGACATGACAACTTTCAATGAAGTTATACAAATAAAGGCTCCCGCAGACAAACGCGACACTGGTAGAACAATTTTCATGAAGTTTTATAAAAATTGTTCCACCAGAATCGCGTCGCGCCGTCTCGTCACGCCTGTCTGCGGGACCCTTAAGATTATATAGCGACATTGATGTCACATTTATTTGTATAATACTTTATCTAAAGTTTTATCGTCCTGATATACCTTGAGGCAGATTAGGCACAGGACGACAATTCCGTTTCCAACTTTGATCTACAAAAATTGGTTATTGATTTGAAGGTTACGATTTTCTCAGAGAGATGGAGCCTAAGCAAGGCCATAAAAGAGCAGTAGTGTCGTCCAACAGTGCTACGAGGTAGGTACGCAGGGACCGGCGCACTGGCACAGGATAGAATTAGGAGGAAAAGATCATGAGGCCGGGTTGTCCTGTAATGAGACATCTTTGACTAATAATAGCTGAACATAACTAACACATATTTTCCTGCAGATAATATATGCAAAGCGCCATTATAATAAAGAGTTGAAGATGAATATAAAGCATTACGAGCGAGCTTCTCTTCCTTCATACTAAAATGTCTTGACTCTTAGTACAGATGGGACACTTCGCAAAATTATTTAAATAAAAAGCGACTCATGCTACGACACAATAAAGTGCAATTCAGGTCGCGCAGCGCTAATTACCTGCAGTTATATTCACCTAGACGTTGCCTCTCTTTCTATTGCGTAACTCTTATATATTCTGACTACGTTACGCCCTCTGAATTCGACAAGTCGAACCCACCGCGTACCTACTTGTAGCTTCATACCTAAAATGCGGAGTTTCCCATCTGTTTCCATCTGTGACTACCTACTAAATCCTATATTTTTTAATGAAGAGTCTGATGTAACTTATTGGGGTCGACTCTGTTTTATTTGCGATTGATGATTTTATGACACTTGGTACTAAATAAATACTTGTATCATCGTCATCTTAATTAACTGATTATACGATGTCAAGGATGAAGCAATTAAATAAATATTAACGAATTTCTCAAAGTCGTACGTCATAATTCTAGATAATGGGAAACAGAGTTTTTAGAACAATAATTAATTTAAATATTTAAATAATTATTGTTCTAAAAAGGTGCTTGCATTGTTTTCACAGTAATCTCAGGATATAAAACTGACGGAGAACGTAATATATCATTTTACGTATGACGTGATTTAGCAACGTTGAAAATTAATTTAGAAGCTTAGCTCACCGCTTTACCGAGTTGGTGTAATATATAAATTATATTAGATCAAAATATATTCATTTTGTCTCAGCTTAATAATAAATATGGCCTCCCCCGCAGATCGCTATATCGATAGATCCTGGGGGAATCGTACCATAATTAGTTGCGAAGGTCACTCAGTGTACGCATGACCGTCCAGTATTTGTCCTTTACTTATTCACGGGAAAAGGGAGTGACCTAGATTTAATGACAAAAATATTACACATCCTCAACACAAGAATTGACGTAGGATTGGAAATAACGGTCATGACATGATAAATACTTACAAAAAAATTACTTGCATACAAGGTGGAATTGAATTGATTGATTGGTGTATTCAGTTTGCTTGAAAAAATCACTTTTTAAATTTTGATGCTAGGATTTATTAGTTCCAAAATACTCTTATGCATTAGTATTGCCAAAGGTTTCATTTATTGTCATATCGTTGCCTCCACATTTTTTTTTAAAACTTTGCTCCACACTTGGAGTTTCTCCTGTACTGTGGGTGCGTTTACAAACACTTAAAGTCACATACACAAACAGCCAGACCCGGAACAACTACTTGTAGGTCATACAAATATTTGTTCCGTGCGGGAATCGGACCCGCGACACGCAGTGCTGCAGTCAATCTCTTAACCACTGCGCCAACCGTGCCGTCAAACATTGTGTCGTACATTGTATACAAGCATAAAATAATCATTGATTACACAATTATATGTAATGCCGTTGTGTCAACTAGCCTAGACTGTATGTCTATTAATAGCTTTTAATATATAACTAGTAATAAAAAATAACCCTTCACTTAGGTATCTAGAATGACGCCGATAATGACTAAGTTACATCTAAATCCCTGTTACACCACTTTATACAACTTTACCTTCAGTTGCGTTGCATTAGGTATAGGGAAGATCTTATACGTAGCAGAGCGTCATTTGGTTTTCTTTTGTGTATGTAGTGATGTTTGGGTTTTGACTGGTCTGCCGTCTGCTTCAAGAGTCATTGTCGTTTCCAATAGGTAATGATCTCCCAATGATACATATTATATTTTCTTGTGTCATGAAATTGGAAAAAGAAACTCTTTTGTAATTTATGAAAGGCATGTCTAAATGAGAGCATAAGTTTCGGGCGGAGTTGTTTTATTTTGTTTTGAAATACTCGTAAAATATAATACATCAAATTAGATTTGTCTAAAATTTTCTAGTAACAATTTTACACGTTTATGACGAGAACATTGCTCTGGAGCTGCTTTGTCGCTTTAAGGGGCCACACCATGACTATAACACAACATTGTATTATGCTAATTCTAGTAGGCCATATGAACGCGGACCAAATTTCAAAAGGACCACATTTTAAAGTCGCTAATTCGTTTAGACACGCGATTAAATGTAGCATTATTTTGCTAATATTTAATTTGACAAGCATTGACGAAGATAATTTTTGGTAACACGACAGCTCAGTTCTTATGGAAATGTATAAGGCCGCAGCTAATGTAAACTAAACAAAACCTGAGCAAAAAAAAGCATGGCAACTAAAACCGATTAAAATTAACTTGGCCGAAAAGCAGCTTTCAGCTGAATGAGGTATTATAGGTTTCATTCTAATTAAAACACACAGCTAATTTTACTTGCATACACAGATATTCAAGTATTAGCTTCCGCCCGCGGCTTCTACCGCGTGTTATGTCGATAAAAAGTAACCTATGTCCTTTCCCAGGGTTCAAAGTATTCCCATACCAAATTTTATCAAAATCCGTTCAGCCGTTTAGCCGCAAAAGCGTAAAAAACAAACATACAAAAAAGTATTTTCTCTTTATTATAATTATAATATTAGTTTAGAAATATAGATATAGCAGACTAGACTGACATTCGTCAAACGGTTGGATATTTCTAATGTTTATAGATTTGATTCTGTTTTCTGAAAGTGGGTCATCATCAAAACATATATAATATAAGTGAGGGGCTCAAGCGGCAATAAGGGGTAATTAATGGTCAACAAGGACGTATTAGCAATATTGATGGAAGATAAACTACGTTATTGAACCCTTGTGGGTGCCCTGACGTCATAGTTTATCGTATGACCCATCAGGCCCTCGAGGACATATCGGAGGACAAAAGACTAATAATAATTAGGTCAGGGAAACAGTTTAGAGTGTTGTTTACTCCATTAACGTCAAAGCCTGTCGGGAAATTAAGAAGAAATTACTAATAACAAATTGAAAAGTGTGTTTCTGAAGCTTTCATATACGGTAATGAAATTGGGCTGACGCCGTGTTATGTTTTTGGTCCTTCCGGCCGCAGAAGTATTTTGGTCCTTCCCTTCAAAATTGTGAAGAGATACTTTAAATCTTTGCTCGATTTAAACACAATATGGAGTAACATTATTTATTCCTAACACCCGTGTTTCCGATTCCCCTCCGATAAACATATTTTATGCAAAATAAACAGAAGTTACAAAGCAGGTCGTGACATACGGGTGCAGAGAAAAGAATGGGATGAACATACTGCTACAGATTTAGGTCAGCGATATGTTACACACATGTGGTTTTAACTTACACGCGTTACAATTGACGTAGTTACTGAAGATGCTAAAGTTCTACTGCTTAGGATAGGAACATCTTTAATTCCAGTATCCGATCTCTTGTAACCTAAGTTTGTTTTTTTTTCCATTCCCTTTGTAATTAATATACAATTCTGAAGCAGCTTCCTGCCTGGATTGTTCTTCATTGTATGTTAGCAACCAAGCCTCGATTGAACTCACGGTACCACTAAATTGAAATCTTGAATTCAGTAGAATACGATGCGTACACACGTCTAAATGATGCTGAAAGTGCAATAAATAAATATTTAAAATAGACAAGGTCATGCCGTAGATAGAACGATTTTAAGAAGCCAAGGCATGAATTCAAATAGTAGGTATGCAGTTCAATAAATTGTCAAAGAATTTCTCCATGTTCGCTCCTTAACGTGGCTCAAGTCAGGATTGCGTTTATAAATAGTCTATAAATACTAGTAATAATGTTACCGGTTGAGCATGAGATCGTAAGTGGAGTTGCGTGCTGATGGACACTTGTTTCGCGCACATTCGTTCAGAGCCGAAGATGTAAAGGAATGACTTAATGCCAGGGTAGATGCTGTTCTAGTTATACTAAGCTAGAACGACTAGGTGCGAAATGTAAAAATATATATTATTTTACTTCTAATAATCCATATTTTGCTTTTATCCTTAAATGTTTAAATGGCTTGTTTCCTTTCAAATATCATGTTGGTGGTATTTTAGTATCTGTTTTAAATTACAGCTTTGCTGCCTCTTAGTACTGATATTTTAAATGCAGCCTACTCATGCTTTGAACAAGGCATCCATAAAGTTTAAAGACTTATGCATATTACTTCATCGATGCATAACAATTAAATTTTTAAGTAAGTTCTATATGCGGGTCATAATATAAGGTCTGATTATGCCTGCACAACAATGAGTCAGTAGTCTGAGCTCACTCTGACATCAACAAATTGGCAGTGCACGAAAAGATTGCACTCCAACATCCTTGCAAAATTCAAACATGCGTAGGCGATTACTCTACAATTTATTGAACAATTACGTCACTTCGCTCTACCCGAGTTCTACCCAGAACTCTGACAGCGGTCGTTCACGCAAGAAACACCTCTAGGCGTTCAATGAGTTACATGAAAGCGAGCACCGTTTTTGAATCGTGCGTAATTGTCGCGTGCAAAATCCGACAACGTGCCCGGAGGTGTCTTCCGCGTAGAGATTTTCCGTTAAATTGAAACTGCATCAAACGAAATGCTATGCAGCCGCCTGGACAAACATAACGCCGTAAAACAACGCAATTGCAGCGTGAGTCAGGCGAGCTTACGAAGTCAAACAACACCCCCGTAGCGGCCGTAGAGCGTCCCCGACAGCCGGCTCTACGGACTACGATACAATCACAGTATCGTAACGTCAGTCAGTGTAGTCCGCGCCACCACGCCGAGCGCACGCATCGTCCGCACACTCATTATTACGAATGCGATGTGAATCGAACCTTCCGTGACTGTGCACCGATTTGATATTCAAATTGGACAATCGAAATAAGTCATCAGGAGTGGATTGTATTGTAATGAGGAGGGTCGTACGTCGACAAGCCATGGTAGGACCCTACTAAAATTTGGACAAACAGTTTCTTTGATGAGTTATGGAATTTATGCAGTGCGGTACTAAGTTTGATCAGTGAAGTGACTGAGCCAGTGATGAAGAGTTTGGTTGCGAGCTCCAACTCCGAACGCCGGCAAAATTAATTCTTACACGGAGCTCGGGGCGCGCGCGGTGCCGCCCCGGGGGGCGCGCCGCCGCCAATTCATCAAGGGCTGGAAGAAGACCATGGGGGTCATCTCTAAAACCTTTGGCGTTGTCTTCAGCCTGTAAGTAATTAGAATTTGCATTGAGTTTAGCAAGATCAACCTTTCAAAATTTTACCTTTCCGAAAATTTTCTCCCATTATAGTACCCTTTTACCTACTCATTCGAGAGGAGAAAGTGACATCTGAAAATACTGGTTATCACGACAATTTATCATAGGACGCAACTAGAGTAGACAAATAGTGGCAATAAAAGCCCCATAACTCGACAGAGAAACAGCGAGTCGTCACTCTATGCGCTTGCGCAAGTGTTCCTATTCGCACGTTCGTCGCATCGTAAAGATGCGTGCGCTTTCAGCTGCATGCGTAACAAACCGAACGTTTTTATTAACGTGTTCATTCATCTCAAAACTGTTGGTTTCCGTTGTCTCACGAAGTAAAAACCTCCAATAGGTTATGCAAAAATTACGCCACATATCTGTGCTGCCATCCACTCTCGTACCATTCATCATTGTTAATTGTAAACGACTATTCTCACAGATTAAAGTGGACTTTCCCCTCAAGCTGCTGTTTTAATTAACGTTCCGTATATATAGACCTACAGGTAAATTAACATACGTGTATAACGTTCATACAAATAACTTACAACTGCGTGCTGTCCAACCAATTTGAATTTAGTACCTCGTACTCGCATTACATTTTTTACAATCTATAAAAGGTTCCCATTATGTCTCCTTATTAGTCAACAGTTCATGAATTTTCCAACAGTCATTTTGATTGTCAATATCGATTGGAGGCATGAAATCGCCCCTTAATGTCCTCTGCAATAGACTTGGTGAAGGCTGTTTGTAGGATTCAAAAATAGAATTGATTACCTACAGCAAACTTATTAAGTGTGGATTACACGGCGTTGGAAGCATTACAGTCACGGCATGATGTGAATCTTAGATGACCCTTAAATATAATTTGGGCAATTTAGTCGTCATCATTTTAGATGAATCTACAACGCGAATGAGATTAGCACGCATGGTTTTTTTGAAGATTATGTGTTATGTATGTTCTTCTTTACGTAATAGCCTTATTGTTCCAAGTGAAACTGTTCTGAAGCTTACTATTTAGGTGAAGGTAGTCGTAAAGAAACTAGGTGTCAGTTATGAACTAACGGTGTCGAGAATTGATTGTGAACCATATGAATTAGTTTGAAAATATAAAATATTTATCTCTCAAAAGACATAACTTCAGTCTTCAAATGTTTCCAGTCAGCTTCTGATACCGTGTTTAAGTCGCTAAACGATCATCTTCAATACTAACAACATAATTTGAAATATTTTCTTTCCTAAAAATAATTTATTCCAGAAAGACCAAAAAGTAATAAATTAGGACCATGCAGCATATAACTGTATGGTATAAAATGCGCCTCTCAACCCTTTGAACCCATGGATAATAATGTAGAGGTCATTCGCGTTTCCGGACGACCTATTTTCTCGCATAAACAAGGGAGTCCACAAAGCCCATCTTACAATTTATATCACAGAACAGTGACTGGACACAGAAATCATAGTAAGTCGTTACAACTCACGATTCCGATCGCCGAGTTGCGAATAAGTGGTGCACCATGTAATTTCGCGGGATAGCCAATTATTATGACGTCACAAGACATTGGCCAACACCGGTGCCCGGCTGCTGCTATCGGGTCCTATCTAAAATTAATAGGGCAAAGTTCCGTAAATGTGGCAACGTCCGCCCGTAATAATATCCATCGGCCTTAATGTTTAAGATTGATCTACATTAATTTTCTTGTTAATTATTATCTGCTAAATGTACGAAACAACAATGGCCTACCAGTTGAGAGGAACGAAAAGCTTGACGAAGCTCAAGGAATGGTAATAGTCCTAACAATGAGCATCTAAATGTAAACTCGATAGGCTTCGCTTTATTTGGCTCGGCCGGAAATCTACATACCTCACCTCGTTTCCGGCGCATCAATAATTTAGTAACTTTATGAAGCTTGGTCACTTCAATCTTTTAAGCAGTATCCAAATTCAATAAAATTTATCTTCAATTTCCAAAAATTTGTAACATGATTAGGTTATTGCCTTCAACTAGTTTTTACTTTGATCTTAACTATCTCACCGTAATTCCTATGACACACAGCTTCCTTTCTCAACTTCTCCAGAAATATATATCCTGTTTTAAAGTTAATGGCCGTGAGAATACGTAATTTGGAGTTTTCGTCTATGTCCTTTTTATAGCCTCAAATATAAGATAAATAAAAGTGAGTAATGATCATTGATCGCCATACAGACACTTGAATAGAGATAATGAAGTTAATAGCCGCTGTTGAAATTCAACGACAATAGTAGGAGCGAAAATTACCGTAAATTAAATGCAGTATTGGATACTTAATAAATCACGGTTAACGTCTAAGTAAGGATATTAAAAGCGAAGGAATGGCTAATGCATAAATGGTTGGTATCAGCACTATCGGTTATATTATTTGAAGTTGTAAGCAAACGATTTGATATTTAACTCTCTGTGGATACAATAAAGCGTCTATCGTCAGCTGTTTTATTATCCTTCACTATACATACTTGTTTCAAACGGAAATATTAAAGCCATAAGAGCTTCCGAAAACGAAGGGTTAGAGACCTATCTCACAATCGTAATCTTTATCCCGAACATTTTCAAACGTTTTACGTTTACATCTTCAACCGGTGCCGATACTTCGCAATAAACATCCTCGGTAAACACCACAAAGATGTTTGCAATTTAATCTGGTCCTTTGTCGAGCTGCCCTAGAAAGGTGCACAATTGTGTGCTGGTCTTTGTGCTCCCAACATTTCGGGAACAGCGGTGATTGTCAAAGAAACGCTCTTAAATGTTCAATAGGACGTTCTTTAAAGCCGATAACCGTATTTTAATACAGATCCTTTTTATTTTAGCTGGCTTGAGTGTCTTTAACCTTGAAATGAGAAAAAGGATAGGAAGCATCGTCTATTTTATTTAGCATGAGTACTTTCAAGTATTTTGTGCTATCTTTTAAAGTTAAATGCAAGAATGAATATGTCAAAAATGTCTAAATGCCCTAAAATTGGGACATCTACCTAACTCTGCCTACTACTGACTCGTATTCAGGAAATACCTTTGTGTGATATTCAGCAGTGATAACACTTACATATCTAGATCAATTTCACATTGACGTCAGCATGTATTTCAGTAACCTTTATACTTGGTACTATTTCCATCGTTCTGTTCATTACTTATTCATATTTTCAAGCATAGTCCTTCGTTTTCTTTTGTTGCTCCAATTTTGTTATCTGCTTTTATTACATTTGATGAATGGGTTATTCTATGGAAACGTCATTGTTGTTCTTTTTTGGATAATAATCAAGTATTCTTTCTTATTCTGAATTAGCATTCATCACAGAAGCGGCATTGATATAGATTACATACGAGAGAGAGAGTCTCAATGTTTCAGGCGTTTTTCTCCAAACGTCTTTCAGTCGTGGTATTTATGTTTTCCTTTATAATCAAAAAGGATTATACCAGCAAACACCTCACATTGTACGAAATCGATAAGAAATATCAATTATTTCGTAAAACAAACAAATCGTAAAATAATTACTCGTACGCCGTTATCGATGCCTAAAACAAACGTTGTTAATGTGAGTTATCGCCGTTCATCGCTTTTAAATTAACAATAGGACACAAGTTTTACGAGAAGTCGTAAATTGTGGGCTTTTTACGTGTCGGTACTATACTTTATACGGTGTTGGCGTGCTCCTATATCGTTTGTTGCGGGGTACCAATCAAATCGTCGTAAAGCGTAATGGTTGCGGTCGTAATCCACTCGATATGGGAACTATCATTCTCTTAGATGGACCCGATGCGATACAGATAAATAAATTCACCTGGGCATAATAGCCACGCGAATTTAGACTTTATTTCTCACGAAATAGTATTGTTGCTAGGTGCATATTCTTTTGGCGTCTCTAGAATTTTGGCCGCGTTAGCGTCGGTTCTCGCGTTTGGGCAAACAGCGCGCTATAGATTACAACGTGTGTGGAGAATCTTCGTTCCTTATGCTCATTGTTTTTATAACACTATTTCATTTTCGGTTCATCTTTATATGTGGTCCAAAAATAAAATAGTTAATATGCGTATACTATTTAAAAATAGCCTATAAATGATAAGGGATTTACCGACATACGAAACCAAGGTTGGTAAAAAAATACTGTCAGTAATTTAATATGACCCTTTACTTTCAATTCAACGACAAATATTTCCATTAAGTCAATACATGGTCCTTTTTTGACATAATGTATCGTCTACTGTTACCAAGGCGTTGTTTTTTCTGCGCAAGCGCAAACTGCGTGACAATAGGGCTTAGTTGGACACTAGGAGCAGTCGGCTGGAATGACATTGTAGGACGAGTCTAACTGGTGTGTCCACTCACATTCCCAAGGACTGGATTGCTGACAGCCTACAATAGACTTGTCATATCAGTTTTTTAAACGTTTTCGTAACACCTTGAACTTCATTTAAAAAGGAGATGGGATATTAATATTAAAAGATGATAAACGGAACTGTTGGTTTATACTAGTGTTTACAAATAAATAAATATGTCACAGCATGAATCATCAAGACTGACCATCATCAATCACAAAAGTTTTTCGCAAAAGCTATTTTCTTTTGATTTTTCCCTACCACTATCTACTGTCAAATAACAAATATTTAACAATCCGATTACTACGTTGTGTACTCAAGCTTACATTAGAAAAGAAACAAAGCGAAGGCAGCGCTTCAGCCGGTGCGCAGGAGTGTTCCCGCCAATCGGTCATTGTCCTTACGTTTCCTGTCATTAAAACATTACTCATTGCACGAGTTACCTACATTTCGTTTATTGATCGTTCCCGTTTGGTTTTTTTATGCCAACAGTTGTAAATGAAACATACTGAACTTGTGTAATTAGAAAATAGGGCCTTTAAAATTCTTTGATGTCTTACGTCACTGTTCCAAATTTTCGGTCCTTCGAGAAATTACGTTTTTGTTTGTAAATTTTACAGTAAGTTCACGTACCGTAAAAACTGTTCTAACCAACACATATGTAAAGTGCTCTAGTTTCGCAGTTTTTTTTTCTCATAATTGTTTCTTTTTTTGCGAAAGTCATGTTACAGAAAGTAAAACATTGCGAAAGTGAAACAAAATAGTGTCGTGTCTAAATTATCAGATCGGCAACTTGCATTAATTGAATGGCTGAACTGTAAGCATCGCTTTCAGTAATAAGCAGTCACTTTGCCAATTAAAGGGATTAAGAGAATTATAGCTGATAAAGTAATATCTACCTACGTATCATAATTAATAAATATTATGAACGATTTTAGAACACTGTATGTCAGTATCAACTCTTTGATAATTGAGCGGTGCTCATAGCGATTGGTAGGTCAGAGGTTACCAAAGTCCCATGTCAGCCATTGTTTCCCCCCTAACGCCATTGTGTCGACTTCCGGCGGACTCGTATAAAAATGTTCATTAACTACAAAGAAAGGGTGAACACCTTATCAAGTGGACAAATGTTGTATACGTTTAGATAAGTAATTAAACGTCAAAATATTTCTCTTTCTGGTTTTAATCATAACGGTATCAGTGTTGAATTAACTATCGCAGTTACTTGCACCGCATGAGTGTGACAGTTCATTGATATTGTCAGTTAGTCACATATTTACATTAAATAACATGACAACATCACACCTGTATTTCCCCGAAGGGTTAGGCAGAGGTGTTCCTATAGTTCACTCACATTTCGCCAGTTATGTTTCAAGTCAGTCATGTAATAGGGGGCGAGCCTATTGCCATCAATCGGGCACAAATCCAGACTCCGGGCTGCTACTGAGAAATTCCAGATGGAAAACCCAATAACACTTTGCACGACCTGGGAATCTAGCCCGAGACTTCATGCTCAGCAGTAGCACTTGCGACCACTAGACCAACGAACAGTCCAGTTAAAATATGATACTTTTTTTTTATTAAGCAATATGGCCGTCTCTATTTGTCCATTCGAGATTTTAACCTCTTGCTACCCATCACCCATCGCCCTACCATTTGTGGTCAATTTTATGCGTACTAATACTTAGTAAAGTTTAGTAGGTAACCTGTGGTAAAGTTTCCACGCACAAATTCATTGAACCGACTATGAGTGCAGATTAAACTGCAAAAAAAATCTGGTCCTTATGGGCATTTTCACTTTTTGGTAACTATTAGTTAGTAATCAAGTTAGTATCAAGTTATAAAGTCAGAGTACCCTTGCACTTGACTACGATACCAGATTAATCAATTACCGAATGGGTATCATCAACGCAAATGCTACGATAAGTAGGTACCATAATCTTAACCACACATATAAGTACACAATTAATTGAATTATATTATAATGTAGAATAAATAAACCATTAAGTAAATCGACAGAATTTTTCTAAAAACAGCCCTCGTCAGAATCCACAAATAGTGTTACCAACCGGTAATAAAATAAGGATATACCTAAGTAAAATAAAAGGGGTGTTTATGTAATCATTGCATAAATAATTTGGTTGTCCGTATGTTGCCCTACAGCAACCAACAACGGAAGTCCTTCGTAATATCCTAATTAGCGTGACGTGGCGGCCATACATAGACATACAATTTTCAGGATCATGATAATTATACTTCAATGCAATGAAAGATGTTTTTCTATTGCAGCGTGGTACAGTTTTGGTATTGTCGATACTTGTGTTAATATAACTGTAGTCATATTTATTTATCAATAACCTGGGACTTGAGTACCGGAAATATTATTTTGGGGATTTATTTGTTTTGGGATTTCGGCAGCTTCGTCATTAAATGGTAGTTAATTTGTATACAATTTAAATCTCTTACTATAGTCTTGTATGTTTAAATGTGACATAAATCAGTGTCGATTTTATAATCGGCCATTAGAGAGCTTTTGAAGTCGACTAATCGATTATTCGTGAAGCCGCTGCACACCTCCATTCGTAAAAAAAGTAGAACTGGAACATTAATGTATTAATATTCTCCATAAAAGACTTAATTTAACGCAAATTTAATTTTTATGCGGCACCCCTATTATCACATAATGCTTTAATCTCAGAGGATTTTTCAATTTATATAAAATTTCTTGGAAACTTAATTTGTAGGTAGACGGGATCGCTATGATTTATGAATGAAATAAAAAATGTAAAGTTACCTGCATAATATGAGGCGTCAGTTTAAAATGTGCATATATTTAGAATAAAAACCTAATTCATGAGCAACGAGAGTAGAACTACATTTTTGGTCCTCTGGTCCGCAGGGACGCTGTACAAGTTTCAACTTTTCAAATTCATACATTATTCTATCATTTGTCTGCATAAATGTATATTGTATTTATTCAACTGTAAATGGATTTACTTATTCCCATTAAAGCATATAATTATTTTTATCACCACGGCAACCGGGCAAACCACAGTACCAGCACCATTCTGTCCTCCCGGTCAATTTAATAGGGAAAACATTGGGATTTATCGTAAATTTTAGTAAATAAATAGCAAATATCATATTAAATGCCTACAAAATGTACCTATTCCATTTAATTAGCGGTTTGTCGCCCGGAATATTAGGTCACCAGCATCACGCTTCAATAATAATATTTATCGTGGTCTGTACTGAGGACAAAAACACTAGTTTGTAACACAAACAAAGCCCAGCTTTTGTTTTTTGACGCTAAGCATTTATCATAGGAAGTAATTTAACAAAATTATTAGACACGTATCTGCTTCTAATTCCCCTGAGGTCGCGCCAATGTCGACCATTCCACAATTCCGTTTTGCCTTCTACAAACCATTTGGGACTGAATATTTAAACAAGACGCCTATTGTTAGTTGTTACGAAGCAATTCGATTCGGATCTACGTGTCAATATTAGATTTTGTTCTCGGAAGTAATTTGATATATTTCGAGTACCACTCAAATGTCAACAGAACAGAAGAGATCTATACAAAGTCTGAAAGCTTTCAGGTGTTACTTTTTGCATTGCAATGGGCATTTAAAGTTGTTAGCGGTAACTACACACGTAGTTTACGATGAAGATAATGACTTGCCGCAAGTACTATTATGACAACGAATTAAGGAGACACTATTCAAGTCGTTTGCCTACCGTGTGACAATTATCAATTAGTGATGGTTACAACAGATAGACGCAGCGTTTGCCTGCAGCAATTACTCCCATCTCTCCGTTGAATTCTTCCAATAACTTTTCTTGACGCTTCAGGTAAATGAACATAGAGCATGTGCTTGAGTGACCAGGGGCCAGTGGGGCCAGCAATCAGCTTTCCTTTCCCCCAGCGAGCCATTCTAACGCGTTGCTTTCGAGGGCCGGCGGCGAAGAGAGCTCATCATGGGTGATTATCTTTAGGGACCTTAATTACAAGCTTCATGCCTAATGTGAATCTTTATAAGTATCATATTTTTGAATCGCCAGTTCACGTTAAAGTAACTAAAGTTTATATTGTTCAAGTAAAACATAAAGACCATTTTAAGTCTTGAAACTACCCGCAGCGTGCAGCATATGTCGCGACATGTGCTGCGCAAACTTTCCGAAGTTTTATTGTTGCAGACAACAGTCAATACGTTATTTTAAAACATCAGGAGGCTAACGCATTGTTTCCAAACGACTTGGAAGTGTTCTTAGGAATCATAAATGGCAGCTGTTCGACGATGAGTTACGACTACTTACGACCGAGGGCAGCTCAGCCGCATGTTGCGGTGAAAGTACGCCTTTACGCTACACACGTGCACGCAACCCGACCGTTTACTTCTAAACTATACCATCCAAGTTTCGTAGCATAGGTACCGCGTATGAGTTTCTAAGCTGTCCCTCATCATAACTTCAACTTTGACGAGGCTTATCAACCATCGTCTGGACACGGTCACTGTTAATTAAATAACTACTACAGACACGAGATTGGGATCTCGCAGCGTCATCTTCGATTCAGCCCTGACACAGAATGAAGACGTCAAGCACGGGTAGCGTCCGCGTTATCTGCTCAGCTATCACAGTTGTGTGTACAATGAGAGGTGGTAGAGACACTCCTCGCGCACCTGTCGGTCGGCCGGCGCGCGACGTGACCGGCGCGCGCGCTGCCCCGGGCGCGTGCGCCGCCCCTCCTCCGAGGCTCCGGGGGAATGCCTCCGATACTCATTAACTTTCGGGGATTGGTGGCATTCGATGATATATGTCGACGATGCCGGATGCTTGTGTAATGACTGCCCCATCATGCTATCATGAACACACCAAACTCCTCACGAAAGTGCCTTTATACCCTATTGTTGACTTCTAGAAAACAAAAATGCGATTCTAATTCGCTCTGGCGGTGCGTGCCGGAAACTATTTTCTCACCGATCTTGTAACAAACCGTACAATCTATACATACACACATCTAACAGATAATATTATGTGTATCGTTGCGGGTAATTTTAGGTCATTCCCATCAAAACGGGCGTCGCGGTCGGTCGGGAGACGGCCTTGCGTTGCGCGCACGCTGGTGCAACAGACGCTGGTTCTAAGTTTCCTCAATTACCTTCACTATTGTCGCGCGACTCGATCCAACAAACAATGCTGCAGCCGATCAATACAAATGATTACGCACGTGTCTTACACAAAGTGCCTCTCGCACGTCCGCGTTAATAGATCAACTAAACATTAGTCGAAGGTTCCTCTGTAAAAGGGCTCGATAGGTTCATATGGCCGCACCGTACGTGATTTTGAACGATCTACGTTTCGGCGAACTCGTTATTTCAACATCGAATTACATCGAAAATTCTCCAGTTTTGTTTTGTCTAACCATTTTGTTTGGCGTCCGGCCTAACAATAAAAAATATCGATTACGGTTCTAAGCACACAGAGCTATATCTAATGATCTAGGCAGCGCTGGGAGGTGTGCGTGCGCGCTCGGCGTGTCTTCACGTATAATTCTCCGGGCCCAATGCCCAAATGAAATTATTATACTAATTACCGAATCTCGATCACGAGCAGGGGGCGTTGCGGTTCTAAATCTCCCGCTCTCCTAAATCGATTACGGGTATTACGGGCCTAGAGCCCGGCGTTTTGTCTCTGTCTTATGTGGGCCGGCCTTGCTCTCGTCTTTTTGGTCATAATCTATCACGGTTCATTGCTCCTAGTGGCCACTTGGCCAGTTTGGCCGACCAGTGCGAGAGTACGGAGACGGACTTTGAGATGTTCTTGAGATGCTCTTATCTCGTTTGTTTAATGAAGTTTTTAATAATGGCTGGTGTTGTAAATTGTTTTAGAAGACAGTCGTGTCCCAAGCCTCCCACATTAGCGTCAGGTGCTGGCCGGCCGTGTTATGGATGAGCGTCAGTTAGTTTCACACCGCTCGCCTTTAATATTATACCGTACTTTTAATAGTCTACGCTCTGGTAAATAACTAAGGAGTCTCACTTTCACACGATGAGCCTACTATTAATTGATATTACGAGACTGGGCGACGTACAGTCGGCGAATATGTGCTTTTTATTATATTTATGTCGTTTACTTTGTGTAGGGACGCAATTACCTTTGCATTAAGTGTTTATTGTTTTATCTTTTTGCATGTAACAAGGTTGAAAATGAACTCATCAAATTGTTACGTTTGACCTTTGAAAAGATTTAATGTGCGATAGCTCGGTTGTATGCATTTATCATTACTATGACACATACCGCTGGTGTGTCTGTCTCTACTCGTCAATTGCATTTTATTTATGAACTTCTTTCAGTAATTTTTCAGTATTCAAATAGCCTCCATAAAAAAATACATTATCAATTTAATAAGGATCTATAAACATTGTTATGTTGCTATAATACGTTGCAATTACAGAGCCTTGGACACGACCTACTTTGCGTTTTAGAAATACAAGTATAAATCTACTTAGTATAATTTATTTCCTCATGTCTTAATAAAGGAAATTACTTATTTGAGGTTAATAATACACAGTTTGCAAATAAAACCATTATTTAAAATGATCATTTTTCATTATTTATCTCGCTGTTTGATCTAAGCAAACGTTTTATTGTTGCTAAAATTGTTTTAGTTGAATGCATTTATGAAGGTTTATACTTTTTAATTTCGGCTATAATTTACTGACACTATGACGTACTGTTTACAAAATTAACAATGAACACAAATATCTCCTGAGACATAATTCTGTTTCATGTGATATTCATCTCCCAAGGGGCCTTAAATAAATAAGAATGAATTTAAACTGTAGCTTTAACATAACGTTACGCACGCCTATATATCCCGAGAGCAGAAGTGTACCTCACATTTCGCTACGCACATTTCCCTTTGCCTGGCGAGTCAGCTGCGGCCACATATTACGGCCAGACGTCAGCTTAGCGTGTAGTATGTAGCCGCTAAGTTTGTGGTTAGGTTTAAAATAGCACTTATGTTGCTAAAACCAAAACTTTGGTAAATTCTTTAACAATTTATTTGCATATTGTTAAGATTAGGCTCCACACTTGGGACACTTGACCTTAACCTGTCTCTCTAATGAATAATGTTCTCTCAAATTGATTTCACATGAGCCTGTAATCCAGAATGGTTAGGCAGAAGTGTACCATAGTACACACACGTTTCACCAGTTATGGGTGCATTCCGAGTTACGCTGTAATCGATTTGAGCGCGCTAACTCCTGTACCGTATTAACGTGGGCGCGATAACAGTTCGTCTTCAATCGTCATAGATGACGTCATGACATGCGCCATCTTGCGATAACGCCGACCATGCCTTTTACTAATATCACCGTGGGCGCTGTCAAAAATGACAGTTGTGCTGTTGTGTTTTGACTCGCATCCTATCTTTAAACTAACGTGGCATTTTCGAAATTGTGCTTCTGGCTACCGTTTGCCACCTAAAGAAGAAATTTGAAGAATAAACACAAAGAAATATGTTATGCAAGTTTTGACGTTAAGCGAGTACTGTGAGTGCGTTCACGAGCGTTCCGAATTGATGACAGCCCTCAGCTGTCATAATCGTGACATCTTAATCGGAACGCCAATTATCGATGTCAGCGCTGTGAGCGATTATGTTCTAATTCGGAAAGCGGTCTATGTTTAAGTCCCATGTACCTAATAGGGAGTGAGCCTGTTGCCATCAACCGGACACAAATCCAGACTCCGAGCTGCTAATAAGAAATTCCCGATGGAAAAACCAAATAACACTTCCTGGACCTCATGCTCAGCAGTAGTAGCGCTTGCGACCAAACTCAAACCATTTATTTCAATTAAACCATTTACAGGCACTTTTGAATTGTCAAGGGGTCAGTCAGTCGGAAATATGAAGCTAGTTGCCCATTCCAAAGCGTAGGTTCCTATGGAGAAGAACGGGCAAGAAACTCCACGTTACCACTACATCAACAAGGCACACAATATCAGCTCTCTCTGTGTTCCCGTTTCTGGCCTGGCTGTTACCAATTTTGTAAACGAATCTTAGGTGGCAAGTCCAAAAAAGCTTTTCTTTTGGGCCAGAAAGTTAGAAAGAAGCACATTTATTTTAAAAAGCGTGCATCGTGCATGCTTATGAGGATGTCGGTCGAAAAGTTTTTAGAGGATATATTTTTTTTCCTTTCTTTTACTCCTCATGCTAACCAAACGTTTTCTTACTTCCACAGCCTCTTCGAGCAGGAGATCATGAGCTACGTGCCCGCAGGCGGGTGCTCCATAGCGGCGGCGTCGGCGGGCGCATCGCCCTCGCCCGCCGCGTCGCCGGCCGCCGCGCGCAGCACCCGGGCTCCCGCGCCGCAACGCCGAGACTTCGAGGCCAAGTTACGAGCCTTCTACAGGAAGCTCGAGAGCAAAGGATATGGACAAGGACCTGGCAAGTTAAAGTAAGTACTCCATCAGCATTCTCTTCCCTTATCTCAATTTATTTGTGGTTGGCGCAACATGCCTTTGTCTCCCATACTTCTCTATTAGCCGTCATCTCGGTAGTCACCCCCTTTCTAGCCATATCATCTTTCACACAGTCCATCCGTCGTTTCTTTGGTCTTCCCCTACTCTTATAGCCATCGACATTCATACTCAATAACTTTCCTCACGATATTTTCCTCATTCCTCCGCATCACATGCCCATACCATGACAACCGATTTCCACGACAACTTTTCAGTCACCGGTAACACTTTCAGATTTCCTTTAAAAAAAAAGTAAAGGAAGTAAGTACTTGTACATAGATAAAATGGACACATGAGTATGGATCAGAGAGGATTGGCTAAAAGGAGAGGAGGTCTACCATACACAACAGTTGAAATAGGCACAGTCTTACAATCACACTGGATTCGCCAAAGAATATTAATTTGCAGTTGGCTACTAAAGAGTTAACCTATAGGTACCGTTTTATTTGAAAACGAAAAAGGCGAATTTCTGAAGACAATGTAGCAGCATAGACATCGTTCTTAGTAGACTTATTTTAGCGTATACCAATATGATGATTGTCATAATTTCTTCACGTCATCCATACTTCAACGCTAATATTATCAATTCGAAAGTAACACTGTCTGTCGGTCTGTCTGTCTGTCTGTCCGTTATCTTTTCACGCCTTAATGGCTGAACGGATTTGAATGATATTCGACACAGATATACCTGAGTTAGGACGGAAGATACTGTTTATCCCGTGGGATAAGCTGGCAAAGCCTAGGGCAAAAGCTAGTACCTACGTAATAATAGCACCCAATAAAATTCACACATTCAAAATCAATTCTAATTCCAAACTACCCTCTTTTCAGATTACACATTCGGCGCGAACATCTTCTAGAAGACGCGTTCAGAAGAATCATGTCATGCGGCAAGAAAGAGCTACAGAAAGGCAAACTCTGCGTGCTTTGGGATGGAGAAGAAGGCTTGGACTATGGCGGGCCCAGCAGAGAGTTCTTCTTTCTCCTCTCGAGGGAACTCTTCAACCCTTACTATGGACTGTTCGAGTACTCAGCGAATGATACGTACACGGTCCACGTGTCACCCATGTCGGCGTTTGTCGATAACCATCATGAATGGTGAGTAGGTTTATTTAGTTTGCTTATTGAATGGAAGAGTCTGGGCGTTCATTATGCATGGGTGCTGCAGACCAGCACCCTATTTACGTAACACACGATCAGACACAATTTGTTTAATTTTGACAGTTCAACAACATTCATTGCGCCATTTACGTTGTTGAGCAGACACATTTTTCGAACATAGCAATGGATTAGCAATATCCTTCAAAATGATTCAGATATGATTATATAATGATTCACTCCGCAAAGTCAATGGTTTAGACAATGACACAAAATCAGACATGAAAGGACTGTACTCTTCGCATTCTATAGGCGAAAGATATCGTTCCACAATCAGTCTTACCAAGAGGTATCGTATTATTACCCAGTAACTGGGTTGTGGAGGTCAGATAGGCAGTCGCTCCATGTAAAATACTGGTATTCAGCTGCATCCGGTTAGACTGGAAGGTGACCCCAACATAGTTGGAAAAAGGCTAGGCAGACGATGATGATACCGATATCTCAACACGATAAAACAGATT